>CM057459.1:57777500-60177500 GCA_016271365.2 Neoceratodus forsteri
TGTTGCCTTTACTATGCTTCCTCTTATCTTCATTTTTATTGTAAAATGAGAGCCTATGGACAATAAATGCCTGTTTTCATAGGCAACCATGGTCGTGGTGCAAATAACAAACAGTAGACAATATATAACAACGTAGGCAAACAGTAAACACAAAAAATAAATCTATAAGCTTAGTGCTTTAAGCAAGACAGCAGTTAATGTCAATTACAAGTGTCCATATTACTAACAGCAGTTCTCAGTGTAACAAATGAATTATAGTTTGCTAGGGCCCTAATAGGGCCAGGGCTCATCACCCTTTGTTCCTCCACCCCACCCAGGCCATCTCCATGCTAGGTCATCCCTGAAGCATTCATCCATCTTTTTAAAATCTGCCTTCCCGAAGTCACAACCATCCTTATATTGAACCACACTGTACAGTGATCACTGGTCCCAAAGTGACCTCACACATTGATCTCTGCAACACTGTCACTGTTAGTGAGTACCAGGTCCAGTAGTGCCCCATCACAAGTGGACCCTCTGACTAGTTGCCCGAGGATCCCCCCTGCAGAGAGTCCAGGATGTCCCTGCTTCTAACTGAAGCCACTGCTTGGAGGCTTCAATTCACATCTGGCAAGTTGAAGTCCCCCCACCAGCAGCACCTCTCCCTTTTCTACCATCTTGTAAATCACTTCCAGCAGTACCTTATCTAAATCCTCTCTCAGTGCTGGAGGTCTGTAGATCACCCCAGTGTGAATGGTTGCTCCATTCCCTGTCTCCAGGGTGATCCACAGTACCTCTACCTCCTCCTGTATTCCCTGTATCACTGTGGCGTTTATGCTTTCCCTCATATAAAGCACCACACACCCTTTTTTCCTCCCTGAATAGAGTATAGCCTGGTATAGCCATGTCTGAGTCATGGTTTTCAGTGCACTATGACTTGGTAGTGTCCACAATATCCAGGCTGGCCTCTGCAATGATGGCCTCTAGGTCCAGAATCTTATTTTCTAGACTTCTACCACTTCCACACATAACCTTCCAGGTTTTGTTTCACTGTGCTTGTTGCCCCCTTTTTTCTTTTAGCCCTCCCTCCTTCCCACCTCCCTTTTTAATATTCCTTTTCCCCTTTATTGCTACTACCTCCTTCCTATATTGATTTGCACCCTGGGGAATTCCTCTCCCCTCAGGTACTCCTTATTCTCTATAGGGTGCCTAGTTGTACTAGTTGAGGAATGTGCCTCTGTCCCGCCATCCCCACCCTTCCAGAACCCAGCCATTCCTCCTCCCTGGCATCCTCTGAGGTAATGGTGGTAGAGCTGGTAGCCTCTGGGTGGTAGGGAGAGATCCCCTGAATCCTAACCAACTCAGCCTGGAGTCTAGTGACCTCCTCCCTCAACCTAGAGAGTTGTGTGCATGTGGGGCAGCGCCGTAATCTCTAGAATGTTTCTGTAAAAACTGCCACCCCACAGCCACTGCACTGCTCCAATCCCAGCATTCTTAACCTGTGTTCTCCCTGTGTTACTTGGAATACTTTTTTACCCTTACCCCTGATAGGATGTTTCTAGTTTCCCCTTTTTTGTTTATTTCTATTTGTGCTCCTCCATGCCTTGTTTAAATCTTATATATTCCTACCCTAGATTGGTGTTGCTTCTATTCCCAGTTATAGCCTACCTTTGACCTTCTACCCTTCAAAATAGTTACTGTTACACAGTAGTGAACAGATGCCTTGCCTTAGTTGACCAGCAAAGTCCCCTACTTCTCCACTTCCTTATGCTGATGCCTGCCAATGCCTACAATGCCAGCGACCTATTCCACTCACTCACTGGACTCACTTGCATAAAGCAAGTTATGACTTGCCTCCTGTTTTGCACAAAAGGGCCCTGGGTAAAGCAAGTCTGGACCTAACTTTTCTTCAGACAAGGCCCAAGGGGCCCTGTGCAGTACAAGTTAGGATCCCCCTCCTATTTGAATCAAGTTATGACTCAACTTTAAAAGTTTAGGAACAGCAAAAAAAAAGTTAATACATCATTACAGTTCTAATTCCACTAGAGAAGGGACATGTGGTATTAGGGTTTTTCAACCCAAACACCTTCCCCCATCCTATAGCCCCTAGCCTTGACCCAAGGCCAAGCTACACATTTGTGGCTTTTCCCCTTTGGTCTGCTGCTTCAAGCTACGGGTCTGGGACCCTGTGAGAAGAAAGTTATGTCTGATTTCATGCTTTGCATGGGCATAATGGGTACTGCACAAAGAAAGTCATGACTGAACCTGCAATGCCTAAGCTAAGCAGCAGACATGTTGGGCATGGTGCTGAACTTATAGCTAGAAGCAGTACACTCTAGGGGTTTGGCCCAAGACCTAAATCTTGTTCTTGAATCATGAGGCTAGGGCATGGGGAGTGGGTGGACGTTGGGGCTAAATAAAACCCTAATACCACATTTACCAGCTTTTGTGGAAGTGGAACCTTAAAAATGCATTAACATTTTTTTTGCAAATATATATAATATAGGGTCACAATCGCGGCTCTATAGTTAGCTTTGAATGGGCACGTTAGTGTTAAATTTGAAAATTTTCACTTTAATAACTTCACAACCATTCAACTGATTTGCATGAACATTTTCATACACCATCAAGAACCCAAGATCTCTTGATGTGGTAAGTTTTGTTCTAGTCAGATGCGTGGGTGCAGAGATACAGAGTGTAAAATAGTGTGTAATTTAGCATGTTTTTGGCAGTTTCTTTGTCACTCCACAGTGCAGAAATGGTTTCGAATTTTGGTCTGACATATTCAGGGTAGAAAGGGATTGCCTTACAGATGTATCTTTTACTAGTTTGGTGAAAAAATATTAATCTGGTACGGAGTTATAAGGATCTGAAAATTCAGGTTCTGAGCATGCTCAGTAGCACTCTCAGTTAGATGTGCCATTCGAAAAAGGATCCCTTGTCACAAATAGTTAATCCTTTTTTGCAAATGGGTTGTCCTGTGTCACAAATGGGAAATCTTTTTTTGTGACACCATGATTTTGTTTTTCAGTTAGCAAGGGAAACAAAATAAAATTGTGTTTAGTAGATACCAACATATGTGTTCTGCTAATCAGTATCCATTTAACCTGATTCGGTGTTAGTTTTTAGAAAAAATTGTTGGATGTGTGTTTGTTCAACATTCTGAAATCCTCTTCCATGTCTTTTTTCATGCTCGGGAATCCTTTTTCACAAATTGTAAAAAAATAACATGAAACGAGATCCTGTTTCACAAATTTGTGAAAAAAGGATTCATTTTTTGCAAATTTACAGAAAAAGAACATGCACAAGGATTATAATACAACAATTTTTGTCACTCCACAGTGAAGAAACGGTTTGGAATTTTGGTCTGAAATTTTCAGGGCTCAGAGTGCTTGCCCCACGGATATTGCTTTTGCTGGCTTGGTGAAAACATATTAATTTGGTCTGGAGTTATATGGGATTAAAATTTTGCTTTATTTCCCAAAGGATAACACTGTAATGTGAGGTGTTTCTTTGGCACTATGCGCCGCAGAAATACTTTGCAATTTTTACCATATTTATGCATCTATGAAAGGATAGGTGCTCAGGGCCCAGAGTGCTCCCCTAATCAAATAAGGATATGATTACACTTACCTCAAAAATTATGGACAGATGGGAGCTTACCTGCAATTAAGGATATGATTACAGAAGGATTGGAGTGCAGGGCCTGCAGGGCCCTGCACTCCTACAGGCAAATAAAGATACAATTATACTACAGTATCTTACAACATTAGGAAATTAATTGCAAAAAACTTCATTAATGCACTAGTTAGGGTTAATGCTACCAAAGTAGGGAAATGTGGCATTAGGGTTTCCAACCCTAACACTGCAACTGACACTGCAGGCAGCAATAGGGGTGGAGTGCGCCTTGGGGTTGTCAACCCTGGCACTCTTTTTAGAGCTGTAGCGTGTTTTCTAGAAATCCATTGGAGCAGAAGTGATCTTGAAAGTAAGACATGAAGTACTTGTGCTGATTGTCACACCACAGAGTTCAATGATTGAGATGGAATGCTGTGTAGAGCTAGGAAAAGGGGAGAACAAAATGATCACCAAATGCTCTGAATGCACCAGTACATCTCTCCCAAACCCTTCTTACACATGAGCAGCAAGAAATAAAACACAAGTAAAAACAATTTACCTTATTAAAGGAATATATTTGGTGCAGAAGGTGTTCGTTCACCTAAAATTGATAGTAACTAAAGCAGATCTCTCATGAAGTAAACTGGAACAACATGGTGCAGTAAAGCCAATACACTGTATTAAGCACTACATATCCCAATAAAAACATACAATATACTTGAAATAAAACCACACAAATATATAAAAACAAACCATAAATCCAATTCACTGCAAATCACTCTAAACCAACAGCCATGATGAAGTCGCACCCACATCCATACACCAACCTATAAGAACACAAGCAGAATCAGTAAACAACCAATAAGAACACACACATAAAACAAACACCCAATAACATGACAGAAACACAACTCATTCAGAGAATAAACCAATGAGAAACCACTACAAGTACTGATTCATAAAAATGAAACTGAATCCAACCATAGCACCTCACACCCACTCACCAGGCAGCAAAAGGAAAAAAGTTACTGTTTTTCCCATTGCTGCCTGATGGGTAGGGGTGGGGTGTTAGGATTGGAAACCTTAATGCCACATTTACCTACCTGTGTCAGATTAACCCTAACAAGTGCATTAATGAAGTTTTTTGCAAAGAACACATATATATATATATAGATATATATTTATATGGGATGGTGTACATTATGATAATTTAACACACCAAGGGTGTCTATTAAATTCGAGTAATTACACCATCTTATGATTTATTTTATATAATTACAGAGCATCAATTCCCCACCCCAAAATGGTGTTATAGTAAGGACTTCTGCTAAACTTACAAGAGACATTTCTCATTGGCCCCAAGTAAAACCTTTGCGGAGAGAGACAGAGAATTGTGGATATTTTTAGAAGTTAGTTTTATTTTTTATTAAATATCTGAAAGAAACCATGATGAGAGAAGTAAAACACACCACCTTGGCTTCTGTGTCAGTGATGGTGAATCAGCAAATGCTGCGCTTGAGACACAGACAGTGCAGCAGTCTCAAGAACATACAAAATCACACATACCCCCATAATGCAAAACATCATGGGCTGTATATGCAAATCACCACAAAATATTATGCTGGTTCAACTTTAAGCAGAAATGCATGGTGCTGAAAGGCTTCTTACACAGTCTGCAAAGGGTGCCAACAGAAGACACAGACACATGTTTTATCCTACCAGGAGTCATCAGTGTGTCTCAGCTGTGTGGCACTAAAGTAGAATGAACCAGCTACCCTAAGTTGGTCTATCTAGGTTGGGTTAAGGTGAGCCCAATAAAAAAAAAAAGCTAAAGCACAAAGAACCTTAGCGCTTAAGCACTGAGGCAATGGTTACCCCAAAGGGCATTGGCCACGAAGCCAAGTTTCAAAGAAATACAAAATCACAAAAAGTCCCAAGAACAGTTGTGTTTAGGGTTGTTTTATTGTCATTTACATATCTTCTGTGTAGTACTGTATGTGCCACAGAGTGACTTAGGGCTGTGCTTTTACTGGTTTTACCTTTACTTTTGGAAGTAAAAGTATTGTGTTCATGGAAACAGACTGCTGTGCTCGAGACAGGGTGAAAGAGCAAGTCTTGAGGTTAGATTCTTTGTTGACACCCACGTGTTTATTGTAATTTGTAAAATGGCAAGAAAAAATCTAGAAATCTCATTGGCCAAGACAGATCAGCTGACCGTACATTATTTCTCTGTATACACACAGTCATCCTGGTCCTAAACCACATTATACAATGAGCAGATCAGTCCTCCTACAACCAGGAGAATCTTCCATCAGTCTCCCTACAACCAGGAACTGACCTTCCACCACAAACATGGCCACTACCTTTACACTGTAGAAACCTTCAGCTGGGCCCTAAAATTAAAATTATCTTAAACATAAGACAAAACAATTTAATTAAATGTTGTTTGCCAGATTGTCACACTCTCCTTACATACAGAAACAAATTAGAAACATTAAGTATTGTTTATAGTTTTAATTACAACTGTTTGTTTGCTAACAGTGAAAATCCACCTTCTGTCTTTACATGTTCATCAGGGAAATCTCTTCTGCTTTCCCTGACAAGTGAGATAATTGAGTCTCTGGCTCTAAAACAGGCCTTTGTTGTATGTGCGTACAGTATGTTAGTAGAGGAACATTCTGCTAGTAGAACTGGGAATAATTTTTCATCCCTGTATTCCATGGCAAACATTCCATAATAAACATTCCATTTCTTGAATGTGGGGAAACACAGACAGAAAAAAACAGGACAGAGTGAGCAGTTCATGATGCTGTCGGTGAGTGTGGCAGTTCTGAACCATGCTCATGCTTGCAGCACTGGGAAACTGAGAAGTCCCTGTTATGGCTTCCCTTTAGTGTTGTCTACAGAGTGAGGAGAATGAAATAAAATAAGGGGACTATGTGTCATACTTACAATGAGAAAAACAGCATTTGTGAATTGTTGTAGCTGACAGGGGAATATGAAGCTTAAGTGGGCAGGGAGGCACACACTGTATAACACTACTTTAATCTAGCACCAATAGGTGGAAGGACTATTTTATGTCAAAAGCACAGATTCACTTACATTTTTACTTATTTAAAAATGTGTTTAAAAATATTAAAACTGCTTCTAAAAATAAAGAGACATTTTATAAGCGCAAGAGGACACTCCGGAGTTGTGTATTATGGTGTGATAACCGCACTCCTATGGACGACCGGCACTCAGCCTTCAGCCCCTAGGAGTGTGGTTATCACACCGTAATGTACACCCCGTTGTGTCTTATTGCTTACAACTGGCTGGTTATTAATGCAAATAGTAAATGGTCATCAACATTTTAAAAAATGATGACGAGTTATTAGATAGATAGACAAATAGATAGATACAGTAGATGGATAGATGTAGATATGGATATAGATATAAATATAGATATAGTACACGGAGAGAGAGAGAGAGAGAGAGAGAGAGAGAAAATACGAAAGCGAGTGATTGCATGGTTATGTCTTTTTCTCCACAGAATAAACCATGTAGTATTTATGCATATGGCACACATCTGAATCCATATTGCATACTTTTAGAAGAACATTTTATACTCAAGTCATTTTCAGCTAACCTAAACTTATATAAAATAAATAGTAAGGAAATGCTATACAAAATAATCTCATCTCAGTGACTTAAGAACTCTAAAGCCATTTGGCCTTTGGCCTTATGGTTTTTGAGCTCTTTATTCCCTTCATGGCTTTATATCTTTTCACATAGCATTATATATAACACATGGATGGGACTTGTGTCCCATTCAAAAGACCATCATCTATTTCCCTGTATATCACACCAATAAAAGTCATACACCATGGTCATTAAAGTTATATACCACAGCTAGCCATGGTATATGACTTTAATGATCATGATATATGACTGTCATTGCTAAGACACATTGTTTTGGCCCTACAGCTCCATTCTTACTCCTCCCTGACTTCCCAAACAACAGTGACACTTAACAGTGCAGTACAGCCCAGTCCTCTCTCAGAAATGCCCTCCTTTTATTTTATCACCAATATCCCTCGCAATATCTCTGGCTACTCACCCGTGCCCTCCATACTAGTATTTCTGATGCCTCCATATTTCTCTGCCGCTGAATACCATGCCAATGCAGCTGTTTGCCAGTCTTGAGCCTCACCAAAAGACACTAAAGGACTGACCAGCCTAGCCACACCTCTTATTTAGGAGGACCCTGCACTACAGAACTGAAACTGGGCCTAAACAGTGCCCAACACAAAAATGCCACTATCTTTAAAAAAGCAGAAGGGACAAAAAATAGCCAGAGGCAAACCAGGATGTGATCATAAATGCAGTCTAAACAAAAGAAAACCATCCTAATGTATTATATAAAATAATTGCTAGGTAAGTGTTGTGTATGGGGAAATGTACTACCTCAGAGGCTTAATATGCTCATAATCCTACTTGCCCTTCATGCTTGTGGGTTAGGGAGCTAATTGTCTCCCCACAATAGTATATTTCTCCATACACCACACTTACCTAGCAATTATTCTCTATATAATACATGGATGGGAACTTTTCCCCCATAGAAAAGGCCATAATTTATTCTCTATATATGCACTATATAAAAAAAAATACTATGATATATACTGTAGAAAGATAGATGGATAGATATGATGAGAGAGAAAAGATGATGGCAAAGTGTGATATACTAGGAAATAAGAGTTTGTGGAGTTGGAGAGGGGCCTTAGACAAGTAGCACACAAGGTACCTTTCTCAGAAGTGCTACCTGTCTATGGCATGGATGAAGCTAGGGCACTCCACACAATGGGATTCAATGGCTGGTTGAAAAACTGGTGCAGAGCTCAGGGATTTGGTTCCATTGAGGACTGGGGCTCCACCTGTGGGGAAGCAGGCCTATACTGGTGCTATGATCTGCATCTACCAAGGAGGGGAACCAGGATCCTGGGTGATAGGTTAAAATGTTTCATTAGCAAGCATTTAAACTTGCCAAGTGGGGAGGCACTGAAAAGGAGGAGGGAAATCCCAGCCCCCCCAAAAAATCAGGTTAGTTAGTGAGGTAAACACCAAGATAGAGCAGTCAATAGGGAGAAGGGCAGGGAAAATGGAGAAAAAGACAAAGGCAGTAAGGACAGGGATGGGGCAAAAAGAAATAAAGCCATAAACAAAAATTGAGGGTAATAAGTACCCATGCTCATAGTCTAGGTAACAAGCTCCCCAAAATGGTGGCCTTGATGGAAGAGGGATGCCTGGATATTGTGGCAGTCACAGAAACATGGTACACAGAGAACCATGACTGGGATGTCAACATACCAGGGCGCACATTCTACAGGTGGGACAGGGCGGGAAGAAGAGGCGGAGAAGTAGCTCTCTATGTAAGGGAAGGGATCAAAGCAACAGAACTAAAGGGTAAACAGGGAGGTGATGAGGCACTGTGGGTCACCATGGAGACTGGAAATGGCATGATAATCCACATAGGGGTTGTATACAGACCCTAATTTCAGGGGGAGGAAATGGACAAGGAAATGACAGAAGGCATCCTTAGGATGGCTGAAGGGGACCTGAATATGCCAGATGTTATTTATTTATTTATTTATTTGCTTTTGTTAACCAGGTAAGTCATACTAGACAACCAAGTGCCTATTTTCAGGTGAGACCCGGGAGGGTTACAAAACTGAGTTACAGAGTGTTTTACATACAGTCATGAGTGAGGTTTTACATTGAGGTACAGGATGAGCATAAACATGGTAAGGAAGGTTGAGTGAAAAACAAACAGCAAGTCAAAAGCTAAGGTTTACAACATGACACATGACAGTTTGACAGGGCTATTGTAGGAGGCTAACATATGGAGACAATGTGGTACAGGAATCGTACAGTGCAAAATAACAGAGATACAGTACCCCGAGGGGTAGGTATAACACAGTGTAGTTCAGTGCATATAGGTGAGTACCCTTATGCCAACAGAAAATCATAACCAGAATACAAGTGCCAGCGGTGGGACCATGACCACCCAGGATAGGACAGGCTCAGGTGAGACATGGGACAGTTTCAGGGCCAGGCACCAGGGGTTACATGATATTAACAGTAGCCCTTTAAGGAGGATGTTAACTGGAGCACCTTTGCTGCAGCCACATCCAAGAGCAGGGCCATTCTCAATGCCCTGCAGGGGGCATGCCTCAGACAGCTAGTTTTGGAACCCACTCGGCAGGGAGCAATCTTAGACCTGGTACCCTCAAATGGGGACGGAGAGAGAATCTCTGATCTTGAAGTGGGTAGCCATCTGGGAACAAGCGACCACAAAACAGTGTGGTTCACAATAAACATAGCTGTAGAGTCAAGCCATACAAAAGTGAAGGTACTGGACATCAGAAGGGCTGATTTTATCAAAATGGGAGAGTGCCTCTGAAAAGCACTAGCAAACAGGCAAGAAGGTGGGGTGGAGCAACAATGGGGAAACATCAAAACCATCATCACAGGGGTGACAAGCCTTTGTGTGAAGCAAATAAACAAATCAAACAGAAAGAAAAAACTACTATGGATCTCAAAAGAAGTGGCGGGGAAGGTTAGGGAGAAAAAGATAGCATTCAGGAAGTATAAGGAAACACAGAAGGAGCAGAACAGAGAACTGTACCAGTTAAAGCTCAAGGAAGCGGGGAAGGCAGTCAGAATAGCAAAGGCCCAAACCAAGGAAAAGAAAGCCAACTCAGTTAAGAAGGGGGATAAAATCTTTTATAGGTACATTAGAGAGCAAAGAAAGACTAAGGCAGGGCTACAGAGGCTTGAATAAAGAGAAAAGTGGTTGGGCAGAGAGCAACAGTGAAAAAGCAGGGATACTGAATGAATACTTCTGCTCAGTATTTACAATGGAAGAGCAGGGGAGATAACTAATCCAGTCAATAGAAGCACTCTAGATAGGGGAATTGATATTAGTCCTTTCACAGAAGAAAGGGTTCTGAAAGAACTCTTAAAACTGAAGGTGGATAAAGCAATGGGGCCTGATGGGATTCACCCCAGTATGCTAAAAGAACTAAGGGAAGAACTGGTAACACCACTGAATACCCTTTCTAATAAATCATGGGAGGATGGTGTGGTACCTGAGGACTGGAGGAGGGAAGATGTGATTCCCCTTCACAAAAGTGGGAGCGAGACAGTGGCAGGAAACTACAGACCTTTCAGTTTGACCTCAGTGGTAGGGAAAATGATGGAATCACTTCTGAAGGAAAGAAATTGTTGAGTACCTATAAGCCAGTGGGGCACAGGACCTAAGGCAGCATGGATTCACAGCAAGAAGGTCATGTCAGACAAATCTAATTGATTTCTTTGACTGGGTGACCACAATAGTAGACCAGGGCAGGTCTGTGAACATGGCTTACCTAGACTTTAGCAAGGAATTTGACACAGTCCCACACAAAAGATGAATAAACAAATTAGCCAGCCTGGGAGTGGGTCCCAGGGTGGTAGCCTGGGTAGAACACTGGCTAGACAACAGGACACAGAGGGTAATAGTAAATGTAGTCCACAGTGAAGAAAGGGGGGTTACTAGTGAGGTACCACAGGGTTCAGTACTGGGGCCGGTCCTTTTTAATGTCTTTATAAGTGACATTGCAGAGGGACTGGAAGGAAAAGTATGTCTCTTTGCAGATGACACAGCAAGGTGGGGTTTAAAGAATGAAAAGGGATTTGGCAAGGTTGGAGGAATGGTCAAATGTATGGCAGCTTGGATTCAATGCAAAGAAGTGCAAAGTAATGCACATGGGAAATAAAAAAACAAGGGGAAGAGTACACAATAGGGGGTGAGATACTGACAACAACAATTGAAAGGGACCTGGGGTTAGTCATATCAGATGACCTAAAGGTGGGCCAGCAATGTGAGAAGGTGGTAAGGAGGGCGGAGAGATACTGGGATGCATAGGAAGAGGCATCACCAGTAGAAAACAGGAAGTTTTTGGCCCTCTGTACAGACAGTTGGTAAGACCACATCTGGAGTACTGTGTACAGTTCTGGAGACCCTATCTCCACAAAGATGTAGACAGGGTGGAGGCTGTCCAGAGAAGGGCAACCAAAATGGTGCAGGGTCTGCACCAGAAGACATATGAAGAAAGACTAATGGAGCTTAAGATGTATAGCCTTGAGAAAAGGAGGAAACATGATAGAAACCTCAAGGGAATCAACAAAGTTCAAGACGGCAGCATCTTTCAGAAAAAGAGATGTGCAAGAACAAGGGGCACAATTTGAAGATAGAGGGGAGATGGCTCAGAGGTAATGTGAAGAAGTATTTCTTCACAGAGAGGGTTGTAGATGCATGGAACAGCCTTCCTGAGAAGGTTGTAGAGTCAAAAACAGTGGGGGGATTCAGGAATGCATGGGATAGACATAAGGCAATTCTAGTGGGGGTAGGAGGAAGTAGGCTGTTGAATAACTAGGATCTGCAGTTTATCCCTTAGGTAGGGAAATGGGCAGACTAGGTGGGCCAAGCAGTCCTTATCTGCCATCAGATTCTATGTTTCTATGTTAAATAATACCTTTGAGGGGTTAAGCAAGCCATAAAACCACACACCTAAAGGCTGAGTGGCCTTTATGAGCTTATTCAATGCCAAAGTGGTAGTATTTCATGAGTATGCTGGACTTTGCCATCCTTTATTTTATATACTGCATTACAACAGCCACTTTTTGTTGTGTGCTGCTTTACCATTGTGTAGTTATTTTTCATAGTGTAGTGGTCTGTGTTAGTCTTTTTGGTAGTTTAGTGATTTTCTTTAATGTAACGTTATGTACCTTTAGAAGTTATTTAGTGTTTTTCCATAGAGTTGTGGGTTTTTAAGGGACTGCCACTTCTTGTCCCAGTAGTGTTTCCATAGGATGAGCATGCAGCATGGTTTGTGGTTGGGGGCAGGCTGGGAGTGGCTTTTCATATGGCTAGAATGGCCTTTAATAACAGGACACAGTGAAAGCATTATGGGACCTGACAGGATTGTTTAGAAAGGCGGCAGCATGAAGAGACTCAGACTTTGATATTTCAGGAACAGCTTTGGTGAGTGGGATAGGAGGGAGAATATTGGGTGGGATTTTCTATAGGGTAGGGTAGATTTCTGCAGGTAACATTTGGGGGTAGCTGTTACATGTGTTGTTAAAGGGCTTGTCAGTGTCAGTGGCTCAGCAGGTAGTACACTCACCTCTGAGGCTGGGAGATCAAAAGGCTGTGGGTTCTAGCCCCACACCAGGCACTTGGGTTAATATCCCAATACTGACACTTCAGTGCAGCATGATGGGGGGGTTTTGCAGTCCTGAGGTGCTGTCTTTCAGATGAGACATTAAACCGAGGTCCCATCTGCTTGTTCTGGTTGTAGTTCACGTGGCTGTCAAAGATCCTATGGAACTTCTTGAAAAGAGTAGGGGAATTTTTTATTTCACAGAATAAAACAAATGCTTTACAAATGTAGTATATCCATAGACTTACTTCAGACTTTCAATTTACATTCAATAGAGAAGAAAACAAACTAAGTTTCAACACTTTTAGTACAGAGGCTATTCATTTCACAACATAATAAACCATCACATAACAAATTTTTCCATTGCCATATCATGTCACTGGAATATCATTATCTGTAACCCAAGGCATTCCCTTCCACAGTTCCAACAACACATTCCAATCCACTTTATTTTTTTCCTCCTTAAATGTAGTTTGTAAGTCCTGCATAATTTTATAATATAACTCCAAATGGTTTCCTTCTTTTTGTTGCAATGTAAACTCCCATCTCATGAGCCATATGTTCCATTTAAAAATCACCATAATAACTTGCAACATATTTACATTCCATTTCCCCCCAGTTTTTGTCAAATACCCCATAAATTATATTTTCATAAATTATTGTACTGAATATAGGTTGTCCCCACTAATCTGCTACATATTGCCAGAAACCTTGAATAAATGAGCATACAAAAAACAGATGTACCATAGTTTCTTCCTGCTGTATACAGTTAATTCTACTTCATATCTTTTCCTGCAATTTCTTGTGTTTTTGGTTTGCTTTCACATTGATTTTTTCATGGCATGCTAGCCAGTGTATATCCCACATTCATTCTGGAATTCTTTTATTATTTAACATAGTTATTAAATTTTCTTTGAATATATCAGGACATTTACAAAAAACGTCATCCTCCCTACACAATGTTTCTAACAACACAAAATATAATTTCTTCCTTTGCATTGTCATAATCTGTTGTATTGTTACCTGCCATTGTTTTAACCTTAGAAAAGTACATCTGACACTGGAATCATCACAGATCTTTTAAAAGTTCTCAAGGTCTGAGTCTCCCATTGCAATAACTATTGTTGACATTTTTCCCTTAATAACCACTCCCAACCAAACACTTGATTTGTCAGTAACGGTTTTAAATTACTGTAAAAAAAGAAAGTGTTGAAGAAAATGATTGGATTAATCATGTTTAACCCTCCCTCCCTGATTGGTAGATATAAAATGTTCCTTTTTAAGGGATTCAATTGACTCCCCCAGCATGCCTGAAAAAATACTTAAAAGAGCTGTTTCTATTACTTTTGGAGGGGGAACAATATAACTAATATAGAGGAAAATAGGAATAAGAAACATTTTAATATGATATACCTTCTTTTTTTTACTAAATTTCCACTTATTCCATTGTGTTACTTTCAGTTTTCCCACTTCTAACTTTTTTTTTCAGTTTAACTTATCTAAGTTTCCTGGACCATATGTGATACCTAAAATATCTATAGGATCAGGCTCTATTGAGATCTGCTCCACCATACCAGTAAATCTTAATAAATAATTCAGCCTTTGTCCTACACATTTATTAATGCTTAAAGATGCTCCTGATAAGCTACCAAAACTTCTGCAAAGATTTAATACCTTAGATATTGAAGATGTATTTCTAACCATTATAGTCATATCATCAGCAAATGCAATGACTTTGTGTCCAAAGCAATGTCCTTTAAATAATACAGGTATGATTTCATTATTTTCATTTATCTTCCTTAGTAACGGGTCTATAAAAAAATCATAAAGCATGGGACTCAATGGGCATCCCTGTCTGACTCCTCTATGTATCTTAGTTATAGGCCCCTTCCAGCCATTTACAATGAGTACAACCATAGCTGTTTGGTAAATACATTGAAACCAATCAATCATAACCTCAGGAATGTGATAAAGTCTTAACTCATTATACCCTTGGTGACCATTTTGTATCAGGAGAATCAATGGATGGTTCAGACTTCATACGGAGCTATTGGGTAGAATGATTAACACCTCCCATAAAAATGTGTGGCTCACCTGGTCAAAAGCTTTCCTTTGATCTAATGAAACCAGAAACCCATCCAGCTCCCCTATCTTACCTAATTCAACTAATTCTCTAATTAGAAGTAGATGACTCTGCACTTACCTGCCTGGAATCGCATACGTTTGTACTGTAGAGATCACAATATTTGCTAATGATGTTAATCTTTTAGTCAGTACTTTAGTTAATAACTTAAAATCTGAGTTAAGAAGACTAATTGGTCTCCAATTATTCAGATCCCTTTTGCCCCCTTTTTATAGACATACATTAAAACCCCCATGTTCATGTAAAATGGCATATGTTTAGTAAATAATATCTGATTAAATACTTCTTTTAATTCCACAAGAAGCTCCGTTCCTATGATTTTTAAAAGTTCATTTGGTAAACCGTTAGGTCCCAGTGTTTTACCACCTGCCAGCATGGATATTGCCTCCTTAACTTCCTCATCCTGTATCGGCCTCATCAATTCTGTCATTTTAGATTGTTCCATTTCTGGTATTTCCATATTCTTCAAGAAATCCCTTAGGCTATCCTGCGCTAGTTCCAATGGTGCATACATTTTACTAGTGTAATCTGTAACACTTTGTGCATTCTCTGGCTGTGTACACATTTCTTTCCCTGTATCATCTCTTATACTTAACATTTCTTTGGCCTTTGCAGATTTTACAGAATGTTCAAAAGGGCAAATAATCTCAGATCTCCCTCTGACTTCAAATTTCTGTTGATGGTATAGCAACTTAACTTTGTCATTATGAAAGGTCATCATTTGTTGCTTAATTCTCTTTATTTGTACAGTAAGGTTCTGTCCTGTCTCATATGACACAGACATTAATTATTGTAATGTTTTCCTATTCTGCAGATAAGCTAAAAATTTTCTTTTACTCTGGGTGCTACTTAAGTGCTTACATAATTTCTGCATTTCCCATTTAGTATCTTCCCACCAGGTTACAGCAGTGTCGTAAACAATAAAAATGGACTTCCTGGCTAATATGAAAGTTTTTATAGTTTGCAAAATATATATGTATATCAGCTAACATTGAGATATTCCATTTCTAATACCCTGGCCCTTTCCTTAACATCTCAGAGGTTTTGATTTTAACTGTGACAATATTATGATCTGAGAATTCTGCTGGAAACATTTCAGCAGTCTCAATCTGTGTATTTCCGGATGTAAAAATAAAATCAATTCTAGAGGTTAGATTACCTTTCTGAAAAGTGGGCGTTGCCATATGAGTGTAAGAAAAATATGCATCCTTTAATTTTGCCTTACTGGTTATTTGTAACAAAAGATTAGGATCAAAATATTGCTTTGCTGTTTTTGCAACTAGTGGGCAATTAAAGTCTCCTGCCAAAATGACATGTTGTGCCGTATACAAATATGGCTGTGTTAGGTTTAACATTTCACACCTAGAGGCTTTGGATTGTGGGGCATAATGATTTATTAATCTATAACCTGTGTTCTGTACAGTTACATTGATTATCAAAATCCTCCCAGGTATTAAATCATATAACTTTATTACCTTAACTTCAGGTATCTTAAATAAAATTCCTACTCCTGAACAAGGCTCCTGTCCTAGGGACCAAAAGGAGAGACCAATCAACCAGTCCTTTGTAGCTTTATGACATTCTTTTAATGTATGCAGGTAAACATCCTGCAAAAAGAAAATTCAGAAATGCAATTACTTTAAAAAGGAAAGAACTATTCTCCTTTTTCCCAACCTTTTAATACAATTTACATTTATAGTATAACATGAAAAAGGCTCAAACATTATTTTTTATTTTTATTTTTTTCACCTTATTTGTATTTTCCTTTCCTAGCATTTTGTTCTTTATGCTTGGTTTTACTTTTTGCTTTCTGTTTTTGAAGCCCTCTGGGCCTTTCTTGTTTTTCAGCATCTGTTGTGTCCTCTGGTAATGAAGATGCCACGGAGGAATCATTTGATTCTTCAGCTGTATGATCAGATTGCAATGTCTCATATTCTGTTTCTAATATTCATGGCACTTTGTTTTACAGAGGACCTGGTAGAAAACACCTTCATTTTCACTTTCTCAACTTGTTTCCCTTTAAGACTATTTGGACTGAGTGAAGGGAATAGGGAATCTAGTAATGGTGGGGGGGGGGCATAACATTCACATCTATACTTCTGAAGCAGAATGAACCCCTGACCCAGGGGCCCCAGCTGAAATCTTCCCTTTATCTGCTCTCTCCACAGGTTCATCTTCAACTTGTGTTATGACTTTGTGTTTACCAGTCTGTCTGTGTACTAAAACCTCCTCACCCTGTGCTGTAGAAGCGTCTACATTCTGTGGTGCAGGTCTCACACTAGATTCCCTTTGTGGCATTGATTTTTGTTTCCCCAACCTCTTCTTTTGGGTCAATGTGATTAACAGCCTTTGTTCAATCACTGTCTCCCTGATCCGGGGCATTATGTGCCACCCATTTACAATTTTGAAAAGTATGTCCCCTCTCATCATATGAATTACACCTACACTCATTTAAACATTGAGTTGCTATATGCCCCAACTCTTCAAATACCAGGTATCTTTGTTTATCACAGATACTGCTCAAATGTTCAAAAGAGCCACATTTATAACACATCTTTGACTGACCTCGGTAGAATAAAATACTCCTATCTCTTCCCAAAAAATGAATTTAGGAGATGTGCAACCCCACCATCAGTAGTTTTCAACATCACCTTCACCCTCCACCCCCCAGTCCAAATATTTTCAGTATCCATGATTGCTTCAGGGTCCTCTATAACTGTACATCTTTGTTTTAGCCAGTGTATTAAGTCTGACACACTTATACCTTCATTCCTAAAAAGAACAGTTATTGTTTTCTGTGCTGGTTTTGTCACGGGGATAGCCACAAACAATGACCATACAGACATTTTCTTTAATGCATTATACTTTATCCAGAGTCTTTCCAGACCACTTGCAGTTTTAAAGCTAATGTCAAACGTGGTCTCCCCTGATATGTATATCAACGCATATATCTCATTTGAAAAAACTTCACAGAGTCTTTCAGTAAGGACCTTGCAACAAACAAGCGGTCTGGAGGTTCTGACATTCCCCCACTATATGACAGTCTGACCGCATTATGTCTCTTTGCCGGGTAAATTGGTGTTTTGAAAAAAGATGCATATGTTCTAGGCACCTCTCTGTTAATTAAATCCAAAGGCCTTTGTGCAGAATCAGAAGTTGCCTCGGGGTGTCCCCCAGTTTGCTGGGCAATTGAAAGTACTGCCAACTCTTGGTTTGTCTCTACTGCCTGCTTAAACTGCAGCTGTGGGTTTTGAGTTCATTCCAGTTCTGGAGGCAGTTCCAAGTTGTTTAAAAGTTTTTCATTTTCTTTATCTTTACTTAAAACATTCATTTCAGTAGAACTTGGCATCTCTATGAGTGAAGTCCCAGATTCCCACTGACCTGTGTTAGCGTTCCACTCTGAGCCTGCTGCTAGTAGTGCACTGTCCACAATCCTAATTTGATCCGATGTTTGCCATTGATTTCCAGAGTGTCCTAGGCCAGGCTTATCCATACCTGTATCTGCCATTCCTGATGCAATATCTGGTGACCACTTCTCTTGTGCATTTCCTCATTTGTTTTCTTTCTGGGCTACTTTTTCCACACATTCTACTGCCTCCACCCAGCTTGTAGAAGCCTTTAATGATGCTGCATCATTGCAGCTCAGCTGTGCCTGCTTGACAAGCTGCTTCTGCCTGTCAGACTGAATCTCTCTCAGTAGCTTCTGTAGTTGTGATTTTTTAAAGTGAAAACTAGGTATTTCTTTATCTTTTTGTGCCTGTAAGTCAGTCTCTTCAGCATTTATGTCCTTCTTTCTCTCTGCAACTACTGTTTGCTCTGTTTCCATGTCACTCCAGTCTGCTAAACTTTCCTCAGGCTCCTTCTCTAAATTACATTTTTTTAAGGGTTCATTTATAGAATTTAAAGACTCTTTCTCTTTACCTTCTCCAGAGTACACAGCCGTTGTTTCCACAATTTCTTCTATCACATTTTCATTAAATACAGCCTGAGCACAGTTTCCATCCAGCTGCATTTCTACCACCTCTTTTCCAGTCTCCAGATCTGCCATCTGGTGCAGCAGACAAAGAGATCCCCTCTGCTCACAGGAAGCAAGGCCTCCTGCAACAAGAGTAGGGGAATTTCCCTGATGGCCTGGCCAAATTTTCCCCATTCACTAAAATACCACCAACAGCTCAATCTGGTTCAAAGTCAGTTGGCATTCATCTGTATCTCCCTCCCCTGGGTCGTGCCTGAAAATAGGCAGAATTTTGTCTAGTGCACTTGCCCGGTCAACAAAAACTAAATAAAATAAATAAATTGTTACGTGTATTATTAAGGGGCTTTTTAGATGTATTATTGGGTTGGTTTGTAGTATGTTGGGTAGTAATGAGTTATAAAGGTGTTAAAGTGTTATTGTAGTGTTAAAAACACATTAATACATTGCAATTAGCTAACTGGCATCATAATACACTTGGCTACCTTTGCATATGGAAAATATTATCATGTCTTTTTCAATGGCGAGGAAGGCTCAACCAGTGGGTTTGAGTAAGGTGTTTAATGGTAAACCCAATTTTTGCACTTTAAAGAATTCAGTGGCATTTAACAAAATAGCCCAAAGTGTGTGGTCTGGCTGGTAGAGCCTCAAAATGTGAAAAGTTGTGTGACGGCACCTTGTGCAGTTTCCGAGATATGAAATAACAAAAAGTGAAAAAAGACAGTTTTTCTAAACTTAACATTTTATTATTATGTTTTTTTGTTTTGTTTGGTTTTTTGCTGTCATGTGCAACTTTGATGGTATGGAATATTTTCAAGAAAATTCCAGGGTGGAAGAGGCCTGTGCTGAGGTAGTGCCTTTTGAAGGTTTTGTGAAAACCTACAAAACACTTCCAGAGTCATAAGGATTTTAAATCTTTCTGTGTATGATTAGTAGGGACTTTCAATAACCCTCTGTTACACACAATTAAAAAAAAAAGAAAACACTGATCAGGGCTTATTTTAATGATTTTCTTGTAGTGAGAAAATAAATACTGATAATTTCGGCACCAACTTGTTTTGCCTTTTTAAACTAAAAAACATTGAACATACATTAAAAACTATACATTAAAAAAACAACACCTGAACCTAGCTAAATGGGACCCATTTAGCTAGATTTGGGTGTTTGCTTGTTTTTAAAATGGTCAGAAATACTTTTCTGGGCACCTCAATATCCAGGGTGTCCAGCTCAGTGAGAATAGCCATTCACCCATGTTCTCAGTATGAGAACGGTGGAACTTTCTTGACATCTGAAGCTGCAGACTGAGGTGTGCTGCTGGCTTTGTGCCAGCAGTGAGCTGGTAATATCTCTCTCTATCTTTCTCTTTCATATGTTCCTTTCTATTTATCCTCCTGTCATATCTATCTTAAACAGGCCAGGGTGCCCACCCACAGTACCGCTATTTTCTATCTTCCATCCCCCCTGATCACCTACCCTCCTTTCTCAATATGTTAAACTGCTGTTCATTAATATTTTCTCCAAGGGGTTTAATACACTTAGTCCTGGCTGGTAGCCCTGGGCAGTGCTGGAATACATTTATTATTATTACAATGGACCAGAGTGCCCAACTATTTTACCATTTTTTTCTAACCCCTTCCCCACCAGTTCCCCCTAGAAAAAATAGGTGGTGGCACTGGGTGCCCATCTCTGGTGTTGCTGAACATTATCACAACACTGGGGTGCCCAATCCCCAGTCTTGGCTCATCAACCCCCTGTAAACCTGCAGAAAAGAAAACAGTCCCTCAATGTCTTAAATTTTATTTTTGTTCAATTAACCTGTAAAAAAGCAAATGGTTCATTGCTGATCTGACCCCCACACCACCACCACCCCAACCCTCCACTCAGCATCCACCAGCCCACCTCCTCACACACATCCTCACTCACCCAAACATGTCCCACAATGCAGATCCACTCTTCAATCAAAGACACATCTTGCTGCTGGAACTGGCAACTGTGATATGAAAAAATAATATAAGTCTGATTTAGTGTATTTTAATGGGGTTTGAACATTTACCCATAGCATATTCACATACTCATTTTTTAAGATTTGTATGCCACATTTTCAACTTGGCTTTTTTTATCACCAACCTCATGAACAAGGGAAGTGCAATGTTTCAAATCTGGCCTGAAAGGTGATTTTTGTGGTTGCTCCATGAAATCACCTTTTAGGCAGGATGTAAAAACATTCACCTCCTTGTGTACATGACATGGGGGTCATAAGAAGGCTATGTGGAAAATGTGGCGCAAAAATATGTTAAAATGATCAGGCTGTGAGTGAATGTTGAAATATGTTAATGTTTTCTCCTAACTACACTCATTTTTAAAATTTTTCCACCAGACATTCAACATGGCCTTTTTGGGACCCCGCCTCATGAAAAAGGCAGGTGAATTTTTTTCAAGCCCTTCCCAAAAGGTGATTTTGTAGTCACTTCACAAAATCGAATTTTGGGTGGGATTTGAAAAATGTTCACTCTCCCGGTTCATGAGTCTGAGTCATAAGAAGACTCTGCTGAAAACATGATGTAAAAATATGGTAAAATGGCCAAGTTATGATTGAACATCAGCTTATTTCAGTGTTCAATCATAACTTCATTAATTTTCAATATTTTGACTCCAAATTGTCAACATGGCCATTTATTTGCACACCTCCTCATAAACATGACAGGTGTCATTTTTCAAATCCTGGACAAGACATGTGTTCTCACATTAGGTTTACTAGGTGAAAATGACATAAGGGAGCCATCTGGCCCATCAAGAATGTCCCCCACAAGAGTAGGAAATTAGAGCATTTGAAATTGAGAATAATAATAAAGTTCATCTTTCTTGTTTTTAAATATATCAAAACTTGATATATCAACTATACACTGTGGAAGTTTATTCCATGCCATAATTGTATGGACTGCATAAAAAATGATTTCTCTTATTGGTTTTGCTTTTGGAACAAGAAGCTTCATATTGTGAGATCAACGATTGTCACCTGTATTACTAAATTGGATTCCACATTCAGCCACAAGCTCAGGGGATTTGAGTATTTTAAAGAGGAGTAGAAGATCACCCCCTGTCTTCAAGCTTGCAAGGAGTGTAATTTTGTAAAGCACAACCTTTCATGATATGATTTTCCCCTTAAGCTGGGTATCATTCTGGTTACTGATGTTTGTACTCCCTCTACTATTCTTATATCCCTTGCAGTTGCCAGGAACCAGATTTGCGATCCATAATCCAAAACTGGGCAGACGTAACTTTTGTAAGTTGAGATGATTACATGCTCTAATTCACAAGTAAAGGATTTTTTAATTTTATTTACAAGATTTTTTGCCTTACCCGATATGGCTAAACACTGATTTCTAGGTGTTAATTTATTAATTATAATTATTCCTAGATCGTGTTCTTTCATCGAGCTTTTAAGTAAACTTTGATTCAGTATGTAAGTATAATTTGGATTGTTGTCACCAAAATTAATAACAGAACATTTCTCTGCATTCAGGGACATACCATTGGAAGATGCCCAATTCTCAATTTTAGCAAGATCACTTACTAGCGTGAGGTGTTTCCTAAATGTATTCACCTCACCACCTAACTTTGTGTCATCTGCAAACCTAATTATGAGATTTTGGATGTCCCTATTCATGTCACTCACAAATATATTAAACAAGATAGGTTCCAATACAAAGCCCTATGGCACACCACTTCCCACTAATCCCTCAAAAGAGGTACAGTTATGTATATGTACATATTGAGTCCTATTGGACATCCATGCCTGAATTCATCTAATAATGGTATAACTAAAACCTAATCAATTTAATTTATCAATTAGTGCTCCATGCGGAACCTTATCAAATGCTTTCAAGAAATCTAACAAAATTACATCAGTTGGAACACCCATATCTAGTTTTTCACTAATCTGATTATAGAATGAAATCAAATCGGTAGGGCATGATCTCCCTTTTCTAAATCCATGCTGACTTTGGTCACCAGTGCCTAAGTGATCCAAGGAGGCTTCAAGATGATTTTTTTATAATGCGTTCTAATTCCTTGGAACAATGTAATGTGAGACTTATTGGTCTATAATTCTCGAATTTAGCTCTGTTACCTTTTTTGAAAATTGAGACAATCACAGCAGTCCTCCAATCCTTAGGCAAGTCACCAAGTTTTAATGATAGGTTAAATAAAACTGATAAAGGATACACAATGGATTTAGCTGCATGTTTTAGTAGATATGCACTAACATTAGCTGGACCACTACTAGATGTTGGATTAAGTTCTATTAATTCATTATAGACCTCAATGATGCTAATTTTTAACTCAGGTCCTGACACAGAATCAAAAGTTGTTTTATACAGTCATCTTGGAAAATACAGAACAAAAATATGTGTTGAATTTATCAGCAACAATTTAGCTATCATCTAAAAGTATATTATTTTCCATAATTGGTCCCACTTTCTTAGATGTGTACTTACAATTAGAATCAATATAAGACTATAAACGTTTACTGTCCTTGGAATGTGCATTTAGAAATTTGCTGTTGGCTTTGGACTGTCTTATTGCTTGCTTCAGCATTTTTTGTTTCTAAGGTAGTTAGTTGTGTTGTGAGATGACATATTGGCCAGTATTATATAAATGCCACATGTCATGTTTATAAGAGGGGAGTCATAAAATTACTATCTTGAAAATCTGGTATCAAAATTTAGGAAAAAATAATTATTAAAGAAACAATGTATGAAGTATCAGTCTTTAAGATAAGCGAGTAGTGGTTTGTGATCCTGTGTTGGTGAGCTGAGTTCAGGGGTGAGCTCAGTGATTCAGCTTGATGGGTCAAGGCTGGTGGGGTGCTCTGTCATGTGACACTAACCCCTAGCCTGGGAAGGATAGGTGCTGGGTTGCTCATACAGCTCCAGGTATGAAATAGTGAAGACAACTCTTCTCTTGGCATAGAGCTCTACACCTCTGCACTCATGGGAGATAGAGGGCCCTGTGTTTCAGCTAAGAGATGGATTCTTTGCCAGGCGCACTTGTGTCCACAGACACATGGAAGCACAGAACCCAGAAGGCCCACACTTCCACAATCTAGCAGACAGCCCCATGAATTTTTGACATCCTTAACTGCGCAGAAGTGCAGAGCATGCAGAGCCAGCACTTCCATAGGCAGATGGAGGCTTCCCTTGGTACAGGGCCCAGAAGGCCCTGTGTGTCTGCATCTGTTCATGCAGGTCCCAAGGACCTGTGTGAATGAGGATGCTATTCCATTATAAAAAGAAAGGAAATTCTTTGAAAAAAAACTAGATTAATTCACAAGTTAGGGTCAAGGTAACGCCACAAAAGTGGTGAAATGTGGCATTAGGGTTTCTAACCACAACTCCCCATCCCCACACCCTGAGCAGCAAAAGAAAAAAGCAGGATTTTGGGTCTCCAGAGTCTTGGCAAATCAGTGATGTGGTCTTCCTTGGGATTGTCAACTCTAATTCCCACCCCCTCTCCCGAACAAAGAAGGTCAGACATGATCACTTTCTTCATGCAGATTCCACAGGGCCCTGCATGAAGAAAGCTACAACAGATTCTGTTGGCAACATGTGGTGGGGCATACTTCTCTACCTTTGATGAGTGTATCTCTGTGAGGCACTGACTTGGAGCTGTACCTTGTGCTTAGAACATGAGGCTATGGGCTGGGGGTAGTGGTCAGCATGAGGGTTGACATCTCCAAGAATGACCGCACCACTGATTTGTCAAGACTCTGGAGACCCAACATCCTAATGGCTTTTTATGCTTTGGGGGAGAGAGTTAGGGCTGGAAACCCTAATGCCACATTCACCCACTTTTATGACATTAACTTGAACCCTAACTGGTGCACCAATGCAGTTTTTTTGCAAAGAATATATATATATATATATCCATATTCTTTATGTATACAAATGTTATTATCCTCCAGCACTAATATATATATATATATATATATATATATATATATATATATATATATATATATATGTGTGTGTGTGTGTGCTGTGTATACTCATATTCATGATAGATAGATAGATAGATAGATAGATAGATAGATAGATAGATAGATAGATAGACAGACAGATAGATGGATAGATATATGTTATCTTCCAGCACTTCATTGTATTGCAGTATATTTTACTTACACAGAATCTGGGTCCTTGCAGAATTGTTATTTTTAATGCTTACTTGCCCATTTTTATTAACTGTATCTGTATTTGTTATTCTTAGTGAACTGTTGTTCCTCCCTTTCTCCCTCCCCAGGACAAATCTAGAAATGAGCTGTTACCAGCTCTGTATGTCTTTTCTTCATCATAAAACTTTTAAAATAAATTCATAAATAGACAAATAAATAACTAAATAAATATAGAATAATGATAGGTAAGTGTGGTATACAAGGAAATAAACTTATCAAGGGGGATAACAAGATCACAAAGCCATGAGCCTAAGTTACTTTATGATCTGGTTAGCCCCCTCAGTAGGTTTATTTCCTTGCATAGTAGACTGACCCATGTGTGTGTGTGTGTGTTTGTATATATAGGTATATTTAGCAAAAAAATTATGTCAATGCCTACATTAGGGCTGCAAAAACACAAAGCAAACTAAGTAATGACATGAAAAAAATTAGAGGCTGATACCCAAACACAAAGTTACACATACAGGCCTGTGTTCCATATGCCGTGGTCTACAAGTATGGCACTTTCCGTGGGGCCAGCAGAATCAGTCTAAACTTTTATTGTGCAGGGCCAGGCCATTAGTTATAACTTTCTTTGCACAATGTCCTGTGTCCTTTACGTGAAGCAAGGTATCATTAATTGCTTTCTTTACACAGGAGCTCATTGTATGCTTACTACACTCAAGGCCCTGCATAAAACAATGGATCAGAATCATTCATAACTTTCTTCTGACAGTGGCTTCATGCCCCAGATCTGAAGCTTGTCCTTGGTCTGCAAGACTGGGAGTTGAGGGGAATAGTGGGTATTAGGGTTGAAAACCCTGAGGAACACCACAGTAATGATTTCTCCAAACTCATGAGACTTTGACTCCTATTTCTTTTTCATTTACTTACTTTGTCTTCTTAGTGTTTTGCAACCCTAATGTATGCATTAACAAAGTATTTTGCCATGAGCTACTTTACATTGTGATAAAGTAAATCCTAATTCACATCATGCAAATTCATGAAACAGGAAGTAATTCCTAACTTGACTCTGCACAAATCAGGAGCTAAGTTATAACTTGTTTTACACTGGGTCATTTGTGCTCTGTGCAAATCAGAATGCACAGGGCCCTTTGAATTCTGTGAAAATCTTCAAAACAGGAGGTGAGTCCTAACTTGCTTTGCACTTCACTTTTTGGGCCCTGCATAATATAGTAGCTATCTCTCACCTTTAGTCACACAGGGTCCCCTTGGGCCTTGTGCAAAGCAGTATATGCAAGGCCTGAAGGCACTGCATAAAATGGGATCTGAGTCCTAATTTGCTTTTTATGGGGCCCTGCATGAAGTACAACATGTGTACATACTTGCTTGGCATAGGGCCCACAGGGCCCTGCATGAAGTATGCATTAGTCTTGAAATTGTATTAGAAATTTGTTAATTTTTCATTACCATTTCACTGTTAAAAACAGTTTTTTACTGTTGAACTTAAAAATGTTTTCAGAAGAATTGTTTTTTTGCCTGGAAAAAAAACTGTCTAGAAATGTTATGAGTATGCTCGAAGGCTAAGATTATTTTTATCCCTCCAAATGTTGGGGTGCAATTATAAAATTACACTTAAGTGGTTGTGAGCTGTGGTACTGATATGGCTACCCTGGCTTCTCTGCCACCAAATATAGTTATGTTCTGGGTACAAGTAAAAAAAAAAAAGAGAAAAAATCTAAGTCTAGCATATTTTCAAACTTAAGTTTTTTGTTACCTTTTTACTTCATTTACAGGTAGAGCAGCAAATCAGGAAACATTGAGGAATTGCACTTATGGACCTAGAGGATTCCCATTGAAAGACAATGTATGCATGGGTGCTGGTGGGAGAGAGAAGGGTGTCATGGGGGCTTTGGGGTAGTGAGGGTAGGGGGGGTCATTTTAACTACTTTGGTAGGAGTGAAGATACTGACTGAGGGATAGGGCACCAAGAGCTGGTAACATTTAAAAGCTTATTTGGGAACACCAGTGGGGGAATAAGAGAAAAGGGTGGGAGAGGGTGGGGATCTTTATCTAAACAGGTCAGGCAAAAGGGGAAGTCTGGGATTGGGACTGGGCACCCACTGTCTGCTTTGTAAGTCAGTGGTTATTGGCAGTGGACTCAGACAACTGCTGCTGGTAATTGAAAAAGCAGTTGGGCACCATTATGGAAGAGGGTGGAATGGGTGCTGGGGGGAGGGTGGCGTAATGTTATTTCAACAGGTCAGGTGGGGGAGGAGAACAGCGGTGGTATTGAGCACCCACTGTAATAAACATAGAGAATACTGGATGGGCAACTATGCACAACCAATATGTTCTGCCACAGAAGGGTTCTGATTTCCTCTGACCTCAACAGCAAAGCTTGAGAGGGCTGTGGGAATCAGAACCCCGAGGTGGCAGAACACACTGGTTGAGCACAGAATTGCCCATGCAGTATTTTTTATAGTGTATGGTGCCACCAAAATAATTTTATATTATTTTATCACTTTTTTATAGAAAAAATTTTTTGCTGCCATGTTTTATTTAAGGGCTCAGGCCTGGTTGCTAGGCTCAGCGATAGGGACTGGACATCTGTACATATACAGCGTGGTATTTGATTGGTTGAAAATCAGGTTTGGGAGGGCTTTATTAAAAAAAGCATGGTGTCCGAACTTCTCACTTAGTAAGAAGATGACTATCATAGTGAACAGCACTTAATTCTGTGAGTAAATTTTAATATCTGGTTGATCCTGCATTTGTTTAATTTATAATGAAGATATTTGGTTGATTTTGCACTTTTGTTTTTTATTATCTGGCTGATCCTGTATCCATGGGATTTTCTGACTGATCATGGTGTTGCAGCAAGTCTGTATCTGGTTGATCCTGCTGTCTCTGCTGCTTTGGTTTAACTGTGGCTCATGCACTTTCCAAACTAGCTGAAATGTTGTTGTACCTCAGTAAGGCATTGCTATGTTCTATGACCTTTGAACTGTGGTACAACAACAGTTCAGCTATGAATCAGGATGGATTTGTACGTAGAACAAACATTCACCATACACTATGGTGGCGTTCTGTATGCAGGTGGTAGAATTGGATACACTCCAGAAAAAACTAATGTCTGAAGGTATCAGCCTTAACTTTATGTGGGGGAGAGTGTATAATAGAAGAATGCTTCCTCACTAACTGTAGTGCTTTGTTTTTTTAAAAGATTTTTTCACTTTCTTACATAGTGAGTTACAAAACCAAAAAGCCAATAATCTTTATTTAAAACAAAGTTACAGCATGGCAATCAGTGAGAAAGCATCTTCACATCCAACACTGCCCCCCTCCATGATTGTCAGCCTGATCCTCTCTGTATTTCAGAGTGTGTTTGTTGTTTTTTGTTTTGCTTGTTACATGATTGCTAGTGGTAATGTTACCAGTAAAAATACACAGAATAGGTTTCATGGAAATGTGTTTATCTTCTGAATATTCAGTTTTTACACTGTGCATGTAAGAAAACAGAAAGGATTTTCATTGAAAATTTAAAAAACTATAACATATTTTTTTTTTAAACTATCAAAGAATCATCCTTGGGCCAAACTCTAAAGAACCAGTATGTTTCAACTTTCAAATCCCAACTGTTTTTTGTTTTCCTTGTCAGTGAGCAGAAAAAAAAGTCTTTATGTTAGTTGGTCAGTTAGTTATCTACCTGTTTATGCATTGACTATATATAAGGGATATGCAGGGGGCACCTGTGGGATAACACAGTTATATGTACAGTAGCCTGTAACCTTGAGTAACCTCATGAGTGGTGAAGCCACGAGTGAGGTTCTACAGAGTCACACACTACTGTTCAAATCATGTTATCCCACAGGTATTCCTCATATTGGATTTATAATTGTTTTATTTTGGAAATGTTAGTTTTTGTTTTTAGGGAACTGTACCTTGATGCCATTGCCTGAGCCTGGTTGCCACGGAGTCAGTGTTTGGACATTGCATTGATGTCACAGTATGACCAGTGATAGGCTGATCATCCAGTAGGTTGAAAAAATTGAGGGAAAATGGCAACTCAACTTAGCGACAGCAGCTGTGTTTTCATACTGAGTGGAAAAGGGAGTTAATAATTTGACATGCTGCCTACTGGAAGGAGCAGAGAAAGGATGACTTTCTTTCTTTTTTTTTTTTTTTAGGTTTTCTGGTGGTCCTTGTGGGATAAGTGGTGTTGTGGTAAGATGTCAATGGTGCCAGTGGAGTGAGCAGAACCAGGAGCTGTGGGGACATGTGAAGGAGGAAAAGTAGTAATCTGTTTATTTTTTTGTTCAGGCAGTAAAAAAAGCAGCAGAAAAGATTGATTTACTAATGTTCTGTGCTGTGGCTAGCTTTGAGGAAGAAGGAGAATGAGCGAGTTAAGGAGTGTTGTTTAAGACTCCCTGTTAAGAGAGATGCTGGGGGGAGTACAGTTGTGTTGGTGAACGGGCGACTGAGTGTGGGTGGGGGGGAGAGTGATGTAGTCACTGTGTGGATAAATGGGGGCTGATGTAATCACTATGAGAATAATTTGAAGTTATTCCTATAGTGATTACATCATACCCATTTATCCATACAGTGACTCAGATAAACGCATTTATGTAGCAGTTTTTATTCTGACACCTGTTGCATAAATTTATATATTTATTGATACTTTATTGGCATGCATACTGGCACACAACACTTTTTTCAGGCACAACTCAAGTACTGCAGGTACATAGCAAAAACTGCAAAAAGTAACAGATAAATGTACAGAAGCCAATAAAGATGAGGCAAGTGTTACAACTACATGCAATGGAAATACAGTTGTGCAATTTACATAGTACACAAAATATACATGTGCGAGCATATGCAGTCAATAACATACAAATGCATTTCACATCAGTGCAAATATAAAACAAAACAACATGGTTGTGCAAGAGACTTATGCTGTGGAACCCTAAAGAGGTCAAGCTAGTGATATATGCTAGAGTTACAGTGCACAGGAGTATGCATTGATGTTTAGCAGGTGGTCCTTCATTTTGAGCACAAAGGCTTTTGAGGAGGGGGACAATCTGATGTGAGAAGGTATGGAATTCCAAAGGGAGGCAGCTTGGTAACAGAAAGATCTCTGCCTCATGCTTGTTCACATAAAGTGGTATATTAAGTGTGTACTCAATCTTCTAAAACTTTCCAAATGCTGACCCAATCATTATTAAATTTGCAGGATCTTGAGACCTTGCACTAACCTAGTGAGTTAGATCTTAATATATACAGAAAATAAATGGTGGCAAACTACAATGTAGAAGGAAATAACACTATCAAGGGGTCAAACAAGCTATAAAGCCATGAGCCGAAGGGCAAGTGGTCTTTGCAGGCTTGTTTGACCCCAAGATGGTATTATGTCAAGAATATGCTGGACTTTGTCATCATTTATTTTATATAACACATTAGGTGGGATACGATTTGCTGTGTCTAATGTTGTCCATTGTGTAGGGATTTTCCATAGTGTAGTGGTATATAGGCAATTTTTCTCCATAGTGTAGGGATTTTCTGTAGTGCAGTGCAGTGTGGTGTGGTGTGACATGGTGTACTGTAGTGTAGATAGTGTATTTCCCTAGTGTAGTGGTAGTGTTTTCTACAGTGTAGTAGGTTTGACCCTACTGTGTTTCTGTAGTACAGGCATCTCCAATACAAGGAGGCATGGCTCTGGCAGTCTTCCCTTTAGTCTGTGAGTGGCATGGTATGCAGTCTGGAATGGCATGGTGTGATGTCAGGAGCAGTGCGATGCACAATTAGGAGCAGTGTTTTGTTTGTGGGACATCAGTATGTCAGACTGTGGTATGCAGTGCAACTGGCACGAGAAGAAGCTGCTTTTGGCATGAAAGCATTTAGAGTAGAGAAATCTAAATTCTATAAGTTAATTCATAACAGTATACAAAACCCATCCGATAGCTACTTCTAGTTGTAACTGCTTCTTGTGGATGTACCTAATGTGTAATTGATTATCTGTGATGTGCAACATCCTACTATTTTTTATCTTCTGTTTTTATGTTTTTAATATTTTTCTGTCTGTATGTCTCAGGTTGTGCCTGTAAAAGGGCCATGTGGCCCAGTGCACCTACCCAGTTAGCACAATTCTAAATAAAACACAAATAAAAAAAGAGAGGACTGGCAGCAGCATGGACAGTCTGCATGACAGAACCTTTAAGGAACAATGTTGTTTGCTGGCTGAGGTTGGAGAGTTGGAGAGAGAGTGTTGGGTGGGTTTTTAGTGTTGGTTAGAGTGGCTTTCTGCAGATAATGTTTAGAGGTTTTAGATTGTCTGCTATGTGAGTTAATGTGGTTGCATATTACATGTGTTGTGAAGATGCTTGTTACATGTGTTATCAAGGTGATTGTTACGTGTTATTTGTGATGTAATAGGATGGTTTGTAGTGAGTTAGATATGAATGTGTTATTAAGTTGTTAATAACATATTAATACAGTGTAATTAGCAAACTGATGTCACAATAAGATAATTGGCTACCATCATATATGGGCAAATATAAATGATGGATTTCTATGGGGATGAAGGTCCAACCATGCAATACACACACACACACACACATATATATATAAGAATAATTTACAAAATCACCTATTGTATAATTTAAAAAAGACGGAACATGGATTAAATTTTCGAAATTCTGGAGCGAGAGTATATCTCATAGCAAAAATTAAAAACAGATATAACACAATGACTTTACAGTATAAAGTTTCAAAGAGTTGGAATAGCCCCCGGACACAAATCTGTCATTATTAGAATATAAGTCTGCAGTGAAAAAAGAGCTGCGTTTTAAATGTTTGTGTAACAGGTGAAGTCTGATTGTTATGAATATATGACGAATGGATGCATATATAAATGAAATGACTGTATGTACTTAATTGTATGATAATTGTATTTTTATGGTGTGTATTTGTGTATTGTGTATATTTATTTTGTACAAATACAGGGATGCCTTGTAAATAGGGATTCTTGAATCCCTAATGGCATAATATTCTGTATAAATAAAATTTTATCTACCTACATATATATATATATATATATATATATATTTAAGCAATAAGGCACAACAGGGTGTGGGTTATTGGGGGATTTACCCATGCCTTGTGTGTGTGTCAAGAGGTGCAGCCAAGTGACTTAACCACACAAGAAGTGGGTAAATCCCCCAATAACCCACATTTTGGAGTGCCTTATTGCAATTATGCAATGGACCCATGTGCAAAATAAATTTTAAATGTGTTTACGTATGTTTTTTATAAATGCCATTTCTCAGCGGTGGGTTATTACAGGATATACCACGGTCATGTGATGTATTTTAACCAATGAGGTTACAGAATTTTCATAACCCATTGTATAAATATATATATATATATATATATATATGTATATGACAGATAGCTAGATAGAGACAGACAGACAGATATAGATATAGATATAAATATAGATGATAGTGGTGCAGTAGCACCACTATAGTTAGGGTTCAGCTGGCAGTTCAATGTTAAACCCAATTTTTTGCATCTTAATAACTTTGCCATTGTTTAATGAATTAGTGTAAACCCCTGGTGCCCCCAAGTGTCATGGTGACACTGACGTGCCCAATTCCCAGTGTCAGAGCAAGCAAGTACCTTGTAAAAAGTAAACCATCCTGCAATGTCTTTTGGCTTTTTTTACCTGAAATAAAAAAAAGGTCCCTCGCTGTCTGCTGCTCTCCCCACCCCCACACCACACCACCCACTCAACACCCACTATTGCATGCTAGCCATCTGCCAACCATTATTTGCAATATATATTTTTGTTATAAATTGTTTTATGGAATTTCTGTTTGTGAAACATAGCAGTGACAGCAAGGTCCATGGGAGAAACCTAACTGTTTAAAGGGGGTTGACCTCTAACCTGAAATCCCCTTGCTTGCTGGAGCTAAGCTGGCTAGAGTTTCCTTTTCCTGTTTTAACACACATCTGCCAAAACCTGTGTTGTTGTTATAAAAATCATGTTCTCAGAAGCCATTTGCTTTGAACCCAGGAAGGCTGCAATAAAAAAGTTGCATTTTATGGGGTATCAAGAGGCAAACTCTTTTTGGAAACCTATGTGAAATATCCCAGAATGTTGTGAAATAGCTCATCAGGATGTTTTTCTGAAACATCAAAAGGAGTTAATCCTAACCTGCCATAAACCATGCTCTGAGATTCACTTGGGAGAAATCAGATTTTTTTTATAATTGGAATATTTGGCCTTGTGCAGTGGCATGTGACTAATTCAGTATGCAGGACTGAGAGTGACCTCGCATGCCAGCATCATCACAGTGCTGTGACCTCACAAGAGGGGTGGGACACTTTTCCCCTCTGATACTGGCAAGCTGCTGAGGGAACATTGCATACTTCTGTGTTTGGTCTTCCAAGACACACATTTCTGTTTTGGACTCTTAAAAATCAACCAGGCACAACTGCAGACTGAACAAACTTCATGCTTGTAAGGTAGAACTTTAGTTAACCAGTTTCAAGGTGTTTTCTTGTATACCGGTCCATTTCATTTTCTGACTGTAACCTAATTAATATATTTTATCTTTTCCTTGTAACTGCATTTAATTATTTTAGTAAAGACTTCTGTTTTTCTAAATAATTCTGACTGCATAGGATTTCTTATATTTGTATGTGTGACTGTAGAAGTTGTATTACAAATCTGTGACAACTGTTTATGCTTAGAAGGATCACCAAATAGCAACTAAATTGAAAAGGGTCAGTGGGGACATCTGGGTGGATTTTGGGAGAATACTAGGGTCTCATACGAGTCTGCAGGGATTGTGAACTGGGCTATTGCATGTCTTGTTGGGTGAAGACCAAATCAAGTGGTGCACTGCTACCCGAAGAGGATGTAATGTTTGGGCCTTCCTCCTGTGTGTGATAGCCATGAAAAGGGTTCATATTTGGCCACATGACTCAAGACTGGTATTGTGCTCTGATCCAAAATTTAGAGGGGTACTCTGGGACATCATGGCAAGTGTTCAGTTATAAATCCAGTGAGCATTCTGGGTGTACATGAGGAGGGTATTCCTGTTTTCCCCCCTCTCTGTCATGGATTGCACTTAGGGGTAGGCACTGTGAGCTCAGTGATCTAACCCTCATGAGTGGGTTCATGACACCCACCACCCCATACCCCCTTACTGTATACTTACCCAGAGGAGGTCCAACATTGTAATCCTATCTGGACCAGAGACATGCCTTCACTCTTCAATGCCAGACCATAAACTGAGGAAAACTGGTAAGTGCCATATAATGTACAGTACTACAATGTGTTTTGAACTTTTCTTCATGTCTTGGTAATGTTTAAATTTTTTTTTTTTGCCCAAATTTTCAACATGGTCTTTTTGGGACCCCACCTCATGAACAATTGTGGTGAAGGTGAAATTATATAAATCTGGCCCAAAAGGCAGTTTCGCAGTTGCAGCACCAAATCACCTTTTGGGCCAGATGTACATAATTTTACCACAATTGTTCATGAGGTGGGGTCCCAAAAAGGCCATGTTGAAAATCTGGGCAAAAAATATGAAAAAATTACCAAGTTATAAGCATACATTGAAATTTCTGTACGTACTCTCGTAACTTTGGTAGTTTTCAATATTTTGACCCCAAGTTTTCAACACAACCATTTGTTCATGTCACCTCATGAATGTTATAGCTGTCTTTTTTCAAATTCTGGCTGAAACATGGATGTGGCATGAAATAACAATTCGGCGGGGATTAAAAAATTGTCACCTACTGGGTTCATGAGGTGAGATCATAAGAAGATTATGTTGAAAATTTGGGATATATATATATATATATATGTTATGAAAGTATATTGTAATTTTTCTATGCATGCTCACGACTTTGGTAACTTTCAATACTTAACCTCCAAATTTTCAGTATAGTGATTTTTTCACACAACCTCATGAACATGACAGCTGTTGTTCTGAAAATCCTGGCCAACACGTGATTTCTCATTTCTGGTGCAAAATTACATTCTGTCCAGTATGTTATTAAATGACACCTGTTATGTTCAGAAGGTGGAGCCATAAAAAAACTCTTGAAATTTCGGGGTCAAAATGTCACAAAAGAAAATTATGAAGTAATGTTGTCTGCAGAGATGTCTGTTGGCCCAATGGGGACCACATTGCCTTCCCGTTCCAGTGACTTGAGTTTGGGTGCAAGCTCAGTGAGTTGTCTTAATGGGCCAAGGCTGGGGGGAGATGCTGTAGTGTGCAGCATCAACCCCAGCCTGGAGAGGGATGGAGCAGTGTTCTGGTGCATACATGACACCTTGCAGTGGGCCAGGGAGCCTTCTCTCACAAGGTGTTGACATGCCCTTCAGGGCCTGATGGACCCATACACTGGATCATGACTATCTCCAATATTCTGCTTGTTTCATTTTGTGCAGGTCCCAAAGGGACCTATGCAAATGAGGATACAAGTCCACCATTAGAAAAGAAGGGAAATTCATTGCAAAAAACTACTTTAATGCAGACATTAGGGTTGAAAAATACAAAGCACACAAAGTAGGAAAATGAAAAAACATCAGCACTTTGGGTTTCCAGAGTCTTGGTGAACCAGTGGTGTGGAGTTCTTTGGGGTTTTCAACCCTAATGCCCACCCCCCCACCAGCTCATAACCTCCTGACTGAAGCACAAGGTGCAGCTCCAAGCCTGTGACTCATATTGATACACTTTTCAGAGTTAGAGAGGTATGGCTCACCACATGTTGCTGACAAAAATCATTCATAGCTTTCTTCACACAAGCAGGCCCTGTGGAAACAAATGAGAATACAATTCCACTATCAGAAAAAAGAAGGAACATTAAATGCAAAACACTATGTTCATGCAGGTATTAGAGTTGAAGAACACAAAGCACACAAAGTAGGGAAATGAAAAACATTCAGAGTTTTGTGCCTCTGGAGTATTGGTAAATCAGTGGTGGGGTTTTCCTTGGGGTTGTCAGCCCTAATGCCCACCCTCTCCCCCAGCCCACAGCCTCCTATCCAAAGTACAAGGTACAGCTTAAAGCCAGTGCCTCATCTTGATACACTCTTCAAAGGCACAGAAGTATGGCTTGCCACAGGTTGCCAATAGAATATTTTGCAGGTTTCTTCATGTCTGACCTCATTTGCTCAGGGAAGGGGGTGGGCATTAGGGATGACAACCGCATGGAAGACTCCACCACTGATTCTGCAATATACTGGAGACCCAAAACCGTAATGTTTTTCATTCCTCTACCTTTTGCACTTTGCATTCATCAACCCCAATGTCTTCGTAAATGTAGTTTTTTGGCAATTTATATATTATACAGGCACTGTAGTGCCTGTATAGTATGGATGAGTAAGCAATTTAATGTAAACCCCAGTGTTTGCACCTTAATAACTTTGCCCCCATTCAACTGATCTACATGAAATCTGGAATGCTCAGAGATGGTTCCAGGAGCTCTGGATCCCCCCACCCAAAAAATGTGTGGCAATTGATTCACTGGGGGAAACATTATGGGGGGGTGTGGCAAAATCAAAATCAAGACCTCTTTTTTTTTGCTCAACTGTAATTAAAACAACAAGTAGGATTTGAAAACTGAAACTTGCATGTTAGATAGAATTTGACCCAAGGTGTGTGCATGTGTGCTTTTTATCTCCCAAACTGTAGTAGTTTTGAAAATATTTAAGAAAAAATGTTATGTTTTTGAGCATGCACAGTTAAAAATAAAATCAGCATTCTAAAAAATGACTGAATTTTTACGACTACATGAAGCAATGTAATCATATTCTGAACATGCTCTTGTTGAACAGCTGGCAGGGCCAGCTCCCTGTCTGCATATGCCCAGCTGCTATTTTCATTCAGCAGGGATGGGGCTATCTGTCAGTGTGTAGCCCCTGCTTCCCAGTGTGCTTTGCATGTGTCTGTGTGTTTTTTCTGGCACTGTGTTCACCATTAACTACATGAGCAGTTTTATTTTATTGAACTGGATACCAGGATACCCATTCCCCACTGCCAGTTTAATTATTAATAAAATAATTCACCACCGGGGTGCCCATCCCTGGTGGTTGTTCAGCCCCCCTCATATGAATATATGAACATGCTAGTAGAAACTGGCCATTATGGCTTATCAAGTCTGCTCAAGTATGCAGTATACCATTTATTCTGCTGCAGCTGCCCCCACCCACCTCCTCCCTGGAGTTATCTTCCCCTACCCTACCTTACCCCCTTCCCACCCTCCCACAGAGTTGACCTTCTGTTTGACCCTGGCCCACCTTTCCCTCTATAAGGTCCCCCCACAAACCTCATAATTTCAAGTTGCCAACACTGGGGAGCCCTATTTCCAGTGTCAGTGTACACACCTTCCCTCCCCAGACCCAGCAGTCTAGGACACTAGAATGCCTACCCCCAGTGCCCCCATGTAATATGCCAACACTGAGCTGCCCAGTCCCCAGTATTGGAAGCAGTGTACCTGAAAGAATGAAAACTGTCCCACTACATCTTTTGTTTAAGCTCTGAAATAAGGAAAATGGTCCCTCATTGACTGCTGCCATCCCCACCCCACACCACCACTTACCCAACTCTTACCAAGCCAAGGTCCAATGCTGTAATCCTCTTTGGACCAGAGACATGTCTTCACTCTTCAATCCTGGAATGGGAACTAAGGAAAACAGGTAAGTGCCATACATTGCATTTCAATACGTTTTGAACTTTTCTTCATAACTTGGTCATTTTGACATATTTTTTGTTCAAATTTTCAACATGGACTTTTTTGACACCACCTCATGAGCAGTGGTGGTGAAATTATGTAAATCTGGCCTGGAAGGTGATTTTGTGGTCACATTTTGAACATTTGAGCAAAAATATATGTAAAAATGACCAAGTTACGAGCATACATTGAAATTTATTTACGCTTGCTCATAACTTTGGTAATTTTCAATATTTTGACCCCAGATTTTCAACATAGCCATTTTTACACCCCACCTCATGAACATTACAGCTTTTATTTTTTCACTTCCTGGCTGAAACATGTTTTCACACCTGTGGTAAAAAATGAGATTTCAGTGGGGATTTGAAAATTTTCACCTACCAGGTTCATGAGGTGGGGTCATAAGATTATGTAAAAAATCTGGGGTTGGCTGGCCCAGTGGCACTGAGGGTTGAGGTGCTGGACACCACACCTCACACCATGCCAGCGACCCAGGTTTGGGAATGAGCCCTGGTTGCTGGGGGTTGGCAGGGGAGGGAGATGACTGAGCATCTGGAGGACAGCTCTCATCTCCCAGGAGGGACAGGAGTCCCTGTACAGCATTTGACTGCTCTCTGGCAGAAGCTGGAGACACAGCAAGTGCTAAGGAGCAGAAGTAGGAGTGGGGGAGTGCAGACATCAGAATCAACGCCTTGACGTCAGGGCACCGGCCACTTCCCAGAAGAAAAAGGGGAAAATGCATCTCGGCTCCGGTGCAGATGGAGCACTGGAGCTTGCCCCGATTTGTGGCCACCCTCCTGGCACCCTTCCAACCAATGTTACTGCAGTGTCGGGGTGTTGGAGCCCACCTCATCCCTGTCCAGGGGGTAAACTGAGGCCACATGGGTGAAGGAGGACTGACCAGGTAGGAGCGGACCACAGGGGAATGACTCCTTGGTGCTCCTGAGGAGACCAGAGCTGAGGTGGAGAAGGAGGAATAAATAAGAAAATTAAAAAAAAAAATCTGTGGTCAAAATATAAAAAAATTGTGAAGATATGTTGTCATTTTTCTATGCATACTCATAACTTTGTTAATTTTCAATATTTAAACCCAAAATTTTCAACATAGCCATTTTTTTCACACAATCTCATGAATGTGACAGCTGTTGTTTTTCAAATGCTGGCCAACATGTGATTTTGCATTTCTCATGTGAAATTACATTTTGTCCAGTGTGGTATTCAATGACACCTGTCATGTTCACAAGGAGGGGATCATAAAAAGACAGTTGAAACTTTGGGGTCAAATTATAAAAAATTAAAATTATGATGTACTCTTTGCAGGGACATCCATTAGTCCAGTGGGGACTACACTGCCTTCCTATGCTAATGACCTGAGTCAAGTTCAAGTTTATTGTTCGACCTTTTGGTCATTACAAAATTAGGAATAATAGTCACTATATTGTACAGTAAAAACATGTCAATAAAAAAAGTACACTATAAGCAGTACAACAATAAATATCACAAAGTAATTTAATTATTAAGGGTTCCTAATTAATCTATTCATATCTATTTAATATCAAGTAGTAATCACTTTAGTGTAGCCCAAGTTTAACTCTGATTAATTTTTCTTCTTTACATTACCATTCAAGTTTGCATTGTAGAACTAAAACCACAGGACTGACCCCACTCTATATATTTTTGTTCTCAATAAGACCACTTTCAATAAGATAAGTAAGTGATCTCCTGCCAAAAGGTTACATCGAGAATCAATTTCCCATAGGTCAGAGTAGGTGGAGATGTTAAGTGGTTTACCTCAGAGCATTTACCTACAGACTTTCACGTATAAGTGCCATATATTCTTGTTTATAATTGTGACATAACTTAAATGTCATAAAATCCATAGCAATACTAAGCATCTTGAGACTACGTGATTTGTATAAATAATTTTAACTTATACTAACACATTTAACTTGTGTTAAGTAGATGCTTGGTGGGGAGTTTCTACATGCGTGTAACAGTTGCATAAGCAAATGGATCAATTAAGATTATGTCTCCTTAATTAGGAAAACTCACTGTGAAAAAAGCACAAGGATCAAACAGTAAAACATAAATAAAAAACAATAGAATCAATCATAATTTTGTGTCATCTTACATCGCATTCCATGGGAAGAAGAATGTTCCCGTAGGAATTTGTCTTTAGGGTTACAACCCCATTTTGTTTTAAACTGGAAGTTACATTAATAGTTTCAATAGTGCAAGGTGTAAGCTTTTGAGAGAACCTTTGAAGCTGCCACGTACAAGCTTTATCTTATTCCTTGTCAGGGCCATATTACTAAAAGCAATTTGTTCATTGTAGAAATAATTCGGCTTTTTAAAGAGTGCTCCAAAAGAGTTTCACTAGTTTGATGGTATGCAAATATGAGTATTTAAAAGCTTAGTACTCCTTTATAGCTTGCCGGGTAAGACTCAAAGGAACACTGTGTAGCAGTCTAATGTAAAATTTACAGGTTTTTTTACAAAGGACCAGTAATTTAAACTAATGTACTCACTTGTCCCCAAAGCAACTGGTCTATCAGAATAGTAATCTGCCTTTTGCAAATAATTTTTTCCAGGTCAGTTTTGGGCATTTCAGAAATCAACTCCATAAATGGGAGTCCTACAGGCCTCAATGGCCAACTTCAAATCGACTTCAGTTTCAAGTGTATGCCTTAGTGACCTGGGGCCTGATTCCAGGATGGCATACACCGGCACAAGCTGAGGAATGCCAAACCCCATGGCATAACTCATGACTTGCGTCATGTGTTACACCAGTCCCTATTCCAAAAGGTGCCTTGCTCCATGTCAGCTGCGGGCTATGCCAACCGTGGGATATGCCACCCACTACTCCGCAACCAGTAATGACATTGTGCAAGGGTGTGTTATGGCAGTAACTGTGCCCTATTGCAGAAGGGCAGCTGCTGTAACCCTCTACCACAATTCCAGGAGCCACACTGGTGGAGCTAACTTAGAACATCTCGGAGATGCTCTAAGGGGCATCCATCGGTGCAATCTGATGGATGCCAACTCTGCAGCACTGTGGCAAGGGTCCTGCTGTGCTCTCCATGCCCCCACAAACACTACCATGCCCCCCACCACCCAACTGTCAGGGACACCCGGGGGTCTGTTCTCCACTGTGCCCCCCAGACTCCTGTGCCACCTGTCCAGCTCCCCATACCCCCTGGCGCATGCCATGGTGTTCTGGGGTGGGGGCTCCAGGGGGGCAGTCTGCAGTGTGCTATGACTTGCAACATGTGGGGCTGTTGTGCCATGCCCATGGCATTAGCCTCCACATGGTGCAACTCACAAGTCATATGTGCTGAGACCCTGCCACTTCTGGAATACGGTGCAGGGTCCCCGGCATAGTGGTGTATGTTGCAACTTGCATACACCTGCAAGTTATGACATTTGTCCTGGAATCAGCCAGCAAGCCCCAGGTGGCTCAGCCAGAACTTTAAATAGGTAAAGATGTATAAAGTTAAATGTATGTGGCAGAAATTCTGGATCCATATTTACATTAAAAATAAAGCAATGCTGTAGCATTCAAGCCCAGCTCTTTTGATTCAGTTAGTAATCTGGATACTTGCTCACTGGGTAAAGCGACAAATCAGAATCATACTTCTTTGGGGAAATTACCCCTTAATCATTCTCCACCTGTTGCTGGTACAGTGTCTTTGCAAAAACATAGAGTGGAGGTCACCATAGGTAACTACTTGAACAAACTTAACTCTCTTCTGTTGGTCTGAGAGTTCCTCCAAGAAGTTCACCACTTCTCCCAGGCTTCAAACCTCCTATGTACTCATAACTCCAAGTCTGAGAGTTATATGATTTGTAGTCAGCTGAGGAAAAAAGGAAAAATAAATGCTCCACTAAGTGAAGTAACTTTGGAACATCTAGTATAGTACTAAGACCCCCGGCCCTAGGCAATGACAGCATACTTTTTTTAAATATAAATCGGACATTTCACACTTCTAGTGCACCTGCAAACTACCTCATCCTTGCAGGGAGTATCCTGGTTCCTACAGAAAAGATAAGGAGCTGCCATGGTCAATTTCCAATAATCCTCACAAAGTTCCGGCCAAAAACGCCGCCAGCTCGAGAGGTCAAAAAACTGCCCCATCATTAAACAACACGTAGTAAAAACCCCTGGTTTGAGCTAAATCAAACAGTGTTGTGTCTCCCAGGCAAACAATGACTCCCTGTTGACTGACTATTAAAAAATTTCACTGCTGGAAGCCAAATACAAATATAGCATAAGTTTCATTTAACAAATCTGTAACAGTGATAAAAATAAAATGGTTTAGCTGAAAGCTTATCAACTGCCTAAACAAACACAGAGCTGTAGGGAGTGGAGCAGTATCACAGTCATCTTGTTGCTTCACCCCTCCTCCACCAACTGCTTCCATGACCTGAGTCTAGATGTGAGCTCAAGTCAGCCAGCTTAATGGGCCAAAGCAGTGTGCAGCACTAGCCCCAGCCTGGTGAGAGATGGAACAGTATTTTGGTGCACACACAACAAGCTGTGGTGGGCCGGGGAGTCTTCCTTCACAAGGTGTTGATATGTGTGTGTGTTGAGGCCTTATGAGACCATGCGCTGTGTCAGGACTATCTCCAGTATTCTATTTCTCTCTAATTTGTGCAGATCCCAAAGGTACCTGTGCAAAAATACAATTCCACTATTAGAAAAATAAGGGAAATTCATTGCAAAAAAAACTATGTTAATGCAAACATCAGAATTGAAGAACACAAAGAACTCAAAGTAGGGAAATGAAAAAACCTTAGGGTTTTGGGTTTCTGTAGTCTTGGTGAATCAATGGTGGGGAGTTTTTTTGGGTTCTCAGCCCTAATGCCAACCCCTCCCCAGCCTGCAAACTCCTGCCTGAAGTACAAGGTAGAGCTGGTTCTATGTGATAACGGCAATCGCGGAATAACAATCACCGTTTGAGTGGATATACACCGTCAAAAATGAATTTTGGCAATGCACACTCACAGAGAATGGCAAGAGGGAGCCCGAGATCTATGTGTTTCTATTTAATGTAGGGGATTGTGCCCCCTGCACATCCCCTACCAAAGGATTCTTAACTCCAGGGGTTCATGCCGGGGGGTGAAATACATAAAATAAAAAAAGCTGCCTGTCATCAAAAAAAAAATGCTCTGCACCAGACCTGAACCCTGCACCTCCCAACCAACCACCCTCCCCACCATGCTAGAGGACCAGCTCAGCAGCTGCCCACCACACCCCCTTCCACATATCTTCCCTCCCCTTCCTCTCCCCCATGCATATACATGTGTGCGCTTCCTGCGCCCTACCTCACCCACCCAGGTATCCAGTTGCTACCCTGTCAGGTAGCCCTGAACACAGGCACCATAACTGAGTCACCATTTTTATAGGAGTTCAATTGCAGTCACCGTGTTCACTGGATACCAGTACAACTCCAAGCCAGTGCCTCAAACTGACACACTCATCAGAGATAGAGAGGTATGCTCACCACATGTTGCCAACAAAAATCACTCATAGCAGTCGGCCCAATTGCATGGAGGGCTGAGGCAGAAATGTGTTAATTCCTGACATGCTGGTGACCCGTGTTTGCAGTGCGAGTGGGTTGTCAGGGGCCAGCCAGGGTGGGAGAGGATCAAGCATCTGGAGAACAGCTCTTCTCTCCAGAAGAGGGAGGGAAACACAGGCCAGCATGTGCCTGGCACCTAGTGAAGACTGGGTGTTGGCACAGCCTGGCCCAAGTACAGTGGGGCATAGAGGTGGAGCAGCCAGCAGGAATGCTTCATGTGGACACATGCATGGCACACCCACTGTCAGCATTGCACACTGCACCCCATCAGAAAAATGTGTAAATGGGCAGGCTCCAGTGGCTTGATGGCCATCTGGCATACTGCACCATCTCTCCTGGGGGAGGCATCACCTGTACTGGAGCCAGTCCTGGTGGGTGAGTAGGGGGCTCCCCACCACCCCGTCATGGGGGATAAGTCATGGGAGTAGCAAGGTGATGCCCTGGAGTGGAGGACAGATGTGGGTAGATGGCAGCTGGACAGAGAAGTTGCCAGGATAAGAGGAATGCCAACCTGGGGCCAGAAAGTAGGTAAAAAAAAATCACTTATAGCTTTCTTCATGCAAGTGGGCTCTGTGTGAAGAAAAATAGATCAAGTCTGACCTTGCTTACTTTGGGAAGGGGTGGGCATTAGAGTTGACAACACCAAGAACACACAAGCACTGATTCACCAAGACTCTTGAGACCCAAAACCCTAATATTTTTCATTTCCTTACTTTGTGCTCTTTGTGTTCTTCAACCCTAATGTCTGCATTAATGTAGTTTTTTGCAAAGATATATATATATATTATATATAATATAAAATAAAACTAATAAATAAAATGGAATAGATAGATAGATACTGTAGATAGATAGATAGATAGATAGATAGATAGATAGATAGATAGATAGATAGATACAGATACAATATAGAGAGTGAGAGAGAAAGAGAGAGGGAGAGCAAGATAGACAGAGCTACACATATACATATAGAAATTGCTAAAAAAAAACCTTAAAACATCTATTAGTGTTTAATCCCCCCAAAAAATTAAGGATAGGTGGCAGTATGTTAGTGCTAGTGCTGTGTGGAATTTTCAAATTCTGGCAGAACTAAATTCCTTGGAATGTTCAAAATTCAGCCGAAATTCCATCGAATTCTGCCAGAAATGGAATGGCAGAATTCTGCAGCATAAAATAGTTATGGAATGATTTTCCACAGACCAATTACTGTTCCGCAGAATATTATTCCACGGATCTCAATATTTTCCACGGAAATTGTTGCAGAATAATTTTCTCCAGAAAAAATTACTGTTCCATGGAATATTATTCCATGGATCATAGTAGGTGTAATTCCGCAGGGGAACAAGCAAAATTCTGGCAGAAATTCCACCTATGGAATGGTCATTCTACAGTACTTCCGATGGTGGAATTCCACATTCTGCATAGTACTAGTTAATGCCCATCCCATCCCCTACCCTTGTGACTCAGTGCCATCTACAGGCCCAAAGCCATGTCCAGCAAGTATGCTACTTCAAACTACAGGTCTAGGGCTATGCTCCTTGGCTGCCTCAAAGATGACTTGCAAGATATAGAATCATATGCAAGGAAGCAGACATGGCCCCAGACCTGTAGCTTGCTTTGTAGGGTTGAAGGAGAAGAACCACGGTGCATAGGCCCATACCTAGGGTCCTAAGCAAAGTAGTAGACCCATGGGGGACAACTCCTGACACAGCTTGCTTTCCATAGACCATGGGGTACAATCTCTGCCCTGTAGCTTGTTTTCCATAGGGGTTCATGCAGGGCCTTGTGGGCCCCATGTGAAGCAGAAGACCCATGGGGAACAGCCCCAGGCTTGAACCTTACTTCATGCAGGGCCCTGCTTGTCCTATGTGAAACAGCAGACATGTGGGGCATTGCCCCAGACTAGTAGCTGTTTTGCCACAGGGCCCTGTGTTCCCTACACAAAGCAGCAGACCCACGGGGCATTGTCCTGGACCTATAGTCTACTTTGTACAAGGCCCTGTGGTGAAGCAGCAGACCTCTGAGGCAATGTCCTGGAGATATAGCTTACTTCATGCAGGGCCCTATGAGTCCAACATGAAGCAGCAGATGTATGGGGCATGTGCCCTGAGCTTTAGCTTGAAGCAGCACACCTGTGAGGCATGGCCATATACCTGTAACTTTGTCTTGGGTCATGAGGGTGGGGGAAGGGGCGAGGTGGCCATTAGGGCTGAAAACTCCAATGCTGCATATCATGACTTTTGTGGCATTAAAAAAGTATTGATATATTTTTTTGCAATTTATTTCCTTATGTTTTGAAAAAGATATATAACAAATGACACCTTTAGTTTTTTTCATTCAGGGTCCTGCTCAAGGCAGGAGACTCATTGGGCTTGGCACCAGTGTGGTGGCTTGCTTTAGGCAGGGCTCTACATGAAGCAGCAGACCGGCTGAGCATGGTGTCAGACCTGTTGTTCACTTCCAACAAGGCCCTGTGACCCTACTCAGAGCAGCATACCTGTCAAGCATGTCACTGGACTTGTAGCTTGCGTCACACGATGCCCTATGGGCCCATGCAAAGCAGCAGATCCACAGGGCTTAATGCTGGACCTGTAACTTGATTCACAATGAGCCCTGTGAGACCCACCAAAGTCAGAGATTTATTAGGAATGGTGTCAGATATGTAGGATGCTTTGTGCAGGGTTCCCCATGCTCTATACAAAGTGAAAGACCCATTGGACAGGTCTGAACTTTGACACTTGGGTGGTCATGAGCGGCTGTGGTAAGAAGCCCATTCCCACAATGTGGGCTTAAAATGTAAAAAAAAATATTGGAATTGTGAGTACTAGTGATAAAAAGCAGTGAATCATCAGGGATATCATGCCTTTTCCTGATTACACAGTATACTGCTGTATCATTGTTACTAATGCTGTACTATTGTTGCTATATTGTTGCTCTCATGGACCTCCTTCCCCAAGGATATTTATGAAAACAAACTATTATGGTTTAGTAGGCCTTTTGTGGTAAACATTTTTCAATAAATAAATAAAAGTAATTCTATGGTCCTCACATGTGCCAGAAATTGTTTTTTTTTTTTTTTTTTGGACTCTGAATTTTATTTTTAATAATTTAAGAGTTTTTTCCCCAAATTTAAAGGTCATGTGCTTCCCTACCATGATTATGTTAGTATGATCTTTCAATCTGGTCCCAAAATTAGGTTTTAGAGGCAAGAAAATTACTTTTTTTTGTTTTTCTGCTAACAAAACAATAAAGTCCCTTCACATGCTCAGTTGTTTTTATTTGGACCTAATTAGTTATACATTTTTTTTTGATTGCTGATCAGCAGAGTGAGACTAAGCTGAAGATAGTGACTGGCTGAAGTAGAGGGAGTGTTGTGCTGGTCTCCCACCATGAGACCTACCAATTAATGTCCTAGGGTGGCAGCGGGGGACAGGGAAGGGTTGCAAGGCTGCTGTGGGAGTGTAAGGGTGTTTTTCCTGTGTTTTTATTTTTACAGTCACCCACAAAGGGACCACTACATGTACTTTACTGGGATAGCTGTGGGGAGGGGGGATGGAAGAGAGTGGCATGTTTGCTACATGGTGGTTGAGGGTAGGGGGGGTCTTTTTGTAACATGGGGGTGTTGTTAGTCAGCCCCTCAGGTTCTCCATTTGGTGGCCACAACATTCTCAAAGACTATGTTATTGTATCAATTAGGGTTCAGATTCAACCAACAGAAGTAGGGAAATGTAGCATTAGGCTTTCCAATCCTGACTGCCCACCCCCAAGCAGGAAAATGAAAAAACATTATGGTTTTCACTGTCCTGACCCTTGGTGAACCAGGGGCGGGGCCTTCCTTGGGGTTCTCAACCCTAATGTTCACCCCATTGTGATATAGCCTTCAAAAGTACCGAACTGTGTCTCCCCACATGTTGCCAACAACCTGTAGGCCCTGCCAAAAGAAAACATATCACTTGTCACCTTATTTGGTCATGTAATGGGATGAGTGTTATGGTTGAGAACCCACACAGAAGACCCCACCCCAATTCACCAAGAGTCAGAACAGCACACACTATATATTTTTTTCCTTTTCCTGCTCGGGAGGTGGCGTGCAGAGTTAGGGTTGTAAAACCTAATGCCACATTTCCTTACATTTGTCAGTTTAATCTGAACTCTTACTGATGCATTAATGCAAAGAATTTCTTTACTTTTTGAGATAATAGAATCATATCCTCTTTGAGCTGCTGCCTGTTATGAGTACACTGAACCTTTTCTGAATGGAGCTATGACTGCTTTGCTGTGTGAACTTAAACACGCTGTGCAAATTGCCCTTCAAGGTGTGACTGCAGTTGTTTGTGAGCCCCAGGACATTTCTGATACCAACGGCTGAAGGAGGTGTGACTAGAGGGGCATGTCAGCATGAGAGGAGGAGCTGCACAGATTAAAAGGCTCACACCAATGCAGCGTGAGCATTGTGGCATGAGCATGAGTGGAGGGAGCGCCACTTGGTAGAGAAAATTTATAACTGTCTGTTTGGTAAAATGTTTAATATGTGATGTATTTAAACTGTTAACAGGTAGTGACAACAGTTTTAAGAAGTGTTATAGAAATTTATATGTTTTGAAAAGGCAGGGTGTATTGGTTAAATCAATACAAGTTTTTAAAGCTTTGCCTTTGGTTCTAATGCACTTAAGAAAAGTCACAGTCTACCAACCAGTTATTATTTGATAGACTCTGACCACCAGTATTGAAACCAGTGGTTGTCAGGTTTTTCTTTTTTGATTTTAGCTTTGTGGGCAACCTACAACTTTGTCAAGTAAAGGAAAAAGGTTTTATAAAAAGCCAAAAGAGACCTCATTTTAGTAGGTTATGAAAACTAGTGCCTGAGCGTAATTATTCTATCCATGTGGGTTTTTGTCTGCCAAATTGACTTGTATCTTAAAGACATAATGCTAACTAGAAAGATAATGACCAGAAACCAGCAGAAAATGATTAAGGGGAAAAACAGGGCAATTACAAATCTATTTTATATTGTCTGGTCAAGAGAACTAAGGGACAAATATCTGTTTTGGAGAGAACTGACCCTAATCCAGCTCAAATTGGTACAGAAAAAGAAACTGAGGAACAACCTATTAACTCTTTATAGGCCCAAATTAAAAAACAAGTGGGATCAATGATGGAAAAAACTCAGAAAGGGGGTGACATTAAGGGAAAGAAATTAAACAGAACATTCCTGTTTGAATCCCCACAGGAGAGTATATATTCTAGTACTATAGATAGAGTGAAGGAGGCTAGGCAGGAAGAATTATCACTGCATGCTAGGGATAAGAGAGAACCAGCTGCTCAGAATTTAGCTTGTAAAGAGGTAATTAAAAATAAAGCTATTCCAACTCCTCTCACTTTGACACAGGGAGAGGGAATACATCATAGGGAAAATGGGTCCTTTCTGTTTGACTTTGAGAATTTTATTTCTCCATACATACAGCATTTGAGTATGGATCCTCCATCTGAGGCTCCACTGGAGGTCTTACATTTATGGCAAACAATGGAGCGGGGGGGGTGTCTAAAGTAAGGGCTAGAGCAAAAATGGGGAACGGTGAATGCCTGAATGCTGACAAATCACAATTACCTTCAGTTGTAGAATCCTTCATGAACCATAATTTAATCATAATGGGATTAGTTGACATTAAAAGGGAAATAGGCCATACAAATGATTTGATAAAGGAGGTGATGAAAAGGTTGCCTCAAGGTCAAGAACTAAGTAAGGGTGAGAAGAGGAAAAAAGGAAGTGGGAAAAAAACAAAAAAAGGAAAGATGGGATGATAAAAAAAAAAGAAATTAAGTAAATTACAGAGGAACTATGGGATAAAGAGCGTAAGGAAGAAGAGAAGCATCAGAAGGACAGAAATAGGATTAGAAAGTCAAAATGTAATGGTAATAAGGATAAAATAGATAGGAGAGGTTTGGATTGTAAATATGATCAGGGATTAGGACAGAACGTTGAATGGAATTTGGAGGAACCAGTAGGTGTTGGAAAAGGACAAAGGAGTGTAAATCCTAGGGGAAAGGATGTGGAAAGTGCACAGAGTATTATAGATGTAGGAGGAAAAGAAACTGGGGTCTGGGTAAAAGTGGGGGATAAACAATCCTAATTGGTCCAAAAAAGAGAGGTTAATAAAACAGGGACAATTATTACCCACTGCCTTTATCAAAGGAATGCCTAAGCCTAGGAATGAGTCCTCCTTTACACTAAAATTGACAGCATGTAACCTCTGTAAAGGGGTCTTGGGAAATTCTGTTGAATGGACAGACTTGTTAACAGCTTATAGATATTTTACAGGAGAGGAGAAAGGTTGTGCATGTATTACACTTAAAAGACCAGAAATTAGGACAAAACTTCTAAGTCAAAGGGAGGACTTCAAGAAAATGGGTGTGAATTTGAATGACACAGTGGTAGGGTTAGGAGAATCAAAGAAAAATGAAAAAGAAACTACAGAATTAAAGAAAAAAGGGAAACAAATAGGACTGGAAGCAGACAACCAAAATGCCAAACAGAAGCAACAAAGAATAACTGAATATTTATAACCTATGGTTACTGTACATTCATTTGGCAGTGAATAGGAAGGGGAGTTAGAGATCTATATTAGGGGGCGGAATTGTAGGGGTACTAAGATTAATACAAGTGTCATCTTAGAAATCAGTTCATTATTGGCTCCAATGACTTCCTCTCCAATCCAAGATATAAATTTTAAAAAATTGAATAAAGTTAGGAAGTATAGTGCTAAGTCAGAAGGAAGTTGGAATAGTACCATTCCCCTGATAGACCTAGAGTCATCAGCATGAAAGAGAAACAGCTCAGACCAAGGTATTAAAAAAAGGGAGATAAATATTCTGAGCTGGAATGTAGCTGGCCTAGAGGGGAAATTAGAGGATGCCCAAATGGATCCAGGAGATAAGGGAGTATCAGGTAGTGATGCTACAGGAAACATGGTTAGAAAGAATAGAGGCAAACATGCTGAAAGGTTTCTTGTACACTATATTCCTGCTATAAGATCAGCTAGGTATGGACATGCAAGAGTGAGTTTAGTTACACTGATTTCTACAGAAGCCTTCAGCAACACAGAGAAGATCGATGGAAACAGTCATTACATTTTAGGAAGTATATTGGAAAGCATGGGAAATCCCTCTCTGATCTGTTTAAATGTATATATTCAGCCAAGAGTTAATAGAGACTTGGAAAAACAGACATTTGTAGAACTAACTCGGCTTGTTGAGAATGTAACGGAAAAATATGGTTCCAGTCCAATTTGTGTAATGGGTGATGTCAATGCAAGATGATTTAATAAGGTGGAAATTTATTCAAATAAATGGGGAGTAGATGGTTTATTATCAATTCCAATTAGAGCTTCAAAGGATAGAAAATCGACTCTTAGAGGAAATAAATTGCTTAGTTTGGCTGCAAATAATGGGTTAATAATATTGAATTGGAGGACTAAGGGGGATTATGATGGTAATTATACTTTTCCACTAAAAAATAGTGGTTCTGTCATTGGCACTACCCTTGTGGATGTGTGGTCATTTAATAAAGTTAAGAGATGCATGGTTCTGAAGAAGTGGGAAAGTTATCATTTCCCAATAGCTATAACCATGGATATAGGACAGGAAGGACAACATTATGCCTTAAGGGAAAATTTCGATGATGCAAACAAGCACATGGTTGTGATGAATAAGAAAAAAATAAAGTGGGACCCTGTTAGCTCTACAAACATAAATGAGCTAGTATCCAACAATATTTTGATTAAAAAAAGGTCAGATAAATAATTAATGTGGAAGTTTGCAAAGGTAATAAGGAATGGATGCAAATATTGGAGGACATATTTGAGATTATAGTTGATTCTTTAGGTAAGGAGGTTAGGGAGAAACAACTCTAAGGGATGGGTATAAGTAAAGGATGGCATGATAAAGAATGTAGGAATTATAAAACATTAGTAATAAAAGCTGGAAAGTGTAGTAAAGATTCTCCAATGTAGGGTTAAGACAAGCTTATTTAAGACTTAGGAAAGAATATAAAAGATTGTTAAAGAGGAAAAAGGACTAGTTTAAAAATAAGTTGTGGACTAGTTTGCAGGATGCTATCAGGTATAAGGACTGCAAGAAGTTCTGGAACCTGGTAGCATATGGTACAGATAAAAGAGAACTAAATATAGATGGGATCATTATGCCACAGGTTTGGTACAAGTATTATAATAACTTATTTGGAAATGAATTAAAGGGAATAATGGAGGGAAATAATATAGACAAAGAAATAGAGCCATGGGTGAATGTCTCAGAAGAAGAAGATCTGATCTGGGCAATAAATGAGCAAAAAAACAACAAAGCGCCTGGGCCAGATGGTATACTGGCAGAAGTATTCAAAGTAAATCCGGAGTGGTGGGCAAAGATTTTGGCTCCAGTCTTTGCACATATAAATAATAGCCTCCAAATGCCAAAAAGTTGGAATGAAGGCTTAATTGTCCCCTTATTTAAGAAAGGGGACAGAACAAACCCAATCTGCTATAGACCTATTACATTACTATGTGTCTCTATGAAGTTATATATGAGAATTATTCTACAGATTTTAGAATCTTGCACAATAGAACAGAAGATCCTATCTGTATGCCAGGCTGGGTTTAGAAAAACTTATAGTACAACAGACCATATATTTGTGTTAAATTATCTAAGTCAAAAATATGTTGACCACAAAAAAGGAAATTTATATGTGGCCTTCTTTGACATTCATGCGGCTTTTGATAATATTAATAGAATTATCCTATGGGAAATATTGGAAGATCTTAATATTGATAGCAGATTACTGTCAATATTGAGAATGTTTCATGAAGTTACCTCAGTCAGGATTAGGGTAACAAGATCCAGGTCTCTGACAGATAAAGTGTATATAACTAGTGGTGTAAAACAAGGTTGTTTGTTGGCCCCATTATTAATTGCTATATATCTTGAAACCCTGGTTAAGAAGCTAGAAAAGATTGATACACACAGCCCGCAGATAAATAATCAAGCGATACAAGTGTCATTGTATGAGGATGATATTGTTTTACTGTCCAGAACACCAATTAGGTTAAGGAGGGCTCTAAGTAGTACAGCTGAACATCTGGAATCCCTGCAATTAAAGTTAAATGTAAGTAAGAGTAAAGTGGTGATTATGGGAAAAAGGAAGGTAAAAATTAAAAAATGATGTGTTAGCAATCTTGAAATTGAACAAATAACAAGTTTTACTTACTTAGGGGTAACATTTAGTTATAATGGAACATGGAAAGATCATATGGATAAAATTAAAGAAGCAGGGATAGAGTCTGTGAAGGCTGTAAACGGATTTGCAAACTGCTTTAGGGGTAACTCCTTCACTGCGATGAGAAGGGTTTTTGAAGCCAAAATAAACAGCCAGATTTTATACTGCAGTGAAGTATGGGGTCCACTAGCTAATGCAAAGAAGTTAGAGAGGGTGCAAAGTTTTTTTATTAGACTTGTATTGGGATTACCAAGGGATACCCCAACTGCAATACTTAGATAGGGATGGCAAGCCTGGAAGAACTGATTTTTTATAGAATACTGAATTATTGGGAAAAAATTATACAAATGCAAAATATGAAGTTGCCGAGGCAATGTTGAGAAGAAACTAAAAGAATGGGTTTTACATTTTCTTGGTTTGGTCATCTTAATAATAGGCTGAGATACCTTGGCATGATGCCAATATGGCATTAAGAACAGAAGGAACAAGTGACTGGATATGTAAAAGAAGCCAGGCAAAGAATAACGGATGTTTATTTCCAGAAAGACATGGAGGCCCAGATATTCATAAGGGTTGGGCATGGTGCAACAGTATTGTGCCATGTCCACTGGGGGGACATGATAGAAACTCTTAAGTACCTCAGTGGAATTAACAAAGTCCAAGAGGGTAGCATCTTTCAGAAAAAGAGACGTGCAAGAACAAGGGGACACAATTTAAAGATAGAGGGAGGGTGGTTCCGGGGCAATGTGAGGAAGTATTTTTTCACAGAGAGGGTAGTGGATGCATGGAACAGCCTTCCTGAGGAGGTTGTGGGGTCTAAAACTGTGGGAGAGTTCAAGAATGCATGGGACAGACATAACGCAGTTCTTGTGGGGGGTAGGAAGAAATAGGCTGTTGGTTAACTAGGATCTGCAGCCTATCCTGTAGGTAGAGAAATGGGCAGACTAGGTGGGCCAAGCGGTCCTTATCTGCCATCAAAGTCTATGTTTCTATGTTTCTATTCGTGCCCGGCATGTCCTGTGCGGAAGGTGCGCGCGCACAACCCGGCGTGCGGAGTGCATCAGTAATGTATGCAGGTGCAGGTAGCGAGGGTGTGCCCATGCATACCCTGCACAGCCCGATATTCAGCCCAGGATGTGCAGAGCCATGCATGCACAACCCCTACTTGTGCCAGCACAAAGCTGATCCAAAAAAAAAAGGAACAACTGATGGCCACCCACAGGTGAGCTGCCGCATTGCAGGGTGCAACACGGCAGCTGCCACCTGTGGGTGGCCACCCCAGCTCCGGCTGCACCTGGTGGCACTCCCCCCCATGCCCAATTGTGGGCATTTGTAAAAGAAAAATAAGAAATCTGTCCAATATCTCTGGTGGTCCAGTGGACCGCTGTCTGCCTGATCACGGGCATTTGTAAAAAAAATAAGAAATCTGTCCAATATCCCTGGTGGTCCAGTGGACTGCTGTCTGCCTGATCACGGGCATTTGTAAAATAAAATCTGTCAATCTCCTGGTGGTCTACAGAGTATGAGCCCCTCACATGCCCCTGGTGCTCGGGTTGCCTTCCGGGTCAGCCGGCGGAAGTGTAGCATTCTCACTTCCGCCGCCGCCACTGGTTCGGACACCAGGGCTACCACATTGGTTCACAGCATGAGCTGATTGAAGGTAGCTCAGTATCGACATATCTCCAGATATGTGAAATGGATCCATTCATATCTGAAATGTGTAGTACGGCACAGGCTGCACGCCCATTGGCTCACACTGTGGACTAATTGGTGTACAGCTCTACCTATGGTGTCAATCGATGGGCGGCGGGGCAGCAGGCGGGTGGGGTGCTGAGACCCGCCGACTGACCGGGGGAGCAGGATGGTGGGGCACAGTGGGCAGGTGGGGAGGGGGGTACCGCTAGACCACCAGGGATATTGGACAGATTTCTTATTTCTTTTTACAAATGCCCGTGATCGGGCAGACAGCAGTCCACTGGACCACCAGGGATATTGGACATTAATCTTTATTATATGACAAATGCCCGTGATCGGGCAGACAGCGGTCCACTGGACCACCAGGGATTTATGCTTTTCCTCTTTTTTAATGCAGCCCACGATCGGGCTGTGGAGCACATTGCCTGCTGCAGGGGGTGTCGGTCTCCAACGGCTGCTGCCTGGCAGGGCACCAGGCGCAAGTCGTCGGGGATCGGCGAACCTGCATGCAAATAGGGCCATAATGACATGCAAATGGCTCCATTTGCAGCTTGCATACATTATGGCCTCATTTGCATGTCAAGTTTTGAATATCGCGGTTGCTGTGCATAGCGCAATGGAACTTGCACTAGCGCATCCCCATGCTCCACTCTGGCCACTTGCACTGGTGCAGTGCCACTGTGCCATGCACACTGCGGGTGGCCAGGGTGCGATATTCAATGATGCTGTGCCATGGCGCAGCTCCGCTGAATATCACCCAGTCCACACTCCTGCGCAGCCAAGTTGTGCTGCGCCCAAGCTTGTGCCACAGCCTGGCGCAGTTTGAATATCTGGGCCAGAAAAAATAGAGTTTTTGCATAGCATGAGAATTTATAAGAGAAAAAAAATATATGAGAAAATAGAGTACTTTTTGAAAGTGGTGGAAAATAAAAAAGATAGGAATATAATCTGTTTGTTAAGGCTAGGGCTTATTAATAAACAGAGGGGGAGAAACAGTTTCTGGACTGGAACCAGGGACAATGAATTTTGTAAATGTGATATAAATGAAAAGAAAACAGTTACCCATCTATTGTTGTATTGCTCTTTATTGGCATTGGAAAGAAATAAACATATTTTACTCTTTATGAATGCCTATGACACAACAGAGGATAAAGTAGGGATACTCTTGTATTCAGACAAACAATTATTTATTTTGCATTGGCTAAATTTGCACATAAGGGCCAGGATATTCAAATGGGGTTGTGCATGGCACAACCGAGTTGCTCTGGTGCAACCCCGCATTGCACCCCGGCGGGATATTGAAAGGTCAGCCAGGTGCAGCACAACCCCCCATGTGCCTGGGGTGCAATGTAATAGTATGTGGAGCAGATTCAGGGGGTGTACCCATGCATATGTGGCACAACCCGATATTCAGACCGGGATGTGTGCCGCATATGCTGGCGCAACCCTGCAGTGCACCACATAGGGGGGATCAAAGTTGAGCTCGTGAGGAGTGGGAGCAACTCCCGACCACCCTCAGGTGGACCGCTGTATTGCAGGGTGCAACACAGCAGCCGCCAGCCATGGGTGGCCACCTGCTCACCCAGAACACCGTCCACAAGCATACACATGCCCCAGTAGTCCAGTGGACCACCCCAAGTCCCTGATGCCCCGATCACTGTAATGTTTGACTTTCCCTGGTAGTCTAGTGGCCCCCCAACCCTCCTGTGTCCCCAATCACTGGGATATGCTGTTTTGTATGTCCCTGGTAGTCTAGTGGTACCTCCCTGCCCATTGCCATGAGCAAGGTACAGCACCATATCATGAGTCCCTGGTGATCCAGTGGCCCCCAACCCCTCCTATCCACATTGCACCCCTTGCCCACCCTGCTCCCCCATCATAGGTGGGTGGCTGCAACCCTTCCCGCATACCACCCAGCTGCCCACTGAATGACAGATACAGTATCGACTGTAAGTCCATTGGTCCTCAGTGTGGACCAAGCTTCCAGGGCATACTGTACTAGACAGTCCCAAATATGTGAAAGACTTCATTCACATATTTGGGACTGTCTATTACAGTATGCCCTGCAAGCCACTTATAGCCCATACTGTATCTGTCATTCGGGCGGCATGCAGGCAGGTTGCAGCCACCTGCTGATGAAGGGGTGGAGTGGGGTGGCAAGGGTCCTGTGTGGGTGGGAGGTGGGAAGGACACTGGCTCACCAGGGAATCATGATATAGCACTGTACCACGCTCACAGCAATGGGGGGGTACCACTAGACTACTAGGGACTTACAAAACAGCGTATTCCAGTGATTAGGGACACGGGAGGGAGGGGGCCACTAGACTACCAGGGCTATCTTTACTACTATATACCATACAATCACAGCTACAGGGCAGGGGATGCCCTGGGATCTCCACAGTACATGTCATACTGTGCAAGGTGCCAGGCATAAGTCACCAGTCTGCCCTGCACAAGGCATGCAAATGGCCCCATTTGCACCTTGCATATATTATGGCCTAATTTCCATGCTCCTGGCTGAATATAGTGGGTGATGCACCTAGCACAACTGCACTTGTGCTGGTGCATCCCCATGCTCCCTATCTGTGGCTTGCGCCGGTGCAGTGCCAGGTGCAGTATGTGTGCTATCCTTGCCATATTCAATGGTGCTGCGCCATGGCGCATCACCATTGAATATCACCTGGTCCTGGCCCTGGTGCATCCTAGTTGAGCTACGCCCAGGCTTGCACCCCTGCCAGGTGCAGTCTGAATATCTGGGCCAAGATGTTTTGCATGCTGGATAAGTAGCACATATGGTTGTTATTGAGTAGTGATAACTGTATATTGAGGTTCTCACCTGTTTTTAAAGATCTGTATATGATGAACTGTTGGTTTTATACATAGTTTTGTATTAATAAAAATCTGAATCCTCATTCATGCAGGTCTCTTCAGGACCTGTGTGAACACATCCATCAGATTAAGGAAGCACAGGACCATCTGGGTCATGCACTTCCACACTTCCATAGATGCACACATCCAGCTGGCTGTGGAAGTGCTGGGCCCTCCTTCAGAAAAGCAATGCACTGTATGTGCTTGGTTGTAATTAGTTTTTGTGGTGCTCATATCAAAGGAAAAATATATTAAGTGTCCTTCTTAAATGTCAGTGGTTTGTTATACATGGCAAAAATGTGTTTTTTGTTTTGGTACCTATAAGTCAGTAAAATGTTTTCAGTTTGCTCTGTAATTTGTTATAGTTGTAGTGGAAGATGAGATAAATCTTTGATGCATTTTTTTTAATTGTAATTTTTTATTGAGTTTTTTTCCCATTCAAGACAGATAATACAACAATAGGCTTCATCTTTTTGTTGCTTACATTTGGTATCAGCAGTTTGAGGTATGCTTATACATCTATCATAAAGTTCAAGTAATAGATAGAGAATTAGGCAGATTTGCAAAGATTTGTGCAGAGTAAAACAAAATTGCTGATATAATATAAATAATTTGTACAACCAGTTGTGCTCTGTTGTCCAGATTAATATTACTAGGGCATGGGGTGGAGAATGGGGTGGTGCACCACTGCAGATCTTGCATCTCTTTATTATTGGGTTATGTTTCTCCCTTTGTGCTCCGCTTAAGGGCACAAAGTCAGGATAATGGTCCAATTGATAGTTTATCCATGGTCTCCATTTAATATCAACGCTTTTAAGATGAGAGGTCATTCTAGCTGATAAATACTCCAGGTTGTACATCTCATAGGATATTTTTCACCAACCTTCTTTTGAAGGGATGATGGTTGTGTACCACAGTCTGGTAATTATTTTATTTTTTTTGCAACCATTATAAAGATAGCAGTCTGCTTAAAAAGATTTTGGGGGGTCTTAACTCCTCTTGGGGGTGTCGCTGTAAGGACTTAGGCAGGGGTATAAAACTCAGGGGAGCAGAAAATCTCTTTAATTTCATCTAATACTTCTTCCCAGAAGTGTTTTAATTGTGGATATGACCACATTATGTGTACTGTGTTTGCCTGTTTATGGCCACAGCCTTTCCAGCACACACCCCATTCAGGTTCCATGAATTTTGCCATGATATTGGGGGTTCAAAAAAATCTGACCCTTGTCTTCCAGGCAAATTCCTTCCAATGAATGGAAATGGAGACTTTCTGCAAGGGTAGGGCAGTAGCCTCCCACATTTCATTATCTAAGTCCTTCCTAAGTTCCCTGGACCACCTTTGTCTAATATAGTCGAGGTTATCTGTAGTGTATTGTTGGAAGATTTTATATAATATGCTTATAAGATGTTCTGTTTCTATGCCCTTGAGACAGGATATCACCAGAGGTATCATACCAGATGGGGATTCTACTATTTCTATTAAATTCTGTGCATAAGGCTGTAGAAGACTTTTAAGGTGAAGGTAGTGAAGCTGTGCCCTAATTTGTAGTTTATAAATTATTTGTATACTCATAAATGATGATATGCCAGTGGGAGTGATAAGCTGCCACACATTGCGGAGTCCATGCCCGGTCCAGCTCCTAACCACTTCCAGAATTTGCTTTGGGAGATGGAGGGTGTCCTGAGTGAGGTCCCTCTGGTATAATTGTTCACGGGTCATGAGGTGTTTATACCTGAATTGTACCCAGTGTCGAAGAGGTTCTGCTAAGTAGGTGGAGTATTGAGTTAATGGTACACAACTCAGTGGATTTCCAAGTAGGCAGGGGGCTAGGTCAGTTGTTCCCATTAGCATTCTCTCTAGTATTTTCCAGTGGGCTTGGTAGCCACTGATTAGAAGATTTAAAGGGGCCGAATGTGTGCTGCTTTAACGTAGAGTAGCACATCAGGAAGGTTAAGATCCCCCCTGTCCCTGGGTAGTTGTAGAGAAGTAAATATTACTCTCAGCAGCTTTCCTCTCCAGAGAAATTGGGATATTAGTTCATTTCAAGATTGAAAATATACTTTTGTGGGGGTTATAGGGAGTGTCTATAGGAAAAAGAGTAGTCTGGAGAGAATATTCTGTTGGACTGTTTTGACACAGTTGAAAAAACTCAGAGGTTGTTGCATCCATCTTGCAAGGTCAGCAGCTATCTGCTGAGTGATTGGTTTATAGTTTATTAGCTCTAGTTGGTGAAGATTGTATGATACTTTCTTTGATGCATTTTTGATGATTAGCACACTTTCATTGTGGATTTGGCACCATGGATAAGATTGGAAGTAATTTTGGTGTGCAGTGCATACTCCATGAATGTTTGGAGGGGAATATGTGTTAGTGTCATATTAGTCATTGACACCTTTTTTTGAAATATACACTGTCCCTAAATTTCAATAATTGATGGACTTATAGCTTGTTAAAGTTGCAATGTTATCCTATGTGCTAGTGTTGTGGTACTCATTGAGATCTTTTTTTTTTTGATACATAGAGTGTCCCTTAATTCCACAGAGTGATGGAGTTATGGTTTAGTTAATGTTGCAATGTTATCCTATGGGAATGTTCATTATTTAATTCTAATGTTTTTTTTTAAATGGCCTCTAAATTTTAAGGGGGGGGGTATTAGCATTTAAGTACTCATTGAGACCTTTTTGTGATACATAGATTTTCCCTTTACTCCACAAAGTGACAAGAGTTATAGTTAGTTAAATCTGCAATGTTATCCCACGGGAAATTTAATTTTTTATTTTTATGGATTTTTATGTGATCCCTATTTTTTTGGGGGGGGTATTATGTCTTAGTCTTGTAGTACTCATTGATAACTTTTATTAGGCATATATTCTCTCTTAAATCCACAGAGTGACATAGTTATAACTTGTTAAAGTTGCAATGGTATCCTATGGGAAGTTTCATTTTTTTATTTTTATAGTTTTTTTATATGGCCCCTAAATTTTGGGGGAAGTATTATGTGTTACTCTTGTAGTACTTATTGCAACCCTTTTTTCATATATAGATTATTGCTTAACTCCAAAGACTGACAGAGTTACAGCTTGTTAAAGTTGCAATGTTATTCTACATGAATTGTAATTTTTAAATTGTTATGTTTTGTATCAGGCCTCTGAATTATTTTGTAGGATATTATTTTTAAGTGTTGTAGTGCTCACTGAAACAATTGAGACCTTTCTTGTGATATATAGATTGGCTCTTAACAGCAAATATTGATAGAGTTGTGGCTTGTTATAGAAGAAATGTGGAAAAAAAAAATCTTAGTCCTAAGTATTTTTTCATATGAAGGAATTTTTTTTTGTGAGATTGTGTCATTCTCATGAAACAGGATTTCTTCAAATGAAAAAAGAATGTGAAAAAAACTAAGTCCAAATTCTTTTTTTTATATTAAGAAAGTTTTTTTTATGAGATTGCATCACTCTTAAGAAAAAAGATTCATTCATATGAAAAGAATGTGAAAAAAAACTAAGTCCAAATTATTTTTCATATAAAGGAATCTCTTTTTGCGAAGTTGTGTCATTGTCGTGAAAAAAGGATTCCTTCATATGAAAAAAGAATGAGAAAAAAACTAAGTCTAAGTTCTTTTTCTGTATGAAGGTGATCTTATTTTGTATGCCCCTATTCCTGTTTGACCATACGAAACAAGAAAATCATCTCACAAAAAAACACATTTTTGGGTCATTTTTCAGAAAACTAACACATAATCCAGCTAATGGGGCCCTGATTAGCAAGACACATGTGTTAGTGTATTTCCATTATATGATTTTTAAGGGTTTTCAATTTTTTAAGCAGTAACAAGATGGCAGCCATATGAAAAAATATATTTTCTCAAGAAATAAGATTACCACCCTATACAAAATAGAATCCTTTTTCATATGTCCAAATTCTGTTTTTGTATTCAACAGCTATTGAAAAGAATGTACTGAGCATGCTCAGAACTGAAATTCCAAATCCTTACAATTCTAGAATGGATTAATATTTTTTTTTCACCAAACCAACGAAAAGCACCATTGTGAGCCAAGCCCTCTCAACCCTGAAAATTTCAGACCAAACTTACAAACCATCTGGGTGCTAGGTCATGACAGAGAAGCAGAAAGAAAATTAACTTTTTTCACAACCATATCTCGGAATCCACACATTCGACCAAGTAGAAACTTGGTACTTCAAGACTCCTCATTCCCAAGACTGCATTTTCAAACTTTTGTGCAAATCCATTGAATGTGGGGCAAATATTAAAGTGCAAAGTTAGCGGTTTAACATTAAACAGCCTACTTAACCCTAATTATAGTAGCGCTACATCACCACTATAATATAGAATAATATATGAGAAACCATACACAACAAGGTTGTTTTCCCACCAAGTGGTTACTGTGATGACAGAGTGACCTCAAGAGGAAAGCTTGAGAGGTCCCCGACATCAAGGTAACCATGAGGTTGGAAAATGGCCTTGGCACGTATGATTTTCCATACATTATTTTACATAGTGTGTGGATTATGAAAAAAACATCAAAATGGCTTCAGTCTGAGTAGTGGGTTAATTGAATGAGACAGCACCTCCCAATACACTCTTGTCTCGCATACCCTTACTTACTGCTGTGTGGTACTTGTAGATGGCTTGCCCAGCTGGATGATGATCATGCCTGCTGCGCTGCCCCCAAACCCTCCACCTCTGACTGCACTGATCATCTAGTTGCTGCTAACACTGTCTTTCACTCTCACTCCTTCTGTCTACTTTAAAAAAAAAAGACTTTCAGTTTGAATTGTTTTAAAAAGCTATTGACCTCCGGCTTCACTTTAGCACGAGCGACAGTAGCAGGAATGAGAAACAGCTGATAAGGATGATTGTAATGTGATATTACTACTACAGGAGAATGAAAAACTATTCTGCTGTAGTAATTATGGCACTACTGCAGCATAATAACATTTTTGAGTGTATGGCTTTCCATACACAAAAACATCTACCGATATACTAAATATTATTATATTATTTTAAAATAAAAATGCCCTAGACACTGGGATTGGGAACCCGTTGTCAGGAAGATGTTTTGGGGGATATCCAACACATTGAGATTTGACACAAAATATCAGAGAAAAGAAAAAAGGCTATTTTTTTATTTGTGATAGACTCAGAAGTCAATCTTGAACAACAACAAAAGTTGTGTTTGGGGCAGGTTTCTGGCAGAAGGCAGGGGTTAAACATAATGGTTTAACTTTTTTTCATTCGTGATTGACTAGAATTCAGACATGAATAAAGAACAGTGTCTTATAGCTATTTTTTCACAGCACGTGTGGGTTCAGCAGTTTTTAAACACATAACTTTTAAATTTGGACTTTTTTCATCATAAAACAAATAAAAGGCCCTATTCTGGGCAAACATCTATTGAACCTGAAAGTTTGGGAATTTAAATTGGTGTATTTTTTCATTATCTGAGGGGCAAAGGTCTTAAACTCATGGGGCCCAATTCTAGAAGGATGGTGCAAGTCGCCACCAAAGGTGATTTGCGCCAAACACGGTTGTGCCAGGGATCCTGCACTTGATTCTCTATCAGGCAGGGCCCCTGGGGCTACATCCTGCAACTTGCACCAACTGTACCGGTACGCCAAATGGAGGGCATACCAAAATGGTTGGCCACAAACCTGTGGCATGCCCAAATGAAGGGCGCAAGTGCCCCCCCAACAGAAACACTGTACAGCCTCACAGAGCTAGTGGACTCCAATCCCCCCACCAATGCCCCAATCCCCCAAACCAAAAAACCTTCAAGATTAGCACCCCCATACCATTCTCCAATTAATGTAAACACCCCACAGGGTTAGTGCCTCATTTCCTTAATCCTCAGAATTGTGTTATGCACAAAGTACTACAGTCCCCATCTCCCTGTAGTTCAGTGGCCCCCATGGGTAGTGTTGGTCCACCGTGCCCTGACCCATACTCAGTTAGACTGGCACAGCCCATCTCTCACCACTTTAGTGGCCAGCCACTGACTGAGCTCCATATGAGCGGTACTACTGTAAATAGTATGTGCTCAATGAATGAGTTCATTCATTCAGCGTGTGCTATTTACAGTAGTACATGCGCACATGGAGCTCAGTCAGTGGCTGGCTGTGGCAGTGAGACGTGGGCTGTGCCAGTCACTGACTGAGTATGGGTTGGCCGGTGCGGGGTGGACTGGTATTGTCAACTGGAGGGGAGGGGGGCCACTAGACTATCAGGGAGATTGAGGGCTATTTTAATTTTTTTGTGAATAACGCAATTCTGGGGATTGGGGACTGGTGGAGTGGGGGTTCTAGCCCTGTGGGACTTTTACATTTAATGTGGGGGATTGGGCATGGAGGGGGGTGCTAGCACTGCTGTGTTTTTTGTTTGGGTGATCAGGGCATTGGTGGGGGAGGTTGCGGTCCACTAGCCCTGTGGTGTTTTTAGATTTAATGCACGGCATGGTCATGGAGGGAGTATGCTAGTCCTGTGGGGACATTCAATATGTACTTGAGGGATGGAGCATGGGGGGGTCTGCTTGCCCTGCTGGACATTTATGTGTCTGTATGGGATGGGGCATTGGGGGGTTATGATTAGCCCTACGAGACTGTAACACTAACAATTTGTGGATCGGGGCATGGGGGTACAAGTCTTGGGAGCTGACCCGTGGCAGATCTGCACAAACTGAAGTAGTTTAATTACACCCGCTAAAAGCTGGTGTAATTGTACTTTGGCAGATGTCCTCTGGAGGTTGTTTGAGAATAGCATACTTGGGGACTTTGTTGATGCCCTTCCAGAATAGGGTGCAACTGCTGCCGTAAACCCCTAGCACCATGTCACAGGGGGTTTATGGTGTAACTGGTGGCATATCTTCACTTTGGCACAAGCAGCCTGAGACATGTCACAGGCTGCTTTGCAGAATACCGAATGTCATAACTCCTGGCATAAATTGCTACTTGCACCATTTTTTTTGGCATAACTCAATTTATGCCAGGTGTAACCCTTTGAGAATCGGGCCCATGGATTTGATACAACTTACACAATCTATAACTTAAAAACTACAGGATTTCAACTTCCGGTGACATCACAGACAGCATGGTGGGTGAATTTTGTAGCTCCTGCTCTCCCCTTGGAATATTCCCATTTAACAAGATCATCAGTCTAAAATAGCAACTCTTTTTCAGGTACTGTATGAGGGGAGCTAATGTTACAGTGAGATCTCAGAAATCCAACTCTGCCACACATCACTTGGATTGTTCTTGACATACAACAGAAATGTCTGACTCTGAGCTGTCCCAGACATCAGAGAAGGTGACTAACACTAATGCCAAGATGAGCTACACCAAAAAACAAAAAAGTTAAGTTGGAAACTATTTTTCTGAAGCTGGCAGCATTTAGAGCTGAAGTAAATGAGACCTTAAAAGACTTTTGTAAAGATATACTGTAGCTACCCTAGAATAAGGAGTAGACGACTCAGAAAGACAAATTACAGCCCCTGAAAATTGAGTCAATGAACTTGAAACATCAATAAAAGATACATAAGATGACCAAGCTCAGATATAAGCAAGACAAGAAGATGCCGAGAATTGTGTTCAGTGGAACAACCTCAGTTTGTATGGATTGCTAGAAGGCTCAGAAGGTACTGACCTGAAAGACTTTTTGATTTCTTTCCACCATACAGCCTTGGAGTTAGACCCCAAGCTTCCCCTCCAGATCAAATGTACTCATGGGGTCATAGGCCCAAAGCCAGCCTCACCATCTGCCAGACCTCACTTGATTAGCGTACGATTTCTGGACAATGCCATAAAAGAAAAAAATTCTCTAAGTGGCATGGCAACAAAAGACTATATTATGGCCCATACGAAATCTTTCTTGATAATGATTATGCACCATACACAACAGAAACATAGAAGTTTTTGGCAGATAAGAACCACTTAGCCCACCTAGTCTGCCCTAAATTCCCTACCTATAGTGCCACTGGAGACCCTACTTGGACTCCAGCTCACCCCTCCTCTTGCTTCTAAGGTTCCCTTGTGTCTATCCCATGCATTCTTAAATCCAGTGACCATTCTAGTCCCCATCACTTCCTCTGGGAGACTGTTCCAAGTGTCCACCACCACCTCCATGAAGAAGTATTTCCTCATGTTTCCTCTCAGCCTGCCCTCCTCCAGCTTCATATTGTGACTCTTGTACTTGAGCATCTTTTCCTTTTGAAAATGCCCTCTGCTTGTACCTTGTTTCTTGTTTATTCCTGTGAGGTACTTGTATGTCTCTATCATATCCTCTCCTCTCCATTCCCTCCTGACTTCTAGGGAGTACATATTTAAATCCTTAAGCCTTTCTTCACAGGGTTTCTGATGCAGGTCCTGCACCATTTTGGTTGCCCTCCTTTGCGCTGTCTCCACCCTATCTGTGTCCTTTCGGAGATGGGGCCTCTAGAACTGTACACAGTACTCGAGGTGGGGTCTCACCAGTGATCTATACAGGGGTATTATTACCTCCCTCTTTCTGCTGGTGATACCCCTCCCTATGCATCTGAGCATTCTGCTAGCCCTTCCCACTGCTTTGTCACACTGTTTAGCTACCTGCCTTCAGGTAATCAGAAATGATAACCCCCAAACCTCTTTCCTGTTTTGTGACTGCTAATACTTCCCCCTGAATTGGTACATTGCCCCCTGGTTTCTGTACCCTAAATGCATGATTTTGCACTTTTTTGGGTTGAGTCTTAACTGCCCGTGACCATTCTTTTACCTTCTTTAGATACTCCTTCATTCTTTTAACAGCTCCCCCCCCATGTATCTACTCTGTTGCAGACAGTGTGCCAGAGAAGAGAATGTGCCAGAGAAGAGAATATTTACCAAGACTCTCACTACTAACACAAAAGAACCTAAAGTTCCGAACCACTCACCTGGCAAAATTAGCTATAGATTTTTCAGAAGGAACTGAAGTTTACAACTCAGCTGATGAGGCATCCTCTGACTTACTGAAGAGGGGCTTTGAGTTTCCCAGCAGTATGTCCCGAGGTGCTCTCTCCACAGCACAGCCCTCACAGTGGCAAAATGTTCTGGCAGAAGAGCAGCACTGTATGCAAACAGCACAAAGAAAAGAGAACATCCTGCAGCAGTGCAATGCCTTCAGATGACCAGCAACCACTGCTTAACATTAACATACCATTTTAACTTGACTAGTCACTAGGGAGTGAAGGTATGTGTGGGTCTCTGGTGGTGGTGGGGAAGTAGGAACCTAGAATCAGAGAGTCGCAGAGCAGACCACCCTTTAACATGTACATATTAATATCTTGGAGAAGATCCCACAGAAACTCACATTTTAGTCATTTACAGAAGGGAGTGTAGATGGCCCTGTCCAGGGGTGGGTGGATGTCTGTCACAGGCCAGGATCCCTCCCTGACAGTGCTAATCTCCCCCTCAATAGCACTAGACAGCATAAAATGCAGAGTGGTTTCATCTCAGAATGATTTTTGTGGAGACCTGAAGCCAGGCCCTTCTCCCTCCCTGACACAGCCAATTACAATTCCAGCTTACCAAGCAGAGATTCAGAATGCCCTCTCTCTTCCCTCTGGGGATCTGACCACCTGTACATCTTTCTCCCTATGACACTGCACTAAAGTTCTACCAGAGTCTGCCAATGCAGTTAATTTTTTATACAAGTCTTCTGTGTACCATAACTGATCTCTGAGACTATAAAGTGCAAAGAAAATACTGACAGTTCCCATTATTGGTTTCGGAGTTTCCATAAGGCAGACTGCATTCTTGCCGAGAGGTCACTTACCTAAATGTCATGTTTTTTCTTTTTGCTTTCCTGGACAGTGATGGAATAGGGTGGAGATGGAGGCCAGAGATTCACAGAAATGGTCAGCATATGTTTTGTGATACACAGGTTCAGTGGAACAATGACCAGAAATGAAACCTAGGCACTAACATTCAGCTGTATGGCAAGAGCTGCAGATGTAATGCTGAACCATGCTCTTCTCTCTACTATCCTGATGCCTAGTTTGGCTGTGATGGGCAAGCATCCTGGGGTACTGTGAATATGTGCTGGCAGAACATGATGTAGTGCACAGCAAATATTACTGTCCAAATGTTTATTTAGGAGCTATTGCTTGTATGGACAGACAGGACCTCTCCTGCTGAGGCTATAAACTGTTACCTGCATTATGACCAATGTTAATTACAGGCATATTATTCCACTACAGCAGCAAGCAAGGGTAGAGGTATACTAAAACTTATTTAATTTAAATTACCTCACCTAAAAAGCAAGATATATGGTAAAACTGAAAGGGGTTATAGCCGATCTGGATTTCCTAGTCCATGATGTACTACTTTTTTTTTTGTCCCATACCTTTATTATTATTTGTGTATTTGTTTTTTTCTTTGATCCTAACCAACACGTTAGTAAAGGGGAGGTTCCCCACAGGGAGGCCTGTGACATTCATCTATCTGGTCATGTCTCCATTTCTGGAGACATCTGGCCATCTAAGGTTTATACTCCAGAGTCTATAGGGTATGGTACATTTCACTCCCCTCCCTTGGAAGTCTATTCCCCCTGGTAGGGACCCATACTTTTTGGGACCCTCAGGAAACAGGCTATTTTTACATTATTAGGGATGGGCCTGAGATGGCTCATTTGAGTATTGAAGTTCTAGGCACTGATCCCAGTTTTGTTTATTGGGGTTTTGAATTTAGAGCAAGTTATGTGGTTAGGGCTACCCAGTTGGTGCCCTTGTTAAACACATTTCTTAATAGAATCTTACAGTTACTCCCAGGCATAGGAGACCTGAAAGATTTTGGTTTTCTCTATAGTATGCCAAGGGAGGTGCGCTGTGATGCCTGCAGTTGCTGCAGAAAGATGTAGCCCAGCTACTGACAGGCCTCTCGAGGTCCTGTTGTGTGTTTCTGAGACTGTGTGAACTGCACTGGTTGCCAGTGAAGTGGCACATCTCCTTTAAAGTAGGTCTTCTGACTTACATTGTGCTTCATGGGCTGGGCCTGAGTTATATGTCAGAGCTCCTGCATCCTCATGTCCAGGGATGTCTTCTGTGCTCTATCAAGGAAGGCCTCCTGGCAGTCCATAGGGCAAGATCAAAATTGTCCACAGACTGGGCATTTGAGGTGGCATCCCCAATCCTATGGAATCCTTTGCCTAGGACTTTGAGGGAGAGCCACTTAGTGGAGGCTTTTAAATGGGGTCTGAAAACTTTTCTGTTTATGCACCCATTTGGGTATTAAATTAGTACATTAGCCATAAATATTTATGTCCGTTTTAACTGTATTGAATAGGGTTGATAGTATTTATATATTTTATGTATTCTGTTCAGTTCAATTCAATTCAATTCTTTATTTTGATTGACAAGTTAAAGATTGTCATTACAAATGTATCAGACAGCAATATAATTACCTTAACTCAAAGAAACAAGTACAAAAAACTGCTGCACATTAACCCTTAATGCTGGCCCACCAAAAATAAAATTCATAACACCCACCATGAGCTCGTTCTTATTTTTCTTAGTGCCCAACATACATCTGACCATAGCTGAAAGGTGCACATGGCGGCGGTTCTACTTTGGCTATTAAACCAAAAAATCCATCAGCACCAGCATGGTACTTCTGTTTCCCTGAAGTAACATTAAACCAGCAACCTGAAAGAATAGCACATGTGCATGATGACGCACTGCAATTGCTGACGTTTCAGCTATACCTTCCTCAGAGGAAGTAGAGCTGCCGCCGTGTGTACCTTTCAGCTACGGTCAGATGTATGCTGGACACTAATAAAAGTAAGAACAACCTCATAGTAGGTGTTATGAATTTTATTTTTGGTGGGCCAGCATAAAGGGTAAATGTGAAGCAGTTTTTTGTACTTGTTTCTTCGAGTTAAAGTGTTTAAGCATGCTGCTCTGTGGTCTGCTAGCACTGGATCAGTCACCATTGAGTGATTAGAGACCCTCATTTTTGTTTGTGAAGAGCAATATAATTACAACAATAATCCATACATTACAGTAATAAAAATCACATATCAAAGTATTCAATACATTATTAATGTAAACCCTTATTATTCCACAGTATTTTGTTTATCATTTGGCAAACTTCAGTAGTTTTATTGCACAGTTCTGTTAGCTAAATCTATTTATATTGCACTGTTCCTGCCTTTCTTGATAATCCTTGCTATTTAAATCAAATGCAGCATTTTCTGTTCTATTTTTTTGCAGAATGGTATCATATTTTCCATGATATTTGGATTATCTGATCTTAAGAGGGTGTTTAATTGATATTTAGGATCAATACTTGGAGATCCCAGAATATTCCTCAAGTATAGTTTTCTCTCTTCATCATATAATGGGCAAAATATCAGCAGATATGATTGATTGTCCTTCCATTGTTTACATCTACGTTTGTGTAATGCTTTTATCATAAAATCCCCTAAGTCTTTGGCTATCATGATATCCAAATCTACATCCTATTAATATTCTACATTTAACTTTATTTGTTAATTTAACTAAATAAGGAGCCAAATCAAAATTGAATTTATTATCTGAGAGGCAATTATTTATTTTTGTATTTTTACCTAAGTTCAACTCTTTGTGTATTTATATTTCTTTAATTCTATTTTTTAATTTAAATTCTATTTTCTGTATAGGCATTATTGTACTTTCTGTTAAACAATTTAATATCCCATAGGTGTTTTATTACTTTATCAATTGTCTTAATACAAGGGAAGGAAAACCCTCTGTTAATGTACTCAATGGTTTCATCCAAACATGCCCTAGGTAATCTGGTTTCAGGCATTTTATAAGTTTTTATCCAAAACAGAGCTTGTCTTTGTTCTGCATTACAATTCACTAGTAGCTGCCCTAGTTCTACCCTGACCAGATTTGAAGAAGCTCCCACAGGGAGACTCAATAATTTTTTATAAAATGTGTTCATAACTGACTCTATGGCCTCTGAGACCTCAGTACCCAATATCTCTACCCCATATAATATTTGACTTCTAATTTTTGCATTCAAAGCCCTAATACAATCAATAATTGAATTACCTCCATACTTATACGAGTATCCATCAACTGCTGGTAAGAATCTTGTTATTTTTTGTTTTATCCATTTTTTGTGTTCATTCCATTTCTGTTTGTAAGAAAATGTTATTCCTAAATAACAAAAATTGTTGACCCTTTCTATTTAATGTCTATTACAGAATAGTCTAAGGTCCTTGCCTTGTTTTACCATATATTTATTACAAATCATACATTTTGTTTTATCATAGTTGATTTTTAATGCATTTCCTCATATTCTTGTTGAAATTTTTGTAAACTCCTTTGAATGCCTACATAACTGGTAGATATTAAAACCATGTCATCCATGTATGCTAAATAAGGACAATCCCTAGATCCTACCCTAGGCAGGTGGAAGTCCATATTATAAAGTTTCATTAACATTTTGTTTAAAAACAAATTAAATAGGATTGAAGACAAAACACAACTCTTTCTCAATCCTATATTCGTTTGGAATGTTTTTGTGATGTCTCCTTCCTTATATCTTATTGAGGTTTTATTATTTGTGTATAAGACAACTGTTATATTTATTAGGGCAGGATCCATGCTGTATTCTTCCAAAGCATACCATAATCTGCACCTTCTTACTCTATCAAATATTGCATGTAGATCTATAAAAAAAATATAGTTAGTTTTTTGTTTCTTTATCTTTGTATATATGTGTATTAAGTGAGATAAAATAAAACACTAATCTATGGTTGAATGTCCCGGCATGAAACCTGCATGTGCTTTGTCTATGATATTATTCACAAATTCATTTCACGATTCTCTTATGTAGAATCCTTGCAAAGACTTTTTGTAAAGTGTCTAACAGACTGATAGGTCTATAATGACTAGGATTTTCTTTGTCCCCTTTTTTAAATATAGGTACTATGATGCTTTCTGTTCATGTTTTTATTAATTTACCTGATTTTATAATGTATTTATATATTTTGTAAAGACATAGGACCCAAATTTGGTATGCCCCCTATACGGTGACACTATTATAGTGAACACATCAATACTGACAACATTAACAGTTCACTATAATAGTCTGCCTGAGACCCCGGCACTCTGTCCCCGGTCCTGCTCCCTCTCCCTGTATCAACTATAACTCAGAGTTCATAATCTACAAATTCAGGGAGTGCGGGGGGCAGAGCTCCCAATAGAAACAGAACTGGGTCTGCAGTCAGATTTATGTCGACCTCATCTTGCAGTCGACATAAATCTATCACTGTGCTGTCAGTCAGCAAAATAGTTGTCAAACTGGAATCGTAGACCCCTAAATTTCAGGATCATTTAACATAATATCTATAGGTAGCCCATCTGGGCCTGGTGTTTTGTGTCTTTTAGCTGCAGATAGAGCCTTCCTTATTTCCTGTTCGGAGATTTCAGGTTCTAGTATTTTCCAGTCCTTACCTACTGCATTATACTCTTTCTCCTCTGTAATCTGGAAAAGGTCTTTAAAGTATTTTTCCCATACAATGGGATCTATGTGATTTTCCAAGTCACTTGAATATATTTCCCACCCATTCACCACTATCTGCCAGAATTTCCTGTTGTCTTTATGCCATACTGCCTGCTCAAACTCTTTCCACAGTTTATTTTTGTAGATTTCTGTCTTTTCCCTAATAACTTTTTATATGCTTTTTTTTAAATTTATTTAAGTAGGTTTCATTAGGTCTAGATGGATTATTTTTAACTTGCCTAGTTCATTTGTTTATTTCTTTTTTTTGCCTTTTTACATTCACTATCAAACCATTTGCTCCCCTTGTTGATTTTTATAACTGCTACTTTAACTAGCAAACCAATATTCTTTCCATAATATTTTCTAATTGTCTTAAACTGCTTTCTGATTCCTTTTTGTAAGCTATAGCCCTACTCTCTTCCTCTGCCTCGCATTCCTCTAAAAGCTGGATAGATTGGTAATTATCAATCATCTCCCATTCCCCCCTTTTTGGTCCTAATTAAATTATTGGATATTTTATCTTTGTTTCCCTCTGACCAAAAATCCAAAGCTATTTCTAGTGGGCTGTGCTCACTATCTGCCCTCTCCCCTATCTTCAGATCTTTACATCTAGTGATCATGTTACAATTTGACCAGCATAAGTCTATTACTGATGCACCTTTGTGACTTAGGAAGGTAAATTCTCCTTCAAGATCCTCATTTGTTCTGCCATTTAATAGAATGAAATATCTATCTGTTAATAATTTACACAACCTGATTCCTCTATTCATCATTTTTTTATCTTTATAATTTTGTTTCATCATTAGATGGACAGTTCCCTTAACTGTAAATGAATGTAACAGTTCCTGTGATAAGTTTTGATATTTACCCACCCTGGCATTAAAATTCCCATCCAACAGAATACCTATAGCAAAAGACACAATAGGCAGTAGCTCAATGATCAAAATTATAATCGTCTAGCTCAGGGAGCACTTACCGGGGTAATAGGTAGCACAAAGACACAGGCTAAGAAACAGCATGTAGGTTAGCACTCCATCACAGGCTTATCAGAGGCTTACATTTGTAACACAGTTACACACAGATGTCACAATCAGCAGCTCATCGCACATTCATTAGATCCAAAAAGATTTTTAATTCATAATCCAATGTAAAATGCAGCAGCAAAACACAAGCAAGCAGGTAAAACACAGAGCAATACAGGCAGTAGTAGATAGTCATTCTCAAAGTAGTGCAATCAATTTTTAGCATCCATTTTCATTGGCAGCACATATCTCTCTTTGGCTACACCCTTAGCACACCTGAGCGCCATACCTGGCATGCAACTAATGTTTCAATGTCACTATGATGTTTTTATCAGAGTTAGCATGTCTCATGAGCACAACAGTAATAAAGACACCTGCTTAAAGTGACAGTGCAATTAAAAAAATAGAAATCACTATTATTACTACTTAGCTAATGATTACCTCTCTAAATGAATTCTAATACTCCTAGCACTTCATATTCTAATAAAGTGCTAAATATTAAATATTTTATATTTTTAATCCTAACCTAATTAATAGCAATAAGTGAAAACCAAAGCCCATAATAAAAATATAGAAAAAATATACAACTGTTTTTTAAGCATTCTCTGAAACATCCAGTAGTATCAGATAATAAAAAGCCATAGCAGATACAACAAATACACAGCAGACCAATGCATAACTAAGCAGTACAGCAGAATAGAGCAATTTTACAGTGCATGAAGGGGGATTTTGTCATTAGTTCCAAAAGATGCTAATGTTTCTAATGTAATTATCCAATATGCTTCCCTCCTTAAAATTTCTGTTTCAGACTACCTCCTCGGCAATCCAACCTCATTTTTTCATTACCCAAATGTTTCAAAGCTGCTGCTGAACTATGTCCAGCTTCACGAAAATGTTTGGCCATTGCATATGCTTCATTATTCATTCTAATGGCTGTCTTATGTTCAGCTATCCTGAGTTTAAGTGCCCTCTTAGTTTGGCCTACACATATCAAACCACAGGGGCAAAAAAGTGCATAGATAACACCTTCTGTACTACAATTTATAAAATCTTTAATCAGAAATTTTTACCACTTTTAGGGTGATTAAAGGACTGGGTGTTGTGTGTGCTATTGCAAGGCATGCAATGTATACTTTTATAATTTCCCATTGGCAGCTTAGGTATCCACTTAGTTGCATCTGGTTGTTCTTGTAGAACAGTGTGTACTGGATTGTCTCTTAAATGCATGCCCCTGCGATAACTGATGTGCGGTGGAATTGTAGTGAGACTATTTATTTATTTATTTAGTTTTTGTTAACCGGGTAAGTGCACTAGCCAGCAAGTGACTGTTTTCAGGCACGACCCGGGAGGTAAAATTACAGAACATAACGATACAGTAAGGATAACGAAAATACATGATGCACAGAAATACAGGAAGATACATATGGCAGGATACAATGCATGACAAAGGAAAATACAAGGCAAAATACATTTCAAGGACATTTTCCATTGAGCGCATACATAAAGTGCATTGAAGGACCTAGGAAAGGGGAGAGGATAGGTGTAGGGGTAAGCCAGAAACTATCATATTTCTTACCACTTTTTAATATGTCCCAGTGTTTAACTACTACTTTTCCAATTGCTTCTGCTCCGGGAAAAAATTGTGTAATGAAAGTAGGTGTGTGTGTTGGGGGGGATTGGAGCATCACAACTTGTAATATTTCACTGTAGCAATATGTCTTTGTTGTTTTTTTTAGCACACAAATATGCCACATTCAGAATTCTCACATCATGCTGTCATGCAAGAAATCTATTTGCCATCAAAGCACTTTGTTTTTCAAAATCCTTTTCCTCAGAGCATGTCCTCTGCAGTCTCAGAAATTGGCTTTTTGAAATATTGTTAATAGGTTTTTTTGAGTGACAGCTATTTCCCAGTTTTTTTAGGAAATAATTTTGTTTTAAGGCTGTTGTTTGACTTATACCGTCAGATCCAAAAAGTTTACTTCTGTGCCATTCCATTCCATTGTAAATTTTAAGTGTGAATTTGTACTGTTGATAAAGTCACAAAATTCAAAAAGCATTTCTTCCCTTCCCTTCCATACCAAAAAGCAATCATCAATGTACCATTTCCAGGTGGAAATAAATCAAAGAAATGAGTTGAATCTTGCATCATAAACATATTTATTTTCCCAGAGTCCAAGATACAGATTGGCTAACTTCGGGGTCCCATGCTAGTACCTTTTTGCTGGGTGTAGAACTTTTTGACAAAAATGAAATAATTACACTGCAAAACAAGTTGAGCACACTCAATAATTTCATTTGACCTTCCAGATAATGCTTGCTCAATGGCTCCCAGTCCACCCCCATGTGGAATATTTGTGTATAGACTTTCAATGTCTATGCACACAAGAATATCATTTTCATCCACCACAATGTCTTTCAGCAAAGTGCACATGCAATTTGTGTCTTTCACATATGATTTTAAGTTAGGCACAAATTTCTTAATGTGTGAGTCAACAAATTTCAGTAAGGGCTTGGTCAGGGACCCAATAGAAGAGACAATTGATCTGCCTGGAACTGGTTGTTGTTTCTTGTATATTTTTGGCAATAAATACAGAGCCGGTTTCTGAGGTTCTTTTACAATAAGAAATTCTGCTTCTTGGACTGTAATCCAATCATTTTCTTCTGCTCCTGTAACTAGATGACAAATACGCTGCTGTATCACTTCTGTGAGATCATTATCCAATCTTAAATAAAATTGCATGTTATTCAGCTGCTTTTTAGCTTTGGTCACATATTCATTATAACCCCAAATTACTGTTGTATATTTTTCTATATTTTTTATTATGGTCTTTGGTTTTCATTTATTGCTATGAATTAGGTTAGGGTTAAAAATATAAAATATTTAATATTTGGTACTTTCTTTATTAGGATATGAAGTGTTAGGAGAATTAGAATGTATTTAGATAGGTAATCATTAGCTAAGTAGTAATAATAGTGATTTCTATTTTTTTTTAATTGCACTGTCACATTAAGCGGGTGTCTTTATTAGTGCTGTGCTCATGAGACACACTAACTCTGATGAAGACGTCATGGTGATGTTGAAACATTAGTTGAGTGCCAGGTATGGAGCTCAGGTGTGCTAAGGGTGTAGCCAGAGAGAGATATGTGCTGCTAATGAAAAAGAATGCTAAAAATTGATTGCACTACTCTGTGAATGACTTTCTACTACTACCTGTATTGCTCTGTGTTTTACCTGCTTGCTTGCATTCTACTGCTGCATTTTACAATGAATTATGAATTAAAAATATTTTTGGATCTAATGAATTTGCAATGAACTGCTTATTGTAATAGCTGTGTGGAACTGTGCTGCAAATGTAAGCCTCTGATATGCCTGTGATGGAGTGCTGACCTACATGCTGCTTCTCAGCCTGTGTCTTTGTGCTACCTATTACCCCAGTAAGTGCACTCTGAGCTAGAAGATTATAATTTTGATTGTTAAGCTGCTGCCTATTGTGTTTTTTGCTGTTTGCTTCAGTTGGTGTTTTGAGTGAACACCGGCAGATCTTAGCTCCTAGTGTGGCAGCAGCAGCAGGGATTACAGTAGATACTTTGAGTATTCCTGACATTGAAGGAGAACAGATAGTGTTCTCCCTTGAACAAATAAATGAAATATTTAGAGAAGAACAAAATACAGATACTAACCATACAGTTAAACTGGAAGATTTAAGAAAGAAATTTATTGGCTATTTTCCTTTCACAATACTTTTGGGATAAACGTATTCCAAGAGGGTTTACTCTTACAGCAGCCACCATCTTTTGGATTAGAAGACAAAGAATTTATGGCCAGTTGGGAACGTGTATTAAATAAAGGGAGCTTAGACTTAATTAATAATAATAATATTTTTATTTGTATTGCACCTTTCAAATACCAAGGCACATTCCAGTAAAATATAATGCAGACAAGATATACAAGCAGTAAAACAAAAACTATTAAAACAGATACAGCAATTAATCAGAGCCCCAATAGGCCCTTTCCCATAAAAAAGATTTGAGAGCCTGTTTAAAACTTCCCACAGTCGTACACTCTCTTATCCGATGGGGTAGAGAATTCCAAAGGGAGGGGGCCACAACATAAAAGCCCAGGCCCCAACTGATTTTAATGTAACCTTAGGAATCTATAGCAAGCCCTCATTGGCTGAGCAAAGCAGCCTCACAGGGTGGTAAGGAATCAGGAGTTCTTTCAGGTAGTCAGGGCCCAGATCATGCAGGGCTTTAAAAGTCAGTACTCCAACTTTGAAGGTGATCCGCCACTGAACTGGCAGCTAGTGCAGTTCCCGCAGCACCTGAGTAATCTGAGAAGATCTAGGAGTACCTGTAAGTACTCAGGCTGCGTAATTCTGCACCAGCTGCTGGTGGTGGATATCAACCCCTGGAAGCCCAAGGTAAAGTGAGTTGCAGTAGTCCAGGTGTGCAGTCACAAAGGCATGGATCAGAGTTGGCAGATCACCAGATGGAACAAGGTGCTTGATTCTGGCGATGTTTCTCAGATGATAAAAGGAATATTTTACCACTGCTGACACCTGGGATTGAAGAGTCAGCCCCACATCTAAGATCACCCCCAGATCTCACACCTGTTCAAAGACCAGTAGCTCGACATCGCCACAAAACACCCCAGATGGGGAGCCAGCCACAGGTCCCCCTATCCGGTGATCCGGATCCAATACCAACACCTTGGACTTCCCAGAATTCAACTTCAACCAACTGGACCTCATCCAATCCTGGATTTCATTTAGGCAGCTATTAAATACCGAGATAGCTCCTTCCTGTTCGGGTGCAAAAGACAGGTACAGTTGGATATCATCTGCATAACAGTGAAATCCCAACCCGTACCATCTCACAGTGTCTCTGAGGGGAAGCATGTACACCGCAAACAACAGGGGGGACAATTTAGAGCCCTGAGGAACCCCACAAAATAGAGAGATGGGATCAGAGGAAAAGACCCATGACACCACCCTCTGAGTTCTTCCAGTGAGGTATGATGTGAACCATCTGAGCACAACCCCAGAGAGTCCACAAATACATCTCAGGCTTCAGTAGTACCCCATGGTCAATGGTGTCAAATGCTGATGACAGATCCAATAGAACCAAAATGAACCATTTTCTCTGGTCTCTCACCATCAGGAGATCACTGAGCACCCGAACCAGTGCAGTCTCGGTATTATGCCTCTTACGGAAACCTGATTGGAGAGGTTCATAGATGCTATGGATGGTCAAATGGTTCTCCAGCTGGGCTGCTACCACCTTTTCAATCACCTTCCCTGCAAAGGGAAGGTTCAAGATAGGTCTGTAGTTAGCAAGACAGTCTGGGTCCAAAGATGATTTCTTTGACAAGGGTGTCACCACTGCCTCTTTCAAGGAATGGAGATATTCACCCAAGTCAAGGGAAGACCAGAATATCTGTGCTAAAGCCAGTAGGATGGGCTCTCCACACCCTAAAATTAGGGGAATGGGACCTGGATCTAAACTACAGGAGGTAGGATGCAGCCCCTGGACAATCCACATAACATCCACGATTTCCAGGTGGTCGAAGGTACTCCAGGAGAATGAGGTGGTAGTGACCAGATCCTGGCCACTTGCAACTAGCATAGAATGTGTCAAACAGATGTCTGACCTAATGTCAGCCACCTTATCAGCAAAGAACCGAGCAATCTCAACACACTGTAGTTGTGAAAACGCTCTACGGAGCTGTAGCCAGGTTGGGTTGCACAATCTGTGAACTCTGCCTTCTTATGGGAGATTTCTGACTGATAGAATTGATAATGTTCTAACATTCTAAGGTGGTCGGCATCCAGGCCAGACCTCTGCCAACAACATTCTAACCTGCACCCAAGTCACCACGATTCCCTCAAGACTCCATCGAACCATGGGGCCCGAGGTCACAGGGAGAGAGGATGCACACGGACTGGAGGAATAGAATCCAGGGCAGAAGTAATAGTGGTATTATAAGCCATAACCAATGCCTCTGGATCATTGCAATGCACAGGAAGTAGTGATAGATCAAGAGCCGCCGCAACGCCATTAGAAGAAATATTCTGCAAAGGGCGGTATTTGACCATCTCCACAGGGGTCGGCCTACAAGGAGGGGTGCCAAAATTGAATCTCACAATGTAGTGATCAGACCAACTGACTGGTTCTACCTCCACATCAGTGGCCTCGATCCCCAGGAGGAAGACCAAATCAAGAGAATGGCCACCTTTATGTGTAGCAGTGATAATCACCTGTGTTAGGCCCAGCAAATCCATTGACTGGAGGAAGTGTTGTCCAAATTGCAAGAGTTCGTCATCGACCCATGCATTAAAGTCACCCAGGACCATCAACCTGGGAGACTCAAAGGCCAGATTGAAAACAAAATCCACTACTTCCTTAAGGAATTGCTTCTGATCTCCTAGTGGACGGTAGATGAGAGCAATTCGATAGCCCACACCTGCTACAATAGCACATTCAAAAGAGGTGGTCTCCTCAACTGGAACACTAATGAGCACCAATTCGGTCTTAAAACAGACTGCAACCCCCCCCACGGTCCAGCCTCGGGCGATGTATCACCGTATACCCGGCTGGAATTGCGGCCTCCAAAATTGGTCCCTCATTATTATCCAGGCAGGTCTCGATGATGAAACCCAGATCTGTCAAGGCAACAAGATCTGAAATTACAGCAGTCTTATTCTGGACAGATCTGGCATTGCACATCGCCCGGGTTGGACAAAACTCCTGGGCTGCCCTGGCTACCTGCCCATCACTAATGATGGTGCCTTGTGTATGAGGACCCAAACAAGATGGTCCATGCTTCAAGCTCCATTTCACCCCAGGGCATCTCCTGGGCTTAATCACCTTAATGGGGGTGCTCCGCTCCACTCGCCTCCACTGTTCACCCCCCACCCTCACCCCTCCTCCTACGGGCAATACTTAATGCCCAACAGCATTGGTAAGTAGAAAAAACCAGAGGGGGGTATAAAAGGGTGGAGGGAGTGGAGAGCAGAGGCTGAGTAACGCACAAATGGGGGGACAATAGGTAAACACATCAGATCAAATACAAATCCTCAACTTTAAACAGTTAAAACAAAATAATATAATAACATACAAATCTCAAAAACAACCAATTCAACTAAAAAATAAGTCGATTAAAAGTAAAATAATATAAAGTAATAAAAAATAATAAAACAGAAACAAAACCATACCACTCTAAAATGATATTTAGTTCCTTCTTCTGCTATTTCTCACATAGCATCAGAGCTAAGGAGGAAAATCAACAATTTAAAAAACATAATAAACTAAAATCCGATCTCATAATGACTTTGTGCTAAAGGTTCACACCTCCAGAGATTCAAATTAATAATGTTAGGTCTCTCCGGTGGGCTCTCACCTCCACCCAAACCAATGAACAGTTCCAAGTCACTACGAACAATTGGTTCCACAATAGCAAATCAGTCCTTCAGTCAACTCCTTAGAACATATGTGATCTCTCCCCAAAACAACCAACAAAATAAAAACAGAGGAATAATGTTGAATAAGATTTAGGCTCCAGGCCCTCTCACTACCTGGGAGGTTCAAATAAAATTTAAGCACGGGCACTCTCACTGCCTGGAACAGTAACAGTCTGAATAAAAGTAAAAGTTTTTAACCTGACCGTTTGATTTTAAGCTTCCTGATGGGCAAGTTCTCAAAATGACAGTCCAGGAATCCCATTTTCCAGAGATGACCACAGCCTAGAGGCCCTATTTATGCTGAGCACCACCCGAGATCTCTGCAACCCACAACTTTAACTCCCCACTGGCACCAGCACACCAGCTGGTACCCGTAAGAGCCTAGGAAAGCCACGGATCTACCAGCCAGCTCCCTGGCCCGAACAAACCCAGTTCTCCCACATAGGGTACATTGATGATTTTTTTTTGGTATGGAAGGGAGAGAAGAAATGCTTTTTGAATTTTGTGACTGTATCAACAGTACAAATTCACACTTAAAATTTACAATGGAATGGAATTGCACATAAGTTAACCTTTTTGGATCTGACTGCATATAAGTCAAAGGACAGCCTTAAAATAAAATTATTTCATTAAAAAAACTGCAAGAAATGCAGTTCTACTGGGAAATAGCTGTCACCCAAAAACCCTTATTAACAATATTCCTAAAAGTCAATTTCTGAGAGTGCGGAGGACATGTTCTGAGGACAAGAAGTTTGAAGAACAAAGTGCTTTGATGGCAAATAGATTTCTTGTATGACAGCATGATGTGAGAAGTGTGAATGTGGCATATTAAAGTGCTAAAAAAAATAGAGACATGTTGCTACAGGGGAATATTTCAAGTTGTGATGCTCCAATCCCCCCCCCACACACACACACACCCACACTTTCATTACACAATTTTTTCCTGGAGCAGAAGCAATTGGAAAAGTAGTAGTTAAACACTGGGACATCTTAAAAAGTGATAAGAAATGTGATAGTCTCACTATGATTCCACCATGCATCAGCTATCACAGGTACAAATTTAAGAGACAATCTAGTGCATGCTATTCTACAAGAACAACCAGATATGACTAAGTGGATAACCAATGGAAAATTATAAATGTGGACATTGCATGCATTGCAATAGCACACACAACACCACACAACACCCAGTCTTTTAATCACCCTAAAAGTGGTAAATAATTTCTGATTAAAGATTTTATCAATTGTAGTACGGAAGTTGTTATCTATGCACTTTTTTGCCCCTGTGGTTTGATGTATGTAGGCCAAACTAAGAGGGCACTTAAACTCAGAATAGCTGAACATAAAACAGCCATTAGAATGAATAATGAAACATATGCAATGGCCAAACATTTTTGTGAAGCCGAATATAGTTCAGCAGCAGCTTTGAAACATTTGGGTATTGAAAAAGTGGGGTTGCATTGCTGAGGAGGTAGTCTGAAACAGAAATTTTAAGGAGGGAAGCATATTGGATAATTACATAAGAAACATTAGCACCTTTTGGAACTAATGACAAAATCCCTCTTCATGCACTGCAAAATTGCTCTATTCTGCTGTACTGTTTAATTATGCATTGGTCTGCTGTGTATTTGTAGTATCTGCTATGGCTTTTTATTATCTGATACTACTGGATGTTGCAGAGAATGTTGAAAAAACTGTCACATATTTTTTCTATATTTTTTATTATGGTCTTTGATATTCACTTATTGCTATGAATTAGGTTAGGGTTAAAATATAAAATATTTAATATTTAATACTTTATTTATTAGAATATGAAGTGCTAAGAGTATTAGAATTTATTTAGATAGATAATCATTAGCTAAGTAGTAATAATAGTGATTTCTATTGTGTTTTTTTTTTAAATTGCACTGTCACTTTAAGTGGTTGTCTTTATTACTGCTGTGCTCATGAGACATGCTAACTCTGATGAAAATGTCATAGTGACATTGAAACGTTAGTTGCATGCTAGGTGAGGAGCTCAGGTGTGCTAATGTTGTAACCAGAGAGAAATATGTGCTGCTAATGAAAATGGATGCTAAAAATTGAGTGCACTACTCTGTGAATGACTTTCTACTACTACCTGTATTACTCCATGTTTTACCTGCTTGCTTGTGTTTTACTGCTGCATTTTACATTGGATTATGAATTAAAAATCTTTTTGGATCTAATGAATTTGCGATGAGCTGCCGATTGTGATATCTTTGTGGAACTGTGCTACAAATGTAAGCCTCTGATAAGCCTGTGATGGAGTGCTGACCTACATGCTCCTTCTCAGCCTGTGTCTTTGTGCAACAGAATACCTATATCTGGGTTTTCTTCTGTGCATGTATCTATAAATTTGTCTAGTTTTTCTAACACTGAATTTTCTGCGTGTTTTGAATTAACTGGTGGGATATATGTATATATTATAATGAATGATTTAAATTTGCCCTTTACTTTAACTGCCAAAATATATCCAGAATTCACTTTAGTTTCTTCTGATTGGATATCTTGTTAGCTTTTATTCCATATTGCAAGGCCTCCTACTAATCTACCATATTTACTGACTTGTTTCACTTCTTTATTGAAGGTAATATACCCATGAATATTACATTTATCATTTGTCCAGGTTTCCTGTAGATAAATCAGACTGAATTCTTCAATGTGCTTCAAGAAAGACTGATCTGCTAATTTTTCTTTTAAGCCAGCTATATTCCATGTAACCAAACTATAACATGTTTCCTTATTAGTTACCCCTGTTTCTTCTTTGTTCATTTCATTACAAGCATAATTATTTGATTGTCAGACTGCCTACTGATCTTGTAGGATTTGGAATCCATTGGTTGTTTGAATTAGGTTAACCAGTGTGTTGAGTCTGTTACCACTGGTTGCTTGTTTTTAAATTGGTGCTTCACTTCATCCATTAAAGGGTACCTAAACAAGCATTTTTTTTAAACTGCAAACTCCAAAATCTGGCTTCTTGGTGAGGTAAAGTAAAGGCTGCTGTTTACATTTATGCTAAAACTGCATTTATGTAAATAACATAAATGTAGTTTCATAGCTTTTGAAAAATGTAAACATCAGCCTTTCACTTTCAAAAAACAGCCTTGCTTGCTCCCTAAAATGTCTGCCTAGTGTGTTAAGTGATGAGTCATGATGACATAATTGGAGCCAGAGGCAGAGACCCACATGGCTCCCTATAGTGCTAACTAGTTCTTCTTTCCCCTTTGTTTTGAATAGTTTCACCAGAATGATCAATACCATATGTTAACACATGCATTATTTTGATCAGTAGACATGTTAGGCTATGGTTTTGTCCATTTTGCTTACTTTAACTTGCTGAAAATGTTTTATAATCCAGCTGATATTCTCTTTGGCAAATTGCAGTACAGTACAACACTTCAAATACCTGATGATCTAGTGGTTATGTGATGCCCTGAATTTTGTAGCGAAGTACTGGTCTGGTCCAATTCCAAAGCTCATGCTTTCTTGGTAATCCACAAATAAGCTTCTCTTGTAGTCTTTTTCCATGTAGCCAGCCTTCTTTTGAACACCCCACCATCCATACTCTGTCCTTAGTACTGCCTGGGGCTGCATATGTGCTTACAGTCTCATGAAGAGAATTATCACACCTCAGATTGTAATCTTGTATCTCAGAGAGTTGTGCACTCCTATACTGATATGCTTCATCAACTGGCACTGTTAAGAAATGTCTCCCAAATCACTTTGCAGTCCACTTTCTCAATGTTTGACTTCTGCTCCCACAGTAAACACTGAGTGGATCACCACCCATCTGCACAGTGAAGGCAGTATGTACAGTCCCCCTATTGTGTTTTCCCCCACCTCATTAACCAACAACTAGGTCTTCCTGGAGGGCCAAGCAATAAGCATCAGGACCCACCAGAAAAACTGCTGTTCATGCCCTCATAAGGGCTGCACTTACAGTGCTATAGATAACAATATTTTTAGCAGGAGAGGCAAACTAATGCCTTGAGTGAATCCACCCTATTTAACAAAGGAGCTTTAGAGAGTATATACTGAAAATCATTTTCATTTTTTACCCAAATCATCCTCTGCCCATTCTCCTCACCTTGGGTTGCTTTAGTTATTCCTCTGTGCAAGTCCTTAGCTCTCAAGAGGTTCTGTATAAAGTCAATGGTTATATTTTTTAGATTTTTTCTGTTTACATTTAGCTCCAAAAAATTGAGATAATTCAGTCATCCTCTGTTTTATCCTTTGTTTTAGTTTTCTCATAGTATTCTGGAAATAAGGTTTGAATATTTACAACAGATTCTGTTTCAAATCCCATATTTCTTATCATGTTCTTTTGATTTTCAGTAGCTATAAGAGTGTAAAACTGATCAGAAATCAGTAGGATCAATTCTAGATATCTCACTCTGTTATTTTTGTAATGGCACCCTGAACCTCTGGATAAGGGCACCACAAACAAATAAAGACTGCTACTACAACTACTTAAAAATTATGAGACAGGAATAAGAAATGTTAATATGTTTATTGCACAGTACAGATTTGTACAGTTGTCTGATGCTTAGGAGGATACTTCTGTGAGACTGACCATTCCCATAGACACCCTGCTGTTTTAATTCCAATGGAATGGGTGTCTGGGGATGTGGATGACTCTGTGGGAGGCCACACAGGTGTAGAGAGTTTCAGAACCCAGAGCAGCATGGCAATCTGGACAGGAGGAGACATAGAAGTTGTTGGCAGAAAAGGACCACCAGGCCCATTCAGTCTGCTTGTTTGCCCGAGCTGTACTAGCAGCCTATGACCCTAGTTGGTCATTGGCTTAGCAACTCTTTCTCTTAGCTGTTCCTTCCCATTACTATGGTTCCCTTATTCCAATCTCATACATGTTTAAATCCCACCACAATGTGTGCTCCCATGACTTCCTGGGGCAGTCCATTCCATGCATCCACCACCATCTCAGTGAAATAGAACTTTCTCCCATTTCCCCTTATATGGCCCACCTTCCAATCTCATGTCATATCCCCTTGTTCTAGTACTTTTTTTGTACTGGAAGATGTTTTCCTTTCTCACCTTATGTATGCCCTTGAGATACTTGAACATCTCAATCATGTCCCCCGTTCCTTCCTCTCACCCAGTGTATACATATTGAGGTCCTTAAGCCTTTCCTCATACAACTTATGCTGTAAACCCTGTAACATCTTAGTCACTCTCCTCTGCACCGTCTCTACCCTGTCAATGTCCTTAAGAAGCTGTGGCCTCCAGAACTGCACAGCATATTCCAGATGAGGCCTCACCAGTGTTTTGTACAGTGGGACCAGTATCTCCCTTCTTCGGCTTGTGATACCCCTTCCTGTAAAACCCAACACCCCACTGGCCTTCCCCACTGCCTTTGCTGTCTGATTTGTGGCCTTCAGGACATCTGTAATAATGACCCCCAGATCTCTTTCCTCCTTGGTGACTGTCAGCAGCTACCCCCCAATACTGTAGCTCCCTCTCAGGTTCCTACTCCCCACATACATGATTTTGCACTTCTGTGCATTAAACCTCAGCTGTCATGTCTCCAACCATCTTTCCAATCTGTCTAGGTCTGTTTTCATCCTTATCACTTCCTCTGGAGTTCTACTCTGTTGCAGACCTTGGTATCATCTGCAACAGCCCCTTTGCAATGTCACTGATGAAATACTTGATATACAATGGTATCCATAGCAGTCCCTTCAGTACCTTTCATCTTACAACAGGAACATGTAGACCTGTTCAGAAGATATGTCATATTAACTGGCAGACTATTTAGTTCTGAGGTTACACTTGCAAATATATACTTTACGCCAAACTCAGAAACTTCAGTTTTTAAAAGGATTCTAGGTAAACTTTTGGAATGTCTCCAAGTTCAGTTTCTGCTAGAAGGTGATTTTAATATCACAATGTCCCCTGACCTGGATGCATCCTATCCTACAAAACACCGACAGTCTGCAGCTCAAATGTATCTCTGATCCCAGCCTCTCCACCTGGAGCTGGTAGATATTTGGAGACAGAGACAATTCTTTCCAAAATCTAGAGCATATACATGCTATTCTGCTCAGTATGGGAGCTAGTCTAGAATTGATTATTTTACACCGTATGTGAACATTTCTCTAAAGTCCAAGATTTAACATACAGAACCACATTACTATCTGATCATTCTCCTCTGGTACTGAAGATTAATTTAGGTAAAAATACAAATTTTCATTGTTGAGATTCAATACCTCATTATTAAATAATAAATAGTTCCTTTCCCATGTGGAAGACACAAATTAAATAAATTCTCAAAGAGAATACCTCCCCAAATGTTACTGTTCCAATGTTATGGAGTGCTATGAAGGTGATAATCAGAGCTGAAATAATTGCATTCTCCTCAGAGAAAAAAACACCAACAGAATCATCAATGTGTACAGTTATTGCAGGAACTCCAGACATTGCAGCAGCTATACCTACCTAATGACAAAGAAATAGCCAACAAAATAACAAAAGGTTAAAGCAGATCTGCAAGCATTAATTGATTCCAGAATGCAACAAACCTTAATATACCTCAATATAATTATTATGAAGGAGGAGCTTAAGGTACTAGAATACTAGTCCATAGATTAATGGCACACAAAAATATCTCATATGTACTACAAATCAAAGACCCCTACTCAGGCAGGTTGATTCATGATATCCAATGAATTATGAATTCCTTTCAGACTTTTTAGGAAAACTTATATACTGGAACTACCTTTCCAGAGCCACACCAGACTGATTCTTTTCTAAAACAACTCTTTTTACCTAAGTTATTGCAAACTCAGTGGGACAAACCAATAGCTCCACTCTCCCTGGATGAACTGCAAATTGCACTGAAAAATTTGAAAATCCATACATGCCCAATGGGTGTCCGGTCAAGTTATATTACTTTTTTTTTCAAATGTCTTATTACCCTTGCTCGTAAAGAGATTTTGGGTAGTACAGCAGAAAGAATATTCGTCCACCATTCTGGGCTTATGCTACCATATTAGCAATTTTGAAACCAAGGAAAAGCCCCATAGAACCTCATTCATATTGTCCAATCTCAGTTCTAAATGTTGATTATAAATGATTTACTTCAGTTTGGATAAAATAATTAGAACATCTTCTCCCTGAACTAATACACCTCAATAAATCCATCTTTATTTGAGAGAGGCAGACAAACAATAACATTTGCAGGGTCTTGTTACTAATAGAGCATATACAACAACACTCTATACCTAGGGCAATTCTCAGCTTAGATGCTGAGAAAGCCTTTGACAAAGTGCCCTGAACATTCTTATGGGGTACCCTGTTGGTATTTGGGTTTCCACTTCAATTTTGAACCACTCTTCAAAATCTATATTTAACTCCCTGGGCCTATATTCTATATTCAGTTAAATGGCTTTCTGATCATACCAGTAGTATTGCAGTGAGGCACCCACCAGGGATGTCCATTATCCCTTTTGCTGTTCACCCTCTATATTGAGCAGCTGATTTACCAGAGTCAGTGGAAGGGATTCCAATAAGGGTATTAGTTTTAAAATCTCCCTCTAAGCAAATGATATACTGCTCGCCTTCCTCTTTCCAGATACCATAATCCCAGCAGTCTGGTCAGAAATAAAATGGTTTAGAGGGCTTTTAGGATTAACCTTAAATATAAATGAAACAAAGTTTTATTGTTTAATTATAATCCTTCTAAACAGCTCAAAGAAACCTATCCATTAAAATGAAGATGTACTAAACTGAAATATTTAGGAATATAAATTATTTTCCATTTACCCAACTTGGAACTCCTAAATTAAGAACCCATTACCCATGTATAACCCAAGATATCTCCCAATGGACTCTATTACAGCTCCCATTTTTCTCATGGGTGAAAGTCAGTCAAATGAATATTTTACCTCAAATGTTGTACTTCTTACAGACAATACCTGTTTTAATAGTACAATACTATTGTAAATACTAGAAAAAGATGATTTCCACAACACCCTAGAATTTGTTTATCTATCTTAAATATTCCAGCTAATTTGAGAGGGGTAAATCACACAAATTTTATGAACTATGCCAGGGCTGCCCAGCTTACTGTCATGTGTAACTGGTTAAATCCCCAAATAAACCCCTTATGGAAACACACAGAGTTTGTGCTTAATGACTTATTCAAGATATAGAACCTGTTACTCTCCAGTTCAAAAGATATCCAACATTTTTTTTTTAAATCTGAATCAACAGTGCAGGCCTTGAGATTATTTTTTAAGATAAAGAACCAGCCTCCCCTTGCTACAGTATTTTATTACTGCAGATCACTATCCATGGAATCAGGCTTTTTTTCCCACACAAATAGATAACATTTTTTGAAGATGACACCAATTAGGTTTAATATAAATTTTTTCAATTTCTGAACAAATGTTTTTCAGTTTCTAAACAATCAAGGAATTATTCCTTTTCACAACTTCAAAAGCAATACGGCCTTACAGGAAGAGAGCACTTCCATTAATTACTGGTTAGGACCCTTCTACTATGTAGTTCAAGTTTATTTGCAGGGAAAAAACACCATTGAGCATGCTCACTTACAAGGTGGTCCTGGTATGAAAATGAGTTCCAGACAAGATCAAAACAGTTTACAAGTTCATAATGAAAACAGTTTGCAATAATAGCTTGCAGTGAGAACACTTGACAATAATATCACTATTGGCAATCGATAGTACAATATGACAATAATACACTTGAAAATAATAACACAATTGGCAATGAATAGTACAATATGAGCAACGAGCACTCAAAACAGTAAGATAAGAGCAGACTGCTGAAGTGCAGTTTATGTATACGGAACAATGGTATTATGGGAGCAGTCACATCAGTGAAAGAACAGAACATGAAGTCATTAGTTAGGTGAGTGGCCAAAGATAAAGGTGAGTGATGACAGAAGAGATTCTGTGATGAAGAAGAAAAAAGACAGAACACAGACAGTGAAGGTTCAGGGGCTCCAAGTAGAGTGATCTTGAAGCTGGGAGATCATGTGATGAAGAGGGAGGGTTAAAACAGAACACAGGAGAAAACTAGGAAGTGCAAGATTGCTGGGGGTATAGCTAACTGCTGTGGCATTGGCAGGTTTCCCTGAAGAACCTTTTGAACAAGAATTTAAAGCCATTGACAGAGGCAATTTCAGTGAGCTTAAAGGAGGTTTGTATTTTTGTTCCAATAGTATGGTATGGTGTAGCTGGATGCAGCTCTGCCATGAAGAGTATTTGTTATGGGTATGTCGAGCTGGATGAAGTGGTTTTCGTGCAGGGAATAGCAACTGTAGGAATCATGACAGAGAGAAGAGATGTAGTTGGGCAGTTTGTGTAATAAACTCTTCTGAGCCCATGTGCCTATGTGTAGCAGCCTTCTTGTGGAACGAGAGGACCAATCTACTGTTGAGTAGAGAGTGCAGTGGTGTGTTCTGTAAGATATTTTAGTTATGAAATGAAGCACCCAGTGATAGAGAACATCGGGTTTCTGGAGGTGGGTTACTGGACTGGGGCTGTAAATGACATCCACGTAGTCGATGAGAAGGAGGAAGATAGGCTGGATGAGCCTTTTCCTAATTGTCTCAGGGAATAAGGATTTGTTCCTAAAAAAGAACCCTAATCTTATTTTTAGTTTTTTGGAAAGTGACTCAATGTGGGTTGCAAAGGACAGCTTGGAATCTAACCAAAGGCTTTGGTACTTGAAGTTGTCTACGATCTCAAGTGTGTCACCTAACAAGGTTGTAATTGGAACAGGCATTGTCTGATAGTGGCAGGAAGATTGGATTTGAGGGGGGAGGAAATACTTGGTCTTAGTTTTCTTTGCATTTAGAGGGAGTTTGGAATTCAGTAGATTACGCTGCAGCTGATTGAAATCCTTCTGCAGTTCAGTACTGACTTCCAACAAGGGGGGCTTGGGAGGTGTACAGCACGGTGTCATCAGCGAAGAAGTGTAGTTTTGAATTGTGGATGCCATTACCCAGTAAGCTGATATAAATAGAGAATAAAAAAGGACCTACAATAGGGTCTTCGGGAACCCCTCTTGTTACTGAGAGGGGGAGAAAGGAGCCCGTCTGCTTTTACACATTGGAACCTATCTGTGAGGTAACTTGCGAACTAATCAAATGAAATGCTACTCATGCCAAGCTGTTTAAGGTTCATAAGCAGAAGATCATGATCAACTCTGTCGAAGGCCTTGCTCAGGTCTAGGAACATGGCTCCTGTTGATTGTTTATTGTCAAGAGCTAGAGCAGATACAGTGCTATGGTTACATCTGAAGCCTGACTGTTTGGAGTTAAGAAGGTTTTGGCATTCGAGGTGTTCCTTTAATAGAATATTGACTATCTTTTCAAGTAGTTTTGACAATACTGGAAGGATGGAGATTGGTCTGTAGTTGTTAAGGTCGTATGTATCACCTGATTTGCACAGTGGGAGAACAAATGCCATTTTCCAACAGGAGGAGATCGTACCAGTAGATATTGATTAGTTGAATAAACGCATTATGGGGTGGTGAGGTGGAGTTACCCTAGCTTTAGGAATGTGGCTTCGATACCATCAGCACCAGCACCCTTCTTTGTATCCAGAGATTTTAGAAGGTCCTCGACTTCCTTATACTGTCTGTTACTGGTCTGAGGTTAAAGGAGTTATGGATGTTTGGGTCCATGGGGGAGTCTGTTGTTGCATGGATGGTGATCAATCCAGCGGCTGGGAAAGAATCAAAAGCTAGACATGCCATTACAAAGTGGTTGTAAAGCTTTTCTAGGATGGTACCCTTGTCAGAGGTTGTGATGTCACCGGTGGTTATTTTGAGAGGAATGGAGGGGGGAGTACTATGACCCTCTACTGTTTTAAGTGTCCACCAAATTTTGACACAGTTGCCATTTGCAGCTTTGAGGGAGTCGATTTAGCATTTTGATTTGGTTTCTCTGACTAGTTTTGTACATGCATGCATGTACATGCAAGCTCTGAATGCAGCACAGTTGACAGGGGCCTTGGATTGTCTTGCTCTGGTCCATAATATGTCCTGCCATTTTAAGGCAGCCTTGAGATCAATGGTGAACCAGAGAGAGGACACCTTCTTGACTCTGCATCTAATGAAGGGGGCATGCTTGTTTGCTAGGGTTGACAGGTTACTGTTGAGGATATTAGTGGCTTTGTCAACCAATTTAGCTAGGTAGAGACTTTGCCATTGTATGTGTCTAAGGTCTGTTAGGTAACTTTCCAGATTTAATTTTTGGAAGCTACGTTTTATGACAAACTTGGCATTAGAGGTGTGTTTGTCCTGGGATCTTGTATAGACTATGAAATTGTGGTCACTAAGGTTGTTATTATAGATGGCTGTATATTGTATTTTGTGGGACCTATTAGTAAGTATTAGATCCAAGATGGAACTTTAAACATTATTTTTTAGGTTAATTCTTGTGGGTTCAGTCACAAATTGTGTGATTTACAGTTTGTCACACATGTCCTTAAAGGTGTTTGCTCTAGAAGCCAACCAATCCCAGTTGAAATTCACAAATTTGATGGATTCATTTGTGTTGAATTCAATAATTTTTCTTAGTGTGGGGAGTAGGTCGGTACCCCCTGTAGGTCGTCTATAGCAGCCAATGATGTTAAAAGCTTCAGAGGATGGGAGTGAGAGTCTCACTACCAGGCATTCAAATTCCTTTGGTTTGGATAATGAGAGGAATTCAGTGGCAGGATATTTGGGAGTGAACTTAAATGACAACCCCCCCTCCCCCGTCTGATGATCTCATCTGAATAGTTGAAGGAGGGGAGCATAATCTGGTGGTCGGTAGTGGTGGCCTTAAACCAGGTTTCAGTAATGACTAGGATACCAGGGGTTGTGTGGGAAACCCAGACTTTGATTTGGTCCATTTTTTTCACTAGGCTATATACGTTGACCAGCATTATTTTTAGGCCTGGGGTCACTGCAAAGTCCAAAGGGGAGGCAATTGGGGTGGGGGGCCTGGGTTTACTTCTATATTCCCTGAACAGAGCAGTAGGAGCATTATAAGTTTTTTTCTAAATTATGTCTGAGATGCACAAAGTCTTTTCTGGTTGCAGTCTTGGGTGCTAGAGGGGTGGGGAGCTTCAGCATGAGATATAGGCTGGATAGGAGCATTACAAGGGTGAACGTTAAAGCCCACATGGCTAGCTTTAGTGGGGAGATAAGGGTAAGTGCAAGAGAAGTGGATGCAGGATTCCAAGGGGTGTGCATGCAGGAGATAGTAGCCAGATTGTAGGGGGAGACTGAATAAGTGTAAGCCACCTTGGGGATGGGGGCTGGAGTAAATAAGAGAGGGACAGTGAGGAGGGACAGGTGTGGAAGAAGGGCAGGTTATCAGGAGGGTTTATAATATAACTACAGCAATGGAGAATACTCGTAGTGGGTATCAACTTTTGCAACATTTTGCTGTTGTTATACCCAGCTTTTTGCAAGCTTGTGTTATAACCGCAAGGGTTTTGTTAAGGAAGAAAGATAGCCAAATTATGGAGGAGCTGCAGAAACAGGTTCCATTCTTAGTGTACCAATGATGCCTGCAACTATCAAATGGATATTAACTTTCAGCGGGAATTTGTTATTTCCATGAGGGTTTAATTAGGGAAGAAAGATAGGCAAGTTATGGAGGGCAGCTGGATCTGGTTTCCTTCTTTAGTGTACCTACGATTTCTGCAACCTAATTGTTAACAACCACCCACCCTCTGGAGGTGAAACTTAATAGTCTGCAAAGGGCAAAGTTGGCACTTAGTCACATAACCACAGTGTTCTATAAATTTCAGGGCAGTTAAGGATGGGAGTGGTAGGGGGAGGGTAGGGAGCAGACGCATAGCAGTGGTGGGAAGAGGGACACAACACACTGCTAAAAACCAGTGGCTGTGCTACAAGCAGAACTCCCGTTTAATTCAGGTTCAGCTCAGCTGAAATGGAGACCACAACAGGGTTAAGCTCTTTAAGCTCTGGTTTTAAAATGAGCTCTCTAAACTCTGGTTTTAAAATGAGTTTATTCAGCTCAGCTGAACAGAGACTGCAACAGAGTTAAGCTCTCTAAGCTCCGATTTTAAACTGAGCTTGGTGTGGTGAAAATAACCTAATATTTTAGGATCAGCTTTGGTGCAGACAGAGATCACAACAGAGTTAGGCTCTCTAAGCTCCAAATTTAAAATGAGCTTGGTGCAGTGAGAATGAACTTCGGATGTTAGGATCAGCTATAGTGCAGTAATTCAGCTCTGATAAACAGAAATCACAGTAGAGATAGGCTCTGAAACATTCACTAGCACTTGAAAACATGCATGCTGAGCTAATTTTGTTCAGCTTGGCTACATTGCTGGGCAAGCAGCTTTTCTAGTGAAATAACTTTAAATACAAGTGTAATTTAGTGATTAACTAAGCAAATAACATGAGGTGGTTATTTTTCTTTATACTTGACTGGCTAGTCATGCGGCTTTGTGGTGAGGAATTGCAATCCCCAGAAAAGGCACCAAATTCAAAAACCAGGTTTGCAGGGCACTGTGTCTGTTGTGCATACCTTAGATAGCCGAAGGTGGGCAGGGTGCTGCTGCTGCAGCAATAGCTGTGGGTTGGAATGCCAGGGAGCAAACAGAGAACTTAGATAGCTGAAGGTGGGTGGGGGGCTGCTCCTGCAGCAATGGCTGCTAGTTGGAATGCCTAGGGGGCCAACAGAGAACTTTGATAGCTGAAGGTGGGTGGGAGGCTACTCCTGCAGCAACAGCAGTCGGTCTGAATGCCTGGGGGGTGAACAGAGAACTTAGATAGCTGAAGGTGGGAGGGGGTCTGCTCCTGCAGCAATGGCTGTGGGCCAGAATGTCTGGGGGGCAAACAGAGAACTTAGATAGCTGAAGGTGGGCGGGAGGCTGATTCTGCAACAACAGCTGTGGGTTGGAATGCCCGGGTGGTGAACAGAGAACTTTGATAGCTGAAGGTGGGAGGGGGGCTGCTCCTGCAGCAATGGCTGTGGGCCAGAATGTCTGGGGGGCAAACAAAGAACTTAGATAGCTGAAGGTGGGCGGGAGGCTGATTCTGCAACAACAGCTGTGGGTTGGAATGCCCGGGTGGTGAACAGAGAACTTAGATAGCTGAAGATAGGCAGGGGGCTGCTCCTGCAGCAGCGGCTGTGGGTCAGAATGCCCAGGGAGTGAACAGAGAACTTAGATAGCTGATAGTGGGTGGGGGGCTGCTCCTGCAGCAATGGCTGTGGGTCAGAATGCTAACTAAAACTCATTTCCCAGAACTGTACTACTTAAGATGCTAATGGATGCTATCAATGGAAAGACTTGGCAACACATAATTACTAATCTGTATAGAGGACTCCAACAGTTTTTGGGAGACTCTACACAATCCATCTTAACAGCATGGAATAAAAAACTGGATACAGATATATCATACTCTACTTGGCTGAAGAATACACTTCCCTTTATAAAAATGTTATCAGCTCCTCACTGGAGGGAATTTGCTTGGAAGTATTGAATTCATTATTTCTGGAGTCCCGCTACTCTCATAAAGTTCCTACCAGCATCATATGGCTGACGCTAGAGAAATTGTGGTCATCCAAAGACAGATCAGACCCACGAGTTCAGATCATGTCCAGTACTTGCTCCTTTCTTGGAGGAGTCAATAAAACTATTAAGTAAACTATAGAGGCAGATCTCATGTCACCCGTAATTGTCCTCCTTGCGGATCGCAAGATCTCTGGGATCCCCCAGAGGGTATCAAATTTGCCCCATGATCCATAGTCTATTTATACTTTTTAGCTGCATAGCTGTAAAAAAAGTTATTACTTGTTTATGGTGGCAACAGACCCCCCCCACCCCAGTGGAGGCATGGTGCTAAACCCTAATGGACATTTATATCATGGAACACATTACGGCTTTCATACAGAGACAAAAACCTCAATTTGACGCTAAGTGGCAGAGATGGAGCCTTTACATGTTAACTGTAGACGACTGTTTTGTACGACAGAGCCCTCAGTCTTGGGAGGAATTTTGGTTATCACTCTGTATGTGGGAGGTTTGGGTCACATTCACTATCTTATAAGTGGAAAAAGGAGATAGACAGTAACATCAGTGCACCTGAGTTAAAACTGCATGACACTAGATAATTGTTTCATGTATATAACTGCAGTCAAAATAAAGAACTGCCATTGCTCATATTTCAGAGCTTGCAATTTGTCTGTGGTATCTGATATTTGTACTTGGATTTGGTAAGGTCTGTCTCAACAAAAAAAAAATAAAAAAAAAATACAGGACTTAGTGTTTCGAAAATTGTCATGCCCTTAACCTCTGGGACAAAGAATGTATGTACCATTGTTTTCAAGCCCTAGATCTCAAGATGGTCAAGTTATAAGCTGTCACAAATAGGGATTTTGACACAAACACTACTGGAACTCAGCCCAAACATATTGGTGCCACCAGTATAATATGAGTCTGTATGTGCAGGGGTTGTTCATTGCTCATATCTAAGTGCAATTTTAGCGACCACATTGTACCGTGTGCTTTATTTTTACACTACAGTCAATATTAGTATGTACTTCTGTGATGTAATGGGGAGTCTACTATGAGGGGATAGAATTGGGAACAGGAAGAGGAGTGAAGCTGGTGGTAAAGTGCCTACCTGGTGCTTTGGCTCAGATGGATGGAGAGATGATCACTAGGGCAGAAGATCATGGAAGGGAGTTGGATGTCATTGTCCATCTGGGGACTAATGACTTCATGAGGGATGGAGCAGGGGCAGTGTAGAGTAAGTTTAGGGAACTGGGGAGGGGCCTTAAGCAGATAGCATCACTGTGGTATTTGCCAAGGTACTATGTACAGCCAAGGGGAGGATGGGGCACTCCATACCAGGAACTTCAATAGTTGGTTGAAGTCATGATGTAGGGAGGAGGGTTTTGGCTTCATTGGGGACTGGTGACCAACCTGGAAGGATATAACCTCTACAGAATAGACTGCCAGCATCCTTCTGGGAAGGAGAACTATAGTCCTCAGTGCGAGGTTTCAGTGTTACTTGGATGAGCATTTAAACTGGCTGAGGGGAGAGGTTGTATTACCAAGGGAGGCATAAAATGTCCCTCACTGGTTGGCAGACCTGGATCTGGTGGCCATAAATGAGTTGTGCACTGAAAATCACAACTGGGACATCACCATACCAGGCTACTCTCAGTTCAGAACAGATAAGGAGGGAGGAGAGGTTGTTCTGTATGTGATGGAGGGTATCAGGTCTATGGAAGTACAAGGCAATCAGCAGGTAAAAGAAGGACAGGAGGTGCTGTGGGTCACCCTGGAGACAGACACTGGGGCCACTATTCATACTGGGGTGAGATACAGACCTCCAGTACACAGGAGGAGTTGGATACAGCACTAGGGGAACCATTTGCAGGATGGCAAAAAAGGGGCAGGTGCTGATAGTTGGGGGTTTCAATCTGCTAGCTGTGAACAAGAACCTTCCAACTGCAGTTTTAGCTAGGAACAGGGACCTCCTTGACACCCTGCATGTAGCATTTCTCAGGCAGTTTTTCAGTTAACTCACCAGGGGTAGGGCAATACTGATCCAGGTACTTATTGGCCGACACAATATTGCAGACATCACAGATGGATGTCACCTGGGGACAAATGATCACCGTTAGTGTTTCAACATTGAAACAGGTGCAGAGACAAACCTCACAAAGATGAGGGTCCTGGACTTTAGAAGGGCAGATTTTGAAGAAATGGGGGACTGCCTCAGAAGCAGTCTATCAGGGAAGGATTGCTGGGAAGGGGTAGAGCAACAGAGAAGAACATTAAAGGCATAGTGAAGGCAACCAGCCTCTGCATGATGAAAGTGAACAAATGCAAGAGAGAGAAAAGATCATTAGGGTATTCTAAGGAAGTGTCCACAAAGGTGAAGGAAAAAAGGGTGGCATTTAGGAGGTACAAAGAATCTCAGAGGGATGAGGATAGGGAGGTGTACCAGGTGAAATGGAGGGAAGTAGGCATGGCAGTTAGAGCATGTCCACCAGTGCAGTGTTCCAGATAGCTCAGCCAGTAGAGCATCAGACTTTTAATCTGATGGTCCAGGGTTCAAGTCCCTGTCTGGGTGGCAGTTAGCTTTAGAGCTGATTAAAAGTATTCCCTCGACCAGTTCACATTTTATATGAGGAGAGACTAAAGGACCTCAATATGTACTTGCTGGAGGACAGCAGGGACAGGGGTGACATGATAGAAACATTCAAGTACCTCAAGGGTATAAACAAGGTGCAGGGGGAGACATCTTCCATTATAGAAAGAGTATGAGTACAATGGGGCATGATATGAAATTAGAAGGAGGCAGGTTGAGGGGAAATGTGAGGATGTTTTTCTTCACAGAGAGTGTGGTTGATACATGGAATAGCCTGCCACAGGAGATGATGGGAGCAAGGATGTTGAAGGGATTTAAACATGCCTGGGACAGACATAAGAGAACTTTAGAGGAGGGGAGGAGCGGGAAGAGGCCATTGACCAGGTAGGGTCAGTAGCTGCATACCACCGTAGGGCTTATAGGCAGACTGGATGGGCCTGATGGTCCTTATCTGATGACAATTTCTATGTTTCTATGTATAGCTACCACTTGCAATGCTGATGACTTGGGTTGGAGAACAATCCCGGTGCATCAGAGGGCCAGTGGGGGTGAGATGGATTGAGCATCCTATGGACGCTCTCCACCTCCGAGGGAAGGGGGACACATGCCTCCAGTTCTATGCTATTGCCCAGGTGACCACAGGCAGCAGATGAACACTGGAACCATGGAGAGGGAGGGACAACATTGGCAGGTTGGGTGTGCATGGGAATGCATGTATTTGGTGTGCCATTGATGTCACAGGGTGAGGAGTGCAACTATATGGAAAAATCCTCAGGCACAGGATGATGACGCTCTCCTCACCAGCCCGCAGAGCCTGCCAGAGCTGCCACTTAGCATCCCTACTACAGTTCCTCCCAGGCTAAAGGAGAGAAGCCTGGGAGCCACATCATGGAGGGTAAGCCATGGGGCACTGCAGAATTGCTCAGACGGTGAGGCTGGGATGAACTGGGAGATGATAGGGGCAGACTGGGTCACAGATGATAAAGCATTGCAAGTGAAAAAAGGTAAGACAGAAAGAGTAGCAAAGGCACAAACAAAGGAAAGGATAGACAATGGGGTAGCAAAAGGGTGAAAACACAGGTACATAAGTGAGAAGAGCAAGGCAAGAAGAGGGGTAGTGGGACAAGAAGGATGGCAGAGGGAGACTGCACAGAGGAGAACCAGGAGAAGGAAACAGCCTGATCAGGTACTTCTGCTCAGTCTTCACAGTGGAGGTAGAAGGGGACAGACCACCAAGGAGCAGCAGGAACACTGGTAGGGAGGGGGACACAAGCAAATTTTCAGAAGAAGGAGTCCTGAAGGGACTTGCAAATCTGAAAGTGAACAAGGCCATGGGACAGACGGGATACATGCAAGGGTGTTAAGGGAACTCAGAGAGGTATTTGCTGCACAACTGATGGCCTTATTCAACAACTCACTGGAAACAGAAGTAGTTCCAGAGGACAGGAGAGCAGACATAGTCCTGCTCCATAAAAGCAGCAGCAGCAGAGAGGAGACTAGCAACTACAGGCCAGTGAGTCTCACATCACTGGTGGGGCAATTAATGAAAACCATGTTAAAAGGAAATGCTAGCATGGATTCATAAGGGAGGTCATGCAAGACAAATCAGATTAATTTCTTCAACTGGGTGACCAGGGAACTAGATCAAGAAATGGCAGTGGACGTGGCCTATTTAGCCTTCAGCAAGGCCTTCAACACTGTGTTACATAAGAGACTGATAAAGGAATTGGGCTGTCTAGGGGTGGGATCCAAAGTGGCAAAGTGGGTAATAAAATATTTAATGGATAGACAACAGATTATGGTGGTAAATGGCACTCACTCTAGTGAGAGGAGCGGTGCTGCAGGGCTCAGTACTGGAACTAGTCATCTTCAATGTCTTCATAAATGACACTGCAGAAGAACTGGAAAGGAAGGTATGCCTTTTTGCAGATGGCACCAAAATCTGTAACACAATGGATACTCAGGAGGGGGTGGAGAGAATGAGTAGGGACGTTAGAAAACTTGAGGACTGGTTAAGGGTGTGGCAGCTGAGGTTTGATGCCAAACAGTGTGAAATCATGCATCTTGGGCATAGAAACTTATTGTAGGAGTTGAGTATAAAATGGGGGAGCAGTTACTGACAGTCAATAAGCAGGAAAAAGACCTTGATGCTATCATGTATGATAACCTCAAAGTGGCAGGGCAGTGAGACAAGGTAGTGGGCAGGGCCAGTGGGATGGTGGGATGTATTAGGGAGAGGTATGGGGTACCCCTGCCTCGGATCACTTGCCAGACCACCTGAGGAAGAAGGAGCTCCTCATTAGTAGCAGCTGTCTGTGGATCAAGTGTATGTGAGGACAACATAAATTATTGGCTGGTCCTCTGGAAACTTTCAGGAACAAACACCAGGACAGCAGTGACAATTTTGAGGATTTAGGAGTCTGAGGCCATATATAGTGGCAAGAACATAACAAAACGTGGTACAGCCATCAGCATTTAATATTGAGGTACTGTAGGTTTATTTGAAACCTCTAGTTTTGTGGCACACCACAAAGCAAGAATACACAGGAACAGGAACCCCATGGTGGTGCCTGCTCCTGGACACCCTTGCACTGTGGTATGCCATAAGATTTGAGGTTTAAAATAAGTTCAACCACAAAACGAAAACCTTGCACACATAACATTTCCGAGAAACACCAAGTCTCAGATAAAAAAACATGCAGTAAATCAATAGTTTATTTTACTCATGTGCATAAAATGCTCAGTGCTAGTTTGGAATATCTCCCCTAGTACTATTCACACAGCAGGTGCTCCAAAGGGGTCCATACTTATGTGAGTGGCCTAGGCGGTATCCCTGGAAAACCATCAATTGCAATAAAATAAACTTTCAGTGCTGTTTTTTGTTATGTTTTTGCTAGTGTCTAACCACAATGCACTGGGCCTAATAACAGCCCCTTAATCGGGTTCATGTGAGTGACTTCACTTTCTAAATTGCACCCTGAGGCCATTTAATGTAGATCACCATTATTTGTGAGGGAGTGTAAGGGATTATCAGGAGGGAGGGAGTAATCTAAGGGGCTGGCCCTCAACAGACATTCCTGGTGGCCTTGCAGTGTACTTTAGATCTCATCAAAGCAGGTGTTACCCTTTGGGGGCAGTATCAACCCAGCTCCTATGACAAGAGAAAAGAAGCTGCCAGCAATGCAGGAGATGGTAGCAACTCTGGTACCAGATGTTGAGCTGCTGCTGCAAGTATGAGATATGCCCACTGTTGTACTTCTTTACTCCTCCCTATCCATCCCCCTGATCTCCACACTTCACCAAATCCACTGTGCCTCCCTAATCTATAAACATTTGTTTGAGTCCCTAACCTACTACTTGACCCATCTCTCTCTCCCCCATCTCCTCCTACTACTACTACTCTTTGTGCTCCAGGGATCTGCACACTTTCTCCTTCTCCTACCCTCACTCCTCAGATGGAACATTTGCTTTCTCATATGTCTCCCCTCCCTCTGAAATCAGCTTCCTTTCTCCACCCATCTCTCTGCCTCCCTTCCCTCCCTCAGATACCAACTAAAACTCCTCCTTCCTCCCCCTTGTTCTTGTCAACCCTCTTCCTGAACCCTTCCTTAGTTCTCTTGATCCCACCTCTTAGGACTGGTTTCAACATCCCATTAGCAAGTTCCCTGCACTTTCTGAATTTACCACATTTACAATATTGCTTTTGATTTTGTATGCTATTTATTTGGTACCCAGTTACAATGTTTGGCATTACTGTCTCTACTGCACTCAACTTATGCACTTTGTTATTGTTCTTGTAATTTCACTGTCTGACTGGTTTGTATTTCTTTGTAACTGTACTCTCCCCTCACCTTTCCCCAAGTCACATCTGGAAACAAGCCTTGGATCAGTCTGCATCTCCCAGTCACCAGTTTTGAAATAAATAAATACATAAAACAAAAATTGTAGGGAATCCCATGTGGGGATGTGAATCATAGATGCTGCATCAGGCAAAAGAAATTGAGAATATTACCAGCTTCTGGCTGAGGTACGTACCTCTGTGCGTATCCCCAGCACACTCTCTTGTGAGAGTTAAGTCTGATAGGAGTCAGGCACCCAGAGATGGGGCAGCCCTTAGCCAGGTGGTTCTGAGTTAAAGTCCTTACAGTGGTGTTTCATTCTGCACAGCTGCCAACCTGATATCACAGAGTCACTAGTACATGTGAAAATGTGTGCATCTAAATGTGATTAGCAAGATGGGAGATCTGGTGAATTTTGATTGCAGAGTAGAGAGAGGCGCGCACCTGAGGTGCAACCTCACCCACTGGTAACTTGTAGAGAATAACTGGAGTCATGGGCTCCATGGAAGTATGTAAAAAAGGTACAATTTTTTGTGAAAGACTCTGAGATTCTGACTTATGTCTGGGGTCAGGATCTAGGCCAGCCTTAGTAGTGCTGACAAGAGAAGCATTTCTGGGACTTTATTCCCACATGTGTAATTGTAAATATTTCATTTTAATTTCTTTTTTTATTTTTTAACAGGATTGAACTGCTAGGACTTTAGCAGTCCTGTTTACAAAGTTGTCCTGCTAAGTGCAGGTGTGGTCTAAGTGCGTAGCTGAGTTGCATACATTCTAAGATTACTATTTCAAACATTACAAATACAAACAGTGGAAAGACAGTTCTGAGAAATAGTACAATGTGCAGTGCAATAGTGAATACATATAGAATACTGGATGGGCAACTATGCACAACCAGTGTGTTCTGCCACAGAGGGGTTCTGATTCCCTCTGACCTCAAGAACAAAGCTCGAGAGGTCCATGGGAATCAGAACCCTGAGGTGCAACAAACAAACAGTTAGATTGTTCATCCTGTATTTTTATATTGTATAGTACTGTGTGAAATATGTGTTTGTGAGTTCTTTTGCTTTCAAAATGAAACTGACTCATGCAGTCTCTAGAGGTTCAAGAATGCTGTTCTACCACAGTAGGGTAGAATCACATTCCATGATCTTTGAACTGTGGTACAACAGCATTTTGAAAGGGATGGAATTCTACACAGAACAATACTCCACTGTACACTATGCAAAGGGTGGGCGGTATTGGGAAATACCGGACCGCCTAGGGGTGTAATGAGGCCTGATGCTGCAGGCAGAGGGCCTTATAGCCCCTGGAAGGTCCGGTATTGCCCATACTGCCCACCCTGGAGGGTTTTATTGCACTTAGAAAATGGGCTAGGTGTGTTATTTATATGTGGGATTTAAAAAATGAAAAAAGAAATATAAAACTTTAGCTAGATGAAGTTAAAGTTGTCCTGCTGTAAATTAGTCCCTACTTTTTTTTGTGCTGTTCTATGTATTGTTGCTACTCCCCCCACAGAGCTATTCTGATCTTGTCCCACCTCCCCACCACTGCTCCACCAAATCTGTGAGAAGATATTGAGATTGTTTTACAAAAGTGCAGCTTTGTGTCTGTCATGCCACTTTTTTTCACCCATTCTTTCTACAGCTCACTGATGCAATTTTTTTGTAGATGTCCGCGTGTTAAAATCTGAATGATGCGACTCGCTCCTCCCCCGCAGTGTGAGCGCACACACAGACACAAGATGAGAGTCGGAAAATGAGTGAGCGAGGATAAAAGCCACGGTAGTTAAAGCGAGGAAAAAAAACTGCAGGGGAGAGCGAGGGACAGAAGTTTGAAGTAAGAACTGTTTTAAATTCATTTTGAAGCTGTACAGTGGCACAGCAGGTGGGGGAGGTGCAGCATGACATGTTAGGGATTGAAGATGTGTCGCTCACTTAGCAAGGGTAAAAAAAAAGGCAGCATTTGAAAAAATGCTGTCCAGTGTTTTAGCCAATGATGAAAGAGGCTGGGCAGTAGGATACTACATATGAGGCTGGCAAGGTTGGCATGGCTGGTACTTTTAACTTACAGGGCTCTCACTGTAAGTTAATGTACCCCCTGCCAGCCAATGAAATTTATTTTATTCTTAAACCCATTTTCTAAAATACAATTACATATAAAGTGTGCACTTTGTTAGTCTCATAGCCAATATATGCAAGTTTTGTGCAGTCCTAAATATCTGTTTTTTGCAGTATTGTTTGGTGTGTAGGTTCTCCCTTGTAGTGCCAGAATCATGATAATGGTCAAACACAGTTACATGTGACTGTTAGGGTTTTATTCAGCATACATTTGAAACTTTTTATTGTTGGAGCTTTTCTGAGCTCTGAGGGGAGAGGGTTCCATGCTTTCCTTGCCCACCTTTTGGTTTTAAACCTTCCATAGTATTAGATATTTTGGGATGATGTATCCTCTATGCCTCACAACTCTCAAATTGTGAGTGTGCTTAGGAGATTCAGTAGTGGCAAACTCAGGGTTGCTGATGAGGCCTTTAGATACTTTGAAAGCAGTCATTGCCCTTGATTTTTCCCTCCTAACCTCTAGAAGATTCAGTTTATTTATTTATACATATGACAGTGGTTTTTGTCATAAGGGCACTTTAGTATGAATCTTGTTATTTTGTTGTATACTTTATCTAGCTTTCATAATGTTGATCCATTTGAGTGTTGATACTCTATGTTGCCACATTCTAGGAATGGAAGTAGAAGTTGTGTTGCTATTGTTTTTCTGGCCCCTTTTGGGATATAGGATGCCTTCCTCCTCAGCGCCCCAACTTTCTGTTTATCTTTTTGATTGTCCTGGTGATGTGGGAATTAAAGTTTAAGGATTCATCTATGAGTACTCCCAGGTATTTGTACTCTTACCATTGTCAGTGTCTGGCCATCAGATGTCCAAATGTGTAGGTCTGATTCCCCCTTACTCTTGTCCCTTTTTTCTGAATAGTGTCACCTGAGTTTTCTTGGCACTCAGCACCATATTCAGCTGTGCAAATCACTCCTGGAGCCAATTAAAGTCATACTGTAAAGTTTTATCTAACTCCTCAAGGGATGCTGCTCTCCCTATTGGAACTGTGTCATTTGCATATAGTTTTATTTCTGTTTTAGTGATGTAGTTTGGTAAGTTGTTTACATATATCAATAATAGGAGAGGTCCCAAGATAGATCCTTGTGGCACTCCTCTATTTATTATTTGTGAGTTTGAGAGTGTTCCATTCACTATGATGTGCTGTTTCCTGTCTGTCAGGTATGACTGAAACCAGGTGTTTGCCCTTTGTGACAGCCCAGTCTGAGCTAGCCTGTTAAGCATTATGGTATGGTCAGCTAAGTCAAAGGCTTTGGAGAGGTCAACATACACCGCGCCCACATAGTCGCTGTTATCCAAGGCTGTTGCCACCGTGTTGACATACTCCATGAGTGCTGTGTTTGTCAAACTCCGCTGCCCGGAATCCAGACTGGTGTTTAGTTAACAGCCAGTAATTGTCCACGTATTCATTCAGCTGCTTCCCAATCAGTTTCTCAAAAATTTTTGAGACAATGGATAGTAGTGCTACTGGTCTGTAGTAAGATGGGTTATTGTGGTCCCCCATTTGTATATTAACACTATCTTAGCTATTTTGCATTGATCTGGGTAGATACCCATGAGCAAGGATTTTGTTTATTTTTGTTAGGACTGAGGTTATTACATCCATGGAGTATTTCAGGAATTTTATTTCAATCTGATCTAATGCATATGCTTTTTTGTATTCAGTTTCTTTATTTCCTTTGAGACTTCAGTCTGTTTGATGACTGAAGTAAAATTTTGGAGGGTTCTTATTATTGTTTGGGTCAGGTCCCAGGCTATTGTTTAATCCTTCTGAGAGTGCCGTACACTCTGGAATTTTTATGTCAGGTAGTGTGCTGAAGTAGTTGTTTAGTATGTCTGCTGTCTCATTTGATGGAATCACTTTCTTTTTCTGTGTGTAAATGTTATTTTTGTTTTTGTGGCTGTTGTTCCTTGCATTTCTTTAATTAGCTGCCAATAGACAGGCAGCACCACAGTTAAAGTCACTGGCTAATGCCAGTTAGTAGATGTGTCAACAGAACTGATGACTTTTGAGTATTTATTTCTTCTCCCATGGGATAAAGTCAAGAAAAGGCACTTCAGCGTGAATAGTGAAGATACTGCTGCCTTGTATATAGTTTGGGAAAAACTGAGTTATACAGGGGAAGCCTCTGTTAAGCTTGCAACCATCGGTATACCCCTAGATACCCAGTGCACCTCTGATGCCATCCTCCACACCCTGGGTTATGCCTGGCACTTAGAGAGGGTTATCATAGGTTGTCATCCCTTGGCTAAGAGGAGAATGAAGGAGGGTCAGTGCTTCTGTGGCTGAGGGAGCTCTCAGGACTGCCTGCCTTCTAGCCTGAGAATGAGGAACCCAGATGGACATGAGAGGTAAAGGGTACATACTATTCATTATATAAACACTACATTATACACACTGGTACTGGTACGTTTCATTTTATAGCCACAAAAGTAAGCAAATTAAATGTTATACTTTTTTAAATCCTAACTTTTCCCACCCTCATTCACATCCTCTGTGAACCCCTATAAATTGAATGCCACTGCACAATTCAGATTTAAAATGTATGTTTTAACATCATAAATAAACAGCAAAGTATGATGAATGCAGTGGCATCCATGAAAAACACTGCACTGCTTTGTGAGTGGCCTGCATGGCTACTAGAGAAGTCCACTAGAGATCTTGTGTAATGTGAGTGTAATGTGTGGCACTTTGGGGAGACAGAAGTGATGAGTGAGGTCCCCCAGGGGTTGGTGTTGGCGCCCATTCTGTTTAACTTCTACATCAGTGACATAACAGAGGGGCTTCAGGGGGTGGTCTGTCTCTTCTTGGATGACACAAAACTCAGCAACATGGTGGACACCCCGGGAAGGGGGTGGAGGCAATGAAGAATGATCTAAGATTACTGGAAGAGTGGTCGGAAACATGGCAGCTAAAATTCAGTGCCAGGAAATGCACAGTGATGGGGAGGAGGAATCCAAATACCATATACACACCAGGAGGGAGTTAATGGCTGCAACCTGGCAGGAGAAGGACCTAGGAGTTATAGTCACTTCTGACCTTAGGGTGGGGACCCAGTGCAGCAAGTCAGTGGGCAAAGCTAACAGGATGCTGGTGTGCATAAGGTGTGCATAAGGAGAGGGATAACCAGCTGAAGGAATGAGGTGCTGATGCCACTCTACAGTTCCATGGTTAGTCCACACCTGGAGTATGGGGTACAGTTCTGGAGGCCTCATCTATGAAAAGACATAGATGGCATGGAAAGGGTGCAGAGAAGGGCCACTAAAATGGTACATGGGCCAAGTGGGAAGACATATGAGGAGAGGTTGAAGGAGCTGAATTTGTATCCTCTGGAGACAAGAAGGAAGAGAGAGGACATGATCAAAACATTCAAATATGTGAAGGAGATCAATAAAGTGGGGGAGAGCTTATTTTCAGGGAAATTAGATACAAGAACTAGGGGGCATGGATTGAAAGTGGAGGGGGAAGGTTTACGGGAAACATTAGGAAGTATTACTTCATGGAGAGAGTGGCTGAGCCCTGGAATGGATTGCCGGAAGAGATGGTGAGGGCCAGTACAGTGGGAAGGTTTCAAGAGGCCTGGGATAAACACAAGGGGTTGTCCAAGTGGAGGAGGGGGGAATCTTGAAGGGGGGAACAAGTAGAGGGGGGAATGGGCAGACTCAATGGCCAGGAAAGTCCTTTTTTGCTGACACATGTCTATGAATCTATGAATGCAGCTGATTTGTGAGTGGTTGAAATCTACTACAAGTCTGGTACAGTTTGTGTGAGGATGTAGCTGCTTCATGATCACTTGTGAAGGGACCTGGGAGTAAACATATCTGATGATCTAAAGGTTACCAAAAAATATGAGATGGCTGTGAGGTGAGCCAGTGGAATGCTGGGGTTCATAGGGAGAGGTATGTCCAGCAGAAGGAAGGAAGTAGTAATGCCACTGTATAGAACATTGGTGAGACCTCATCTAGAATACTGTGTTCAGTTCTGGGAGGCTGCATCTCCGGAAGGACATAGACAGAGTAGAAACAATTTAAAGAAGGGCAACAGAAATGGTGCAGGGGTGGCACCAAAAGTCATATGAGGGGAGACTGGAGGATCTCAATATATATTCCCTGGAGGAGAGGAGAGAGAGGGGGGATATGCTAGAGTCTTTCAAATACCTCAAGGGTGTAAATAAGGTACAAGAGGGTAGCATCTTTCAAAACAGAAAAGATGCTCAAGAAAAAGGGGCCATGCTATGAAAATAGAGGGGTGGGGGTACACTTTGGGGTAACTTGAAAAAGTATTTTTCACAGAAAGGGTGGTGGATCCATGGAACAGCTTCCCAGCAGAGGTTGTAGGGGCAAAAATGGTAGGGGAATTCAAAAACATGTAGGACAGACATAAAGGAATTCTAGTAATAGGAAAGAGAGAGTAAGCCGCAGATCATTTAGGATCTGTAGTATATGAAACAGGTAGCGAAAATGGGCAGACTAGGTGGGCCAAGTGTCCTTATCTGCCATCAGATTGTATGTTTCTATGTTAAGTCCACAACAGTTCTGGTGCAATGGGTGTGATGATGCAGCTGCTTTACAACACACACACACACACATACTGACCCAGCATAGCATCCTTTAGCCTTGTGTCTTACAACACAGAAGTGCAGTGTTCACCATGGGGTATAACTGTATTCCTTCTACTACGTTATTTACACATTTATATGTAATGCTATATCATATGTTTGAAATGAAGATTGTTCTGACATTCAGTTGGTACACCACTCTGGTGGGGTGGGACTGCCGGGAAGGGCACCAGCATTAGTCACTAGGGAGGATATAGGGGCCCTCCATAGTGGAGACCCCAAAGAGGGTGGTAGAGGATTTCAGAGGAGGTGAAACCAACTTCTGGTGAGGGAACTCAATTGTGAGGGGGACAGATTTGGGAATAGGAAAGGAGGAGGCAGGTTAGGGGCCTGTGTGGCACCAGTCCAGAGGGATGAGAAGTGGATCCTGAGATTTACTAGGGCAGCAAGATGGGAGGAGGGCTGGATGTCCTTGTCCACCTGAGTACTACTGATCTGGCTGGGAATGGGTCTGGGACAGTGTAGGGGGAGTTTAGGTATTTGGAGAGGGGTCTTAGACAAGAAGTGCATTCCGTGGCTTTAGTTGAGGTGCTGTCTGTCTGTGACAGGAGGAGGAGAAGGATCTCCACACCAGGAGCTTCAACACATGGCTGAATGAATGGTGCAGAGAGGAGGGGTTCAGCTACACAGGGGACCAACCTTGGAGGATAAGGACCTATACAGGGGTGATGGCCTGCATCCCTTCGGGAGGAGAACTGCAGTCCTCGGTGAACAGTTTAAATGTTCATTTGATGAACAATTAAAGTAGCTGGGGTTGGGTGGCAGAATGAATCAGTGAGGTAGAAACTGGCCCCCCACAGACTGAAGTAGAGAGTAAGAAGAACCTGAGCAGGGAGGAATCCCCCAGGGTGCAAATTAGTAAAGGAGGCAGGGTGTTTGAGACAAAAAAGAAGGGAATGGGAGCATTAAAAAGAGAGGGGGAAATGGAAAAAGGAATTAACAAGTAGAGTGGAAACAAAATCTGGAAGACCATGTGTGTGAGTGCTAGAAGTCTAGGAAATAAGATTCTGGACCTAGAGGTCATTATGACAGATGCCTAGGTGGATACTGTGGCCATTACCAAGTCATGGTGCTATGTAAACCATTACTGGAACATGACCATGCCACTCTATACTTTGTTCAGGAAGGATCAGATGGGAAGGAAAGGAGGGGGTATGGTGCTTTTTGTGATGGAAAGCATAAAAGTGACAGAGATATAGGGAATACAGGGGGAGGCAGATGTACTGGGGACATGGAATGGAGCAACTGTTCACATTAGAGTGATCTACAGACCTCCAGCACATGGGGCAGAATTAGGTAAGGTAGTGGTGGAAGCCACTGGCAAGATGGCAAAAATGAGGGTGGGGCTGCTGTTGGGGGACTTCAACCTGCCAGATGTGGATTGGAGCCCCCTGGCAGCAGCTTCTAATGGAAGAAGGGATGTCCTAGACTCTCTGCAGGGGGTGTTCCTCAGATAACTAGTCAGCAACCACACTCACAATGGGGCAATACTGGACTGGATACTCATTAACAGGGACAGTGTTGCAGATGTCAAGGTGGGAGGCCACCAAGGGAGCAATGATCTCCATACAGTGTGGTATAATATAAGGATGGCTGAGAAATTGAACCACACAAAGATAAGGGTCCCAGACTTCAGATGGCAGATTTTATAAAGATGAGTGATTGCCTCAGGGATGACCTAGAAAGTGGGATGGTCTGGGTGGGGTGGCGGAACAGTGGGTGGAGCTAAAGTGGAGCATAGTAAAGGCAACAAACCTCTGTATCAAACATGTGATCAAAAGGAAGGGGAAAAAAAGACTGCTATATGGTTCTGAAAAGAGGTGGATGAAAATGTATAGGCTAAAAGGGTAGCATTCAGAAAGTACAAGGAGAAGCAGAGAGAGGAGGATAGGGAGGTGTATCTGGGGAAACAAAGGGAAGCAGGGAAAACAGTAAGGAGCACAAAGTCACAAAATGAAGAGATAGTAGTCCAGGAGGTAACAAAATGGGACCAGAAATGTTTTAGGTATGTAAGTGAAAACAGGAAGACCAGTGGTGGCATTGTAAGGTTAAAAAGAGAAGTGGGGGCTCTGCAGAGGGGTACTAGGAAAAAGTGAACATCCTGAACAAATGCTTTTGTTCAGGATGTTCTCAGAGGAAAGAGAAGGGAAGGGGCCTCCAAAAAGTAACAGAAGCTTTGGAGGGAGTGAGGTAGACACTAGTCCTTGTTTGGAGGAGAGAGTCCTGAAAGAACTCACTAATCTGAAGGTGGAAAAAGCAATGGGGCCAAACAGGGTGCATCCAAGGGTATTGAGGGAGCTTAGGGAGGTACTGGCTGCACCTCTGACAGTCCTATTTAACAACTCCCTTGAAATGGGGGCGGTTCCAAACCCTGGGATAGGGCAGATGCAATTTCCCTTTCACAAAAGTGGTAGCAGGGAGGAGGCTAGCAATTATGGGCTAGTCAGCCTGACATCATTGGTAAGAAATTTAATGGAATCACTGCTGAAGGAAAAGATTGTGGAATATCTTGAATCCAGTGGGTTACAAGACCCGAGGCAGCATAGATTTACAGGGGGCAGGTCATGTCAACTGCATCTATTTTATTTTATTGTATTTAAATTTTGGTGACTGGGTAGGCCCACTAAGATAGAAACAGTCCCTTTTTTTCAGGGGAGACCCAGAATTAATTACATACATCTGTAAGCATAACAAAATACATCCATGTCATTTCACAATTAACAGTCAATAAAGACATACTGACCCTGTCAAGGATACAGTGGCAGGTTAATTACGGTCAACATCAACAGGAGAAGAAGTACTATTATACACAAGACAGTCACAGTCAGATTGATGTCCCAATAAGGTTAGATCAGCAGCAAGGAGTCAACGGACTCAGCAGTAGCAGTTCCAGATGCTCAGTTCCAACAGGTGAGCTTTAAGACACTTCTTGAAGCCCCCAAGGGAGGTACATTCCTGGAGACTGTTAGGGAGACCATTCCAGATGGAAGGGATGAAGGCTGCATAGGACTGGAGTCCTAGGGGAGTCCAAACACTGGGGACTTGGAGAAGCTGGTGGCCAGAGGTTCTTAGTGTTCTCCCATTCTTTTTGGGAGCTAATGTGTTAATTAGGCTAGGAGGGGGTGCCATTTTGCTGGAGCATAAAAGCAAGGCACAAGGAGGGATATGATAATCTGCCCTCAAGAGAAGGCCACCTTAGAGATAATAGTACCTTGCAGTGAAGCTCACATGGTGGCACCCCTGTAGAGAAGCACCCTGTCCTGTGATACAGTATTTTTAGTCTTTGCATTTCAGAGCTTCTTACATAATGTAGTAAAGGGGCCCCATATAGCAAGGTTGGAAGGAGTGTACCAGTGAAAACCTTAAGTTTGAATTCATGAGTGAGGAAAGGGCTCATGCGATATAATAGACTTAACCTTTGGCTGAGTTTCTTTGTCAGATGGTTGATGTGGCCCTTAAAGGAGTAGTCATGGTCTAAGTATACACCTAGGTATCTGATACAATCGATCACTTCAATTTTTGAGCCATTGGAAAGAGCATCTGATAGATGTTTTTGATTGGGTGACAAAGGAAATAGATAAGAGGGGAGCAAGGCACATAGCCTACCTAGATTTCAGTAAGGCTTTCGAAACCATTCCATGTAGGAGACTAGTAAGCAAGCTGGGTAGCTCAGCAGTGGGTCCAAAGGTGGTAAACTGGATAAGAAATTGGTTAAGCAGATAGGCGACAAAGTGTGGTGATAAATGGAGTTCACTCCGAGGAAGAGAGGGTGACCAGCAGGGTGCTTCTGGGATCAGTGCTAGAACTGGTCCTCTTTATTGTCTTTATAAGTGACATTGCCAAGGAGCTGGAAGGTAAGGTCTGCCTCTTTGTGGTTGACACCAAAAGTTGCAATAAGGTGGGCATTGAGGGAGGAGTGGAAAGGATGGGCAGAAACCTGAGAAAAGTAGAGGAGAGGTCAAGGGTATGTCAAGTGGGTTTCAATGCAAAAAAGTGCAAAATAATGCATTTAGGGTACAGAAATCCAGGGACAGAGTGCAAAATAGATGGAGTGGTACTGAGCACTACCACTCAGAAAAGTGATCTGGGGAGTAATCATATCTGATTGCCTATAGGTGACCAGTCAGTGTGACAAGGCAGTCAGCAGATCTAATGCAATGCTGGGGTGCAAAAAAGGGTATCATCAACAAAAAGAGGGAAGCATAGGTGCCAGAACCTATGAGTGAGGGGTGGCTGTAGCTCCTCCACGTTTACCCATGAACATTTAAAGTGCCCCTTTAATGCATACAAGGTCATAAGGAAAGCAATCATGGTCTCTTTTGTAATCACTACAGCCCCCACACACACACACATTTTTCCCCATATTCAGACACCTATGGTGAAGTGGTGTTGCCTTTATAAAGATCACCGGTAAGACCCCACCTGGAGTACTGTGTACAGTTTTGGAGACCACATCTCTGAATGGACATATACAGAGCGGATGCGGTTCAGAGGATGGCAACTAAAATGGTGCAGGGTCTGCATCAAAAGTCCTTTGAGAAGAGACTAAGGACCTCAATATATACACCCTGAAAGAGAGAAGGGAGAGCGGGAAGATATGATAGAAACCTTTAAGTGCCTCACAGGGGTAAATAAGGTACAGGAAGAAGGTATTCTTCACCAAAAAAGTGCTCAAGGAAAAGGGGACATGCAGTGAAGCTTGGGGCAGGGGTAGATTCAGGAGAAACATGAGGAAGTACTTCTTCACAGAAAGAGTGGTGGATTCCTAGAACAGCTTTCCAGCAGAATGGTGGAAGCAAAAACAGTGGTTTGGTTAAAGAATGCATGGGACTGGCACAAGGGGATCTTAGTAGAAAGGAATGGGAGGGAGAAATAGCTGTAGATCAAGCAGGGTATGCGGTGATAATGGCAAGGGGAAAAGGCCAGACTGGATGAGCCCAGCGAGCCTTCATCTGCCCTCAAATGTTATATTTCTGTGTTGGTGGGTTCACAGGGTAGTGCATGGGGTGGTCATAATTTGGGTTCAAAACCCTAACATCATACTTCCTTACTTTGTGCCTTTAAGGAGCGACCCTAAAGTGTGCATTAACACAGCTTGTAAGGAATCTACATGGCTGTCTATCTCTCGCACGCAGGTGCGCAGACACAGATTCGGGGGCGCGCATGGGCACACACACGCACACACACACACTGTAAACACGTTTCCTTTCACATTCTTGCATAGTTACATTCCTTGGGTATTGGTAATCCATGACTATAATGTACGATTTTGTTGCTATATGCAGACAGAACAAGTTCTTAACGTGCTGCTGGATTACTCATAATTATGTAAATGTTATAAAACTCTTGCTGCCCATGTCGGGTTGTGGCATCAAACTGACCTGTGAGAAGAACTGACTGGTTTAAAGAAAGAGGATCGTAGTTTGATAGTAAGCAATGACCATTAGAAACTTGACGGAGTTCATATTAAGGAGCACAAAGTGAGTCCGGGTTCTGTTTGAATTGGCCTGGAATATTTACTAATAAATCGGGGGTAGCTTCTCTCGGAGCGTTTCGCCACTGATGCAGCCGCAGCTTCCTAGATAATATCTGATTGTGCCTGAGATTGCTGGCGAGAAAATAGACAATTATCCGCTGTTAGCGTTACATAAAGCTCGCATTAACTTGAATTAGTTATCAGACAAAAGAACATCAGAAAGCTGTACCTTTCTGCCAAGGCAACGGCGTGCAGGCACAAGAGCCTCTGGTGTCATGTACTGTAGTGTGTGTGTGTGTGTGTGTGTGTGTGTGTGTGTGTAAGTGATTGAACTGTTTTCAAAGAAGTGAGCAAGAGAATAAATGTCACAAAGTTTCAGACACTTCACCTTATATACAGGGAATACTCAGTGGCTTGCAGTGGGATAACACATTTTTCTCCTAGTGAGGGGCAATACCACATAACTCAAGAGTGGTGAAGCCACGAGTTAGTATATAAAGGTCCTACCACTCATGTGTGGAGAAAATGTGTTATTCTACAGCAAACAATTATGTATTTGATATATACCACCTAATTTCTAATACTTTTACTAGTGTTTTACAGTGCTTTTGCTTTTCTTTCCATTGTAAACTATGTGACCCATTGTTCTACGTGGTCTGTTTCCAGATTATAAATGGAAATAATGCTCTCAATGAAATAAATTGTGTTCTAAGTTAAAATAAATATTTAGCAAAAAAAGCATAATTTATATACATAATGTATTTGCCACGGGTGTGGGATATCTATCTGTCTGTCTGTCTATCTCTCTTATCTATCGACACACACACATACACACTACTGCTGAGCATCACACCTTCAAGTTAAGAAGCAGCAGGTTTTGCAGGTTATTCAATTTTTTGTAAGATCCCATATTACTTGGCGAAAAAGGAAAAAAAAAACAGTGAAAACAAACTAGAATTACATCGCATGGCATGGGATATATATGTATAACTCACATCTTGAATGAGTAGGCAGTTGACTGATTCTCAACTATAGCAGGACTTAATAATTTTTGGAACACTATCTATGTGCAAGAAAGCTGACAAGCATTATGTTGCCCTACGAATGCATTGTATCTAGAAATCTGAGTTTAGCATTTTGAATGCAGTGTGATTATTCCTCCTTAGGGAGATGAGGATTGCTCAGTAATTGATAGCGCATAACGGCCATAATTAATTACAAAGCGGCAACGTAAACTGTAGCTTTGTTTTCTTACTGAGAAAAATATGGAAGTAGAAAGAAAGGGAAGAATGGGATATGCTGTGCTAAGTTTTTCATTAGCCACCATTCATTTCATTACGAAATGAGGATTCCGTTTATTTAACACATGCACAAAAGCCCCAGCTTAACAATATAATCATATGATGTACTAATTTGTAGTTTCCTTTAGTTTAAGGACATGGCAATGTACGGCGTTTCATTCAGTAAAGTGCCAATATAATTAACTTTGGAAGTTTATAATCTATTTCAAAAATCATGATATAGATATTTTTTCCTCTGGGCATTCCATTTGGAGACGCTGATAACGTCAGTTTGATTCACTGCCGTTCTCAGATTCATATTAAAATAGACTATACATACCAAGCACAGAGGGGTATTTATTTTATATTGAATAACATGTTTTGCATTTGCTTGTTTGTAAATATACTTCATTAACTTTCTCTGTATGGGACAGAGGTGATCATATATCCGGTATCCGCTCTAAAGTGGCCAACCATACTGAACTGGGGAAAATAAGGACTTATCAAAAGGGCAAATCTCTGAAGTTTAACCATGCCCCTTTGTTATACTCTGTATGGGCAACAAATATAAAGTTAACAAGCATTTTAAAAATATCTACTTTCCTTTATGTCTATCACTATATTAAAGCTGTAAAATTAATACTGTTGTAAAGAAATTGCAGAATGAAATGGCAGATTCTTGTTTCCCAAGCTCTGTTGCTACTGCTGCCTGGTGAGCGCAGGATTTGTGTGGTCCAAACCTTTCCCAGCTTGTCCAATTCTGTCACTGGGATCAGGGGGCTCCCTCAGCTCGTTTGCACCTGCGTCGCTTTTGGCTCCTTCAGGAATTCGCTGAAGCTTGTAATCAGCTTTGTGAAGCCATTGAGTGCACGGCTGAGTGAAACTTCCAAACCTCGCTGAAAACTGGCCCGCTGAATAGGAGTCAGCATGGGGCTGCTCTCCAAGCCCCTGCCCTGCCAAATTCCAGCAGAGAGCCTCACAATCATTTCACACAAGCTTTACTGCATTACCCATACTGAGAAAAGTTAGAAAAGAAAAGCCAAAATACCAGTCACTGAGGTTAGTTGCTCGCAGATTAATGATAAACTAGTAGTGCCGTAATCACCAACAAATGTAACAGACACACAAGAAAATATGGCAAGTCTGCTTATAATGGTTTAGTAAACAGTGTAATGTGTGCAGACATCAACTGCAAATGAAAATTACTGTTGTGGTTGTTAATATTATAGATCCACCCCATGTAATTAAAACATTCTGAACTTCTCGGCGTCTATACGCATAACAGGACAAATATTTATTTATTAAATTTTAATAATCGTCAAGCAATTTCCCATGGATCAACAGTCATTATAATTGTTTAACTAGTACTCAAAAACGGCAGTCAACTTGTATATACTTTTGGAGTCTTTCATTGACAATGAGCTACATATTCACTTTTTGTTCAGTGTGACTTTCTTTTCTTAATAAAGGCCTGTCCCTGTATTATACGTGAGATAGGTGTTCTATAGCAAATATTCTGTATGGTGGCATTGCGTTCCATATAGCAAATGAAAATGTGGTTTGTTTCAGCAAGAACACTTAAAATATGTTGTCAATTTATTTAATTAATTCTATTCTTCAGACACAATGCCATTATGTAGCCACAAACTGATGTGTGTCTGTCTGCCATCCACATTGCATTAACTGTATTCCTCTATGGATGGAAGGAAGGTTATGTTTTTATCTATGTCCCGAGTTAAAATGGAGGTTAAATGTTTTCTGGTAACATTTTTGGGAGCGTTGCTACATCATAACATCCACATTGGAACAACAGGAATATACAGTAGTGCAGAAATTTGTGTAATTTTATTCTTAGAGGGGGCGTTGGATTAAGAGGCTGGGAGAGTGTGAAACAAGTCAACGTGTAATTGTATGATAAGGCTCTCACGAGGAATTTATTGGCCAGGGTGCTATTTCTATTCCTTTCTAATCTCGTTTAGCACATTCATTCTGTGCAATCTGTCTCCATAATCTTCTATGACAGAATGGCAGCCAATAGAAGCATGCATGTTTGGAGAGAGGAGAAAATATGCAGAGGCGTGATAAACTGATGCTAATTATCCATATTTAGGACACCGAGTGCAGGAGATCAAGGTTTACAAATAGCAAACCAGAGCCAATGATGATGGCTTCCTAGTGTGGAATATATTGAAGGGGACAAGATAAGGGTTTCACACGAAGAAGAGATTTATTGGTCAAAGGGTTCACCTCCCACTTTTCCACATTTATACAGCAGTAAATTAGTTAGACTAAATTCACCAGAACATTACTCTTTTATTTGGCAATATGCCATGACTTGCTCCTTCTTTGTGCCCCTTCAATGCAAATCCTTGTAGTGTTATACCAGCTGATAAGGAACAAATAACTGAAGTAATAGGTAATTCCCCTAAAATGGTGCATTTTGGGTAGCAGGGTAATAGTCGTGTATGGGATGCGAAGTAGCTGAAGCTGAATACAAACCAGCGCCATTTGCAAGGAGCTGAGAAACTTGAGGTAGAAGTCAGCTTCATGTTAGCCAAAACAATATTGTCCAATTGAATGTTTTCATGTCATTCTAAAAACACACACCTCTGATCTTTAAACATCATTCAAGTTGATTTTCTAAATGAATCTCTGTTATTTCATGTTTCCTGCATACATGCACTTTGTGCAGTGAAGAGGTGTAAGGTTAAAGAGAATCATTGCATTTCAGCATGTACCTTCATAAATGTTTCCTGTGTTACAGTTTACTAGAGAATACTTTTTTCATTTTCCATATTTCTTTCCAGAATTTACCACATGCCTTGTTAGTCTTTCTAGAAAGTCTATATAAAAAATTATTTGCCTTTCCTCGTTACCCTCACGATGCCTTCGTTTGTGACATCACAGTGTTCACCAAGACAACAGACCGTGCTGTCACAAATAGCAATTGTGATGTGAGCAGGGGAGAGTCACATATGTTTTCAAAGAGGAGAGCCGCATACATTTTCGAAGATTTAGTGAAATTAGCACTGCCTTATCTGCAATATTTAGTAGACCAACAATAGGGAAAAGTGAACAAAAGTAACAAACAAGACAATAATAAAGTTAAAACATATTTGTTGCAAAACTAGTGGTTTTAAGCTTTTTATTATAGTAAACAGTTGCTCTTTGAGGATCACAACGATAATTGTTCATTTAAAGAGAGCCATACTCCCTGTTTGAATGTAAAGGGAGGCTGAAGATGCCCCCTCTGTATGGACTTCCGGTTCTTTATGGTGGTCCTGCAAAGGCTCACATAGCATTGCCAGTGTTAAAATGTTATTCTTAAAACCAGTGCAGTCGGGATTGATTAACCATTTCATCCAAACTTTAAAAAGATGCTTAGTCCATGGCGGAAAGCAATTCCTGTTAATACACACACACACATATATATATATATATATATATATATATATATATATATATATATATATATATATGTTTACTCATTTGTGGCCTTGGATAATCAATCAGAAGGGTTAGTTTGGAGGACCACGACCTAAATTAACCAATTAGCTTGTTTTGCAAGCATAATTTTGACTACAAAAACAGGATTCAATATAGTTCTTTTGATTTCTCTTCAATCAGTATCATTAGTTGTTAATGCCCCACTTTAAACACATGGAAATATTTATAGTGGTTCATGGGAGTAAAATACCGACTGCCTGTTAAATGCTGTTGCTAATTAATTGGACTAACATTATTTGTATTGCAAACATGTTTAATTATGAAGATAGCATTTACATTATGAAAATATTGTTGTAATTTCTTAAAGGTATAGGGTTGTATGCATAAGCATTTTCATTCACTGGTAGAGGCTTGGATAATATTGACTTACACAAAGCCTCCTTCCTTGCTGTCTCATTAAGCTTATATTACTATTTATTTCCTTTATTTCCCTGCTGGTAAAATAGCTCTTGAGTTGGAGAACTGAATGAAGATTTAATTAACAAAACCCTTTGTTCATAACTAGTTATATCTAGTTAGGTAATGATCTAGTTGCTAGACTGCATCGGGAAGGAGGTTACTAGTAGGAGGAAGGAGGTTATAGTACCCTTATACACCCATCTGGTTAGGCCACATCCGGAGTATGGGGTCCAGTTCTGGAGGCCATATCTCAGAAAGGATGTGGGGAGGCTGGAGAGTGTTCAGATGAGGGCAAGATGCTAAAGGGGCTCAGCCACCTATCCTACGAGGAAAGGTTAAGGGAATTGAACATGTACTCCCTGGAGCAGAGGAGGGAGAGGGGGGACATGACTGAGTCTTTCAAGTACCTACAAGGTATAAACCAAGGGCCAGTGGAGAGCATCTTCCAGCTGAAAGGAAATCAGAGGGCTAGGGGCCATGGATTGCAAATTGTGGGGTGACAGTATAAGAGGATCATTAGGAAGTACTATTTCACAGAGAGGGTGGTGGATAATTGGAATAGGCTCCCTGAGGAGTTGGTTGGAGAAACAACAGTAGGAAGGTTCAAGAGAGCATGGGACAGACACAAGGGACTATTGAAGGTGGGGTGTGGGTGAAAGATATGTCCTAGCAGATAACTAGGCACGGGGGCAGACTAGATGGGCCTGTGGGTCCTTTTCTGCTATCACATTTATATGTATCTATGTATGATAAACTGTCTTCAAAGTTTATTATATATTATGTGGCATCTTTATATCAAGTCTCATTGTAGTCGGTTACCTAGGTGGTTTGTCTGGGGGGGCAGATAAGCCACAGGTAAGTTAACAGTGTCTCAAATACTTGAAAGGTGTTGGAATTTTTCACTTATTTAAAGAGTGATAGAAACATTTAATTAAAGCAAAGTTGTGTTGAGTCAAGCTGCCTTTCTACAAGAGTGTCAAGACGTTTCTAAAATGCAATCAATGAATGCTAATTAATAACTGAAAGTACAATTGCTATAGGCCAGCAAGCCTACAGAATTTTAATAAAATCGCTCTTAGAGAAAATTGTACTTAGTGTATTACATTTTTAGGTTGGAGTGTTATTAACAAACAAAAAAAATGTCTGGTTAGGTTTGCAGACCCCTGACCTGCACTATTACCAGTTGATATAATAGGTAAGAGGCATTCCGATTAGACAGCAGCAATGGTGCACTGTGCCATCTATGCTACAGACACTCCCCGAAAATAAAAAGTATGACCCAACCATAGCCATATTTTAATCAAATGCCTTACACAGGGGTGTCAATGGGGCTTGCAATTTAGACCTCTATTTATTTTTCTAACCTGTTTCCACAACTGATGGTATGAACTGTCTAAAGCCAAATTTATTCAGGATTTGTGAAATAAAATTTAGCGGATGCTGGAGGTTTGCAACCCAAGTACTTTATTTTTTATGTTAAAACTTATTTACCCAGGATAGTCCAGCTGAGATACAACATCTTGTTTTCACTAGGGTCCTGCTTCTATGCATTTCCACAGAGGACTGAACCAGAGCATGGATGAGTTAATTGACTTACTCAGGGTCACGCAGTGAAGATGTGGTTATGGTGGGGTTTGAACTTTCGATCTTCTCGTCCCCAGGCCCTGTGTGCTAACCACTAGACCACATTGCTTCCAGTGCTGTTTGAAACGGGATTTAGCACCCCTGTTTCCCCATGATGCAACAGAGTCCAGAGCAGATTCACAATCCTTTCAAAATGTTATACCTGACAAGCAAATGTGCTGACATTTTATACTTTACATCAATGTGTTCATCCATTATTTTAATGTGCTGCCCATTTATAGTTTGCTTTGTTGACTGATATGTACCTTTGTAAGGTGTGTCACCTGCTGCAGTTTGTGGCCCATGGGCCATCTTGGAAGATCGGTGCTTCCTCTTGAGGCTATTATGGTCTGGAAAACTATAACATAACATATCAAATCAATATAAAAGTCTGTTATGCATATAAAGATGGTAAAGCCAGAATGGACTGTATGCTTCATCAGAAGACTTTTCTGCAGTCATACTTTCAGATTATCCAAAAAAAGCAGGTCCAAATGGATCTCTCTGGTAAACAGATAATCTCTAAACGCCAGATTTTCTTTTTTTTTCTGACTTTTTATCAGTTTCCCCAACAAATCAACATGTCGCGGTCTGTTTATTTTTGTTCATTTTTTTTCAACTGTTTCACATTCGGGAAGACTAAATAATAGTCTGGTGACATATTCTGTTCCTAAATGTTTATTAACGGAGAGGTCCTTCACTGTACAACTTGGAATCGTTCTAGTCCATGCAAAAATGCTTACAGTAGATTTTAATGGGGAAATGCACATTAATTATATAATGCTCAACGAACATCAAACTACAAACACATGAAAGTCCTAATTTGTGTGTTCAGGGTGCCTGGCTGCTTTTTGCCACTATATGGTATAGTTCTCAATTAAATTCTTGCATGTTGGGTGACAATTGCTCGCCATTAGCAGGCAGGACACTTTTCCTAGACCTCTGCTGTTTCCAGTGAATAATTAAACAAAACGCACTTGTCATGGGATATAATCCAGTTGCCAATTCATACCAACATACTAAAAAGCCAGCAGATTAGGCCCTATGGTCTATCAAGTCTGCTTCATAATCAGTGCCTTCCCAGGGCACCGTTGTTTGCCCATCCCTCCTCCCTACCTACAAGCCCCCAGCGTGGCTCTGAGATGCACCTTCCTCCTAGCCCAGCCTTTCTTGAACCTCCACAGTTGCAGCAGACACCAGCTCCCCAGGCAGCGCATTCTAGGGCTCCACCGCCCTCTCAGTGAAGTAGCCTTCTCCTTGTTTCCTCCCTCAGCCTCCTCCTTCCATTTTCATTGAGTGACCCCTGGTGGACCCCATCTCCCTCAGCTGAAGCACCCCCCTCAAGGCTTACCCTGTTTATTCCTCTTAGATATCAACATCACTTTCGAGTTTCATAAAAATGTCAAATTGACCTGAGAACCGTGTGATATGTTCCACGTCTGTCTTTTATCTCTTTTATACAGTACAGGAAAAGTGGCTTAGAGGCATGTCTTGTATATTTTGGACTCCTTTTCTTCAAGAATTACTACCTTTCCAATACTCTTACCTCTCAACTGCCCCAAATTATGCAGGATTTTCTTCATTTACGCTTCAGAATCACTCTCTCCCACATCCGTCCCACATGGAAATAAATGGTGCTTCTCACAGATTGTACTGTAAACTCAGACTTTAAAGCAGAAATGCATACTTTATGATGTGAAAGCAAAATTAAAACTCTGCATAAATAAGGGCATTAGCATCAACAGTGTTCTTAGATTGTATCTTCATGTACTGTGATGTGTCCCACATTTAGAGGGCCAGCGTCCCACACCGTGCGCGTTAAATGTTCCACAATTCAGTGACAAAAGGTTTGGAGTTATGTTTGTGCCCAGCCCAATAGGCCTTGCCTCAACGCAATCAGAACTCACACCGTCAATTTTAGTTTGTACTGACATTAGAGAATGCCTCTCACTTTTATGTATGTCGCGCAAGCAATTTAGCATATCTTCTGGTTCCTCCTGAAAATAAGAAACGTGCTGCGCCCCCTTCCCCCCTCCACATCTTGCTTTTTGGTAAGAAACAAACCAACCAAAGCAGAGCTGTCCTGGCCAGATTGTGGCAGGTGATGATAACCCCATGCTTTATTCCCCCTTTCCTCCAACCAGAGAGGCCCACCTGTTTCACACAATGTTCTAGTTATTTATGTCCCACATAAAAGGCTGCTTAACAAGATGGTTAGTCTGGGCATGGTACACGGGGTGGTAGACTGGGTTAGGAGCTGCCTAGCAGACAAAGGGTGGTGGTAAATGGGATCTAATCCAGGGAGAGGAGGGTGACCAGTGGGGTACCTCAGGGCTCAGTCCCCAGACCAGTCCTGTTCAGTGTCTACATTAGTGACATTATGGAAGAGCTGGAGGGAAACGTCTGCCATTTGTGAATGACACCAAGATCTGCAACAGGGTGGATATTCCAGAAGGGGTAGAGAAAATGAAGAGGGACATGAGGAAACTTGAAAAATGATCTGAGGTGTGGCAGCTGGGGTTCAATGCAAAGAAATGGACAATAATGCACCTGGGAAGAAGGAACCCTGGGGAAACATGGGGGGTTGACAATCACCAAGAAAGAAAGGGACATGGGGCTCATCATGTCAGACGATCTAAAAGGGTCCAAGCAGAGTACAAGGCAACAAGAAATGCCAGTGGCATGCAGAGGTACCACTAGCAGAAGGTGGGAAGTGGTAATGCCATTGTATGAAACACTAGTGAGGCCCCACTTAGAGTACTGTGTGCAGTTCTGGAGGCCATACCTTCGCAAAGACATCAGCAGGGTGGAAGCAGTCCAGAGAAGGGCAACCAAGATGGTTCATGGCTTGCACCCCAAAACGTATGAAGACAGATTAAAGGACCTCAATATGTACTCACCGGAGCAAAGGAGGGAACAGTGGACGTGACAGAAACATTCAAATACCTTAAGGGTATTAACACAGTTCAGGGAGAGACACGTGCCAGTGCAGAAGGAGTGCAAAAACAAGGGGGCATGATATGAAATTGGAGGAGGGGGGTCAGGTTAAGGGGAAATGTGAGAACGTTTTTCTTCACAGAGAGGGTGGTGGACACATGGAATAGCCTGCCACAGTAGGTGGTGGGAGTAAGCACTGTGAAGGGTTTTAAACATACCTGGGATAGGCACGATGGAACCTTGCGGAGAAAAGGAGTGATGGGAAACCACTGACCACTTAGGGTCAGATGCCACAAACAAGTATAGGGCTTAAGGGCAGACTAGATGTGCCTAGCACTCCTTATCTGCTGACAATTTCTTTGTTTAATATGTAAAAAATGTCTGTTCCCGTATTGGTCCTTGTACAATAAGATGCACCAAACAGGTGATTTGATACATTTTATTGGACCAACAAAGATTTACAGAAAAAAAACTTTTAAGTTGTCGTACCTACCGAGTGAAGCACTCTAGGTCCCAAAGCGTAACGTTGTTTTGTAAATCTCTGCTGGTCCAGTAAAAGGTATCAAATCACCCATTCTGTGCATCTGGTTATTTATGGAATAGTAATTCAGTGGAGGCGAGTAGAAGCGAGAAGCCCTGCAGTGCACGCGATCGATTTAGAGCTTCACTTGTTGCCAGTGTGGGGCCTACGCGTGACGTCACGTTCCGGCAGGCAGTGAGGGTAAGAGAGTTTGACTGGCGGTTGACCCTGAGGTTAGCGACTTATCCCCTCTAATGCTTCACTCTCCAAACACACCGAGTGAAAGCACTCGGTGCGGCTGAGTCAGCCACATCTCGCCTAATCTCAGTTGACACGTAACATGGACCCAGAAGTTGCTGCAGCCGAAGGACTCGAGCAGAGACGCGACGCTGGCGGGCGCGCTGACTCCTGTTGACAGGCTCTCCCAGTTGCCCTGCAGCTCTAGTGTGGGGCTAAGAGACCGCGCTCTTACAGCAGATGGGAGGCGTTGTTCCATCCGCCCTCCTGCTGTAATAAAATACACTTCACTGGGGCAGATTTATTTACAATCACACAGGTTGGCTAGTCGAAATTGCCCGAAATAACATCTTATTTCACAGTGTGTATTTACCGTGTTGCATTCTAAAATGCGTTTATTGTTTCGGATGTTCGGCCAAATTAATGTATGTAATATGAAGAGATTCTGTAACTTTCTGTTTTCATTTATTTCTTAAAGCAACAATACAAAGAAAATATTTTTCCATAAAACTGGATTCCAGATAGTTATTAAAAATATCAGCATAGTTGTTAAATCAGCTTTTCCAGGTATAGATAGATAGACAGACACACAGATAGCGTTTATGTTACATCTTTTTCCGGTGTACAGTGCTAGGAAGTGGACGTATTTATTCCTCAGGAACATTTGAAACGTTATTAAAATTTAAAATGATGGTAGAAATAGAACATTTTACAAGCAAACATCAAAGTAAAAGCTATCTGGGATATTTTTACAGTTACAAAAGGTAGATTAAGATTTTTACCAGCTTCCCTGTACTGCTGTTTTCACTTGGTTTTACTGAACCCTCAACAAGCCTCGTTGCCGTAACACGATTCTCCATTTTGTACTTTCTTTTTGACACTGACCTGAATTCACAAAAGCTGATCATTTTCTTTAAAGATGTTACTGAGAGGTTTGTTTTTATTCCTAGAAAATGTATAGTATACCAGCAAAATCTTGTTTATTGTATTTTTTCAACTGGTAGCATTTTTGTGGGCAAGGATAAACCCCAGCACACACTGATGGATTCTTAAAGTGGCACAAAGTGAATGAAACAGGTTAACGAGACAGGAGGATGATGTCTAATTTAAGATTCAGTTCGTTTATTGTTCAATGAAGATACTCCAATTAGGTTGTATCTTTGATTTCTAACAGCAAATGAAAGAAAAAATGCTACACATAGCAGCATCCGTGAGGCCGAATCTGATTTTCTTTAGCTTAAACATAAGTAGCTCTGTTTATTCAATTGTAAATTTACTTTTATGTTTGAAGATCACATTTGAGAGATGTGACCTCTGACCTCACCCTACAGAATAAATATTCAGTGCCATCTCTTCCAGTAAAAGTCGCACTTTTTCTAAACAATATCCAGTTGACAATGCCAACTCAAAAAAGCTGCGTCTGGGTGCAACAATTCGGCTACAAGACTTTCACCAAATGTTTCTTTCTGAGAGCTGACATCTTTATGCCAAACTAAAAGTTCGGTGTTGTTTTCATTGGTCCTAATTCAAGTTTCACGACTGTGTTTTCTTCTAGCAGAATTCAGCAGGGAGGGCAGCGCCCTCTGGAACTATCCCATTCCATGCAACATATGTGAATGGAGTTCAGATTCCATAACATCTTTCCTTCCTGCTTAAAATCTGTGGGTGAACCATGTCATGTTACATGTACCTTGCTGTAGAAGACTCGTGTATGCCAGAATGTCAAAGGGTTCGAATATAACCCCCAACACACACACACACAACCACCACCACTGCACATACTATGTAGAACGGAAATGTATGGAACATGAATAATAAATTATACCGCATAGTGCGCATTATAATGTGAAGGGGTTAGTTAGAATTTTCTCTGGTTGTGTACTTCTAACACTGTGTTTTCATTTCATTTTAAATTACTTCAGTACTGCCACTCATTTTATTTCCACACCTTTACACCCCCCCCAAAAAAAAAACCTCAAAATGATTTCATGAAACCTAGCATACTCACAGAAATAAAACATTAAACAGAAGGATGATTGAAGTTAAATTAACTTTCAGTAGTCTAGAAAGCCTGCAAGTGAAAACTAGATAGGGCTAAATTAGTCGCTTAAAAAGACATCCCATCGAAAACAACCACATTCAGTCTGTTGCACCTTTGCTACTGTTTTTCTGCCTGTAAAGTTCATTCGGTCTTTATGTGGCGCTCTGATCGTTGTATTGATAAAGTCTGTACATTAGGATTTGTGACTTTATACAGCCTTACAATGGTGACACTGCGATGGACAAGTCAGCCCTGGTAAAAACAAAAATATATGACATCAACAGGTGTTATTGTCAAGTCTAATATTTAAAGGGGCGTTCTATTCACAGAGAACTGACGCTGCAATATGAAGTTAAATGGTGCACTAAAACTTTCAAAAGCCTCGGAATATTGCTGACCAGAAATACACAACTTGAACTGAAGATATCGGGTTTAAACCAATGAAATTTGTATTCTGGCCCAAGTTATTGTATTATTCAAATTCAGCAACATATAGTACCCACGCCACTTTTCAGTAATAACTTGTTAATCTGCAACAGACTGATTATTTTACATTGACATGTGTCTTTTTTATCCAAATTATGGTATGTTGCTGTCCTATATGCTCCCATAGCATCATACCATTCGTGACTGGAGTATCTAGTTTTTATTTAAAAAATTTCTGGGAGAGCTAGCAACAGCTACAATATATGAAAAGAAAATAAATTGAGTGAAACACAGCAGTGGCTGTAATACGAAGTCATAATAGTTAAAATCAAACGGTATTACTATTATGGATCATCCTTACAATTATAGTTGCAAATGAGGCACCATATTGTTATATGACATTCCTAATTTTGAAGACAGGGTAGTAAAGTATAGATATGTTCCAAAATGTGTACTTTTGAAAGACCACATGACCACTTGAATACATCTATAAAAAGTCAAAATGTTAATAATGGGAGGATGGGAGGAGGGGAGGTGGGTGGTGGTGGGAAGTGTTTGCTTCTTTTAGGCAACTGTGTACCTAAAGCAGCAGTGCAACCAACATGGGCTAAAATTGTACCACACCTTTTTTCCTTCCTAATCGATGCCAGATGTCTTCCAATTTATTTTGGTGGTGACATTTTCAGTTTCCGTTATCATTTAAGAATTTTATGAAAGTTATGAAGGTTTTAAAATAATTATTTCTCAAGCAAAAAAGATGGCCGCCTGATTTTTGTAAGCAAATAATACTGAAGACCCGAGCAGGGTAAGAATTCAGGCAAGAATGCAAATGTACAGTACACAGTTAAGAAGCATCCTGAAACCCCAACTCAACAGTTCTTGCAATATTTTTCATAACCGTAACAGAACATTAGCTTTTTGGAATAACTTTTTTTCCGTTGTACTGCTGCTTTAAGTGATATTTTTCCAGAGATCGTTTCTCTTTCATCTGTAGCAAAAGGTTATATCTAAAAGTCTGTTGCCACTGGTGTTTAAACCGTTATCTTAAATCTCTTTACATGGGCCGTGTTTTTGTATAGATACAACAACCTGCATGTACTATTTTGTGACCTTATGGCACCCGACTCTATGCAGTAGCACGTACATCAACTGCATGAGGTCCTATAACAAGTCTTACACCCATTTACATTTAATAGTTTAATACAGGTTTGGGGTCACTGAGCGTTTCATTTGATTCCTAGTTTTGTCATACTATCTGAAATATCAGGTTTCACCCAACCGACAAAATGGCGTTTAGATTGGGAAGTAACGAGGTGTGTTTTTCTTGACAAAGTAGTTTGGAATCGATAATTTTAGTTAAACTGTGTCCAGTAACAGTTCCTGTCAACAGAAGGAAACTAAATATATATTGCTATTAAAAGCCCTCGCCTTGAAGGACACTCACTGGATCAGTAAGGTACAGTTGCATTTCTTTTATATCCAGATTTAAACACCATGGAAGCCTCCCCATTTGTTTTCGTATATCAATACATAACGCTTGAGAGAGTTAGCATTTGTACCACATTGTAGAATTTAACAGCATATATGCAGGTGTGTCCCATGTACATTCCAGATTAAAATAAAACAAGGATTTTTTTTTTGCGAAATTTATTCAACTCAGAATTCAACGCAATGTCAAGTATTTTTTTCAGAAATGATTTTTTTGTAAATTATTTACATAGTCTGAATGTGCCTTTAACGCCTAGAATAAAAATTATTTCACAATGCATTTACAAGAAATATTACGATAAAAAAGAAAAACCAATTACAGAAACCTATGTTTACAAGTCCCAGGATAATGTCATCTGGGAACGGTTATAAATAATTTGAGGAGTCGAAGGTCATACAAAACTCTCTAGAAACAAAATGTGAGACTTGGTATAGCATCTTACATTTTCATTTGGTAACCTGTAACCCACTTATATAGTTTCCAAATGTAATGGGGAAGCTAAAAGCGATTTGGGCGCAAATTCTTTTATTTTATAAAAGTTGGCATCCTCTATTTATGAAATAAAACGAGAAATGTCCAATGAATGATAAATACTATACAAAACGTCTCCATAAAACATCAAATGTCAGTCTAAAATGTAACCTAGTTTTACAACTAGTACTCATCGGATTTGCTAAAAGGTATTTAGAACGATCTTTACCTTTACTTTTTTTACATGAACATCAAAACATTCTGTACAAAAAGGTAGTCCAGAGACAGTCCAAAGAGGTACAGTTTCAGGGGTTTTGCAGTTTGTGTTTTAAATATGTGTCAATGGAACTGTTCCATTAACCCCTGTAGTGGTGCTCTGATAGTGCTGAGGAAGTGAATGAAGTCTGTTCTGTACTGAGGGATCTCCCGCTTCTCCTGTCGGTAAGTACATACTGATCATTTCCCTCAGGTCCCCAGGGCAGGGAGCCCTCGAGTGGGAGCTCACTGGGGGGCTAACGCTGGGTTCTGACTTGACCAGCGATCCGAGTGCGCCTATGGCACCCGAGGACGCCACGGCCGAGTTCTGGTGCTGGGAGTACGAGATGCCACCGTAGCCGGACGGAGAGGCGGTCATGTAGCTCTGCGAGTTAGAGATGGGGCTGTACTGCAGGGTCGTCATGTCATAGCGGTGCATGGGCTGCGGGTTGTGTGGGTGATGGTGGTGGGCATGGTGATGGTGGGCCCCAGTGGCCGGGTGTTGACTGTAAGCCAGCTGTGCCTCTTGCATCATGGCCGCAGCCGCTGCAGCCGCTGCCACTGAGCCCGGGTAGGCGCCGTTCGCCCAGCCATTCATGTGCGCGTAGCCGCCTCCCGCTGCGCTGCCGGGGCTCTCCAGTCGCTGCCCGACTCCTACCGGGCTCACCCCGACCCCCATGCCGACCCCAACCGCAGCACCTCCTCCGGACCCGGCCGACAGCAGCCCTCCGGCCAGTGAGTACTTGTCCTTTTTAAGCAGCGTCTTGGTTTTCCGGCGGGGACGGTATTTATAATCCGGGTGCTCTTTCATGTGTAGCGCCCGCAGCCGCTTTGCCTCGTCGATGAAAGGTCGTTTCTCGGCCTCCGACATGACTTTCCACTCGGCACCCAGACGCTTGCTGATCTCCGAGTTGTGCATCTTGGGGTTCTCCTGAGCCATCTTTCTCCGCTGGCCGCGGGACCACACCATGAAGGCATTCATGGGCCGCTTGACCCTGTCCTGATTCGCCTTGCCCCCAGCACTCGTCCCAGTCTGGCCCGGGGCGCTTGTGTTTTGCGGTCCGGGGGACTGCAAGTCCGTTTCCATCATCATGCTGTACATTCAACCGGCACCTGTTGGGACTCAGCTCACAGAGAACATAAAACTTTCTAATCAGTTTCTGTTGCTGCCAGCAGCATCTAAGCGCCGAGACACCCTGCTAACTCGCAAGCTCTCAGCCACCACACAACTTTGTAGGAGTTGCAATCAACTTCTGGTCTTCTCCCTCCTTAATTCGAAAGTGAACTACTTGGCCCGTCCTGGATGCAGAGAGTGAGAGGGAGAGAGATGGCTTGGCTCTACCTTCTCCGGCAAAGGAAAGGACGTTAATAGAAAAGCAGCCATATGATGCGGACTGACAGCAATTAAATGAGTTTGAGGCAGCCAATCGGCGTCTCGGCGCAGGGGGCGATTTGCATGGCGCGCGCTGTCGGGGAACGTCAAGAGGTGAGAAACTGGGGGGAGGAGGCGGGGCTTTACAGGGTCACTGCCGTTTTTTTTTTCACTCGGAAGGTAAATAGGATGGAAGAGAGGAAAAAAAAAACTTGTGTGGTGGGGCTCACCAGAGCGTTCAGACCTCCCTGCAGTCCCTTGTGTTTTTTTTCTGGGATGTTCCTGATTTTTTCCATCACCCTTTTCCTGGAATTGATGTTTAACTCGGATTTACGAGCCCCAAATATTAGCCCTTAAAGTGACAAACTCTTTCAGAACCTGTTTCGTTTTACACTAAAACCAATCGTTGCAATGGCTCCCCGGGTCTAAATGACCATTAACTGTCACAGTTCCACTAACCCGGGTCATTTGTTTCGGTTGCTTTTTTAGACAACGTCATCATTTGTTGGCCAGGAGACTGAGGTAATGTTCTAAAATGGAACAGTTGACTGATACGCATGCCAGATTCGAAAAGAAGTGACAACACACACACACACACACACAGCGCTACCTGAAGGATTCCGATTTTAAGCCGTGGTAGACACAGGGGGAGGGGGACCCGAATGAACTCAGTTCCAGGAGTAATAGTGAAAATGTGACTTAGTTTCAATTCCAAGAGTAAAATGGGGAAGAACTGCGCCTTTGTATAATGTAACCTTCTAAAAGCATAAAACAGACTAAATAAAGTGTAAAAACGCGACATACAATTGGAAAACGTGTCTCGAGTCAGACCCCTGTCAGTTATGATCGATTCTACATCAAAGGTGGTTGGTTCCTCTAGGGGATTCCTTCCTTTTCCAATACTGATTTTAAGCAACTATTCATTTCCAGGTGTCAGCAAACAATTTTAGGTGAGAGTGCGTGCAGAACAGGTGTATGCAATAAATGCAACAAAACCCTTTTATTTTGTAAAATGGAAGGCATGCTTGCATACATACAGAGTACTTCTAAGGTTCAATCCATCCTATAAAAGTGACATTTAAGGAAAACATTAAAGTTGAAAATCTAATTACACTTTTGCAACACACAACTAGATTTTTAGGGGCTTAAACTGATTTTTAGATTCACTGCAGCTGTAGTTTTTTTTTGGGGGGGGTGCACTTTTTGTTCAACTCTTACATAGATGAATGGACATCTTTTGACCCCATAATGCTTGAGTCAAGCCTCTTAACTGTCCCCCATTACGAAGGGCATCCCTAAATTTGGGCATCAGCATTGCTCTGTTCCATATTCGTCCCACAGTGAAAAGACCATACAGAGAAGATGCTGTGAACTCAGACTTTACCACCGAAACTCCTAATACTCTGACTACTGTGCCAACGCAAACTGAAATTTGACACAAATCAGCATTAGTTTGCACAGTGTTCAGGGTATATTTCTTCAAGTTTGATGATGTGACCTAAAATTATAAGTGACTGTTTCCCACATTGACCCATATTTTAAATGTCAGTGTGCCCCATTTTAGTGACTACAGGCTGACAGAGCTGGCTTGAGTTATTTAAAACTGCATTTCAGATAGCAAGTTGCAAGTACTAGTCACAACATCCCTGTCATACTGACCAATATGTATCGGCGGGTCTTCTGTTTCATCACAGTCTCAATTTTTTTTAACATTTTTGAGCTCCTATTTGCCATCTTAGTATATGGACACACTGATTTTAACAGCTCTTGGCTTGGCTTTACTGTTCATGTGTCTCTTTTTTCAGGTGTTCCCTGTTGTCTGGTGACAGGTGAATGGCAATTACTGTATTTCCCAAAAATATGCAAGGTAGTCAGTTAGGCACAGTGAACTCCATCCTAAACTCCTCGCCCGATGACCAGGACTAGCAGATCACCCTACCTTCCCTCAGAATGAACACTGCTTACAAAATGTGCACACACCATTGGTGTACTAATCAAATTCGTGACTGTTTAAAGACAAACCCTGCTCACTATTGCTTGACATAATGACATTTATTTTGAGTTCGGAAAGTAACTTCTAGATACGGTGTATCAAAAGGAATTGCCAACAGAAATTTGCATAATGCAAGTTTCCAAATCGCATCCACTTTTTAATCGGAAAACAAAGTTAACAACTGTGGGGTGGCATTCGGATTTCTTTAAATTCGTGTTCAGATTTTCTTTCATTTACTACAGTATATTCCCATGCGCGGTCTTGGTCATACGGTCAGAGGAGAAATATTCCCGATTACTTTAGGTCAACAATTCAGATTGGTTTAATGGGTTTTATGCGTGAAGCCTGTGTTTTCACCAAGCCAATATCCAAACTATGAAAATGGAAAAGTACATTGCATGTTTCTCTTTAATGTCAAACAAACCATTCACATTGTGCTTCAAACTAGGCTTTTAATGCACATCGTTTCCTGAGTTTGTTTCATGCCAATGGTTAAGACTGTTAAACGTTTTACTCCTTCGAATGTAACAGGACAATTTTCTTGACAATATACTACATGATACATGGACAGAGCAATAGCCAATCATTTTAGGTGACCAAAAAGGCGAATAACTAAACCCCCAAACTCCAGCTTCCTGTCATTAAAATTTGATCATTTCTGGATTCACGGCTCGGAATGGACTTATCAAGCATGAACGTTCCTTGTTTTCATCTAACAGCTTGAGATAAACCCGAAACTATGCAACCAGAGGCCATAGGTAGTTTAAAACGAATATAATTATAATGACACAACAAAACGGCGCTGAACAAGTGAAGTTCCAGTTCAAATAGAGTTGCGTTTGTGTTCAAGCCACTTCGTTTATATGAAAATGTTTAACACGCACACACACACACACACACACACACACACACACACACACACACACACACACACACACACACACACACACACACACACACACACTTTGTAAAAATTGCAAGTTGAAATAAAAATGGAGCCAAGAAATTCAGCTCCCTGGACTTCCTTCTCTAATGAAGCGTTTACCCTACAGTTAAAATCTAATTAATTACTGAATTCGTCGCCAAACAGATCTTCAGCCATAAGCAATTTGGCATCATCAGGAGACGGATTATTAAAGAGGAAGATGACTAATTTGATAGTAGAATCTGAAATGGAGGCTCCTGTGGGCGCTCATGTCACAGTGCAGGGTTTGATCGCCGTCTGCTGGTAGGAAAAGCTACAAGTGCAGGGCGCACGAACTGTAATCCAGTCATCCTGAGAGAGAGAGAGAGAGAGAGAGAGACCCGCCTTCAAACTTTCTCTGCCCTGCAGCCTACTCAAACAAAACAAAAACACACTTGTTTTATTTCGACAAAAATAAAAATAGAAGAAACCAAGGCAGCAATAGTCTTGTTTTGTCCCACTAAGCCAAGTATTTCTCACAATGTATTCACTTAGGAACCAGGATGGCCCAGCTGAAACAGAACATCTTGTTTTCAGAACAAGGGTCACGCTTCAAACAAACGCCACAGATGGTAGACTGAAACACAGGAAGGTTAACTGAGCTGTTCAAGGTCACACCGTGAGTAGTTAGTTCTAGTGAGGGTTGACCCTGTGTTACAATGGTCCCCAAGCCTTAACCACTAGACCACATTGCTTATTTTAGACCACATGGCATTCTGTTGATGAACATAAACTCTTAAGTTAACATTTCCCTATTCTCATGTAACTCATGCCATAGAGTCATAGAAAGTGACGACAGAAAAGGATCTTACGGCCCGTGTAGTCTGCCCCTTACCCCACTGTCTCAATCTACCGCAACTTAAAGCAATCAAGAATGTAATTCAACATTCTCGATTGTTACTGAATGGTACATTGCTGAATCGTGTTAGCAAGGACAACCTAAATAGTCTTAAAACTGGAGGCAATGTTCATGAATGTATGCCACTGCCTCCTGTTTTTTTTTTTCTGTAGCTCAACATACTCAGCAGAGATGTTGCTTGCAAAGTTCATCTTTCCATCAGAAGGACACATATTGAACAAGGGCGCACAGAGAAGAATCAGTACTAAATATGGCAACAGAAGTGCAACCAGTGCAGTGCTAAGTAAACAGTTTCATTGAATATTCCGGGAAGTGAACGGCGCGCACAGGTGTCATTTTGGTTTGATCGTTTTTTAAATGCACTCCCAGGTGTACCCTAACAAAGCGTTGCATAATGAATTTGGAAACCAGAAATTATTATAAACGAAGCAAATAAATCCACAGTGAAAGCATTTTGAAAGTCTGTAGAGCTTTAGAATAGGAGCTCACCCTGTGAGCAGTGCTCACACATATAATTCAGATTTCACAGCTGACCTGCTCTGAAAACCTCAATCAGCTTCTAATTGAAGGGAAAACAAAATATTGCTTCCCTACAGCAGAGCTAACGATTTAATCATTATATCAGACATTATAGCTTTTAATTAGGCTAATGCTGATACTGTATGGAAAGAGATAATTCAATACAGATCTTGATGAATTCCATAATTGGGTTAACAGCAGAGCAGTTGGGGAGAGACGTCAATATTCAAGCTGTGTAGCCTCTAAGGTTTGTGAATGAAAGGATAGGAACAGAAAGACTAAAACTCGGGCAGCAATGATATGTATCAAACCCTTCATCTTATATCTTGGTTGGAGTTCCGCCACCCCCAAAGGGGAATTCCTGCTGTATTAAACACACACTGTACTATTATTGGGCTAGTTGGGATTGAAAGAAAAAACTGACACTGCATGGGACACTAAACAGACAAACTGGTTTTAATTCTATCTATCTGTCTGTCTGTCTGTCTGTCCACTACATAATAAATGTCTACCTTCCGATGTTGGAAACCCTAAGCAACCCGATGCCCAACAACTGGTCCTACTGAAAACTTAAGTGTGTATGAGCATACATGCAACCGTTGGGCTAAGGCCTCTGTTTTAATCTAATATATAAAGTTTTGCAGGGCTTGGTTATGAGGTTCTGTGTGCGCACAGCTATTTAACACAAAATGGGTATACACTCTTTTTGAAAAGCAGATAATGAATTTGTTTGAACGCAGCATCGATGGTATACTTGACGATAGGGTGTGTGTGTGTGTGTGCTTAAAACCTATAATCCACTACTACACAGGGCAGTGCGATCCTGCTCCGATACAAACTGGCCTTAGTGTTCCTTGTGAGGTGAGGCCACAGGCAGAGTGCCTTTAACCACCAAGGGGTGCGCACGCCTTGTAGTACATTATCTGTATTATAAAATGGCCAACATACACACTTGTTTTGGAGGGGGATGAAAAATGGAAAGAGTGCAGGCCTGATGTTGTTGTGGGATAATGCACGGCCATGTGGTGTGTTTCCTCCAGTCAGGAGACAGCACTTTTACTGATTTTTCTCACCAGCATAGAGATGTGCGTGTGTGTGTGTGTGTGTGTGTGTGTGTGTGTGTGTGTGTGTGTGTAGGAGAATATATATCGCTTTGTACAGGAGAATAAATATATATATATCGCTTTGTTTGACATTTTCCCTTCTTGAAACTGACAGTGGCGTGGTGCAAGGTTTTATTTATGGACATACTGATAATATATGATGTGCTATATGATGCCTCTTCAGATACTAGTTTTCACCTTCTGACATATTCCCAAAGATTGAAATAAGGGAACATTTTGCAATATTTTTTCTCCTTGACCTTTAGAAACTGATAACCTAATATGACAAAGCTCACTTGCAACAGCATTAATAAAACTTATTTTTATGTACTCTCTTTGCCACATTTGGACTTTGGATTTGAGTTCCAAGTTGTTACAGAACATTAAGCAGCGCATTAGTAGTTTTCAGAGACACACCGGCTTCAGTTAAGGCTGTGTTCTGTATATGGTAACTGGGTTCTAAGAATGTTATTGACCAGAAACGCAGTTAAGGTTAGACCAATATGAGGATTTGTACAGTATAACATATATACAGGTACTGTAGTCATAATACAAAACGTTTTTGATAATAATTTTGCTTTCGATCGGTATTCAATCCCCAACCAAAAAGCACTGCGAAGTAATATATATTTCTTTCTTGCTTTATTTTTCATACAGGGTTTACTAGGAATTAGTTTTATTCAAAATGTAACGAAACGTTACAGGGTGATAGGAGAATAGTTTAATACGATGAGGGGACTGTGTAAGTTTGTAATGACAGCTCACAGCAAAGCTGAAAGAATTGTGAGAACATTTTATGTAACTTCCTAATGTATTTGACACTTTGCAATTAAATAGAAATATGGTATCATAAAGAGAACACTAACGTTATTTATTATTACAAAAATACCTGGTCGCCCAAATATTGATATAAATAGAAGTAGTTCATCTTTGTAAAAGTCTGTATACCAATCTCTTACACACACACACACACACACACACACACACACACTCTCTCTCCCTCTCTCTCTCTCTCTCTCTCTCCCTCCTTCCCTCCCTAAATATGTTACACATCTGAATCATCTAGGTACTTGTAATATTATATTGGTCCCAGATTTCAAAACCCTATAATTTAAAGCTGACCCCTTTTTTAGTGGCACAGATGGTATTGTCATTCTTATATGAAAGCCTCAATTTTTGCACCTATAACTATACTCAAAAAAATATAACAACGTATGCTCTGGATAATTAATTGTGTGTGATTCTAATTAGTTAAAGTAATCTTTTATTATTGCAGGATTCTTAACCAAGGCTCCTTAAGTGCATGCAAAATACTAACAGGGAACATTCACTCTTACACTGTAATGATAACCTATTTAGAGAAACAAATATGCAAAACAAGTTTATAGGGTCTACTCATGAGGTGGAGAGTATTCGTATTGTTTTGTAAAGAAAATAGTTTGGAGCAACCCTAAACATATATTTCTGTTTCATACAAGTTGCAGTAAACATAACACGTTCTGTGCCGCACTTTACAACTTACCAAAACAATGTTTTAGGAAAAGGAAGACTGGCCTTATCTGTAGCAGTCTTCAAAATACAGAGTTGAGTATATATGTGAAACCAAGGTGTGTGTATGTGTGTGTGTGTTTTAAAGGTGAACATGAATTATGTCTATGTCCAGTTCTTTTATCATAAAAGTAAACTAATATAATTACTGGAATTCCATGCGACAGACAGATATCTCATACAAAATGGACTTAAGCCAGTCCCTTCCAGCAGAGCACTCCGCTTATTGGAAAAATAGATTAGCTGTACACTTCAGACAATAATGTTAACATGACATGTGACACAAAGAAGAAATAGGATAATTCCCTTCTCTTGCAATCTAGCTTTTCATCCTAACATTTCTCATAAATTACATCTGCTCTTTTTTAATATTTTTTTTCTGTAAGATTAAAACATCACTTTGCCACATTCCAAAGCACGTTCTAACTGCTGACAACTGCACATATTTGCTATATACCTGTGAAAAAGGTAAAGTAAAATGGAATGGTAGTATAACAACTTTAAACAGGTTGAGTACCACAAGTGAGAACAAAGAATGCAATGTCAGTCTCATAAAACCTTTACCGAGACGAATTAAACCTTATACTGTATATGGACAACAGAGTACAAAAGCTCACTTGCATGATGCCCAGTATTTTCTCACGTATGCGTTTACGTTAAGGAACTAACAGTTGGGGGTATTGACGCATATCATATAATAAAACAGGCCAAAAAATGATGTGCAAGTGCTATCTTTGTTATAGGTGCTCATAAGTCATACAGCACTACAAGTTGAAAATATTAGAATTTTAAACCCCTTTCACACAACAGCAAAATCATATGTAGATTTAGTCTCGAAATAGTACCCCCAACCCCCCACACACACACACACACACACACACACACACACACACACAGAGACTATGATTTTAGAAACTAGTATCTGGAAAGTGTCATTCATATGGAAATTGCCACATAACATTTAAAAACAATGATAAAAAAAATTCGAATTATGATTGTTAACCAAAAAACAAACACATCTTGACAATCATTTGATTTATAATATTCTCTTATATCACAGATATTTTACTGGATACCAAATGGTAAAAATATAACCCGTTCAAAGGTGTAATTCAAATATAAGAATCTACATGGCCCGAATTAAGATAGCATTTTTAACATGAGGGAGTATTGGTCTATTGATATCTCACCAGTGGTGAAGTCACATGTGAGATGGCAGTAGACCAGCACCTTTAAATGAAGAAAAGAATATTCTAAGTCAGGCCGTATCGTATTCAGTTTATACAAAAGGTGATTAGGTGGTTTTGTGATAGAAATGTTAAAAAGTTGCAAAAGTACAAAATGTAAACTGTGCTACTCAACATGGCACACAAATACTGTCCAAATTATTGGTATCTGACATGTAACTTCAGATAATAAATATCTGAGTATGCTAAGCCTGACCAAAATGAGTGAAATACATTTCTGAGCATACTCAATGACCTACTTCATTTATTCTGCTCATGTTGCGAAAAATAACATGCTTATCTTGGCAATGTTACTTTCACACACTTGTGTGTGTGTGTGTATGTGTGTGTGTCCGTCCATCCATCTTAATGTATGTACTTATATGGTAACGTGTGTTTTTATTTTGTAAATGGTTGCAATATGATTTTAAATAGGTTGTAAACTTAAAACAGACTAGAAGTATTTTGTTTCCCAAATTGTTACTTTCTTCTCTCTTATCTAGGTGTTTTAAATAGGTGGTGTGGTGGGTTTTGCAATAGTGCAAGTCATTATAGGAAGAGTAATAACGCCTCCATTTTATAAAACCTTAACACCTTAAATCATCCAAATGTCTTTCTATATATATATATATATATATATATATAGTCCAGCCAAGCCTCTACTGTGTAAAATATTCCTTGGTTTTTATGTTTTGGTGAATTTAGTATAAAAAAGTGAAGAAAGAAAGAAAAAAAAATGAAACCTATACTCATCTCACAAGGACCTCAATAAGGGGACGGGGGAGGAAAAGGCTGTTCATTGTTTTGGTAACATAAAAGTTCAGGATTGCTGTGAGAGTATGACTCTGTCCTTATTCGGATATGGCACACTTAAATCTTCAATTTGATACTTCTTCTGAAAGGAAGTCGCTTAATTTTTTGTATTGGAGACAGTCTCTCGTTTTCATGCGGTACAAACCGCGATGCTTCTGGATTGGAATTTAGTTTCAAGTCATTCATAGCCTCTCTCTCCATATCGGATATACTAGCCCTATGTGGATTATCAATAAGCTGCTTTTTCTTGTTGGACATACACAGTGTAGGGATTTGTTATTTATTTCAGAAATCCATTCTTTATTTGTAAATCATGCTGTATATTCTATCCAATATTCGTAAAGCTGTGCATGTTTAAACTTTCCCTGGCATATGTCTTCATAGGATTCAGTCAAAAATGTTCTGTCAATGTACCTCGCTGGCACCCTTTGCCAGTTAAAAAGGGAGCATGTCTTATTTGGTGTCAGATCATGCTGCTGTAGCAGAAGTGTCCCATTGCTTCAAAACACACCTACATGGTTCAATTACATTTAAAACTTCCTATATAAGAAAGCCGCTTCGCCCAATAACCAACATACAACAAAATATCAAGATTGTTCGGCGTGGTAAACAGCATATGCCAACTAGATGATGCCCAGTGCAGCTTCACGTTATCTGTTACAAACATTTCCGTATACTGTAGTACTGTTTATAGGTAAATGGGTTCTTAAAGGTGCATAAGTGGCATGCTCAATCTAAAATACCAGGATGCTTGTAACCAGAGGACTCAGCTTTAACTTGTAGTCAGATGTAACTTGGGTTTTTTACATCCTTGTATACCAATCCTTCATGTCCTCAAGTGAATGTACTTCCTACACAGCAAGAATCGATGCAGTAAAACGGGATTTTAATGGGTTAATTGACCGAAGCTGCTATCTTGTTTAAACACCTGTTTCTAGAACAAGATTTAGGCAAATCCTATGGTCCAGATCAATTTTTGAATGCTTTGCTGTCGTGCCTGTTGATCGGCAGACACCCTACTGTTCATCTGTTTAAGACCAGTGAGTCAACTTTATAGCATGCATCATGGAAAACAAAAAGTGAAATATCTGCAACAGCTAACCTGATGTAAAAAGACACAAAAACCTTCTTCCCGCAATCAACATGCTTTACTTCATTAACGATTACAACTTGTAATTGAGAGTTTCTCAGGTTCTATTGATTGATTGAAGGGTCTCATCATTTTACTTAATGAAACTTAACGAGAATGCGATTTCTCATTAGTAAAGTAAACGGCGTAATTAATTTACACTGGAACACAGAATCGTTGTTTCCTGTTGGTATGATAGGTACCGACCCATATCGCCACATGATTTTATATATCTACGGATTTGAAAGCAAGTCCCAAGATCTGGATCAGGAACTGCGCAGCAGCGCCCCCATCCCGCAAAGAAAACCTGGTCTTGCACTTAGCCCAGCCACATAGCGCCCAGTCCCCAGTTAAAATAAATTACCCCCCAGTGCCTGGTTGCAGTGATCAAGAAACTTGTAAGCATATTTATTGGTCTCGGCAGCACCCTAGTCAAAACATAAGCCTGCATTGAAGGCGAAGGTGATTCACTGCCACAGTTTAGTATTTTTTAATACCAGACCATCGTTTTCAATTAAATATTGCTGGAATCCAGCCTCTCGTAAAAAACAAAAACAAAACAAAAAAAACAAACATCATATTACCGTGTTTGGATTTTTAATCCAATACACAAACATTACAGCAACCTTCAGAACCTCAGTGCTATTAGTAGGAAGCGTTATTTAAAACACAGAAAAACATGCAACCCCACTCCACTCCTGGTGTCTTTTATATCAACAGTATATATAATGCTCTAACATTAACAATTAACTTCCGCGCTAATTGTAGCGTTTAATATGCGAACTCCATTTCCTAGAAAACACGGGCTGGTTTCAGTGGTGCTGATTAATAAAAACAATCCTCATATATCCCCCTGTACGAGAAGAAAAATGTTTAGCACCTAAACCCGTCACAGCCCCAGATTGTTGAAAATATATTACTGCAATTAAACGTGATTCTTCTTTACAGCCATGTATTTTCATCGATATATGTATTCTATTTATATATGTATCCCCCTCAAAAGTTAGGCAGACTTACAGTGATTCCTGGAATTCCATTCTCCCCCAAAAAAGCAGAGCAAGCGGTCGGAGAATGACATCTTTTCCCCACACAATCTGAATCTAAGACATCTCCTTGTACCTTGAAACCAGCAACAATCGTTTGTAAAGGGGAAGGGGAGAGCCCCCAGCCCTGCAGCTCACCCAGACCCAGCCACCTTTGAGAGGGACTGTCTGCCTGCCTGTGCCCGAGCCAGTATAATGCCCGGCACCACACTGAACGGGAGAGAAAAGAAAATGAAATTTATTATTGATAGAAAGACTTTAAAGACAATTTCAAGTTATTGTTTCTCTCTGGAAAAGGGGGCTCTTTCTAACATAATGAAACGCCTTTTGTGTGGCGCGGAACAATACCAAACAAGTATTCTAATAAATAGCCACTTTTTTGTTCCCTCTCGACATTGAATAGAATTGAGCAGTTGGTTTGAGAGCAGCTGCGACGCTTGTAGCAAGGAGGTGGAGCCCTCGCTCTCCCATCCTCTACTAACCTTTACTCGGCTTTTCTTCTCTCTCTTTCTTTCCCATCTCTTCTCCGTTTTCTGCAATTTCATATAATTTCCCCAAATATCTCTTCCTCACATTTTACTTAATGTGAATGACTGTTTTAGCACTCAGCATTACACCTCTGTTTCTTTTCTGTTCTCATCTATGCCTTCTTTATCTAATTTGAACCCATTGTTTATAGTGCTTCTGTCTCTGCATTTAAGTTCGTGTTTACCCTTTTCTGGTCCAGTGTTTCTTTTTGTACCATTTCTACCGTAACTAATTCTGCGTATTCTTCCTTTTTTAGTTAAATATACTTGCTTCCAGCCTTTTACCTTTCTGAACTCTCCAGTGTTTCACATTTCCTCCTCCTATTTTCTCTCTTTACATCATTATCAGAGGTATTTGCGCATTGTCTCTAACGCTCCTTATTTAGTCTTTTCCAGTGCATATTGATGTACGTTTATCTCTAAAACATTTTACATTTTCCAACCTACTGTTCCCCATACACGTCTTTGCACATTACTTTTAACTCTTATTTGTTCTTTTCTACTTTTTCCTCTCGAGTTCCCTCCAAATCAATATGACAACCGCTGCAGTAAACGCAATCAATACGGGTTATTAAAATGGACACAAAGAACCAAAGCTTGTCAGGTAAATCACTTATGTTTATCAAAAGCCTTATGTAGTCTGCTATGGTAGTCGATATTTTGATGACAAGGTGGGTATAAGCAAACAACCATATAATTATGAAGCTACAAAAAGAAAGTAATTTATAGACAGAACAACTCAAACACCTAGCGCAAATGTGTGTGTGTGTGTACATATATATATATATATATATATATATATATATATATATATATATATCATACATACATAAATAAAATACCTGACCATATATTTTTTTTCCATAAATACATTGTCCCACATGTTACTTAAGGTCATGGAACTACGCACTAATCAAACAATTATTCAGCAGTACTTTCCTTTCTACAAGTAACTAGGGAGATGCTGTGTTTTATTAAGAAATACCGTACTGTAGGATTAACCTGTAACAGTCATATTTAGCGGACGTGAAACAATCACCACAAACAAACAAACAAACAAACAAACAAAAAACAACCAACCAACCAAACAAACAAACAAAAAAGAAACAACAGCTGTCGCTAGAAATCAATTAAGCGCCACAGAAAGACTAATAAAATACATTCCATTTTACATAAACTGATCTTTTTTGGACATGCAATAGAAAAAAATACAACCCAATGGCATGGAAACAAATCTGAATCAGCATTTTAGTTCTAAATGTGTTTTAATTCCAGTAAATAAAGTTATTTATCACCTAACCCGCCATCTTTTATTCTTGTTATGGTAGTCTATAAACAGCTACTGCGATGGGCATTAACATGTCTTAATTACATACCCGAAAGAAGAAGATCTCAAAACCCTGAGTGTTTTCAGAACACAAATGGTTGATTTGGACCCAGTGTTTTGAGGTGTTGTACAAGTCTGTTTCTCCCAGTGATCGTTTTATCCTCATTTTTTGTAACACAATACACAAATACGCATGTTTCTTAAAACAGATTATCTAAAATGTGAGCATTTGATCTTCATTTTAAGCCATAATGTTCTAATGAATGACATGAGAGCCATGGGAAGGTGGAGTTCACTGTGGTTCAAAAAAAGTACAATACAGCACAAGGGGTCTAAAATAAAATTATTTATATGACATTAAAATCTAAATTTCAATGTGCCGATTTTACTGATTTGAAAACTATATGCCTTAAACATCTGAAACTAGAGTTTACAGTATTGGGCTAGATGGGTTACTTCATGTCTCTGAAGGTATTTTTTTTATTATTGTTTGCGTGATAAATAATTCAGGGTATATACAATGTTACACCTGCCTCTAAAAATCCTGTACAATATTTGAGGGTGTTTCTGTGGAGGAGAGCAGCTGTCAGTCTGCTGTCAGTGACAGGCTGACACGCTTTTGTCATTTTTAACTGGGAGTTAGGTTAAGAGCAAGGCATTCTGGCAAACAGATGTCAAACCTGCGCTTACTTCATGCACACGTGGGCTGGGAAATTAAGTTTTAACTCATCCAAATGCTCAAATACGGTTGCATGTGCATGTGTGAATAAACTTACGATGCAGATGTTGACAGTGCTACCAATTCTCCATGCATATTATGGACACAAAATATTCCACTATGTCTGTATGATGAATTTGTTTTAAATGATTCCTTTCACAGTGTTTTCAAACGGTGCACAGTACTATTATTTTAAGATTGCGACTGTATTATACTTCCTTTTTTGTAAGGTGTGTGCTATATTCTTTAGGTAACAAAGGTGGCTGATGGATGCCTGTCTGTGTTAAAAGTAATTACTTTGTGAACTCAATATTTTTTTTTCATCTTCATTGCTGTGTTATTTTTCAACTCCATGCAGTATTTGAGTACAAAGCAAGGAACCTATGTTGCATGCTTGTTTTGTTTGTACATAGAACATTAAAAGAAGAAGCTGAAGACAATTCAAGATGTGATGAACTATCCAGAAACTAGAAACAGGGACCTAAGAGCACTGAAGATTAACAAAGAAAGAAAGGTAAGAGAAATACACTCCCTCTCACCCATACATGCTAATAAAACACACTATATAGTATAGTAAATTTAAGGTTATAAGGAACTCTAGGTCCATCATGTCCATTCATTCAGAAGCAGGTATGAATGTGTAGGCTGTGTAACATGCATTAATTTAGGGCTTCCCTACTCACTGTACTACCCAGGGTACCCTATATTTCTTTTGGTGTGCAGAATTTTATCCAGGCTTACATTCAAAGCCTGCACTGTCTTCATGTCTGCTGTGCCAACTGGATATTTGAAATGATTCTCCACCATCTGGTAGTATAAGTGCCTCCTAAGTTTGTAAAGTTACCACCTCTGAACTTCATGGTGTATCCTTATGAGCTAATTCTTATGTCCTGCCTTGAGTACACCAGATCGAACATCTTTGTCAATTTGATATTGTTGATAACTGATTATGCAGAAGGCAGCTATCATGTCCCTTCTCAGCTTCCATTTCTCCAATATGAATGAATATTTGTATATCTACAGTATTTCATGTGAGCAGCTTGCCTATGTTTTACTCTAAGCACTGTTTGTTTTCCAGTGTTATGACATTATTGTGATATTGTTCCTTCTGAAAAAAAAAAAGAAAAGCGTGTCATGAAAAGTCTGTGTTATGATTTTACCCTCAGCTACCACCACCCACTAGCAGTACAAACACCTACGAATAAAAACACTATATAAATGGCCATTTTTTTTTTATTTATTTGTCAGTGCTAACCTATTCTTAATTCATTTTTAAAGATGATTGTCAACTTATGGTTTTAGTAGTAAGATTTCAAAAGAACACTTTCTGTACTTTCTAAAAGTTATATTAAAGTGCATTTCAGTGTGATTTATGGATTTGTAATGGATTAAAATCAGAGAGGATAGAGTTTGCAATGCTGTGAATAATAATATTATATGGATAAATCATATCCCTTTAAAATTTGGACTTCATGCTTACTGCATCTGAAACCCAATAGCTGATGAAACACAAACATGACTAGCATACACATTGTCAAAACATATAGACATGTGATAATTCTAAAGTACCCAGAAAATATTATGTTCTGAGATCAATGTTTATTTAATTCATGCTTGTATCCAAAAGATTTTGTGTTGGGTTGTACATCATCATTTTTGGAGGATTCTAGTTTTAAAAAGTGGGGATCAGTCCAACACTGCCAACTATAGGCCAATCTCCATCCTCTCTCCTCTCTCTAAAGCCCTAGAAAGGATTGTGGTGAACCAGGTTACTGAATACCTCCATAAGTATGGACTCTAATGCCTGCAACAGCATGGATTCTGCAGGAGCCAGAGCACGGTTACTGCCCTGGTGGAGTTCTCTGACAACATGCACAAGCCCACGGACAGGGTCCATTTGGTGAGATCTATATTCATAGATCTCACTAAAGCATTTGACACTGTCTATCACTGCATCATTCTTACTGACCTACTAAACCTGGGGCTCTCATCTGAAGTGGTCCACTGGTTCCAAGACTACTTATCCCACAGAAATCAAAGTGTCAAAATCGGGACAGCCATATCTCCCTCAAGGGAAATTACACTAAGGGTCTGGCCTTGCGGTCCTTATCTGCCGTCAACTTCTATGTTTCTCTATGTTTCTATGGGTCCCCAAATGATCAATATTGGGGTCACTCCTATTTAATCTATTTATAGATAGACTCCCTGAAGCTTGTGAGAGCAAGATCATCCTGTATGCAGATGACGTCATTGTTCTGTGCAGCAGCAAGCAGCATATGGCCCTGCAGGCAGATCTTCACAGTTCATTCAATGGGCTGGAGGATTGGTTCTGTAAAAATAAGCTGCTCCTCAATCACTAAAAAGACAAAGATGATGATCGTCTGTAGTCCCCAGCACAAGAAAACCCTCCCTGCCCTTACTAACACCAATAGCAAGGCTGCCCCGCTGGAGCAGGTACACTGTTTCAAGTACCTCTCCTTCATGCAGCACATTGACTATGTGGTAAAAGCAGTAAATGCAAAGCTTGGTGTGTTCTATAGGCACAGACAATACCTCACACCATTAGCCCTTCATCTATCGGTCTCCTCCTTAGTTCTATCAGTCATCAACTATGGACTTGTGGTGTATGGGGCCGCCTCCAATATTGCACTTGCATGCATAGCAATGGCCCTCAACAAGGCGTGTAGACTAACACGTGGGGCAGACAACCTTATGCACACATGCTCCCTCTTTGAGTGGACCAATTAGCTTAACCTACCCAACAGAATAAAATACCAAACCTACCTGTTGGGCAAGAAATCACTACTAGGCAAAGTGGCTCCATTCCTCATCAGCTTGCTTCCTGCCTGTAGATCTGGGTACCAGACCAGAGGCCACTCCTGGGGCTCCCTAGTCATTCCCTTCAGAAAAACAACACTGGGGCAGTGGTTGTTTGTGTACCATGCTCCCCTGTGGCTTAACGAGCTCCTGGATCACCTACTGACAAATTCAAGCCTACCTGCCTTTAAGGCCAAGCTTAAATAGTACCTCTCTGGAAGCATGGCCTGTTGCTGTAGGCAGTAATTGCATTCCCTGCCCTGCAAGTTTTAAGACACAATCACCTGGCTAACCGGCATGGATCAAGTCACCTCCCAAACCCTTTTTAACAAAGCCCCCACAGGGCTGATGCCCACATCCCGTATCCCCGGCCCCCAACTCTCTACATCAGTTCCACTACATAGATGGCTCTAGCTCCATGGCTACTGAAGATTATACCTTTGTGCCTAGCCTTTGCCTGTTGTAAATTATGCATGTGTATCTGACAATGTTTGGCCTTGTCATGTTTCTTTGCACTTACCAGATAGCTTACGTCTCTGTTAGTAATGTTTCACCCTTGTAATTTGCGTACACTAGGGCTCCACCCTCCATTGTTTTCTTGTTCTCAATTGTTCACACTTTGTTGTACCTGACATGGAACCTTTGTAATAGAGCTTTTGCTCAAAGGTAATGTCCAAATGTTGAAATAAATAAATAAAAACAATCTTTGCAAAAACAATGAGAAAGTTTATCCTATAGGGATTATCGATACCTTTCCTTATTCAGTTCCATAGCCTTCATTAATCCTTTTTAAAAGACAACTTTAGATCATAATCATGAGAGCAAGACATGAGTAAAGAACCACAGTGAGAAGTATGATCTCATCTCCTTAAACAGTAAGTAACAGCAAAGAATAGCAATCTATGATCTTGCATAATATGCAGAAAGCACATTACCCTTTATGTCAACTAAATGTCAATAGTGACATGAATATTTTAGAAAATATTCCTTTTAAAGACCTATATTTTGTGGAATACATTTGGGTTCATATTGCATACCTGTTCATTATGTGTGCTTGTTTAATCCCCTTTAATCATGTGTACTATGAAGTATTTAAAGGGGAACTGTCATCAACAGGGTTTTCTAATGTCTGAAAGACCATAAACAGCTAAGTTGAGCGAGCCATTGTATTTATCTGTGAGTCTTTTCAGTTCAGAATTATTCATATGTAAATCAGTCTGTAATTAATGGTTGGGGGTAGCCATATGCTTTAGGCTCCTGACAGAAAATTATGTCACTGAAGATCTTGGTCCTCGATTGACTGTAGGTTAAATAGGAAATTGTCTGTTTTATTAAGTGTGTTTTAAGGTGTTATTACAACACTTTCTACATTTATAATACTTGTTTTGTATATGCATTGAAACTAGTCAGTTATCACCTTTACATTTCAAACTGTTAGTAAAAATAATCCATCTTTAGGGTTGCTTTAACCTCTAGGCTATACTGCCAGCTGATCATCAAAAACTACACATCTCAAGCCTGGCTCTGTGGTGTCAACAGGTATTGGGGCCCATATCAGGATTTCTAAACCCTGTCTGTGTTCGTGTCAGTACAGATTTCTGGGGCTGCCACAGCACTAACTTCTGTCTTTTTCCATTCTCTCTCTCTCTCTCTCTTACAGCTTTTTCTCCTACAATTTTGGGTGTGAACTCAGGTTTACAAGATGCAAATGTAGCTGCATACCTACTGGCCTGGCATCATGGGTTCAGCTTTGAAATATGAAGTTTTTGATTATCAGCTGTCAGCACATCCTAGAGGTTAAAGCAAAGAGCTGTGAACAAGCTTCATTCATCCAGCAGAATGGGGTTTGATCTCATCATGCTCTAACTTGTATATTGTGTGACCAGAGCAAGTCACTTCACCTCCCTGTGCTCCCCAAACAGACCCACGAACAAGATGTAGCTGTGTGCCTCTCCTGGTCAAAGACAGTAAAAACAATATGAACATGTGTTATGAATCTGAAAATATTATGTTCTTTCTATCCAGATTTGACTTGAAAAAAAGAAACAGGACTCCATTGTCACAAATACACTCAGCAGGTCAGGCCCTCTGCTCCCACAGTGCTGACCTCCGAGCACAGTAATGTGAACAGGTAACAGACAGGCTAACCCTCCTGTCTGCTTGTGAGTCAATGTCAATGTCAATGTCAATTTTATTTAAAAAGACGCCTAATCCCAAAGGCTCTGGGCACCGCACAAAACTATACAGTATGTCATACCGTATACATTTCATTAAAATAACATACATATAAAACTTAATCTCCAAAAGCCTGCATAAATAAAAAGGTCTTCAGATGACTCTTAAAGGCCTCTATAGTGGGGGCCACTCTCACTTCAATCGGCAGCGAGTTCCAGAGAGCTGGAGCTGCAACTCCAAGTGATCGATCCCCAGCTGATTTCAACCTCGCTCTTGGAACTTTGAGGAGGCCACCACTAGAGGAGCGGAGATCCCGGACAGAGGTGGACGGTACCAGGAGATCAGAAAGTTAACCAGGGCCCTGTCCAAGTTAACAATTCCAAGTCCAAATCACCTTTGGTCTGAAGTTCTGGGGGATTCAAACTGTGAACCTTATGCTATCGTACCCAAATGTGCAGGCTCAGATAATATTCTTTTTGGGGGGATGCAATATATCTTTCACCTAAGGGCACCTAACCAGGTATCCAAAATGAACCCTTAAAACTCTACACAAGACCTTAGGTATATTCTTACCTTTTCGCAGTTTAGTAACACCATAAGGCTTTTGAATAGTTTTTGTCACTCTTAACCCTCTATATGCCACATGCAAAAAGAACTGAGACTCAGGCAGTCTTTTTAAAATAAAGATTTTACTAAAGATGATAAAATAGGAGAAATGTAAACACAGGACAATATATCAAAGAGCATACAATCACTTAAAAGAAAACAAGGAAAACTGCAAAACATAAACTTCTACCACAATACATATAGACATTTAGACTTTTTCTATCTAATGTATTACCTCTATAGTGCTTATAGTTGTATCAGACAGCTGTGTCTGTCTAGAGTCCCAAGATGGTATGTCAAAAAGATCAGACACCAGTATTAGTTTAAACTGTGTCACTCTACACCCCTTCTGTGAGTCATCTAGCTTCTCCTTTTAGAATATAAAAAAATTACAAACATGATGTCCTGTCAGAAGGTATATTAAATAAGGTGACAACAGTAAAAAAAATCTGCTTCCTAAATATGACTTGTTAATTAAACATTTTCCCTTTGATCTTGAGCAGTTCCTATTCCCAAGGCATATCAAAGGGTTTTATAACTTTTAGCACCATGGTGGTATAATATGCTCTTCCTCTTAAGACATCATAAAAGTTTATTAGACTCATCCCCTGGCAGATTCATAAAGTCACATTTTGTTTCCACTTCAAAGAGCCTAGGCATATCATAACAATGTAATAAAATGCATTCTGAAGTAAGTCAGTTAATTAAATGAGTCCTGCTTCACTGAAACCTGGGGTTGGGGGGCATCACCCATGAGCACAGGCTGTCTTACGTGACAAAATAACCTACTATAGTTTTATATTACAAATATCCTACAACAATTATAACCAGCTGGCCAAGTGTCACAACCATTACTTGTTTATTAATTGCAAAAACACATAGATGGACAACATAGTTAAAACATGCATAATCCTGAAATGCTTTATTACAAGAGTATTTTACTTCTTTTGATGAAGTTAAAAATATAACAGTTTCTTACTGAAATACTTTGGATGGAATGGGATTTTCTATCGTAAAGGAAAAAAAATCAATCTGGTTGATCCTGCCATCCATACCCTTCAAGCATGTCTTACACTCCGCAGCTATGCGAATGGAATGCAACTTTCCAGAATGCCATTAAGTGAAAGAAAAACAAACAAAAAACAAAAACAAAGGGAGAGACAGGCTGTGTGTGTGTGTGTGTGTGTGTGTGCATGTGTGTGTGGTGTGTGTGAGGTATGTGTGCATGAGGTCTGTGTGAAGTGTGTGTGTGCATGAAGAGTGTGAAGTGTGTGTGCTTGTGAGGTGTGAGGGTGTATCTTTGACAGAAGTGCTACACTAACTGAACTGTGCTGAAAGGGAAAAAAATTATCACCATTAATTAAATAAATTAATATATGGGTGGGTGGGTGTAAAAACAGAATTTTGCACACACCCTCAGTGTGGGATGCTTTAATAAACCACTCAGACTTTGCCATCGGGGTTAATGTAGCATCCCACGCCTTGGGTGTCTGTAAAATTTTGATTACACACACACACACACACACACACACACACACACACACACACACACAATATATTATTTTATATTTCAATGCAGTTCAGATTATGCTTTTTTTTTAAACAATGTTGTCCATCCATTTGTTTTTGCAATTATTAAACAATTAATGGTGTCCTATTTTTTCTTTCTTTTTAAGTCAAATCTGGATAGAAAGAGCATCATATTTTCAGAACCATAGCACATATGCTGGCCCAGTGGTGCTGAGGGTTGAGGGCTCTAGAACACCACACATCTCGCTATGCAGTGACCCATTCAGGGGTCAGCCAGGAGGTAGTATTGAATGTCAAGTGCTGTCCTTCCTTGGTGGGAGGTTCCAGTGCTGTGCATGTCAACACAACTAGAGGGTTTAGCCCATGCCCAGAGGCTTGAGCTGCTTCCGAGAGGTGGAGACAGCTACTGCACCCATTGTATGGTGTGTGAGCACAAGGGAAGAAAATGGAGGAAAATACTAGGACCCAGCAGGACACATGATGGCCCCGATGAACCAGAGGACATAGCCCTCTGAGTGGGGGCATAATCCCTGCAGGTCCACGGCGGTAGACAAAAAAATTTGATAAAAAATTAAAAAGAATCATAGCACATGCTCAGATTGTTTTCACTGTCTTTGTCCAGGAAGGGCACACAGCTACAGCTTGTTTCTGGGTGTGTTTTGGGAGCAAAGGAAGGTTAAGTGACTTACTCTGGTTGCACAATATGCAAGTGATCTCAATGTTAACTGGCTTGCCTCCATTGCCTCCCATATAAGGGACTCCTTTGCTGCCCTGGTTATGTCCCAGTTGGTCACCCAGCCCACCAGATTCAACCACTCTACTTGCACCAGCACTGTCCTAGATGTTGTTATATCTAACTGCCCCTACAAAATTTGGGATGTCACTGTCCTCCCCAACTCTCTTAGGAATCACTCCCCAGTCATCTGTCTCTGGTCATCCTCCACTCTGAAGCCAGTGTCCCAGGCCACTCTACACCACCGTTTATGCCTTGGCAGCCTCAGAAAATTTAAACAATACCTAGCCCAGCTAGAATGGTCCCCTATCCAGTGCGCCTCTGACATTGACTCAGCTCTTTATTCCTTCACAAATGCCTACTGTAAGGCTTGTGACCTTTTCGCCCACCTCACCAGGATTCGCTCCAAAAAATGCAATGCCCCATGGATCACCCCACCTTTTCTCCAGAGACTCAAAAAAAGAGATAATCTCTGACACATTTCTGTAGAATCTGGAAAGGTGTCTGAAAGACAGGCCTACAATGCAGAAAGCAATAAGTGCACTTGGGCCATTAGGTGGGCTGAGGCAGAGCACTACCAGACCACCCTCGCTTCCACTTTGGGTTCAGCCCGGACCTTCTGGGATAATATGAAAGAGCTAACAGGGAAGTCCCACTCCCCCCACCTCCCAGCTCTCCATCAATGGCACACCCACCACAGATCTGCTGCTTATAGCCAATTGCCTTAACACCACCTTCTCTGACCTAAGCTCAGTCCTCTCCAGCAGCTTCTTTGACCCAATCCCCACCTCTCTCCCTCTGGTCCTGCATTACCCACCATTCTACCTGCACATCCAATCCCTGCAAGAAGCCAAGCCACACCTGCTAAAAGTCTTAGACAGCAGTAACCCCAGCAGTGACCCCCTCGACTCCAGGATTCTCTGTATGGTCTTGGATGAAGTCCTAATCCCCCTGACTGACCTTCTAAACTGGTCTCTACACCTGGGTCAGTTCCCAAGTGCTTGGAAAACTGCTGAAATCACACCCATACATAAGAGTGGGAACCGGTCCACCCCCAACAATTACCGTCCGATCTCCATCCTTCCCCCAACTCTCTAAAGCCCTTGAAAAAGTGGCGTCGATCCAGCTGTCTGATTACCTAACCAAGTACAACATTATGTGTCCAGAACAGCATGGTTTCCGCCCAGGACACAGTACAACCACGGCTCTCCTGGAATTCTCCCAACACCTGCATGCTGCTGTTGACTCTGGCAGCCTTGCAGGAGCAGTGTTCATTGACTTCTCCAAAGCCTTTGACACTGTCTGTCATCCTCTTCTACTCGACTCTCTCCACCAACTTGGCTTCTCAGGTGGTCCCATTTCCTGGTTCTCTAGCTACCTCTCTGCTAAATCCCAGTGTGTCAAGATCAGCGGCTCCCTCTCCAGCACTCTTCCCATTTGCTCCGGGGTCCCTCAGGGCTCCATCCTGGTTCCAATACTTTTTAGTCTCTACCTCAACACCCTCCCCAGCTCATGTACTGGTAAAATGCTCCTCTGCACTGATGATGCAGTCTTCATTGCCTCACACCCAATCCAACCTCCCTCCAATTATCCCTTCAGCAAGATTACAACCAAGCCAAAAGGTGGTTCGGCAAGCGCAGACTGGTCATTAACCTAAAGAAAACCAAATCAATGCTCTTCTCCCACCACCAAAATAAAGCTAAAAATACCCCCCTCTTGATTATCCCCAGCACTCTGCACCCACTAGAACAAGTGACCACATACAAGTACCTAGGCATCACGTTTGATACTGCCGTCTCCTTCCACACCCACATTAATGCCCTGTCAGCAGCCATTAACTCTCGGATTGGCTCGCTATACCAACACAGGGACTGCCTGCCTCAGGTTGCTCTCAGGCTGGCTATCACCTCCTCCATCTTGTCCCTCATGGACTATGGCTTGCCCTTCTATGCCACAGCTGAAAATACTACCCTCTCCAAAATCCATTTCTCCATCAATAAAGCCTTTAGGCTCCTGACCAGTGCCCCCAGCCACACTCACACCAGCCTCTGTACTACCACCAATCGGCTCAACTTTGAGGAGCGACTGCTCTACCAGACCTGCCTTCTCGTTAAGAAATCATTGCTAGGATGATCCCCCTGGGGGTCTCCACCTCCCTACAGCAGTCATCATCGTCCATCACCACCCATAGCTCTGTTAAGGCCACCTTCCAGGTGCCCAGAACCAAGACCTCTCTTACCCAGAGATCCTTCCTCTACCGAGCCCCCACCTGGTTCAACTCCCTCTCTAGCTGCATCTCCAACTTGCCAAAAATTGGCTCCTTCAAAACAGCCCTTCGTAACCATATCTTTAATACCCGCTGTTGTAGGTGTAACTAGCCCCCTGTTTTAACCTGTGGTACCCGCATGCTTTGTCCTCTGGCTTGACAACGTCCACTGGACAGCCTCTCCCTCCCCCAGACCCACTCCTTCCCTACTAGGTCCAAATAGGGATGTAACCCACTGTCTTCTCTGAGGACCTACTGTATCCATGATTGTAACTCACAATTTTGTAACATACAAACTACTACATTATGTAATCTAAGTGTATCTATGTTAAATGTTCCTTTTACTGCACCTGTAATGTTATCCTCTGTTTTAATCTGTATTTTAATAACTGTCTTGATGTCTGCCCTCCCTGCCACGAGGTGCCTTTGTACATGAGTCTCTGACTCAAAGGTTGTAAACCCGATTTGTAATGAATAAATAAAGAATAAATAAATAAAGTAGAGCATGTTGGAATTAAACCTCACTCTGCTGGACAAAAGAAGCTTCTTCACAGCTCTTTGCTTTTATTTATTTATTTATTTATTTGCTTTTGGTAACCGGGTAAGCACACTAGACAGCTAGTGCCTATTTTCAGGTGCGACCCGGGAGAATTACAAGGTATACATGAGACAAATACATAGTCAACATTACAAACCAGAGCAACATGCTCCAACAGTGGAATAAAACAACAAGACATAACCAGGGATTTTAAAGCAATAGTACATAGCGTAGGGATTAGCATAGATGCAACAACAGTGGGTCACACAGCATAGGGTACATACAGGCTCAAGGGGCATCATAGGGGTATAAGACATCCCTTAGGCTTTTAGAGAAACAGTACATAGCATAGCATAGCCATTAGAACAATGCATCACAAAGGTAGAGGGGCAGAAAGTGCCTAGCTGGGGTACTGTTGAGGGTAGGAGGGCTGTGGGACTGGGCATAAAGTGGCACACAGGCAGGTCACAGCAACTTTTAGGAAGTTCCAGAGGGAAGTTTTGAAGGTGGAATGGGAGGGGGAAGCATGAACTTGTGCTGGAAGGGAGTTCCACAATTTAGGCACGTGGGTGGTGAACCCCCAATTGCCTGTGAGGGTGCGGGTCTTAGGGACCAGGCGAGTCTGGGACATGCAGGATCTGAGGTGGTAGATGGTGGAGGCATGTTTCAGGGGGAGGGTGAGTGAAGCAGGAGTGGCCGTACAAACTATGTTGTCAATGAAGTTTCCAAGGATGTAGGTCCGGTGTTTTTCAGGGGGGAGCCATTCCAGTCGAGAGTAGAGCATACAGCAGTGAGTGAGATGGGGAGCCGAGAGTGCGAAGCAGCAGATGTTGTTGTACATTTTCTCAGAAGAAACCAGAAGGGGAAGGAAACATATTCAATTCAGTGCTTTACAGTAACTGGTAATTGCTATTTTCCTTTTAAACTTAGATTGTGGGCTTTTAATGACACTATACTTTCTTTGTTGTCTTTACTTAGAATTGTTTTTGGGCTGTAGAAATTTAAAACGTAGTGGTGGTGTATTTCTTTGCTGTCTTTAATTGCTGCAAATTTTTGCCCCCCCTCCTTCCCCTTCCCCCAACTCTTAATTATATGCCCTGTTAAATCTGATTGACAGGAGCTAAACACAGGGTATAGTAAGGGTGTGGAGTAGGAGGGCATAAGGTGAAGAGCCCACCTCAGCACCGACAAGTGTTTTGATTCATTTATTTATTTCTTGGTTTATTTTCTTTTTAAAAGAAAAGTATCTGAGGATCAGTGGCAGGATTTTAGGACAGTAAATTAATAAAAGGGAACTAGGAGAGCTTCAGTAGCAGACAAGTAGTGGAATAGCAGTATAATTGCAGTATAATGTGGGGAGTGGTGCAATGCAGTGGCTGTGGGGCAGCCATATTCTGGCAGACCTTCTGGACACTGAGGTGCTGCCCTATCTGCATGCATCTCTCTGGACTGTGGGATGAGGTAGCCAGACTCAGAGCGGAAGTAAACTGGGTCAGGAGAACCATCACCCCTATCCAGAGACCACCCAGTCCAATGCAACTGCCTCAAAGGATGCCGAGAACAAGGAGCACTTGGATGACAGTGGGCTCAGGGAGGGTTAGAGTGGTCAGGCAGAGGCACATCCCAGATCCTATTCCACTCAAGAACTCATATGCCACACTGGCAAATGGGGACAACCAAATAGAGGTACCCAGAGAAGTGGAAGGAAAGGATGTGGAGGTTTGCCAAGGAGGTGACCTCAGTGGGGAAAGCAGTGGACCCCAGAGGAAGAGGAAGTGAATCCTGATGGGGGACTCCATCATAAGAGGGATCCAGCTAGGAACACAGGAGGGGGAGGACAGGGAGGTGAGGTGCCTACCAGGTGCCATGGCATGAAGGTATGGAAGGAAGATCCTGGGGATCACTTGGGAGGCAAGATGGGAGGGTGAGCTGGATGTCATTATCCACCTAGGTACTAATGACCTGGCAAATGGGGAGCCAAAGGAAGTTCAGGAAGAGTTTAGGGAAATTGGGAGGGGTCTCAAGCAAGTAGCTACTTCTGTCACTTTCTCAAGTACTACCTGTGAGAGGCAAGGAAACATAGGGGTGCATGCCAGGAACTTTAACTCATGGTTGAAGAACTGGTGCTGTGAGGAAGGGTTTGGAGTCATTGGTGACTGGGGACCCACCTGGAGGGATGGAGGTGTGTTCAAGCCTAACGACTGCATCCATCCTGGAGGAATCAAGCACTCAATGATAAGTTTAAATGCTACATTGACAAGCATTTAAACTAGCAAAGAGGGTAGCAGGCCAGCAAGGAGGGTACCTACTTGCTCACCTCCCACAGCCTAGCAGTGGAACCAGTGAACCAGAGGAGTGGCTATCTCTACAAGCAGTGTGCAAAGATGGAGATTAGCGCCAAGAGGTGGATAGGCAGAAAAGGGCGAAAATTCAGCAGAAGGGCAGACAGCAAGGAGAACCAGGGATAAAGGACAACCAAGGAAGGGGCTGGAGTAGAACAGTGAAACAGTCTAGAGAGGTCAAATCACGGAAAGCCATGTATGCAAATGCCAGGAGCCTTAGCAACAAGATGGAAGATCTGGAGGCTGTCATGGTGCAGTCAGACCTGGACATTGTGGCCATCACTGAAACCTGGTGTAATGATAATCATGACTGGGAGATGGCCATACCTGGCTACAACATATTCAGAAGAGACAAGGCAGGCAGAAAGGGAGGAGGAGTGGCACTGTATGTGAAAAATGACATAAGGGCCACAGAGATCCAGGAGGAACAAAATGGGGGAGAGATACTGTGGGTTAAGCTGGAAAGGAATATGGGGCCAGCCATCTGCACAGGTGTGGTCTATAGACCACCAGCCCAGGAGGAAGAAACAGATAGGGAACTGATGCTAGCCATCCAAAGGATGGCAGACAAGGGTGAGGTAGTACTGGTTGGAGACTTCAATATTCCAGATGTGAACTGGAGCATCCAGCAGCAGCATCAACTAGGAGCAGATTTATCCTGGACTCCCTTCAGGGTGCCTTCCTCAAACAACTGGTCATGGAACCAACTCAGCAGAAGCAATACTGGACCTTGTGCTCACAAACAGGGACAGTGTGATGGGGGTAACAGTGGGGAGCACCTGGGAACAGTGACCACCAGTCATTGTGGTTTGAAATCACAGAAAGAGCAGAACCAAACCACACAAAACACGTATCCTGGATTTTAGGGGGGCAGACTTTGGGAAAATGGGGAGATACTTGAAAGAGGCATTAAGGGGAATGAGGCAGGAATCAGGGGTTGAGGAACTGTGGGCAGTATTTAAAATGAGGATTACAAGAACAACAGAATTATGCATTAAGCAGGTTAGCAAGAGGAAAAGGAAGAGGAGACCATTATGGTTTTCCAAAGAGGTAGCAAAGAAAGTGAACGCCAAAAAGATTGCATTCAGTCAATACAAAAAGACACAGGCAGAAGGGGATAGGGAGAAGTACCAGGAGAAGCAAAGGGAGGCAGGGAGGTCAGTAAGGGAAGCCAAAGCTCAGACAGAATAACACATTGCAAAATCAGTGGGTAGAGGGGACAAAACCTTTTACAGATACATAAGTGAAAAAAGAAAGGCAAAGGGAGGGATAGTGAGACTGAAGGGGGAGGATGGGGGCCGCGTGGAGGATGACAACAGTAATGCTGACATATTGAACAGATACTTCTGCTCAGTCTTTACTGAGGAAGAGGAGGGTAATGGGTCTGAAGAGAGTACAAGGGGTGAGAATGGTGCAGAAATGGACACAAGTCCCTTTACAGGAGAAAGGGTCCTGAAGGAACTGGAAGTAATAAGAGTTGATAAAGCAATGGGGCCAGATGGGGTGCACCCCAGGATCCTTAAAGAACTAAGAGAGGTGGTGGATGAACCTCTGGCTATCCTGTTTAGCTGATCACTGGAAACAGGGGAGGTACCCAAAGACTGGAGGATAGCAGATGTAGTCCCCTTATACAAAAGTGGGAACAAAGAGGAAGTGGGGAACTACAGATGAGTCAGCCTCACCTGAGTAGTGGGGAAGATCATGGAAGCACTACTGAAGGAGAGATTGATGGAACATCTGGTTGTCAATGGACTACAGGACCCAAGGCAGCATGGTTTCACCAGGGGGAGGTCATGTCAGACCAACCTCGTTGAATTTTTTGACTGGGTGACTAGGGAGGTGGATCAGGGGAGGGCAGTGGACATGGCCTATCTGGACTTCAGCAAGGCCTTTGACACTGTACCACACAGAAAACTATTACACAAACTGGGGAATATGGGTGTTGGCAGGACAGTAGTGTGGCGGGTAGGTAACTGACTGGGTGGCAGGACACAGAGGGTGGTGGTAAATGGCTGTCACTCCACAGAGGGAAGAGTGACCAGTGGGGTACCACAGGGATCAGTGTTGGGACCGGTCCTATTCAACATCTTCATTAGGGACATTGCGCAGGACCTAGAAGGCAGAGTTTCACTGTTCGCTGATGACACAAAGCTCTGTAACAGAGTAGACACACCAGAGGGTGTAGACAGAATGAGAAGGGACCTGCAGAAACTTGAAGAATGGTCAGGGGTGTGGCAGTTGAAATTCAATTCAAAGAAGTGCAAGATAATGCATATGGGGCACAAAAACCCTTGCACAATATATCAGTTGGGGGTGAGGATATAGCATGTACCAAGCAGGAAAGGGATCTTGGGGTTATCATCTCTGACGACCTCAAGGTAGGGAAACAGTGTGACAAGGCAGCAGATAAAGCAAATAGGATGCTGGGATGCATAGGCAGGGGCATCACCAGCAGGAAAAGGGAGGTCATAATTCCACTATACAAGACACTAGTGAGGCCCCACCTGGAGTACAGTGTAAGTTCTGGAGACCTTACCTACGTAAGGACATAGACAGGGTAGAGAAGGTTCAGAGGGCAACAAAGATGGTGCATGGATTGCATCACAAGTCCTATGAGGACAGGTTGAAGGAACTGAACATGTACTCCCTGGAGGAGAGGAGGGAGAGAGGGGATATGATAGAGACATACAAGTATCCTACAGGGAGGAACAGGGTGTAGGAATACACTATTTTTAAGCGAAAAAGATGTTCCAGGACTAGAGGGCATGGGATGAAAGTGGAGGGAGGACAATTCAGAGGAAACGTGAGGAAGAATTTCTTCACAGAACGAGTGGTGGACAAGTGGAACACCCTGCCAGAGGAAATGGTGGGGGCTGAAACAATCACGGGATTTAAGAATGCATGGGATAGACATAAAGGAATTCTGGAGGTCAAGGGTAAGGGTAAGGGGCAACAGACTTCTAGGAAAACATAAACTGAACTTACAAGCTCAAATGGGCAGACTGGGTGGGCCATAGACCCTTATCTGCCGACACGATGTATCTATGTAAGTGGTGTCCCACTTTGTGAGGCTTGAGGACGGGACAGAAGCAAAGGCAACAAGACCATAGGAGAGGGTAGGAAGTAATATCCCCCTAGCTATGGCTAGTCGGGCAGCGGGGGTAAGGCAGTCTTTTGCCCTGTATGCTAGGCCAAGCTTGCTGTTTATAGCATTACATATGTTTCTGATGTGTCTGGAGAGATCTAGGAGAGGATCGAGGGTAACTCCAAGGTACTTAGCAGAGTCAATTGTCAGCAGGAGGGAGTCGCTGGACCCATGGATTTTGAGGGGCATTGTGCAGGAGGAGATTTTGGCCACTGAGCCAAAGATCATGGCCTGTGTTTTCTTCAAGTTGACTGTGAGTTTGTGCCCATCAAGCCATGCTCTGATACGGGATAAGTAAGAGTTGAGCTGGGTATTGATGCTGGTGGCATTGGGTGAGCTGGCTAAGATGATCAGGTCATCCGCATAAAGGGTTAGGTGCCTTTTTGTGGCTACAGAGGGTAAATCATTGCTGAACAGGGAGAACAGGATGGGTCCAAGGATGGACCCTTGTGGTACCCCACTGTTCACAGGTAAGAGGGTTGAGAGAGTATGGTTGAAACTGGTGAGTTGCTGCCTGCCCCCGAGGTAGTTGGAGAACCAGTCGAGGGCACGGAGGGAGAAGCCAAGGGTCTGTAGAGTGGAGAGGAGGAGGGGGTGGTCCACACGGTCGAAGGCTTTGGAAAAATCAACAAATATAGCCCCCGTCAACTTGCCCTGGTCGGTTGCATCCCTGATCCTGGTGGTGACCTCAGCAAGAGCTGTTGAGGTGCTGTGGCCTTTACGGAAGCCATGCTGAGATGAGAAAAGGACATTGTATCCCTGTAGGTAGTGGGATAGTTGCGAGGCGACAGCTTTTTCCAGGAGCTTGCAGGCAGCTGATAGTATGGCAATAGGGCGATAATTGTTGATATTTTTTGGGTCGCCATTTTTCAGGATGGGGACAACCCTGGCAACTTTCCATATGTCAGGGATGATCCCTGAGATAAGTGAGGCATTGAAGATGTGGGCAAGAGGTCAGGTGGTGATGATAGGAGCCCCCAGGCTAAATAGCTTGGGTTCCAGGCTGTCCTGTCCCGCTCCTGTGTGGTGAGAGAGACCAGCAAGGAGTGCCTGGGTCTCACCAACAGTGATCTTTTTCAGGTAGAAAAGTGGACGAGGGGGTGGAGGCCCACGAGCGTGTGCTGGGGCAGAGGACTGTGGAGGGGTGGCAGCTGGAAGGTCTGTGAAGAGGTGATTAAAGGAGGAGGCAATGGTTAGGGAGTTATTGCAGTTGGCTTCGCCGATGATCACGTCGGTGACTTGCTCTTTGGCCAAACCACCGACAAGATTTTTTACGTTCTTCCAGAAACGTCGTGGGTCATTTGCAGCGGCAATCAGGGCAGAGCTGCAGTACTCACTTTTCGCAGTATGTATGGCCCGTTTGTAGGAGTTCCTTAGCTGGCAGTACTCCTGGAGGTCTTTTTGGTTGCAAGATACCCTGTATTTTGCACAGGACTTGTCTCGCCATTTCATAAGGGAGAGGAGCTTGCTGTGAAGCCATTTCATGACTGAACCTCTGACTTTCCTCTTAGATGGGGAGCCTGCCTATTTTGGAGTGGGGCAAATGCTTCAATGAAGAGGTCTAGGGCTTCGATGGGGTCATGTGTGGCCATGACGTGGGACCAGTCAGCTCCCTGTATGTCCTCGAGGTAGTTTGGGATTATGAGTTTCGAGTAGTCTCTCATTTGTATCACTCTACAGGGAACTTTGGGTGGGTTCGACCCCCACACACAGTAGATCGGTGAGTGGTCGGAGATGGAGTCAGGAAGAAGCCCTGAGTTAATAACTTTTGTCAAGACGGTTGCTTAATACCCAGTCAATGAGCGTCCCCTTGTCAGCATGATGGGAGACCCTGGTGGGTTCCATGATGACCTGACTGAGGGAGAGGCCTGAGAGCAGTGGCTCAATCAGCTTAGTGTTGGGCCCCAGCCAATTAAGGTTTAAGTCACCTAGGATGAGGAGCTCACTGGAGCCCACCTTGTCCCTGAGTAGCTCTATGAGAGTCGAGAGCCCCAGCAAACCCCCCTTAGGAGGGTTGTATGCACACACTATGTGCACCTTCTTGGTGTTACCAAGTAGGAGAAGTGCGTGGAGAAACTCGCAGAGTAGGGGTCCCTGGGTTAGGTGCGAAACAACAGAGACATTCAGGTGCACCTTATGGTAACTAAGCACTCCCCGACCGTGTTTACTGCCAGCCCTGTCAAGTCGAGCCATGCTGTAGCCCGAGAGGGAGCAGGCAGAGTCAGGGGTGTGAGGTTTAAGCCATGTTTCTGTGATGCACAAGACGTCAGGTTTATAGAAGGCTGCCCAAGCAATGAGTTCCACAAGATTTTGTAGGAGACTGTGGATGTTCAAATGGGCTATCTTTATTCCCTTAGCCACCCCCCAGGCAGGGGGAGGACTGAAGGAGACCGGGAGTGCAGGAAGACCCTGGCTGTTGGCTGAGTGACCGGCCTGAGTGCGGAGGGCCATGCCACTAGGTAGAGAGCTGCCCTGATGTGATGCACTTCTTGGGAATGCACCCGAGTAGAGCAACGAGACAGGGGTGGAGGGAGAGATTGGGGAGATGCTGAGCAGGAAAGAGACCAGGAGGTTGGCCAGAGCGTGGTAACTAGGAACCGTGGGTGAGGCTGGGATTTGGGTGGGAGCTATGAAAGAGGGTGGGAGTGAACTAGTAGTATGAGCGAAGAGGGAGGTGCTTAAAGTGAGAAGGCTATGGAGAATTTGGAAGGGGAAGTACACTTGAGTAGTAAATGCCCCTAGTGGAAAGGCAGAAGCTTACAGTTGTGAGGGCTGAAGGGGTTTGGGAGAGAAGTATATGTGAGATGAGGTGAATGCCCCTAATGGATGAACTGTATAGCCTGCCTATGGAGAAGTGGGCTGATAGGTTTTCAGCCAACATGTGACCACCACTATATAAAGGAGTGACGACCAAGGGTGGTGGCGGGGGTGGTGGGGCAGCCAGCTTTAACCTCTAGGTTGTACTGCCAGCTGTTAATCAAAAAATACATGTTTCAAGACTGGCCCCATGATGCCAGGCCAGTAGGTATATAGCCATATTTGCATCTTGAAAACCTGAGTCCACACTTGAAACAGCAAAAGAAAAGGCTCTAAGATTGATAACAGAATAAGACAGAAGTTAGTGCTGTGGCAGCCCCAGAAACCCACACTGACATGAACACAGACAGGGTTTAGAAATCCTGATATGGGGACCCAATACCAGTTGGCACCACAGAGCCAGCCTTGAGATGTGTGGTTTTTGATGATTAGCTGGCAGTATAGCTTAGTGGTTAAAGCAAACCTAAAGATGGATTATTTTTACTAACAGTTTGAAATGTAAGGGTGATAACTCACTAGTTTCAATGCACATACAAAACAAGTATTATAAATGTGGAAAGTGTTGTAATAACACCTTAAACCACACTTAATAAAACAGATGATTTCCTATTTAATCCTACAGTCAATGGAGGGTCAAGATCCTCGGTGACATCATTTCCTGTCAGGAACCTAAAACATATGACTGCCTCCAGACCTTAATTACAGACTGATTTACAAATGAATAACTTTGGACTGCAAAGACTCACCGATAAACACAATGGCTCACTCAAATTAGCTTTTTATGGTCTCTCAGACATTAAGAGACCCTGTTGATGATAGTTCCTCTTTAACCAAATGCTCAAGCAAAATGGTTGTTAGTTATTTGTTCCCTCACAGTGTATTCTATGTAGGAAAAACAGCTGTATGCTGAAAAAATATTTTTTTTTATCCATTTGTTCAATAATTTTGTAACTGTGTGGAGTAGAAAATAATTTGGATACAGAAACTTTCATACATAAAACATAGCAACATGCTTCTCACTGAAATACATTAAGCATAAATACAAGTAACAATGTACATACTAATTCTGGAACACTTGTTTACCATGATTTAAAAATGGCAAAATCTGTTTTACTGAATTGAAAAAATGGTATTGTCATTGTGTCTACAAAGTCAAAATCTGTTTTTACTGGTGTTTTGTTTTGTGAGCTTTAACAACTTTTTTCTCAGCTAGCATGTATTTTAGCAATTTTGCTGTCTAGTATTGAGCACCAATCCTTGTAGTTATTAAAAATAGTAAACTGTATGATAAGCCCAACCTGTACCTCACTTTGATTTTTGTGTCATATGTATACACAGTCCTCCCACTATTATCAATGCATATTCACCCCATTGATCTGTGTGAGTGTAGTTGACCTCATGTGTGGCACCTCAAGTCAGCCATCCCTCATATGTGACAGCAGAAGCACTTATGGTCTCCATTCTTGAGGGGCAACAGTGACAGCAGCAGGAGCAGCTAGTATGGTTACCATCCCTCAGGAGTGATGGTGGCACAGCTATGGCCCACATCCTTCAAGGGTGACAGCACAGCATTATGACACCTGTCCCTCAGGTGTGATGGCATTAGCATTATAGTTGGCAATCCCTCAGAGGTGATAGCAGCAGCAGCACTAGGGTTCCATCCCTCAGGGGCGATGGTGGCAGCATCAGCACTATAGCCCACTCCCTGAGGTGTGACAGCAGTAGCAGTAGCACTATGGCTCCCACCCATCAGGGGTTGGAGCAGCAGCATTAAGGCCTCAACACCCACCCAGCTTAAAAAATACCTCCCAAAATTAAAAACAGAATAGTGGTGCAGGCTGGCAGTGCACAGCATTGGCAAGTGGGAGATCTGGGTTTGCGAGATGAGTCAATCCAGATTCCCCTACCCTGTGTTGGTGGGGTTTAGAGCATGATGAAGAGGTACTGTGTGCTCACCTGAGGGGCATACTTTAGGGGTATGTGGGGGCTGCCTTGATGATGTGGGTTACCCCACAGTGTTGTAAGAATCCCTCCAGGATGGTTGATCTTACTCAAAGACATCCAGATCAGCAAGCATCCCTTGAGCTTCCTAGCTTGACAAGGCTAACAGTTCAATTTCCCAGAGACATACATTTAAATAAATGCAATTAAGGTCACCTGACTGAAGCCCCTCACCAGATTCTCTAAGTGTACTGATACTAAGCTTTTTGGGGGTCTTAAACATGCAGTGTGAAACTAGCTTAGGCTGTCACAAACCCACTCAGCAGGTCAGGCCCTCTGCTCCTACAGCGTCAACCTCCAAGTGCAGTCTTGTGAACAGGAAACAGAAACAGGGTAACCCTTCTGTTTGTTTTGTGGGTTTGAATCAACCTTTGGTCTCAAGTCTTGGAGGGATTCAAACTGTGAACCTCTTGCTAGCGTACCCAATGTACAGGCTCAGATAATTCTGCTCTTCAATGGGGGCAGATATCTTTCACCTATGGGCACCTAACCAGGCATACAAAATGAACCCTTAAAACTCTATGAAAAACCCAAGGATAAACTCTTACCTTTTCCCAATTTGATAAAACCAGTAAGCTTTGTACAGTGTCAGCTTTAACCATATATGCTTCCCTTGTTAAAGAAAGAATTTCAAAGGCACACCAAGTAGTCTCTAAAGTAGAGGTTTACTTAAAGATAGATACAAAAATGTAAAATGTAAATACAGAATCATATATCACAAAACATACAAGTCACTTAAACAAAATAGGTTTAAAAGTGCAGACTAAATCTCCTACCACAGTACTCTTAGAATTGTCTCTTTTAAGGTATATTCTTCTAACAGTGCCTGATGTTGCTTTTTCAGAGTCCAAACATTTGTGTCTAAATGGAAAACAGAATACTGTTTAAAAACTGGCTTTGCCAACCTCTTTGCGTGAGGTCACCTAGCTCCTCCCAGTCAGAATATAAAAAATCATAACAACAGGATATCTTATTCAGAAGGTAAATTAAAATTCTGTGACCTCAGCAAAACTCATTTTTTTCAAATGACTTTTTTTGATCTTGTGAGCTGCATCCCCTTTCCAGGACATCAAAGGACTTGTTATGACTCTGCCAGATCTCATGGAGGTGCAACATGCTTTGTATCACCATGTGAAATTAACTGTGTTTCCTCTGAACGTCATAAAAGTTTATGATCTATCTTGGCAGCTGTCAAGCTGCAATTAGTCACATAAACAGGAGATCCTTAATTTAGGCCTCTTCTAGCCTATAATTATCTTCTGGCCTTCCAGGTAACACGTTGTAGCTAAAACCTGGGGGGGGGGGTCATTCCACAGGCTGTCAGCATCTCTCATAAGAGACATTCAATAACACATTTTTATTTTACAAAAAGCATAGATTAATCAGAACCAGCTGTCCAAGTGTCACAATCCTCCCCACCTAGACTGAATTTGGGAGCTCTATCCCCTGCATGGGATGAGCTTCCCAAATCAGTTCACTCCTCGTACACACCAGTCAGCTCATCAGAGTTCTGATTTTTTTGCACCAGCCCTATGCAATATTGTCATGTCATACCCTTGCAAAGCAAGACTCCATCTGAGCAATCTACCATTGTTTTTTCCCATCTGCGACAGCCAAACCAAGGGGCTTTGGCCAGTCTGTACCACAAAATGCAGCCCATACAAGTATGGCTCTAATTTCTTTAGTACCCACACTATGGCAAGGCAGTCCTTTTCCACCGTGGAGTATGCCTGCTCCCTGGGAAGTAACTTTTCACTCAGGTAGGCTATTGGGTGATCCCTCCCTTGGCTGGATGTCTGACTCAGTACTGCCCCAATACCTATGTCTGAGGTGTCAGTCTGAACTTTAAAGGGTCTGCTATAGTCAGGACTTGTCAAAACAGGAGCACTGCACAGTGCCTCCTTCAATCTGATAAAGGCTTCTTCATAGGCTGGTCCTCATGTAATTTTCTTTGGCATCCTTTTCTTTATCAGGTCAGATAGGGGAGCAGCCAGGGCACTGTAATTGGGTACAAATTTTCTATAGTACCCTGCTGTCCCAAGAAAACTCCTGACCTGCTTCTGCATTTCTGGTCTGGGCCATGCCTGGATTGCCTCTATCTTTATCTGGTTAGGATGGAGCTGTCCTCGGCCTACCACATGCCTGAGGTATGCCACTTCTCCCATGGCCACCTGGCACTTCTTGGCTTTGACAGTGAGCCCGTCCCTCTGTATCCTGCCCAGCACTTCTCTAAGGTGGGATAGGTGTTTCTCCCAGCTGGCACTAAAGATGTCAATGTCATCCAGGTATGCCACGGCATACTCCTCAGCACCATTTAACACCTGGTTCACCAACCTTTGGAAAGTGGATGGGGCATTCTTCATTCCAAAAGGCATTACTTTAAATTCAAATAAGCCTACTGGAGTGATGAAGGCTGACCTCTCCCTAGCTCTGTCCATTAACTCTACCTGCCAATACCCCTTGGTCAGGTCAATGGTTGTAAGGTAGGTCACCTCTCCCAACTTGTTCAGGAGTTCATCCATCCAGGGCATCGGGAGGGCGTTTGACTTTGTGACTGCATTCAGTCCACGATAGTCCACACAGAAATGAGTAGAGCCATCTGGCTTAGGCACAAGGACTATGGGTGAGGCCCAGGGGCTGTGGGATCTCTGGATTACCCCTAAATCCAGCATCTCCTCCACTTCCCTCCTAATGTCCATTTGAACAGCCTCTGACACCCAATATGCTGTCCACCGTATGGGCTTCTGTGTCCCTGTCTCCACATCGTTAGTTGCTAAGGGGATTAGTCCAAGCTTGGTGCTAAACAATGGGGCAAAGTCTGTTAAAACCTCCCTTACTTACTGGATCTTGTCTGGGGCCAGCTGGGAAGACAGTTTTACTGCCTCCACAGAGGACTCCTGCTTACTTTCCTCCAGCAAGTGCAGAAGGGGTCTCCTTCGTCCATCCCCTCCCCAGGACTACACACTGCAAACACCATGTTCACCCTATTTGCAGATGGCTTCATCATGTTGACATGGTACATCCTTTCTGTCTGTCTTCGGTCAGGTAACTCTATAATGTAGTTGATATCATTTACCTTCCTAACCACTTTGTATGATCCTGCCCACTCAGCCTGCAGTTTGTCTTTCCAGACCAGAATAAGGACCATGATTTCCTGACCCACCATGTATGAGTGAGCTCTGGCTCTGCAGTCGTAACACACTTTTTGTTTCTGTTGGAAAGCTGTCAGGTTGCTCTGGGCTGTTTCCACAAGCTCCTTCAGCCTTTCCCTAAACCTAAGTATATAATCCACTATGGGAGTTCCCTGGGTGGTGTGCTTGCCTTCCCAGTCCTCCCAGATCAAGTCTAGGGGCCCACATACCCGGTGTCCATATAAGAGTTCAAAGGGGGAAAATCCTGTTGACTCTTGGGGCACCTCCCTGTATGCAAACAACAGGTGGGGAAGGTATTTCTCCCAGTCCCTCCCATGCTGTTCAGCAAACACCAGGAGCATTGACTTTAGGGTACCACTGAATCTTTCCACAAGTCCATTGGCTTGTGGGTGATAAGGTGTTGTGCATCTCTGAACCACCCCACACTTCTCCCATAAATATTTCATCAGGTCTGACAAGAAGGAACCCCCTCTATCAGTAATAACCTCTTGTGGAAACCCAACACGGGAGAAAATCTCAAGTAAGGCATCTGCCACTTTGTCTGTCCTCAGTGAGAATAGGGCAACTGCCTCTGGGTACCAGGTGGCATAATCCACCACAGTCAGGATGAATTGCTTCCCTGAGGAGCTGGGGGTATTTAAAGGCCCCACAATATCCATTCCCACCCTCTGGAATGGCTCCTCCACTATGGGCAATGGAATCAGGGCGGCTTGGGTTTTCTTGCCTGCCTTCCCTATTTCTTGGCACTGGTGAAAAGACCTGCAAAACTCCTTCACCTGCTGGGTGAAGTTTGGCCAATAGAAATTCTGAGCCAACTGCTGCATAGTGCACATGATTCCCAAATGACCAGACAAGGGAGTATCATGTGCAGTCTTGAGAAACTGCTCATGATACCCCTGGGGAATGACAAGCTGCCTGCCTAGCACCCCTCCCTCTGTCTGCACAGCCTGATTATACATAAGTCCATTTTCCCAATAAACCTTATGTCTTCCGTCACCTCCCTGTGCCCTGTCAGAGTCTGCCCAAGCCCTCAGTTTCTCTAGGCTAGGGTCACCTCTCTGAGCACCTGGAAACCCCTCACACATTCCCAAGGCATGGGACAGATCCCCTTCAGTCACTAAACTAGGGTCCCTAGCACTAGCGTCAGAGCACTCAGGATCACTTTCAATCCCAACCCTCTGACAATGGGTCACCCCTCCCTCTTTGAAGTAACCCTCTGTAGCTGTGTGGTTACTTGCTACTGGGGAAATTTCCACCCCTTTTCATTCATCTCCCCATCTGGAGACACAGGCTGGGGAACCAGTCTCTCAGTGGTTTCCACAATGGCTTCTGTGGGGTTCAGGGAACTACAATTTTCCCTTGCTGCTTGGCTATGGGTAACTGCACACACCATCCCTTGTTTGAGATTGTTGCCCAGGATCACATCCACTGCTAAGGTTTTGGCTACAGCCACCTGTTGCACAGTTCCCCCTGTTTCACCCCAGTCTAGGAGAACACTAGTGAGGGGCAATGTTTTTGCCTCACCAGTAAAGTCCTGTACAGTGATGTATTTATTAGGTATAAGCTGACCAGACTCTACTAGATCCCCTTTTACCAATGTCAAGGATGCCCCTGTGTCCCTTACCCCTTGCGTCTGTACACCACTCACCATGACTGGGTGCATGTGTTCCCTCAAGTTCACTGGCATGCTCCTAGGGACACACAAACAACCCACTTCCTTCCTAGCACCACCTTGCGTATTATTGCTCATCCATTTGGGACACTGTCTGGCAATATTCCCAGTTTCTTTACACAACCAACATTCATTTCTTCTCTCAGAGAAATCTTTTTTCTGAACCCTGGGGCTAACTGGTTTCAGTGGAGGCAGTGAGGGTTTTAGCTGCCCTGAAGGCACGCTTTTGCCTTTCTGCGCTGCCACGCCCACCCTATTTGCTCTCAGAGTGGGTCTGCTCTTGGCATAGCAGACCAAGAGCTCTGCAGCCTCTTGCACTGTTTTGGGATCTTGGTCCTCCAGCCAGGTTTTTAGCTCTGCTGGGCATGCCCAGGAAAACTGTTCTAACAAAATCACATTTTCAATTTTATCAACAGAGTTTGCTTCAATTCCTTCACACCAACATTTTAAAAATTGTTGTTTCATGGCTAGCTCCTCATAGCTCATATCAGGGCTTCTCCTGAGCTTACAGAATTTAGCTCTGTATGATTCAGCAGTTAATTCAAATTTCTTTAACAGTGCAGCTTTAAGTTTGCTGTAATCATCACTGTCCTCATTGTCCATTTGACCCAATCTATCCTGACCTTTCCTGGTAAGTAGCGGGGATCGCTGGAAGCTCCAGGACTCTCTAGGAATTTTAGCCTGAATACAAACTTTTTCAAAAGAATTTAAAAAGGCATCCATGTCCTCCCCCTCTTTAAATTCGGCTGTCAATTCAGAATTCAATTTGTAACCCAGTTCTGTAGTCCCAGTTAAACCCAAGCCACTTACCTGCTGTGGTGCTGGTGGTTGGAGTCGTAGCTTCTTCAGTTCATGTTGCCTCTGGTGCTCACTCTCCTCTAGGTCCATGTCTCTCTGTTCTTGCTCTGCCTCTTGGCGTTCTTGCTCCCTCTTCTCCTCTACAGCTCGCTGGTGCTCACGCTCCTCACGGTCTGCCTCCCGCTGTTCCCGGTCCCTCTCCCTCTGGAACTCCAGCTCCATTCTGCGCAATTCAATTTGCAGCCTGAGTACTTCTGGATTCAGGATACTGGTGACCTTCCCCTGCTGCTGTCACCCTTCACTGACAGTGGCCCTGTTGCCCTCCTCATTGGATCTGGACACTGCACTGGCCATTAGCCCTGCCATACTCAAGGTTTGAACCTTTTCAGTCACTGTCTGTGACTCGATGCTCTGGGTATCTGCTACCATCAGGGCATCCATGAGGTTCTGTTTGCTGGCTTTCACCTCAAACGGGACACCTCTGTCCCTGCACAAGTGCTTTAAGTAGTCTACAGTGTGCCTGCTGTAGTTGGAAGCCATCTTCTTCCCTAACTACGGCTACTCTGACTTGCACTTTAGAAAAACAAATAAAATGGGTAGGAACTTGACTGTACGCCAAGTGATATAGTTCTGTCTCCTTTTTAAAAATAAATCACTGCCTTTTCTTTCTTTGCAAGTGAGCTGATGGTCTCAAGCTGACACACTGAACAATAAAAGCTTGTAATACAAAACTTATCACACCGCTGTCAACCTAACCTGTCACATACCCACTCAGCAGGTCAGGCCCTCTGCTTCCACAGTGCCAACCTCCGAGCACAGTCTTGTGAACAGGAAACAGAAACAGGGTAACCCTTCTGTCTGTTCTGTGGGTTTGAATCAACCTTTGGTCTCAAGTCTTGGAGGGATTCAAACTGTGAACCTCTTGCTAGCTTACCCAATGTACAGGTTCAGATAATTCTGCTCTTCGGGGGGGCAGATATCTTTCACCTATGGGCACCTAACCAGGCATACAAAATGAACCCTTAAAACTCTATGAAAGACCCAAGAATAAACTCTTTCCTTTTCCCAATTTGGCAAAACCAGTAAGCTTTGTACAGTGTCAGCTTTAACCGTACATGCTTCCCTTGTTAAAGAATTTCAAAGGCACACCAAGTAGTCTCTAAAGTAGAGGTTTACTTAAAGATAGATAAAAAAATGTAAAATGTAAATACAGAATCATATATCACAAAACATACAAATCACTTAAACAAAACAGATTTAAAAGTGCAGACTAAATCTCCTAACACAGTACTCTTAGAATTGTCTCTTCTAAGGTATATTCTTCTAATAGTGCCTGATGTTGCTTTTTCAGAGTCCAAACATTTGTGTCTAAATGGAAAACAGAATACTGTTTAAAAACTGGCTTTGCCAACCTCTTTGCGTGAGGCCACCTAGCTCCTATCTGTCAGAATATAAAACAAGGTATTTGTCAATGCCGAATGTTGTTGCGCTGGCATTGCGTTTGGTAGTGCATTGTGGAAACACATATTTAACAGGATGTGAAAAATGACAGCTGTACTGTTCATAAGGAGGTGTAAAAAAATGGCAGTGGTAAAAATGTGGCATGTAAGTATTGCAAATATGCGAAGTTACAAGGGTGTGTGGGAAATGTGCAAAGCACACTTGTAACACAGGCATTTTATGGAGTTTTGGCACCAGATTTTCAACATAGGCATTTTAGCACCTCTACTCTTCTACAGCGTCACTGTCGTGTCCTCAAGCTGTCTCAAAAAGTGGTTTCGCTCAGCGACCTCGCTATTCTTCACCGGACGTGTGAAAACACATTTCTGGCAGGATATGTAAAATGACAGCTTTACTGTTCATCAAGAGGTGTGGAAAAATAACAATGGTGAAAATCCAGAGTGAAAATATTACAAATGCACAACATTACAAGCGTGCGTGCAAACTGCACGACGTACGCTCATAACACAATCATTTCATGGAGTATCGTCACCAAATTTTCAACATAGGCATTGTAGGACCTCTGCTTATGAACAATGTCACTGTCATTTTTGCAATCTGGCCCGAACACTGATTTCCCACAGTGACCGCGTTATTGTGTGCCAGAAGTGTGGAAACACATTTTGGCCAGGATGTGAAAAATGACAGCTGTACTGCTCACAAGGAGGTGTAGAAAAATTACAATGTTGAAAATATGGCATGAAAATATTGTGAATTCACAAAGTTACGAACTTGCGTAGCAACTACACAACACACGCTCGTAAAACAGCCATTTTCTGGATTTTTTCCACCAAATTTGCAACATAGGCTTTTTGAGAGCCCACCTCATGAACACTGCCACTGTCCTTGCATTAATCAGTCCCAAAAGGTGATTTCACACAGTGACTGCGAAATCACCTTTCGGGACCGATTAACGTCAAAACTGTGAAGGAATTCATGAGCAGGGGTCCCAAAAACCCCATGTTGAAAATTTGGTGCAGAAATTCCAAACAATGCCCAAGATTTGGAGCAAAGTTGAAAAAACTCTATTTAGTCCATTATACAGCTTTCCGGCATTTCCCCAGTTTGCGGTCGGCTTTGAAGAGTGCAGACGTGTTCCCGGTCCAGCGAAGATCATCGCGCCAGACTCTGGAGGTAAGTATGGGTTGGGGGTGTGGGGAGGCAGGGTGCACAGTGGGTGGGTGCGGGTGGTGGGAAGGGAGACTACGAGGGACCATTTTCAGTTTACAGGTACCGAGGGGAAAAAAAACAAAACACTGACTGTTTTCTTTTTTACAGGTCGTTTCTTTTGTTTTGGGAGGTACAGTAGCTGATGGGGGATTGGGCACCCCCATCAGCACAGAAGAAGGGGGGACATAATGCCGATAGGGAGTAGGCTCCCTCATCGGCACAGTACAACTGGAAGGGGGGGGCGGATGCCAATGGGGATTGGGCCCCCCTGTCAGCAAACAATGAGGTGGGGGAACATTCTGCTGATGGGGAGTGGGCTCCCCCATCAGCACATACTTCACAGGGCAGGGAAAGCCGACCAGGGGATTGGGCACCCTGAAATTGGCGCTGTCGGCAGTGTAGCGGCCACTGTGCCACCATGCTACTAGCTGGTGAGCATGTAGGAAGGGTGCGCTTCGTATGACAAGCTTTTCTCAGATTGCAGTGGACCTTTCCTTAGATGTGCTCACCAGCTTAGTATGTGTGGTGTGGCGTCGGCATGCAGGCTGATTGGGGAATGAGGGATGCACCTACTGGTGCGTGCCCTGCATTCACCCAACAGCGACCGCGGCCCCAAATCCCCACTGCTGCAAGATGTTGGCTGTGCACGCGTGCCAACATAAAAATCATACCAACAGGATGTCTTATTTAGAAGGTAAATTAAAATTCTGTGACCTCAGCAAAACTATTTTTTTTTCAAATGACTTTTTTGATCTTGTGAGCAGCTTCCCCTTTCCAGGACATCAAAGGACTTGTTATGACTCTCTGCCAGATCTCACAGAGGTGCAACATGCTTTGTATCACCATGTGAAATTAACTGTGTTTCCTCTGAACGTCATAAAAGTTTATGATCTATCTTGGTAGCTAGCAAGCTGCAATTAGTCACATAAACAGGAGATCCTTAATTTAGGCCTCTTCTAGATTATAATTATCTCCTGGCCTTCCAGGTAACACATTGTAGCTAAAACCTGGGGGTGTCATTCCACAGGCTGTCAGCATCTCTCATGAGAGACATTCAATAACACATTTTTATATTACAAAAAAGCATAGATTAATCAGAACCAAGTGTCAGATAAGCGCATACTTTTTTCTACATCAAAACTTTACTGCCTGGATGGAGAACAGCTGTATCAGCTGATCAAAGGGTTAGATTCACAGATGTTAAACTTTAAACCTGACACCCTGCCACTACAGCCCAGCCTGATCCCCTTAGCCTTTTTTGTGTTATTGTTTTAAATCATCTAGTGTGAAGAATGTTTAGGCATACACCTTTTCTACACAAAAACATTACTTCCTGGTTAGAGAGCAGTCACATCAGCTGATTGAAAGAAGGGTTTGATGCAGGAGCAGTTAAACATTAAATCTGACTGCCTAGTCCAATTCCGGAGTGTGCCAATACTTAGCTTTATTATATCATCTAATGTAATATAAATAATAAAAGAAGTTTAGGCACATACTACAAAATGAAAACTGTGCTTTCAGGATGGAGGGCAGTTCTCAGTGGATTGAAAGGTAGAAAGGAAGCATGGGTGGTTAAACTGACACATGGATGGTTACAACAAAGCAACATGGGTGGTTTCCTTGCTGATTTTATGCACAGCAGAGCAGAAAGAATGAACAGCAGAGTGGCATCCATTTTAAGATGCTGTAGTCTTGGGATTCCATGCAGTGACATGTGATTTCCATGTGGCAACAGTGGAAGAATTAAAAATCCATACACCAATCGGGATTCCATGGTTTTTGCAATCTTTTCCATGAAAAATGGAAAACCAAGGTCCTTGATATTAATGTGTTTTAAAGCTTGGATTTAATGCCAATAGCTAAATCATACTGATGAACCAAAATCAGGATAAAACACATTTGTGTGTTGTTCCATTTCTGCAGTCACAAAATATTTGTGGAAGACTTTTGGCACCTTTAAATAAGTAATAATACCTGATAGGGTGTGGTATATCAAGAGTTAGAAAATTGGCAAGCTAAATGCTGTATTCTGACTGACATATATTTATGTGCCAATACTGCCCCATAAAGTAAAGGATCCACCATAAGATCTGGAATGGACAACTCTCATACAGAATTCATGAGTCACTTCACTCATTCATAATTTCCTTTACAAATATTGCTGCTACCTTTACTCTAACATAAAAAAAAAATTCAACTAGTCATTGCAATAAAAAACTCTGTTAAACTAAAAAATAATGTTCTTTCTACCCATTATCCCTTTCTTACACACAAAAAAAATTAAAAAAAAATCAAGCACTTTTCACAGTTTTCATTTCTGGTGGGTTTTTTTTTGATGACCATAAAAAAATCACCCTGCTAGCTTAACAACTTTGACAGAGCAGTCTCTGCCGCTAACCTTGCAAAAGATAAAATCCGCAGCACCTGGCAGTTCCAAAAGAGTCACTCAAGATGTCAGGCTGGGAAGAGGTAAAGCAGATCACTCCCCAAATTCCTCGAGCTGAGAACAGAGCCTCCTCACAGAACAGAAGCTCACACCAGACTAACTGTTAAGCTGTTTCTCTCGACTGAAGGAAAATGGAATCCTGCAATCTGGAAGGCTGCCCAGGCTGCCAATCACAGTTTAAGTATCCTGATTGGTTAAAATGGGTGCCAAGCATACAATTAACAGCTTCTCCCAGCAGCAGTAGTGAAAGGATCCATTAGAACCCCTTGAGTTCCAGCTGGCTTTCCAGCAGGGTCAAAGTATCAGCATGGCAGCTGGCTGAGCAAAATGTAAACAGTTCCAAACTTCAAAGTTCATTTTAGGCATAACAGTTTAGATTTAGAAACAAACAGTTCAGCATTCAATAGGGCTGCATCTATACTGGTAAGCAACTGTACAATGAAACTTATTGGGGTGCTGTCCATCTGGCTGTGAGCTTTGTTCTTCCTAGATCCAGCACAGGCTGTACACTGCAAAGGCAGAGCTGAACCTGTTAAAGTCACAGTGTGGTGGCATTGATTTGCACACCCAGACAGGAACCAGGGATACAGCAATATTTTACTCTTGGACTTGTATTTACATTACTGGATAGGGAACCTTCTAGGCAGGGAGCACTGCAGTGTCTAAAGAGATTATCAAGATAAGCTCATCATTTGGGGGGGGTTATGGTCTCCCCTACCCAGGAAACTTGGCGTCCATGCCAAGTCTATAAAAGGTATGGCAATGTTTACATTAACATTCTACTAGGTACAGGTCTGGACTATATAGTACTATCTGCTCAGATATAAAGTAACTGTTCACAATATAGCATGCTGTTAAGATAGATGTTGCTTTAAACATTAGGATATCCCACAATAGCTAAATACATTGTTGTGACTCATTAAACTTGAGCTGTTACTTGTGCAGTTTTCAAAACCACATGAGGTTTAGATGAACACTACTAAAGTTGCAAGATACCGAGGTTAAACCATTTGAGAGATTTTAGCAGTAAATTTCATACAATCCCTTTTTTCTATTTGAACAACCCCTTTTAAACTGGGTGGAGGTTTTGATTTCTGAGGAGGTAGTGAACACTATTCTGGGTAATGAGTTGGCTGTAACAGAGGCCCCTTTGTGCACAACACTCATGGGTAGATCAACAGGCTTTCCTGGAAGTATCATACCTGAGCCTTAAATAATAGAGGTTTGACAGTCTTTTCTGAATGACATGGCAAAGTTGGCATTGGCACTGCATTTCTGCATCAGCATTTTGATTTGCGACTCCTGGTTCACGCAATGAAACAGCTTCTAAAGAAATGGGTACCACTGCACTTTCTTGATGGTCATTATCAGTATTGGGCCCTTTATCTTGAACGACACTATCATACTCAGTTTTTTTTTAGGCTTATCTTCATCTGTAAGAGGTATGTCTACAAAGTTGGAATCATTCAAAATGCAGTTGGTGGTCTCAGGGACAGCAGTACTTTCTCTTGAATGAAACAGTTCATTTAGCCCATCTAATACAGATGCACTGTCTGATTCACTAACATGCTCATTGGGTTCAGCACTTGAGTCAGTTAACTCCACCATAGAAAGAGAGTCATTGATTTCAGAACTTAACTGCGAACATCACTACCTGGGGGTTCAGATACAAAAGACCAATCAGGAACATTAGAAACCACTGGATTCTCAGAAGCATTGTTGTGAGTAGAAAAAGAAAATCTATGAAACCATTTGGCAAGTTCAAAGGATGGATAATAAGCAGAGCAAAAGTCCTCTTCATCATCACTTTCATAATTAGAGTAATTTACAAGGACAGAGTTATCTGTTTGGGATGCTGACTGGTTAGCATAAAGTGGCTGACAGAGTTGCTGTTTTCATGTAGCAGACCTAGTTGCAGGGTGTCTAGGAGCTTCAGATTCTTGAACTTCATTGAATGCTATCTGACCAATAGGTAGAATGTGGTTTCTGTGCATTGTTTTTGTAACTTGAGTGTCTCCTCTGGTCGCATTTTGTATAGTGGTAGATCATCCAGTTTGGTAATTACAAAATGACCCCAATGATCAGCTATTTTTTGCTTGCCTTGGAATCCAAGATTTCGTACTAACACACAGGAGTGCTTGTACTTTGACCCACTTGTCATGGCGGACTTTATTGGCTAAATTTCTTTTTGCAATGATAGTGTGGGCTAATAGGTATGTATGGTTCAATTGTTCTTTTAGTTTATTAACATACTGGTGGTAGCATTCAGACCTGGTACCCTCAGGAAAAACAGCAAAGCACACATCCACAGTAAGGCAAGCTTCTCTGCCAAACATGAGACTATATGGCAAAAAAACAGTGTCATCATTTTTTGTACAGTTATATGCATGAACCAAAGCTCTGATCTGTTGACTCCATTTAGGATACCCTCTTGGATCAAGCGTACACAGCTTATCAAGTGAGGTGTGATTGAATCTCTCTGGCTAGGCATCTCCTTGTGGGTGATGGGGGTAGTTCTAGATTTTCTGACACCCCAGAGGGGTAACAGTTCTTTGATTAGGCTGCTCTCAAAATCTCTGCCCTAGTCAGAATGTATGCGTTGAGGCGCACTGTAATGTATGAAGAACTTTTCCACCAGAACTTTAGCAACTGTAGAGGCCTTCTGATCCTTGGTGGTATAGGCCTGAGTATACCTTGTAAAATGGTCAGTGACCACCAGAACATTTGAGATATTTCTTGAATTTCACTCCTAACTAAGAAAAGCTATACACACAAGTTCCATTGGGGCACTTCTTACTATATTGACCAAGGGGGCTGTTCTTTGAGTCTGGGCTTTATATTGTATGCACCTGCTGCAAGCCTTGCAATATTGCTCAACATCAGAATTCATTTTGGACCAATAAAAATGTGACCAGACCAAGTCCACAGTTCTCTCACTTCCCAAATGCCCCATGTCATTATGCAGGGCTTTTAACACAATAGATTTAAGCTTGGATGGCAAAACCAGCTGTTTTTTAATCAGTTAACCCTGATTGTTAGTAACTTCTCTGCACAATAGTTGTTCTCGCATCTTGAGTCAAGGCCATTCAAGCATCAACAAACTAGTATTAGGGTAAGTGGAATGCATGACAGAGAGATCACCTCCTTGCTTTAGTGTAGAAATGACTCATTTCATCATAGGGTCACAACTTTGTTTTCTCTGCAAATCAGCTTTTGTTAACTGGGGCAAAGAACTTAAACCCGGTACAGTGAAGTTATAGTAAGCTACAGGTACACAGGTATCTGGTGGTCCCAGGTGATCAACATTTTCTGTGTGTGAAGACTCATCTTTTGCAAACTTATGACATAAGGCTTTCACTGATTGCTCAGGGATGCACACCCACTTTTGATCTGAGAGAAGTCTATGAGAAAGAGAACCTGCATCAATTTGATTAAAACTTGGGTGATATTCCACTGCATAGTCATAAGTGGAGAGAGACGAAAGTCATCTGTGCCCAATGGTATCCAACTTAGTTGAAGTCTGGACATACATTAGCGGATTGTTGTCCATTTTCACCAGATGTTTTGCTCCATATAAATACTCATGAAATTGCTCTACTATGGCCCACCTTGAGTGCTAGAAATCCTAGCTTGTGAACTGGGTAGTTCTTTTCTAAAGGCAACAAACTTCAGCTGGCAAAAGCAACTAGGCACAATCCTTCAGTGTACTGTTGATAAAGTATGGCCCCCAGGCCACTTAGGCTAGCATCTGTATGAAGCACATAGGGTTTGGAAAGATCGGCATAGGTTAACACAGGAGCATGGGTTAAATAGTAGATAACATCTTGGAAAGCAGCATCCCAATCAGGGGTCCATCTTTGACCAAAAGGCTCATGAGGCTTAAAATAAGTTTCTGCAGTCTCTTTGTTGGTGCCTTTCTTGAACCTTTTGTGAGTGGGTGGATATCCTTGCATTAGATTTAACAAAGGTTGTACTACCTTAGTGTAGTCTTTAACAATTCTATGGTAGTAACCACAAAATCTGAGAAATCTTTGTAGTTCTTTAAGGTTGTTGGGCTTTGGTCAATCCATTAAAGCTTCCACCTTGCTAGAATCTATTTGAATATTATGGGGAGACACAATGTGACCCACATACTTCACAGAACTCTGGGAAAACTGTCATTTGTCTATGGATGATTATAAACCAGATTCCTCCAGCCAATCAAGCAGCTTGAAAAGAAGAGCTTCATGTTCTTCTAGTGTCTTTCCAAAAACAACGACGTCATTAAGATACACCAGGCATTTGAGAAGATTCATGTCACCCACTGCACATTCCATGAGTCTTTGGAATGTTGCGGGCTCACCCGAGATACCTTGAGGCATTCTGATGAACTCGTAAAATCCTAAAGGACAAATAAAAGCGGTCTTCTCCCTGTCTTCAGGGGCCATTGGGATTTGATAGTACTCACTGTGTAAGTCGAGAACAGAAAATCACTTGCTCCTACTTAAGCAATCCAGTGCATCTTGGAAGCATGGCATAGTGTATTGGTCAATGATTGTTCTTTTATTTTGTGTCCTGTAGTCCACGCACATTCTCACCATGTCATTTTTCTTCCATACTGCTGTGATGGGTGATGCATATGGACTTCATGACTCCTGAATTATTCCTGCAGCTAGCATTTCTTGTGGGTGATGCCTCACATCGTCTATGTCAGCTGGAGCCAGTCTGCTAGACCTTTCTCAAAAAGGATGTTCATTGTGAAAGTGAATGTGGTGTTCAGCCCCAGTAACACATCCGATGTTCCATTCTTTTAGGGAGAATACTTTCATCCTCTGGGTCAGCTTCTTACTGATCCAGGTTTTCCATCCATCTGGGATGGGTGACTCTCTAAAGTAAAACATATCTGCAGACATTTGACATTCTTCTCCTCTCTTCTTATTAGAAGACAGTACAGCAGTGTCAGCACAGTATACTTTGGTCAGGGTGCAGCACCCATACACCTTAATGTCTCGGTCTATAAAATTCTGGACTTGGATGACTACTCATCAGGCATAAGCGTGGGCACATACAGGGAGTACACTTGGCTTGACTAATAACCCTTCAGGCAGCTTACCATCTTCGGGAGCATCCAACATGAGCATTTGGTTAGTCACATCGTTATGCAGCTGAACTTCTCCACTGATAATACATTCAGCATTTGGAGGTAGCACAGTAGCAGAAGACTCTTTCTTCCATACAGTTCCCACAGGTTCATCCTTATCTTCTTCAGCAGCAAGAGGAAGGAGGTGCTGTTAGAACTTTACTACTCTTTTACTGGGACTAAATAGCCTCCCTCCCCACCCCCACCCTTAGCTAGTCCACTTTTATAGGTACAGGATTTGACTGATAACAGGAACTTCCTGTTTGGGAGCAGGAAGGGAGTTATCACAGAGGCACAAAAGACTCACCATCCTAGAAGGAAAATAGTTGCTCTCCCTGCCCTCCTAGCTCCTGGAGGTCTGACTCTGAGCAAGTAAGAAGGAGACTACTGAGAAATACTGGAACTTCCTGTCCCAGAACAGGAAGGGCAGGAGCTGTAAGGGCACGAAGGCAGTAGGAGAGCAGGGAGAAAAAAAAGTAAACAGAGAAAGGAAAGAGTAAGCATACAAAACAACAGTTGAGGGGGCACAAATAAGACAGATGGGAGTGGTGCAGTGCAGTGGCTGTGGAGCGGCAGTCTTCTGGGAGACATTCTGGAGGATGCAGTGTTGTCCCATCTGCAGGCACCTCTCTGGGTTGAGGGAGGAGGTTGCTTGTCTCCAGACTGATTTGGTCAGGATTTGGGGGACCTCCTCTCCCACCCAGGGACCACCAGGCCCACTGCCACTGCCTCAGAGGTTGTCAAGAAAGAGGAGTGGTTGGATGACAGTGGGCTCAGAGAGGGTGTCGCTGGAGGAATGGAGGCTCATCCCTCCAGCTGTACCTCTCCACAATTCCTATGCCATTCTGGCAGAGTGTGGTTCCTCTATGGAGTCACCCGCAGTGGAGACCAAGGAGGACACTGGGAATCTCCAGGAAGGAGACCCACAGGAGGGTGGCATGGAACCCCACAGGGGAAGGAAACAACTCCTGGTGGGAGACTCAATTGTTAGGGGGCTAGAACTGGGGAAGGGGGAGAGGGAGGTAAGGTGCCTACCTGGCACCATGGCTTGGAGGGACAGGGAGAGAATCCTCAGGATTGCGGGAGCAGCTGCACGGGGAGGGAGCTGGACATCATTGTCCACCTAGGGACAAATGACCTGGCTGGGAAAGGGATCAGAGCAGTTCAGGAGGATTTTGTGGAGTTGCGGAAGGGCCTTAGACAAGTAGCATGCCCAGTAATCTTCTCGGAGGTGCTGCATGTCTATGGCATGGGTGATGCTAGGGTGTTCCACACCATGGGATTCAATCAATGGTTGAAAAACTGGTGCAGAGCTCAGGGTTTTGGCTTCATTGGGGACTGGAGGTCCACCGGATGGAACACTAGCCTATACTGGTGCGATGGTCTGGATCTGTCCAGGAGGGGAACCAGGATCCTAGGTGATAGGTTTAAATTGTTCATTGGCAAGCATTTAAATTAGCCAAGGGGGGAGACACTGAAAAGGAGCAGGGAAATCCTAGCCCCCCCAAAAAAATCAGGGTAGTTAGTGAGGTGAAAACCAAGATACAGAAGTCAATAGAGAGAGAAGGGCAGCGGTTAATGGAGAAAAAGGCAAAGGCAGTAAGGACAGAGATGGGGCTAAAAAGGATAAGACCATCAAAAAAATGGAGGGCAATGAGTACCAACACCCATAGTCTGGGTAAGAAGCTCCCTGAATTGCTGGCCTTGATGAAAGAGGGATGCCTGGATATCATGGCAGTCACAGAAACACGGTACACAGAGAACCATGACTGGGATGTCAACATACCAGGGTACACAATCTACAGGAGGACAGGGAGGGTAGAAGAGGAGGAGGAGTAGCTCTCTATGTAAGGGAAGGGATCAAAGCAATGAAACTAAAGGGTAAACAGGGAGGAGAGGAGGCACTGTGGGTCACTCTGGAGACCAGAAATGGCATGGGGGTTGTAAACAGACCCCCGTTTCAGGGGAGGAAATGGACAAGGAAATGATAGAGGGAATCCTTAGGATGACAGAAAAAGGGGAGATACATACAAACATATGAAGAAGCCAGCAGAAGAAGGCCATTTGGTCTATCAAGACTGCTCATATTGCAGGGTCCATAGCTTGAGCTAATGTCCTTGACCTCCCTCCCCACTCCTCCCATCCTTCCTACCCATGACCCTTACCCTCCCCCTATGCCTGTCCCAGCCTCTCATAGAGCTGCCTACTGTCTTCAATGAGATTACCTCTTCTGGCAGTGCATTCCAAGTGTCCACAACCCTCTCTGTGAAGAAGTGCTTCCTGACCTCCCTCCTAAACCTCTTACCCTCCAGCTTAAGACTGTGCCCCCTCGTGTTATGGTTGCCACTCAGCTTAAAGAGACTCTCCTTATCAACTTTATTTATCCCTTTTAAGTACCTGAAGGTCCCAGTCATGTCCCCTCTCTCCCTCTCTCCTGTCTTCCAGGGAGTACACATTCAGTGCCCTCAACCGCTCCTCATATGCCTTACCTTGCTGACCAGCTACCATCTTTGTAGCCCTCCTCTAGAGATATTGTTGTTGGGGACCTGAATATGCTAGATGTTAACTGGAGCACATTTGCTGCAGCCACATCCAAGAGCAGGGTCATGCCTCAGACAGCTAGTATTGGAATCCACTCAGGAGGGATCAGTCTTAGACCTGGTACTCTCAAATGGGGATGGAGAGAGGATCTCAGATCTAGATGTGGGTAGCCATCTGGGAAAAAGTGACCACTAAACTGTGGTTCACGATAAACACAGCCACAGAGTCAAGCCATACAAAAGTGAAGCAACGTTACTGGACTTTAGGAGGGCTGACTTTGTCAAAATGGGAGAGTGCCTCAGAAAAGCACTAGCAAACTAGCAAACAGGCAAGAAAGAGGAGTGAAGGAACAATGGGAAAACATCAAAACTGCCATCACAGTGGCAACAAGCCTTTGTGTGAAGCAAATAAACAAATCAAAATGAAGCAAATAAACTAATCAAAATGAAAAAAAAACCACTATGGTTCTCAAAAGAGGTGGAGGGGAAGGTTAGGGGGGAAAAGATAACATTCAGGAAGTATAAGGAAACACAGAAGGAGCAGAACAGAGAACTGTACCAGTTAAAGCAGAAGGAAGTGGGGAAGGCAGTCAGAATACCAAAGGCCCAAACCAAGGAAAGATATCCAGCTTTGTTAAGAAGGGGGATACAATCTTTTATAGGTACATTAGGGAGTGAAGAAAGACTAAGGGAGGGATAGTGAGGCTTAATAAAGGGGAGGGTGGGTGGCAGAGAGTGACAGTGAAAAAGCAGGGATACTAAATGAATACTTTTGCTCAATATTCACAGAAGAAGAGGAGGGGAAGGTACCTAATCCAATAAATAGAAGCACTCTGGATGGGGGGGTTGATACCAGTCCTTTCACAGAAGAAAGGATTCTGAAAGAACTCCTAAAACTGAAGGTGGACAAAGCAATGGGGCTTGATGGGATTCACTCCAGAATTCTAAAAGAACTAAGGGGAGAATTAGTGACACCACTGACTACTCTTTTTAACAAATCTTGTGAGGATGGTGTGGTACCTAAGGATTGGAGGAGAGTGGATGTGATTCCCTTTCACAAAAGTGGGAGTAAAGCAGAGGCAGGAAATTACAGACCTATCAGCTTGACCTCAGTGGTAGGGAAAATAAAGGAAACACTTCTGAAAGAAAGAATTGTTAAATACCTAGAGGCCAGTGGGGCACAGGACCCAAGGCAGCATGGATTCACAGTGGGAAGGTCATGTCAGATAAAACTAATAGATTTCCTTGACTGGGTGACTAAAGCAGAAGACCAGGGAGGGGCTGTGGACACGGCTTACCTAGACTTTAGCAAGGCATTTGACACAGCCCCACACAAAAGATTAATAAACAAATTAGGAAGCCTGGGAGCAGGTCCCAGGGTGGTAGCCTGGATAAAAAATTGGCTGGACAACAGGACACAGAGGGTAATGGTAAATAGAGTCCACTACAAAGAAAGGGAGGTTACTAGTGGGGTACTGCAGGGTTCAGTACTGGATCCGGTCCTTTTTAAAGTCTTTATAAGTGACATTGCAGAGGGACTGGAAGGAAACATGCCTCTTTTCAGACGACACAAAGATCTGCAACAGGGTTGATACACAAGGGGGGGTGGAAAGGATGACAAGTGACTTGGCAAGGTGGAGGAATGGTCCAAAGTATGGCAGCTTGGATTCAATGCAAAGAAGTGCAAAGTAATGCACCTGGGAAACAAAAACCCAGGGGAAGAGTAAAACATTTTGGGGGGGGGTATTAAGAAAAACAAAAATGGAAAGGGACCTGGGGCTAGTCATATGAAATGACCTAAAGGTAAGCAAGCAATGTGAGAAGGCAGTAAAGAGGGCTGGGGGGATACTGGGATGTATAGGTAGAGGCATCACCAGAAGAAAACAGAAAGTTGTTATCCCTCTGTACAGACAGTTGGTGAGACCCCACCTGGAGTACTGCATGCAGTTCTGGAGACCCCATCTCCACAAAGACATAGACAGGATGGAGGTAGTCCAGAGGAGGGCAACTAAAATCATGCAGGGACTGCAACAGAAGCCATACGAAGAGAGACTAAAGGAGCTTAATATGTATACCCTCGAGGAAAGGAGGGAGAGGGGCAACATGATAGAAACTTTCAAGTACCTCAACAGAATCAACAAAGTCCAAGAGGGTAACATCTTTCAGAAAAAGAGAGGTGTAAGAACAAGGGGACACAATTTGAAGATAGAGGGGGGGATGGCTCAGAGGCAATGTGAGGAAGTATTTTTTCATAGAGAGGATGGTGGATGCATGGAACAGCCTTCCTGAATAGGTCATGGGGTCAAAAACAGTGGGGGAATTCAAGAATGCATAGGACTGACATAAGGCAATTCTGGTAGGGGGTAGGAAGAAGTAGGCAGTTGGTTAATTAGGGTCTGCAGCTTATCCAATAGGAAGGGAAATGGACAGACTAGGTGGGCCAAGCGGTCCTCATCTGCCATCAAAGTCTATGTTTCTATGTTTCTAGGGTGCATCTGTAACTCATAGGCCTTCTTCACCATAGTATGGATGTGCAGGGCTCTACCAGTCCTTTTCTGCTGTCTTTCTTGGCACAGCTGGGCAAGGCGACCAAACATGTGGGCATTAGGGCCAATTAACACAGGTATGCCATCATACTGTCCAGAGGGAGGGCACACCAGAGCTAATGTCTCTACAGAATCTCCCACACCTGCAACAAAGGATGGAAACACAAGCCACACTTTGAGATAACCAAGATATGGGTACGATTTATCACTTAGACATACATGTAGTCCATCAAGGGCTGTAGTGGGTAGTTAGATAAGTTCTGGTCATGCCAGTCTTTGAAAATTATAGCTACTTGAGACCCACTATTTAGTACTGCCCTGGCAGGGATCCCTTCCACGTGCACAGTAGTTTCCATAGAAGGACCCACCAACTCTGCCCAGTCCAGGTAGGTATTGACAGAAGGCTTAACTGCAGATTTGGCAACGTAAAGCTTGTATGGAGGCTTGGTGGAAGGTTTTATATTACTTTGTCTGACTTGGTTAAGCAGCTTGATGGTCACTTTTCATAAATCTTCAGGGAACTGGCACACCCTTTTTGTGTGTCCATCCTCACCACAACGGTAGCAGAAAACATTAGATCTAGGATTTTGGGCTCTAGCAGGCTCTTCAGTTGGCCTACTGCTATTGTACTGACAGGGCCTAAAGTCATCTTTTGGCCTATATGCACAATCATCTCCACTAGGCCTGTTCCAGGATAAATTTTGATGGGAGAAAGGTGCAAGGTCACTTACTAAAGCTCTCAATTCTCAGATTTCTTTCATCATATCACTATTTGCTTCCCCACTAGAAACCTGAACACTTGCACCTTTTGCAGTTGTCTGAGCTTCACTGGCTGCTTCGGCAGCATTAATTCGAGCGGTCTGGCAGCACTCTGAGCACTAGCTTTCAGCTCTCTCAATTCTTTTAGTAAGTCTCTAAGTTGCTGTGGGTCAACAACAGTCTCTTTGTACTCCCTTGGCACTGCATTCAACTCCTGGGTTTCAACTGACTGCACACTATCAGCGGCTTGGGTGACAGCTGCAGATGCTCGAGGTGGCTCCCATTGCGCCCTTCTTTGTTTGACCTCCTGTACTTCCTTCATCAACAAACTATAGGAGGAGGGAGAATCCCTCTGGTCAGGCATCCATAATTTGAGCAACATTAAATAAGAATAGGGGGCAGACTTAAGGATCTGATACAACCTGGTCTGGTTCAATTCACTGGAAATCACACCTCCTTTTCTAAAGCATTTCTGTAGGCTTTTTTGAGTCGAGGTATGTACACAAACAAGAGCTCTCCCTGACATTGTTGGGTTGTTTTAAATCTCCACAGAAGATCCTCATCCGACTCAGGGCTCCCAAATACCTCTTCCAATGTGGCCAAATAGTCTTGTGTAGATGCCTCTGGGTTATCAGCTCACACTGAGTGAATATTGTCCAGAGCCGTATCTCAGAGGCTTTCACTTAACCTTTTCTTTTCTCCACTTCTGAACATTTCCATTATCCGCCTATGTCTCTCAATCATCCTCTACGCCTGGAGTAGGCATCACTCCGGAAAACATTTTTAACTTTCTGTATGAGTCTGAAGGAGATGGGGCATAAATGGGCTCAGTCCCTTCATCCCAAGGAGGGGCACCCCCACCACAGCCTAGTAGCATCTGAAGCACTTCAACTGCCTTCCGTTCAGCCTGTATCAGTTTGATGAGTTTCTCTTCAAAACTCTCAAACATGGGTGTGTGTTCTGGCTCTGGGGAGGCCACACTGTCCTTGGTTACCATCTTCCATGCTACTGGGGACTCATCAGAAACAATGACTTTAGGAACTCTAGCAATATCCACTGGATTACTACACTCTACCACTCTACTAGGGCAATTAAAGTCTGTGTAGCCAGATCAACATTTCAACCCTTTATGACAGCTCAGCCAAGTCATTTTATTGTCGTGCGAACCCCCTCTATTATACTCTTGCTAGTGTCCGAGGGCATATCCAGGAGTAAAAGGGTGTGTTGGGGGTCAATTTATTCTGCAACACACCAACCAGGCAAGCAGCGCACAGCCATTTTATCAGTGGGAAATTCAAAGTTAGAGCTGGTAACTTTCTCCATTTTAGTGCCAGTCTCCATCTGGGGCCCAACTGGAATTTTGGGGATTGGCCACTAGGGGGAAGTAATCCCAGTGGTGCCTCCAAAGATGTAACCCGGGTGCCACCTCCCAATGGGCTACTACCCCTGCCTGCTGCCCTAGATGCAGGTTTAGGGGCCTGGATGCCAATTTATCAACTACAAGGGGCTCAGTAACAACAACAATGCTATTTGCCTGGTGCCTCCACCCAGAATGACTCTTAAGTAGGTTTGATGTTAAGCTAGCACAACTCTCTGGGATGATGTACCTACCCACTACCACAACCAGTGGTCCCACACATGTACTGGCATAAAACATTTCACTTTGCATTCAACGGTACTATTAGAGGTGATTGCAAATAATATGCTCACAGTAATCACACTTACTCACAGGGTTTGAACCTCTTGCATAGAAACATAGAAACATAGAAGTTGACAGCAGATAAGGACCGCAAGGCCCATCCAGTCTGCCCATTTCTTTTTCTACCTTATAAATGTGCCATCGGCCTTTGCTCTGTCAGTGGCCTATCTATTCATAGTCATTTGTATTGCTCCCTTATGCCTATCCCATGCCTGTTTGAAGTCCTGCACTGTATTCATAGCCACCACTTCTTGTGGTAAGCCATTCCATGCATCCACTACCCTTTCTGTGAAAAAGAATTTCCTCACATTCCCCTTAATCGGCCTCCTCTAATCTCATGCTGTGTCCTCTTGTCCTGCTATTTTCTTATATTTAAACATGTTAGACTCTTTCACCTTGTTTATGCCCTTAAGGTGTTTGAATGCCTCGATCATATCACCTCTCTCCTCCTTTGCTCAAGGGTATACATATTGAGCTCCGTTAATCTGTCCTCATATGTCTTCTGATGCAGTCCCTGCACCATTTTGGTTGCCCTTCTCTGGACTGCCTCAATTTGGTTAATGTCCTTGTGAAGGTGTGGCCTCCAATACTGCACGCAGTACTCCAGATGGGGCCTAACCAGTGTCTTGTACAGAGGGATTATTACCTCCCTCTTATGACTTGTGATACCCCAACTAATACACCTAACACCCCTAGCCTTACCTACTGCTTTAGAGGTCTGCTTGGATGATTTCAGGTCATCAGTGATGATGATGCCCAAGTCTCTTTCTTCCTTTGTGACTGCTAGCAACTCCCCTCCCAGCCTATAGGTGGCTTCAGGGTTTCTCTTCCCTATGTGCATGATTTTGCACTTCTTTGCATTAAATCCCAATTGCCACTCTTCTGACCATTCTGCTAGTTTATCCAGATCTCTTCTCATTCTGCCCACCCCATCTGGATCATCTACTCTGTTGCAGATCTTGGTGTCATCTGCAAACAGACAAGCCTTACCCTCTAGTCCATCTGCAAGGTCACTAATGAAGATGTTGAAGAGGACTGGCCCCAGGACGATCCCTGAGGTACCCCACTTGTGACTTGCATCTCTTCTGACTGTATACCATTTACCACCACTCTCTGTTTCTGCCCGTCAACCAGTTTGCCACCCAGTTGACCAAGTTCTGACCCACCCCGAGCCTACCCAGCTTATTTATCAATCTTCTATGTGGAACAGTGTCAAAAGCTTTGTGAAGTCAAGGTGGCGACATCAACTGCTCCCCTTGGTCCACCACTCTGGTTACAGTCAAAGAAATCTATGAGATTAGTTTGACAGGACCTTCCTTTGTAAACCCATGCTGTCTTGGATCCTGTGCCCTATAGTTCCAGGTGTTGCACTATCCTTTCCTTAAGAGTGCCTCCATAATCTTGCCCACTACTGAGTAGACTGGCGGTCTGTAGTTCCCGCCTCCTCCTGCTACCACTCTTGTGGAGGCGGGATCACATGAACCCTTCTCCAGTCTTCTGGGACCTCTCCTGTGCTCAGAGACTCACTAAACAATTCTGCTAATGGCTCTGCTAGTTCGTCCTTTAGCTCCTTAAGTACCCTGGGATGTATGCCATCAGGTCCCATTCGTTATCCACCTGAGCTTAGTAAGCTCTTGTAGGACCCTTTCTTTTGTGAAGGGAGTAGTGCTCACCTCCCTCCCCCTGTGTCCATGATGCTGAGCTGTGGGCCCTGCCTACCTTCTCTTCAGTAAATACTGAGCAAAGTATCTATTTAGGATAGATCGTTTACAGGATTCCTCCCCCTCACATACTCCCTTTTCTCCATTAAGCTTAGCAATACCCTCTCTGGACTTTCTCCTTTCACTAATGTATCTATAGAAAGTCTTGTCACCTTCTTTTACTGTTCGTGCTAGTGTTTCCTCAGTTTGGGACTTTGCCTGCCTTTCTGCCTTACCTGCTTCCCTTAGGGCAGTTTGGTATGCCTCCCTATCTTCATCCCGCTGTGTTCCCTTATATTTCCTGAAGGCCAGCCTTTTGGCTCTGACCTTTTCTGCTACTGTATTTGAGAACCATAGTGGTTTCCTTCTTCTTTTGCACTTCCTTTTCTGTCTAACACAATGGGATGTTGCTTCAAGTATTGCATCTTAATGCTTGCCCACTTTGCCTGTACCCCTCACCTGTGTTTCTTTTGCCAGGCTAGCTTAACTCTGTTGGCCATCTTATCAAAGTCAGCTCCTCTGAAGTCCCATATTTTTGCCTTGGAATGGGATGATTTAGATGTAGTAGCCAAATTGAACCATACCATGTGATGGTCACTGGCTCCCAGGTGACCTTCTACCTGGAGATCTGTGATCCCTTCTTTGTTAGTCAGTACTAGATCTAGGATAGCCCTGTCTCTTGTGGGTTGCTGTACCAGTTGTTTGAGGCCCTCCCCTGCAGGAATCCACTATGAGTCTAGTTCTGGCAGATGTTCCTGCTGGTATTGACCAATCTGTATCCGGCATGTTGAAGTCTCCCATTATCAGAACCTCCCTTTAGCTGTCATGTTTTGTATATCTTCTAACAGTAATGTGTCTATGTCCTCCTCTGGTCTGGGGTCTGTAGACAATCCCAGTTCTTATGGCTGTCCCATTTCCTGTTTCAGGGTGACCCACAGTTCTTCTGGCTCCTTATGTGTATTCTGAATTTCTGTAGCTTTGATATTTTCATTGACATACAGGGCCACTCCTCCCCCTTTTTGCACCTCGGTCTCTTCTGAACAATACATAGCCAGGTACTGAAGTCTCCCAAGTGTGGTTACTGGTAAACCACATCTCACTAATTGCTACTATGTCAGTTTAGCCTCTGACATTATTGCCTGCAGGTCTGGGATCTTATTTCCCAGGCTGTGAGCATTGTGTACATGATTTACCATTGGCCAGATTTTGGAGTGTTAGTTGTTGGGTGAAGTTTGGCATTACCTGTCGTCGTGTGGGGAGACAAACCTTTTCTTACCTGGTGATGCAAAATGAAGGCAAACATGCTGAATTCCTGTTTGACCACTAAGCTGAGGGGAGGGTATTCTTCCCATTCGAAGATGGGTGCTGCACCCTCTCCCCATTTGCTAGTTTAAATATTCTGCAAAGACGTCAAACTTCTCCCCAATGCACTGACTCCTCTTTAGTCAGATGCAGTCCATCAAATTTAAAGAACTTTCGCTCCCAGAACTGTTGCCAGTTCCTACAAATCTGTGTCCTTTTCCTGGCACCAGCCCTTGAGCCATGTGTTTAGCTCCCCTATCTCCCCTTCTCTGACCTTCCGTCCATCTGCTCCCCTCTCCCAGACTGGCAGGATCTCAGAGAAGGAGATGCCGGACAAAATAGATGATAGTTTGTCACCCAGCCTAGTCAGGTGTTCCTTGGTCTCCACAACTGACTGGCTGGCAGATCATTAGTCCCTATGTGTATTAGGACATCAATTTTTTCTCCTGCTTTGTGAACAATTTTAGCAATGTGGTCAGTGTCTCTCCATGCTGATGTACCTGGAGACATCTGACCATCACCTAGCTGGAGATGGGTATCAACTCCTGAATCATGGAGTCTCCTATGATCAGAAGTTTTTGGATTTCCTTTGTGCTTGTTTTGTTTTGGTTCCTGATTTGGGTGAGTTTTGTTGTGCTAGCTCCTGTGCCACAGTGTCCTGCTCTGCAGTGTCTTCTGCCTCTTTATTTGATTTCAGAGATAGAGGCAGATACCTGTTTAGTGTTTATATGGTTTTGGAGGTAATGTTTGGAGAGCAGAGAGTGATGGGGCACCTGATTTGCTCCTCCTAACCACTGCCAACCTCCTGGACCAGCTACCCTCTGCGGTCGAGGTTTTTCTGTTGGATGCTGGGGAAATGGCGGTGGTTCTAATAATGTATTTCCTCTTCAATATGAAATTTGAGGTGTGCAATCTCTGCCCATGCTGCCCGGAGCTGAGCCCTAAGATCTCCAAAGGCCCAGCATGTAGGACAGTGTCCTAAATCCTGTAAGACTGTCCTTCTGAAAATTGTTCCACAGTACCTGCAGTAAATGAAATCCATTCCAAATAAGTTGCTGGGTTTGTAACCTAGTCAGAGTAATTAGAAGGAAAAAAAAAAAGAAAAAAAAATGCAAGTAATGGTTTAATTGTGCTTTGTTTAACTTGTTATAACAAGTTAAATTACTAGTGCCCCTGTAAATGAGATCACCTTGTGGAGGCCCCACTGATCCGTCCCTTCCTGCTCTGCCACAGGAAATGTCACAACTGTGGTACCCTATAAATGGAGTGTAGTGTGGGGTGGTTGGGGATGGGGGTGGGTGGCTGGGCCCTTCCCCTGCCTAAAAAGAAGAACCTCGGACGAAAGAACAAGGAGGTAAGAGCAGAAACAATCAGTCAACAACAAATGCAGTAACCCTGAAAGCTTATCCTAATGTTAGATAAAACTGTAAAACCTGTAAAGCACCACCTGTAATAATTTCAGAGAAGATATATGCTGTAAGAAACACTTTGCTCCAGAGAAAAATAAAGCAGTAACAGAAGATATACCTTGCAAAAGACAATTTGAATCAGAAGATTACAGCAGTAATCGGTTAGCACACACCTGTAGGCACACCTTGTAATAATGCAGAAGAAGGTATACCAGGAACAACAATTTGAATCAGAAAAAAAATAAAGCAATGAAATGTTAGCAACAAACAGTAGCAATCCCTGTGAGTAAAAAATAAAAACACCACCACACAGTAAATCTGCTTAGCCAAACTAAGTCTTAATCCTTTTCCCTTGCTCTGGTAAGTTTCTCTACTCTGCCTTTCAAGCAGTCTTAGAAGGAAAGAGCTCAGGTGAAGCTAGGTGCCTTGGCCAGCAAACCAAGTCTTCTACCTCCTGCACCCTGCACACCTGTAAGGAATGATTTTCATGCAACAACAATGTATCTTTTAGCTTTGTACAACAACCCAGCCTTAGTAATAATATGTTCAGGAATCAGTTTAACATGCAAACAACAAATTGAGTTATTTGGTGGTTTATACAGGGGAAGGGGTCGCAACTCAAGGTTTTACTTCAGAGCAATTGGTGAGCTTTGGTGTTGGAGAAACATTCAAATACATTTACCCCTGAACAGTTTTAGTCACTGCAATCTAGGTACCCAGGATCTATGTTTGTTGCAGGCCTGAGCATTGCTGCGGGTTGGTCGGCGTTGCAGCTGGTTAGGGGCCTTAAGCAAATAAATGATTTAGGTTTTACTTGGCTGTAGTAGCATAAACAGACTTTTGACCACCCAGAAATTGTATTCCTCAGGTCCGATGGCCTGCAAAACAGTTTAAACCTCAACAAAAACTTGGAAAGCAAATCATATGGCAAACACTTCTTATTTTGTGTTGCTGGGTTAAACCCTGTGGTACTCACTGAACCAGGACCCTGGGATCTGGGATGATTTCCAGACTAGTTCTTCTCAAGAAATGACTCTCTGGTTGTTGGTTTCAGGCTGCAGGTGTCTCCCTTCTTGGCAGGGACCAGAATACAAAGACCAGGGCTTACTACACTTACCCCCACGTCAAGACCTTTCCCCCAAGGATGGCCGCAACCCATGATGAGTTTGTCCATAGGAGCTAACTCCTCATACAAATCTCTCAATAGCTTTTGTGGAACAGGCAGCCAGAATTTCTCAGTAAAGTTGCATGGTATCACAAGTTTAACTTCTGGCACAGTCTCAGCTTGGTCGCACAGCTTACCTGCTTGCAAACTGCAGTCTTTGATAGGAAAGATGGCAATTCAGAAATTCAGGTCTCTCACTTTAGCAAACAGGCTGGAGACAATTCTGGTGGCTCCAGGCTTCAGTAGTAGGCTACAGTCTCTGTGGCAACTGGTCTCTTGCCGACAAACTGCTTAGGGATCTTAGGAACACTAACCCCCTTTCAGTCTGAACTTTTAGCTCTAAGGAAATCACTTCTTTTCTCCCTTTGGGGATTTTTAGATCGATCTGCAGCATTTGGCAGTTCCAAAAGAGTCACTCAAGATGTCAGGCCAGGAAGAGGTAAAGCAGACCTCTCCCCAAATTCCCCAAGCTGTGAACAGAGCCTCCTCACAGAACAGAAGCTCTCACCAGACTAACTGTTCAGCCTTTCTCTCGACTGAAGGAAAACAGAGTCCTGCAATCCGGTTGGCTGCCCAGGCTGTCAGTCACAGTTTAAGCATCCTGATTGGTTAAAATGAGTGCCAAGCATATAAATTACAGTTTCTCCCAGCAGCCATAGTAAAAGGACCCAATAGGACCCCTTGATTTCCGATTGGCTCATCAGCAGGGTCAACGTATCATCATGGCGGCTGGCCAAGCAAAATGTAAACAGTCCCAAACTTTAAAGTTCATTTTAGACATAACAGTTTAGATTTAGAAACAAACAGTTCAGCATTCAATAGGGCTGCATCTATACTGGTAAGTGACTGTACAATTAAACTTATCGGGGTGCTGCCCAGCTGGTCGTGAGCTTCGTTCTTCTCATATCCAGCACAGGCTATACACTGCAAAGGCAGAGCTGAACCTGTTAAAGTCACAGTGTGGCAGCATTGATTTTCACACCCATGTAGGAACAAGGAATACAGCAATACTTCACCCCAGTATCCCATCAAAATGGTGACTTAAAATGAGTGACTCAGTTTTGAGTGACTCATTTTGAGTGACTGTGACAGGAGCGACCATGAGGGAGGAGTGAGGGTGCATGGAGTCATGAAAGATGGTGACTTGCTGGAGGGTATAGCATGGGAGGATGACAATGGATGGGATAAGAGGTGTTGCTGAGCAGACCAGTTCTGACCTGCTCATGTGGTGCAGTGGCTAGGGTTAAAACCACTGATGCCAGAGACATGAGTTTGGAACTCATGGTGCACTACTACTTTTAGTGTGTTGGGTGGGTGTTGTCTCAGGGTGAAGTTTTTTTTTTTGGTTCTGTTCCCCCCAAGTTTGTTCCCCCTGGACGCTGTTCTCCCCCTCCTGACAGGTGGCCCAGCACAAGGTGCGCCTCCCACAAATTTCTTCATTCCCCAAGATGTCCCCCCCAGAGTTGGTTATAATGATATGGGAGGGTGCGGTGGGGGCATAGCCACTCCACGTTAAACTTTAGGTTATGTTGTCCCCATGGCACTGTATAGTGCCCTCACCATGTTGCCGTTCATTGTTGTGCATGGCGAGCTGATATTGCATTGGGGGTATACTCTCACTGTTCTGTGAGTCGCAGTTCAGTGTTCGCCCTTATGACATAGAACCCATTACTCTTGGACTTGTATTTACATCACTGGATAGGGACTCTTCCAGGCAGGAAGCACCGCAGTGTCTAGAGAGATGATCATGTTAAGCCCACCATTTGGGGTGGGTTACATACCCATCCTTGGGGCTAGTGGTTCCCACCGATCACCAGCCCTTCGGTAAAACTATCCATTCCTAGTGGTAGTGATCTCCCCTTTTGATCACAAGCCTGTCAATAAAAATACCCATCCCTGGTGCTAGTGGTCCCCCCTTCCTCTGATCACCAGCCTGTAATTAAAAAAATAAATTCTCTGATGTTAGTGGTCCCCTCCCCCCCTCCAATTGCCAGCCTGTAGTAAAATGCACTACCCTCCCGGGCATCCAATGGTCTCCCCCAGGCACTGGCCCATGGTACTGCCACTCACAATTCCATAATCCCTAGCATCTAGTAGTACCTGTACCAGAGCACCTAACTCCCACCCACCCCTCCAGTGACCTTACCAGTGCCATCAGTGCCCCGGGTGCATATGCTGACCAGCACAGCCCTTCTCACACCTACTCAGCCAGCTGCCATATGTCCAGGCAGGCAGCATGCCCCTTATTCATAGGACATGGATAAGAGGTGAGCTCCCTGCCTAGACATATGGCGGCTGGCTGAGGAAGTTTGAGGAGGGCTGTGTCGGTTGCCGTATTCACCCACAGCACTGAGGGTACTGGTAAGGTGACTGGGGTGTAGGTGTTCAGTGCTGCAGTGGGGGGCCACTAGATTCCAGGGGTTATGGAATTGTGAGCAGCAGTACCATGGATCAGTGCCCAGGGGAACCACTGGATGCCAGGGAGGGTAGTACATTTTACTACGGGCTGGCAATTGAAGGAAAGGGGGAGGGGGACTACTAGCAACAGGGAGTTTTTTTTAATTACAGGCTGGAGATTGGTGGAAGAGAACTGCTAGCACCAGAGATGGGTATTTTTACTGACAGGCTGGTGATTGGGGGAGGAGGGAGGGAACACTAACACCAAGGGATAGATATTTTTACTGATTGGCTGGCAATTGGTGGGGGGAACCATAAGCACCAAAAATGGCTATTTTGTTCTGACAGGCTGGCTATTGGGGGGGAAGGACCCCTAGCACCAGGTAGTTTTTTTTAAATTACAGTCTGGAGTTGGAGTAGGGGAACCCCTAACACCAGGCATGGGTATTTTTACCAATGGGCTGGTGATTGAAGGGAGAGGAGAACCACTGGCACCATTGATGGGTATTTTTATTGATGGGCTGGCAATCATTGGAAGGGGCACCACTAGCACCAGAGATGGGCATTTTTATCAATGGGCAGGTGATCTGAAGGAGTGGGGAACCACTAGCACCCAAGGATGGGTATTTCTGCCAATGTGCTGGCGATCGGGGGGGTACCACTAACACCATGGATAGATATTTTTACCGACTGGCTGGTGATCGGGGGTTGGGGTGAGGTGGGATCACTAGAACTTAGGAGTTTTTTTATATTATGGGCTGGAGACTGGAGTGGGGGGACCATAAGCACCAGGGATTGGTATTTTTACTGACAGGCTGGTGATCTGAGGGAGGTAGGAACCATTAGCAACAGGGATGGATATTTTTTTCTGATGTGCTGGAAATTGAAGGGAGGGATGAACCACTAGTACCAGGGATGGTTATTTTTACTGATGGGCTAGCAATCAGAGGGAGGGGAAAACACTAGTATCAAGCATGGGTATTTTTACTGATGGGTTGGCAATCAGAGGGAGAGGGGTACCGGTAGCACCAAGGATGGGTATTTTGACCTACAGGCTAGCGATTGGAGGGGAGTACCACAGACCACAGGGGCGGGTGTGCTCACCCAGCAACCAACCTGCTAGTTGGTGGCATTACCTCTGCAGCCACTAGGGTTGCATGGAGTAAGAGGGGGTTTTATTTGGTGGTATTTGCATGGCGCAAAAGGACTGTACTAATCCCTTTTCATGGTGAAAATCTGCTGAATATTGGCTTGCACTGATATTCCTGTCCCTGCCCCACAATTTGCATACCCCCCATTTTGGTTTGCATGGTCACTAACCCTGTTTACCAATGCAACCAAGCCTTTTGAATATAGGGGCTCTGGCGCAAAACCCAGTTTTCATAAGCAAACATCAGTTAGCACCCATGCAAACTTTTGAATATTGGGCACGTATCTATTAAGTCTCACAATGGTAGGGCCAGATGAGGGAGTCAGTTGTGTTGGGTCATTAGGACCATCAGTGTGAGACTGGAATGGAGACACACACTGCTGGACTGACTATTTGAAAATTTGGTAGTAAACCATGGTCTGGTTGCCAATTAGATAAGATGCCATTAGATGGCACAGAGCCATGTGCATGCATAAATGTCCCCAGGGTGGCATCCCACCCTGCCTGGGAGGAGTGCCAGAAGGCATTTGGGCTTTACAGATGTTTATTGTTTTTTTCAACTTTTATATCACTGAAAACATTTTAATTACAAGCACATGAGGGGGTGAAGCTAGCCAGCCAAGATGGAAGGTGTATAGCTAATCTGTTGCAGTTCCAGCTTCATCCATCCTATCACATCTGGAATTTCAGCACCTATTTCCACAGGATATCTCTTCGGATCTGCATTCTGCACATCGAGTTGAAGCCTAAAACCTCTATAGTGAACAAATCGAACAAGGGATTGCAATTATATTGGACTTTGAAGTTTCCACCTCATTGCCACTTCAGGCCTATAAGACACTAACAGGCCTCCAGGCTCTAGCTATTAAGCATCCTTGCAGACTGAAGATGGCTCATTCCAACGATCCTCAGATCCCCCTTACTCAAACAGTGGAACAACAACTGGGCAACATTACTTCCATGCTAAACAAAGTGTTATTTGATACGGCTGCACTTATTTCTACTACATCTACTACCAAAAAGGATGTGGAAAAACTCATTTCCAGAGTGGAGGATACTGAACTTCAAATCAAGCAACAGGATCAGATTTTACACAACCAACTTCTACAAGTTTGAGACCATCATAGCCAAATACAGTACTTACTGGCTAAGGTCGATGACCTTGAAAATCGAGGGAGAAGGAAGAACATTCGGATTGCGGGACTACCAGAGGGGGCTGAGGGCCCCGATATGATTTCCTTTTTGGATATGGATAGCTGGTAACCTCCATACAACATTTTCTATGGTCAGTGTTGCATGTAACATGCTGACCAAGATGTGGGGCTTGGTACCCACACACTATTCGCAACCCCCCCCCAGGGAGAGTTTTGGGCCGTTAGGAGGTGCTGGACTTCTTTCCCCCTCCCTGGCTGATAATAGACTACAACCACTATGAGAATCTCAGAGAGACCTCTCAACATTTCTTTGGAGTAGCCCAAGTAGTTATTCCAATGTCTTGCCTTTCAGTTGAGGTTTCCCTCTCCACCTTACATATCTTAACCCCTTGGGGTAAGATTTCATTCTGGACACATCTGGCCTATACCAAGGTGGTATATCAGTTTCCTTGTTCCTTTGGCATCTTACTAGAGATAATATCAGCTGCAAAAATGATTTCAGGAGTTGCTAAGACTTATGTTGGGCATTTTGTGGCCGTATTCATGGCTGCTACACTACTCATTCTAGGGTGGGGACCCTTAGTTATATATTGGAGTATCTTTGCTAAAATTCAATTATCTCTTAGGATGGTTTCAGTGTTTGTTTATAGTTGTTGGCAAGCAAAGTGGATCCATCTTGATAATGGCTAACTTTCCGAATATCACAACCACTGCTTGGAATTTTAGGGGTTTGAACTCTCCCATAAAAAGGAAATGAGTTCTGGCTCGACTGAAGAAGCTCGTTACTCAAGTCACCTTTTTGCAGGAGACTAAATTAAGTTCCAAAGAAGCTTCGAAACTTGTGAGGGATTGGGTGGGCACCAAAGTACACTGTACAGCCAAATCAGCCAAACAGGGTGTATCCATTTTGTTTCAGAAATTGCTGCAATGGCAATCTAAAGAGGTTTATGGAAGGGAGGGTGATGGTAGGTGGATCATCATGAAGGCTGCTACTCCCTCCAGTCCCCTGATCCTGGCAAATATATACGGCCCCAATGAGGATTCTCCAGAATTTTTCCATGCCATTTCTCAAAAACTCATGGACATTTCTTATGACAATCCAGATTTGCTATTAGGAGGGGACTTTAATCTGGTGTTGGATAGCCTTCTGGACAGATCCAATGCCAGACCGGAGCCCCATTGTAGAGTTCTACAGGCACTGCAGGAGCTTATGTCTCTACACCAGCTGTCAGACGTGTGGCGGGTTTTGAATCCCTCAGCAAAGGGCTTTACCTTTTTCTCTGCTCCATGCCAAATGGCAAGTAAGTTAGATTTTTGGCTTACTTCCCCTAATCTATCTATGGCTACCTCTGGGGTAGAGATCTTCCAAGTCTATATTTCTGATCATGCCCTGTTTCCCTTACCCTCTTACCTGCTATCCAAACCTTCAAATCATTATTATGGAGGCTCGACCCTCTCCTATTGTCAGACAAAGACTTTGCTCAGTGGCTTTGAACAGCCACAGAAGAATTCTTTCAGCACAATTCCCCTTCCTCTGCCTCTGCAGCAAGCATATGGGAGGCCTACAATGCCACCATTAGGGGAGGAATTATTAGCTTCACCTCACACAGATGGAAGATGAGGGACCAGGAAATTCAGCAGTTAGAGAACATTTTAAAATGTATGGAGGTTAAATACAAAGAGAAGCCCTCATTGCTTCAGACACCATCGGTAATATCCGCCCTGTCTTCCATACGAATAAAAATTAACACGCTAGTAAGTAGGAAGGCTGAGCTCTATATTCAAAGAGCCCAACACCGATACCAGGCTGAGGGTGAAAAGGCTAGCAAGTTGTTGGGTTTTGGTTAAAACAAAGACAAGCTGAAAGAACTATTATCAGCCTACAGGACCAATCAGGGAAGCTCTCCTTAAACCCCTCTTCAATTAACAATATTATGACCAACTTCTATAAAACACTTTACTCCTCACATGGGTACTGGAACAAAAACTCTTACGCTCAATTTATCGAGCCCTTACCCCTCCCTAAGCTCTCTGCTTCACAGAGAGATATACTGGACCAACCCATCACAGAGGAGGAAATCTGAAGAGCCATTAATAAGATGGCTCCCCACAAAGCCCCTGGGGGGGATGGTTTTTCGGTGGACTTTTACAAACTGATTCAGCCCTTGATTATAACCCCCCTGGCGAATATGTTGAACGAAGCATACTCCTGTGGGCAACTTCCTCCCACCCTGTCTGAGGCCTTAATTACTGTACTTCCAAAAGAGGGTAAAGATCTCTCCCTTCCAGCTAGCTATATGCACATTTCGTTAATTAATGCTGATGCGAAAATTCTGGCCAAAGTCCTCGCTACCAGATTGGAGGAATTTCGTCCAGAGATTATTCATCCATCATAGGTGGGTTTTGTTAAGGGCAGAATCAGTTCAGACCATATTCGGGCCCTAGTATCATTAATACAGGTGGTGGCTTCATTTCCTACCCTGGCGGCAGCAATTACCATTGATTTCGAGAAGGCATTTGATTCAGCCAGCTGGGAATATATACATGCTGTCCTGAACACTCTTAACATTGGCCCTTATTTTTCCACTTGGATAAAAAATACTCTATGAGTGCCCTACCACCAGGGTTCTTACTAACAATGCCATATCTGATCCATTTTACCTGCATAGAGGCAACAGACAAGGCTGTCCACTGTCCCCTTTACTTTTTGTGATTGCTATTGAACCTCTTGCAGCTGCCCTAAGGAATCATCCCCACATTCATGGTATTCCGGTTAAAGACAAATGCTACACCACCAAGTTGTATGCCGATGATTGCCTGATCCTGACCCGTGACCTACCACCCAGCCTCCCACACATCCTGTCTACACTAAAAACTTTCGGTGAACTCTCGGGCTTGCACGTTAATGTGGCAAAGTCGGAAATCCTTCCTCTTAATGATCTTTCCTCGTCGGTTAGTGTGGGAACTCAGGGATTAGCCTGGGCTAAATCGGACATAAAATATTTGGGCATCCGGCTTACTTCCAAAGTCTCAACCCTAATGGACATTAATTTAAAACCCCTTCTGGCCAAACTTCAAACTGCCACAAACAGATGGGCACATCTTCATCTTTCTATGGCAGGCAAGATTGCCACGATTAAAATGCTGCTTGCCCCTAGAGTATATCACTTAATATCCTCACATTCCCTTCCTCTTGCCCAATATATGGAACCAAAAGCTAAACATGCTAATTAGTTCCTTTCTCTGGGGTTCTACTAGGCCCAGATATAGAAGGGCCAAGCTAAGGGCTCAAAATCTAAGAGGGGGTGGAATTTACCAGATTTGTATCAGTATTCCATTGCGTTTATCATAGCAAAGACATTAAAAGATGAAGGCTTTCAACACACCGACCACCCTCCAGCCTGAATCCAAACAGAAAGAGACCTTATGAAGGGGCCCCCTGGTATTCGTTCTTGTGCCATATCCCCTACCCAAACAACATAAGAGTTGGCTTTCCATCCAACAGGGTCATTTGGCATGGCAAAAACTGGGGCTTAGATCCTCCCACTGTCTTGATTTGGGGAATTACATTCCACTATGGCAGAATCCCTACCTCTGTATTAACAACTCCCCCTTGAACTGGATGGGATGGGCTTCTAAAGGGATAAGGAATATTGGGGATCTAGAATCCCCGGGACACTCCGATATGGACTCATTCCAAAGTTTACAAGTCAGGTACGACCTGCCCCATAATGACTTTCAGAAATACCTTCAAATGAGAAGCCTCTACCAATCTTGGGTTAGGAGGAGATGCACCTGTATTTCTTGTAAAAAATGCAAAACTGCTAAATCCCCTCCACTGCCTCTTACAAAATGGCTTACGCATTCCAAAGGTAGGGCTGGTCTTATACCGAGGTTCCTAAGAGATAGTGCTCCTAATCCCTCTCTGCCGGCCAAGGTCAAGTGGGCTACCGCATTGGACACTACCATTACGGATTTACAATGGTGACAGTGCTGGCTGAGAACTCACCAGGCCTGCTGCATCCCCAAAGCCTCCTTCTACAGAATAAAATACTGCACCTTTGGTACTACACTCCGTCTCAACTAAAAAGGTTGGGTCTTCTTTCCAATGACTATTGCTGGAGGTGTGAGGCCCCAGAGGCAGATCTGCTCCACATCCTGTGGTCATGTACACCTCTGAAGCCCTATTGGGAGGCAGTAACACAACATTGCTCTACCATCCTAATGATGACCTTCCCAGCAGATCAGAGTCGATGGGTACTGTGTCTAACCCCTGAAATTCTTACCCTGCCAAAGCTTCTTTATTATGGCTCATACAGGCCTTGATAGAATGTAAATGACTTATTATATGATGATGGAGAACTGCAGAGGTCCCCTCCATTTCAGAATGGCTTAGTGCTTTGGAAAGGATGGCCACTTTGACTAGGATATCATGCTATAGAAATCAGTGTCTATAGAAATTTGCTGAGATATGGGCCCCCTACATGCTGTATATTGACTTTAATAAGTGAGCCTTGCCTTCCAGATATCTGAAGGACAAACTGAAACTCCCCTGACTTCTTAGTAAAATGGTTGCTTGGTTGTTAAACACTGTTATTGCTTCTCTATATATAGCTATCATAAGTGTTCCATTTTCAGATGATCAGTCTGTGGTTCCCTCCACTATCGGTTTCTCACTGTATGAGAAGAAGCTCAACTACTATTGTTTCCATGCTTTTGAACAATGAGTATATAATTGTCTCTTATGTTGCCTCTTATTATCTCCGTTGTATGATTAACTAGGTGTATAGTCATTCTGTAGAAGATGTTTGAATAACTAGATGTATTACTTATAGATATGCCTGTCTTGTGATGTAGTTCTGGAGCTTGGCTGTGTGCAGTGAGTGGTAATGTTGTAAACCACTTTGGCAGCCATTTGATTTAATAGTTAAAGTTCTGAAACAAAGTCTGAAATCTTCCAATAAAAAGACTAACTGCAAAAAAAAAATTACAAGCACATGAGCTGAAGGTCAGGTTGCCAGAAACAGTAACAGATCTGAGCCCCAGTGATAGTCCACATGTTGAACAAACATCAGGATCCCATTTGGTACTAAAATAAGATAGAAATTCAGTGTCTTCCAGTTAATATGTTATAGCAATTTCATAGGAACACAGTAAGGCAAAAGAGAAAGGCATGTTATATGTCAAATATCTTCACACCTATACACCTGGCTCTTGTGATGACTAAGGGAAGCATAGTGTGGGGATCATAAGGTAGGTGAATAATCCATAACTCCTTAGTATACAGAGGTTCCAGGTGGAACTAACATCTCAACCAGAAGAGGGAAACAAATGTGAGGTGGGAGCACTAATATGCAAATATAACTTGTCAGTGGTGTGGATCCCGTCTCCCAGGAAACTTAGCATCACTAGGTTTTGCACCACTTCTAATGGCTGCTTTGTGCAGGCATCATATGAGTGGTATCAATGCTCTGGTCTTCCGGGGTGGGGGGGGCAAGATGAACTAATCTACCTTCCCCAGTGTGGAGGGCCTAAAAGATTGTCATCTGAGGCCAAGCCCCTTCCATCAATGTAAGGAGGGGGCCCTGACCACCTAAGAGAGGGTGAAGACACAAACTGTAGAGTGAGGGAAGGTGAGAGAAGTCTGAGAATACTAGATCCATTTTAGCTATAGCATGAGCAGACAAGGAAAAAATGTCTAGCTTGACCAACCGCAGAGTTAGCCCACAAGGGCAGATTGCCTAGTAGTATTGGACTGTACTGTTACAACCAGTGGTTGTAGAGACTCAGTAGGGTTATCAGACAACTGGAATATAAACATGTATTGGTCACTCTGCCATTAAGGTGGTTCAGAGGAACTTTGGACCGATGTGTAATAAGGTAAGGATTCCAGATGCTGTGGTACAGCTGTAGTTTGCCAGATGTGATGTGCACAGTTTTCTCATATCTAGATGTGAGAGATATTAGGTTGTGTCTCTCAAGGACAGCAGAAGGAGCAGGATCCCTCCAATGTCATAGAAGCACATGTTTGGCAGTATCCATTGCTCAGTTAACCCTGAGCTGCTGTGCAGCTGTTAGAGTCATAGGGTGTGATGACAGTCCCAGGAGTGCTTATTGGCCATCTCTGACTCCTGGAATTGGGGCGACTTTGTTATATGCTGCCCATACTCCTGACCAGTAAGATTCAAGGGCTGGGCATGCCCAGATAATGTGTGTTAGAGTGACTTGTGGGGAGGAACATCTCCAGTAATCACTATGTGGCTGGAGCCCTGCTCTGTACAGCCAGTGTGGTGTCCTGTAAGCTGGATGGAGAAGTTTGAACTGGAGTGCCTTGGCCTAAAATTCCTGCTTTGCCCTGTAGGTGTTTGTCTAAACCTGTTCCCACCTCAGGGGAAACTGTAACGTCTAGCTCCATCTCCCACTTATCTCTTGGACCACCAGTGGGAGTGGGAGTGGTAGCAGTCAGGAGTGCAGTTGTTTAAACTTGGATGCTAAGTGCTGCATGGACTTTAAAGAGCAGATCCACCTTTCTAAAAGCTCTGACTAGGGAAGCATATGAGATGAGGAAACTTGATGCTTCAACATACATGTCCCTCAATTGCAAGTATCTCCAGAAATAGGTTTTGGGGATATGGAAAACCTCTTGAAGTTTGTTGAAGGAGTACAGGACTCCAGTCTCTGGGTGGTAAATATCGCCCAGGTTCTGAATCCCTTGTACCACCCATAGCTCCCACCCAATTGGCTTCCTATTTATGGTCATCTGGGGATTAGGCCACAGTGGGCTGTTACCGACTGTGGACTCCAGCTTAATTGCCTACTGTGCTTGTCCCAAACAAATTTAGTGTATCTGACACATGGGGATATGTTTGATCTGAGGGACCAGTCAAGAAGTATTAAGACTGGGGAGACAGGAAGCCCCTTTGTGCGAGCTCTAAGTAGATCCACCCTGGTGTGGGGTTTCCTAAGATGTAATTGATTTTAGCTTGCCTGAGAACCATACAGTCATGAAACAAATGGAAATTGAGAAGACCAAACCTTCCCCTGCTCCAGTGCTCCTATAAGGTTTTTAGCCATGTCTTTGGGGGTTTACCCAATCAAATGAATGAGTTAAGCTTACAGTGAAGGCGTGTAAAGAAAGGCCCTGGGAGTTGCATCAGCAAGTTAGTCAGGATGTATTGGAGCTTAGGGAGTGCAACCATTTTAAGGGCATTTACCTTGCTTCAAATGGAGAGAAGTTGTGAACACAGTCTAGACAAATCAGTGTCCAGCTTGTCCAACATGGTTTGGATGTTCACTGCCATAGTTTCCGCTATGGTATGTTTAAGCTGAATACCCAGGCAAACTACTGTATGCCACCAGGGGACCTTTGGTTAGGGTGGTTTTGGAAAAGCTGAGGTGTGCATACACTATTCAGGGGCATAACCTTGGACTTAGAACTCTTCAGCTTGTACTCAGAGAACCAAGTAATGAAGTATGATTGATTGTAGAGTGTTCAGTGAAATGAGGACATCTGATAAGAATAAGGTAATGTAATCTGTAACGAAAGATATTTTATGGGAAGACCCCCCCCCACTAGGATACCCTGAATCCTGGGACAGCTCTAATTTTCTGGGCCACAGGTTCAATTGCTAGAAGGACCAGAAAAGGGGTAAGGGGACACCCCTGTTTTATACCTCTATGCAGTGGGAAGTAGGGGGAGACAAGGGAATTTGTCATAATTTCTTCTGATGGGGAGACATACAGTAGCTGCATCAATTAAATGAATTCCAGTAGGAATCCAAATCTGCCCAGTGTGTGTCAAACAGGTAAGCCCACTCCACCCTATTGAATGCCTTCTCACTGTCAAGCAACAGGGTGGCAGTCGGCAGTGGTGTGGATCTTGATTCCCAGATCAGATCCAAGGTTCTGTGAATGTTGTCTTAACCCAACCTGCCTGGTAGAAAGCAAACCTGGTCAGGATGAATAAGGGAGGGCATGACCTGTTCTAGTTATCAGAAGAGTGTTTTAGCAAATATCTTTGCACTGCCATTTATAAGGAAGATGGGGTGGAATGGAGAACAGAGTACACTGTTTTCCCCTTTTTAGGTATCAAAGTTATAAGTGACTGTGAGAAAGGCAGTGGGGAGGGTCCCCCACCTCCAGCCCTCGCTAAACACTGTTGCCATTTTAGGCACCAAGGTCTCCCCCAGTATATGGTACAATTCTCTAGGGTAGCCATCTGGCCTGGGAGACATCCCCGGGATATGGACTGGATGGTGGTCTTCATCTCATCTGATCTAACAGGTGTGGTCAATGCTCCAATATATTCCCTGGGCACCTGGGGTACAGTAATATCACTGTAGAACCTATAGAGTTGGATGGGGATGGGACTGCCTCTGAGAAGTATAGGTGCTGATAGCATTCTCTGAAGGTATTATTGATATCTAGCTGATTAGTTACTTTTCCCGTTGATCAGTGTGGATTATAAGAATGTATTTGTATGCTCATTGGGTCCTGAATCTAGCTTCTAGAAGTTTCCCCAGTTGTTCCCCAGCTTGCCAATATTTCTGGTTAAGCCTACATAGGGTGTATTCTGTCCTATTCTGTAGGATGTTCTTGGTTTCAGATTTTAGGGTTTTGATCAGAGGATGGATGGTATTGCTGCAGGCAGGGTACAACTGGATCTTGTGTTTGAGTTTTTTTATGGTTCCCCCCTTTTACTACATACTTATAAGGGCATCCTCCTGTCTCTGTAATTTTAAGGTGTATGCAATTAATTTGCCCCTTAGTATAGCTTTCATGGCCTCCCAATTTATGGAATGGGATATGTCTAAGGTATCAGTGATGGAGTAGTACTCATTTGCAGCCAGAAGATAACTTCTGCATGTTGTAAAATTGCTTGTTTGTTTTTATTTTGTTAATCAGGTAAGGACAGTGGGACAAGCCCGTTTTCAGTTCCAACTCGAACACATATTACAATAAAAAACAAAAACATAAGTACACAAGCAAAAGCAGCAAATAATTAAAAACGTTTACATTCATGTGAGGCAAGCAACCATATTTTCAATTTTCTTTTAAAACTTTCACTCATACAAACAGTTCTATGATCCTCAGACAAACTATTCCAAAGATATGAAACAGCCACAGAAAAGGCTCTAAAGTCAGCTTTGGTGGGACAAGATCTGTTAAAGAGAAGGGGTCTTCTAAAAGATCTGAGATTCAATGTTGAACATTGAATCCTCAGCAATTCAGTTAAGAGAAACTTATCAGTCTCAAATAGGGATTTAAAAGTTAAAGAATAAACAAAATACATAGAACAGGCATTAGGTGGTAACCAGTCAAAGGAAGAATATAGCAAGCAGTGATTTGTACGGGGAGGAGCGCCTAACACAAAACTACATATGTTATTACATACAATTGATAAGGCCTGAATTTCCCTAGCTGACAATTTATGATACAGACTCCCTGCATAGTCTAAATGAGGTAAAAGCACCCCAATGTCTATGGCCTTTTTGGTCTCAAGAGTGAAATACTGTTTCAATTTGTAGATTACCCCCAATTTGTGATTCATCTTGCGACACACTGTTCTAATTTGAGCTTGAAAAGGTAAACCAGGGTCCAACAAGGCCCCTAGATATTTAAACTCATACACTTGCTCAAGGGGATTTCCATAAATATCATGAACAACTAAACTAGGATTATTCTGTAAATGAAATGGGGTCCCGAACAGCATTGCTTTGGTCTTAGAAGAATTCAAAACAAAAGCATTCTCACCAAACCAGTGACAAACTGAAATAAAATCTTGCTCCAAGTGATGAGTTAAAGACACTAACGACTGAGATTGTGTAAAAAGTATTAAGTCGTCAGTATAAAGTAGGCTGTCACAGGTTGAGCAAGCAGAAGGCATAGGATTAATAAACAAAGAAAACAGAAGAGGACCCAGAATAGACCCTTGAGGAACACCAGACTAGATAGGAAAAGTAGAGGAAATAGAAGAATCAAAGAATCAATAGAAACATAAAGAGAATGTTTTAGATAGATAGCCCCTAAACCAAGCAAACACATTATCCGAAAATCCCAGTCCACCCAATCTAACACATACCAGTGAATGATTTATCAAATAGAATGCCTTGGTCAGGTCCACGAACATGGCCCCAAGGATAAGTCCATTATCAAAACCACAAAGGGCGGCATCAGTGAACCTGACCAAGGCAATCTCAGTACTGTGATTAGGCCAAAAGCCATGTTGCTGGGGATACAGCACATCACACTTCTGCAAATAAGATGTAATTTGTTTATTGACAATTCTTTCAAGTAGTTTACTTAAAGGATTGAGGACAGAAATAGGGCAAAAATCATTAAGCCCAGATGCGCCCAATTTCTTTGGAATAGGAACAACTGTTGAGCATTTCCACTTAGAGGGGGAAAAAATCCAGTAACTAAACTTAAATTAAAGATTGAACATAAGGGGCCAGCAATGTAGGGAGCTACAAGTGTGATAAAATGGCCATCTAAGCCCTACTGCAATCACTATATTTGTCAGGTATAGTCAACACTAGTTTAAGAACCTCTTTCAGAGAAACAGAATTGTAAAAAAGTGATCTACCAAATGGGCTAGATGGTTTTAGAGCTGGTAACTTAAGCCCATTGTCACAATAACTTGATAAATCTGAGAATTTTAGACTAAACTGATTTGAAATGTCAATAAGATCTGAAACTACCCCTGAGGATGTAGACAATGACTTGATATTGCATTTAGTTTTGGGGAACAGAAGTTGATTAACAGATAACCAAAATGATTTGGAATTGGTTAATTTATCAGATAATAATTTTCCTGTAAAAACCCTCTTTGCATCCTTAACCAAATGAGACACCTTATTGTGAAGGAACCTATATCTATCCATTAGAAATTGAGAAGGCATATTCTTAAAGTTGGACCATGCAATATCCCTAGCCTTCATCCAGTCCTTAAAGAGGAACTTCCCCAGTCCTTTTTACTTTCATGCGTAAATTACCTCTTCTGGCATTGATTCTGGAATTGTATTTTATTACTGTCCACTGCAGGTAGTTTTTGCACTCTGAGCTGCTAAAATCTGCAGGATGTACCAGAGCTTCTACAGCAAGCCTGGTGTTGCTGTGGGCCCAGGGCTGTACTGCTGACATCACTATAGAGCAGAGTCAATTTCATAAAAAAACAAACCAACATACTGACAAGGCATTTGGATTTTGGTATAATGAATTGCCAACAGGGTGTCTTGGGGAAGAGAAAACACAGTATGTACACTGAATATTGGTAGGTTTCCTTTGCAACATTGTTGCAACTGCATGGTACTGCGCTGTGTGAGTCACTCCTCTACCCTACAGTGATGTCATCAGGAGCTAGCAGCCCAGCAGCTGAACAGCAAAGGCAAGTGCAGCAGGGCTCACAAACAAATCCAAATTATGGAAGGCAGAGTAGACCTTGGCCAAAAATAACAAATGCACTCACCTTTTCCAGTCTAGTACTGCATATAATGAATATAAGCTGTAACTTTTTGGACCATCAGGGAAGTCCCTCTTTAATTTCAGTGGTAAGCCATCTATTGTTTTCCCCTCTGACACACATCTTTTTAAGTGGAAAAAACACATTTTGAACAGGAACTAGTGTCTTACAGAAGAAATCAAAAACATTGTCGGGATCTGGTATATAGTCCAAAAAGGAGCAGTCAATTTCCAACATGTATTTATATAAGGCAGACATATCAGCATGCTTAAAATTCCTGAACTGCAAGAGGCGAGAAGGGACTTTGGGGCACCTAAAGTTTAGCACACAGTAGGTAGCCTGGTGGTCACTGACAGAGTTGGAGAGGGTCCCAACCAGGGACACTCTCTGAGGGCTCTCAGTGACCACCCACTCTAAAATAAAATGATTACCTGTGGCTGTGTTCAGCCTAGTAGGATCAGAGATAAGCTGAACCAGTGAGAAAAACTGTAATAAATTCTCTCAGCCTAAACTGTCAGACTGTGCCCAATTCACATTAAAATCATCAAGCATTATAAAGTCTTGGCCTCCCACAAATTTAGCAGTATAATTCAATAGTTGCTTCAGGCCCGTAATGCCACAATCTGCTATATTGTATACACCACTTAAATAAACATACTTACTACACTCCAGTACCAAACGTATTACCAACCAATCATTCAGGCAAACATTATTCAGGCTGCTCAAAACAACAGTGATCTGAAAATGATCCCTAAAATAGATTGCAACCCAACCCCTATTCTTTTTCCCTTTTCTATCTGCCCTAACCAGACTACCCTGAAAGAGCACACAAATGATCCCCTATATTAGGTTTTAACCAGGTTTCAGAAACAAAAATTAAATTGGGTTTATAGGCATTGGAAATATTTTCAATTTCAACCAATTTGGGCAATAAACTCCGAGTATTCAAATGTAACAATTTAAGACCATGTGTTGCATACCAGGGAACAGAGGAAGGGGCAATTGAAGTAGCCAAGTCAATGAGCCCGGGATTCAATTCAATGTCTCCAGCAAGCAAAAGTAATCTGAAACAGATAAATAGTCTTAGGAAAAAGCCTGGCATTCAGCCTCCATTTATTCCTAGGTTCTGAGCAGGTACCGCTAGCATGGGATAGTAGAACTGGTGCATGGTCAGAAATAAGGATATTCCCCAGTGTGATTCCCCACACTTGGGGTAGAATATCCTGGGACACAAAAAGGAGTCATGGGCTGAGAAATAGAAGGTAACGGTCAATGTCTTGGGATTGCATGGTCCTCCACACATTTTGAAAGCCATTTTGTCTGAAGGTAGACGCCATATGGGTGGCCACCACTGATTCATTCCTGGGGCTAGATCCAGTATGGTCAATTTCAGTATCCAGAGTGAGGATTAGGTCTGCCCCAGGATGACATGGGAAGAGCCTTCTGGTAATTCTGATAGGATAGCATCATAGAATGTCAGATCGAGGGAATTAGGGCCACAAATACTGCCAAGTATGATAGGTTCACCTTGATGAGCACCATATTGGAGAATAAGTCTACCCTCTGAATCTTTAAATTCTGTACGAATGCCCACCTGCAGGCCCTTTTAGCACAAAATGGCTACTACCCTCTGTTTTGAGGTATATGCACAATGTACAAATTGTACTCTTTTCTAGCTTCACCCCTGCAGGCGACACAGCTGAAGTGGTTCTCCTCCTTCCTGGGGCATGGCTCACCTCTGGTTGCTGTCCCCATCAGCTCACCAGCTGCAAGAACCAGCTTTGCCCTTGCAGGCACCACAGCCAAAGTGGCTCCCCATTAGCTCACTGGTTGCAAGAACCAGCTTCACCCCTGTGGGCACTACAACTGAAGCAGCTCTCCTTCTTCCCGGGGCATGGCTCACCTCTGGCCACCGTCCCCATCAGCTCACTGGCTGCAAGAACCAGCTTTGTCCCTGCAGGCGCCACAGCCAAAGCAGCTCTCCTTCTTCCCGGGGCATGGCTCACCTCTGGCCGCCATCCCCATCAGCTCACTGGCTGCAAGAACTAGCTTTGACCTTGTGGGTGCCACAGCCAAAGCAGCTTTCCTTCTTCCTGGGGCATGGCTCACCTCTGGCCTCAATCCCCATCAGCTCACCGGCTGCAAGAACCAGATAATTCACTGCTTTACCTTCGCTGTCTTGGCCTGAACTCAGGAGCATGGGTCTATCTCCTATTAGACAGCAGCCTCGGGGACATCTGCTCCACTATTGGCTGAAAAGAAATCAGGTCTCCTGCGATTGGCCACACTCAAACACCGCTGCTTTCAACCTAGCTTGGTCCCCTCTCTAGTAGATGTCAGTACTGCGCAACTGCGGCAGATTTTCTGCTGCTTATTTTGGTTGTTTTGGGGTGAATTTTCCTCACTCATTTTTCACTGCCCCTCTCTGTCCTTAACTCTGTTGTAATTGGTGTTTAAATGTGCTGTTCTGACTATTGCTACTGTAATCCCGATTAAGTACTGTTCAAAAGGTATTTTTGATGATACTTTCCCTGCTCATTGTAACCTGTCTAGATCTGTTGATGTACTGCCTGTTAGTGTTTAATATGCAATGAAATTGTGTCTAGGCTATAGCTCATTTTAGGTTTCTTGTGTTGCAGCCTTATGTGACCTTGCTTTGCCCTGCCTTTATCAACGAAGCTTTCTGAAAATGTATCCCCTTATTTAGAACTGTTCACTGCTAGCTTGCAGTTTTATGAATTACTTTTAAGTTGTTTAAATTCAGTTAAACTAGAGCTGTTCACCACTTGATTTAATACCTCCCCCTCCACTTCTGGTGGTATCACCCTTAATCCCACTAACCCTCGCCCCCTCCCCCCTGCCTGCACCTTGCATATTTTTTATCCTCACTGAACCTCCCTGTTAATCTGATCTCTCCTGCACTTCACACTTTAACCCTTGCTGCCACATCTTGGCCTGCCTTTTGGGGCCCCTTCCCCACCATTTGTCTCCTCTCAACCCTCCTTCCATGCTCCCTGCCATCTCCACACCCTGTCTGCCCCCTGCCCACCATTTGTCCCTTGTTAAATGTTAATCTCTTCTCCTTGTTTCCCCTCTGTTTTCCAGTTTCGCCCCTGCAGGCGCCACAGCTAAAGCAGCTGTCTTTCTTCCTGGGGTGTGGCTCACTTCTGGCCATCATCCACATCAGCTCACTGGCTGCAAGAACCAGGTAATTCACTGCTTTACCCTCACTGTCCCAGCCTGAACTCTGGAGTACAGCTCTATCTCCTATTGGACAGCAGCTTCAGGGACATCTGCTCCACTATTGGCTGAAAAGAAATCAGGTCCCCTGTGACTAGCCACACTCGAACACCACTGCTTTCAACCTAGCTTGGTCCCCTCTCTGGTAGAAGTCAGAAAAGTGCTACTCCGGTGGCTTTTCAGCTGCTTATTTTGGTTGTTTTGCGGTGAATATTCTCCCACCCAGCCTCCCCTGCCCCTGGCCTGTATTAAATCCAGTAAAGCCCCTCCCACCCCTTAGCTTTCAGCCAATCCACTCTGAACTACCTCTGCTGTCTCTGGCTCTGAGCCTCCACTCCCTATGGCCCTGTTTCTCCTTCCCTCACCCTTCCTGCATGTAATTATATCCTCTCCACCCTCCCTTGGATTCTGTGTCTCATTCTTTTATCTTTCCACATAAAGCTATCCACTCCACACTCCCTGGCTTCTATGTCTCATTCTTTTATCTTTCCACATATAACTAGGTCCCCTCCAACTCATTTACCCGCCTCAACTAATTTCCATCTCTCTGCCTCTCACTAGATTATCCACTCATCCCCTAAGCCCACGGGGTCCAGAAATCCCTCCACCCCCCCCATACACATAATGATTCTGCTAAAGACACTAGGCTTTCTAGCTATGTGCCAGGTATTGGCACCCATAGCTACTAAGACACTTGCATTGACACTAAATTGTTCTTTAATAACATCTTTTACAATCTCATACTACCTACCAGGCCACAAATCAACTTACACCACAATGCTAATTACTTCCTGCAACACTGCGATGCACCTCAGCTTATGAATGGATTAATGGCACCCCATATATCCCCTCCCAACCCAATCACTAATATGATAATCGCCAGTTCCTTGGTCAAGCATTGCAAACCTACAAAATCTAACTGCTCGCAAGCACTAACTTACCTAAAGTGGCAGGCAATCTGAATGGCCTGGTTACTATTACTTCTGTCTGGGAATATACACCCTAACCCTGGCCCCATTACAAGTACCACAGCCAAACCTAGTTTGCCCTGCGGCCTGACTCTTGCCTCCATCGACATTTGTAGCCTTTTGGCAAAAATTGACTCCTTGCAAATTTGGATTACCCAACATAAACCAGATGTGTTCTCTACTTAAAGGACCACTTACAGGCCCAAATGTTACCACCTATCACTACCAGTAGTAACTCCCAACTCCTAGCGTTAAAAGTAATGCTTGGCACAAACAGCAAAACGATAACCATGGCATCAGTATACATCCCCCCCAAGGACCAATCCAGTGGCTCTAAATTTGTTCATGACTACCTGGCTGACCATTGCCAGAACAAGGAACTAATAATGATGTGGAATTTTAACATTAACTGGGCATCACCTAGCACAGCTCCCTATAAAGATGCTTTATCTGCCCTTAACATGACCCAGGCAGTTAACTATCCCACCTGTATAACTTACCACACAAGCTCACTGGGTCATTACAAACCGACCAGATAGAATAACTAATTTAGTAGTCCTCCCAGATTCTCTCAGTGACCACTTCTCAATCCTTATCAGCTGGTCAAATAAGTCCCCTAAGGTCTCAACTAGAAAAGTCACAAACAGGTTATTGAAAAAAGGGAAACTGGCTTCCCTTAAAGCTCACCTTAGGCTCCAAAACTAGAGCTTCTTAGACACCGCAAATGACGTTGATACTGTGCTGAAAGGTTTCATTCAAAAATTTAATGAATCCTGCAATATCTTTGCACCATTTACAAAAAGGAAGATTTGGGACTCCTGCAACTCCTGGATCTCTCCCCAACTACTAAACATGATGAAGCACCGAGATGACCTATGGGCCATAGTTAGAATTTCAGGCTTTCCAGCAGATATGCAGGCATACAAAACTTCACTGAACAGTTGCACCTGGGCAATTTGCCAGGCAAAAAGCCAACATTTCAGAACTGAGCTTACTAACTCCAGGGTGATAGCTGTAGTTTCTGGGTTAATATTAAAAGAATCTCAGGTAAACCCAATAAGACTCCACCCAACTTACTAAATGTGGAAGGTACTCCCACCCAAGGCCCTAGGATCATAGCCAACACATTTAATAAGGCATTCACAGATCTCAGTGGTGTACTGCCTCTTGACTTCATCAAACCTTTAACTGGTGACAAATGCCTGCAGGGCCCTGTGTCCCTCTGTAACCTCCGCCAGCCTTCTACCTGAAAATTATCACTCCAGCTAAGTCCAAGAAATATCTCACAAAAGTGCTCATTAAGACCAGAGCCAGCAGTGATATGCTGGACCTTAAACTAGTAAAACTCACCCTCGACACTATCCTCACTCCTCTAACCAACATTATAAACCTTTCTCTTACCTCAAGGAAATTTCCTCACCTTTGAAAAGATGCAGTGGTCATGCCCATCCACAAATCCGGAGACGAGAACCATCCACTCCAACTACAGACCTATTTCAATTCTCCCCCCCAAAGTGCTTGAATGCATAGTATCAGATCAACTGGCAGACTACCTGGACAAGTACCAGCTACAATGCCAATAGTAGCATGGTTTCTGAAAGCAGCTTAGCACCTCAACTGTCCTAGCTGAATTCACTGGCTATATTCACAATGCACTAGACCAAGGGCTCTTGGTGGGGGCTACCTATATAGACCTCACCAAGGCCTTTGACACTGTTAACCATGAACTGCTTCTTAACCAACTTTCCTGTAGGGGCTTATCTGTAGAGTCCTTATGCCCTTATGCTACTTCAGGAGCTACCTCACAGTTAGAGAGCAAAAAGTGAACATTCAAAATGTTCTTTCCAAAAACTTGCCAGTTTCTACAGGGGTGCCCCAAGGCTCAATTCTAGGCCCGCTACTCTTCAGTTTATTTCTTAACCACCTCCCCCTAGCTGTTACAGACAATGTCTTATTATACACAGATGATGCTGTACTTTACTCAAGTCATCATGACCCCACTGTTCTGGAAAATCTAATGCAGATTAATTTCACTGCTGTAGAGCAATAATTCCTCAATTCCAACTTATTGCTAAACTACAGAAAAACTAAAGCAATGATGTTCATCTCAGTCCATAATAAACACAAGACTTACCAACTTCAAATCTGCAACAATCTTAACTCCCCGCTTGAAATGGTAAACAATTTCAAATATCTAGGTGTGACACTGGACAGCACCCTATCTTACACATAGCACATTGATAAGGTAACTAAGTCAGCCATCACTAAGCTGGATCTACTATGCTGTAACAAACAATGCCTTACCAACGAAGCTCTTAAAGCTGCTTTGACAAGCTCAGTGCCGTCAATCATTGATTACAGCCTAGTGGTGTATGGTGCCATGACTAACACTGCACTCAAGTGGATCAAGACCATGCTAAACAAGGCTTGTCAGCTTGTGCTGGGTGCAAACCAGTTGACACATACTTGTGCTCTCTAGTCTGGGTGGCTTAACCTTGGCAATAGAATACAATATCAGGTCTGTCTTTTGGCTAAGAAGTCCATTTTTGGGCTTACCCCCCCTGGTGTGAGAAACCTCCTCACAAAACACAACTCTGCTAGAAGTTTTAGGGGCGCACATGAACAGTCACTGAAAATCCCCTTCCGACGGACCACACAAGGTCAGTGATTCTATGAATACCACACATCACTCTGGTTAAACTCACTGAGCGGGGATCTCCAGAAGGAAAGCAAGCTCAGACCATTTAAAGCTAAATTTTGTGCTTTTATAGCATCTAGTAGTAACTGCGACTGTGGGAACTAGCATTCCCCTGTGACCTAATAATCCAGATGCTACCCTCTAGCCTTCAGCTACACCACTGTTTCCATTCCGCTACCTGCATTTCTCTCCCCCCTGTAACTTCCCTCCCCCAGCTACCCCCCTTGCTCTCCCCTCCCTATTCCCTTTCTGTTCCAGATTTCTGGGACTCACCCTACTTTTACCCTGCCCTATCCCCACTTTCTCCATTTTCCCTTCTCCCCTTTTCGCTCCTGGATCCTCCCTCCTACCCTCGCAGTCTTCATCTCTGTTGTTGGCTGTTAATCACTAATATCTCAATACTCTTCCCCAATGTGCTTCTTTTCTCTGGTCCACATCTGCTTCCGGAAGCATTACTCTTCTCTGTACTTAGTTCAATAGAGCTTTCCATACAGCCTAGCACTTAGAAAAAAGAACTGCTTATAAACATGTTCTTGCAATCATACTCCTCAGCATCACTGTATATGACATAACCTGTGATTATGTCAGTTGCCTTTTGCTCTTTCTACTAGTCATAAGATTGTATTAGCCCTATGAATCCATCTACTTTTTGTAACTCTGTGTCATTTTGTCCTGTTACTCTGATGAGGAACCTCTGTAAATCAGCTCCTGGCTCAAAGGTATCTTCAAAATCTTACTAACAAATGATAAATAAAAGAATAATAAGTAATAAAAAAGCCACATACTTTGCAGGCGGTGCACGTCTCCCTCCAACATGTGCGTTTCTTAGATAATAGTTATGTTGCACTGCATATCGTGCAAGTTTTGCAGCACCTACCTTCATTTTATGGGACAGTTAAGACCCCTAACATTCCATGAAATAATTTTTAAGTGACTAGTGGAGGCCACTATCAGGTTCTGGGGAGAGACTGTATCAGCTGACTTGTTCTCCTGCAGGCATTTGATCTTCTGGGTAATAGTGCCAAAGGGACCCAACATAGAAGATAGGGTTTCTAGAAAATTTAACTATCTGTGCAGTAGTGTCCAATTAGTTTGACAGGTGAAAGTAATTGTATGATCATGTCAGCAGTATGATGAAACCATGAATAACTCTGAAGTGATTGGTGAGGGTGATGCCTTTTGAAGCTGTGTATCATCAGAATCAGCTAATAAACACACAAGCTGCTTGATCCATCTTCTGGTATGGACAATAATTCAGTGAATTGTCTCATGGTAATGGTGTCCCTGTGTATGAAAGTTTTTCCTGGTCTCCATCTGCCCAGACCCATGGTGCAGGGTGAGTTAAAGGCACACGTTAAGGTTGTAACACCCCTGGCTTTCCCTGATGAGAAATGCCACCACATAACCATAGACACAGGTTGAGTACTTCAAATGGTTTCATGTTGGGGCTTGTTCTCCAGGATTTGGGAGATGCAAATGTGGGAAGAACAGTGCACAGGGTTCTCTGGACCACTCACACAGTCTGTAGTCTATTTAAGGCATATCTGTCAAGAAACCACTGAGATATGAGCCTCAGAAGTTTAGTTCATGTAAAAAAAGGTATCAGTTTTGCAGGTTGTTTTTACAATTGATTGCACAAGAAGGAACTGTTGCCTATAGCTGATTGGCATAGTGTTGCATGATTGGTTGTTAGGACTTAAAGGCCCACCACTGTGTCAAATAGGTAGGGTTTGAAGAAGGCCTGCATGATGGTTACATGCATGAGAGCAGCCCTATATGGAGGCATTGGAAGGCAACAATTGCAGAGAGCCAATAGAATCTAAAAAGGAAAGTCCCAGCAAACCAAGCAGAGAAACCAAACCATCCATCAGACCAAGAGAGCCACAGATCAATCTCCAGCCTTTCATCCTGGCCTACAAGGACTCTGAGGAACCAGAATCAGCTGTAGCTGAAGCAAGGAATCAGCAGACTACCAAATAACTCTTTATCCATGCCCCTGCTTGCTTAAAAGAGGAAAGTGCACTTGTGGACCTCTGCTTACCTATGTAGGGAGACCATGCCTAAGGACTCCATCTATGAGTTTGCTCTCTGGGGATCATGATCAGGTACTGTAATGACCTTATTGGGGAGCAGGGCACAGAGCAGGGCAAGTGAAAGTAGCTGTAATTTTACAAGTAACTGCCTCAATCCCCCAGTGTGAGCATTGGTAAATGACCCATTAACTGAACTTTAAATTGAACTATACAACTGCAAGATACAAGTCAGAACAGGAATCACAGGGAGTGGGGACCACCTGCAGGATGTCAAGCAGTCTGGACTTGAGCTGTGACTGGATAAATTGCTAAGACACTAGTGGATGAGAGCATTAAAACTCCAAATGGAGAACCAGGTCCTGGAGAAGTTACTGTAATGTCCAGGTGCCAGCCTGGAGGGGTTGCCTTCAACAAAATCTTCCCCTGTGTACTATGACTGTAGCTTTAACCATGTGGACAGGGTACTGACTGTAAAGCTTTGTGAACTCTGCTATGATCATACAATACCTGGGCATGAGATAGCTACCCTCCTAGACTCTCACATGTGATTTCCTGGTCTGTGGCATGCATCAGGAAGTCAAAAGAGCCTGCCTACAGTGTCTGTCCCTGCCATCGCCACTGACCTGAACAGCTGGATATAGAGGCCTTAACCAACAGCCTGTGGGAAGCCAAACAGACCATAGCAAAGAGCCTGACCTGTGGAAGAGGTGCCTGCCTATCAGGGCCAAATAGGTGACTGCTAGGATGCAAGGGTGAAAAATTATAATTCAACCAGAGACCTGGTGAGGTCCCAGGTGTGGTCATGAGTCTCCTCCCTGGCTGAGTCTTTGGTGAGCATGGGAACTGGTGTGCCAGTCAGTGAGAGTGGGTCAGGGTCAGAAGGGAGTTGACCAGCAGTTCAGAGTAGCTTAGCCACTGAATAGGCATGAAGATCCATTCTGTTTTCATGATCTTGCCTCCAAACACAGTTGCCAACAAGGTCAGTCCCCAGCTAGCTCTGTCTGACCACATAAAAAAGAAGAAAGACATCAGCAACACCATAACAATGGAAGAAGAAGAAAAGGAGGAACCAGAACCTGTAGATTTAGTTGTGGAGGAGGAGATGGAGAAAACTGTTGATCCAGCCATTCTAGAGTCTTTCATAGGAGTCTATATGTCTCCTCTCTGAACAGTGGCCACCACATGAGATGCTCCAGAGCAAGAATTCACCATGGCTCAGATTGGGGAAACAATGCTAGATCATCAGGATGCAATGGATGAAGTAATGAAGAAATGGTGGCATGGACCTTGGCTGCCACCAGGCAAAGGAGAAGTTAGACATCTTGATAAGACTGTCCAAGCTGACATGCCATAAGAAGATGGGTCAAAACCCATTACAAATATTACTTTCCATATATGCTGGGATGCCTGTGAGGAATTATAGAAGCTTAGAGCAAGCACAGTTTGTTGCTAGAAGTCCAGAAAGTGTTGCCCAAAGGGTTACCATATTTGTTATAAACAGAAAAAAGACAAAATTGACCACATTATAAGAAGCATGATTTCCCCTTGGGAAATAAGCAGGAGTGTCCTGATGCAGTAGGTTCTCTATACTGATTTGGATGGCCAACAGATTGGATACTTTATTTGGACTATCAGACCAGATGGAGAGCATGTCAGAAATGTTCATCCCCAGCATTATGCATGAGGTAGAGGCCCAGGACTATGCATGTCAACACTGGGGTCAGAAGGGGTCCCAGTTCCTCTCACCACCAAGGAGTACCACCAGTTTGTTTTCCAAGTTACGTGTGCTTTCCCCTATCAAGGAGGGGGGAGTAATTTTGTCTCTTCAGAATGGAAGTGGCTTGTGATCTCAGCTTCAGGGGGCTGCCTGGTACAACCCCCCAAATAAAATGGGAGATCATCTGGTGCCAGTCCAAGATATGAAAGGTGCTAGGATAGACAGGCACTGTTAGAGGAAAAAATAAAATATGAGGAAAAACATTAAGGTGGATGATTTCTATCCATTGAAATAAAGAAAAATGATAAGCTGACCGACAAGTTAAATCAGATGCAACAGTTGAAGTCAGAGGTTCAAAATTTAATAACTTCAAATGTTCAAGATGTTTAGGGATTTGAACACTGAGATATTTTAAGGAATTTCTATTCCATTGAATGGGGAGCAATGCAACAATATGTGGGGGTGAACTATAATTAAAAGCCAACAATTCAGTTTTGTCTTTATTTAAATGAAAGCCAGCTAGTTGTTCAAACTGATCTATCAGCTGAATAACCAGTGGAATAGATATTCTAGGTTCTGTAAGAGTCAACAAAATATCATCAGCGAACAAAAAGAGTCTAAAGTCTTGACCACCTAGAGGAATACCATGGATGAGGGATGAAGACCAGATATGAGCGCTAAGAATTCAATATAAAGAGTGAACAGGGCCGGAGAGAGGGGACAACCTTGCTTGGTGCCCCTACCGAATGAAAAAGGATGAGAGAAGAGGCCATTAATCTTAACAATGGTGAGACATGACAGGTTAATCTCCTGCAGCATAATTTAAAACATCGAGGGAAAACCAAAAGACTGGAGGGTAGTCCACAGAAAGGGCCAGGACACATGATTGAAGGCCTTCTCGTTATCCAAGCAGGCCAGGACCATTAAAATGGAGTATTGAGATGCATAGTCCAGAAGAAGAATGGTATGATGAACGTTATCGCATGCTTGTCTAGTACATACAAAGTCTACTTGGTTGCAGTCAAGCAGGGTGGGGAGAAGGCCCTCTAAGCATAATGCCAATATAGACATAAACAACTTATAAAAATTGGGTGATAGGAGGCCAGAGAAGAAGGATCTTTATCCAGTTTTAGTAAGACTGAAATAACTGTATAATGCCACAAAGGGGGTGGGGATTCCCTACCTGAAGATACTGGAAAAGACACAATAGAAAGGGTTTCAAAAGAGTCACTAAAGAGGGAGATTTATACAACTCTGAGATATAACTATCCATACCTGGGGACTTGCCCGGTTTAGCCAATTGAATACTGTGACAAAGTTCTGAGTCTGAAATAGGAGTTAGTAAACTCTGAACTTGGTCAGAGGAAAGCATTGGAAGGCCTGCCTGGGACAAAAAGGATTGCATTTGCTGTGGAGAAGGGGTTTGAACTTCTGGCATATACAAAGAAGAATAAAAAGACCTGAAGACAGAGGAAATTTCTTGGCTTTTAAAAGTGGATTGCCTTATAGTAGTCTTGCAGTTTTAAAATAGTGGCAGCAACCCAGTGTGTACGCATGCGTTTACTAAAATGTCGAATGCCACGCAGTCCCTCTTCCAAGAAGCATTATTGAGGGTAGTACAAAGCCTGTTCCACCTTCTGGTTGAGTAACTTTTGCACTTGGGCCTGAGTTAATAGCATTAAAAGGTGAACAGTATTATCCCCCTGACATCCAATATGTCTGATAAGACCATAGAGTAGTGTATAACTCTTGTAATTTGCATTCCCTCTCATGATGCAGAGCAGAAGCATGGACTATAATAGTGCGCTAGAGAATGGACTTAAGGTTATCCCACAAAATACTTTAGGTAACCTCATCCACATCATTCTCTTGTAAGAACTGAGGTATCTGAGCTGATAATTTATCTAATAAGATGTGATCCCAAAGAAGACCTGGGTGTAAATGTCAAAAGGTACAACATTCAGGGCTATCCAAAATAAAAGAAGCATGTATAGAGGCATGATCTGAAAGGCGGAATGGACCATGCATCACCACATAGATTGAATCAACATGTTCCAGTGTTGTAAACATATAGTCAAGCCTAGCAAAAGAGCCATGCCTGGGTGAGTGGTGAGTATACTCCTGATGTCTCGGATGAGTAAACTGCAAAATATCCACTACTCCTAAAGACCTAATGATTTTATTAAAATATTTAGTAGCCACCGAATGCTGAAAAGCATTAGAATTCAAAGAGTTCCAAACAAGAGATAAAGTAAGATTAAGGTCTTCTCTACACAAAAGTTGCTGCTGTAAATGCTCCAACAGAAGGGAGAAAAAGGAAGAAAAAAATCTGACAACTAGTGCCCGGAGGAAAATAAATACTAACTAATGTCAAAGGACAACCAGTTAAATGACTGGTAACTATTTTGTAGTGTCCAGCATTATCCAAAACAGACAGATGAGGGACAAAGGAGAAACCGTGGTGGCATAAAAGCAAGACCCACTTTCTATGACCTGACTTATGGGAGGAGAAAAACACATGGTCAAAGCCAAATTTCAAAAATGTATTGTGTTCTTCAGGTGATAAATGAGTTTCCTGTAAAAAAATGAGATCAGCGTGTTGGTGTTTAAAATATTGAAGAAGGCGGTATCGCTTAATCAGATTAGGATCACCACTAACATTATAAGAGAACACTTTAGTAGGGGAAACCAAAGTGTAGGAAGATGAAATCTAAAAATATTATAAGAAACCCCATGATCTGGCTCAGCAAGATAAACAGTAGTAAGAAAATTGGGGTTAACAACCGCTTCCTAGAAAATAATATATGCTTGTCCCAGTCCTGGATTTGGAAAATTACAGTAATACTAGGCCACCAAGCTTCAGCAGTAACAAAGCCAAGGTGACACTTTTTAAAGTAAAAAACATAAAAACACCAGCTGCCCATATATATTTCAGCACACTTAGTTACAAAAGTTACAAAGAAAATAACAAAAATACACAGGTGCCATCCGTTGACACAAACATGCAAGGTTGAAGAAATTAATATAAACCTCCCAACATGACTACATACAAAAGATAAAAATAGGGATGAAAAACATCTGTCAAAAACTCAAAAGGGGCAGAGAGAGCAGGAAATTCAAACCCAACCTCTAGAAGCATAATTAAATCTGACAAAGAGGGATGAAAAGAACAATCTGCCCGAAAGTATCCCTAAAAAGGAGGTAGAAAAAGAGGCCCAGAAAATAATGCAGGCCTTGAAAATTAAGCATAGCACATTCTACAAAACAAAAAAGATAACTGCCAACCAGGCAGTGAGCCAACATTCAATGCGACTCAACTAACACCACTCTCAACAATAATAAAAACTGACTTCCAAACAAGGGAGCCATGTTGAATACCAGGCTCCTAGGCAGCGCTGAGGCACTCACCAATGCTACGGGGAAGAAGTCTGGACAAACCAGAGATCCCAAGGTTCATAAGGAACCAAGACTTAAACTATCAGAGAAAGTTAGACCGAGCAATAGATTAAACGGAACCCGTCTTAGACCCCAAAATTGAAAACACACAAAAGAAAGCTGCTAAGAGGAAGAGCCAGAAAAAAAATAAGAGAGAGAAAAAATGAGAACCTAGCATAGGAAAAAAGAGAACCTAACCAGCTAGGGGAGAAAGAGAAGATGATCCCCCCCACCCAAAGAGTAATAACAAACAATCTAAAAAAGAATAAGAAAAGGCTAATCAAAAAGAACAATCAAAAAGCCATAAAACCATATATATAGTACATCTGCAATAAAACAGGGACAATCCATGGCCAGGCTCAAATAATATGCTACTAACCCCCCAGAAAGAAGAAAAAAAGAATAAAAAGTCAGCCAGCTTGAGAAGCAGTGCTTTAACAAAGGAGGTAATCTAAAAACCCAAGAATTTCTGTGAGGTACCAGTTTGAATAGTACTGTGGCCCTCATAGATATGAAACAAATTTAGGAACTATTAGAAGAAAAAAGGCACAGCAACCCATAACAGGGGAGTTGTCTAACAATTAAAATAAAACCATAGGTTAAAAAAATAAGAATAAAAACCAAAACCAGGCTCCTCAGAATGAAACGAGGACAACTGAGAGGACTGCTCCTGAAAATCAACCAACATACTGTCTGATGCCAGAAAGCTAGAAAACATAAAAGTAAATGAGAAGAAGATATCAAGCAGGCAGGATAAAATAGACACAAAGAGGAGGAAAGGAGATGGGGGGGGAATCAAAAGAGAGGAGCTGGACAGCCAGCATAAAACTACCAAAGGTGATATGGGACAGGCAAGCACATGAATAAGCCACTAACATAAGGCATAGTGGACACTATAGAAAATACTAGAAGACTACCAACCCTGTTACTATGCCAGCATCTGCCCCCCCTCCCCCACAAAGGAAGCTTAGAACTCCAGCTCTGCTCTTAAAACCTGAAAAAAAATAAAAACTTATAAAAGGGAAAGGACTGAAACAATGCACAAAAGTCAAACAAGAAAAAAATAAAAAAAACAAACCAAGGGCCAGATATTCAAAACTTTGCGCCGGGCAAAAACTGTTTGCGCAGGATTAGCGCGGGATTAGCGTGGGTCTGCTATATTCAAAAGGCCAAATAACGCGGGCAAACTGCATTAGCGCCGGGCAAGATTATAATGTATGCAAGGGGCAAACTGACATGAATACAGGCGCAATGCTATATTCAGCAACTAGCGCCACGCTAAGTGGTTTTAATGCGACTTAGCGTATGACATAGCGGTGCAAATTACCGCCCAGGAAAAGCTTGTCTTAACCCTGGGCAATCAGCTATGCGCAACACTTTGGCTTTGCGCAGTATTTGCGTGGGTTTAACGCGGGTTTTGCGCGACCCTAACAAATAAATATGACACATAGATAAAGACAAACATAGAGAAAGCATGCTGCTAACCGATGGCATCACAATGATGCCATCATCTGCCACCAGTCCCAGCCATGCCAGGCAGTAAGTGGTGACCCTGCCACCAGTGGACAGCATGGCAGTAGGGCCATACAGCACACACCTGCGGACCACACATCTGTGGACACAAACAGATGCCAGCACACACATGCAGCACTGTGGGCATGGAGGATGTTGAGGGGAGCGTGTATGGGTGGCGAGGCTGTGCCACAGACCAGGTGTGGCCACAAGGCTGGGACACATCATGCAGTGCACATGGGCCAGTATTGGGAATACCCCCAACACTAGTGTGCCTTTCAGATAATATATGCCCCCCCGGCCACATATCGCACAGCTGTACAACTGCCACAGCACACAAAGCCAGAAATGTACATGTCACTGTAAGCATCCCATGCCACAGGTACAGCATCTGTGGGTCACACAACAGTGTAACAGTAATGTCCACTGTCAGTAAACACCTGCAGGTTGGGCCTGTCACTGTGTACAGTGCAGTCATCATCACTGCCCTACACACCATAGGCAGTGCTGTGTCCCTCACACTACTGGCCCCCTTGCTACTGTAATGTCTGCTGTGCACTGTAGCATGCTCTACAGTGTGACAGTTGCATGCAGCACCACCACCACCACCTGTGCCTATGCTGTCTTGTCCCCTGGGGTACAATATGCTATGCTGTGCTGTACTGTTTACATGTAGCCTGCAGCTATCATTGTGCACTGCCAGACTGACCTACAGGTGGAGCTGCGGTTGGACCTGGTCAGCCTCTGTACTTCCAGACTGACCTACAGATGGAGCTGTGGGACCCTGCAGTAACGCTGGGCAAACTGCATGCAAATCAGGGTATAATGAGATGCTAATATGGTTGTTTGCCCAGAGACTACCTAAGTAGGGTTATTTGCATGGCACTTTTGAATATGGCACATTTTAGCTCCGGGCAAACGTGTTTGCTCTGGGCTAACTGCTTAGCTCCGCTCTAATGCCATGCTAATGTGTTAGCGCTCGGGCTACCGATACGGGGAATATTATACAGTTTTGATCACTGTTCTTTCACATCTGCTGCTTCCTGCAGCTGTACTGAGTCCATGCATTTGCTGACACACACATTGGCCACGTAGTTCATCTGTACCTGCCCTCATGTTGCTGTGTACTGTGTTGTTGTTGTGGTTTGCACTTCCTGGTTGCTTTAGTCAGTGCTGTCTTATTCCAGGGCAATGTTTGCCCTGCACTCCCAGCCCAGTTTGCATGGCCTCATTACCATGCTGTATTCGGAAGCTGTTTGCCCTGGGCTATTCCGTTTGAATATAGCTTGCTCTGTGCTCCGGGCTAAGTTTGCCCGCCGGGCAGTGCTAATTTTGCTCCGGGGCAAAGTTTTGAATATCTGGCCCCAAAACTGGAAAGAAGCACAGGATTCTCTCCCCCCTCCACCCAACTGACCCAGGGTCCAGAATAGCAATAATCAACCAATAAGTTTATTGTTCGATGTTGTACATTATTACACATAATCAAAACACCATATAAAAAGTTAAAAAAAGATTATTTCCAGTAGAATAAATAATAGTTTGAAAGTCCACACGTATACATATAAAATGTTTTACAATCACTTATTGAAATGTCTTGATGTCTCTAAAACAGATTATATATTGTAACAAATTAGAGTTAGCAATGTTATCAGATAAATTAATACAGTACCATGAAGAATGATTTTTTGTGATATCATACGTCTTAAAGGTCATATAGGTACAAAATTTGCCTTCAGATGCAGTTTTTTACTATGCAACCAGTAAAAACTTTACCATTTGTTTGGTCTAGTACTGTATGTGCACTCAGAGAATATACAATACAGCAAATAATAAAATTTGAAAAATGGCATACATTGGACAAATAAGACAGGAACCATCTAGTTTTTCGTGAGAAGTGACTACTTTACAATCTCTATAGAAATGAGACTGCACGCCATAAATATAAACAATTTTTTCACAGATGAAATCTGATAATCTGCATCCAGAATAATACTGTAATCACTACCCTCAAATAGTCGGGAGTAGAAATCCAATTGATTCCTTGAAAATTCAAAGCTTTTAGACTTATAATCATAATTTACCCCTACGGTTCTTTACAGCAAGGAGAAATCTAGTCAGATCTAATAGAATTTGTTTATTTTCAGAGTTAAAGAGTAAATCCAGCATAAAGATGGATGAAATAATATACGATGCAATATATTTAGCCAAATATTTCTTCCTCAAGTTTTCATAAAGAGGGCATCTTATTACAATGTGATGTAGGTTCTCCATCTCCTTTAAATAACATGGGCAATGTTCGAACGTATTGTGTGCCTTGTTGTATCTGGACTCTAATACATTACTATAATGTATAGGGAGCCCTTATAATGAATAGCCTGGTATCTTTTAATTTTCTTGTAATCTCATCATTCTGACGTAAGAGCTATAAACCTTGCTTGCCTACGTCAGATCGGTGAGATTACAAAATGGAATCACTGGCACCTGACAGCATTCTAATCCTAGAACGCGACATGCAAAAATTTTGAACTAATAGTCAGTAGCGGTAGTTTAAATGCGGTCACAGAGTACACAGACATAAACGGAACAATGTCCTCACCAAGCGCACAACAAAGCAGGCTGGATTCTTACAAAAATGTATTCTTGCTTTTTTGTCTTACCTCCCCCACCCTTACCCACAGGCAGCCTCTGGTGATTGTGAATCCCCATCTCGGCTGACGAATGTCTCCCGCAATCCCTCAGTCCCACGCAGTTGATGCGTCCTCTTCCTGAGTAACCACATGATGACTGTTGTCCAACTGAATTTGACACTGTGATTTTGACTTCAGTTTCAACAACAGTGAAAGGTTTTATTTTAAAAAACAAGAACCTGCTAAAAACCCTATACACTATAAAAGACAATGGCTGGGGTTATGCTGTTTACCGGTTTGAAATCACCTCACGCGGTTGCCATGCCGACAGTAAACCTCTCAAGCTACTCTCTCTCTCTCGGTTTACAAGCATGGCATGGCAACCGCTCGAGGTGATTACAACCTGGTAAACAGCATAACCCCAGCCATTAACCTCTATATAGAAAAGTTTGAAACAGTATAACGTTAACACCTACCTAAGTCTTGGATCTACAACAATCTTCAGATATTCTTTAAGAGAGTGTTCTTGAATGTTTTTTGTCAACCATGATGATACTTTAAGCTTTTTTATTTCTTGTAAATCATTTTCTTGACACTTATTTTTAATAACAGAAGAAACTTTATTTTTATAACTTTTGTGAATTGTTATTGACTGTTCTGACCGATATCTTAACTGGGAGAGGCCATATTTATTCACTAGGTTAAATACAGTAGATAGCCAACCTGTTTTCCCAAGATTATGGTACATTAGCTTTTCTTTAATACAATCTGATAGTAGATATCCTGCAGGGGCAGCTGTAGCTCTAATCCAAAAATGAACAATCTGAGTATGCACTTTAGCTTCAAATGCAATTTGTCCCAAATTAACCCTTATTAATACATTTGGAGCTGACTTGGGAAGATCTAAAGTTTTTTTAATTATAGACTCCAGTTTCTGGGGTTGAGCAAGCCCCTAAATTTCTGCAGCATATAACCCTTGACGAAACAATTTAGAGTTTATTGCTTTAATCATGGGTTCAATTGTTTTTCCCCTGTATAATCTGTTAGATCAGAGGAGGTCAACAGATGACTGTTTCATTTTAGCAGCTACATAATCAATCTGTCTGTTCCAAGACAATGAGGATGCTATTATAACACCTAAATATGTGTATTGCTGTACGTATTCTAAAATCTGTGAATTAAGTTGTAAACTAAAATATTTTCTTTTTTGTTCCAAGTACCATAACCTTTGTATTTTTGGATATTCGGGGTCAGTTGCTTCAATTTACAGAGCTCCTCAAGCTTAGTGAGACTTCTCTGTAGTCCAAGCCTAGAAGTAGATATAAGGACCAAATTGTCCTCATATACGAGTACCTGAACTGTTTGATTCAGTATTTTGGGCATATGATGAGATAAATCATTTTTTTTAAACTCTATTTATTCTGCTACACCACCTGGCATCCTTCAGGAGTACCCACTCAGAGTTCGCCCTACTCCCAGCCTGAACCCCCTACATCTCCTCTGATCCCCCCCCGAATGACTACAGGCAGGCCCGACCCCCGGTACCATCTCCGGGGCTGATTCCGCTCTCCCTTGGTGGCGAGCTCCTAAGTGTGAGGTGCCTACCTGTATGTCACCAGGTGGCTCCGGAAGGAGATCCTGGGTGCATCTGAGCTGACATTTGGGATGTGGGTGAATGCACCGGGGACACCGTCATCTCACCAATGATGAGGAGGCTTTTTCCTTGTTGTTTCCCCCCTACGTGTGCGAGCATGCAATGGTGTCACAATGCAGACGGAGCCCCGTAAGATGCCAGCCGCACACGTCCCCATCAGAACCCCAGCAGGTGAAACCCCCAGTCTCCACCGGGGGTCACTACTGCATCGGGGAGTCCCCAGATACCGCCCCAGGGAGTGGAGAGCAATTCCCCAGATGCTCAATCCTACTCCCTCCCCCACCGACTCCCAGCGCCCGGGCTCATTCCCGAACCCGGGTCGCTGGCGTAGCGTGAGGTGTGGCATCCAGTGCCTCAACCCTCAGCGCCACGGGGCCGGCATGAGATAAATCATTAAGTTCAAACAGTATTTCATTGATATATAAATTAAAAAGTGTGGGGGCAAGGACACACCCTTGTCTAACCGCAGAGCTTGTAATAATTGTTTTCTGTAAATTCTCCACCAGTATTATATTTGACCCTAATCCAAGTGTCCATGTATGTTCTCATAATCAAATTCAAAAGATTTGAATCTAGTTTCAATTTTATCTAAAGTATCCCACAGGATTCCTCTTGATAGCGAGTCAAACGTGGCTGTAAAGTCAATAAATGTCAAGAACACAGGTTGCTTCCTAATACTACAATACTTTTTGATTATGTGGATTAGTAAGAAAATCTGCTGTACTGTTCCATTGTGCTTCTGAAAACCTGCTTGCAAGGGAGATATTTTATTATTCTTAATGACCCAGTCTTGCAGGCAAAACAGAAGAACTTTTGAATGTATTTTTGCCATATTATCAATAAGGCTAATCGGTCTATAATTAGCCAGAACATTTTTGTCTCCTTTTTTATAAATAGGGATAATATGATTTCCTTTCCATGAGTCTGGTGTAAAAGCGTACATTATAAATTTATTGAAAAGATCAGTAAGAAAGGAGGCCATTCGATCAATGTCAATTTTGTAAAACTCTGTTGGAATTTGATCCGGTCCAGGGGATTTGTTTGATTTACTACTGTTAATAGCCATTCATAATTCCTTTACTGTAAACCAAATTCCTTCTGAATCAATTAGAGAAGAAGTATAATGTATAGTATTTGGTTTAAAAAAGAATGTTACTATAGTGTCTAACCCATTGAGAAAAAGGTATATTCACATCATATTGATATTTATTGTTATTGGTACCTTTAGCTACAAGTTGCCAATATGTTTTATCATCCTTGGTTTCAATAGCCTTTAACATTTGATCCTACAATTTCTGTTGATGTATAGATTTTTTCTTAAATACATGAGCTCTATTTTGTTTTCTTTGATAATTTAACATCCTGTAGTTTTTTCTTGAAGGAATTTTTTCACATATCTTACCCATTTTGTTACCCATTTTATTTTTCTGTGCACAACAGTTTTTCTGAAACCATGAATCATACTTATGCTTAATTATAGCTCTTGTTTTACTAAATTGGGATACAATGTTATCAAATTGTTGTAACAATTCATTATAAATGACAAATGGTTCTAAGTCTATAATATACAAATTATCACTATTACAAGAACATTTTTTAATAATTTGGTATAAAATAGTTTGAGGTATCTGATTCTGTTTCATAAGTTTTCTATTATAAATTTCAAGTCTGTTCTGCTGTGGTCTGGTTATCAAAAATTTCATTTTTCTTGACATAATGACAGGAAAGTGGTCACTTTCCACCCTGTTTTTTATATGTAGATCCAGATACTTCCTATAAGATTAGGACCTGTTCTAGTTTGCTGGAGGTTCTTCACCCAGGAGGATTTCCACTTGAAAATGTTACTTCCTTCAAGTACCTTGGGATCCTGCTAGACCAGTCCCTGGATTTTAATCTTCACATTCAGTCCTCGTGCAGAGCTGTAAACTCGAAACTGGGAGTAGCTTACAAAATGAGCTACATGCTTACACCCTCGGCCAAATTAGCAATTGTCCAAGGTATTCTGCTCCCAACCTTTACTTATGGTGCCTCTATTCTTACACCTGCCCATAAAACCTCCCTACTAAAATGGGACGTAACTTATAACAATATATGCCGATTTGCCTCTTTGTCACCTCAACTCAAACATCACTGCCTTCATTATAAGGATCTGAATTGGCTCTCACCCTCTGCCAGTAGACAATACTACCTTGGATCACTAATGGACTCAATCATCTGGGAAAAAAAAACATCCCAGCTGGCGGCATTGCTGGTCCCTCAACCATCCTCCCATGGCCTGTGATCAGCTGACAAATCCTTGCTCTATGTTCCGAGATGTTGGATGACTAAAAGTACAGGGGCCTTCCAATTCTCTGCTTCCAGGATATGGAATGCTATTCCACTCAACCTCTGGCTGTCTCAGTCTCACTTTGGATTTAAAAGTGAATATCATCATTATCTATCCTTAGCTGATGCTTGTACATGCTTTGACCCAACCTGAAGCTCCTGAGACTTACCAGTAATGTCACCCCTGCTCTAATCCAGCTCCAAGACTGTCTCTTCTTCTCCTCCCCATATTTTTCCTTCTCTTTGTAAATAACGTCTTGACTACTAGCTCTCTTCCTTCTCGAGCCTTGTTGCTGACCATCCACTGTTGTTTGGCCAATTACCAACCCGACCTTCCTTCTGTCAGTCTTTCTTGTTATGTTTGAACATTCCTCACATTTCTCTCTATATAACCTTACTATCTTATTAACTCTTTCACTCCACAGGTCAGGTCCATGGTTTCTGCATTTATTATATATCTTACTGCCATTATCTGTATAATGCTTGCTATTATTTTATGTTGTTTCTACCCATTGTATTTTTGTAGCACTGCTGTACTGTTCCTCTATTTGTATTATTGTACCCATGTTGCTGTTGTTCAACTGTTCTCTTTTTGTTGTACTCTCCCGGGTCATGCCTGAAAATAGTCATTTTATGGCTAGTGCACCTACCCGGTTAACAAAAACTAAATAAATAAATAATAAATTGGGGAAACCAGAATATAATCAATTATAGATTGTCCATTATGCATGATACAAGTGGGAGCACCCTCTAAATCAGAGGGCAATCTCCCATTAAGGATTAAGAGGTTCAGTGAGTTGAGTAAGAGATAGAAATGTTCACCATAGTCTGAAGACTTTTTATAGGTTGACTTCCTGTCCTCAATTCCATATATATCTTGTAAAAACCGTAAAGCAGATTCACTTCCCAAGTTTTTACCACCATATCTTACATTAAAATCTCCAGTTACTATTACTTCAAGGTCATTATAAGTATCAACACACTCTTCTATACCAGCAATGAATTTTGGAATAAGATTGGAATAGTAAATAGAAAACTTTTTTGGCTGGTTATAGACATTCACCAACAACACCTTTTCATGATACATTTTCAATATTATTAACAAATAATTTTGAGTAAGAATAGTTTTTTGACCTCCAGATGGCCTTGTATCTTAATATAAGTTATAAGGCTACCCACTGACCTACCCATTCTAGCCTTGTAAAATGCTGGAAAGTGGAATACATGATGTATGCCATGATTCTTGAATATTAATAATATCATGCCTTGTTAAAAACTCAATACATTCACTATCAGGTAGTTTCAGGACAAAACCAGAAATATTCCATGAGAGAATTCTCAGTACATTCAAAAGTATTTCATGAAACACAGAATTAGAATTAGCAGAGGATGCACCACCAGAAAGACCTGTGCTATCAGGCAACTCATTATTAGTAGCCAATTTTTCTTGCTGCAGTCAGTCATTTTGTTCTGAAAATATTCTATATCTGTTATTTAAAGACAAAGTACATTCATTGGCTGTTAGTATTTCAGGAATTTTAATAGATCTCTCCGGTAGTGAAGTCTCTGTGAGTTGGATTTCTTCTGCGGAAAAAACTTAATCAGCCAAAACCAAATTTAATCCCATTACATCAAGAATTGCCATCTTTGCCAATAGTGACAGTACAAGAGCATTACTTTTAACCCAGATATTAATCTGGGAGTCAACCTCACATCTAACAGCCTTTATTATACCCTTTTTGCCTAGGTGAACCTGCAGAAAATTCCAAAATAGATTACATAGAGCACCTCATAGTTTATAACTATTTTCTTTTGGTATTCTTTCTAAGCCAAAGAGAGAGTCATACCACAGGGCTCTTGTTATAAATGGATTTATTAGTTCTTAGAACACTAAATAAAGATCTGTCGGGGAATGAAACAAAAATGCCCTTTTTCTCAAAGCAATCACCATTGTGCCACAGATGATTAGCCAATATTGTTGAATCCAGATGTAGTTCAATGGTGTTTTGTCATCTATACCTTGTTTTAATAAGTTTAACAATATGCATGGATGTTTTTGTTTGTTAAAAACTTAATAAACTTTAACTGGAAAAAAAATAAGTTTAACAATATTATCTATAGTGATTTCCAAATCCAGGTCCCTGTAGATCATGTCTACTAGGCATCTTTTTAAGAATTCCTCTGTAACCTTAGGCCATTCCTTTTCTGCTGTCATTCTGAAAAGAGGTAATTCGATATCATCAGCAGTCTTACAGTGCACAGTTAAAGCCTTCTCCTGTATAACAGCCATGTTAGTATCATGTTGCTGGTTATTGCAACCTGTATCCGATGTTTTTTGCTGCACAGGGTTCCCAGTGGGAACCAAACCCAGTTCTCTCCCAAGATGCCCCAATTCAGTTTCCAGCAGTAATAAATGGGCAACCAAGTCCCCTTTTACTTCCTGATTCATATTCTTAATTGAACTATTCATATGTACATCAACAGGCTCCAGTTGCTTCTCAGTCACTGATGGAATTACTTCATTTGTGCTGAGAATCTGTAATGTATCATCTATATTATAAAGTGTTAATGGAGAATCTTTTTTAGGCTTATTTTTTTGTTTTTGTCTTAATATTCACTTTATTCTTTTTCTTACCATTTTGCTTCTGATTTAGTTTTTCCCTACTGTTTTAGGGCAGTGACTTAGGAATTATTGCTGGACTGAAATCCAGTCTCTTAGAAGAATGTTGAGTAATATCCAAAGTAATTGAGTCAGACATTTGTGGGGGTTCTATCTCATCCAATTTAGCAAAAATTGTGTCCAATTTGGCAGCATTACTAGCAATGTCATATCTTGCTGATTCAATTTTGTTTTTTAGTACTACAGTTTGTTTCATAATTAATATATTTGCCATAACTTGGTCCTTTAATGACTGGATTAGACCCTCACTTAGACAAGTTGGAGCCAATGGTACCACCCTAAGTAGATCAGTGGCCCTTACTTGCAAGTCATGTGTGCTCTCCAAATTACTTATAGCTTCATTACTGATTTCCTGCAAAGTGGCATCATACATTTTTTCCATTGATTTAATACAATCAATAGTCAGTTTCAGCTTGGCTGTTATATCCTGAAGCTCATCCCTAGGGATAATTACATTCTCTGTTTGTAGTTTGATTAATTCCAATTCATCAAAAACTGTATGAATAGTAAACTCTGGATGTTCCCTGTATTCCCCATGATTCCTTTTTGTGTTATCTGTGGATAGTGTCATTAAACTCTCTCCAAGCTGTTCTGAAACCTCATCAGCTTCAGTAAACTCCTCAGCTCCTCTTAACAATAAAGGAGTGCTAGTTAATTGGTGATCATTATTGATACTAAAATTTCTAGTTTCGGGAAGTTTCTCCTTGTTGAGGTCTAAATGGGGCAGTGATCTAGACGTTCTCAACTTGGGTGTTAAAACACTGTCAAAGTCATAGGGTTCCACTAGTTTTAAATGATCAGCAATTTTAGTTTGTTTGTCAGTATTAACAGTATTTACAGTATTTACCTTCCTCGGTTTCTTTTTTCCAATGCTCCTTATTTTCTTTTGTTTTTTAGAGTCTGGTGAGGGATTAGACTCAAGGAGAATGGAATCACCTACAATTTCCCTTTGCTTCCTGGTTAGCATCATCCTAAACACTGTGTCACAAAAATGTGCTAATACAAATAGAGCAAATACAATATAGTAATACAAATGCTGAACTTGTTATAACTCAGACAATTTTAAAAAACAAGAGAAAAAATACTTTCAAAAATCAGAGTTACCACACTAATCACACTCAATAACTATTAATAATTTGTTACTTGAATAAAAGTGAAACACAGCCCTTATAAGTAGTAATGATATACTAGTGAAAAACCTAAAGCACCGTGAGTTATAAGCCCAACTGTTAAGTAACTGTTGAATAGTTTATGGGTATTCCCAAAAGTACCTAAAACACCTTGTTGACTTTGATAACAAATCAATGTTCCATTAAATCTTCTGTGTTATTGATTGATGCTGGTTTAAAAATCCTCAAGTCTCTTGTCAGAAAAAAGAACAAATACTTGTAGATTCTCCAATGAGGTAAATAAAATAATGGGAGCAGTGAAAGCAGTTCATATTCGACTAAAGCCAGGAGTTTGATAATTCAGAGATGTTATAAATTACTAGCAACCTCCTTGGCACCCTTGGCTTGACTGTATGCTTTTGTATGCCTTCTAACTTTAACCTCACTCTTCAGGTCTCCAGATCCAAAGCAGAAGCAGAATCAAAAATGCTCTCTGTAGACAGGACTCCTTCCTTTGAGACCAACACTGAACAAAATCAGAGGGATGTGTAAGTTACTAAATTAATGATTTACATATACTGCAATCAGGCTGTCATGCTTAAACTTTCAATCGGAATCTAACCAAAATGATTACTATGCACCAATGTGATGTTACAGTTACAAAGTTCTCTGCAACCAGTAGCTTAGCTATTTTAAAACTATTTTTAAAATGCGTAGCAATTTGGAGGACTCTATGACAAAAACTGTCTTGGTAATAAATTAAAAATCTTCAGGATCTTAGCGTATTGTAAACAAGTAAATGGGTAAACGAGTACAAAGTTGTAAGCTTACTTACTCTTCTTACGCCAAGAATTCCCACAAAAATGTCAGCCAATAAAAGTCAGCAGGCGAGTTACAAAAACACAGATTAGCAAATGCCACTACTCCACAGTAACCGACCCATTTAGCAACTCCTTTTGTTTTAACAAAGAAGGCCCAGACTAAAAAGCAACAAAAAGGACAACATGCCAGTATTCAGTAGCAACGAGAAGGGGGAATGCCAAAAGTGCAGAATGTCACTTTTTACAGTAGGCCTTAGGCTCAATTATAGAGAAGCTTAGTAAAAAGAGCTAAAACTGAAGCATCTAAGAGTGCTATGTTGCACTTCAGTGTATACTGCTCTATAAGCTCTAATGAAGCAAAAAGGAAAAATCAAAACAGCTCAGTACCTCCCCTCTTTCTGGCAGATTATTTTTGCATTTCTCGCTGTTCTTGGCTGAATGTGCTGAGTAATCTGAGAGTTAGTGACATGCACACTATATACTCGTGGAGGCATGAAATTTAAGTGTTAAAAATACATAAACATAAAACCCAAAAATATAGTTTCAAGTTAAAAAGCACTTCACTGGCCAAAGAAAGAACTTTTAATGATACACAGAACTATCGCCACACAACATACAGTGCAAGTGTTATTCTGTAACTCCAATACAATCCACCACTTCCTAATTACAGCATGAAAAATTAAAAGCTTTTCAAATAATTCTGTACAGTGGTCAGCAATACATTCCTAAAATGATCCTGAGGCGCAGTTATTGTCTATCGCTGTGGCTCTCGCACTCTTCATCTCTTTCCATCTGACTGGCCTCTTGTCCCTTCACGTTCAAATCCCAGGGTTGCCACAGCCACCATCAAATGCTGCTCTACCCTGTAAGGACAAGAAGAATGAGATAGGGAGTCACACAACTTGGAATGGCAAAAATATGGACTGGAAAGGCTTACATACTCAAAGGCACTGGTGGCATACCTTCTAAAAATATAAAACATGCGATGCAGCCCTGCAATCTGCGTTTTCTCCCCAAACACTAGACGAGCCTTGCCAACTCCAGTCTGTCAGCTTCTGAATAGCAATAAAAGAAACTCAGAAGGGCTTATTAAAGGAGAATGCCTTCTGGGGAAAAAGAAAGGAAATCAAGGGATGACTAAACCACCACAAACAAAAGCAAAATAAACAATAAAAGCTAAGATAATAAAATGACACCTCCTGGGAGATCCCCAACATTTCTTCCTGTGGAGCATAACCAGACTTATGGCTAGTAGGAATTAGGACCAAAACTGCATGTGGGAGCTGGAGAAACAACCCCAAATATAACTAATGGCCAAGAAAAAAAAAACAGAAACAAAAACCAGTCCCACATTAGATGTAGAGATCAAAGTATCTACGAACAAAAGAACAGGAGTTAATAAAAGCAACTGCCATGACTTCAACAACTACTTCCGCTAAATAAATCTCAACAGAGTGTACTGAGAAACTCCAGCTCCCACCGCAGCATACTGTACCAAAAAACAATTAAGAAAAAGGCAAGAACTAAATAGTCAAATAAAAGAAAATAAGAGAGATCAAAAAATAAAGAGAGGAAAAAAGGAAAAAAAAAAAAAGAAAATGGACAACTAGAAGCAGGATGCATTTCAAATGGACCCCCCCCAAACCCAAGCTCCCACCTCAAAGTCACAGGGAACACACAGAGACCTTTAATTAAAGAAAACTCTCCCAAATAAGCTAAACTATAAAACAGATTATAAAAAAAAAAAGTCAAAGGCTCCCAGAATGATCTAAACTATGAAGCAGGATAAGTCCATCAAGTCCCCAGTATCTTGGCTCTCAAATTGAGCGGAGTTGTCCTGCCTAAAGGACTGCAGGAGTGATCCAATTTCATTTAAAGTCTGTTTTTTTTGATGTTTCTTGCAATCAGGAAACACTTTACCCAAAGTTTTTCTGAAAGGCTCATTTATCTCTGAACTCCTACAACTCCATAGGTTTGTCCACCACCAAATTTTGATGACGGAGCTCTTGTAAAGCTGAGTCAGGGTCCTCAAACACTTTAACCCCATCTGGAAAGTAAATTTGAAGTTGGGCCAGGTAGGGAGTAAATAATTTTAAACTATTGGCCCTTAGGATACAAAAAAGGTGAACGTAGGCTCTCCTCTTATGTTGTAAAGCAGGGGAATAAGCATTGGCAAGAACTAGCCGGTGACCATTATAATTAAGCATTATTTATTGCCAAGCCCTACTTAAAATAGCCTGCTTTACTGCAAAATTGTAGAATTGCAATATTATAGAACATGGACATAAATTTGGGTCTGTAAGACAGGATTAAGCACCCACTATATAGGAATGGGGAGCAGGTCCTCAATATCCAATACAGCCGACAGCATGCATTGCAAAAAATCAGACAAGTCCATTTTACCCTCTTCTCCTTCTGGCAGCCCTTACAGGCAAATGTTACTTTGTCGGGAACAATTTTCTAAATCATTGCATTTATCACTCAGTTGTTGAGTACCTTGAAGTAGACGGGCACATAACCGTTCAAACCGATCCACTCAGGTATCAGACTCAGAGGCATGCTGCTCCAATTCTCCAATCTTCTGCTCCATAGAGGTGATGGAGGATTTAAGTTCCACATACAGAGTGTGGATTTCAGTGCGAAAGTCTTTGATCTCTGCCAGGAGGGCTGTGTTCGAAGGTTGAGCTGCTTCTTCCACTGGGCTGGTCACCATCCTTACTGAGGGAACTTCCCGCTGTGATGCAGAGTCAGATGAGAGAGACAGTATTAGGAATTTTCTTACTCTTGCCCATGTGAAATCCTGTCCTCCCAAATATATGTTTAGTCCAATAACTGTATATAACTGCACAGAGGGAAGATTTTTATCGGGTGTTCCACTAAGCTTAGGTCTCAGCCTGCCATACTACAGAGACATCACCAGAAGTCCCAAGCCTAAATTCTCCATCTATGAATCTGCTCTCCGGGAAGATGAGATTAGGTACTGTCTTAAACTTACTGGGGAGTCAGACACAAAATAAAACAGTAGAAGTCACATTAATTTTACAGATAACTGCCTCAAGCCTCTAGTGTGCATGTGGTAAATTAACTTTTTAACTGAATTTTATATTGAACTTTGCAGCTGCAAGACACAAGTTAAAACAGGCATGTCAGGGAGTGGGGACCAATTGCAGGATGTCATGCAGTCTGACCTCTTGCAGTGGCAGTATACCATTAGGACCAGAACTTAATTTTGTTGTAACAATTACAGCACCATACACAAGGGTAGGGCTGGGAGAACTTGGTGAAGTTCTGACCCTTATTAAATAAAAACACAGTGAAGTTCTGATTTATTGACAAATATTTGAAACAAGGAAAAAAAATGCATACAAGTGGCCAAAGTCAGTCACATTTGACACAGAGACCCAAAGGAAATAATTTAATGGATTATTTGTATAACAATTAATGTAAAACTGCTAAATAAAAAAGCAATCACTCAGTACTAGCCCCTTCATGGCTAGCCTGTAATAGTGATATATCCTGTTGGGGTCCGTGACATGAGCGTGCAGGGAAGGGGGAGGGGAAGGGGGAGAGAAAGAGAGAGAGAGAGAGAGATGCAAATACCCATATCATTAGTATTCTAACCTGTAAAAAAACTTAAGATCTTTCTAACTGAGGTGATGTCCTTCTAATGACTCCCACCCACACCCACAGGCCAGGGACACATTTACTGTTGTGACTCATGACTGTACACAGCACACTGACAGCATAGCAGTCCACCACCACTTCCTTCCAAGATTACCTCACTGACTCCTACAGTATAATTACTGTTAAGTGACCAAATTCAGCAAATGTTAAAGGGGCACTGTCAACCCCCTTAGGCCTCAAAGTGTCCATAGTTTAAAAAGCACATTTTATGATTGCTCACATTCTATACAGACTGTTTATGCAGCTGGTAGTTTGATTCAGATCCCTTTCTTCTTTTAAAAAGTGAAAAACTAAGTGCCCACCATATTGGTGTAACCACACCAAAAACATGTTTGTTTGCATTTCTTGACCAACTTCCACTGCATCTTTCCTGGACTCAGGAACACCCCCAACACAACCTAGCCTATTGAATCATGAGTGTCTGCACTGTTTGAGGGTGTTTTTAAAGTTCAGGAAGTATGCAATAAGAGTAGTTCAATGACTTGAAGCAAAACAAGGCTGGGTATAGCTATAAATGCATTTCAGTCCTAATAAGCAAGGAAGCAAATAAAACAACCAGCAACATCAATGAATTTTAGAGAAGGTAAGCAATCACAAAATGTGGGTTTTTACCTAAAAATAATATGATGCAAAAAAGTTTGACAGTGTCCCTTTAAGTGTGCCTCAGAATTTGAATTGGAAATGCAGCCACATCTGGTGCATTGCTGCATTCAGCACAGTCCCACACTGGGGTTGATTAATGCTTATACATAATGTAACTCAATAGACTAGAAAACTAATGATGATAAGGAGGATTAATGGAGAATGAGTGATGATAATGATGATGATGACACTTGTGTGTAGTTGTACTTGACTTGTGTTGTACTGTAAACAGCCTGCTATGAGTCACAAAGTCAGATTTATCCCCTGGGCAACCCACAGCCAGCAGCACAGGCACATCAAGTTGTATGTTGTTTGTCTGAACAGTAGTTTTTTTAATACATGAAATCGTGAATAAACGTTTACAAGTGATCATGACTGGATGGCACAAGTTATTTTGCCAGTCTGCTGCCCTTGCCCTGTACACACAGCCACACTGAAGCCAAGAAAAAAAAATTTGGGATTTCTGGGACAGTTAAATTTCTCATGGGCCCCCCCTGCAGTCTTCCTCTCTCCCCACTGACCAGCACAAGTCAAAGATTTATTTTGCCAGCCTGCTACCCGTGCCCTGTACACACAGTCGCACTGAAGCCAGGGGAAAAAAATGTTATTTGGGATTTCTGGGACTGTTACATTTATTGTGGGCCATGCTGCAGTCTCTCTCTCTCTCTCTCTCTCTCTCCCCCCCGAACGTCACAAGTCAAGAATTTATTTTGCCAACCTGCTGCCCTTGCCCTGTACATACAGCCACACTGAAGCCAGAAAAATACATTTTATTTGGGATTTCTGGGACTGTTACATTTATCATGGGCCCCCTGCAATCTCTCTGTCTCTCCTCTGTGGATGTCACAATTATAGATTTAATTTGCCACCCTGCTGCCCTTTCCCTGTACATACAGCCACGCTGAAGTCAGGAAAAAAAAATTATTTGGGATTTCTGGGACTGTTACATTTATCGTGGGCCACCCTGCAGTCTCTCTCTTGCTCCCCTCTGGACATCTCAAGTCAAAGATTTATTTTGCCACCCTGCTACCCTTGACCTGTACACACAGCCACACTGAAGCCAGGAAAATAAATTTTATTTGGGATTTCTGGTACTGTTACATTTATCATCAGCCCCCTTGTGGTCTCTCTCTCTCCCCTCTAGATGAGATTGTGAATGCATGTTAACAAGTGATTGTGATTTGTGAATGGATGGCACAAGTCAAAGATTTATTTTGCCACCCTGCTGCCCTTGCCCTGTACACACAGCCATACTGAAGCCAGTAAAAATAATTGGGATTTTATGTAACTGTAAAATATCTCTTAGAACCCCCCCCGCCAGTCTTTCTCTCTATCCTCTGGATCAGGAATGGCACAAGTCAAAGATTTTACCTGCCTGCCCTTTCTTATATAGTATACACGGTCAGCTACCCTGTTTGAGGCTAAGAAAAGTAAAAACAAACTTTTATTTGGGATTTTCTGTAACTGTAAGATCCCTCTTGGGCTGCCAGTAGTCTCTCCCTCTCTCCTCTGGATCTGGAATGGCACAAGTCAAAGATTTTGACAGCCTGCCCTCTCTCATGTACACATATCTTCACTGTGTGAGGCCAAGAAAAGAAAAAACTTTCATTTGGGATTTTATGAAACTGTAAAATCTCTCTTGGGCCCCCAGTAGTCTCTCCCTCTCTCCTCTGGATCTGAAATGGCACAAGTCAAATATTTTGCCAGCCTGCCCTTTCTTATGTACACACAGCTACACTGTCTGAGGCCAAAAAAAGAAAAAAAACTTTCATTTGGGATTTTATGTAACTGTAAAATCTCTCTTGGGCCCCCAGTAGTCTCTCCCTCTCTCCTCTGGATCTGAAATGGCACAAGTCAAATATTTTGCCAGCCTACCCTTTCTTATGTACACACAGCTACACTGTCTGAGGCCAAAAAAGGAAAAAAAACTTTCATTTGGGATTTTATGTAACTGTAAAATCTCTCTTGGGTCCCCAGTAGTCTCGCCCTCTTTCCTCTTTTCCTTGCTCATGCTCATACATACATACAGTCACACAGTACTGCCACACTACCTTAGTTTGCATCCCCCCTGGCAGCCACTAGACCACCTCTATCTCCCCAAAACCAACTCCCCCATCCACCTTCACCCACCCCTGAAGATTGGTTTCTCTCCTTCCCCTTTCTCTAACTCTCTCTCTAATTTCTTATCTTCCCTCCAGCTCATATATTTCTGGTGTTTTGGTGGGGTTTTGGGGCTTTTGTTTGGTGACTCTCTCTGGTGGCTGCCTGGCTCTGCTGAGTGCAGCTCCTGCTCCTCCAGTCCTCCTAACTTATCTGGGGCTGCATTGCACACTCAGCATGGTTATATACCGTGAGTGCATCACGTGACCTTCTGTTGCCTGACTGGATGCCGCCAGCCGCCTGTACATGCCGATGGCATCCCCATGGCAACAGACAACAAAATCACAGAAATGGCATCTCCACGGATTCGAAACTGGAATTCTATATCAAAGCCCATATTTATCCGAGTCTGTGAAATGCAGATTCAATCCGGGGGTCCGGATCTCCAGCAGAACAGCCTGCCCAGCCCTAAAGAAGGGTGACAGTGAAAGGGAAATCTTGATTTTAGATTGCCCCTCTCTCCTATCACCCTTTGCCCACACACAGTTTCTACACCATCCAGGGCATACCTGCCCTGGAGGGGGTTATATTTAGTTTTGGGGGTGCAGGTGGTGAAGCCCCCTTGCAAAAAATGACTATTTCCCAGGAGGACGCTTTGGTGCTGTAACTCCCAGGAAACATAATGCCTGGTGCTGTGATGCCAGGCGGTATGTTGCTGACACTGTAATCGGCATCGGCAACATGTTTGTCGCTATGACACGGGTGAACCTTCAGTGACTGGAATAACTGGGTAAGACACCAATAGATGAGAGCATTCTGACTCCAAAGGGAGAGCCAGGCCAGGGATAAGCTATTGTGATGTCAATGTGCCAGCCTTGGATGGGGGGGGAGAAATGATTGCAACAAAATCCCTCCTTGTGTACTGTGACTATTGCCTTAACCACACAGACAGGGTACTAATTCTAAATCTTTGTGAACCCTGCTACAACCATGCAATACTTGGACCTGGGATAGCTATCTTCCCAGACCCCCATGGGTGATCCCCTGTTCTGTGGCCTACAGATGGGAGTGAAAAGAGCCTGCCCACCGTGTCTGACCTGCCACCACCACAGACCTATTCCAGCTGGGTACAGAGACCCACACCAGGGACATGCAGTAAGCAGAACTGGCCATAGCGCAGGGCCTGAACTGCAGAAGAGGTGCCTTCCTATCAGAGACATTCAGGCACAGGAGGTGAGTACTGGGATGCAGGGGCTGAAACTTGATAGTCAAATGGAATCCTGGTGACATCCCAGGAGTTGTGGTGAGCCTCTGCCCTGGCTGACATTGTGGTGAGCATGGGATCTAGTGTGCTAGTTAGTGAGAGCAGGTCATGGTCAGAAGTGAGCCTGTCTGGTAGTCCAGAATTACTCAGCTGCTCAATGGGTCTGAAGATACCTTCTGATTTCATGATCTCATCTCCAGACATGGTTGCCAACCCTATAGCCTTCCCAGATGATAGTCCCCACCTAGCCTCACCTGACCCCAGAAAATGAAGAAGGACAGAAGCAGAACCAGAACATGCAGATCTGGAGGTAGAGGAGCTCAAGGAGGAATTTGTCAATCTAGACATTCCTGAGTCTACTACAGAAGTATCCCAAGTCCGCATCTAAAGAGTAGCCTCTGCATCAGAGGCTCCAGAATAAGAATCCACTGAGGCCCAGCGAGAGAAGCAATGCCAGATCATCAGCAGGTGACTGGCAAAGCAATAAAGAAATAGTGGCATTGATCTTTTCTGTCACCAGGCAAAGAGGAAGTTAGATATCTTGGTAAGATTATCCAAGCTAACTAAGCCATAAAAAGACAGGTCTAAACCTGATATAGATATTGCTTTCTGTATACACCAGGATGCCTATGAGGAGTCATAGATGCTCAGCACAAGCGTATTTTATTACTAGAAGCCTAGACAGCTTTGGACAAAGGGGCCATGAGCATTACAAACAGAGCAAAGACAACACTGACCACATTGCAAGCAGCTTGATTTTCACCTGGGACACAGGTAGGAACTTTTGGATGCATGAGGTACTCTATACAAATTTGGATGGCCAACAAACTTGGCACTTTATTTGGATTATTAGACCAGATGGGGAACATGTCAGAAAGCCCCATCTTCAGCATTATGCATAAGTCAGATGCCCAGGACTTTGTGTATCAGTGTTTGGGTTGAACATGGTCCCAATTTGTCCCTCCACTGAGGAACACCACCAGTTTGTTTTACAACCATTTTCCAAGTTGTGTTTATTTTCTTCTACCAAGGGGGAAAGTAAATTTACCTCTTCACAAAAGGAGTGGCCTGTGACCTCATCTCTGGGGGCTGTAGCTTACCTGGTGCACAGACAAAGCAGCAGAGGCAACTGTACAATAATCTGGACTACTTCAAAAGTTTGCACTTCAAGATCTCCTTCAGGAGACCAACCCCGTCAGGAGATGGCTTATCTTGCTCTCACAGACTGTAAAAAAATAGACTTCCATGGTTACGATTTAAATCTGTTTTGTAATTTAAAAAAATATATATTTTTAGGAGTTTTTCTGTTTTCTTGCTGGTGGAGCCGGGCCTCACCATCATGTCTCTCTGGGAGATAGAAGAGGAAGGACAGAAGAGGGCCAAAGATTTTGTGAAAGTGAAAGCTGCTGCAGAGCACTTAGGTGCTGTACCAGTTCTTTGGCACTTATTGCTTGTTTAAGTTTTCTAAAATATAGTGGTGTTAAAACTGTTGAAATAAGGTGTTAGGTGTTACACTCCTATAGTTATGAACCGTTGAATGTAGGCTCACCTCAGGTACAAGTAAGGACTTCTAAGCTGGCCCAGTGGCACCGAGTGTTGAGGCACTGTACACCACACCTCACGCCATGTTGGCGACCCAGGTTTTGGGAGCCAACTCAGGCCATTGGGGGTCAGCAGAGGCAGGAGAGGAATGAGCATCAGGAGGACTGCTCTCCTTTCTTGGAGGCAGGTGGGTGCACTTGCTGCAGTACCAGCGGCTCCTAGTGGTGGCCAGGGGTGGCATGACTTGTGGCACACTCTTCCAGGGTTGTGGGTGATGTTGGACGCCTTACGCACAGGTGCGGGAGCGCACTCATCACATGCAGGGCATCATTGCTCATCCGCACCCTCGGGGGCAACCATACATAGGAAAAGCCCTGGCACCCAGACAGGTGAAGGTGGGGCCAAGGATGTCTACCACACCCACAGCCAGGTCCTCCCTAGCCAGTCGCTGTGTCTCTCCTTCACTCCCCGGACACCCTTCTAGATTATAGATAGAGCGCCGAAGGAGCTAATGGCGGTCCCACCCCGGGGTGCTCCGAGCCGGTGGGTGGAGTGGTTGGTGGAGCTAGATGAGAGCTGTCAGGAGCAGCAAACCAGTTCAGGAGGACCTCAGTTGGGGCGGGAAACAGGTGCCCCCACACCCCACTGGAGAGAGGTCTGATTGGCCAGCAAGGAGGAGTGAAGAGTTTAAAAAAAAAAGTAAGAATTTCTAAGTGTTTTGTCCTGTGACAGAAGCAGGTAGAGGGCTGATTGTGCACAATCACCATCACTGGAGTGCCAGGAGGGTGGTACCATCAAAAAAGGAATTGGCACCTGTATTAGGTTTGCCCTTGTGGGGATCACAAAGGCTTTGAAAGAAGACAATGTATCCAAGCTCTCTCTTCTTCCAAGCTTGAGGCAGGTTACTAGTGAGCACTTTAAGGGTTAAGCCTGACCTTGAGAGCTGCTCTCAATTAGGCCTCAGCTAGGATACAGAATGTCTGAGGTTGATGTTCTGTGCTTCCTGGCTTAGCCAGCTGGGAGCTTGGGCATAAATATTTATGGCTCTGCCCACCTCATTTACTCTATGCATGCACCAAGCAGGAAAGGGATCTTGGGGTTATCATCTCTGATGACCTCAAGGTAGGGAAACAGTGTGACAAGGCAGCAGGTAAAGCAAATAGGATGCTGGGATGCATAGGTAGGGGCATCACCAGCAGGAAAAGGGAGGTCATGATTCCACTATACAAGACACTAGTGAGGCCCCACCTGGAGTACAGTGTACAGTTCTGGAGACCTTACCTACGTAAGGACATAGATAGACAGGGTAGAGAAGGTTCAGAGGAGGGCAACAAAGATGGTGCATGGATTGCATCACAAGTCCTATGAGGACAGGTTGAAGGAACTGAAATGTACTCCCTGGAGGAGAGGAGGGAGAGAGGGGATATGATAGAGACATACAAGTATCTTACAGGGAGGAACAGGGTGCAGGAATACACTATTTTTAAGCGAAAAAGATGTTCCAGGACTAGAGGGCATGGGATGAAGTTGGAGGGAGGACGATTCAGAGGAAACGTGAGTAGAATTTCTTCACAGAACGGGTGGTGGACAAGTGGAACACCCTGCCAGAGGAAGTGGTGGGGGCTGAAACAATCACGGGATTTAAGAATGCATGGGATAGACATAAAGGAATTCTGGAGGTCAGGGGTAAGGGGCAACAGACTTCTAGGAAAACATAAACTGAACTTACAAGCTCAAATGGGCAGTCTGGGTGGGCCATAGGCCCTTATCTGCCGACACTGTCTATGTATCTATGTATCTATAAAGCTAGCTGAGGGAAGGGAGATAGCTCAGAGATTCAACTACTCTGAGGACTGGTTGCCCTGTTATCAGAGTTTGAAGACTAGAAGAGCTTGCACAGTGGCAGTCCTCTCTCTCTCCCTACCCCCTCCTGGCACTGGTAGGGGCCCTTTGGAGATCAGTAGAAGAGGAAGAACTCAACTTAGAATAATCCTGCCCTGAGGAGCAGAAGAATCAGCCAATCTGATTGGTACCAGGGAGTAGTGGTGGGCATTCTCTCAAAGGAAGTCATGAGGATCCTTGTGGATCCACACCCACAGAAGTAAGCAAGGGAGGGAGCCATATGTAAGTTATTTTTATTTTTTTAACTTGCCAACCAGGTAAAAAAAGCACTGGGGCACATGGCCCATTTACAGGCTTGACCCGGGTACATATACACAACATATGAACATCAGTGATAGTATTATTATGTGTAGTGCAATAAAACATTTACACCCAGCTGAGAAGTTAAGCGTTTTACAACATATACTAAGCATATGCTCAACATGCAAACATATTTTTATTTATTTTTTAATCCTTGTAAGCCTGATGAGCAAACTGCCCATTTTCACAGGCAACAAGCTAGAATACGAAAGACAGATAAGATGCATAGCAAACAACAAGGAACATGATACAGTAACAATCATAGTCACAAACAAGGTACAATACAAAATTAAAAAATCAAGTGCAATGCTTTTATGCACAAGGCAATAGAATATTAAAAGCTGGAGAATTAGAATTTTACAAATTTGACAAAGGTCAAAGGCTAAAAACAGCATTTATAAACAACTACATCGAGCTTCAGTTCTTGAAGTGTGTTTAAAATTTGAACTGGTAAACACTTTGGGCATTTTTTATTTCTAATGTTAGACTATTCCAGAGTTTCAGAGCAGTCTGTTTAAAAGCCTTATAGTTTTCTGTAGTTCCACATATAGGCAGCATGGGTCCTATGCACTATGGTGTGGAGTGGGTACACACTGCGTGTCTGTGTCGGGTAGCCATTCAGCACCCATTAAGCCCCCCACATGGGATGCACCAAATGGGTCAGACAGCCCTTATGCATCCGATCCCCTGGCCACACAGACAGCAATGCGCCGGGGTGGGTAGGGAGTGTACCTGCACTATGCGCCAATCAAAAGGGCACACAGTGTGACATGCAGGAGGGAGTAGGGGTGGGTACAATGTGCCAAGGGGGACCCTGCCGTAACACCCGTACATGGCCATGCTCATGCACCCACATGGTCTCCCCAGCACAGTGGGTCCTGAGCACCCTCCCTCCAACACTTGGAGCCCTCCTAGTCCCTGTAGCATGGAGACCCCCCTGCATATATATGCCCCATCCCTGGTGCAGGCTGTGGAAGGGGTGTGCGGTGGGCATTGCTGCTGGCTGCCCACGGCTGCGGCTCCTTCTGCCAGGTCCAGGGACTGGGGGTGGTATGGTTGGTGCAGTTTGGGGGAGTGTCTTGTCTGTGTGTGGGTGGGGGTACCACAGTCCTGGGGCAGGTGTCCCACTGTGTGCCAAGGGTGGGCTCTGCCACTGACAGCAGCCACCTGTGTGGTCCGTGGATGCCAATGCACCATCCTGGGCCTGCGCCATCATGTGCGGATGATCCACTTAGGATCCCAGGCATGGCATTCCATTGCTTGCCTACCTGGGACCACAACTCTGCTCCTGTCCACCCCGTGTGAACCTACATACTGGGGGATGGGGCCATGGACAGGTGGCCAGTGGTTGTGAATGCCACCAGTGTGCACCTGTCTGCAGGTGCAGAGCTCCATGGGTGGTGCGTACCTTTTGCCCCATTGTGCATAGGGCCCATGTGTGTCACTACATTATCTGATCTCTAGGACTTTACATTTTGATTTTGGTCAAATAGCCCAGCAAGAGGACTGTGTTTTTTCCATTTGCATACTTCTGTATACAAAACAACATTTAATACAATTTATCTCTTCAGGCAAGTGGTAGCCAATTCATTTTTTCATATAAAGTGCATTGATATTCTCCTTGCCTTGCTCTTAGTGCAAATCTGCATATCGCATTGTGCATGTAGGTGTATCGTTTAAAATTTTTGTCAGATGCCCCCCCCCCCCCAAATTATACTTCCATACTCAAGAGAGGAAAGCAGGCAACAATGGGCTAACATCTTCTTGTTATCATCAACCAAATAGTCTTTTACTGCATATAGTGCACCTAGTTTTCTATGCAGCTGCTTAGCAGTATGCTTATGTGTCTATCAAAATTTAGGTGTGAGTCTAGCAAAATTCCTAGGCATTTAAACTTACAGACTATCTCCAGGCAATTTCCTCCTCCTATTGATATTTGAAACACTTCCTTGGTATTTCTCATTTTCTGGGTTGTGTAAAACATCATTGCCTTGGTTTTCATCTTATTTACAACAAGACTGTTTTATATGAACCAATTTGACATTCTCTCATATTCAGTTTCCAGAGTTTATTCAAATTAGTAATGTTTTTGCTTGCTACATAAAGTACTACATCATTTGCATAGAGGAACATTTTTTGCAGCATTCTCTGCCAAAGGAAGTACATTAACGAATATCGAGAATAACACTGATCCTAATATGGATCACTGCAATACACCATATTCTACCTTTTTTTGTTCTGACAGGGACCCATTTATTCTGACATGCTGTTTTCTATTAGCTAGATAATCACCTATCCAGTTTACCACTGGTTTACTAAATCCAGTTTTACTCAGCTTGGTCTTCAGGAGGGGGAGAGATCTGCCAGGTCAAATGTGTTGGTCATGTCCATGAACACCACTCCTGTATACAATCCCTTCTCCATGTTCTCCTGTAGGTCATTCATGAACCCGACCAAGGCAGTCGCCAGGCTACAACCCCTCCTGAAGCCATGATGAGACACTGTTCATATGTTATTATTTTCTATGTATTCCATAATCTGTCTATGCAACACCCTCAGTAATGATATTGGCCTGTAGTTGCTTGCTAGATTACTTTTGACCCCCCCCCCCCATGCACAGAGATAATGTATGCCCTTTTACATAGATCTGGAACACCTTGTTCACATAAGGATTTGTTAAAGATCATCTGTAGAGGCAATGACAACTCAGTTGCAGCAAACTTCAGAAATTTAGCCTCAAGTAAATTGAGGCCTGGTTCCATTGTTTCGTCCAGGCTCTTTAATTGCCTATAAACCTTTCCCCAGTTTATTTGTTTGAAGTAGAAGCTTGGTCTTATTGTTTCATAGTATTCTTCATTTTCAATTTCTACATTAAAACCACCCACATAACTAGATAGGTCAGTAAAAATTTCATTACAATAATTTGCTGCCTCTGTGCCCCTAATTATTCCCAGTTTCCCTTTTGTTTGTTAATTATTTTTATCTCCTACCACCCTGGAACTCTCTCTAGCATCCCTTGCTCACCACCACCGCTCTACTGCCCACCTGAAGCTCTCCCTACCAGTAAATCTGGGACAGACACTCCCCCACCTACCTGATCCACTGACCTGGCACTCCATCGCCAGATCAAGGCAGGATGGAGGGATTGGGAGAGCCAGTGGTTTGAGCCCTGTGTAGGGCGTGTGATGGTGGGGCATGGGAGGGCACCATTGCCTATCCAGGGAGCAGGGGCTTTTTTCCTGGTTGCCCCCACAATGTGGTCATGCAATGGTGTCTGCGCACCATGCGTGCTGATGCCCATCACCGCTTCATCCCCTTCTATGGCACCACCAACTGCAGTTCCCTCAATCTCCACTGGGGGCCTCTAAGGAGCAGTGCAAGGCCCATTACCCACCCTGGGAGAGGAGAATCATCCTCCGGATGCTTGATCCTCTCCCACCCCAGCCTACCCCTGGTGGCCCAAGTCCGTTCCTGAACCCTGGTCGCTGGTGTGGTGCAAGGTGTGGCGTCCAGTGCCTCAACCCTCAGTGCCACCAGGCCGGCTTATCCAATTCCCCTTTAATAAGGTTTTTTATATCATATCTTTTCTTTGGTTTAATTAAATTATTTCACTCTGCCCCAAAGCCTTTTTTTTAACTCTATTTATGCACCAGCTCTGTGGAACTCTCTTGGGCATCCTACAGTGCCCCCAACTCTACCTCTGTGCCTGAGGGGCCCCCTACTTCCTGGCACCAGCCCGGCTATCTCCCTGGCTCTAAGCCCCCCAAGGTAGGGCTGCCCTATCCGCCCCGGGCGCTCTATCTGAAATTCGGGCCAGGCTGGGCTCGGCCCAGAGGAGGAGTGCAACCGCCGGTGGAGTGTGGTCGGGTGGATGTAGATGCCATTGCCTATCCATGAGCAGGGGGTTTTCTATTTTAGTTGCTTCCCCTGTCCCTCCCCCCTGGAGTTTGGACATGCAATGATGTCACAACGTCTGCCGCAACTCCGCTCCCTCTACTGTAGTGCCCAGATGTGTGCACATCCTCTGGTCTCCACTGGGTGATGCTATTGCACCGGGCAGACCCTGGATCCCCCCCAGAGAGAGGAGAGCAGTCCACAGATGCTCAATCCTCTCTCTCTCTCTCTCTCTCCTGCCAACCCCCGATGACCCAGGCTCATTCCCGAACCCGGGTCACCAGCGTGGCGCGAGGTGTGGCGTCCAGCACCTCAACCCTCAGCACCACCGGGCTGGCCCAAAAAACTTTTTTATTAGTAAAATTAGACAGCTATTCTTTTTTTCAGAAATCAGCCTTGTACTTCTTTATAATTTTCTTACATTTATTACGTAGTTCTCTATACCAGACCCAATCCCCTTTCCTGTTTGAACATTTATAGCTTGTCCATGCAGCATCCCTGGCTTTTATACTTTCAGTTACAACCATTTATTTAGTGCTCCTCTTATCCTTTTCTTTTTTAGACGGATTCTAAAATTAATGATGTTGAATTTCTCTAGGAAGTATTTTTCTGCCTCATTTGGTTCCACTGTGTTATCCAGTAACTGTCAGTTCACCTCCCTTAAATCTGTTTTTATATTATTTATTTTTTTCCTCATTTAATGGTCTAGTTGTTATCACTCTACCCTGTCCCTTTTGTCTCCTTTTACTCAATATACAGTATATGGGCATGTGGTCACTAATCACATCTGGTAATGTCCCCACCAAATTACTGTCCTTATGATTATTTAATAATACCCAGTCGATCAATGAAACGTCACCTACTCTATTATTTTTCCTAGTCCCCACTGTTACCATCTGATGAAGATTCATTTTCTGAAACAGATTTTTAAATTTACTTACTTCTGATCCCATCCATTTCAAGTTTAAGTCACCTAATAAAATAAATTCTTTGTTTTTAAATTTGTCCACTAATTTTACTAGCTCCTCTAGTCCCTGTATTTTCACTTTAAGGGGTTATATACACAGTCAATGATTAATTTCTTTGTATTTCCTAGAATTAATTCAATAAATACATTTTCACAATCCTACAGTAATATCTCTGTCTCTGTTTCCCTTAAGCTATAGTGCTTCCTTGTATAAATGATAATTCCTCTACCCCCTTCACCAATACAATATCTTCTCAGTGATTTGTACCCTTCTATTCTAATTCAATTTTTATCTACTTTAGAAGTTATCCAAGTTTCAGTTATTAGCATTACATCCAGGACATATGTATATATCTGTGCCTCTAATTCATGCTTTTTAGCTAGCAGGCTACATATATTCATATGTGCCAATTTCAAAACTTGCACATTAAACCAGTTTTTAAATCCATCCACTCATTATGTATTCTTTCCCCAGGGGCTGGATTTTCTTCAATATCCCCAGATATCAGTAGACTAATTGCTGCAAAAGTGAAGATTTATGAAAACCTATATCCATTACAGAAGATTTCAATCTGAAACAATCATTTTTTAACATACCTATACAATGTAGTCCATCTTTAAAGAACATTTCCATTTTAGAGATTAAAAGAATCATAGAAGCACCCCGGAGAGGAAAATGCATCTTAAAGAGTAATGAGTAACCCCTAGAAAAATGTGTTGTAATGGTAAATGGTAATAGCCAGTCCTGATAAGAAGCCTGGAAAGAACTGGGGTCAGTTACATCCCACAGTCATTGGGACAGCCAAGGAAGTCCACTGTGTTGGGTGACTAAGCTAAACAGTATGATGCCGGAAGGAAGACCCACATAGCTGCACTGACTATCCAAAAACATAGGAGTAAACCAGAGTCTGGTTGTTAATCCATTAAGATGTCACTTGCTGTCACAGAACCATGCATCAGCATAATTGCCCCCAAGATAGTGTCTCACCCAACCTGGGAGGAGTGGCAGCAGGGATTTGGTCTTATGGGTAATAGTGCCCTAGGGATCCCATATGGGAGATAGCTTTTCTAGTGAATGTAACTATCTGACAGCAGTGCCCAATCAGTTTGAGGGGAGAAAGTAATTGTATGATTACGTCAGTAGTAAGCTGAAGTCATGAGTGACCATGAAGTGATTGATGAGGTTGATGCGTTTTGAAGCAGTGTACCATCAGAAGCAGCTAATGAACATATATCCTGCCCAGACCCACGGTGCAAGGTGAGTTAGAGGAGCAAGTGTTGTAACACCCCATGTTCTCCCTGATAAAGCATGTCTCCATATGCTCTTAGACAGAGGGAGGGTACTGCAGCCCTCCCAGATCTGGTGAAGCATTCCCTTGTGGTGCACCCTCTTTTTCCCGTATTTTCCTTGTAAAATCTTGAAGAAATTCCTGTAGATTTGCCTGTATATACCAACAGATTTAAGCACACATTTTTTACATCAGTAAAATCAAATCACTGCAAACAATGTTTAGGTGTTTTGTTTATCATTTTTTATTGTATATGCCACCATCATGAATGGCAAACAGTATTGTTTTCTCACTTGGAGACATGCCTCAAGCAAGAACTTCTTTGCAAATATTAGGAACTGCAGAATGGTTTCCTCTTCTTCTTCCTCTTCCAGCTTTTTTAATTGAGCCTTGCAGTCAACTTTATCAAAAGTTATTTGTCCAACAGAAGATATTTGGTGTTAGTGACATCAGTGCCCAGAACATTTGCAGATTCTTTGATTGTGGATATTGTTAGGAATTCTGACAGCAGCTTTTTGTACATGATCTCTAGCTCACAAAGAACTATGTGAATATTTGATTTCTCCTGCTGAAATAGTAGGTTGAACTCATGGGTGATGGCCATACATAGTTCAGGAACATGAAGTACAGCCTTACCAGATTGGAACGTAAAGCAGCGCTAATTCCCATTACTGTGGCACTTCTTTCACTGGAACTCTCATATATGACTTAAATGCCTGAAAATGCTCTACAGTTCTCCCAGAAACTTGAGGCAGACTGAATTATATAGTCTGACAAGGTTTTAGTAGATGGTGCAGTTTTGTACTTGTGAATTCCTAAAATGTCTGAAATGTCTGCATGCACTTTGCACCTGTCTTGGTAGCCCCCTTACCATCCCCTTCTCTGAACAAACACACCAACACAGGTCTTGAAGCAAATGGCCACAGCCATATGTTTATTTACCATATTACATTATTAGAGTAGCATGCACAGTAGGGAGGATTTTCAGACTCCTCTGGTCCCCACACATGTCATCTTTGGCAGTGTCAACTCTTGTGTGTGCCTAGTAACAGATGTACTTCCAGAGTTAGTATCCAGCCTCAAGTTTAGGGAGGTCATGTGGCAAAGTGGTTAGTGGCTGCCCCCCCATCCAGCACTGCTGCCCTCACAGGTTACCCTGATGAGGCTGGATCACAACCCCCCCACAGCCGGGTCTGGGTTGTGCAGTCCCTTGGCCTCATGCTGACCAAAAGCGATGAGCTCTTCAGAAAAATTTGGCTCATCTCCCTTTTTTCCCCTGTGCCATCAATCTGTGATACTCCCAAGCCACAACAGGACAGATGCAGTCCAACCCCCCAAGCAGCTCACTCCAACTGTGCTACTAAGACCTCATAAAAAGAATTCAGCATCTAATCCCATCCTCCATCCCACAACTGCACACCATACCGAGCATAAAGTTCCTGATGGGGAGGTGTTGATTTCCTTGTGTCTTACTATGGTTCCCCCTATGAACTCCATACATGGTTGTAGTTCACTATTAATGTGAGTCTATGCTGCATTTAATACTTTGGAGTCCCTTGCTTGTAGCTAGTGCCCTTGATGAATTAGGTGTGACCAGATGATCACTGTCTTGGGCCACCACTGTAGTATGGAATGCCGCTCCCCCTTCATCATCAGTAGCAGGTAAGTCATCTTTTGAGACCCCAGGTCCTCACCCCTGAGATGCATTAAAATAATATTCAGGCTGTGCCAAGTCTCAGCCTACTCCACCAACCTGAGTAGCAGGTTTAGATCCCCAAGTGCATGCCTCTCATGCCCAGCCATTCAGTCTGCACTTTCTATCAGAATATGGCTCGTGTCAGCCCTCCCCCCAGTCAGTGGGCTGCTATCTCCTCTGCCTGGCAGATAAAGGAATGATCATGGATCCATATGCTCTTGGAGCCCTCTGGGGAACCTAGAATAGACAATGGAAGGTCATTAGTGCATGTGCAGTTAAATGTTGTGCAGAAATGTCTGGGACTTCCAGTGCCCCAGAGCCTATATCTTGGCATCTGTTAGGCCTAGGCTCTAAGTGGTCATTGCTGCCCCAATCCTAAAGGAATGGATGTTGAACTATCCACCAAAACTTATAGGTTGTCATGGGCTTGCCACTGTCATGCCAGGGGAAGGCCTCACCATCTCTTGAGCGAGAGGCCATGTAAGCTTTCACCAGGGCATGGATGTCCAACAAGGAACTAACCGGGCCTTCACTGGACATCAGCACCCTAGACCCCTCTGATTGGTTCTGCTACTCTGCAACCATGCAAAACCCCATCCTACCGTATGGGTCACTGCAACATCATCTAGCAAGCTTGGCCTCTCCCTTTTCTGGGTCACTTGCATCAGCTCAAATAGCTAGAATGCCCTGGAGAATGCCCGTAGAAATGCAATCTTAAATGGTGTAGCCTCATACAAATTCCAGCATACCATAGGCAATGTGGCCCACACTCATGCCAAGATCACCAGTGTGATGGGGCATTGGGTATCTGGCTGCTTAGTCTGGCTCCTGCCCCAACCTTCAGGGACCTTTCAGACCTTGAAAACTTGGGTGGTGTCCATGAACCCTATTATACAAGTGAATCAGGATGATCTTGCCAGATGTTGCTCAACTACTCCTGATGATGATCCCTGTCTCTTGGCTATCATGTTATAAATACATAGTTGATCAGCTGACATCAGCCAGGTATCAGGCCATCCTGCCTCTGCCCGAGTCATGATATACAGTAGTAGCCACAGACACTGCAAGCTATTTCCCGAAATTTCTGTGATATTTCCAGAAATATCTGATGCTTTTTGCATTTAAACAGTAGGGGCAGCAGAGAGAAACTCTTTAGAAATTTTGCCAAATATCTGGAAATAGCTTGCAATGTCTGTGGCTACCACTGTAATGCTCCACTCCTTGGCGATAGGCTGCCCTGGTCCATGGATCAAGGGACTTATCTATACACCCGCAAGTCTTGAGGTCACCTCCTTCCCCAGAAAAGGTGGGACCAGCTATGGCTGCTGTTTCACTGCTGGAACCAACTCCCTGAATCTTTGCCACTGCAAACGAGATTAAGCCTCAGCAATTCCATTTTCAATGTTGTGAACATGGACAACTTTAAAATGAATATTTAACAACATACACTTTAAAACAAAGACTCTCATCAGGACTCCCAATCGGCCCTCTGAACCGAGCTGTCAATTTATGGTGTAAACCACATCCATGTTGCCTGAGCAGAAAAATTACCTTTCTCTTCCTCAGCCTTGGGACCCAAATGCATAAGGCTATGACTATCAGGAAAAATTCTAGAAAATTTATCTGTTTAAGCCTGGCTGCTGCCCACTTGGGTGGCCACTCTGTGGTGCTCATTCATCCTGGAAGTAAGCTATGAACACTAGTTCTCTGACCACATCAGTGAACAACTCCAGGGCCTGACTGTCTTCAGTCTCCTGCCATATACTGTAACTACCCCATTGAAGTGGGCACTGAATGTCTGCCATACCTGCAGATCCTCGTGGAATCCCTCGGTGACCCAAATTCTGTGATGTGGTTTCTTAGCTCCCATCCCCAGCTTTGCCATGCATCTAAGTAAGGTCCTCCCCATGGGTATAACCTGGCATACAAAGTTTAGGTGTCCAACTATCTGCTGCAACTCCTGCAGGGTAACCTTTTTGGCCCCCACTGCTTTATTCAAGAGAGCTTGCAGAGCGTCTGACTTGTTCTTGGGCAACCAGCACTCCAACCTTACAGTGTCAATCTCTAAGCACAGAAAGGTCATCACTGAACTTGGTGACTCAACCTTCCACAGCATCAAGGGCACTCTGAAATGCTCACACAATTCTACAAAAGTACTAAATGTCTACCTACAAACCAGGGACCCCAGAGTCTCCACCAACAGGAAGACATCAAGGTAGTGGACTATGCCCTTGTTCCTTGATGCACGTATAATGGCCTAATGTACAGTGGTGCCCCCTAGGATGAAACCCACTTTTAAAGTACTCTGCAGTATGCTGCAGCAGACCTACTGAATAAAGCAATGTAATTTCAATGGCAATTAGTCCCTTTTGTCATGCAGGAAACTGCGGCATTCATTTCATCCTGGCAGTGTCACATTTTCCTGAATGACAAAAGGGACTAATTGCCATTGAAATTACATTGCTTTATTCAGTAGGTCTGCTGCAGCACTTTGCAGAGTGCTGCAAAATGCTGCAGAATTAGCTTTCATCCTGGGGACGCCACTGTAGGAAGGTGCTAAAGCCTGCAAACACTGCACAAACCACTGCACAACCTAGAGGCATGCAATTATTCAGGTAATACTCCCCCCTCGAGTTTCATCCCAAGCAACTCCCTGTCTGCTGGATGCACTAGCAGCAAGCAGAAAGTGGATTCAGTGTCTGCCTTAGCTATCTTAGCCTGAGGCCCTGCCACCCACATGACCTCTGCATCCCTGTCAAATGACCCATACTGAACCGTAGTGAACCGTGGATCAATATGATCATTCACCGAATCCCCTTCAGGATGCAACAAGTGGTTAATCATCTGGAATTCCCCTGGGCCTTTCCTAGGCACTAGCCCCATAGGTGACACTCTAAGATTGGGCAGGTGAGGGACCTCATATGGGCTACTCACCCTTCCCCACCACCTCTTTTTGTCCAGTATTTCTCAGCCCACCTGTGGTCAGTCTCTGGCTGACTTCAGATTCTACTCCTTGTACCCCTTTCATGGACCCATATATGGGATTCTGAAGCATGCTGAGAAATCCTTCTCTAACAGGTGGGAGGTCTCCTGGGCCATGTACTGGCCAAGCCAAGGTCTAAGCCTGTCTACCCTTACCAGAGTGGGCATGCTTGCCTCCCTGCAACTTGTGATACTTTTTTCAGGTACATCGATATATACCCTTTGGGGGCTTTGGGAATATGCACTGTGTGAGGGAAAGCTGTTGCCTGCAGGCAACACATTTATGGTGAAACCTGCAGTTAGTACTCCTGCAGTTCCCTTGGTTGTACATGAAGCATGTTTGGGAGGGTGGTGTACCTGCCTCATGCCGACATCTGTGGTGTTCTGAGTGGTAACCCACTGTCTGTATGGACTTCACCACCATCATGCATGATGTCCTCCAACAGAGGCATGTCCAATATGCCCCACCCTTATGTAGCATCCCAGTGCCTCAGGTGCCAGAACTCTTCATTGTATTCTAACCACACCATGCCCCCTTTATACCTATGCATCAACATAATTCTATTCAAATAATTAAGTAAATCTAACCTTTGCATCGGCACTGTTTGTATTATGGTGCTGGCAAACATGATGAAACCTGCCACTCAGTTATGAAAAGTGTGTGGCACTTTCAATTTCTTCTTGTCTGACTCCTCTGGCTCTTTCTTTTTGTCCTCCTGGTCCCCAGACTGATTGAGCAGCGAGAACATGTCTACACATTCTCTGCTTCAGATCTGTTGTCTGACCTTGTCAGTTAGGTGTGTCCTCACGGGTTTCACCAGGCTGACTTAATTGTCAGAGTCCTCCATTGCTGACACCTGGCCTGATGTCATGCTAACCCTGGTGGCTTCTGTGCCCCTTGGACTGTTCCCACTTTTTGCTGCAGACCTTTAGCCACCTTGGCCATCCCAGCCACCAGGTCAATGATCTTGTCTAACTTCTCAACTGCAGTAGACCCTTTTGGGACCCCCTGCTGTCCCAAATCTGTGCTCGAGGAGGCCAGATCTTGCACCTCCAGTTTCTCTGCTGGGCTAGTGGGGACCACCTCCTCACTGGAGTTTGGTACCATTCTTTATAGGATCAGTCCACCCCTAACTTCCCTAGGCTGTGCATCCTGGGTCCCCCCCCAGAATGATCCCTCCCAAGGCCATAATTACCATGTTCCTGATCTGCTTATCTGAGAACTGGTTAGCCTCAGAACTATTCTTACCTCACTGTGTTGTGCTAGGTACCTTCAGTGCGGATGCTGCTACTTTCTTGACTGGCCATTTCTTCTTTGAGGCTGCCATCACTATAGTCAAAATAGTCAGAATGCTGATTCCCTCCAGACAGGCTTCCAGACACTCCTGACCTTTCTTCTTGTACATCTTTTAAAGCCGTGTTTTTATTGCTGCTGTTGCTACCTTCACTGTGGGGGTCTTCTTCTTGCTGGGCATTATACAAGCTGCAACAACAAACCATTGTCCCCATCAAGAAAGGGCATGTTAATAACTTACTCTTATAATCTGGGCACACTGGGGAAGGCCTCACTGTGGCTGCCCGGTTTCAACCAGTGCTCCCCCCATGCCTCCCCTTAACAGCCATATCCTCCTTGTGGAGGCTGCCCCTCTGCACTCCATCATTGCTGGAATCATAGGTCTGTTGGGATGTTTTTTGGGTTTTTTTTGCACTCAGATCCACCTCACTTGTAACTCCTTACTGCTTCCCTTCTGGCACATTCCAATAGCCATGTAGTGTCGGAGGTTGTTTGCCAGTCCTGGCTCAGGACCCACACTGACGTTTGTGCTACTGCCCCCAAATTCGTTGCTGCTACCACATAGAAATTGGCCACTGCTGCTTAAGCCTGCCTCAGGAAAATGAAACAGCCCACTGGATGAATTATTGCCTGATTACAGCCACAACTGCCAATAGGATTGAGGAGATCTCATGTCACCTGCCTGGCTCTCTGTACTATCGATTACTTTTTTTGTGTGTTTTTTATTTTATTTCTTTTTCTTCTCTTTTTTTAAGTTGCTACAGTGGTGGAGGTGGGTGGAATGCTGCTGCTCTTCACATACAAACATCAGAACCCTCAAGGGGTGGGAGGCATTTTGCCAGGTGGTCCTGGACCACTCCAGCCTCACCAATATCTCTGGGTCAGCTATAACTATTAATGCAAAGAAGAAACATTCATAATATTACCACTGCAGGCAAGGTAAAATAAAATGTATTAAACTCTAATCTTATGCTGAAGAAAACAAATTTGAATATTTATTGGCTGTGTTGATTAGCAATCTAGGTATCTGTGTGTGAGTGCAAGGTTTCACATACTGATGGGTTAAATTTCTGAAGTCTTAAGAAACATCCTGATTGCTTGTGAAAATGAGTGTGGAGGTTGGAGGTTATCTTCTACAGGTAGCCAGGCTGCATGGGAATCTCCAAATTGCGGATCATGCTTAGTACCTGTATCTGGACTAGTCATTTGTTGCCCTGTCATGGAGGAATCAATTCACTGCAGTGAGACAGCAGACATGAAAACTCAGCCTTGATCACCGCTCCTGGTTATGATGAGACTCTGAATCGCCTTCAAGATAAATAATTCAAATACATCAACCCCAAGGATGGGGGGAGGCCTCTGCCATGTGGTCCATCTGACCACACACCCTGCCATGCTATTCAAAACTATGAGCCAGGGTGTCTGGGGGACCCTTCCCCTCCAGGCCAAACTGATTTATTTTTTGATAATTGCCATTTCTGCAGTCAGAGGGGTTAAGGAGATAATAAAAGGGATACCTGACCCCAGCTCCCACCTAACATGCACTCCATGTGGGAAAAAAGCACAGTTGCCCCTGCTACTAATGCCCCGGGATGGCCAGACCACATGGATGCCTGTGGGCAAGTATCCCGGCCCTCGCTCTGGAGGCTCTACCTAAGTCCTAGATCCCCCCCTCCTAGCCAGGTGTCCTCGTTCAATTGGTACAATTGTTTTTAACTAGTTCACTGCCCTTTGATGCATGCTGCATGACAAGATAATTGCAGACGCATAGCCCTATGCCATACAGCGTACATCATTATCTTTTTCTTGAACTGAAAGTGAAAACAATAAAACTGGTTTCACTTTCAGCTCCTGGACTGTGAGAGGAGACCTTGGCTTCATAAAAAAAATACATATGAGGCAGGTTTGGTAGGGTGATTGAGGTCACCTGACTCCAGCCTAACCTCAAACACACAGCAAACAATAGAAACAAGGAAGGTCTGCGCATAGCACTGCAAAGTCTGACAAGCTATGATCAGGGATTGTGAATTGTTTCCATTAGGGTATTGCTGAGGAGCTGGATCAGCATTGTTGCAATGCATGGACAGTATTTTAACCAATTCTCAGCAGAATCCCTAATTTATATGACAATTGAGGATATTTTGTCAGTTTCCACTCAGGTTTTGTGCATTGCATGAAATTTACAAGCAAGATATTTATGCCCCAAAAAGCTAAGGTTCTGCTCCCAATAACCATGTATATTGAGAGACGTTGCATAATGGGGAAAACATAGACAATTTTAAATAAAAAAGAGCATTTGTTTTCACAAAAATGACCTGCACTGAAATGGCAAACAGCCCTGGCAGTGAAAGGGTTAATTGACTTGGTGCAAGAGGAAGGTGGAGAGTGGTAGGACATGTCATCTGCTAAAAGAATTGGGAGCTCTCAGGCTGCGCTGCACTGAAGTGGGTGGTTCCAATGGCCCGCCACGTGGCCGTTCAGCAGCCTTGCTAGTGGACAAACCCCCCCTCCCCCCACCGCAGCAACCTCAGCTCGGGCATACAGTACTTTGTGCCTCTGTACAGGTGCTCTGCACCCTCCTAGTGGAGGAACATTCTGCCACCCACAGGACATGTTGCAACTGCAGTCACTGACGGAGGGACCTAGGAAATCAGCATAATGGTGAGTTCTTTATTTATTTTTTGTTGTTTTTGCCCTGAAGGAAGCTTGCTATTCAGTTCATGGGGAATGGACCTATTATGAATAAAACTACTGGCCCATTCCACTGGACAATGCAAGCAGACAGCAGCCCTTTGTCTGCTGCTGAATCTACCTCTGCCTCTACTGACTCCCACACAAAAGCAACCACATACTGCTGAGCTAATTCCCTAGTTTCCTTGCTGGGCTGGTTAAGCCCTTGACCCTTGAATTAAAATTCTGTACCTGAAAACTGAGGCTGGGTGTTCCTGGACCATTGTCTTATGGCCTGGCTATCTGAAGAAGGAGGAGAAAAGAGGGTGAGCTGCTGGCCTCAGCTCTTTTTAACCCCACTCTCTCTGCCCCTCCCCAGATAGCCACTGACCTGTGGGTGGCACCTGTGATTCCGTCCTGAGGTGGTGCCAGGGCCAGCTCTCCACACCAGGAGGGATCATCCGACCAAGCCTCAGGCTGGTGGGGGGATGGCTCCAGAAAAAATGGTCAGCTGCTGCAAACCTTTTGCAGCCTCTCTATTTTCTTAAAACAGTACCAGATATCAACAGGAAGGTTCTGAATGTCATTGGGGAAAACCTTACATGCATCATTAGCTACTAGGTGTGCAACATGGCAGATGTAGTGAATGTTAAAAAGGTAAGGCAACTCCTTTCATCTGGACAGCGTACTATTTGTTGCACCTATCATCATGCTGACTCCATCAGACCCAAAACCTACCATGTTTTCTTTTTCCTTTTTTTGAAAATACAATTTTTGTTGAAATTTTTTCTACTTTTACGTAGTCACAGTTCCTTTCATCATAATATAACAAGCTTTGCTTATTTTTGACAGAGATATATATTACATAGTATTTCATCATTGGAGATAATAGCTTTGTACTGTTAAACAGTCAGAGAAGAATAAGTGGAACATTTCATTCTTTAAATTATATTGTTATCCTGTTTTTTAGCCTTTCCCTGGGGTCTTCCCTTTCTTCCTCCAACCCTCCACACAGTGCACGTGCTATTTCTCTGCTTCCACCTCTATATAGATGTGCCACTTCTGTATGTGTACTTCCCTTGATGTTGTTATCTCTGTTAGAGTAGATGGGGATGCCCAAGAAAACCCCTGGGTTAAAACCCCTCGTCCTAAGGGACAAAGGCCGGGTCCTTAGCCATGGCATACATGAGCCATCTATTCCATTTCATTGAACATACTACTGCTTTGTCATTCAGGGAATGAGTAATTTTTCCTGAACTGTAGATGCCATTTACTATATTTCTCCAGGTTTCTATTAAGGGAATCATGTTGGCAAGCCAACATTTAGTTATCGCTTTTTTTGCAGCAAGTAGTAATATTCCCAGCATGGGGGTGCTGGAGGGTCCCCTTAATTCTCGGGGGAAGACATGTAACAGAAATAACTCTCCTGTCCAGTGGATCCCAGGGCTCCAGATTTCCTCCAGCTCCCCACCAAGGGACTCCTTAAATGGTTGCAGTTGAGGACACAGCCAAAGCACATGTGAGTGATGAGTGATTGTCTCTCTGCAGAGACGCTAGCAGGTAGCTGGCGTGGCTCCACTAAAATGTGAGGTAATGGCGGGGGTGCGAAAGTACCTATGGAGGAGCTGCCAGGAAAAAAGCCGTCATGCATGGGAGCAGGTCAATTTGGAGGTGGCATAACAAATGGCATCCCATTTTTCCTTGGTGAGATGGAATCCCATCACTGAGTTCCACTTTTCCATTGTTAAGTATGTGTTTCCCCCATGGTACTCACCAATGATTTATATATAACAGAGATGGCATGCGGTAGGCCATTGTCTCAAAACACCTGCAATAGCAATTTTATTAGGTATGGATATCCCTCAGGGTTATGTACTCCTGTTGGGAGGGAGTTGAAATAGTGCCGTATTTGTGTATATCAAAAGAAATCCGATTGTCGTAGCTCAAACTCCCGCTGAGTCTCAGCGAATGTCTTAAATTGTGTTCCCCTGAGAAACTGTGTCAGGCTGTTTAGATGTAGGTGACTCCAGTCCCTAAAGGTGTGATCGAACCGGTTGGGGTGAAAGTTTTCTGAAAGACCTATAGGGGTTAATAAAGTGAAGTATGAGGTGAGCTGTAATGTTTTACATATAGTGTGCCAGGTTCTGATTTGGTGGCGGATCCATGGATTTGTGATGCTCTGTTGGGGGGTTTGGTAGAACAACGTTTGTTCCTATTCTGAATTAAGCAGGTTGTCTTCCTCTATAGCTTCCCACCTAGCTATAGTGGTGGTTGCACCACGTCGGATCAAGAGTGTTATATGAGAGGCCCAGTTAAACAGTCTGAAATTGGGGAGTGCCAGGCCACCCTGTGTCCTGGACAGAGTAAGGGTTTTGAGCCTGACTCTAGGCCGCTTACCAGCCCATATGAACTTGGAAACCACAGAATTCCACTTTTGAAACAGCTTTATTGGGAGGCTAACAGGGACATTTTGGAAAGATACAGGGCCCTCAGGAGCAAGACCATCCTTATCACCTCAACCCTTTGTATCAGGTTTAATGTAAGGAGGTCCCATCTCTTCAAGTACTGTTTCATCTGCTTCAGAAATGGGTCATAATTCTGATGGATTGTATCTTCTGACTTGTGAGCCAGGTAGATGTCTAGATATTTTAATTTGTCTAGCTTCCGTCTAAATGGGTATCTTTTCTTAAACCACCCGGGGGGAGGGGGGTTGAAATGAAAGACAAGGGCATCAGTCTTGTTCGTATTATACTTATATCCTGAACAGGATCCAAATTCCTCCAATAGGCAGAATACTGCCGGGACAGATTCTGTGGGTTTAGAGAGGAAGAGAAGGACATCATCCACATATATATCAATACGGTGCTCTATGTCCGATATCTTCACGCCCGTTATCCCCGGGGCCGTTCGTATTGCTTGTGCCAATGGTTCAATAAAAATGGCAAAATGGCCGGGGGACAGGGGACATCCCTGTCTCAGGCCCCTTCTCAGGGAGAAGTAGTCCAAGTGGTGCCCAGACAGCTTAACACACGCCTGTGGGGAGGAATAGAGGGTATGAATGATGCTTGTAAAGTTTGGGGGGGGAGTCCATCTTATACATGGTGGAGAAGAGAAAAGGCCAGAACACTTGATCGAACGCGTTCTCAGCGTCCAGGCTGAGAAGTGCACTCTGTGTTCCATTAGACTGCATTTACTGAACCAGATGTAGGACTGTACGTGTGTTACCTGTAGTGGATCTAGCATTCACAAAGACTGTCTGGTCCAGGTTGATCAGGGTTGGTAATACTGCATCGAGTCTTCATGCTAATATAGATGTAAAATATTTGTAATTAGTGTTGAGCACCGATATGGGTCTATATGAGCTACATTGGAGGGGATCCTATCTGGGCTTGGGTATAAGGGAGATGGTCGCATATGCCCAGCTTGGGGGGGGGTCTCACCTTGCACCACCTCATTTAATGCATTCAACAGAAGGGGGCTTATATGTTGGGACATGCTTTTGTAGAATTCTGCCCTGTACCTATCAGGTCCAGGGGCTTTTAGTGTTTTGATCGGGCTATTGCTGCAGCCAATTCTGGGGATGTGATAGGGGCTATAAGAGAGGCCTGTTGATCTTCAGTTAGTTTAGGGAGATCTAGCTTGCTTAGAAAGTTACTAAATTGTTTAGGAGCTGGGCATTGTTCAGGTGTGTATAGTTCTTTAAAGTATTGTATGAATGTTTGGGTGATATCTTTAAGTTTTGTTAGGTGCTGACCAGTGGTGGATTCTTTGATAACTGCAATTGTGGATGTCTTGCATTGCCCATGTAGCCAGTAAGCCAATAAGCTGGTGGCTCTGGGACCTATCTCGCCATACTTCTGTTTTAAAAAAGCTAATGCTATTTCGGTCTGTTGGATGCATAAATCATCCAACTCTTTCTTAGTTTGTTTGAGCTGGTCTAGAACTGAAGTGTCACCCTGTTGGTGTGCCATCTGGAGGAACTGCAGTGTCTGCTCTAGTAGCCTCTGCTTCTCTAATCTTACTTTGGTAAGATGAGCCGTATGTTTTATTAGATGTCCCCTAAAGACCACTTTAAGAGTGTCCCACCTTATGATCACTGGACTATCCGGGTGTGCATTCTCCCTTATAATCTCCTCTATTTTCTCTCTGAGGAATTCCCAGAAGGGTCCACTCTTGAGGTGTGCAGGGTTAAACCTCCACCGTGTGTTGGGCCTTTCCATCCCCCAGCGCCAGGTGGTCACCATTGGAGCATGGTCTACGTGTGCTATGATACCCACCTTGGTATCAGTCAGATACTCTAAGTTTTCTTTTTGTGTATAGCAGTGGTCAGTGTGGGTATATGTGTCATGTACAGCAGAATAGTATGTATAGCCTCTGGCTCCAGGGTGCAGAGACCGCCACACATCCAGCCATCCCACCTCTCGAATAAATTGTTTGAAGAACTTGTGAGAAGCAGGCTGCTTGCCTTTCCATTCCCTGGTGGTGTCCGGGGGTGGGGTGGGGGCTATATTAAAATCTTCCACCAGGAGCAGAGTCCCCTTTGTCATAGCGACTACCTTGTCCAGTAGGAACTTAATTGTAGGGGTGTTTGCCCCCGGGGGGAGATATATGTTCGCCAGTGTAACCTTTTGATCCTGTAGCCATCCCTGTGCAATTATTAGCCGTCCCTCTGGATAAGCCCATTCTTTAACTAGTCTAAATGGGGTATGGGTTGAGATCAAAATGGCAATTCCTTGCCTCCTGCCTCCATTCCCCATAGCTGAAGAGAAGACCCGGGAGAAACCCTCCCCTTTAATTTTCCATGCTTCGCTTGGGTCATGTGTGTCTCCTGAATATATACCACCTCTGCTTTAGTTTTCTTCAGGAGACCCATAACCCTTGTTCATTTTATGGGACTCTCCAGACCATTAACATTCAGAGAATACAGTGCTATATGCTGGTTATTCATTTTTAAAACATTTTAAAGAAGCTGTAGTCCTATCTCCATCTAACAATTTACTCAAAATCCATACCCCTGTCTCGTATGATAGGAATCTGTGACCATCTATCATTCTCTTAGAAATCATAAACTCTGTCTTGTATGTAGCCATTGCCATTTGGTGGGTAACTTGTTGGCATAACACTAAGTAAGGAACCTGATCACTAACACTGTGACCATTAAAAAATAACTAGTCGGGAGTGGGTCTCCCAGTTTCAGTGGGACCAGTTAACTATTTGGGCCATGTGGGTCAACATAACCATTCTGGTCAACCATCGGGAAATGGAACTTCCATCATGGCGGTCATGCGTCATGACCTTGGTGTGTGTCCGAGACATTCACCTGTGCTCCCATTAGTGTAGAGAGCATTTGACACCTCCAGTGTCAGTGGGGGGGGGGGCATGTGTTAGGGATGTCACTTACATCCCCGTTCCTCCCCGCTGGTTGTTTCGGGTGTTGAAGAGAGGTGTAGGTTTGAAGGGTCAGGTGTGGGGAGGCCCATTCCCCATCCCATCCTTACATATAAACTTCCCTTCAGGATCGGAACTCATATTATCCATGGGCAAGGAATACAGATAGCAGGGTGTAGGGCGTGCAGGCCGGCCGAGGGGAAAGGCCTGGGGGGGACGAACAGTAACCCCCACCTAACACTGCCCGGTGAAGCCATTTATTATATACAGGCAGTGTACTGTTTCAGTCCACTCTCTGCTTAGTTCCACCAAGCATGGGCTGTCTCCTTTAGTAACCACATTCACCCCAACACCCTCCCTTCATCCACCCTCAGGGTTAGTGGTTAGTAGATACTTAATGTAGATCTTAGTCCCAGTCGAGTCAAGAAAGGAGAGAGCAGGCCTCCTCCCTCACCCACCCAGGATTGAGAGACTGTTAGCATGTTGGTTGAGGCCTGGGAAAGAGTTTACAGGGTAGATTGCTACTGGTGGGGATCAGTTAGGTATCTTAGTCGGGGGGGCAGAGAGCCAAGACAAATATTAACAGGGAGCAACATTTTACATCAGACCCTTAGTTTAAAGATTTGTTAGTTTGGAAAAGAAGAAAAGAAGCTTAGGAGACTGGGACTTATCTGAATATTTGGTGCTGAATTACTCTGTCCCTTGAAGTCCTTGAGCAATGCTCCGGGTGTAAGATATCTTTTTCGTCTAGGTCTGGATTCCCTCTTATTTCGGAGGCCTTTCAGTCCTTGGCTTTTGGGACCAGGGGAACCCAGTAACAGACTTTTCCACTCTTTGCCAAGTTCAGTCCCAAAAAAAATCAACACTGAGACTCTCTGCTGTTCATCTTCGTGGGGGGAATATCCTTGGAAGAGGAGCTTTGTGGTTGTTGGTGGAGGGTGCTGGCGATTTGCTTAATTGCTTCCTGCCCCTGCTGCCTGCACACCTCCTTATTTCCTGCATTCCAAACCCACTGCGATAGTTTAGAGGCCAAGGATGGCTTCTGACTTAAGGGGTCCTGCTGTACCTCAATGTTTCTGTTCTTTAGGTAGGTTATGGCCTCCTTCGCCATCTCAAATGTCTGGTGCCCTTCTGGGAAGTAAATTATTATCTTGGCGGGGTAGGGGGGTGCGAAATTGGAGCCCTGCCTCTTGAGAGCTTGCATGACTGGTATATATTGCTTTCTTCAGTTCATTACCTCGGGGCATAGTCATTTTCCAGGTATTAATGCTGTGTCTGGAACAGTACCTCCCCTTGTTTCCAGGTCACATGCAGTACAGTTTCTTTTTCTTGGAAATGGAGAAACCATGCAAGTATGGTGTGAGTGCGAGTCCCCTGTGCTGGCTTTGGGCCTAAGGTGTGATGGGCTCATTCCAGCTCAAGAGTTAGGGTCTCAGGGAACTGTATAGCCTCTCGAAGGAGCTGTCTAATAAATTTTAGCATATCAGGACCCTCCGCTCCCTCTGGAACTCCCAAAATTTGGATGTTATTCCACCTACTGCGGCTCTTAGCATCCTCTGCTCTTGCTTGAAGTCCCTGGATTTTTTGGTGAAGCTGAGTAATCGCATGTTCTGCTCAGTCAACTCTGCCATCTACCTCCATGGCCTACACCTCCAAGGCCTCTTGCCGGTTCTCTGTTTTAGTAATGTCTGTGCGGAGGGCAGTCACTGTTGAGCGCATCTCCTTGTGAAAGTCCCAATGTTCTGAGAAGACCAGGGTCATCTGTCTCTGAATTGTATTAAGCGATAGTTGGGTGGTTCTTGATCTGCTGCGGCACGATGAAGCTGAGGCCTGTGAGCCCTCGCTGTCCGAATCACCATCAGACAGTCCGCCCTCATCTCGCTCCTAGTCTGGCTTAAACTTTTTATTTTCACCTCTCTTCGGCATTTTTGGCACGTCTCCTTGCAGTTAATGTCAATTTTCCCCTGGAAGTCGCTGCATTTAGGAGTTTTTTATCGGGGAGGTTCAGGAGCCAACAGGACTGTGCTGCCATTAAAGGATTGACATCACCGGAAGTCCCCTACCATGTTTTCAATGTGTACGTTATCCTTTTGGAGTTTCCTCAGTGACAGAGGTGGATAATATCTTTACATTAAATGTGACTCCAAATGCTGAAGGAGCACCTTTAAGTTCAATCAGCTTGTAAAAATAAGTGATTGCATCCAGCATTGGCCAACTAGTATATGAACAAGAAGGGCTAGCTGCTTTGCCACTGTTGTATCATTGCTCTCATCGATAAGAAGACTGAAGTGGTGCACTTTCATTAGGTCGACGACAACTGATGATTTCAGGTCTTCACCAATGACATTTACCAAGATTTTGTTTTACTCTCTTTACAGGAAAACCTCTGTGTGATCCTGGAATCCTTGAACATTACTGAGAACAGTTCACCCATGTGATTGGTCAGTGCAAATGACAAGTTGATGCTCTGCCATTGCTCTTCCCCACAACAGTTCTGCTGAGACCACATCAACATCCAGGATCAGTGCAAAAAACTTGCAACAGTTGCGTTAGATTCAAGTGATGTGAGCATCTTACTGTGTTTCTCACCCCAGCCATGATCCTGAATATTGTTTTCCCCTCTTGTGGTGACTTTCACATGTTTATTGCAAGGACTGGGGAAAAGAAACAAGAACAAAAACAGACAAGAAAACAAGCAAGAGATATATAGTTGTATAAGTAAGCAAAGAGAAAATAATCCCACCCATATACCAAAATAATTTCTGCAGGTAGACTAATTTAACATATTTCACCCTGTCAGTTGAAATTAAACTAGCATCTTCAAGCTGACAATTTTTACTACCAGTTCAATCCTTCAATACTTCACCTCAACCTTACCTCCCCCCAAAACAATGCATTTCATGGAATTGCGTATTGATATGTACACACAAAATGCATATTCCTCCCCTTTGCCACTCTTTTGTAGCCTTCCTTTAAATTCTGCTTCCAGTTCCCAGTCCTTTTGGTAACTCTGTCTGTACCTCATCTTCTTTTGGGTGGATGAAGGACATGGTGGAGATCATTACCTTACTCTTGAAGACATGTCGATGTTTATTAGATGCTATTGCTGGTTTCTGCAGAATCAAAGAAATGTGATGTCAGTTATTGGAAGCTGAGGATTTATCTCATTGCATATATGTAAACATACAAATATGCTCACAATACTTGAAATGAGGCTCTGGCTCTGACTCCCAAGGAGGCAGGAGACCATATTTTGCCACCAGAAACCAAACAGTAGCTCTGGATAGTCTGAATGATGATGAATGTCTCAACATCCAGAAATAAGGATGACAATGGTGAATGACCCAGCATCCAGAAATGAGATGGACAGAGACCAGAAACACTCCACAGTACATTATATTCAGTGGAATACAGTCAGAAAGATGTTATTTTGACTATTTAATTGGTTAGTATATACACAGGCATAAGACAACCCCCCCAAACGCACACATATTTTATATAATATGTATGTATGTACTGTATGTATGTATGTATGTATACTGTCACATATGCACACATGGATACACTACAGAACTGGACACAACACAGGGCAAAATTATGTGCAGATGACTCCACTCCCCCCTAACAAGGACACCAGGACAGCTTCTCTGATTAGGAGCCAGCCACCTACCTCAAGATCTTCTGGTGTCTCAGGACCAACCTTATAGTCACACCATGCAAGAAACAGTGGTAAGTGTACCTTTATCATCATCATCATCATCATTTTTTTGTCTTTGACCATAACCTGAGTAGTGTTTGGCCCATACTCAATTGCACCCTGGGGAACTGGACACCATATGCCAGCCAGGACACAGCCACTCAGGGCCCATCTTATACTGTAAGAGTGGCTTTTCTTTTTAATTTTTAGTACTTTAATCTTGGTTGATGGGAGGAAGACCTTGTCGAGGGTGGCCAGCTGGCCTCCAACACTCCCCTGATCCAATATGCTTCCTAAGTCGAGAAATGTAAAGTTAGAGTAAGTGTTTCAGTAAGCTATTTAAACCAAATGACAACAACTCTGAGCTTGTGCTCTGGTATCATCTACTCTGCATGTGCACCTGAGGCGGCTGTATGGTATGCATGCTCAAAGTCAGTAATTGGGCTTGATTGTCAAAGCCCTGAAACTGATGCAAGGAGCCTCGTCAAACAGAACTGATGCAAGGGGCACCTTGCATCAAAACCTGCAACATTTCCGATTTTTGAATGCAAGCTGTGTCAAAATCAGATGTCCTTGCACTGAACTGGCCCTGTGCCAGCCCTGCACCTGAGATGTGGTGCACCATGATAGAAGGGAGCTTGCACCAGGGAAGTGCTGCAGCATCTTAAACAATCTCCCAAGATTCTGCCCCGAACAAATCCTACTATATGCGGATGATGCTGTTATCTACACAAGTCACACAGACCCCACGCCTCTTAAAAGCCAGCTGCAACTCGGATTTGCATCAGTAGAGAAATGGTTCAGTGATCACAAACTGGTGCTAAGCTATAAAAAAAACTAAGCTTATGCTCTTCAGCAGCTCCCACAATAAACACAGGCATCATCCCCTGACTATCTCTAACCACTTTGGGACCGCTCTTGAGCAGGTACAATATTTTAAGTATCTCGGCATCACCATCGACAGCAACTTATCCTATGGGATGCATATTGACAACATTGCTAAAGCAGTCAATACTCACATCGGCCTCCTCTACAGACACAGGAACTCCCTTACACCAGAAGCCTTAAGGTTGGCTGTACAGAGCTGTGTTACCTCCATTATTAACTATGAATTGATAGTCTATGGATCTGCCATTGAAACTGCCCTCCGGTGCATTTCCACTGCTCTAAACAAGGCATGTCGCCTCATCTCAGGAGCCCACCGTCTCACCCACTCTTGTGACCTCTATGCCCAAATTGGTTGGCTCCAGCTCCAAGATCGCATCAAATATCAAACATGCCTGATTGCCAAGAAAATAACTCTAGGCCTCCTACCACCTGGAATTTAAGGTCTCCTCAGAACCTCTCTTAATACCCGCCATACCCACGGCTCTGAATCTGAGCTCCTTCTGGTCCCTCGCTACTGTACCTCCCAGGGACAAAGGTCGTTTGCCTACAGAGACCCTCTTTGGATGTGACATCTCCTCCGAATCCAAATTGGGCCCCTTCAAATCCAAGCTACAGTGACTACTCTCTGCCACCCGCTCCTGTGACTGTTTCCGCTAAACCCTTTTTGGCAATCTAAAACCCTAGCACTTAATTACTGTTAAATCTCCTTAGTACCATCTTTGACATCCCTTCCCCCCCCGCTACCCTCCCCTTCACCTTTTCTCCCCTCTACCTAATGCCCCCGCTCCCCCGTCTGTCCTGACAAGGCCTGTTGGTTGATTTCAACTTGCCTTATGATTTTACCAGTAACTGACAAAGCTTGTTTTGGCTGATTTTCTATTTACTGCATGCATTCCTGTGCATGAAACTGCTTAGCGATACTTGTTTCTATTCTTTAATTCACTGTGAATGTCAACTATTGCTTCTTTTCTTATTTACAATTATTTTACCATACCCTGTTTAGTCTAAACCTGTTGATCTCCATTCTCTATGTATACTGTTTTGCCATACTTTTTGTTCTGTTAACCTGTTGTATTATGCTGCTGATGTGGAACCTTTGTAAAAGAGCTCTAAGCTCAAAGGTATTTGTAATCTGAAATCTAAATAAAAAAAAATAAATAAATCCCCTAAAACAGGATTCTCAAATACTCCCAAAAGGGCACATGATCCACTGGAGTTAGACCAGCAAGAGCTGGTCTAACAGCCCTCTGTGCCACCACTGTCAGCAGCTGGAGGTTGAGTATCACTGCCAACTAGGGGGAGCCCCACCATCCAGTAGGTACCAAGGTGGCTGCGGACACATTGGAGCACTAGTACATTCACAGTGCATGCCTTCCCAAGAATAGTGTGCAGTTAAGAACAGGTGGTCAGTGATGGGATGTATGGCTGCCACCAGAGACAGTGGACAGGCTGGACTGGTGTGGGTGTGGGAGATGGATGGAGAACTGCAACCACCTTTCCATGAGGGCTGCAAGCTATGGAGTCGGTGTGCTGGACAGACAGTGCAGTAAGGGTGGGCACCAGATGGAGGACAGTGAATGCATGCATCCTGTGGATGACAGTAACAGGGATGACGGGACAGAGGGATTGGGTAGGACAGCGGCTGGTATGGCTCCATAGCCAGGACAGATCACAGCAGTGTAGGGTTCTTGGCTACAGAACAGCATCCGGTGGTAGTTGATAAATACTGGCTGTGGTTTGTGGTGGGTTCCACCATCCAGGTGTGTAGCATAGTGGACAGCGATGGGCACCAACTGCCATTCTAGTACACCACAGGAGTTACACACCCGCCAGTGCCTCCAGCATCTCTGCCCATGTCCACTACAGGTGTGTGGCACCGCAGTGGAAATGTGACAAGAGCGCATGTCCCTGCCAGTGTGGTGTGCATGGTCTGCTGTAGACTGTTCATGATGCTGCCACTTCCCTTTAATGGGTTGCACATGTTGTGCTTGCTGCCTGTATCTGCCTCAGCCCTTGTCACCTGGCACCCCTGCCATATGTGGCACTGTCACAGCTTTCTGTTGGCTATGTGGTGCATTGTTCTATATGGTCCCTGTCCGCGTGGCATTACTGCAGCCTGGTGGCTTCACAGAGCAGTCTTCCTCATCATGGGGCTTGGGGTGTACTACTACCCATATCGCTGGGGTACTAGCTATTGTATAGCACCTAGCCACACACCTGCCCACTGATCATTCACCTGACATGCACTGTATGCCACCATTATGACTGGATATGTGCATGTGTTCTGTTTTGTGTGCCTCTGTTTGGATGGGGTACCCACTCACATAGCTTATTACTGCAGGTCGCACCTTCATATACATATATGTTACAGTTTTGTACAGGTGTATGTTTCAGTTGTCAGTTACATTTGGCTCAGCTGGCATCATGTAGCTCCTGCAAATGCTTACGTATCATGGCAAAGTGTGTAGTGGGTCACCTTTCCTGCTGTGCAGGAGGTGATATATTTCTGTAGGCATGCTCACACACTATGGCCATACCACTGTTTGGATCCTGCTAAGATGTTTTCAGTAGTTCTCGTTACTCACAGTGCACTCTGCATGTGAACCTTGCCCCACTTTGAGGTCGTTACCCTAGGATTGGGTTATGTGTGTGCTGAGTGCAGGGGGCACCTGGCACAGTCACTGCTGGCAGTATGGCTGCACCTTGCATGTACAGGACAGCCTGGCATTGTGTACATGGCATCATTGGGATGGAGTGTTATGTTGCAGGGGTTGGTGGTAGCCTCCGTCGAACCCCTCAAGTGCATCCTTTGTTTGCCACAGGTGAGCGGTTGTGGCAACTTTTGGGAGTTTGGTGCCGAGACCCCTCCCATAACAAAATCTGGTGCAGGGCTCCTGGCACACCAGGCTTCAATGCAAGATGCTGTTTGCTGCAGCTTGCACTGATCTACGGGCCTATTTGAATATCAAGCCCATTGTTTTTAAAAGCTCACTAAAGCACCAGGCACTTGTGATAAATCCTAATACTGACACTGTGGTGCAGCCAGGGGCTGGGCACTGCTCTCCTGATGTGATATCCTTCAGATGAGACATTAAACAGAGAACCCATCAGTTTGTTCCAATATATGTTAAACATCCCATGGCATGTCTTAAAAAGATTTGTGTTCACAAGAGTGCTGTGTGTACATATACGGAACCCAAACAAACTGAAGAAAGAAAGAAAGAAATGAGTGCCTTGATTGGGATTTGAACTCAGGCCACCCAGAATACCATTCCAGTTGCCCTACCAGCTGCACCACCAAGGCAACTGGAAACCTGGGCCTTTCAATATCACCATACTCTTTCCCTAATGCACAGCCTGGTGCTGTACAGATAATTACATTTTATCAACGAGAGAGAGAGAGGTGTGTGTGTGTGTGTGTGTGTGTGTATCCACAGCTGTCCTGGCAAAATGTCCTCAGTCACTAACCCACTTATATGTCACCTTCCTCAAGCAAGGCTAAAACTAAAAAGAAGTAGAACTGCATAGCCCTTCCTTTCCAATCAATACAATAAATAAATAGGGTCCTACAAGAGCTCGATAAGCTCAGGGTGGACAAGGCAATGGAACCTGATGGCATACATTCCAGAGTACTAAAGGAGCTAAGGGTGGAACTAGCAGAGCCATTATCAAAACTGTTTAGTGAGTCTCTGAGCACAGGGAGGCCCCAGAAGACTGGAGAAGGGCTCATGTGATCCCACTCCACAAGAGTGGTAGCAGGGAGGAGGCAGGGAACTACAGACCAGTCAGTCATACCTCAGTAGTGGGCAAGATTATGGAGGCACTCCTTAAGGAAAGGATAGTGCAACACCTGGAATCCATAGGAGCACAGGATCCAAGACAGCATGGGTTTACAAAAGGAAGGTCCTGTCAAACTAATCTCATAGATTTCTTTGACTGGGTAACCAGAGTGGTGAACCAAGGGGGAGCAGTTGATGTTGCCAACTTTGACTTCAGCAAAGCTTTCGATACTGTTCCACATAGAAGATTGATTAATAAGCTGGGTAGGCTCAGGGTGGGTCAGAATTTGGTCAATTGGGTGGCAAACTGGTTGACGGGCAGAAAACAGAGAGTGGATGTAAATGGTATGCAGTCAAAAGAGATGCAAGTCACAAGTGGGGTACCTGAGGGATCAGTCCTGGGGCCAGTCCTCTTCAATATCTTCATCAGTGACATTGCAGATGGACTGGAGGGTAAGGTTTGTCTGTTTGCAGATGAAACCAAGATCTGCAACAGAGTAGATGATCCAGATGGGGTGGGCAGAATGAGAAGAGATCTGGATAAACTATCAAAATGGTCAGAAGAGTGGCAGCTGGGGTTTAACGCAAAGAAGTGCAAGATCATGTACATAGGGAAGAGAAACCCTAAAGCAACCTATAGGCTGGGAGAGAAGTTGCTGGCAGTCACACGCATAGGTGCCGGAATGGGGGGGCCACTAGGGCCATGGCCTTACCACTTTCATAAGTGGCCCTATCACTTTTTGCAATCATTTTAATGTATTTAATAGGGGAGAATTTATCCCTTACATCCTTGGCCCTACCACTTTTCAAACCTTTCCGGCACCAATGGTCACAAGGGAAGAAAAAGACTTGGGCATCATCATCATCGATGACCTGAAATCATCCAAGCAGACCACTAAAGCAGTAGGTAAGGCTAGGGGGATGCTGGGGTGTATTAATAGGGGTATCACAAGTCAGAAGAGGGAGGTAATAATCCTTCTTCACAAGACACTGGTTAGGCCCCATCTGGAGTACTGTGTACAGTACTGGAGGCCACACCTGCACAAGGACATTAACCAAATTGAGTCAGTCCAGAGAAGGGCAACCAAAATGGTGCAGGGACTGCATCAGAATACATATAAGGACAGATTAACAGAGCTCATTAAGTATACCCTAGAGCAAAGGAGGGAGAGAGGTGATATGATCGAAACATTCAAACACCTTAAGGGCATTAACAAGGTGAAAGAGTCTAACATGTTTCAATATAAGAAAAATAGCAGGACAAGAGGACACAGCATGAGATTAGAAGGAGGCTTATTAAGGGGTAATGTGAGGAAGTTCTTTTTCACAGAAAGGGTGGTGGATGCATGGAACAGCCTACCTCAGGAATTGGTGGATATGAATACAGTGCATGGCTTCAAACAGGCATGGGATAGGCATAAGGGAGCAATACAAATGAGTATGAATAGATAGGCCATTGACAGAGTAAAGGCTGATGGCACATTCATAAGGTAGAAAAAGAAATGGGCAGACTGGATGGGCCTTGTGATCCTTATCTGCTGTCAATTTCTATGTTTCTATGTTTCTATATGACAGATCTCAGGCAAACAGAAGTGATAGAAAGTACATTAGCTAGTATTTGAACACAGGCCACCCAAAATACCTTCTGTTGTGCTACACCTGTGCCAACAAGGCAACTGGAAATCTGGGACTCCCAGATACACTATACTGTAACTCTCTTGTTTGGGTCCATATCTGTGTACACCCCACCATTCTAAATAAAAAGACTGTATAGTTATACAGATGGAGGAAAAGTTGCCAGCTCCAGAGCGTCTAGCTCAGCCCAGAGAGCTGCATAATGGGGTGTGGTGGTGGTGGTGGGGGGGGGGAATGCAAGGTATGAGACTAACATGAGGGAACAAGGTAGGTCACGGAACAATGCTGGGTAATATGCTTGGTGTGACGAGAGGCCATGGGCATAGAAGCATAAACAGATGCAAACAACAAAAACATCTGTATGGAAAAAATCCACCTCAAGTTCTAGGCTTGAGCAGTGGCCCTCGATCAGTTCCTTCACTGTCCACCATAACAATGGATGACATGCTCATCCCCTATGGCAAGCCCCACAAAAAGCCTCTTCATACCAAAGTTCCATGCCTCTTTTCTCGCTGCCCCCCCCCCCCACACACAGACCAGCATGGACTCTTCAGCCAGGAACTCTTTTGCACATTAGATTACTAGATTCAGTCAAGAGAAATCCAGTACCCATGCTGTATGGCAAGTAAAATCCCAATAGTGGCACTGTTGCAGAGTAGCATGAGGAGGTGTTGCACTCCTGATGCTGTCTTTTGGATGAGATGTTACAAAGGTCCTGTCTGCCTGTTCTGTTTGTTGTTCAGGCATACATTAAATGAAAAATACCACAAAAGTGTAGTCTTGTTCGCTTCAACCCCACCCACAGACCAAGGCTAAAAATAGACAGACTTGTCTAGCCCTTCTTTCTAGGTGACTGAAACTGAAATAAACAAATAAACATGCAGTACACCTTAAAAGGACTATCTCTCATATGATGCCCCCAAAAAGACTAACATCACATAGCTGCTATGAGATCTGTTGCAGTCTGCACTCTTAGCCATCCACCTTGTGAGCAAATACAGAAAAGCCACCCAGAACTTATGCTACATACGTAATACTGTACAGCAGAAAGGAAATGGAGATGGCCCAAACAAAAAATGATCACTCTCAGATCTAAGCCAGAAAAAGTCTAAAATGCAAACATTTACTTTTACTCAGTTCTGGACAGTTCAATAAGGATTCCTTCTTAAAGCACAAAATCCATCTGTTCTGTGCATTATTCCAGATAATGACCCACTCCTAGCATTATGCGGAGTTTCCATGCATAGTTCCATAAATGATCAGAAATGTAATATGCTGCATATTAAAATTCTGATCATTTCATGATGACAGTATATATGGGTACTAATGATCTGAGCACAAATAATATTACACCGGCTGACCCCAAGCACCCATCCAGCACAGCAAGATCTGATCAAAATTTAATGTTTTGATTAAAAATGACATTCTGCTACCTGATGCTATTGTTAACGTCATAATGCAACAGAAACAATCTGTCCAGCTCTTAATCAAATGAAACAGGGCAACATAGGTAGCAAGCAAGGAAAGTTTTAGATTTTTTTTCACATAAGCAGACAGTACAGTTTCAGACCAATTTTTTTGCAGCTACTCTTATATGTTTTCATTTGTTTCTTTTTTTTTAAATTTTGTTTCAATTAATTTTTTTAGTCATCACTTATGCCATTCACTGTATGCATTACTGAATATTTATTTTTTACACAGGTTTGTCTGAAGATTTCAGGCTACAGTACAATTTATTACAAAACAATGATTAGTGTGAAATACCAGAGTGTTTTGTTTCATTTGCAAGATTCAAAAGCCAGTCCCTTTATATCTATCTATCTATCTATCTATCTATCTATCTATCTATCTATCTATCTATCTATATATAAAATGCAAAAAACTTTGTTAATGCATCAGTTAGGGTTATTCTACAGCAACAAAAGTGAGGAAATTCGACATTAGGGTTCCCACCCCTTGCACCCCACCCCACCGTGCCCCCACCAACAGGCATCAGGGTGTACGTTGGGGTCATCAGCCCTAACTCTCACCCCATCCCATGTGCAAACAAGCTGAGGTGGTGCAGTGCAGGAGAATGGGGTGAGAGTTAGGGCCGACGACCCCAACGTACACCCTGATGCCTGTTGGTGGGGACACGGTGGGGGTGTGGTGCAAGGGGTGGGAACCCTAATGTCGAATTTCCTCACTTTTATCACTGTAGAATAACCCTAACTGATGCATTAATGAAGCTTTTGCATTTAATTTCCTTACTTTTTAAGAAAGAATAGAAAAGTAGGAAGTTACGCAAGTTGGTGGGGGGCCTCACGCTCCCACCAACTTGTAAGTGTTGGACCACATTATAAAGCTAATGACTAAAAAGTACACTGACAACAGCACAACCAGCCACTAAACAAATGTTAATGTAGTAGAACAATAGAAAACGCTGTCCACAAAATGTAAACTGCGCCACACAATATGTCCACAAAAAATATATTGTCCAACACGTAAACACCTCTATTAAAATATACAGAACATGCCATCAACACACTCCAAATTTGAAATAAAAAGACCAAACCGTGTCCAAGATATGAAATGTCGAAATTTTAAATTTTGATTTGTCAGAGTGCCACAGTTCCACAACTGTTGACATTTAACACACACAATGGATGAAAACAACATCCATGACACTAAGGCTAGGTATCCTGTGTATTTAAAGCCACCACCACAAGCAAAATGCTGTCCACAGAACGTAAACTGCACCATGCCATATGTCCACCAAAAAAATATTTCCGTAACGGAAACACTTTCATTTACATCCACAGGACATACTGTCAACACCCTCCAAATTTCAAGTGACAAGACCAAACCATGTCTGAGATATAGCATTTTAACATATGAGATTTTCATTCATCAGACTGGCACAGTTCTGCACCTGTTGACATTTAATAGACACAATGACTGAAAACTACATCCATGACAGTAAGGCTACGTATCCTGTCAATTTCAAGACACCACCACAAGCAGAACACTGTTCAGAACACGTAAAGTGCGTCACGCATTATCCCCCTCAATTTTTTTTCTGGCACATAAACACCATAATTCACATCTACAGGACATGCCGTAAACACCCTCCAAATTTCAAGTAAAAAGACCAAACCATTTCCAAAATATTCAATGTTAAAGATTGGTAAAAATTCCCTATCTATTCCATTATAAAAAATCTGCCCATCTTGTCCCTATCTCGCGATCAAAGATGGCGATCAAAGAATCTCGTGATCAAAGAATTTGCAGCCTTGCGATCAAAGAATTTGCAGGGTCATAATCAAAGAATTAAAAGTCTTCAAATTTAAAAAATGAACAGAATTGCGGCAAACCACCACCATAGTTCGTCAGACCGAAGCCCCCGAGTAAAACCCACCCTCATTTGTCTTCCTAGCACACCCCTAGACTGAGTAAATTGATTTTTCCATCTGGCCATCTCATCCCTCTCTCACGATGCATGATCGTGATCAAAGAATCTCGCGGTCAAAGAATTTGCCGGCTCTCGATCAAAGAAATTGCTTGCTCACGAATAAAGAGCGAGGGACGAGATGGCCAGATTTTTAAATGCATTTCTGCAGCCCAAGGGTGTCCCAGACTGTTATATTAGGCTGTGTTTAGCTCAGGGGGCTTCGTTGTGCCCCATTTGAATAAAAACACAATAATTTTTCATCATACCTGGTAGTCTAGCAGCCCCCTCCCCCCGATCATTATAATATACATTAAGATCTGGTTTCCCTGGTAGTCTAGTGGCCCCCCCCCATGAGTATCTGATTAATATGTCATTATTTTATCCCTGGTAGTCTAGTGACCCCCCTGTCTATGTATTCATATTTGTTGTTTATATTCCTGGTAGTCTAGTGGGCCTCCCCATCTGTATTTTATTATTATTAATATCCCTGGTAGTCTAGCGGCCCTCCCATCATTTGTTAAAAAATAAGCATTTGCTACTTCCTGGTAGTCTAGTGGCCTCCACCCCCCACCCTGCATGCCAGCCCACCCAGCACCACCCACTGTTCCCCAGCTGGCGACTGGCACAGCCACCTCTCACCTCCATGGCCCAGCCACCGACTGTATATATTATGACGCTAATTCAAACAGGTGCTCTGAAATTGTTCTGAGCACCTGTTTGAATTGCGCTCACAGTCGATGGCTGGCATGAGTGAGGCCAGCTGTGCCAGTCATCGGCAGGAGCGCTTAATTCAAACAGGTGCTCTGAAATTATTTCTGAGCAACTGTTTGAATTAGCGCTATAATATACACAGTCGGTGGCTGGCCGTGGAGGTGGAGAGGTGGCCAGCCAGCCATCGGGCTGGGGAATGGTGGGGTGCTGGGCTGGCATGGCAGGGTGGGGTGGGGGCCACTAGACTACCAGGAAGTAGCAATGCATTTTTTAATGTTGGGGGGCACTAGACTATCATGTATATTAATAATAATAAAATACAGATGGGGGGCCCACTAGACTGCCAGAAATATAAACAACAAATATGAATATATAGACATGGGGGAGCACTAGACTACCAGGGATAAAATAATGACATATTAATCAGATACACATGGGGGGGCACTAGACTACCAGGGAAACCAGATCTTAATGTATATTATCATGATCTGGGGGAATGGGCCACTAGACTACCAGATATGATAAAAATATTATGTGTTTTTATTCAAATGGGGCACAACGAAGCCCCCAGAGCTAAACCCACCCTAATATAACAGTCTGGGACACCCCTGGGCTCCAGAAATGTATTTATTTATTTATTTTTTTGTGCCAGCTATTGCCAAACTCAGCCCTGGTCACAGCCCCTGCCACCCCCTGCACCCACATGAGCCACGCTCTCCACTTATGCCCCCTGGCTTACCCCCCAGGGTGGGGTCATGGCACTTACCAGTGTCATGAATGTCGGTTCTAGTCAGGGGAGCCAGCCTGGGAGCATGTCGGAGGTGGTGAGGAGGACTTCATGGAGGCGCTGGCTGGAATTTTTCTTGTCCCCAAAAGGGCGTTATTTCTTTGGGGATGGCATGTGACGCGGCATGTCCCGCATCCCCCCAGACATCCAGACGCCAGCTGCGTTGGAGCCCCCGGCCTCCGCCAGGAGTCTTGTGAGCATCAAACGTTTGTTTGCCCTCCCTCCCCGGAGTAGGAGAGCTGTCCTGAGGATGCCCCATCCATCTCCCCCCCGGCCGACCCTCCAGCGACTCAGGTCCATTCCCAAACCCGGGTCGCCGGCGTCGCGAGTGGAAATCTCACCGCTGTGCTGACAAGCCAGCTTACAGAAATGTATTTAAAAAATCTGCCATCTTGTCCCTCGCTCGTGATGCACGATCGCGATCAAAGAATCTCGCGATCAAAGATTTTGCTGGCTCGCGATCAAAGATCATTAACGAGCCACGAACAAAGATTACAAAAGCTCAAAACTATATTTTTAGATCGATTTTGATCAAACCAAAGCCATGGCTCTATAGATCGTGGTCCCCTGAGTAAAACCCATCCAAGGTTTACTTGAGAAGTGACCCCTGAGCCGAGATATTTGTGTTTTTCCAATTGAAAAAACAAAAACAAAATGGCGGACCTCATGATCAAAGAATTTGTAAAATCCTCAGGGACAAAGATTCTTGAACTGCGAAGCTGCAAATTCTTTGACCGCCAGGTGGGACCAGATGGCGGAACCCCATTCTTTGCAAAACATACATATAAATTTTCTAATTGACTTATAATGGGAACTTAAAAGTGGCATAACGTTTGAATGCCTTAATATTTTTTCACCAAATGAAAAGCGACATGTTTGGCCACTAAAGCTCTTTCAAATGAGTCATCTTGCAGAGTGGCACACCACACAACGGCTGTGCAGGACCACATCCAGAATCCCCAAAGGTGCCTCCAAAAACTGATAATTCTGCATTTTTCAGCTCTTTCGTACGCAAAGACCGTAAGTCCGACTGAAACACAACTTAGCAGATCAAGGGATCTACCATGCCCCACCACGCGTACCAAATGTCAGGCAAATCCGTTGAGCGGGTTCAAAGTTATTAACGTCCAAACGTTTGACTTTAGTATGTACAGTAAGTGACCACTGAACCCTAACTATAGTGGCGCGACCGCGCCACTATAATATATATGTATGTATACTTATTTGTTTTACCCCACTCTGACTTGCTTGCCACTTAAATCTCTCCACTGGTCTCTGGCCGCACATTTTTAAACAGAAAGGTCCTGTTTTTTTTTCATTTTTTTTGTTATTTTGTGTTTATTGATTTTACTGCATAAAAAAACATACAGCATAATATTCATATAGGTAGGTGTACAGAAGATACAAGCCACAATGCACAGGGAAAAGTGACACATCAGTTTTACTGTAATACACTTATTAGACCCCCTATAACTAGTTACGGCAATGGGGGGTTAGCTGAATTGTTGAGAAGAAAATGCTACATCATATCTTAGGATTGGCACAATGCAGCCATGAGTAGGGAGAAATCCATATTTTATTTAACTTTACACATCTATTTCCCTATCACTAAGACAGTTACTACTCCCTTCTACATCGATTATTACACTAATCTTGTACTAGCTACTTGCAGAGCTCTCATACATCAAATGCTCAATCCAAGCAAAAGAGAATAAACTTCAACTTTAACATCCAAACAGGGAATGGGTATCATACTCCCCTTTAATAATTCTAGCAAGCTAGAAACCATAGAATTCCCGCCCGATTACCCAGTGTCTTTTAGTTAGATTATTTGTCCAACAGTGAAAAGAAAATGTTTATCTTTTTCTGCAGCGTCATTGTCTTCAAAGAAGGAGAAAAGGAACACTAAGTCCCCGTGAACAGTTTTACCTATCTCTCAGTCGCTGTCCGCTTCCTCACTATTGGAATCCACACCCTTAGCTTGGAATTCTTTTTCTGCTCAGTCTGTGAATTTAACCGCTTCCACAGGATCTACAAATTGGTACGTTTTTCCCCCGTAGAAAATACGCAGGCTTGCTGGCATTATCAAGACATGTTGGATTCTGAGTTGTCTGAGACGAGCATGTGCAGGATCAAAACCTCTTCTCCTTTGCCTAGTCGAATAGCTCAAGTCTGGGAAGATGTGGATTTTATTCCCTTCCCATTTCATTGTTCCGCTTCTCTTTGCTTGGGCTATTATTTGTTCTTTTTCAACGGCAGATCCCAGGACCATGAGGATGGTGCGAGGAGGGAAGCTGACCTGTGGCCATGCAGTTTCTGGAGCCTTGGGGAGTGATACGGTAGGCCTTAATTACTGAACAGTTCTCCACACTGCAATAAGTCCCTTTAAGAGAATTTTCTATGAATCCGGGAAGATCTTCCCCTTCAATAGTTTCTGGGAGACCTAATATCCTGATGTTGGATGCTCTGGAGAGATTTTTCAAATTCTTCAAGTGCCTTCTCAGCACCCTGTTCTCTTTAACCAGGCCCAAAGTGGTAGTCATTGCTGAGGAAGCCGTCTGAGCTGCTGCTTTGGTTTCCTCCTCTAATTTAACAATTTTAGTGTTCATATTTTTGAATTGCTGTGTAAATTCCTCCATCTTCCCATCAAGTTTCTGAATGGCTTTGAGGAGCACAGTGTTTGTAGGTTGGCTGAACTCTTCTGCCACTCCATGCTCACTTCCTTGCTGGACCCCAGTTTAGCATATCTGGAATGGGATCCTTCTCCACCTGGCCCCGCTTTGTTTGTCTGGCCCATAGCGTCAGTTCTCCCAGCCTGATTTTCAGAAAAAAAGGATCTAGATGTTGCAGGCTTCAGTCTCTTTCAGGAGAGGATAAATAGTTTTCTTTCTGACAAGTTTTACTGCTCAATTGCCTGGAAATAAGTTCCTCTTAACAGAGCTCACACAAAGTGCTGTTGCTAGCTCGGCTGCTGGCCACGCCACCATCAGTAAGGTCCTGTTTTAAATTCAGTTCCATTTTTTTATATATTTAATTATTTTTTTGTTTTGTTCACCCCCTATGTCTTGCTTGCCACTTAAATCTCTTCATTGGTTACTGGATGCACATTGTTAAACAGTAAGGACCCTTTTTAACCACCTGAATTAACTTGGTCTTTGTACTTACTTGTACTGACTGCAGAGAGGAATATTTACTGTAGTACCCTGTCCAGGTTTTGTAAAATTAGTACCTGGCTGCTCAGAAAGTTACAAGTTCTCCCTGGGTCAGACAGTTTAGTTTGTGCATTGGTGGAATGCCACCAGGTCTGGTCGGGAGTCCCTCTGGATCTGTTGCTGCTAGAAGACAAGCTGCTTTCTTACATCTTTCTCAGATCTCCAGTCATGGATGCTGCTTTTGCTTTCTGGTCCATTTGATGCTCTTCTTGGGTCTTTGTCACACTCTCTGTCTTTCCAGTGGTCCAATATCAACTTGTGTGGCTAACACACTGAGATGCTGCTAAGAAGATATGCCCTTTGTTCAACTTGGTTCAACAGGACAAGATCTCAGTCTGGCTAGTCTCTATGACCTCTTTGACACAGTCTTCTGGCCTCCTCAAGATTGTGATTGCATGTGAAGACCAATGGGCTGGCACAGGCTGGTTATGTCCACAAGCAGCATGAGAGCCAAACCAGGCTCTCCACTTCAGCTGAGTGGCCCTGGCGCTGCTATCTGCTGGAGGTTGGACCTCTGCATCCAGCCCACCACCCCCTGACCAAGGAAAGCAGGTATGTTTGGTCAGCTCCTAGCTCGGAGGTGTCAGGCTTCAATCCCTGTAATTGGACTGGCTCCTGGGGACTGTGGCTGCTTCCCGATTGGATGCTGCAGATCCCCATTGAGAAAGAAAGCATACAAGGCACCTTTTTCAAAACACAGCTTGGACACTGCCTTGCTGTACTGCTCTCTGGACGATTTTTTTCACCCACCCCTCCCCTCCTCCCTCCTTTATTAAGTACGCTTACCTAGCGATTCTTGCCCCCGAGGCCTCACACTAGTCAATTACAGCAACTCCTTAAAGGGGCTCTCCTTTCTGTAACTTCTTAAAGGGGTGAGCCTCTCTCATGCTCAGATAACTTATTATCCTCAATGGATCTGGGATCAAGTGCATTGACACTGACTATGGTCCTCCTCCTACTTTCTACACCAGCTCCACCTTATTTAGGACCATCACCCTCTACGCATAGTACCTCCCTCTTATCTGGAACACCTCTACCAGACCCCCCCAATGCTCAATCACCTGCCCCCCTCTGTACTCCCCACACTTCCACCCCTGCTACCTCTTACTTCCCACTCATACCTTGGTCTCTTCTCCTCAATGCCTTTCCCGCCCATCATACTCTACCCACCCCTTGCACCCCAGGACCCGGCCCCATGTCCAGTCATAAGGGGAGATGCCACAATCACTACCATGCTTTGGTGTGCCTAATCACCCTACTGTTGCTTCTTTTTATTTATTTATTTATTTTTTTTACCAATTATTTTACCAGGTGAGACTGCAGAGAGGAATATTTACTGTAGTACCCTGTCCTGGTTTTGTAAAATTCTATCAGGTAACAGTCATCCAAACCCTGGCCCCATGCGCAACCTTATGAACAAGCCTACCCAGGCTCAAGGACTCCACATAGCTTCTATGAGTATTTTCAGCCTCCTTAAGAAGGCTGCTGCATTCCAATGCTGGGTTACTCAGCACCAACCAGACATTGTCGCACTCATCGAAACCTGGTTATCCAAATCCACCCGTAACTCTTTCATCTCCCTTCCTGGTTACACCCTTTTCAGGGAAGATCATGTGGGTAAGCGTGGAGGTGGTTGTGCTGTCTATATGCGTGACTCCCTCCTTGGACATGCACTTCCACCACCCAAGCTTGATTAGGGGGCGCAAGCCCTCACACTAAAAATCTCCCCCAAACCTGCTAAGGGCCCACTCTTTCTCACCGTTGCCTATATTCCCCCCAGAAAGCAAGACCTTGCCATTCAGGCACTTGCTGACTACCTCTCTGGCCTACTGCCAAAAATGGCCCAGATAATTGTTGGTGACCTGAATATCAACTGTCTCTCAGCCATGGCCTCCCAAACCAGAGATATCTTTGCCGCCCTTGACATGTCCCAGCTTGTCACCACCCCAACTAGATTCAACCCCTCTACTGGCTCCAGCACCCTCCTGGATATCACCATTACCAACCATCCCCAGAGGGAGCTTGATATCTGTGTACTTCCCAACTCACTTAGTGACCACTCCCTCGTCATATTCTCTTGGTCCACTGCCAACAGCAAACCTGCACCACAAACCACCGAGTGACATCGCCTACTCCCAGGTGGCCTGCGTCACCTTAAACTGTACCTCTCACAACTGGATTGGTCCCCAATCAGGCTTGCACCATCCATAGATGAGGCATTAGATTTTTTCACTCGCACTTTTAACACTGCCTGTGACCTCTATGCCCCCTTCACTAGAAATCTCACCAAAAAGCAAAACATGCCCTTGGTTACCCCCTTCCTCCTTCATAAACTTAAAATGAGAGACAACCTATGGCACATTGCCATGGAATCTGGCAAGCCAGCTGATAGGCAAGCATACAATGCTGAGTGCAATAAGTGTACTTGGGTCATTCGACAGGCCAAAGCCCAGTACTACCAATCCGCTCTCGTCTCCTCCTGGGGTAAGCTAGAAACTTTTGGGATAATGTAAAGGAGCTGAATGGGAAATCCTGCTCCCCACACCCTTCTCAACTCTTCTTTAATGGAACTGTCTGCTCTGACCCCCTTGGCATTGCAGACTGCCTAAACCACACTTTCTCAGACCTGAGTTCAGTCCTGCCCAGTAACTTCTTTGACCCATCCCAGTATCACCCCTGCCCACTCTTCAGAGACCTCCATTCTACCTATGTACCATCTATCCATTGGAAGCTAGACCCCTTCTGCAAAAAGCCATTAGTAGTAACAACCCCGGCACCGACCTACTGGACACTAGGCTACTTTGTCTGACATTTGATGCTATCCTGGTCCCACTTACCGAGCTGCTGAACTGCTGTCTCTGCCTGGGGCAGTTCCCCAGCACATGGAAAACTGCCATCATCACTCCCATCCTAAAGAGCAGCGATCGAGCGACCCCAGGTAACTATCGACCTATCTCCATCCTCTCCCCACTCTCTAAGGCCCTTGAAAAAGTAGTTGCCAACCAGCTTGCCAAATACCTGGCCATGCACAATATCCTGTGCGCTGAACAGCATGGCTTTTGTGCTGGCTGAAGCACCACAACCGCGTGAATTCTCCAACTTCCTGCACTCCGCTCTTGATGCCGGAAGTCCTGCTGGTGCCGTGTTCATTGACCTCTCCAAGGCCTTTGACATGGTTTGCCATCCTCTCTTGCTTGACTCCCTCAGATGCCTTGGTTTCTCCCCCAACCCCCTTGCATGGTTCAGGGTTTTAAATAATTGATTAGCAGTTTTTTTCCTGGGACAATACTAACTGTACAGAAAGTATTTAGATAGGTTTTCTAGAAGTGTTATGTTTGTTAAACACACTAAGGCAAGTGCTATGCATTTTCACAATATTTTAGCACTTTTATGAGCAAAATGCTAATCAATTTTTAGAATTAAATAAAACCCTGTGGTTCACCAGCTACCTCTCTGCCAGAACTCAGTGTGTAAAAATCAATAGCAGCCTATCTGACACATGACCTGTCCACTCTGGGGTTCCCCAGGGCTCTATTTTAGGCCCTGTCCTCTTCAGTTTCTACCTCAACTCCCTCCCCTTGGCCTGCCCAAGTAAGATCCTCCTCTACGCAGATGATGCTGTGCTCTTCGCTGCTGACCCCAACCCCAACACACTCTAGGCCACCCTCCAACAAGCTTTTGATAGAGCTGAGCATTGGTTCACATTATGAAGGCTAGTTCTGAACCTAAAAAAGACCAAAGCTATGCTTTTCTCACATCACCAAAGCAAAGCCAGTGGTGCCCCTCTCATGATACTGTCTAGCACACTAAACCCCATTGAGCAAGTTTCCTCCTACAAGTATCTGGGCATTAGCTTTGGTTTGGGCACTCCCCTTCCATTCCCATACCAATGCCCTTTCTGCTGCCATCAATGTCAGGATTGGACTGTTATACCACCATAGGGACTGCCTACCACAAGAGGCCCTTAGATTGGCAATCACCTCCTCTGTCCTGTCACTGATTGACTATGGGCTGCCCATCTATGCTGTAGCTGACAACACTGCACTTGCAAAAATCCAGCTCTCTATAAACAAGGCCTGCAGGCTAATGCTGGGAGCCCCTAGGTGCCTGCTGTACTCCACCTCCAACTTGCTCAACCTTGAAGAAAGACTCTGCTTCCAAACCTGCCTTCTTGTAAAAAAGACCCTGCTAGGGCTGTCTCCCCCGGGGTCGCCTCCTCCCTGCAACGTGCCTCCCCCTCAGTCTCCACCCACAACACTGTCAAAACCTCCCTAATTGTCCCCAGGGTAAGGACCTCTATGGCCCAGAGATCCTTTTGCTATCGGGCTCCTCCGGTTCAATTCCCTCCCAGCCAATATAGCTGACTCCACTAAGCTTGGTCCTTTCAAGGTCTACCTCAGAAGCCGTCTGACAAGCATTTGCTGCTGCAACTGCACATAATCACCCACCTGCTCCTTACCTTCACCCCTAGACTGGGTCTGCCCTGTCTACATTTGCTGTGTATACCTGGGGTCTCATGCAACATCTGCTGACTAATGTAATAAAATATCTCTGGTTGCTACCTGACATGGAACTCGTGCACCTATATTATGACTACTGTGATCTACATATTATCAAGTGTGTACCACCAGTGAATGCCTGTAACACTGGTTGCTTTTTTAATCTAAGCGTTATGTACTGTACTGTTTTGTTTGCTGTAATGTATTGCTCACTTGATGAGGTGCCTTTGTAAATGAGTCTATAACTCAAAGTTCTGTAAACCAATGATCTAATAAATAAATAAATAAATGAAAGTGGATTTAAACCTGCCTATCATGGTACAGGAGGAGTACGTGATGGGCATGATGAGGGGTGCATGATTAGTAGCTGACAGCAATCACAACCTATTCATGATTGCTTTCATTCTTGGCAGTGATCTTAAAGGAGAACTGCACTGAACCTGTAAGTCCTTTTTCTCCAGTAGAAGCCAACTTTAATTGCTGGTTCAAATTCTGTAATTATTCCATCTATACAAGCCTTTTAATAACCTCTGTGGGTGTTTCTGCTTTACAGTTTGGTGGTAAGTGCCATTTTAGAACTGTATGATGTAGTTTATGTCTCTCTCAGTCACACAGTTCTACAGTAGAACATGGATGCAATAAGGCAACAATAGAAGAGTAGAACAGGGACATAAACTACATCACACAGTTCTAAAATGGTTCTTACCAGCAGCATGTAAATCAGAAACACCCAAAAGGATAACTAAAAAGCCTGAATAGCTAGAGGAATAACATAATATGAACCAGTGTTTAGAAAACAGCTTTTACTAGGAAAAATGACTTATAGATTCATTGCTGTTCTCCTTTAATAGTCTCTGTGACTCATAGCAGTCATTTTGGTAGGGGAAAATTCTCGGTAAGCAATTTCTCCTGTATATTTTGCTTAAAAGTGTTTTCCTTCCCATAGCCCATTTTGGACCTGAAACATTGTAAAATATAAGAATGCCATAGATCTGGGAGCCCTGGTACTAGGGTTGATTGCATTCATTTAAGTATATTTATAAAAAATAGTTTTAATATCTTCTGGGCAAAGAATATATGAAGGCACATATATTAAAACTCTTTAACATTTTGACTGTGAACATGGTACACACAAAACCATGACTGGGACATAAACATACCAGGATACACTATCTACAGGAGGGACAGGGAGGGTAAAAGAGGAGGAGGAGGAGGAGGAGTAGCTCTTTACATAAGGGAAGGAATCAAAGCAACAGAACAAAAGGGAAAACAGGGAGGAGAAGAAGCACTGTGGGTAAATTTGGAGACCGGCAATGGCACCACAATCCACACAGGGATTAGATACAGACTTCTTCTCGGGGAGGAAATGGACAAGGAAATGATAGAAAGAATACTTATAATGGCAGAAAAAGGAGATATTGCTGATGGGTGATCTGAATATGCCAGATGTTAACTGAGTGCAGTTGCAGCAGCCACTTCAAAGAGTGGGTTATTCTAGATGCCCTACAAGGGCATGCCTTAGACAACTAGTATTGAGCCCACTCGAGAGGAGCAATCTTAGACCTGGTTCTTTCAAATGGAGATGAAGAGAGGATCACAGATGTAGAGTGGGTAGCCATCTGGAAACTAGTGACCATCGAACAGTATGGTTCATAATAAAACACAGCAATAGAGTCCATTCATACAAAGGCAAAAGTACTGACTTTAGGAGGGCTGACTTTTGCTAAATGGGTGAGTGCCTAAGGAATGCACTAGCAAATGGGCAGGAAGGAGGGTGGAAGAACAATGGGAATAATAAAACTGCCATCACAGAGGTAACAAGCCTTTGTGTGAAGCAAATTAACAAAATGAAACAATGTAAGAAACCACTATGGTTCTCAAAGGAAGTGGCAGTGAAGGTTCAAGAGAAAAAGAAAGCATTCAGGAAGTACAAGGAATCACAGAAGGAGCAGGACAGAGAACTGTATCAGTTAAAACAAAAGGAAGCTGGGAAGGCAGTCAGAACAGCAAAGGCCCAAACCGAGGAAAAGATAGCCAACTCAGTTAAGAAGGGGGATAAAACCTTTTATAGGTACATCAGGGAGTGAAGGAAGACCAAGGGAGGGATAGTGAGGCTTAATAAAGGGGAGGGAGGGTGGGCAGGGGTGACTGTGAAAGGCAGAGATACTAAACAAATATTTTTGCTCAGTATTTACAAAGGAAGTGGGAGAGGTACCTAAAACAAACAGTAGAAACACTCTGGATACAGAAGTTGATACCAGCCCATTTACAGAAGAAAGGGTCTCTGAAAGAACTCTTAAAACTGAAGGTGGACAAAGCAATGGGGCCTGATGGGATTCATCCCAGAATTCTAAAATAACTAAGGGTAGAACTAGTGACACCACTGACTACCCTCTTTAACAAATCATGGGAGGATGGGGTGGTACCGAGGACTGAGAAGGGCAGATGTGATTCCCTTCACAAAAGTGGAGCAAGGCAGAAGCAGAAAACTACAGACCTGTTAGTTTAACCTCAGTGGTAGGAAAAATGATGGAACTACTTGAAGGAAAGAATTGTTGAGTATCTAGAGGCCAGAGGGCTCAGGACCCAAGGCAGCATGGATTCACAGCGGAAGGTCATGCCAGACAAATCTGATAGATTTCTTTGACTGGGTGACCAAAGTAGTAGATCAGGGAGGGGCCTGGACATGGCCTACCTAGACTTTAGCAAGGCATTTGACACAGTCCCACACAAAAGATTAATATACAAGTTAGCCAGCCTGGGAGTGGGTCCCAAGATGACAGCCTGGGTAAAGAACTGGCTGGAGAATAGGACACGAGAGTAATAGTAAATGGAGTCCACTCTGAAGAAAGGGGGTTACTAGTGGGCACCGCAGGGTTCAGATAGGGACCAGTCCTCTCCAATGTCTTTATAAGTGACATTGCAGAGGGACTGGAAGGAAAGTATGTCCTTTGCAGATGACACAAAGATCTGCAACAGAGTTGATGCACAAGGTGGGGTGGAAAGGATGAGAAGGGACTTGGCAAGGTTAGAGGAATGGTCAAATGTATGGCAGCTTAGATTCAATGCTAAGAAGTGCAAGGTAATGCACCTGGGAAACAAAAACCCAGGGGAAGAGTACACAATGGGGGGTGAGATACTAACAACAACAAAAATGGAAAGGGACCTGGGGGTAGTCATATCAGATGACCTAAAGGTGGGCAAGCAATGTGAAAGGGCAGCAAGGAGGTTCAGGGGAATACTGGGATGCATAGGAGAGGCATCACCAGTAGAAACAGGAAGTTATTATCCCTCTGTACAGACAGTTGGTGAGACCCCATCTGGAGTACTGCATGCAGTTCTGAGACCCAATCTCCACAAGGACATAGACAGAATGGAGGCTGTCCAGAGGAGGGCACTAAAAGTGCAGGGTCTGCACCAGAAGACATATGAAGAGAGACTTAAGGAGCTGAATATGTATAGCCTCGAGGAAAGGAGGGAGAGGGGGACATGATAGAAAATTTCAAGTATCTCAAGGAATCAACAAAGTCCAAGAGGGTAGCATCTTTTAAAAAAAGAGGTGTGCAAGAACAAGGGGCACAATTTGAAGATAGAAGGGCGGCTCAGACGTAATTTAAGGAAGTATTTTTCACAGAGAGGGTTGTGGATGCATGGAACGGCCTTCCAGAGGAGGTTGTGGAGTCAAAAACAGTGGTGGAATTCAAGCATGCATGGGACAGTCATAAGGCAATTCTAGGGGGTTGGGGTAGGAAGAAGTAGGCTGCTGGTTAACTAGGATCTGCAGCTTATCCGTTAGGTAGGGAAATGGGCAGACTGGGTGGGCCAAGTGGCCCTTATCTGCCGTCAAAATCTATGTTTCTATGTTTCTATACACAAGCCATACAATAAGAAAAATAATTTACTGCCATTAACAAGAGAAATTTTGATTGAAGGTTCCATTCCAGAGTTCCAACAAACTGGGGGCTTCATTATATTTACATAAATAGAAGGAAATATTAATTTCTGGTAAATCTGAAATTTAAGCAGGTTTTCAAAATAAAAATTTTTAAATTTGTAATCATTTTGATATGGCATCATACGACTGTTTCTCAAATGACTGACAAATACACCTTGAACTTGGCCAAAGTAAGTGCTAAAGCTACATTATCTATATTGTTTGATTTATTGTGAAAAATAAATTGTTCTAATTCTCATCCTCTCCCATACTTGAAAAGGAAGGAAATACCCCCAGCTTGAAGAGTGTGTGTCTTGTGTGTCTAGTGGGATAGTAGGATACAGGGTCACTAGAGTATAAGCAAGGTAAGACTATTTGACTCTTAAATACACTGTAAACACTTTGGCTATATAGACAGGACATATTGTATCGTCATTTATGTTGGTTGTGCAGGATTGTGTAGTACACCAAGCACATAATTGTGTCCCCAGAAAGTCCTGCATATAAGGTATATAAATTACAAAAGAACGAAGCAAACCGTTGATATTGATGGGTATATTGGGCATTTATCTGTTGAAAATGTCATGTATATGGTTGCTTAAACAACTGTCACAAACCCTTTTATGTGTAAGAAATGTAGGCAGAACCTTGAACTACAAATTGAAATACATATGTTCTCCCTCAGACTCAAAGCTATTGACCAGGTATAACTAGAAATGGCACAAAGATTAAACATAAATATTGATACTCCGTATTCCACAAATGATACTATGGATCCAACCAGGTCACTAAATAATGGTGTTAGTAGTGGGAAAATGAAAACCCCCCAAAAATATAAAGAACGAGAAAAAAGGATTGCACAAAAAGACCAGAAACACAGTTTTATCAGGGTCTGATGTTAATTGCTCAGAACCACAAATGACATCTAATAATAGAATGGTACATAAAAATAAAAAAGGTTGAGAGAAACTGAACCTCCCATTGAAAATGAAATTTATAATGATAATGAATGGTTTGAAGTTCAAGTTAATAAAGTGGCTAAAAGAGGTAGAAGGGCAGACCACTTTGAACTTCCCCTGTTAAATCACTTTTACCCACTGGTAGTACTGGAGGATCATGATATGACTAACATGACCCCTGAATCTGCTATACCACTGCAGGTGATACCAGAAAACAATCAGGAACAACTTAATAATGCACTACAAAAACAGGGGAGTATTGTTGCTGAGAATGAGTTACTGCTAGACCTCAATAGTGAGGGTAATCAGGTAGCTACACATATGGAAGCTGATGAAGTGCCGTCAAATAGGGAGGAGATAGTCGTTGGTGATTCTATTATCAAAAATCTTGACCGCCTAATTTGTAATATTGACAAATCTACTAGAACTGTATCAAGTTTTAGTGGTGCTAGATTATGTGATATCACTGCAATGATGGATAATATTTTGCAAAACACAGGTATTATTTCCCTGGTTATTATTCATGCAGGGTCTAACAATACATGGCAAGTGTCGATGCAAAAAATTAAACAGGACTTCATGTCATTCACAAATAAATGTATTGATCATGGCTGTGAAGTGATTGTCTCAGAGATTCTCCCTATTCCTCGTGCATCACGACAGCATCAAATAAAAATCAGAGACATCAATAATTGACTCCGTATGTGGTGTATGAAACAAAGTATAAAATATATTACACATTGGGAAGAATTTTATGGAGTATCTAATTTGTATTCATATGATGGTCTACACTTAAGTAGAAGTGGTAATAAAGTCTTGGATGCACAACTCAATGAAATCATAAATAAAAGTTTAAACTAAAGGATTAGGGGAGCGGTGTCCTAGAAACATCGCTGTAGAAAACAAGCAGATTAATATAAATTCATTACCTAACACTAAGCCATCAAAAAGCAGTAATAACATGGAAACTAATTATGCACAAAGACTAGGTATGCTATTACTAAATGACAGAAGCTTACATTCCAAAATAGATGAATTACAACATTTTCTCAAAGATGAAAATATAATCATTTGTGGTATTACTGAGACTTGGGATACATATGATGCTTGGAATATGGACATTAGTGGCTATAACTGATTTTATAAAAACAAGAAGAACCGTTTGGGATTAGGTGTAGCAATATATGTAAGAGACATCATTAAATCAGCTGAGATATTTAACACTGAGGAAAATGAAAATGAATATGAGTGTATATGGGTTAAATTACTGTTTAACAATAATAATTTGACTGTGGGCATGGTCTACCACCCCCCCAAATCTTACTACTGAATAAAATAATAAGCTATCACACTTTATTGAAAATAAGAACATTACAGGTGATTATGTACTAATGGGGGATTTCAACTTGCCTCGTATCAATTTGACCTCACTGCCAGTAAGGTAGCATTTGAGAGAAAATATATTGACCTATTTATCCAGATAAATATGGAACAAATGGTTCATTTACCAACTAGAGGAGACAATACTTTACATCTCATTTTGACTAATTGTGATGAAAAAATACACACTATTCAACTGCATCCACCACTCAGTGAGTGAGATTGTAATATGATAACTGCATATTATACAAATAATATTAAATACACCAAAGGAAAAACAGTAGTAAGAGACTTCCACAAAGCTAATTATCAGAAAATGAGGGATCAACTGGGAGAATGGAAATGGGAAGAAGATTTTGCAGGTAAAGATCTAGAACCAATTTGGGATCTAATCAAACATCAGCTTTCAGATTGTATTGAGAAATATGTACCAATCAGGGTTAAATATAATAAAAATAAATGTACACCCCTCCCCGGTGGAATAACAAAATAAAGAAGCATATTCAGAAAAAGAAAAAAAGATTTCAGAAATTTGAGAAAACAAATACTGCAGAGTTACACAATAAACTTTTTTTTTTAGTCTTTGGTAACCGGGTAAGGCCCATTATGCACAAGTGCCTGTTTTCAGGGGTGACCTGGGAGCACTGGGTGGTTAAGTGACTTGCTCAGAGTCACACAGTATGCAAGTGGAGGTTGTGAGAATCAAACTCAGGTCTGGTCTGCTGGATGTATCAAGCTCGTTCACACCTCGTTCCTCTAACCTCTAGGCTATACTGCCAGCTAAACTGTGTAATAAAACTATAAAAAGAATGATAAAAAGAGCAAAAAAAAAATACGGAACTAAAATTAGCATCCAGGGTTAAGGACAACAAAAAGCAGTTCTATAATTACATTGGTACTTTAAAAGGTAATAATCATGCTGTTGGGCCTTTAAAAATGGATAACAGTATAATAACAGCTGAGGAGGATATAGAAGAAACTCTAAATAACTATTTCCTTAGTGTCTTTGAAAAAAAAGATCCTTAAATGCAACAGATTGAGTTGGCTATATCACACTTTCCTAATATTAGCAGTTCAGAAGTTTATGACATAATACATTCGTTAAAGACCAATAGTTCACTAGGGCCAGATGGTATATCCCCAAGACTTATCCAAGAACTAGCACCTGTTTTAATTAAACCACTCACTTATCTCTATAATAAGTCTATACAGAATGGTATTGCATTGGAGGAATGGCATATAGCAGTAGTAATTACAATTCATAAGGGAGGTAAAAGAGATGAGTCAAAGAACTATAGACCAATTAGTCTCACATCTGTAGTTGGTACAATCATGGAGAAATTATTGCGAAGGCGAATTAATGATCATTTGATAACAGGGGAGGGGGGGGGGTTGATAGATCATAGTCAGCACGGATTTGTTCCTGGGAAATCATGCTTAACAAACCAACTCAACTTCTTCAAGCCCATTGGTCAGGCACTTGATAAAGACATTTCCAGTGATGTATTTTTATCTCGATTTTGCAAAAGCATTCGATAAAGTATCCCATTCTGTATTAATAAATGAACTTTTAAAGATTGAACTGTCACCCAATATAGTAAGCTGGATCAGTTCCTGGTTGGATAACAGATACCAAAAGGTTGCAATCAAGGGGAATTACTCCTCTTGAGGTTGTGTAACCAACAGCGTTTCCCAGGGTTCGGCCTAGGGTCCTACCCTTTTTAATATTGTAGTTGCAACTATGCCAATCTTGGACAGAATATGGCTCGCCAAATATGCAGATGACTGCAAGTTGGGGGGCCTTGTAACCACCATAACAGACAAGGTTAATATACAAAAACAGATTTAATGATGGAATGGGGGCAAACTATGCATATGCAATTCAATTTAGACAAGTGCAAGGTAATGCACATTGGGAAAAACAACCCATGCTACAGTTATCACTTAGGATATTCCTCACTGCAGTCTGTACCTGAAGAGAAAGCTCTCAGCACTATGATAACTAATGATCTTAACTTTGACAAAACACCACTTTAAAGGTAAAGAAGTGCCATAAAATAATATGTACCATCATGGCAAATATAAAAAGTAGAGACCAGGAGGTATTAATGCAACTATATTCTAACCTGGTGTACCCACATCTTGAGTACTGCTCCCAGTTTAATAAATCCCATTCTATAAGAAGTCGTAAACTTGTTGAAGGTGTCCAGAGAAAATAGACTAAAAAAATAAGACTTCATGAGAATCTGGACTACAACACAATATAAAAACATCTACAGCTATACTCTGCAGGTTATAGACATATAAAGCATTAAAAGATGGTTATTTGGGAGTGACTGTAGGTCTGACTTTGAATAACACCACAGCCAATACAAGAAATAATGGACTTAAAATTACAGGGGGTTTATAAGAACTACTAAGAGAAGTAAATTTTTTACTCAGAGGATCGCTGGAATATAGAATATCTTGCCTGTACATGTAGTATCCAGTCCAACAATGGACACTTTTAAAACTAGACTGGATCTTCATATGGGGAACAATAAATATATATACCACCCATAATAAGGTGGCAAGTTCTTAAAAGGGCTTTTAGCCTACTGAACTTGTATAGTCTATGAATCTATGAACCACCAGTGGTGAGAGTAAACTAGCTGTGAAAACACTGCCTTCTATTGAGCTAGGGAAACACAGCATTTGCATTGTATTGTAGTAAACCCACTGGTTTGAACATGAACATTTAAACTACATTAATGGCAGAGGGGATAGACAATTGGCCTGGTAAATAATTTCCCATACATTATGCTCAAAAGAAAGATATACAAACTACAGGAGACATAACAGAAAGATCATTAATAACTTTGTCCCAAAATTTAAACTGCAGTGATGACAGAGGAGATAAACTATAGGCTTGATGAATCATTCTCCATGTTACACTTAAGAAAAAGACATATGTACCCCAAGACAGAAAGGTCCATCATACCCTTGCCCCAATTAAAAGACCTAGTTTCAAAAGACATAGAAAAATCACAGGATAATAAAAGTCTAGAAATGCAAGATGGATATTTAACACAAGAGATAGTCAAGTCCTTAGAAAGCATGGCAGCATAGTCAGAAAAAGTTGTGAATTATCAGATGAAGAAATAAACTCTCAAATAGTGGTCAGCCAATCACAGCTTAAGTTATCAGCAAGAGGGAAACAGACAGCTTCCCTCAAACTCAAGTACTTAGAATTACAAAATAAATATGAAAATGTCCCGAAGACCTGGTCCCATTCAAAATAAATGGTAAGGGAACTAAGCCAGATTTTATGATTAACTAAAGAGGACCTACACAAGGACCAAATCATGTACAATAATCCAAAAGATACGTATGCAGCTCCTGATAGAGAGATTTACTCTTATAAGTCAGAGACTATGAAGTACAGACCAAGATATGGATTCTCAGAGAAACAGCAGCTTAGAATGGATCAGATTGGTGTTAAGAGCAGTTCTCCTGATTCCTACTTATCAAAGTGAAAGTTTGTAAGAGTCTCAGTTGAGACCTGCAGTCATCAGATAATAACATAACTTGTATCTTCTCTTTCATACAGAAAGAAGAGTGAATGAGAAAAAAGAAACAGACAACTGGAGGAGATATATAGGAGAAGGTACTGGGCATGGTAAAGAAATGTGATAAAAAAGTACTAGAACAGAATGAAAAACCTGGCCAAAAATACAAGTATTGGGAGAGAAACAAATGAAAGGGTTCAAGGACTAGAAGGTCACCTGTCAGCCTCTGAAAAGAGTAGTTCTGAGGGATAACTTCTTGAGAACTCATAAGTGACCACAAACTAGTAAAGAAAAAGAATAAGTAAACACTGTAATGATTCTTCCTCAGATGGACAGGAAACCAGGTCTGAGAAGGAAAGCCCTGTTAGGACAACATATAAGAGAAAGGTCGTAAAGAAGGTATATCATAATATAATGAAGTGTTTCTTGACTGTAACTGAAGGAAAATGTGCTGAGAAAACTAACTACATGATTAAACGGTATATACAAGAGCTACAAAAAGGCTTCATGAGCTTGGAGGTTTCAGATCAGGCAGATCAAGTAGCGAGAACAAAAAGCGCCACCGACTCAATACACAGGTGCATGTGGTAACCATGAGAACAACAGAAAATGAAAAAAATGCACTCTAAAGATGTTCAGCACACAGATAAATGCTTCATAAAGGTATTTAATGTGCTAAAAAACAATGAGGACACACTGACGTTTCTCACAGTAGCGCTTAATCAAAGTGCAAGTGGGCACCACTTAGATCTCTGCATTTGTAGTAGACTTTTAAAGGTGCAACATCACAAGGGAACAAGTGACAACACTGCATGAATAGACAACAATTAACTTTAAATTACCACATTAAATACAAGTTAAGAAAAACTTTTCAGAAAACATTTCATCAACCATTTAATCATGAACTCAGCATAAGATGCAAATGTATCCAATGGGTTCTTCAAGATAAAAAGACAAGATTGTGTTAATACAGTTGCTAACTGAGTAAAGGCACACAACTTAAACAGAAAACATTACAGTAAAGGCCGTATTTCAATCCTGTTATCTAACCCTGGAAAAACTATGGCTGGGAGTTTAAGAATGCAAACATTCTCTCTCCTTGCTGATAGCTGATACAGATTCCCCCCTCTTTTTCCCAACACTACTTTCTCTATTCCCATAAAGGACAGTTCGCAGACAGTAGGGTCCACTGCTTCCAGAATGCGACTAGCAAGTATGTATATATTCTTTGTTGCCATTATTGACCACCCTAATGTGGTCCACTACTCTGTCCTTGATTTTTTTTTTAGTGCAACTCACAGCAAGGTAGATTACATGTGTAGTATCACAATTGATAAACTTCTGAATGAACAGCGGCTTACCACTGGCAGGGTTAAGAAAGGTGTCATCTTCTTTGATGACTTCACAGTATTCACAACTGTTACATTTGTGGCACCCCTTAGGAGGTGATGGTAGCCATGTGGTTTTCTGTTGGTATGGTTGTAAACTGAATGTCAATCTATCTCCATGGTTGGTGACCCTCCTATATACCATCCTGGGAGGATGTGCTACCCATGGGTGCAACCGTTCCTCCATTTGTAGAATGTTCCAGTGCTGCTTAATGACCCTCTCAACCTCATTCAACTGAACATCTAAAGTCAACACAAAATTCAGGATGTCATCCCCATATCCGGTGGGCACATTAGGTTGTAGAAGGTCATGCCTCTGTGTTAAGTGCCCTTTCTCTGGTCCTCCTAATATCTACCATGCTGTTACACCTATCAATAAACATTTCCTCCATGGCATCAGCATTATTGCAATACTTTTCTAATGTGCTGCAGCTTCTTAGAATACGTAGGAAGTGGCTTGCAGGGATATTTCTGATGGTATGGCAGGGGTGGAAGGAGATAGCTAATAAAAGGGTATTCCTATCAGTGGATTTATGAAGCAAGTCAGTATGCACTCCTTGGCCTGCATTCCTAATTAGTTTGATTTGAAGGAATGATAAATGAGAGCAAACTGCATTGCCCTTTTCCAAAAAATGCAAAATCCTTAAGCTCCTGCTCTGACTCCACTGTACCCTCAGACTATCATCAATGTAACATCACCATAGGGAAATCGGGGCACAAAATAGTTTCTTTCAGTATTGTACACATCTTGCTTTCAAAGCCCCATATACTACTCAAGTTAGCATAGACCCCAAAGCGATACCACTAACTTGTACAAATTAAGCTCCCAAAAATAGGACAAGTATTGCTTTGAATACTGTCCTGGTGCTCGTAACCTCTTAGTTATGGCTCACAGAGAAAGAATGTGTCCATTGCTTAGCAGTGGCTAATACTGCACTAAAAAAAAATCTGATTTGTCATCTTTGTTCCTAGTTGCAGGACTCTGCAACACCAGAGAAAGAATGTATGTGTAGGGAAAACACAGGCCCAGTCATGTGAGCCATAGCTTAGTGGTTAAGAGCACCGGGATGGTATTGCGGGGGCCTGGGTTCAAATCCCAGTGGATCACCATTATTTCTTTCTCACTACAATTTGTAATTTAAATTGCTTAGCAGTGGCTAATACTGCACTAAAAAAAACATCTGGTTGTCAAAGAGGTAATAGTGATTGAAACTGACAATATCTCTGACACAATTGAATAGTAAGTAGAAATAGGGGCAAACTTGTTTTACCCTGAGTTTGAGGAACACACTGAACAAGCTATTCAGAATGGCAAAGCTGAACCTGAAACAGAGAAGGAACACATATGTGAAATAGTCTATGGTGTCAAGGAAATGTTCTTAAAAGATGCCTGTGACTGAGGAGTAACAGACCTCTATGTCAATAAGATACCAAAGTGTCCAACCAAGGGCCTGGTGTACATACATCAGTACAGAATACCACTATCATCTTATGAGTCCATACAAAAGATTATGGATACATTAAAGGCATGTAGAAGTATAAGGGAAGTCAGTTCCATTTTTATTAAAAGCAACTGTTAGTATTCCCCAATTAAAAACATGAGGCCTACAGATCCCAATTTTCTAAAACACACTAGCTGTAATTGTTTGAAATACCTGAGGTAGCTGAAATCTTAAGTTTATCTGGTTGATCCTGTGACCCTCCACCTACCATTATTGTGCCAGAGTCCCCCGTGGCCAGCCCTCTGATGATGCAACTGACAGGCTAACCAAAGAAAGCGCTTTCAATGGTTGATCAATACCTACCTTAGAAGTGTAAACATGTGCTTCTTATCTGTTAATATTTTATGGCAACTATACTGTCACATGGGGTCCCCAGTGACTTAACTGGTCAGTCACATCATTAGAGGGCTGGCCGCAGGGACTCTGGCACAGTAATGGCAGATGGAGGTTCGCAGGATCAACCATATAAACATAAGATTTCAGCAGTCTCAGGTATTTGAAACAATTATAGCTAGTGCATTTTAAAAAATCAGGATCTGTAGGTCCCGCCTTTTTAATTGGGGAATGCTGACAGTTCCCCTTTAATCAGACATTATGGCAATTTGGAATTTGGGACATGAGAGGGCTGTTTTCTTAATTAATATTGTGTAGTTTTAATTGGTTTTAGTATTAAAATTGTTTCGGAATGAGTCGAGGTGTGACTGAAAAATAGTACTTATGTTGTTAAGTGTGTGACTGGTGGAGTGCATGTGGGGGAGTGGTTTATTTAACTGTTATGTAGGTGTGAGTGAGTATTTGGTGTGATTGCTGGGGGGTGGAGGGGTTTGTCAGAGTTTAAGTTTGAGGTTATATGGGGAGGGTTTTTAATTAGTTTAAGGTTAGCAGGATTGTTAACGATGTGTTGTCCTGAGTGGACCCTAAGGCTCAGCTACCCCCATCCCTACTTCATGAGTTGCAACCCTTCTGTAAACTCCCCTTGCCTGCAGAGGTACATCATTGATGCAGAGAGTTGAGGATTATTAGAAGGCAGCACAAGAGGGCTAGGGCAAAGGATGGGGTGGGGACTGAATGGAGGTGATCAGGACAATAAGGACTAGAAGACACCCCTGGGTTAGATGCAGATTACAGAGGGGTCAGAGATGTTTAGTCTCCATCCCCCAGGTTTTCACTGGACCGAGTGGACAGGCAGCTGATGGATCAGACACCACTACTCATTCTCTTTGAGTGGTGCTGTGTAATGCCAGATCGATGAGAAATAAGATGGCTGTTACTGCAGATTTGGTTTCTCAATCTTCTGTCGATCTGGCATGCTTCGTGGAGACCTAGTTAGGTGATGATTCTGGTCAGGTTTTGGAGACTGTCCCTGATGATTTCTCTGTGGTGCACTGCCTCAGGAAGGATCATGGGGGGAGGTGTAGCCATCTTTTTTAGATCTGATCTGAACATGGTGGTGCACCCAGTGGGTGACACTTTGTCCTTTGAGTGCATCACCATGCGTGGGGTCCAGGTGCTGGGTGCAGGGATGGAGGCAGTATAGTGCAGTGGTATAAGGCTCTGAGCTGCAAATCTGGAGACCTGGGTTTGAATCCCACAGCCCCCACTTGCATACTGTGAGACCCTGAGCAAATCACTTAACTTCCCTGTGCTCCCAGGTCACACCTGTAAACAAGCTTTCAGCTTAGTGTGCTACTCCTGGTTAAACAATTGGAAAAGGGGTCCTCCTTGTGAACTGGACACCTGGGTGGGAGAGGGACTTCCTGCAGGAGATCATGGAGTTTTTTACCGACAGGGTGTTGGAATCACCAAGGTGGGTCATCCATGGTGATTTCAATGCTTGGGTCAATGACGAGCTCTCATGCTTTGGACAGGAGTTTCTCCACAGTACAACAGTACTGGGCTGGCACAAACAGTTATTACTGCAACTCACGAACACAGACACACACTGGAGTTGGTGTTCCACATGGGGCTTGAGATGGATTAGCTCAAGATTGATTCAATCAGCTGGTCAGATCACTGCACTATCAGGTTTGAGTTCAGGGCACCCCATTGTAGACCACCCCCTGTAAAGGTGTTCAGATACTTCTCTTTAAGAGGGGTGGGGCTGGATAAACTTCTGACGGTATTGGACACCTCAGATATGACAGCAACATGTGCTGAGGGAATGGAGGAAGCAGTGGCTGCCTATAATAGAGCTGTAAGTGTGTCCTGTGACCTTGTGACACCAGTTTGTGCTCACCCATTAGTTTCACTCATCAGCTCTTCATGGTCTGATGGTGAGTTGAGGGTGATGAAAGCAAATGAGTGGAGGCAGGAGCAGTGTTGGAGGAGAGCTGGGGCCCTGGAGGACAAATTGGCTTTGAATATTCACTATGGTTAGCATCAAAGGGGAATCTTATGTAAGAAGGCAGAATTTCTGTCCAGGAAGATTGTGTCTGGGAGGAACTGACCAGATCAGCTTTTTCAGGCAGTGGACAGGTTTTTGCATATGGTTTGTCTGGAGCCTCTGAAGGTTGCTTCATGCACAAAATGTGAAGAGTTTGATCAATTCTTTTCAGACAGAGTGTCCTCTATCAGGGCTAGGATCTCTTCAACTGGGCAGTCACTGCCCAGCAGTGTTGTGTCTGTGTGACACAACTGTGGACAGTGGGCATGGGGAAAGTTTCAGTCAGTAACAATTGACAAGGTTGTAGAGGTGATCTTGGAGCTGCGATTAATGTATTGTGAGCTGGACCCAGGCCCAACATGACTCTTGGTGAACTGTGCTGGGCAGCTGGGCCCAGTGTTCCCTGGGATTATACCGTGTTCTTTTTGGAGGGGGTCTTCCCTTTGACATTGAAAAGTGCACTATTGAGATCCCTTCTGAAAAAAAACACACTGGACCCGTACATCCTGGTAAACTACTGGCCTGTTTCTAACCCTGCTTTTTAGGCAAGGTTATCAGGAAAGTGGTTGCACTGCAGCTGGAGACACCCTTGGTGACCTTCAACATATATGAGCCTTTCCAGTCAGGATTTAGTTCTAAGTTCAGGACTAAGACTGCTCTGGTCTGTGTGCATAATGACTTGCTCAGGGCGAGGAATAAAGGGAAATGGTCAGTCCTTGTTCTCCTGGATCTGTCCTCAGCATTTGACACCATTGACCATGGACATTTATTTGATGGACTCAGAGAGTACATGTGAGTCACTGGCAAAGTAATTTTCTGATTAGAGTTCTACCTCAGGGGTAAGTCTCAGAGGGTTGCAATGGGTAGCTTCTCATCATGCCCAATGGACTTGTACTGTGGTGTACCCCAAGGGTCGGTCCTTTCACCCATGTTGTTTTTGGTATACATGCTGCCCCTGGGCAGGATCATCTGGCAGTATGGAGTTGGGTTTCATAGCTATGCAGATGATACTCAGCTCAGCTCTGTCTGTCTTTTGCATCTCAGGATCATGGAGCAGTGGATGTGCTGAGCCAGTGTTTGGCTGAGATCCAGGGCTGGATATTATTGAGCTGGCTGAGACTCAACCCAAATAAAACTGAAGTACTGGTGAGCCAGCCCTCTGACGCAGAGGCAGGGTGTCCATCTGTGATGCTGATGACCCAGGTTCAGGAATGGACTCAAGACATCGGAGGGCCAGCCGGGAGAAAAGGATTGTGCATCATGCAGACTGCTCTCCTTCTCCGAGGGTGGGGGGGTTGTATATCTGGCACACTATGGACCCCTAGTGGAGGCTGGAGGAACCAAAGTGCTGGTGCCGTATCAGTGGGTGGTGGGGTAGATGCTGGCCAGCATTGCACGTCCTCACCTCAAATACAGCATATAAAAAATGCCGGCCCAGAAGTGTGAAGTTGTCCTCTGCCACCTCCACTGCCTACCATGTCCACCGGGTGGGGCCTCGCTCCCATGGCCCTACCCTGGGGGGTGAGCCAGGGCAAGTTACCATTGACCTTGGGGGGCACCTGCCCAGTAGCCCTGCCCAGGAGGTAAGCCTGGGCATGGGGAGGCAGTGAGGGTGGGAGCTGAGTTCCTGCTGGGAGATCAGGGAGCTGACTCAAAAAACAAACAAACAAAAAAAACCTGAAGTACTGGTGATTGAGTTTGGTAGGTATCAGGAGTAGCAGTGCTGGAGAGGAAAATGAGGCTTTGCCTTGGTACCTCCAGGCTTGACGCTACCAAAAAGGTGAAGAATCTGGGTGCCATTCAGGACAAAGGACTCACATTTGAGGTTCAGGTGCCAGTAATTGTCTGGAATGGCTTTTACTATCTGGGGAATATTAGCCAGATTGGTTCCCTTATTCCCCAAAGACTTGTCCTCTGTAGTACATGCTTTTGTGACCTCTCAGCTTGATTACTGTAATGCCATCTAACTTGGGGTCAGTGGAGCCTGCACCTGCTGCAGAACATTACTGCAAGGTTGTTGACTGGACACTCGAGGGAAAATCATATTAACCCAGTGCTGCTTGAAATGCACTGGCTGCTGGTTAAGTGGCATATCTCTTATAATGTTGCAGGCTAACCGATAAGGCCCTACACAGCCTGGGTCCTGGCTACCTGTGTGAGCTACTTCATCCTTACCTGCCTGCTTGTCCCCTCTGTTCCACTGAGGAGGGTCTCCTAGTTGTCCTCAGGACCAAATTCAAAATGTCTGGGGACAGGGCCTTTGAAGTAGCTGGACCACTACTATGGAATTCACTTCTGAGGGCCCTGAGGTAGGCCCCTCAGTGGAAGTCTTTAGAGATGTGCTTAAAACCTTTCTTTTTGCCCAGGCTTTCCGTGTCTGAACAACATTATTTATGAGGAACTTATTTATTGTGCAATCCTGCTGTTGATTTATTTATTTTTGGTGTAGGGTTGTAATTTATACTTTTGTTGTTTGTTTATAATTATGTATTTGAGTATTTAATTGTCTGCTATTTCCTCTTTGTACTGGCACCCTGGGCCTTCAGGATGGGTACCATAATTAAATAAAGCTACTACTACTACAATTATTAAAACAATCAGAGCCTCTCATAGAAAGTGGTGCTCCAAGTAAAGTTCAAAATAGAGAAACAACAAACCTTGGCACTCACACATGCAAGGAAGTGTTCTGAAACCCAAGGAATAGGATGCTCAACTTTTATTGTATAAAATCCTTCGGTGGCCACTCATGTGGACACATGAGTGGTGACTGAAGGATTTTATACAATAAAAGTTGAGCATCCTATTCCTTGGGTTGCAGAACACTCCCTTTCGTGCGTGTGCCAAGGTTTTTTGTTTCTCTACTACTACAATTGTTTCACTTGTCCTGGGCTGAAACCAACAGGAAAAAAGGGAAGCTTACTATTGACTACTGATAAATGAATAAATAAGTACCATTATCTCATGGGCCCATGACAAACTTAGATTAAAGTGTAACAAAAATTGAAGGTGAACAGTATTTTGCTACCACAGATGTAACACATGGATTCTAAACCCTTAATGTGGATCCCAAAGACCATTATAAATTGGCTTCACATATGGCAAGAGACAGTACACAAAGAATAGGTGTCCATTTGGGTACTTGAATTCTCCTGCAGATTTCAACTTCTTTCTACACAAGGCCATGCCAGATGCCCAAAACAGGGGAACTCTTGTGTATATATATGTGTATTGCATACTCATTATGAACCACACATTTGAGGAACACCTGGAGGGAGTCAAAAGTATGTTCTCAACCAGCTAAAATATGCTGGTGCTAAACTGTCTCTAATCACATGACAGTACAGTAAGGATAAAGTAAAGTATTTAGGGTATGAGGTTGGACTAGATGGATTTTGTCCTCAGCACAACCAAAAGCAATTCAAACAACTGGGGCACCCAAAATCTGAAGGCATTAAATAGTTCCCTAGGGATTTGTAACTACTCATACTAACTTATCCAGTACTATGCTTAGAAGCACACCCACTCAAAAAGTTATTGAGTATAGTAGAACCATAGGTGTGGGGAGAACAGGAAGAAGGCACTCACAAATAGTCTTGGTAAAACTCCACACCTTGCTGACTGCATAAAGGATGAGGAGTTCTACCTTGAAACAGGGTGCACTAATCAGAGTGTTAGTGTAGTATTGTACCACAAATATAATTTACACAACTGTGTCATTGCCAATGCTAGTAAAATACTGAGTAATGTGAAAAATACATTCTTAGATTGTGAAAAGGCATGCTTCTCAGCCATTTGGGCAGTGCATTTTAGAAACTACTGTACTGTATATCTGTGGTGAAAAAAAATGTTGAAACCAATCACCAATCTATAGCATTTCTGGGAGCCATGAAACTCAAAATTGGTCATGTGTCAAGCAGCATAATTGTTGCCTGGACTATGATACTCCAACGGCTACTTTTGAAATAAGATATGCAAAGAACAAGAAGAATGATGCAGCACAAGGTACAGCAGGCCTACATTATTGTACTTTTGAGGAACATCCAGTGCAAGAACCTGAAAAGTCCAAGGCTTGGAAGCCATGTTGAGGGGCCCATAGACAGCATAACCATGATAAGAATGTATGCCAAAATGTGAACAAAGCGTATGTACAGTAGATGGTTTTACCTTCCACAAGGATGGGATGTTACAGTCAGGTTTAGGAGTGGTGTGGAAGGAGGACATTCCTGGCTCTCCATTCAAGTACAAACTCTGCCCCAAGTCTAACCAATATGCAGAATTGCCAGCAATATGTACAGCCATACAATAGGCAGCAAAGAACAATCCACATGAAAATGTGGCTTGTACAGATTCTGATTTGGATAGACTCTGCTTTTCTTATATAGATACCCTGGAAAACCAATGGTATGACTAACTCAGGAGGAAAAAGTGTTACATATTCAGATGTTGTACTGACCACAAACCAGTTAGCTTAGCACTATGGACTGATTGTTTACTGGAAGAAGGTAAAGGGCCATTTCTGAATTTCTGGACCAAATAAACAGGGACATGATCTAGCTGATACTCTATCAAAGAAGGCGCCCTGTGTTGAGAACCTGGGGATGTTACTCCTATTATATTACTATGGAAGAAGTGCTCACCCAACAACAGGAAGGTAAAGACAAACCTGATCAAGTACTATAACTATATAATGAAAAAACAGAGCTAGATTTGATTAAAATGCAACAGGCAAATAAAGCATTGAGAAAATTGAGCCAATACCCTGACTGAAATGCAACAAGAGAATAAAACAGTAGATAAATTGAGTCAATACCTAGAAGATCCAAATACAAATAAGATACCAGACAGTGACCTATAAACTGACAAGAAATTGACCTCAGGTATAGCAAGACTGATAATTTCCAGTTGCAGAAAGGTCTACTGATAAAATCTGGCAAAACACCACAGGAATACAAGGGTGTGTCCATATAGGTTACAGATGTGTAGTGATGCAAAATGCTCATAATGAACCATCTGGAGCACATTGGGGTGTAGACCTGCCTGACTTACAGTCCCTAGTATGGACTACCATGTTCTATGATACAGTATAAGCTATATTAGTATTTACTTATGCTTGCTATGATGTACTGACAAACTACTATTCAGTATAGTTATTTTGTGGTATCAGTGCGCCACCTACAGCTATCATCATAATGCTGTGATCAACATAATTTATGAATCATTGTATTGTAACCCAAAAGCAGCCATAGTCACCATAACGCTTATCACTGTGTATGTGCAAAACCTAACGGCCTTGTGTGCGAGCTGCCCACCATACCCACCAATAGAATTGCTTTGTTTAGCTTCTCTAGTATGCAGATTAGCCTGTTACCAGGTAACAGACTTCCTTATCTCTGACTATAATAATCTATGTAATCCTGTTTTCCACTGAGTTTTTCTATGATGACATCGGGTGTTCGGAGGTTCTGGACTCCCAGCAAGTACGCTATCCTTTTTACATGTATTTGGGGAATACACTTTTATTCTGTGACACCTGGCTTCTGTGTCATATTTTGCCATCAGATTTAGGATTCTGCCTAAACCCAACAAATGGTGACCATGGCATGGATCTGATTGGACAGAACCAAACCAGTACACAAAAAGGTACACAGATGAACAGGCACGCGATCATGAAGGGACTCAAACTTACACCCTCCTGTTCACTTCTATGGGTCTTCTTGCAGGTCACTCCCATGTCCTAAATGAATGAGCCTGGGATCATGAAGGTGCTCAAGCCTATACCCTCTTGTTCACCAGCGGCTTGGGAGTTGCCAGATTGCCCATACCCAAACATACAACAGTCTAGCTGCTGAGCCCAAGGTGGATCGATATGCCTTGGACTCCCAACTAGTGCAGGAAAAGGGGAACCTTCCAAAATGGCCATTAGCGCAGAACTCAAACTAGATGTCTCAAACTTTCTAACCTCCCATGGAGGTTGGGGTGATTTTGCACTGGATGTGAAGTCACACGGTCATCTGATACAATATGTGTGCATGCTGTATTCGGAGACCAAACCTATGGTTAAGAAAGATGTCCAAAAATGGGTAATGTTTGCCACCCTGTATGCTGCACTACAAGCAGTGGAAATGGAGGTCCTAGCTCCAAAAAAGGAGCTTGGCTCCAAGTCTGGGGAAATGGGCGATCAACAGAGGGAGTTGGAACAAGAAATTGAAAAGCTCAGGAATGAGACTCAGAATGAACTGCAGAGTACTGTACAGGAGAAAAACAGAGAGATTGTTAGGCTGAGAGAGGACTATGAAAGGTTACAGCAGGATAAGAAGCATGTGTTGCAGCTGAATGACTTGCTTACAGGTATGAATGACACATTGTGGAATAAATATGATGAGTTGGAGGAAGACTTTGCAAAATGTCAGGATGCTTTGGATAGGGAGATCAGTGAATACTGTGAAGTAAGTGCCGCGTACAGAGTTTTGCAAGATCAGGTCAGCAAGGGACAATACAAAGGCAGAATAGATCATTCGATGGGTAGAACAAATATGATGAAATTGCATCAGCAGTTGGAAATCCTGAAGGGTCATGTGAAAGCTAAGCTGTATGCCCTGCCTATTGACCTGTTGTCATTGAAGGGTGATGACATCAATAACAGAGAGATTCAAGATGGTGGTCCCTGGGATGCCAGAGGTTTGAGGCCTCACCCACTGGTAGCCACCTTGAATAAGAAAGACAGGGATGAGATACAGGGCCTGATTCAGAAGGTGATCTCAAAAGCTGGGTTCTCTGACTCTCAGGCCAGCATAATGAGACAAGCAATCTCTGATATGTTGCAAAAGGAGCTGGAAGAACAGACCCTTCTTCACAGTGTGGCCACCACCATGGCCAAGGCAGTCAAGTCCATTGCAGGGCAGCACGGGCCTCCCCCAAATGCTCTGCAGTCCACACAGGCCATCCAGAACATTGCAGACAAGATAGACTGTATGGCCCCAGGTGACAACCTTAGTTGTCATTTGGAAAAAGTGCAAAATCACAGTGAAATGCTCAGCCTTGCAGCTGAGCATAGGGTACAGGTTTAGAAACAGACCATGGACCCTACATTGTGGTCCAAGATGCTGTAAGGCATACATAATCACATCAGAACCCCATTTGAAGCCATCATCAAACACTTCTTGGTGGCACACAACCCTAACATGGTTGGCATAATGCTAGCCCATCTGGTACAGCAGCATGCCAAAGAGACCCCGGCCCAGTACGAAGGTCACTTGTGACTTGCTTATGTAGCAAGCAAAGGCCTAGCCAGTGAACATTCTGACAGATAATTGACTGAGTACAAATGCCTGTTCTTGAAAAATCTACAACCCACCCTTCACAAGAAGGTAGAGATAGAGGTATTCCCAAGATGGGACCACTTCCATGAAATCATGGAAAAAGTGGAATGCATGTACCAGATTTACACGCAGGACCTGGGCTCATGTTCCAAGGCCAAAGTGGCCATGGTGCAAAACAGCACCGAGTCATTCACCCATTATGTGGTGGAAGGGAAATCATAAGATTCCCAACAGGAAAAGCCCTCCTACCAAAACCGAGGAGGATCTAACAAGAACAGACAAAGGTGTCAGAAGAAGCTGAATCAGCAGAATACTAAGGAAAATAATGGACAAAAACAATGGTCCGGCCCTTCATATAATGATTTGGCCACAGAAAACACCTGGCTTCAGGAGTTTAAGGCCAAAGTTCAGTCACTCACAGCAGCCATCCCAGCCAGAACTGTGGCTGCAATTCCATCCGCTCCTTCATTGGATGAATCTGATGAAGGCGGAGGTCGAAATCTCCATACTCCACAGTAGTACAAATGCTTCAAGAGATGGACCCCACATCTGATGACACCAATCAGAAACAAAGTGAATCAGACTGACGGTGTCAGGCCCCAGTCCACATCATCACTACCCTAGTGATTTATGACTTTGGATGCCCGCCACTTCCACCCAGACCTTTGAGGAGACCAGTGATCAAAACATACCCATCCACACCAATACCAACTGCCATCGGTACATGAGAGGTGACACACTGCTTTGATGTAACGGTGTTACGTCATCATCAGAGCATCTTGGGAATAGAGTTCCTCTGCCAACACGGGTGCATTTTGGACCTAGCCAACCAGCTACTACTCAAGGTGCCTGGCAGGGGCCATCTACTCCTCATTTCTGACTCACATGTGGTGGCCATGGTAAAGGCCAATGTTGTTGAATATGACATCATTGTCATGCTCCAGCAACATGATCTGTTTCCTCAATTGAAACCAATTTTGGAAAGGCACCAATATGCCTTTGCAAAGCACAAACATGACTGTGGAAGGATGGACACCCTTATCCAAGTTACTGGAGCTGGCCTGCCCCATCAAAGACAGTACCCCTTTCCAGCTGAAGCCATACCCTCTTTGAGGGCCACAGTTGACTCACTTTTGAAGTAAGGGGTCATTAGGTCCTGTGTGTCCACAGTCAACTCCCCCATCTGGCCAGTGAAGAATCCCAACAACAGTTAGAGACTTACAATTAATTACTGATGACTCTACCAAGTCACTCCCAGTTGTGCACCCACCATGGCATCTGCCTCAGATGTGCTCAACCTCCTGAAGTCAGAACACAAGTGGTTCAGTACACTAGATATCTCAAATGGTTTCTGGTCACTCCCATTGGCCCCAGAGAGCCAATACAAGTTTGCCTTCACCTTTGAATGATGTCAATACATGTGGATCTGCCTCCCACAAGGATTCCATAACAGCCCTTCTCTTTTCCACATCCACATGAGGGATGCCATATGAGGCTTCTCCTCACCAGACTGCCTCTTGCAGACCAGGAGAAACACTTACAGCTCCTAGATGAGCTCTTGAAACTCCTGCAGAGGGCAGGCCTCAAGTGCAACCCTGAAAAGGTACAACTGTGCCTTCCTGAATTCTCCTTTTTGGGCCTGCACATCACTGCAAAGGGAAGGTGCCTGCCTTGGACAAGGTCCAAGGCATTCAGGACTTGCCACTACCTAGCAGTGTGGCTACTCTGAGATGTTTTCTGGATATGGTAAACTATTCTAGAGACTTCATTTGAAATTTTGCACAAAAGGCTGCATTCCTGTACGAGTTACTGAAGAAAGATGTCCCCTGGCACTGGGAACAAGAACACACAGCAGCTGTTACTTATTTGAAAAAGGCTTCGGCCTTTGCTCCAGCTTTGGTCAACCCTAATCCAGAACTGTAATTCCATCTGGAAACTGCCACTTCTGATGGGGGCATGTTAGCAGTCCTTGCACAAAAGGCAAATGGCACCTTGAGGCCTATTGCCTATGCCTCACAGATGATTTCCCTTGTGGAGCAGAAGTACTCTCTGTGTGAGAGGAATCTCCTGTGACCTTCTGGGCCATCAAACACTTCACCAAGATCATAGCAATCTCCGCTATTGTGCTGCACACCAACCACACCCCTATCAATTTGCTATTGACAGACAGAATCAAGGATGGCGATGTGTCTAACACCAGACTCACTTATTGGTCTCTCCTCCTACAGCATCGAGACATTACTGTGCTTCCCACCGAAATGCCCTCTATCTTGGTACATAGACTCCTATACCAAGGAGATCCCCATGAGTGTGGCCTAGAGCCGCCCACCCTACCAGAACCAGGACCCTTTTTTCCCGCTACTGAGGGCACCCTGAAAGACCATGCAGTTCATCACATCTTTACAGATGGCTTATCCTCCTATCATGAAGGAGAATAAATTACAGGCTTTGGGTCCTGGTCCTTTAACCAGCAGGTGACAAATTCTGAGGTGTCCAGGAAGCGCACCATTAAATCTTCCCCGTATGCAGAACTTACTGCAGTCGCCTGTGCCCTGGAAATCATCCATGGCCAAGGGGAAGAGGACACCATCTTCTTCTCTGATTCTTCCTGGGTGTGCACATTTCTTGACAGCTTCTTCCTTTCTGGAAGACCCATGATTTTGCCTCTTCTGAAGGCACCCCTGTGAAATACAGGGATCTGTTCATACACATTGTCAGCCTAGCTGAGCAATTTGTTTTCAGGCTGTACATACACATGGTTAAAGCCCACTCCAAGTCTGAGCCTTACCATGAGTACAATGATCGAGCAGACATTTTAGCAAAAGATGGCACAGAGGGGCAGAGGAATGGGTCATGTAGCTTCCCACTGAGACACACAGTGGCAGCACACAAAAGGACCTAAGTGGTCCCTCTGGATCTAACTGCAGTATAAATGGTGGATCCAGAAATAAAAGAAGTATATGAAGACCTCTCAAAGGAAACCAAAAAGGAAATTTCTTTGAATAACCCATTCAAAAGACTTTCTGACAACCTTCATCTCTCTATGGACCAGAAGTTGATCCTGTACCACTCTGGTGATCATAAACTATGGGTAATCCCCAAAACACTCCTCTCAGAATTCATACACCAGGTCCATGATACCTCTACAGGTGGACACCAAGGGGTGGACAAGCAACTGAAAACTATGATCTGGTGGCCTGTTATGACAGTGGATGTCCAACATTATGTGGACAATTGCATCACCTGTGCTCAAAACAATACCCATCCTGGGAAAGAAAAATGCCAACTACTTCCACAAGGAAAATCAGGTCCTTGGAATGCAATTCAAATTGATTTCATTGGACCCTTTCTTCCACTAGCAGGCACAATAAGTATGCACTTGTGATAACTGACATTTTCTCAAAATAGGTAGAAGCCTTCCCATGTAGACTAAACATGTGAAAGCCACGGCCAAAATCCTGGTAGACCAAGTATTTACCAGGTGGGGCCTACCTCTCAAGGTGGACTCTGACAAAGGGATTAGCTTCACAGGAGAACTAATGCAAGAATGTTTGGAGTTATTGTGAGTTAGCCAGAAGTTCCACATTGCATACCACCCTCAGTCTTCTGGACAGGTAGAGAGAGCCAACAGGCAGATCAAACTAATGTTTAAATTTGCAAATGAGAATGCTAGAAGTTGGGATACCTTGTTGCCCTTACTCCTAATGACAATCAGAGTTTCCCCGGCTACAGCAACCCAGTACACACCATTTGAGATGATGACTGGCAGACAAATGAGACTACCAGAACATCTGTGGACTGATCTGAATACCCCAACCGCAGACAGAGTGTTGGCAGACACTTATGTCATGCAACTGAAGGACAATCTTGTCCAAAGTCACCTTTTCACTGCCAAGTACTTGGTCTAGGCCCAACAGCAATCCCAAAATGTACTTTTTTTATAATTCCCTGCCCTGAGGAATCCACTCCTCAGGTCTCTTCAGCTGGGTCCTGATGTAGAGAGGACCCAGCATAATTCTACGTGGGACCGGGAGATTTTTTGCCTTTGGTTTTCTCCTGATCCCATCCCCCTGAGGGCACCGCTGCAGAGGACTGATGTTCAAACAGGCAGTGTGCTTGTGCATGTTGCTGTCAAGCATCCACAGTGCCCTCCCCACCCTGGCTCCCGTATAGAGCACCATTTTAACACCCCACCACCTGTGCTTCCACCAGTGGCAGCGCTTGTGGGCATTGCTGCCCTGGAACCTGCCCCCCCTTCCGGAGGAGGAAAGCATCTGTGAGGATGCTCAATCCTACCTCCCCCAACTGACCCCCATCAGCCTGAGTCCATTCCCAAATCCAGGTCACCGGCGTAGCGCGAGGTGTGATGTCCAGCATCTCAACCCTCAGCGCCACTCGGCCGGCAGCCCAAAATGTACTTTGACAAGAATGTCAAAGAAGTCGGTTGGGAAGTAGGAGACCAAGTCATGGTACTGAAATTCTCCACCCCTGGCCACCCATTTGCCAACAAATGGGAGGGCCCCATGACATCATCAACAAATTGAGTCCTGCTGTCTATCAAGTGCTGAAAACAGACTGCAAGAAACCCGTAGACAAATGGTACCATGCCAATCAACTGAAACTGTACAAGCGTAATTACTGCTCTTTCCCCCGGCTGGGGGAGGCAAATGGAAGACCTGTATGTTTACCTTTCTGTGTTTTCCTCTTTTTCAGCATGATATTAATTCTCCTCTACCTTCTGCCATGCATGCTAGCAAGTGTGCCAGAATTCCATCTGCACACTTCTCCATAATCTGAATCCTGTGAATCCAGACTACTTTTCTTCCCACCCCTCAGCATCTTCCACTAGAGGGGTGTCCATCAACCTCCCATCCCCATATGTTACTGTACGTGAAGGAAAAGATGCTTATTTCAATGCCATGGTGGTTTCTCCAGACAACTGTACAATACAGAGTGAATGGAAAACTGATACTCCTACTGGACAACAAATCCCAGTAGTACATCTTGCTAAAGGGACTTTTCAAGGTTAGCCCAACACTCACATTTGCCCCAATGAAACTTCGTGCATATGCCAAGTTCATCAAAAACATACAGGCATCTAACATAGAAACATCGAATCTGATGGCAGATAAGGACCACTTGGACCACCTAGTCTGGCCATTTCCCTGCCTAATGGATAAGCTGCAGATCCTAGTTAACCAACAGCCTACTTCCTCCTACCCCCCACTAGAATTGCCTTATGTCTGTCCCATGCATTCTTGAATTCCCCACTGTTTTTGACTCTATGACCTCCTCAGGAAGGCTGTTCCATGCTTCTACAACCCTCTCTGTGAAGAAATACTTCCTCACATTACCTCTGAGCCATCCCCCCCTGTCTTCAAATTGTGCCCCCTTGTTCTTGCACATCTCTTTATCTGAAAGATGCTACCCTCTTGGACTTTGTTGATTCTCTTGAGGTATTTGAAAGTTTCTATCATGTCCCCCCTCTCCCTCCTTTCCTCGAGGCTATACATCTTAACTCCTACCTCTTTAGTCTTTCTTCATATGTCTACAACATTACGGAAATGATGATCCCAGACCTTTGTTCCAAATTCCTTAATACCACCATGGGCCAATACTGTTGCAACCACTCCATTGCAACAGGTGCTCTTTTTCCTACAGTTATCCCAGCATCAAAAGGTGATCCTTTACAATGTCCACTCATGGAGCCAGGTCTGTCCAGTAGCCTGGCAGCAACCTCTGTCCCTGGCAGTCTCATTAACAATATTCAATTTATGCATGTTCCTGTTGTTTTGAATCTTACTCATTGGAACATGGCTGAGTTTGGCTACTGTTCCTCGACCAGTGTTTCTAAATTCCACACTTTTATGTTGTTAGATTTAATGGCAGCATATCAAGCACGTGCATAAGACCCTGTAGCTGGCAACACACCAATGAACACTGAGGGGTGTTCAGGCTCAAATGCCTGAAGCAGAGTTTGGGATTTTCTGACATAACAGGCATAACAGCCAGTGTTACAGGTATGTTTGGGCCAGGAATGTCAATTTGGAACAGAATTGATTTGGCAAAAATTCAATGTAATACCAACATTTTCAACAGTAAACTAGGTCAGGAGGTAATGCAGCCTATGCTACATGGTATTGATGGTATTTCCCAGGAGAAAAGATTTGCAGTGTATAACATGCACGATATAGCACGCTTATTTAATGAGACCCGAAACAAACTCAATGAATTGATCTTTTACAGTAATAAAGAAGCCAAAGAGCAACACATAGGCAGGGAAATTATTTGCTCTGCTTATGACACTTTTGCTATTAACACTATCACCAATCTCTTCCAAGATCTGGAATCAGGGTGGATCCCGGATTTGATCCATGATAGATATATGGCTAAATGGTATTGCCCCTATTGTAAAACCCTGACATGCACTGCCAGGTGCATGGCCAGGACTGTGTCCTTTTCATTAGCCACACCACAGAACTTGGGCTATGTGACTCCACACCTGAATCAAGGACCCTGTTACACCACAGGTCAATGTACTCTAAGGGACACAATATATGTTACTTTCATTGTGTCCCACCTGATCATCAACAAAGGCTCTTAAGTTTTTGACAAGCTGGTGAATGTCCAGTCTGTGGGTTATCTAGAGGGCAGCATCTATTGAGAATGGATCAACTTGCCTCCCTTTCTGGTCTTTCATCCTCAACTGGACACCTGGGTAGCCCCACATACTGACATTTGTGCCAAATGGTGTTACCACTATTTGTGCAGATGTCATCAGCCAGATGATGAATGCCTCCATTACCTGCCCTGTCCAGCTGATGAAGTGTCACCTTCCTCAAGTTCGAGTGACCTACAATACTGATGGACAATACTGTGTGGTGACCAACTACCAGACCTTCTCTTATGGACCTCTTATGTGTGGCGTCACTATGCTCAACTTCTGTTTTGTACCTCATGAGCGTACTGTCATTGGCATAAGGTTATCAAACCTGTTCCCACCCCAGAAGGTGATTGCATTGATAGTGACCCTGACTATCTGAATGCTATAGGACAGTATTTACCAGTGTTCAATGTACATATCGACCCACTCACCCTGGATCTACCCTCTTTGTTAGAGAGAAAGTATACACGCCTTATTCATATTACTAACAATGTTACTAAGGCAGGCAATACTCTAAATTATTTCTTTCACGATGGTGATTTAAGTACTGCATTGTCCAATACTTGGTTGAAACTCACTTTTAAGGATTTTGTTATTATTCAAGTTTTCTTAAATTATTTTTCTGATTCTTACCTTATGTTGTCTCTGCCGCATGCTCAAACAACATCATGCACTGTTAAATTTCCTTTATGCTACTCACTCAGCTAGACTGTAACCAACCATGCCTTCACTACCTGTGTTGCCTCTTTTTCAGGCAATTATGGGGGAATATGCAGACCTGCCTGACTTACAGTCCCTAATATGGACTACCATATTCTATGATACGGTATAAGCTATATTAGTATTTACTTATGCTTGCTATGATGTACTGAAAAACTACTATTCAGTATAGTTGTTTTGTGGTATTAGTGTGCCACCTACAGCTGTTAGCCATAATGCTGTGATCAGCATAATTTAAGAATCATTATATTTTAACCCAAAAGCAGCCATAGTCAGCATAATGATTATCACTGTGTACGTGCAAAACCTAATGGCCTTGGGGGCGAGCTGCCCACCATACCCAGCATGTACTTAGTTGCCAGGGCTTACCATTGAGAGTAGAATCTGATAGAGGTTTCCATCTTACAGCAATGGTCATTGAACACATGTGGAAAATCTTAGGTGTACAAAGGAAGCTGCATGTCCCTACCATCCAGAATGTTCTGCAAATTAAACCATAGTGAGTATACTGAAGAATTATGCTAGTAGATCTGGAAAGTATTGGGATCCTAAACTTCCACATGTTTTAATGGCAATAATGGCAGCCCCCTAGTAAATCTACAGGAATATAATCTTTTGAAATGATGACTGGTATATAGATGGTACTACCTCTTCTATAGAACAAAGGATGAAACATTATCTGGTGCTACTACAGCACATGAATATGTAACCCATCTAAGACAGCCCCATCAAGAAATCTTTGCATTTGTGCAAAGAAACATAGAGAGAGAAGCTTCTAAGGTTCTGAAGCCTATTGTGACAGAAAAGGAATCCCGAAGGAATACTAGATTGGATATTAGGTATTCTATTTTGTTTATAGCAGAAATAAGGCTATACATAAGATATAAATACAGACATGGAATGGGCCTTATGTCATTAAAGACAAAGGGCCTGATTCTCAAAACTCAGTGCAAGCTGTGCCAACAGTGGCTTGTGCCGATTGTTGGTGCTCCAGGGACCCTGTGCCCAATTCTCTACTGGGTAAGGTCCCAGCGGCAAAGTCCCACTGCTAGTGGTAACTGTGTCCATGTGCCAAATAGCCAGCATATCTGGATGATGTGCCACAAGCTGTGGGGTGGCCATGGGCCACTCTAGGATGTCCCTGGTGTCTAACAGTCCCCCCAGCCCTGATCCTCTTTTTTAATATTAACGATATCCCTGGTGATCTAGCAGCCCCCCCCAGCTCCAATTCCCCTTTATTAATATAAATAACATCCCTGGTGGTCTACTGGTCCCCCTCCAGCCCTGATCCCCTTTTACTAATATTAATCATGTCCATGGTGGTCTAGTAGACTCCCAGCCCCAATCCCCTTTTATTAATATTAATCCTGTTCCTGGTGGTCTAGCAGACCACCCCAGCTCTGATCCCCTTCATATAAGAATTGATCCCATCCCTGGTGGTCTAGCAGACTCCCCCAGCCCAGATCTGCCCATATAACAATAGATACCATTCCATGGGGGTCTAGTGGACCCCCACCCTCACAGGCAATGACCCCCCCCCCCCATCCCCAAGCTGGTGACTGGCACAGCTCTCCACTTTCCACCACAACTGCCTGCTGACTGAGTTGTCAATTAGTGTGTACTGTATAGAGTATACGCTCATTGATTGACAGCTTTGTCAATCAATGAGCATGTACTGTACACTGTACATGCTCAATGACAGCTTAGTCAGTGGCTGGCCATGGTGGAGAGTAGAGGGCAGTGCCGGTCACCAGCTCAGGGATGGGATGGGGAGCAGGGTGGTGGGGCACTGCCTGCTAGCGTGGGGGCCCACTAGACCACCATGGAATTATATCTATTGTTATATTGGCAGATCTGGGCTGGGGTGTGGGGTCTGCTAGACCACCATGGATGGATCAATTATTTTTTTGCTCTGCCCCTACTCCTGGGTGGCCACTCCTTCAGGCCACCAAGCCTCTCACCACTATGCATGCCCCATCACCATCCACTGCCTCACTATTGCTGTGACCTGGGTAGCCTGGCATAACCCTTCACCATGAGGGCCCCTCACCTGTGGGGGCTGTCAGGGAGGAGAAATGACCTAAGGCATCTAACACATCACAGGCACAGTGTGGTTGGCACAGACACTTCCAGGCTACCATGGTGACAGGGACCATTGGTCATCATTTAGGCTGGTCAAGGGGGATTTTTTAATTTTTATTCCACCCTGCCAACCTCCTACCCACAATGGGCCAGCTGTGGTGATGTTCTGGAGGCAGGGGCATTCAACAGCATGTCAAGGCCTCACACCGCATGTCTCTGGTGGTCTAGCAGGGTAGCGTGTCTCTAACTGCTGGGTGGGGGGGCCACCAGACTACCAGGGAATTTACTTATTTGGGTCAGATCAGCAAGCAGGGAATGTGGGAGGGACCACAGGACCACCAGGGATTAAAAAGTATTCACCATGGACAGGATCAGGGATAGAAAGGAACCACTCGACCACCAAGGAGTAAATATTATTCACCGGGGAAGGGATTGGGGGTAGGGAGGGATCACTGGACCAACAGACATTAAACATTATTCACCAGGGACTGGATTGTGGATAGGGAGGGACAACTGAACCACCAGTTATTTAAGCATTGTTCACCGGGGAAGGGATCAGTGATAGAAAGGGACCATTGGACCACCAGGGATTAAACATTATTCACCAGGGATAGGGAGGGACCACTGGACCACTAGTCATTAAAATCTATTCATCAGGAGCTGGATTAAGGATAGGGAGGGACCACTGGACTACTAGGTATTAAACATTATTCACTGGAGAAGGGATCAGTGATAGGGAGGGACCACTGGACCACCAGGCATTAACAATTCATAACTGGGGAAGGGATTGTTGCTAGGGAGGGACTGCTGCACCACCAATGTCCTTTATGTTTATATAGAGACAAGGATCGGGGATTTGAGGGGACCTGGCTCTGTTCACTCAGGCCAGGCACTCACATGCAGATGAGCCCATAATGGGCATGCACATGGCCTCTCAGTGCTGTGCATGCCCAATGGATTAATTTGCATTTTGGGCTGAATATCACCCATAGTGGCTGTAGTGCTCACCAATGTGCACCACACTTTACCCCATGGACAGTCTTCAGTCCGACCATCTGGTAGCACTTCACCAAAAATGGTGCCCACTTGCTGTGGGCTGTGCTACCAGGGTCCAATATTCAAACAGATAGCATGTTCAATTCACATTGCATTATCTGTTTGAATATGGTGCCAGAGCTGGCCAGCCTTATTTTTTCACACAGCACACCTTTTTGTGGGCTTAGCAGGCTGGCTCTGAATATGGGGCCCATCATCTTCAAAGACAATATTCAAACATAGGAATTCTCCCTCCATAGACCTGTGTTTTTCCTTATTGATATGCATCTCAGTGAGATGTGTCTGTATCAGATAACACTGCATTTCTGGGACACATCAGCCTTACCATAACATAAAAGGGATGGGCCTGCATATCAACTCTGGAGTGTTCAAAGACTTAAAAGGCATGATGACATCTCATAGATGATAAACAGTGAGCTTGATGAATCACTTTAATCAGAGGGGAAATACTTATTTGGGGGGCCTTTTCCTGGACAGTTGAAGCAGAAAGATACTGAAAGGCAGGTGAAAATGGACTATCTCTCCTTTGGGACCACATGTGTGAGAATGCTAAGAAGAAATAAAAAGACTTTTGGCCACTGCCTTGAAATGTCAATAGAGACAAAACCATTCTGGAGAACAACTAAAACAGTGGTCTAGGAAATCTGCACTTTTGCTAAACACATTGGAAGGCTGAATGTGGCTCATGACAACTTAAGTAAGCTAACAGATCATGTGTCATAGAAGATGGCACCAGAATTGAACATGTGGCTCAGAAATCTGCCAACAAAATACATCCTGCCTCCCATCCAAGACTGCAGATAAAGATGTTTCTTGTCATCAGCAAAATCTAAGGATTCACATTTTCTAATAAGGCATGTGTTTTAGAGTAACCTTGGTGAGGAGGGTGGGGGTCATACTATTGTTTAAAAGCAATCCAGATGCTATACATGATAGCCAGACTTGTCTGATTATGTCTGCCAAGAGATAACCTACAATGTTTTCTGGAAATAAATGTGGTTGCAGTCTGGAACTAACAACCTCTGTTAAATCCAAAATGGTCTGCTGTCTACAAATCAATGCATGAGTGTGAAACCTAATGAATTATTAGATCTTCTGTAGTGTGTAGCTGAGTTAAAAAATACATAATATTTATAACAAAACTTGTTTTAATCTTTTGGGGTGACAAATGTGTGACATCATACATATCAAATAAGCGTTTGAAAACTTTGGCTTTGATCCTACAGGAGGCATAATAATAATTACAAAAATAATTTATCTATCAAAAAGGGACATTTTGATTGAAGGTTCCAGTCCAGAGTTATGTAAAACACATAAATTATATTTTGTTTGGTATATTTATCAAACAGGTTCTTAAGTTCTTTTTTAACTTTTAAAATATATAAAAGGAAAACCAATAACATTTTTACCAAATCAGAAAGTCCATAAACATGATTTCATAACAATAGTATACTGTAACAGACCACCAACCATAATAATTTTGTATTACATAATACAAGCACAAATTTCAGTCATGATTTCATTATCCATGATGACTATGCATCAGTTACTTGCAAAAAAAGCTACTTATACCTTAGATTCCTATGTATCGTATTTGAAAAGCACCATTGAAGTAGCACCTTGGGAGGTCTCTAAAGGTTTTCAAGATTTTTCCCAATTTCTTTTTTCTAATTTGTAGAAATAAAAGACAACAATAAGACTACATGCTCCAATCCATCATGGACCTTTAGGGTGGGATATTCAAACTGCGCCCAACTAGGGCACATGCAAGGGTGCAGCACAACTTGGCTGTGCCAGAGCGTGGACCAGGCAATATTCAATGGTGCTGCGCCATGGCTCAGCACCGTTGAATATGCCACCATGGCCACCTGCATTGTGCAAGGCACAGTGGCACTTAAGTGGCAGGTGAGGAGCACGGGGCTGTGTCCCTGCAGGAGCTGTTGTGCAAAGTGCAGGAACTGCAAAATTCAGCAGTGGATATGCAAATGGAGCCATCAGGTATGCATGGTGCAAACAGGGCCATTAGCATACCATAATGGCTCCATTTGCATACAGGTGTGCCGATCCCCAGCAACTGGCGCTCTGCCAGGCTGCAGCCATCAGGGACCGATGCCCCCTGCTCCTCGTGTGAGGTGTCCTGCCTCATCACAGGCTAAAACAATAAATATATATCCCTGGTGGTCCAGTGGACCCGTCCCCATGCCTGATCGTGGGCATTAATTGTAATACATATCCCTGGTGGTCCAGTGGACCTGTCCCCAGCCCTATTGTGGGCATTATGAGTGAAGTACATCCTTGGTGGCCCAGTGGCCCATTCAGCCTGATCTCGGGCACTATGTATGAACCCGTACCCTGTTGGTCTAGTGGTACCCCTCTCCCCACCTGCCCACTCAGTCCCACCACCCCGCTCTCCCCCAGTCAGTGGCGGGCAGCATCTCCCCACCCACAAGCCGCCTGGCTGCCCACCAACTGACAGCGTACAGAATGGCTGTATGTCCATTGGTCCTAGGCAGAAAAGGTTCTGGCACACACCGACTCATGAGAGGAACGCATAGAATAATAATAAAAATTAAAATTTATTCTACCAAATGAGACAAAACATCTTGCCTGACATGTTGCAGATTGACTGCCAATCCTTTCTCAAAGGCTGAAAAACAGGGGCTCAAGACACTCCTCTTAAATACATATAATAACAGGTGATACAATTAACATATAGAAATCAGTCAATTAAACAACTATTGTGAAGATCCATTTAAAAAGTCTGTGTTACAACAAAGTAACTACCACTTTAAAAAAGCAGAGAATATCAGAATCAAATAGTATAGAAAAACAATTCATCAACCTATTTCTAATCATTCATAATATCGCCTAATAGAATTTTATATGATGCCACAAACCAAAAAAATCAGATTTTTAATAACAGTGCTCATAAAAAGTGTATGAATATAACTTATAAAAAAAAACAGAAATACAACAATAACACAGACTAGAAAACCTATATGATATTTAACAAATACAGTATATTTAGAGACCAATATTATAAGAAATTACAGCCTTCTTATGTTTCAAAAAGTTTAGAAAAGAGGAAACAAACTGCTCATATCAAAAATAATAAAAATAAGTCCTGAGAGACTCTGATCAAAAACGTAATGTTATTTTTTGATTATATTTAAATATGGATAAATATCTATTTGAGCATTCAAACCTGGCTAGTATTGGCCCGCAATTTTAAAATCCAATAATTTTCCCTTCATAACACAAGGTTGTTATAATCTCCTCCTCTTGGGTTACAGCATATTTTGTCAATAGCCATAAATTTGAATTCATGTACAAGGTTATCTGTTGCTATAAGAATATGAGCCGCCATAGCATAAGAGTCATCTTTCCTTTTAATGCCTCTAATGTGTTCGCCCACTCTTATCTTAAAACTTCTAGTGGTTTTACCCACATAGAAGGCATTACAATTACACGTTGCTAAATAAATGACACCCTCGGTACTGCAGGTGATACACTGTCTAATTTCAAAAGACGTATCACAGTTAATACTGGAAAAATATTTGCCCTGGGTAATATAGTCACAATACATACATTTTTTACATTGGAAGTTTCCTTTACTTTTAGACAACCAACATTCAGATTCTTTGGGTTTAAAATAGCTATGTGTCAGTAAATCTCTTAATGTAGGAGCCTTTTTGTAACACATTCTAAATGGCTTTATAGCTAATTCTTTCAAACCAGGCTCAACTCCCAAAACATGCCAGTGTTTCTTTACAATATTTTCATAAACTCTGGCTTGTGCTGAATATTCCGTGACAAAATTGAATCTATCTTCCGGATCATCTTTGGCAACATGAACATCAAGTAATATTTCTCTATCTATATTTGTGGCTCTATTATGAGCTGTCTGAATACACATTTTACTATATCCTCTCTCTGTTAACCTCATAGTAAGATCTTCTGCTCCCTTTTCAAAGTCTTTTGTGTCAGAACAATTACGTTTAGTGCGTAAAAACTGTCCATATGGAATATTACTAGCCACATGAGCTGGATGACAACTAGTGGCTAGTAAAATAGTATTGCCATCTACTTCCTTCCAATAGATATTAGTTTTTAAAGTACAATAATCTGTTTTTTGGATAATTAAATCAAGGAAGGTGATATAGTCCTTAGAGACAGAAGATGTAAATTTAAGATGAGGGTTAGTACTATGCAAATAAGTTACAAATGAATTAAAACTACTAATGTCACCCTGCCAAAACACAATGATGTCATCAATATAACATTTCCATAGCAACAAGTTATTCATAAACATATTGGTCTCCCTACAGTGAATGAAATCTTGTTTCCACTTGTCAACATATACTGTAGATTAGCTATAGAAGGAGCACATGTTGCTCCCATAGTGGTCCCTTTAATTTGAAGAAGTATTTCTAGGTTAAATAAAAAAGTGTTACATTTTAAAACACACTCTAGTAGTTTTAGCACCAATGCAGTCGGTGGGGGTGTACGAAAAATAGAATCATTCTCAGAGAATTTATTTAAAAAAAAAGGCTATTGAATCCAACGCTCCTTCATGGGGAACATTAGTATATAATGACTCAATGTCTAACATAATTAATAAGGTCTCACTTTGTATTTGCACATTTTTACTAATATTCAAAACCTCCTTAGTATCTTGAATACAGGAAGATAAATTCTGAACCAATGGTTTCAAAAAAAGAATCACAAAATTTGGACAGTGGTTCAGTTAAAGACCCTATACCACTAACTATGGGTCATCCAGGTGGATTATCCAAAGTTTTGTGAACCTTAGGTAGCATATACAAGGTGGCCCTGGTGGGATTCGATACTGTAAGGTATTCTCTAGTCAATTTATCAATAATTCCTTCCTGCAAGGCATCCAAGGTAATTTCATCAATTCCAAACTTTAAATCTATAGTCGGATCTTCTTTCAATTTAATATAAAACTGCACATCATTTAGCTGTCTATATATTTCACTAACATACATGTCTCTATCCATTAGAACCACAGCACCCCCCTTATCAGCTTGTTTCACAATTAAATCAGCATCTTGCTGTAAAGTTCGGATAGCTTCTCTTTCCTGCTTAGTTAGAGTATTAAAAACACAAGCTTGGGGGTGGAGAAAAAAATCTCAAGTTCATTTTCAACCAGTTCTTTAAAGATCATAACAGCAGCACATGGAGTAGGGCACCACACTGAAGGGTGCTGAGCCTGGTTTGAAAGAATTAGCTATAAAGCCAGTTAGAATGTGTTACAAAAAGGCTCCTACATTAAGAGATTTACTGACACATAGCTATTTTAAACCCAAAGAATCTGAATGTTGGTTGTCGAAAAGTAAGGGAAACTTCCAATGTAAAAAATGTATGTATTGTGACTATATTACCCAGGGCAAATATTTTTCCAGTATTAACTGTGATACGTCTTTTGAAATTAGACAGTGTATAACCTGCAGTACCGAGGGGTGTCATTTATTTAGCAAAGTGTAATTGTAATGCCTTCTATGTGGATAAAACCACTAGAAGTTTTAAGATAAGAGTGGGCGAACACATTAGAGGCATTAAAAGGAAAGATGACTCTTACGCTACAGCGACTCATATTCTTATAGCAAAAGATAACCTTGTACATGAATTCAAATTTATGACTATTGACAAAATATGCCATAACCCAAGGGGAGGAGATTATAACAACCTTGTGTTACGAAGGGAAAATTATTGGATTTTAAAATTGCGGACCAATACTAGCCCAGGTTTGAATGCTCAAATTGATATTTATCCGTATTTAAATAAAATCAAAAAATAATATTACGTTTTTGATCAGAGTCTCTCAGGATTTATTTTTATTATTTTTGATATGAACAGTTTGTTTCCTCTTTTCTAAACTTTTTGAAACATGAGAAGGCTATAATTTCTTATAATATTGGTCTCTAAATATACTGCATTTGTTAACTATCATATAGGTTTTCTAGTCTGTATTATTGTTGTTGTATTTCTGGTTCATTTTTTTATAAGTTATATTTACTGTATATACTTTTTATGAGCACTGTTATTAAAAATCTGATTTTTTGGTTTGTGGCATCATATAACATTCTATTAGGTGATATGAATGATTAGAAAATAGTTTGATGAATTGTTTTTCTATACTATTTGATTCTGATATTCTCTGCTTTTTTAAAGTGGTAGTTACTTTGTTGTAACACAGACTTTTCAAATGAATCTTAACAATAATTGTTTAATTGACTGATTTTTATATGTTACTTGTATCACCTGTTATTATGTGTATTTAAGAGGAGTGTCTTGAGACCCTGTTTTTCAACCTTTGAGAAAGGGTTAGCAGTTAATCCGAAACATGTCAGGCAAGATGTTTTGTCTCGTTTGGTACAATAAATTTTAATTTGTAATATTCTATGCATTCCTCTCATGAGTTGGTGTGTGCCAGAACCTTTTCTGCTTACTACATATGTTGGTTCTTGAGCACCACATCCCAGTTCACACTCATTTTGGAACATGCCCATTGGTCCACAGTGTGGGCCAATGGGCATGCAGACCATACTGTGCTACACAGTCCCAGGTTGTGAATGAATGGACTGTGTAGTACAGTATGGTCTGCAAGCACATTGGCCCACACTGTGGACCAATGGGCATGCAGCCATTCTGTATGCTGTCAGTCAGTGGGCAGCTGGGTGGCTTGCGAGTGGGGAGATGCTGCCCACCACTGAGTGGGGGGGAGCAGGGTGGTGGGACTAAGTGGGCAGGTGGGGAGGGGGGTACCGCTAGACCACCATGGTATAGGTTTGTACATAGTGCCTGGGATCAGGCTGGATGGGCCACTGGGCCACCAGTGATGTACTTCATTCATACCACCCATGATCAGGCTGGGGACAGGTCCACTGGACCACCAGGGATATTGGATATGTCAGTTATGTACTTATGCCAGCAATCAGGCATGGGGGTGCTACCATGATGGACAGTGCTGCCGGAGTGTGGGTGTCCACCCACAGCTGGCAGCTGCCATGTTGCACCCTGCAATACGGCAGCTCACCTGTGGTGGCCAGCTGGTGCTCCATTCTATTTTGGCTCACCTGTGTGTGGCACAAGTAGGGGTTGTGCCTGCATGGGCTCAGCACATCCCAGGCTGAATATTGGGATGTGCAGAGTATGCTTGGTCATGCCCCATCTACCTGTGCCGTATACATTACTGATGCACCCTGGCACATCAGGATTTGTGCCACGCACTTCCCCTTTTTAATATCGCACTGGGGTGCATCAGTGAGTTGTGCATGGCATAACAGTGTTGCGCCATGCGCAATCCCTTTGAATATCCCACCCTTAATGTACAAATGCACAGAGGATGGTGTTTGCATTTTTTTTGTTATTTAATTCTTATGCTGACAACTTTGGTAAACTTCCATCTTATAGATTTACATTAATCTATGTTCCTTGGGGAAGTCCAAAATATATGGATAGCTCTCTAGTTATAATTTTTATTTTCACTAGACCAAGTTAGCCTTTTATATTTGCCCAATTCAGTGACAGCTTTCAGTCTAGAAAGAGCAGATGTTCTTTGTTTTGACATAATACATCATTGAGGTGAAAATGTTCCTGAAAAATCAAATAAGTAACCATAATCAGTGGATTTTAATAGCCCCATAATGAATTTGTAATATGGGAGCACCAAACCCAATCTGCTATATTCAGTTTTCTCTTGCTAACACTTCTTTTGTAACCTTTCATTACAGCTGAGTTGAAACTTATTCCAAAAACCTGGCAGTTTAATTTTTACTTCTGCTTTGAACTCTATCTGGCCAAACTTTATGCAGACAGTGAAGCCCCAAATGGCCTTTAGGAGCTTCAGGACTCTTCTTTCGATCTGTACTAAATGTTTTCAAGACTGTCTGTATCTTGACTACCCAATATTTCCAATGCATATAAAATAACAGATTTGATTTTAGAGTTTAAAGCTGACAAAACACTTTATTGATTTATTGATTGGCTGATTTGGTTTGTTGTTAAATTTTACGTATTTAAAAGAGATTTACCAGGAAAGACATGCTGAGCCATATAGCTCATTTCTAGATGTGTTCTTGGGGAAAGGGGAAGAAATAAATACATAATAGCAAATAAATAGAATGCACAGACTATAATAATACAGAGGCATAATAATGTACAGTAATACTCAGTATAGCACAGTCATAAATTAATAACAGTACAATTTGTTTAAATCAGGAGTGTGAGACACCAGGCTCTCCCAGGCTGAACTTCCAAAAACTGAACATAGGAACACAGGAATATAAATAGGAAGAATGGGAAGTAGTGAAGGTAAAATTGGAGGGTAATGTGAAGGAGGAGGTGATAGAGAGGGAGAGGGTAGGAGGGAGGGAGTGTGGGAGGATAAGGTAGGGTGGGGAGAGGAATGGAGGAGAAGAGATGGGAAGAAGATAATAGAGTTTTTAACACGTGGAAGAGTAAAATGAAGGGTGTAGAGAAGTATAGAAGGTAGGAGACTGGAAGTGGGTAGGGAAAAAGAGAAAAAGAGGGAGGAAGCAGGATATTGGACTATGGACATTTGCAAGAGGGTGTGGAGTGAGCATGGAGTAAAGAGGAAAGACAGCATTTGGTGGATGCAGGGTGAATAGACAGTGGAAGAGAGGTACAGGTATTAGGTAAGCAGTAAGCGGTAAGGTTGTTCAGTCAATTCTGTCTATTTTTAGTCTTATCGGGGGGTGGGATTGGAGATACAGATGCAACTTACATATTGAATTAGGTTAAGATGTTGCCTGAACTTTAATAAATGTATTTTGGTGGACCTACCTCCACATTAATGACTGACATGTTCAATGGTTCCTAAAGAGTGTGCTAAAAGAAAGATGTGCTGTCCATTTTAAAAAAGATTATCAGCTTCACCCAAAATAATCATATTCATGTGTTGTTTGAAGTTGTTTTTTATCTAGTTTTAGTCTGTACTTCATATTTTTACTTTTTATAATCAAAGCTTTTGTTTGATTAATGTTTAGTGTAAATTAATATTCTTGAACCAATTTGCAAAACGCTTTCAATTTTCTTTGCATTCCCAATTGGCTGGTTGAAATAAAAACAAAGTTGTCCACATATGCAATCTGATCACATGTGAAATCTGAGGTTTTGGGGGAATGCAAATTAGGACTTTCCAATTGCTTTTAATAAAATTTCAAATAAAAGATTAAACTAAAGGGGGCTAATACACATTCCTAGTGAACACCTTTTTTATTCTGAAATGTATGTGAAAAATCTTAATTTCTATAATGTCTGATCTTAGTATATTAATCTTAGTGAAGTCTTGCTAAAATGTTTAAAAGCTTGGAGTTAATCCTTGAATTTTTAGTTCTTCCCAGAAAATAGATTTGCTGGTCATATCAAAAGCTAAAGAGCAGTCTATGTATGAATATTTTTGTGCCTAATAAAATAAAACAAAGCGGTTGTCTGTTGTGCTTCTCTTTTCTCAGAACTCTACCTGATATTCACCCATTATAAATTAATTGAATTATTTCAGTGTTACCTCCAGCCACCAAGATAGATAGAAACATAGAATTTGATGGCAGATAAGAACCGCTTGGCCCACCTAGTCTGCCCATTTTCCTACCTAACAGATAAGCTACAGATCCTAGTTAACCAACAGCTTATTTCCTCCAACCCACCACTAGGACTGCCTTATGTTTGTCCCATGCATTCTTGAATTCCCCCACTGTTCTTGACTCCACAACCTCCTTGGGAGGCTGTTCCATACATCCACAACCCTCTCTGTGAAAAAATACTTCCTCACATTACCTCTGAGCCATCCCCCCCTCTATCTGGATCTGATTTACATACAATTACCAAAATACCATCAGAGTCTGGTACTTATCTGATTTTGAGCCGTGATAGCTTTAAAGATCTCATCCTCAGTAATGTCAATAAACAGTTCATCTTCCTTAACTTGTGAGAGAATAAGCTTAGGTCTGATCATTTTATCCTTATCATAAAACAATGTTTGATAATGGGATACCTATACTTTTGGTTGAATTAAAAAAATGGAGCTGAGAGGTTATTTGTTCCTCTAGCCACCATTTGCCAAAATGATTTAGAATCCTTCTATTCAATGTCATATTTCCACTGTGACCATCTTTCAGATGTGTCCATTACTTTAAGTAAACGTTCTGTTTTTCAACTTTCAAAAATGCTTTACATTATTTTCTCTTGCAGTTTATAGTCTGACCTTATTTTTAATAAGGTATTTTTTTGTCTTACATACTATTTGTTTATAAAGCTCTCTCCTGAGTGCTTCACTTTTTGTTAATGCAAGAAGACAACTGTTTTTAATGTTACAGGTTGGATATGTAAAGAAGAGAGAGTTTCAAAAATCATATTCAGTGACACAAAAAGGTCTACTGGTTTGTGTTTATCTAAAAGATTACTTCTTAACTGTTCTGCATAAACAGAATGCAGTTTATTCTTTAACTCATTCAATTTTAGATCATCCTGTTTGATACCTACTCCTTATTACTATGTTTTTATTGTTGTAAATTTATTCTAATGTATCACAAGGAATTTGTACAACAATTTCCAGAGGAAAGAGATCAGATTATGGTCTAGAAATTATTTTAGATCCTGGATGGATTTCGCATCTAATACATGTGATCACACTTGATCAGTGGTGGAAAATTCATATGTGCCCAAAATAGTTTACTCTCCCAAAAAGTCATTTTTTGTTCAATGAGTTATTTATCTTTAGAGATCCAAATTTAAACACAATGGGCTGGATATTCAAACTGCGCCATTCTGAGGCGCAAGCCCTTGTGCTGCGCAAAATAGTTGCACAGGGGTGTGGCCCAGGCGATATTCAAAGGAGTTGCACTATTGAGCAACTCCTTTGAATATCACCCAACCACAACCACTGTGCATAAGCAATGAAACTTGCACCACCGCCCAAGTTGTCAAGTGGAGCATTCAACTTACTTGGTGGCCAAGTACCATTGCGCCATCACGCAAAATCACCGATATTCAAAAGGTGACATGCAAATGGGGCCATAATTCATGCAAGGCGCAGGGGGGGCCATTTGCATCTGATTATGGCCCCATTTGCATGCCATTAGCATGTAGGTGCACCGATCCCCGAGGACTTGTGCCTGGCTGCCCTGCCAGGCAGCAGCCGTTGGGGACCGACGCACCCTGCAGCCCGATCGTGGGCAGCAATGTGGCTCCCCCACCTCCTCCCATACATCTCCCTGGTGGTCCAGTGGCCCGTAATGCCTGATCGCGGGCAGAATGTAAAATGACCCCCCCGAACATGTTCCTAGTGCCCGATCGCGGGCAGTAAGTAAAGTGCCCCCCCACCCGAACATCTCCCTGGTGGTCCAGTGGACCGTAATGCCCAATGTCGCAGGCAGAATGTAAATTGACACCCCCTGCCCAAACATCTCCCTGGTGGCTAGTGTCCCCCACCCACCCACCCTCGACCCCACCACCCCGCTCCCCCTGGCAGCGGCGGAAGCAACATCCACCCGCCTGCTGCCCGCCCCCCGCCGACTGACTGCCGGTAGGAATACGCCCAGTGGTGCAGAGCAGACCAATGGGCGTGCAGCTCATACCGTACATGACAGTCAGATCTGTAGACGAATCATTCACAAATCTGGACTGTCATGTACGCCAATATAAACTACACATAGCTCTTGCTCTGCACCAATGGGCGTACAGCCCTACGGGCAGTCAGTCAGCCAGGTGGTGAAGCGGCTGAGCAGGTGGGATGCTGCCGCCCGCGCGGGCGGTGGTGGGCAAATGAGTGGTGAATGAGGACACCAGCCACCAGAGATGACTGATGGGCGAAACACTTACTGCTCCCGCGATCGAGTCACCAGGAGGAACATGTTCGGGGTTCATTTACATTCTGCCCACGATTGGGCATTACGTCCACTGGACCACCAGGGATGTGAACGGAGGGGGACTACATTGATGCCCACACCTGGCTGGTGGGGAGTACACCAGCGCCCGCCATCGGGCTGGGGGGCACAGGGACTGGAGTTAGGGGCCAGCCACAGGTGGCAGCTGCTGTGTTGCGCCCTGCAATACAGCAGCTCACCTGTGGGTGGCCCTCTACTTAAGCCTTTTTTGGCTCAAGGTCCTGCAGGCTCAGGTTGGGGGTTGCGCCTGCACAACTCTGCACAGCCCGGCTGAATATTGGGCTGTGCAGTTTATGCATGGTTCCTCCCCCTCCTGTTGAGCATGCATTCATTTGCATTGCGCTGTTGCTCAGCCTGTTTTCAGTGGCGCAACTGCCTCCTGCTGAATATCGCAAAATGGCGCAATGTAGGACTTGAGCATGCGCAACCCTGTTGCGCATGGCGCAACCCTTTTGAATATCTGGCTCAACATATAATAAATTCTCTCCTGTATCAGAAATGTTTTTATCCTTATTCTAACACTGTTAATGTTCAAGTCTCCTAAAGTTGCAAAGATCTCATCTAGTTCTTCTGTGATTTCCTAGTCAGATTTGCCCAATCTGCTATGAAAATTGCCACAAATTACAATTTCATTGTCTGAATTGTTATCTTCTAAATTTATTAAGGGAGTTTCTAGTTTGTCCCAAATATTATTTTGTAATATTTTGTATTGCATGGAGGGATGTAAATATTTATTAATTTTACCTTTGTTCCTCTCATATTTGCTTCCACTATAAAGAAATCCTTCATCTGTACTGGACATTTTGTTATAGATCAGTGTGGACAATTCCTAAAAGGAAAGGCTGTTCCCTAAATCAGTCTTACATTTTTACTGAACTTAACAGCCTTTAACAATAATGGAGTTTGCCTACTAAAAGGCAGACCAGGTTGTCTCAGTGACACCTTCCAATGGGCCTTCAGAAAAATGGCAAAGAAAGAGAAAGGGGGGAAGGGGAGCGGGGGGGAGGAAAATGACTAATGGCTAGGAAAGGGAGGGGCTAGCAAAGGTGGTCAGTCACAGCATGATGCATGACATCACAAAAGGGGAAGGGACAGAACATGGGAGGCACAGAGAGGATAGGGCAGGAACAAGAGGGGAGGGATCAGAATCAAGCCCCTTTTAAGAAGCTGCACAAGGGAATCCAGCCTTTTTGCTACTACTCGTTTGAAATTTTGTGAGCAGCACATCAGATTGACAATTTTTCGGCAAGAATTTTTGAGGGTAGTGAAGGAGGTCAGAGTTTTGTGTTTTTGTCATTTTGTAGCAAACGGAAGGTATTTAATTTGTGCAGTGCACATTAAGAGATACATCTGCCTCCTGCTGCAAACCATGAGACCAAGACCAGAAAGGAAACAAGTAAGTGATGGGCACAAGGCCCATTAAAAAAAAAAGTGGAGAAGGCCAGACAGGCTGGTAGCCAATGAAATGTTTGCAAGGAATTTTAGCATGGTTGTTGAAAGCAGTCCATTTAAAATATAGAAGGAGTCTTGTGGAGGGGTCTGGGGACAAGAAGTGACCAGGCGATAGAGTCGTTAGCAAGGGTGGGAGCAGGGGCTGCTCTGCGCGTTATGACTTCAAAGGGCTAGGTTGAGGGAGCATGGAGGAGTGACCTAGGTAGAGCAAATGTGACAGAGAGTCAGAAAGGGCAAGGAGCCAATAACAAGAGAGGAAGCACAATACCAAGGGTGGAATTCATTGGTGCGACCAAGGTAGGATAGAAGCGGGGATGCCCGGAGAAGAAGGGTCATATGAGAGACTCGCAGCTGGAGGACCCAGATGAACTGGTGGGCCTAGGCCTGAGCCACATGGTGGATGGCATCTGACATCATCAACACCGCATGGTAAACACTGGGCCGCAGCCAGGTGACTGCTCTCAGTGGGAACTGCTGCAGCAGCTAAGGGAAGATAGGAGAGTGGGGGGTTTTATTTTTCATTTTGGAACTAAGGAGGATGGTTTAGTCCAAGCTGGACCATAACAGAGATGGCGCCTGAGGTAGGGGAAAGGAAAGATGAATGCCAAGACAGCCGGTCAGGCCTAGGCCCGAGCCGCATGGCGGGCGACATCATCACCACATGGGTCAACCAGGTTGAGAGAAGGGATCAGGGAAAAGATAAGAAGATGAGGGATGATGGTACTGATACAGCAGAAAAGCCATTTTATGCTGAGCGGACAGACAAGGGACTATGGATAGCACCGCGGGGCAGAGGATCCACAAAGGGGGAAGATCCAAATTTCAGCCTAGCTCGAAGGAACAGTGTCATCACAGGCAAAAAAACAAATAAAAAGGGGGGGAATTATCTTTACAAAAGGGAATCACTCGACATTTGACAATAGAGATCGTGGTTGGTGACATCAGACCACTAGTCGTGAGGGTGCCAGGAGATGGGGGGATTCCCAGGATCCCCAGGAGATGCATGGAGCCATGCCAATGTCAGGTGGAAATTGGTCAATGGGGTGGGCCATGGGAGTAGGCAGGCTACAAGGGGAAGGGGGAATCACCCAGAGGATGAGGGAGAGAAAAGGGAAAGATGGATGGATAACTAGGGCACATGGGCGGGACCATGAGTGAGTGGGTCAGGTAGGCTGTTGAGTACAAGTGCAGACAACAGGGGTGACCCCCCAAAAAAAGGGCAGAGAGGAAGGAAATGCTAAAAGAGACAAGGAGTGGGAGGCACAGGTATCAGCTTAATGGTTACTGGGGACAAACGGCCCCAGAGAAGAAAATGGAGCAGATAAAATACAAAAAAACGAAAGAAAATATATATATAAGCAACATCATCAAAATGAGAGGGCCGTAGAGTACCAGACATTAACGTTATCTGCTTTTTTCTTTTTCTCAGTTCTTTCCTGAATTTCTTTAAGGGTACAGCTGACATGGCACTGAGGAAGACCAAGCCCACCAGAGAGGATGCCTACAATGCCATATTACAGTTGGCAGACAGGGCAAGCAAAGTATGGGAACTAGTAGAGGGTATGGAACCTGGGAGGCTTGGGGAGAAGCAGAAAGCAGAGAGAGACAAGGGAGAAAAGGGGAAAAAGGCCCCCAATGAGGTCAGCTAGCCCTGAGAGGCCAATGCTGGTCCCGGCAAGACCAGCCCAGTTGACTAGCCCAGGGTGGCCGCAACCCAGTACATCCATTCTGCCTCTACCTCATCCTGAACCTATGCCTCCTCCAGCACCAGAGCCTGCCCCTATGTTCATGCCACAGCCCAGTCCACTACCTGCTCCAGCCCCACCCAAGCCTCAGACACCAGAGCAGCTACCAGTGAGGCCAGTGGGCCTGGGCCCAGTAGAATTGCCACTGCCAGGACCAACCTCCACACTGGCAGCAGCCCTGCAAACAGGTAATGGGGGAGTGAGTGTGGGGGACAGCATAAATGAAAATTTGGAACAAATGATTAACTCCTTAGGGTCAGGTGGTTTGGAATAGCTGGAGAAAACCTTGTCAGATATCACAGCAGGACAAGGTGAGTCAGGAGCAGTGGAAACACCCACAGAAGGTTTGGGAATAGGGATGGGGTCAAGGGAAATTGGCTCCCCAGAAATGTGGATGGGAAGCATGTACCATTAGCCACAAAAGAAAAGATATGGAATGGGGAACATGTTGATATTTTTGCACTAGTAAGCAGTGAAGTGGTGACAAAATATGCTGAGAAGGAGAGCATAGAGAAGAGTAAGATGGCCATGGCGGTAGTACTGCTGGGGAAGAAGGAGGAGGATAAGTTTACTAAGGGGAAGACATGGGACAGTTGGTTTGTAGGATTTGCCACATCCTCAGCGATAGTCATGGAGAAAACAACAGAATAGAGGATACCCCTCATCATGTATTCCTTAATCATTAGGACAGTAAAAGCCAGGGGAGGTTTTGGGTGGCAGTATTATGATGAATTTTTCAGGCAATGGATGGCAACTTATGGGAATGTCAGATGGGATATGAAGCAGCTGGATCTTGGCCACAATGCAGATTCCGGCACATCTGTTTGAAGTGTGGAGGGAGCCACCCTGCTTCCAAGTGTCAAATGAATTGGAACCAAGGGGAATAGGCCAGTGGGATGCAAGGTGTACCCAATCAGTCCTTTTGGGGTGGGGCACAGGAGTATAGGGGTCAGACATGTGGCAGAGGCCCCAGAGGAAGGAGCTACAGTGGTGGGGGGGAGGACAGGGCTACTGAAGTTTTCATCAGTGATAAAGGGGAGACAGAAGGGATGCAAGGGGAAGGGGCCACAGAACAGGGGGGCAGGGCAGGGGGACCTTCAGATGTACAGTTTCAGTAAGCAATTTCCCACAAGCAAGAACCCCCATCAAGGCAGATGCATTTGAGAGCCAGCTAAGAGGTTACCCTGATGTGGTGGCAGTGGAATGACTCATAGAAGGTGTCAAGAGAGGTTTTAGTTTACAATTTCAGGGCCCCAGAGAATGCACAGAGGCAAAAAACCTGGGTTCAGTAAAAGGGAAAGAGGACATTTTGAGGAAGAAGATTCAAAAGGAGAAGGATGCCTGGAGGGTAGAGGGACCATTCAAGGACCCACCATTCCTGGGATTGAGGGTGTCCTCCCTAGGTTTGATTCCCAAGAAACAGCCGGGAGAATACAGGGTCATTCTTCATCTGTCATACCCGGAAGGGGAATCGGTCAATGACTGTATTGATGAAAGGACAGCAAGGTGTCATATGCCACATTAGAGGAAGCAGTACAGATTATCAGAGCCACCCCAGAGGCATGGCTAGCAAAGACAGACATAGAATCAGCATTTAGATTACTGCTGGTACGACCAGAGGATTGGGACCTGCTAGGTTTCAAGCTGGAAAGGCAGTATTATTTTGACAAAGCCATGCCTATGGGGTGTTCCACAGCCTGTGCCACGTTTGGGCTATTTAGCACATGCCTACAGTGGATTTTTCAGCAAAAGATGGGGTACAGGGCAGTCATACATTATCTGGATGATTTCCTATTCATCGGGAATGGAAAATAGGAAGTGGACAGCGTGCTTTCCTGTTTTCAAGAGATGTGTTGTGAACTAGGGGTTCCAGACAAAATTGAAGGCCCAAACGGAATCATAGAATATTTGAGGATTGCGATCGACACACAGGCACAGATGTTCCGCTTGCCAGATAACAAGATAGGGCGATTAAGGGAACTAATAGGGGTGCACTTGGACAGAAGGTAGGTTCAGCTACAACAAGTACAACAGCTATTGGGGCACATCAATTTCACTTGCAGAGCATTCGGCCCAGGGCAAACTTTTACCAGACACCTGGCCAGGGCAACCAGGGGAGCAGCCAGACTGCACCATTGGGTTGACATCACTAGGGGAGTAAAAGACAACTTACATGTGTGGGGCACATTCCTACAGAATTTCAATGGGAGGTGTTTTTGGCAAGAGGAATGGGTGTACAACACAAACTTAGAATTGTACACAGATGCAGCAGGTTGAGCTGGGCATGGGGGGCATTTCCGGGGTAAGTGGTTCTCGGAACCATGGCCAGAGGAATGGACTAACAGGGGTTTGACTAAGGACATTACACTATTAGAGATCACACCAGTCTGGGTCAGCACCTTATTATGGTGGGAAGAACTTTGTAATCAAAAGGTGACCTTCTGGTGTGAAAGCAGAGCAGTAGTGGACATCCTCAACAACAAAGGGGCGACATCAGAATCAGTGCTGAGGGTCTTACATCAGTTGGTACTGTAGGGTTTGCATCTAAACATGTCTTTTAAGGCTAGGCACATTGACAGGGTACAGAATACCTTAGCTGGCAGCCTTTCCTGTCTGCAGCTGGACAGGTTTCCGGGCCATTGCCCCAAAGGTAGAGGGGCCAAAAACACCTATTCCATTAGACATATGGGACATTGGCTGAAAGGAGCAGAACTGCTGTTTCACAACTCCTGGGTGCCAAGGACCTTGAGGGCATTCGAAAGGGCTTGGCAGACTTTCCAAGCATTCTGAGAATTGCACCTCATGGAGGTAAGTTGGCTGGTCACAGATGAGCAGATAGGAAAGTTCATAGTTTACCAATGGGAAAAGTGGCAATCCCACACCATGATGGGAGTTCAGTTGGCAGCGATCAGCATAGTATGCAACTTAAAAGGTTGTCGAGACCCGACTAAGAGCATGTTCGTTAAACGGATGTTGCAAGGTTGGGGATGGCTAAAACAGAGGGCCAACAATGAGAGGGGACCGGTTTCAGGCCAATTGTTGGGCAGGCTGCTAGAGGTCTTACCCAAGGTATGCAGAACAGCAGATCAAGCTATTTTAGTTCATGCCATATACTTGGTAATGTCTTTTGGGGCCCAGAGGGTGAGTAAAGCAGTAGATCAAGGGAAGAGAGATGAAAACAAGGGGTTAGAATGGGAGGATGTAACTTGGGGGATGAGCCAAATTCAGCTATTGATCAAGATTTCCAAGATGGATCAAGAGGGGAAAGGTTGTTGGGTGACTCTGAGACGGTCAGGGGCAGGCACTGTCGGCTTAGACTGCTACAAGGCACAAAAAACAGGTTCAACTATTTATGCATGGGGGCAAGAAAGGATTCACAAGCCATCAGATCATAGTCATCCTTAAAAAGGCATGGAATTTGTGGGCAAAGATCCAAAAAGGTATTCATCCCACTCCTTTAGAATTGGAATGGCGTCACAAGCGGCAGCAAAAGGGGGATCCATACGGCAGTTGCAAGAGTTAGGAAGTTGGAAATCTGAGTGTTATAAGAGATATATACGACCTTTTAAGAAATAATTGATTAACCATCTTTCCCTTGCTTTACAGGTTTACAAGTATATAATTATGTATGTATACAGTATAATAAAAGTAGGTAAAGCAGTGGAGGGAGGAAGGAAAGGGGAGGTTAAGATCAGAGAGAGAGAGAGAGATTTCAGCTCATTTACCATTTTGTCTGCTTACTAGGATACAGCCAATGCACTGGAATTTGGATATACGGGCATTCCTATATTTACTGGGCAGAGAGGAGAGCCAAGAGGAAAGCAGGGAGCAAACAGCTGTACCAAGATGTCAGACAGTGTAGGCTACCCTGAAAAGGAATTCAGGGGATGAAATGGGCACAACTACTACCCACACTGTGGGAGATGAGGGAAAGATGCCCCACGCTGGATATGATCATTGTGCATCTGTGGAGAAATGACATTGGGTCCAGGCCATGGCAGGACATTTTCTTGCAAATAAAACATGATCTGGAAACAATTAAGCAGTGGTGGCCTTCGGTAACCTTGGTGTGGTCTGATATGATACCATGAATGGTGTGGTGGAATGAACAAAACCGCATTGCTATTGAGAAGGTCAGGAGAAAAATGAATAGGAGGATAGGCACGCTATTCCATACTATGGGAGGATGGGTCATACTTAGGGGAGTTGAGGAATGGGCAGATGGGGTTCACCTCTATGATTTAGGAATAGACATGTTCAATACGGAAACCATGGGATTCATTGAGGCATGACGGAAGCAAGACGGGAGATGAAGGATGGGGGAATGCCTGTCATACAACGCAGGCTGGAGACAGGCTGTGGGAGAAAATATATTTAAAAAGGGCCTAAGGGGTGGGGATAGGGGTAGGGGAGGGGATTTGAATAAACTAGACAAGAAGGACAGCAACATCAAATTGAGAAAAGCAGTAACAGTCTACACCATTTACCTCCGAGAAGAATTGAAGAATAGTCACCCTGGTTTACACCTGGGAGGCGAGAAGAAGGAAGAAGAAAAGGATGGTGTATAATTAATATCAAAGTTATAAAGAAAATAAATGAATGGGGAAGGTTAAAATATGAACAATGAAAATGTTGAATGGTTTGATTTAATGACAACTATGAAGATGGAAAATGTACAAGAATTGTTGTAAATAAACGAATTGCCGATTGGAGCACCACCAAGGACTGGGTCTCTAACTTTATTGGGATGGGAAAAATCCAGGACAATGGAGTTTGCCTACTAAAAGGCAGACCAGGTTGTCCTGGTGGCACCTCCCAATGGCCCTTACAGGAAAATGGCAAAGAAAGAGAAAGGGGGGGGGAGCAGGGGGGGAAGAAAATGACTAATGGTTAGGAAAGGGAAGGGCTAGCAAAGGTGGTGAGTCATGGTGTGACATCACAAAAGGGAAAGGGACAGAACATGGGAGGCACAGAGCGGATAGGTCAGGGACAAGAGGGGAGGGGTCAAAATTAAACCACTTTTAAGGGGCTACACAAGGGGATTCGGCCTCTTTTGCTGCTACTCATTTGAAGTTTTGTACCTCCCACCCACCCTGCAAAAAGGGGGTAAGGTGTGTATTAAAAATAAATAAATAAATAAAGAAGGAAGAAGAAGAAAGGGGGGATAAGGATAATGAGATTGGATTACAAGAGGAGCTAGGACTGCCGAAGGTGGACAGCAGCTGGGTAGAGTTTAAAACAAAGAATGTTGGAGGACACCACAACATGGTGGACAGCCGGGGTGGTTAGCTATACAGAAAAGAGGACAACAAGGGAAGGATTTTTGGAAAGAATTATTCAGAAAGGAGTATGGGAGAAAATATATTTAAAAAGGGGTCAAGGATGGGGGATGGGGTGGGGGAGGGAGTTTGAATAAACTAGACAAGAGGGACAGCAACATCAAATTGAGAAAAGCAGTAATGGTCTACACCGTTTACCTCTGAGAAGAAGAGCTGAATGGTCACCCATGTTTACACCTTGAAGGCGAGAAGAAGGAAGGAGAAGAAAATAATGATGCATAATGGATATTGAAGTTATAAAGAAAAGAAATGAATGGGGAAGGTGAAAATGTGAACAATGACAATGTTGAATGGTTTGATCTAATGGCAACTATGAAGTTGGAAAATGTACAGGAATTGTTGTAAATAAATAATTACCCGATCTGAGCACCATATTTTTGCAGTGTCCCTGGAGGGCGTGGGGAATCTGCCAGAAAGGGGATGTTCATTCCTTGTCATGTAAGTTCCCTGATCCTGCATGTTCCCCGGTTTAGAGGTAACTGCCGTGTCCCTCTTGGTCACCCGAGTCCCCTCCCTTAGCCTTCCTGCACCTCCTCAAGCTTAAAATAAACATTCTGACACTGTTCCTACTACAACAGTCTGACATCATGAATACCATAGGGTCTCATTTATATGAAACTATAATTTTTACCCCATCAAGCAGTCCCCCCAATCTTTGTACATTACCCCTGTATTCCTGGCATTATGCTGTCACAGCATCACCAGCTTGGGCTTGCAAGTGTTCATTTTCAGTGCAATTATCAGGTCGCCACCACTTCTGCAAATGTCCTGAGTCCCGGTCACACTTTCACCAGATCATCTTCTGCTGGCTGTAGGTCCTGTTCATCAGCAGTTGCATCCTGTTGGTCTGCCCACCGTTTGGCCAGGGGTGAATGTGGGGCTTCTTCGAAAGTGGTTAACTGTTGATCCATCACTTCCTCACCACTGGAGCTGCTTGCATCATCCCAGAGGAATTTAGTGGGTGGGGATACCATCTGCCTACTCTCCAACATCCTCCAGCTACCTTTACTCCTGGATCTATGATGGGTCTTTTTGAACAAGGGCTCCTATCATTCTGCTTTGTGTGCTGTGCACTTTGTGGGTTGTTTTCCCCCTTATTCTGTGTGTATGGCTTGAAAGAGTCCTGGGAGGAAGGCTGCACTGGTGTGCTCACCACCATTTTGTGAGCTGCTGCTTTGTTTATGTTTGGATCCTCCAATTGCTTTCTATCTATTTGCCCAATCCAGTGTGGCTTGTTGGTCACATGAAGGTCCCAGAGCCTTCTGGGCAATGTAGTTGTTTGGCTTCTCCTTGGCCCATACAGATTTAGCCATTTCTCGATGTCCTGCAGGGACTTCCCCACAAAGTTCTTCCCCTCGACAGTCACAGATAAACTGGAGAGCCCTTTAAATCTGTACTGGCCCCCCAGTTGTCTCAGTGTGGCTTTTATCGGGCCATAAGATTTGCGCTTGGCTGCAACTTCCTGCGAGAAGTCCTGATACAGCAAAATGCGGGCACCTTTCCATGTTATGTCCCTCGGGTCCCTTGTGGCTCTCAGTATTTTTTCTTTAATTGAGTACCATAGGATATAAGCTATTATTAATTGGGGGGGGGGGGGGGGGCCTTCCTGTACTGTGGGGCACCTCCCAAACCTGTGCACTTTCTTGATGTCAATCGGCCCCCTCCATGGAGGACCAAGTATGTGAGGAAGAAAGTCGTTTAAAGACTGCTCCATATTCTCTCCTTCTAACCCCTCGGGGATGCCCAGCAGCCTGATGTTATCCTGGCATCCCCAATTTTCTTGGTCCTCTACTCTGTCCCACAATTTTTGCAGCTGCATGTCCTGCTCATCCAGTCTCCACAGGATGGCATGTTGCTGAGATTCAAGCTCATCCATTCACTGCTCTGAGATGTTCGGCCTGTCTTGGATCTGCCTGAATTCCTCCATGATACCCTCTACTGCTGGTTTTACCACAGCATATCAGACATCAGTGATTGCAGCATTTGGGTAACATAGCTTAGCTGGTCAGACATTCGCCCCTCTTCTGCCCCGGTGTCGGCCTCTGCCATTGGTGACAGGCATGTATACCCCTTTGTTTTCTATTTTTTACTGTACAGAAAGTCCCGAATCAGTAAGTCCTGCACAGTTTATTGAAAAAGTCGATACGATGCTTGGACCATGTTGACATGATTTTCTTGTTATGGGCCACGTTGCCCAGTCCTGTATGCTGTGTTGTTTGTCTGTCAGCAGGTTAGCTGTCCATATGTGCTCCTCCAGGAAAACTCCTGCTCATGGCTCCAAATTGCTTCTTAGTGTTCGGCCCAGATTCTTACTTAGCAGATTGTTAAGGGCTGTCTTGTCACAAAGCTTCTATTTTTTGCTCATCATGCCGCCGTTACCTTACGACCGCTGTATGAGGTATTTTTAAGTCAGTTCAGTGCGGCTCTCTTGTATTTGTCAACATATTAGTTCCTGGCCTGGATGGAGCAAAGACCTAGCCTTCCATTTTGTTTGAGCCCTAAGCCTCGCCCCCCATATCCTGCATTTATAATAGGAAAGGCACTTTCAAAAGATTTTAAAACCATTGTAACATGCCTAGACTCACTAAAACCTTTGTGCCTATGCACCTAAAATATGTTCTTTAATGGCTACTGCAAGCTTGTTAATAAAGATGAATTGTGTTCAGCTGTTGTTCTGTCCCTTCTTTGCATCATCCAGTGTAAACGTAAAATGCCTTCTCATCCTGATAACAATAAAATATTGGATTATTTTGATCATTTTATATTTTGGGTTTAAATCTTCATCCTGCCCAAAGTTAACTGTATCATCTCTGATAAGCCTAATCATCCATTTTATGTGCTCTCATTTGCTTTGATGAGCTCTAAGCGACTGTCACATGAAGAAGAAGAAGAATCAACATTTATATAGTACTTTTCATGCACAATGTATCCCAAAGCACTTTACAAGCAATGCTAGACTGGTAGTGAAGTGACTGAATGTGTAGTGGCAGCCATATTGCACACCAACACCCACACACAGCCTGGAAAATTGCATGAAATGGTTCTATGGGAAGGGGAATGTTGGCCAGAACATCGGGAAAATTCTCCTACTCTGCTGTAGAGGGAAGTGCTGGCTGTCTGCCAAGATGGCCTCTTCGCACCGGACCTTGGAGTGCACAGATGTGCAGAAGGCTGGGGAGGTGGTCTCCTCCCCTACCTCTGAAGTCCTAGAGACTGAAGATTCTGTTGCTGTTTCTTATTCTCCTGATATTGTGGAGAATTCTGCCATGGGAACGATAATGAACTCAACTGAAGCAGACAACATTCTGATGGAAGTGGAAATAGAAATGTTTCAGTCAGATACCGTACGGTCGGATTCTCATTCGGCTCAGGTGAAAAATCAAGAGTTGCGTGTTGACATTTCTTCGGGTCAAGAACAACAGCACTGGAATCCTGAAACTGTCGAAATGAAAGACCGTGCTTCTACCACTGGTGAGCTAAATCCTTTACTTACTTCTGATGTGGATAATGTCATGAAGCAACAGCGAGTGGCTGCCGCACCCTGTATTCCACCGTTTGCTGATGTGGTGGTTCTACCTGCCGGTGCGGCAGGGAGTTCGAACAAAGATTCAGACTTTTTACATTCAGCTCAGGGTTTACCTCAGAAGAAAACTCTGGGTGTTCAGAATAGGAGACCTATGCTTGAAGTAGCGTGGTGCCCTGCGGATGCGCTTCAAAATGCGGGTTGGGTTTCTGAAAAAGACGGCTCATGGAAGCCGAATCCTTCGGATCCTGGAGTCGTTCAATTTACCAATACTTAGATTATGAGTACTGGTAAATTAATTAAATCTCCAAAATCAGCTGTAACTCTCTCTGTTGCTCTGGGAATGTCTATTCAACATACAATTCACAGCAATTTACTACCAGAAACCAGTAATGTTAAGGAAGTCTTATGTAATGAAAGTGACGGCCTAGTACAAACACACCTAAATGCATCTAGCAGTGGTTTAAAACTGACTGAAGGGGTAATAAACAAAGAACTCCCTGGACCTTCTTTTCCTGGTTTTGAGCAGATAAGGCAGGAAGAATCTTTGTCTATTGGACTTGGGGAACAAAATCTGCAAGATCCTAATAAAAGAAAATTTTTTAAACCTATGCTTCGCATGGACAATCTGTTTAAAAATAAGGGTGAACCACCAGCAAGAAGAAATGCTCTAAGATTACTCTATAAGGGTGGATTAGAACTCCCTCCAGACAGCTTTTACATAGGAAGAACTTTATTAAATGACTCTATGAAATTCTATGCATCTGAGATATTTGCTTTAATCCATACTGATGAATACAACTACGATGTCAGCTTTAAAACTGTGGAGGCTTTGGATAGATTTTGGGTTAAATATAATGACTGTAAGAATTCACCTCTTTGGTCCCCATTTTTGGCCACACCTATCACTAAACCAGCGGTACGTACCATTGCCATTATCTTTAAGAATGATGGAGTAAATATTTCTGACATCTTATATTGGTTAAAAAAGAGATGTGAAGTTTTGGAACAACCAGTTCCAGTGATGGACCCAGAACAAATCTGGATGGGAGGATGGTGGGTAAAATGTAAATTGCTCATGTTAAACACAGGTATTGGACATCTTCCAGACTGTTTCTTCCTGGGGAAAGATAGGGGCTCCCTGTTTTACCCAGGTCATCCAAATCCTGTCATCACTGTGGCTCATGGCTTCATTTAAGTAATGCCTGTGACACTCAGAAATGTACACACTGTTTACAACTTGAACATCTTGCAAATGCCTGTATCAATACTTTCCAATACAATTTATGTGAAGAAAAAGGCCACTCATATGTGAAGTGTCCATGGGCTTCACATAATGGAGAAGATGTTACGACACATGAGGCCTTAATTACTCAAGCACAGAAGAGAGGTTGTGTGGTGGTCTCTGAGAAAAGAATTTAGGAACTTTGTAAGCAGAAAGCAAAAGATACTGATAAGAATGTTGACAAGGTTACTAGTGTACCTGATGGCCAGCCTATCCAATCATCAGTTTCGACAGTTGAACTATCAGACAACATTTTACCTCAGAAAGGTCAAGGACAGGATATCCATCTTATGGCCCAAGAAGTTGCCCTACCACAGAATGGTATTGACTTAAATTCTGTGGAACAAGATACATTTATGATTTCACAACAAGACGTGGCACCTCCTAGAGTTTCAAATCCTATGCCCCCCCCCTCCAATGGACACGGACTCTCCTTTTATTACAGCGACCTACAAAAAAAGGCTTTGTACTAAAATGGATAGCAAAACTGGTTCAAAAAGGGAAAGGCAGGAAAACTTCTCAAGGTAGACCTAAATGGACTGTAGTGAATCAATACAAGGCTTTATCAGTTGAAAACTCGGATGATGCCGATTCTGATTCCTCTTCTAGGTCTTCTGTGTCTAGGGACCCTTCATCGGAAATTAAGGATACAGGTTCCATGGATAATGTAAAAAAGAAATGGATAACAAGGTCTCAAAAGTAGGGGACGACTATAGACCATGGACAATAATTCAGAGCATAGGGTACCACCTCTTGCCTTATAATGTCATCCCTCAGGGTTTTCACTTTAAATGTTAACAGTATAAAAAATAGTAAACACAGGGTGACAGTTCTAATGGCTTTATCTCAATATAGGGTGGACCTTATATGTTTACAGGACACTAGATTCAAAACCCTATCTGAGGTTGCCCAAGCCACTCAGTTATGGGACAAAGGAGTTTCCTTTTGGTCTCAGGGACTGGATTTGTGTGATGGTCTGGGGGTCTTATTTCTAAATCCTGATCTAAAAGTCTCCAGATTAGTGGAGATAGAATTAGGGAGGGCCTTATTACTGGATATTCAATATAATCACACTAGATTGAGAGTGATAAATATATATGCCCCTCAGGGAAAAGTTACGCGAATAGAATTATTTAAGAAAGTGCAACCTTATTTGCATACTGCCAGAATTATTATCCGGGGAGGGGATTTTAATTGCAGTTTATCTATAGTGGATAGGGGATTAACTACAAATAAGATGTTTTGCAATAGCAATGCCCTAGCTGACATTATTTCTACTTCCAACTTGAAGGATTCCTTTAGGGCTGTTCATAACACTGGAGGTTTTACCTATACAAGAGGGTCTCAATTTATTTTTTTCTTGTTTCGTGGTTTTTAGATGTCACCGATAGGAAGATGTGGGACTTTTCTTTTTCTGATCATAGAGCCATTGAGATTACCATATGTTGGAGTACTACGACCCCTTGTGGAAAGGGCCCTTGGAGACTCAATGCTTTATTGCTGGAAAATCAAACTATAAAAGTGACATGGGGACACTTATGGCTAGCCAGGAAATCTGTTATCTGTATGTACGATTCATATGTTCATTGGTGGGAAGACTCAAAACAATATTTTAGAATGTTATTCCAGAAATCATCAAAAAAAAAAATACACTTCTTTACTTGCACTGTTTGAATCTTAGAAAGCAACTGCATTCTTTGATTTCCAGAACAGAATCCTTAGGAATTGATTACACAAAACAAATTACTCTTCTCAAGAAAGAAATGTACCAAATCCAGTACAATAGAGCTCGATCCCTACAAAATGAATTGCAATTTGGAACTGAAGGTAGAAAACAAACCTTTGACCCTTATAAGGACAATAAAAAAAGGGCTGATAAAAGAATTACACTGTTGAAAAATACTGCAGGTCATCTGCATATTACTAAAAGGGGTATTTTGGATATTGTATACCAATATGGGAGTGATACTTTAGGTACACCTCCTAATGTAGGTACTGTAGAATGCCTCTTCCCGACAATTCAACCTCCTCAGTTATCTGATCTACAGAAACAAGGATTGGTACAGCCAATATCTCCAATGGAGGTACAATTCACAATTTCTTCTTTAACAAACGCTATGGTCCCTGGGATAGATGGTTTGACCTCTGAATTTTATAAACATTACAAAACACAACTGCTTCCAGAATTAACAAATGTATTTAAAGAGTTACTGCAGTTTGATCAAATTCCTGACAGCTTATCTATTGCTGAATTGATCCTTTTGTGTAAAAAAGGTGACAAAGAACTCTTAATGAATTGGAGACCTATTTGTATCTTAAATATAGATTTTAAAATATTGGGGAAAATTTTGGCCAAACAGCTAAGTGCAATTGCAAATACTTTAATAAGTCAGGTACAAACGTGTTCTATTGAGAAACGGGGGATATATGATAACTTAATCACTTTACGGGAACTGTTTCATAAAACTCAAACTGACGTAGTGGAAGTTTGTTTGCTGAGTTTGGATCAGCAGAAGGCCTTTGACTCCATTGCCCATAGTTATTTGTTTACTACACTAAGGTTTTTTGGTATACCGGACATTTTTGTGACATGGATTGAACACATGTATAACTCAGCTAAAGTAATAGCTAGGGTAAATGGGTGGGTAGGCCCATCAGTACAGATCAAAAGAGGGGTGCAACAAGGTTGCCCCCTTAGTCCCTTACTTTATGTATTCTGTATTGACCCCTTGTTGAGAATGATACAGTGCAATAATAAGATTATTGGTTTCCATCTAACGATAAATACAAGCCCAATATCCATTATGGCATATGCGTATGACATTGTTTTGACCTTTAAAAAATTGACAGAAGAACAAGAAGTTGTATGACAATTGAAAGAATACTCAGAGATTTCAGGATCTCATGTTAACATGGAAAAAAAGTGTTGGGCTACAGCTGAGTGGTAGGGATTTGGTACACACCTCTTATGCAGGCATACGATTATCACAAGTCCCTATCCCTATTTTAGGAGTTTTATTCGGTCCTGGGGATCTGCCTTGTTTAAATTGGGAAATAAAATTGAGTATAGCAGATAATTTATCTAAGTCATGGGCTAATAGACAAATTTCCAAAAGGAAGAGAATATTATTAATTAAAACTTTGTTGATTCCCATTTTTGTTTATATTAGTGCTATTTTTCCTCCCCCAGTGCAATTTGAGACTAGACTATTTAGTATTCTTTTAGGGCATTTTGGGGAAGTCACTTAAATACCATAAAGAGAGCTGTGACCTATAGGCCCATTAAGGAAAGTGGTATAGGAATGATTATCTCACTATTTTTTTATTACAGTTTATTTCTATATGTTAATGTAATCAGCTGGAATGGCCAAATGACTAAAATGTGGCAGGAAAGTATTTCAGAATGGGTTACAATTGGCCTAGATGCATGAGCACATGGGAAGAGTAGATTATTAACGAGAGTACACATTATACTGCCATTTGTTAAACCTATTTTCCAGAAATTAATAAAACATAGAAACATAGAATTTGACGGCAGATAAGGACCGCTTGGCCCACCCAGTCTGCCCATTTCCCTGCCTACTGGATAAGCTGCAGATCCTAGTTAACCAGCAGCCTACTTCTTCCTACCCCCATCCCCTAGAATTGCCTTATGACTGTCCCATGCATGCTTGAATTCCACCACTGTTTTTGACTCCACGACCTCCTCCGGAAGGCGTTCCATGCATCCACAACCCCTCTGAAAAAATACTTCCTTAAATTACCTCTGAGCCACCTCCCTCTATCTTCAAATTGTGCCCCCTTGTTCTTGCACACCTCTTTTTTTGAAAGATGCTACCCTCTTGGACTTTGTTGGTTCCCTTGAGGTACTTGAAAGTTTCTATCATGTCCCCCCTCTCCCTCCTTTCTTTGAGGCTATACATATTAAGCTCCTTTAGTCTCTCTTCATATGTCTTCCAGTGCAGACCCTGCACCATTTTAGTTGCCCTCCTCTGGACTGCTTCCATCCTGTCTATGTCTTTGCAAAGACTGGGTCTCCAAAACTGCACACAGTACTCCAGATGGGGTCTGACCAGCTGTCTGTACAGAGGGATAATAACTTCCTGTTTTCTACTGGTGATGCCTCTCCCTATGCATCCCAATATCCCCCCAGCCCTCATTGCTGCCCTCTCACATTGCTTGCCCACCTTTCGTCATCTGATATGACTACCCCCAGGTCCCTTTCCATTTTTGTTGTCGTTAGTATCTCACCCCCATTGTGTACTCTTCCCCTGGGTTTTTGTTTCCCAGGTGCATTACCTTGCACTTCTTAGCATTGAATCTAAGCTGCCATACATTTGACCATTCCTCTAACCTTGCCAAGTCCCTTTTCATCCTTTCCACCCCACCTTGTGCATCAGCTCTGTTGCAGATCTTTGTGTCATCTGCAAAGAGACATACTTTTCCTTCCAGTCCCTCTGCAATGTCGCTTATAAAGACATTGAAGAGGACTGGTCCTATTACTGAACCTCATGGTACCCCACTAGTAACCCCTTTCATCAGAGTGACTCCATTTACTATTACTCTTCTGTGTCCTATTTTCCAGCCAATTTTTTACCCAGGCTGTCATCTTGGGACCCACCCAGGCTAGCTAACTTGTATATCAATCTTTGTGTGGGACTGTGTCAAATGCCTTGCTAAAGTCTAGGTAGGCCATGTCCACAGCCCTCCCTGATCTACTACTTTGGTCACCCAGTCAAAGAAATCTATCAGATTTGTCTGGCATGACCTTCCCACTGTGAATCCATGCTGCCTTGGGTCCTGTGCCCTCTGGCCTCTAGATACTCAGACAATTCTTTCCTTCAGAAGTGATTCCATCATTTTCCCTACCACTGAGGTTAAACTAACAGGTCTGTAGTTTCCTGCTTCTGCCTTGCTCCCACTTTTGTGAAGGGAATCACATCTGCCCTCCTCCAGTCCTCGGGTACCACCCCATCCTCCCATGATTTGTTAAACAGGGTAGTCAGTGGTGTCACTAATTCTACCCTTAGTTCTTTTTAGAATTCTGGGATGAATCCCATCAGGCCCCATTGCTTTGTCCACCTTCAGTTTTAAGAGTTCTTTCAGAACCCTTTCTTCTGTAAATGGGCCGGTATCAACTTCTGTATCCAGTGTGTTTCTACTGTTTGTTCTAGGTACCCCTCTTCCTTTGTAAATACTGAGCAAAAATATTTGTTTAGTATCTCTGCCTTTTCACAGTCTCCCTCACCCACCCTCCCCTTTATTAAGCCTCACTATCCCTCCCTTGGTCTTCCTTCACTCCCTGATGTACCTATGGAAGGTTTCTTATACCCAACTTTTATCTGCTCCCAAACAACGAGTATACCCTACAATTCTGACAGCTGTCTGTCAAGAGGTGGTGACCCTACCTATGTGTCCTGATGGAGGAATGACAAAGGCAATTTCTCAATTGACAAATGAAAGAATTCCAGACTTTGCTTGGGATTTACTGTGGTTAACCATTCACAGTAGATTAAATGTAAAAAATAATAAGCATAAATCTAAAGAAGAAAGATTCTGCCCAAGACATACATGTCCGAACATATTAGAAACTCAAGAACACCTTTTTTTGGATTGTATCTATGTGCGACAGTTGTAGGATGAGATCATTTGGATTTGGAAAATTCCGTGGTTATTTTCCTTGACCTACACAGAACTGATTTTTTCAATATATTCTTCATGTTGGGACCCCTGCTCTGCAAAAACCATACAAGTGATCTTTGCCATTATTAAATATTATATCTGGCAATCCAGATGTAAATGGGTGTTGCAGCAATATCATGTTGTTAAGGAAGTATTTATTAATAATGTACAGGTCTCATTACAGCAAGTTTATGACTTAGATGTGAAAAAGTATTCAAAGACACAGATGAATGAGTTATGGTTCACCTGCACTTCTTTACTATGAGAAGTTGGACACAGTGTGAGAAAAACGCCAAGTTCCACTGAGTTGAAAGAAGCATGAGAACAAATAATAAAAACTAGACTGTTGAACTGGAACTTACATTGGATAAGTCTGACCTTGTTTTTTTCTACCGGACTGGAACATTTCAGTTGAGAAATGGATTGTCTTTCAATTATACTTTTCCTATTTTCCCCCAAAAATTCTCCTACTCACCTGAGGGAGACTTACTGGCCGTCCAAGATGGCGGACGACAGTCCTGGTGTGCAGGAGGTTGCTATGGAGGTGGGAGAGTCTGTCTCTGCTCATTCTTCTTCACTACCTGAGTTGGATCTGGAAAGTTCTGCTGTACCTGTTTCTACTGAGAATGTTTCCTCTGTACTTGTCCCTGCTCGACGAGAGTGGAGTGACTTTATTGCTGGTGATTTGGATCAGAATCCTGCTGCTTCACTGGTTTCTGACCCTACTTCTGATATCTCTGAGTTGCCAGACACTTTGGATCTACCTCCAAATACTTTGGGAGAGGCACTGGAACTGTTTCGTTTGATCGAGTCAGAAGAGTGGTCTTTTCATTCTAAAAAATCAGCTTTACTGCAGAAGATTCGGTGGCTGCATGTTGACAGTGTCCCTGACCCAGTCAGATCATCTCAGCTGAAGTTTGGACCTACTTCCACTACTACGCTGCCGTCTGCTGAAGAGACTGCTTATACTGTGAGTGTGCCTCTGATTTCCCAGTCTAAACCTCCTTCTGTTGTGTTGCCTACTGCTCCAGTCCCTAACCCTGAACCATGGTTGGTTGACCAAGCTCTCTGAGACGCTGGTTGGGAACAAAACCCCTCTTCAGCCCGATGGACCTCAGGCTCATTGCCGATTAGGATGCCCACCTCTCCAGTCCAGATCACTTCTCCGGCAGTTCACACTGCTGCTTCTACAATCTCCTTCCTGGATGAGCCTATCCTGCATTCAGATCCTCTGGCTCTTCCAGACAGTTTATCCTTGACCCAGAACCCGGTTTTGGCTCTCCCTCACTTGTCGTTTACTTCTAAGGCTCCCACTCCAGGCCCTAACCCCGTACAGGTTCTTTTGAACATTCTTCCAGACAGACAAAAAAATATGTTTTCTTCCCTGTTTCGGCTGCCTGTTTTGCCTGCCAAGTGACATAATGTTGTTAGGCTTTCTTATGTGGGGGGTCTACAGGAGCCTACAGACCATCTCTTTGTGGCCAGAACTTTGCTGAAGGATTCCATGAAGTTCTTTGCACACAAGTTCTATGCCCTTATCCATATTTCTGGTGAGACCACCTTTGACGTCAGTTTTCAAACTTCTAAAGGTTTGGACAGGTTTTGGTCAAAATATCACACATTGAAGCGATCAGTCTTGTGGTCCCCCTTTCTTGCCATTCCTTTGACCAAGCCTGTATATAAAACTATTTCTATTCTTTTTCACAATGAAGGTGTGGACCTGGCAGATGTCCTACGTTGGCTGAAACTCAGATGTACTGTTATTGAAGACCCTCAGGCTATTCTGGATTCCGAGAATATCTGGACTGGTGGCTAGAAAGTGAAGGTTTTGTTGAAAACTGCTGATTCTGGTGTTGTTCACTTACCAAATTATTTTTTTCTAGGCAAGGATAGTGGGGTTTTGTTCTACCCAGGCCAACCATAGGCCTGTTACAGGTGTGGGAATCCCTCGCATTTATGCAGTGTTTGTGATACTGTTAAGTGTAATCTTTGTGGGGACTTGGGTCATTTGAGTTCATCTTGCTTGAATGATTGTCACTGTAATCTCTGTGACTAGCTAGGCCATACCTTCCAGAATTGTATGTGGGCAGCTCATAATCAGGAGCACCATGATGGGGGATTCTATCATCTTGGAATTTTTTGTCTACTGAGACTGACATGTCTATTTTTCAACAGATTTCCTATTCAGGTTTGCTATATGGGGATTATCCCCTTACTTGGACGCATTGGGACAGAAGCACTTTAAATGTTGTTTTTGAGGTTATCAAATGGTACATCTGGAATTCTAGATGTCTTTTTACTTTACAACAGCTAAATATTTCTTATGAGGAACTTTATGGGAAGATCTTGTATGACTTACAACAGCTTTACTTTCAGGAACTGAAATTAGAGCTATTTAGTAGCTGTTGTCTTACAGAAACCCCAGTTAGCTTGCTCTCAGGTATCTGCTAAACTAACTGTTGCCATTTGTGCTGCCTGGATAAGAAGTTAGAAGGATCTGCTGTTGCTAAACCAATTTTAAAGCAGTACACATGCTAAATCTAAGGTCATGGCTACATCAGTGTCACCTGAGACAGGGGGCAACCTGGGAGAAAGAAAGCCAATAAAACTATTTGTTATGGAGATCTCCAGGGGTCGTAAACTACCATACAGCTAGCAGACAATTTAGGAAAAACTCCAACTAGCAGACAGAGGGAAAGACACACTAGGATTTAACATACATATCAAAACACTCTACATAACATATGTTTTTGCACATTCTGGGTGGACTACTCCTTTAACAGAATGTATAAGACAGCACATCTAAAAGATTGCACAATAGAAACTGGACCAGTTGTGGAACACACTTTTTTAAGGGCAGACTGTCCACTAGACTTGACCTTTTTCTGGTCTCACAATGGTTACCAGTGGAAAGTTGTAATACTATTCCTATTGAAACTTCAGACCACAAATCGGTCCAGGTAAAATTTGATATGCTTATGAACAAACCATTTTTCAGCTCAGTGTGTAGAATGAATGCATCCTCATTAGAAGACCAGGAAACCTGGGGGGAATCCAGGCCGAGATGGATGCTAGGACATTTATCTTTGAACTTGATGATAATCCACTAATAAGGTGGTAGGGTACAAAAAATCATATCAGAAATGTGTGTAGCAAAATAGCTAAAAACTCTGTGAGAAAGAAATATATTCATTATTTACAACTAAGGAACCATTTACACAGACTAATGTCCCAAAACTGGGATGGATTATTCACTTCAGATACAAGAAGTTAAATCTGAAATGTGCTCATTTCAATATGATAGGGCCCAGTCATTATTTACAGAACAGAAATTTGGAACACAGGGGAGGGCACATCACATTAATCCCTATGATAGCAGTAACTTAAGAACTGAATCAAAATACATGACAGAAATAAAAATAGAATCTGGGGAAAACCACAAAAGATATCCAGGTAATGTGGCAATATATAGATCGTTGTGTGCAAAGCACTTTTGGACAAGCCACAGCCAAACCCAACACCCTGGCAGGGTTTCTCCACAATTTAACTATTCTGGATCTTATTGAAGTGGAAAAAAAACCTTTAGTCAAACAAATTAACAAAACTGAAGTACAAACAGCAATTGCCACTTTGAAAAATGGAATTTCACCAGGGCCAGAGAGGACAACAGGCAAATTTTTATAAAAAAATGTAGACATTCTCTCTGACTATCTTGTAAAAATTTATAATGCAATCTTATCAGGGACAGCTCCCTTCCCAGCATCTTTGGCAGACAGACTCCTTATTTTTTTATATAGAAAAGGGGATAGGGCAGGGATTAATAATTGGAGGCCAGTAAGTCTAATAAATGTGGATTGGAAAATACTCTGCAAAATTTTATGTGTTAGACAAGCAAAAGTGGCCCAAACCATATCTCCAGTGCAAGCATATGCCATTCCACAATGCACAATGATGGATAACTTAAAAATAGTAAGAGAAGTTTTTGACTGCCCTACTACATCTGGTTATTTGCTAATAATAGATCAATCAAAAGCATTCGACAACATACCACATGAATATTTATTTTGTGTTTTACAAGCATATGGGATCCCGGACACATTTATAGCTTGGATCTAAATTTTATATAAACAAACATACACTAGCCTGGTGGTGAATGGTAAGGTAGACAAGCATAGTCTAAGATGGGTTAGGCAGGGGTGCTCCCTTAGCCCTCTGCTTCATGTGTTTGCCATTGATCCACTATTATGGAAACTAAACAGAGATGGTGGCATAGAACATAATAGAGAGGTACAAAACTCAAAGTTCCCAGTTGCATTGGCATATGCCGATGATGTTACCATTTTGGTGGCAGATAAGGTTTCAGGGAAAAGAGCTTTACAATTGGTGTCAGTATAATCTGAAAAATCTGACTCTACAGTAAATAAACAAAAGTGTGTGGGAGGGAGGTAGCTATTCATTAATTTGATAATGGGGAAGATAGAATAGCAGATATTCAGATTTCCATGGTTCCAATACAAATATTGGGTGTCAATTTTGGTCTCCCTGATCCTGCCACCACTAATTGGGACAAAACAATATCACAAGCAGAAGAAAAATTGAAAGGTGGAAAGCCTTTCCCATGGCAAAAAAGAAAAGGGTATATATGTACAAAACCTTTATTCTCCCATTGTTTTTGTTAATCAGCAATATTTTTCCACTACCAGATAAACCTGAAGCTAAGATTTATAATATAACTTATTGTCTATTATGGGGAAGTAGGCTTAACCCTGTGAAAAGAGCAACTGCATATTAGCCTGTGAAAAAAGGTGGACTAGACATGTCAAACCCAGTTATGTTCTTTTTCACAAATTTTGTGTACTCGAATCTCTTACCAGTCTGTTTAGACAGGCAACAAGGACTTTGATTTTTAAAACAAGAAGTGCATATTTTTGGAAGAAATGGGAATCAGGACACTGGGGAACCTTCAGAGCGGTTCCACCAGGTACGGTCACATATTTATTAGACTAATTTAAAAAACTTAAAAGTTGGAAAATTTTATTACAAGACATAATACACATGGGGAGAAAAAAAGCACGTAAGAAAATTATGAATACAGAATTTTTGGTCACTTCATGTCTCTCCGTAACAGATGGGGTAAGTGAAGAAGGGGTAATTGCACAGCTGATAGATGCAAAGCTACCTCCCAAAATATGGGATACTCTGTGATTAAGTTGCCACAGTTGTCTGAATGTTAGGGGAAACCACCATCACAAGGGCATGATGGAAAGAACATGTTTAAGGGAAGGTTGTATGAATCAAATTGAGACAATGGCACACTTGTTTTTTGAATATTAATATATGGTAGGTTTCTGGGATCTCTTGGCTAAACAGTGGAAGCTCCCTCAGTTTAGGAAAATGACATATAATGTGTTGGTGTACGACCAATATGGATAGGAATGGAACAAATTTCATAAAGGTACCTTAAGTGTGATTATGGCCTTAATAAAATGGGTGATCTGGCAAATAAGGTGCCAGTATGTACTGCAACAAAAATGGGTAGCTACGTTTAGGTCTAATAGGTAAAATTATGAAAGAAATCTCCATTATATATAAAAAAGAGGAAGCTTCATTTTCCAGTCTTATTTATAAAGTCAGGTGGAGACAGTGTTCTACAATTATTGAGGCACAATTATGAGAACCATAGTAGGTAAAGTTGGTAGTAGGACGTTAAGTTATGGGAATTGGGAGGCAAAATGAATCTGTTGTTTAAAATTAGATTACTTGTAACACAGGATTAGGAAAACGTCTAAGGGTTTAAAGGCAATTTAATAATGGAAAAGAAATATTTTAAAGATTGTGGAATTAAGTCACCGATTATGAGAATGGAGTATGTTTTGTATTGGGTGTGTATTTAAGTAGTTGTGATAAGTAAAACTTCCCTGTAATTATTCATTGGTGAAAGGGAATGGGGAAGAACAAGGATGAGGGGAAGGAATAAAAGGAAGGAGGGGGAGTATTGTGTTTTTCTCTTTCTATATAGAATGTATAAGTCCAGTTATCCTGGAATCTTTTCAGTTAGAAGAAAACTTATCTTGGACTTGCCAGACAAATTACAAGGATTGACAAATTATATAATATGTCTCAAATGATTGAGGAATGTGTATGGAAGGAAAGTATTTACAAGAGTGGTTTCAACTGTAATTTTCCAGCTTTTGATTGTGTATATGCCTTCTATATAGCTTGTATATGTATTTCTTCCATAGTTCTGACAATAAAGAAAGAAATTCCTTTACTCTCCAGCAGGGGGAACTGCTTATCTTTGTCCCAGATTGCCAGTCCTGGGATGGAGTTGGAGTGCACGGATGTGCGGTAGGTTGGGGAGTGGGTCTCCTTCCCTACCTTTCATCAAGTAGAGATCGAGCATTTCCTTGATGCCACTGGACATCTCGACATGGAAATATCTGCAACGGCAAATGGAAAATCTACAGACACCACTACTGAACCACAGGTTGAGAAAGAGAACCAAAATATAAATGAGAACAATCCTGTCCAAACAGTAACAGAGTCAGAAAGTGCTAGTGAGCACTTTGAAGCCCAAATATGAGAACTTTTGGAGGAAGAAGATGCCAGGTACCAAAAAAAGAAAAAAAGAACTTACTGAGGCATTGTTGAGTCAGGTATCTACTCTCAAACAGGTCTCAGAGATGCTGCCTGATGGTACACAGGCTAAAATGCAATCCTGTGATGCAGAGCCACATATGGAAGCTTCCCATAGCAATGCCACACCTAAGATGGCATCAGACACTCCCACTAAAGAGCCACAGTGAGTATCTTCAATATCAGTGAAACAGTCTACCTTTTCAGCCACAGAATGGGATCCAGCACTTTTCATATTTGGGATAAAGCAGAGCAAAGTGGAGACATCATCTGGAGTGACAAATGCAGCCCCTGCAAAGGCTGGTCCAAGTTGAGATCTCAACAGCTCACAAGTCTCCACCTCAGAACAGACCTGGTCTGTAGACTCAACCTTATGAGCAGCTGAATGGGCAAAAGATACATTAATAGGAAGATGGATATCTGGTTTTACTCCAATCAAAATACCTACTATTGTAGGAACTACTACCACAGGTATGAGGCAAACACCTTTATCTCAGCCTATTACTGACTTAACTAATTCTGATAATGAAATGGAAGTGACAAATACAGGGACACAATCACCTTTGGAACTACCCACTGACAGAACACCCGACTCTACATTTTACAAATGTTACAAAGGAAGGACATGTTACTGTGGGTTTACCAATAGCAGAAAATGTTTCTAGTAGTAATGAAGCCTCTCAGTCTTCTCGCTGCCAACAACCAATATCCTCAACCCCTTCCTCCACTAGGAGCACTGACACTGATCCAGGGCAGACTCATATAATGAGACAGTATGACTCACTTTTTCAAACCCCTGTGTACCCTGCTGAGTGTCACAATGCTGTACACCTCCATTATAAAGGAGGTTTAGATTCCCTACCAGATTGGATCTTCATAGCAAGATCCCTATTAAAAGGACCTATGGGCTTCTTAGTCACCAAAGTCTACACTTTGATCCATGTCTCCAGAGAGACATCATTTGACATTAGTTTTAAATTAAATGGTGGTTTGGAAACATTTTGGCATGAGTACCAGGCCCTCAAACAAACCTCGCTGTGGACACCATTTGAGGCAGTACCACTGACAAGAACTTCATTCAGAACATTCACAGTAGTTTTCTGAAATGAGGGGGTCAGTGCAACTGACCTCCTGTACTGGCTGAAGCAACAATGCACAGTACAGTGGAATCCGGAGGCTATTTTTGATTCCGAACAAATATGGACTTGGGGTTGGAGGATTCGAGTGGTACTACACTCTTCTGAGAATGGCCTCCGACATCTGCCAAACTGTTTTTTTATTGGTCAGGAACAAGGAGTACTTGTTTATGAACGCCAGTCAAAGACCTGCTACAGATGCAGGTCCACTACCCATCTAAACAGCCTATGCTGCAAACTCAGATGCACCTAATGCAATGAACTAGGCCATACTAGCAGCCACTGTAGGATCCCACAAATATGTAATTTATGCAATGTAACTGGGCATACTTACACCTCTTGCCCTAAAGCTGCTCATACTCAAGCAGATCAGGCAGAAAGTTCTGAACAAATGCTCTTAATCTCTCTAGCTCAGCCCTCTAGGACAAATAGGGACCCCCCAAAGAACTCAGCCTATAAACACCCTTGTACCAGAACAAGAACAGCTTCAGATCATTCCAATACATTGCCACCCTCCTACTCCAGGGAAAGTCGATCAGGTACAGATGGAGTTGCTTAATCCAGACATTTCAGCCCCTTCCCCTTCTGGAAACCCAGAATTTGCCCACACCCATAGTTTCTACTACAAAAGTTCATCAGGTGACTACAGACCAGGCTTCTACCTCAGAGAACACAATAGAAATGCCCACTCCCTCAGCCTCTTTACACAAGTAAAGATAGGATGGTACTTCAATGCCATTTAGGCAGAAAACCTCCACCTTCTAAGGTCCTCAAAACAATTTCTGTCTCCCTCACAAACAGGTTTGAGGTTTTACTCAACCATTCAGAGGCATCTGGAGAGGAACTGGTTGAATCTTCCCTTAACGCTTCCATCCCAGATCTAGCTACAGACACAAAGGAAATGCCGTTGGAGGAACCAAACAAAAATCCTGCCAAAGAATACTGTATTACTATTAAGACATCAAAAAATATCAGGGGCCCGAAAGAGAAAGAGAAACAACCCCCATGATTCTCCTATAGAGGGGTTTTCTTTCTATATTAAATATTTGTGCTTCCTGTATCTACCCTTTTGTCCTTTAATGCTATAAATGTAAACAGTATAAAAAATGGTAGAAAGAGAAATGCGGTTTACTTTCATTTAATTTCTAAAGGCACAGCAATTTATTTTTACAGGACACCAGGATCCATACTATGGTAGAAATTTCCAGAGCTATTAAGGAATGGTATGTGGGTCCTTCATAGTGGTCTACAGGGCCTGAAACCTGTTCCGGAGTTGGCATTTTGTTTCATAATGTGAACTTTCAGCTACTAAACCTGATGGATTTGCAGCCAGTAAGAGTTCTGATTCTAGATATTTGAATTCTTTTTTTCTTGCCAGCCCCAGTTCTAAAGGTGGGATGCTGTAATTTTAGGAGGTTTAGGAGTAGCCAGGCAGATGCCTTTCTATGTAAGGAATCTCTTTTCAAAACTGAAATTTGGAAAATAACCAGTTTAATGATTTTAAATGGGCATAGGAAAATGTTACATGAGCACATAATAACTGTATTTTACAGAGCCCCCTTCCCTTTCCAGCCTGACCCCAACCATTCTACCCTCCTTAAATCTAATTTAAAGGATAGTTGTTTCCCACCGCATGTATGAGATGTTCATTGGATGTGCTGCCATGAGAAACTAAATACCAAAGCTATTCAAAAACATAAACAACAGTCAGAAAGAATGTGCAGTAGAATCATGTGTCCAAATATTAGAGACCATTGACCATCTCTTTTTCACCTGCACATATATAAACCAGTTCTAGCAATATTTGGCAAAACAATGGAAGGGACCATGTTTCGCTTCAGTGACTTATGAGATGCTCATATACGGATCTTACACAGGGATCTGGAAAAAGTGGGATGCAAGTACACTACATGTGGTTTTTGCAATTATAAAATGGTATATCTGGCATTCAAGGTGTCTGTTCACACTACAACAAAAACACATCGTTCATTTGGAACTGGAAGCCAAGATTACATCAGATTTACAGAAAATGTATTTTTCAGAAGCTAAAATGGTACAGATCAATCAATCAATCAAAATCTTTATTTAGTCAGGTGAACATCATTGAGCGTAGCTCATTTACAAGATGGACCTGAGTGGTCATACAAATAAGAGTACAAGTATTTTTACATAGACAAGAATAACATAAACAGTAGTACAATGACATAAAGTGATAATATACAACAATTTACATATATACAAGGCACAGTAAAACCATTTAACCTGTAAGAAAAAGGAGACAATGGGTATAGCAGGCATAATATATAAATTATAGGGCCTAACTGGCTTTTATGAGAGTATATCAGGTGACTGGAAAATAGAAGTAGAACTAACATAATGGAACACGGAAAAGGGGGTGGGAGGGTAGGTAGGGTAGGGGATTAGGCCTTATAAAAGCAATTGCAGAGCTCTGGAAATAGGATGGAGAATAATCTTTTGAAGGATGTTAAAGGTAAGAGGCTATTTAGCTTCATGGATTTTTGGAGTGAGTTCCATGCAACTGCTAGTGAGTGGCTGATAGCGGCCCTCCCAAACTGGGTGCATTAGGGACCTTTAGTATGATGAGTTTACTGATCCTTAAGGTGTATGGCCTAGAAGTAATTCGGGTAAAACAGTCTGTGATATAGGTGGGTAGTTTGCCTGATAAAGCTTTGAATATCCAGATTGCAGCATTCCTATTTCTTCTGTGTTGTAGTGATGTCCAGTTGACTGCCATATAAAGAGAGCAATGATGGGTGCTGGAGGGAAGGTCAGTAATAAATCTGATGGATCTATGATACAGGGTGTCCAGCTTGTTTAAGAGGGGGAGTGAACAATGGCCATAGAGAAAGTCAGCATAATCAATGAGGATAGGAATGATGCCTGGATTAATCTTTTTGGAGTCTCTGTTAAGGTAGTGTTTTATTCTAAAAATAGACCAAGCCTTTGTCTCAGTTTTTTAGTAGCTCTTCAATATGGACAGAATAGTCAAGCCTATTATCAATCCAGACTCAAGGTATTTGAAGTTATCAACAAATTCCAGCTTCTTCCAAGTAGGGTGGATAATTGTAGGGTGGTGGGTGATGGGTAGTAGCAGAGCAACTCTTTGTGGCAAAGAACATAGCTTTTGTTTTTTGGCATTTAGAAGTAGTTTTTTCCAGTAGATTGTGTTGCAGGATGGAGAATTCAGATTGTAACAGCTCACAGGCTTTAGGTAATGAGGGATTGCTGACATATAATACAGTATCATCAGCAAACAGATGAATGTTAGATTGAGTGAGGTTGGCATCGATATTATTAATATAAATGGCAAAGAGGATGGGGCCAAGAATAGAGCCCTGCGTACACCTCTTAGCAGTGGTTTTAAGGTGGATAGGTAATTTCCATTTTTACCAGTTGTGACCTATCTGATAGGTAGCACTTAAACCAGTTGAGTGAGAGAGAATCCAGTCCTAGTGAGCTAAGGGAGGTGATTAATGATTCATGATCCACTGTGTCAAATGCTTTACTCAAATCCAGGAACACAGCACAGGTACTGTTCTTCTTATCCAAGGCAATCTGCCAATCATTAGTTACTTTGGCTAGGCAGAAATGGTGCTATGCCTTGATCTAAACTCGATTGTGCTGAATTTAGGAGGTTATTGTTATCCAGATAGTCCCTTAATTGTGAGTTTACTAATTTTTCGAGCATCTTGGATAGTACTGATAGGATGGAAATGGGCCTGTAATTGTTGAGGTCCATGGGATCACCAGATTTAAGTAGTGGAACTACTTGAGCTGTTTTCCAAGTGGAGGGAATGGATCCAGTAGTTAGTGAAAGATTGAAGAGATGAGTGAGGGGGGCAGATAAGACGTGTGATGCAATTTTAAGGAAGTAGGGACCCAGGGAGTCTGTACCTGCACTCTTAGAAGTATCTAAATTAGAGAAGAGGTCTTCTACTTCTTTCAAGGATATTGAGTTGAAGGAAAAAGTTGAAGTAGCCTTTTGTCCCACAGTGGATTGAAGGTTCAAGGAAGATCTCAGGAGATTTGCAGGTGATGAGTCAAATGCTAGGCCAGCTGTGGTGAAGTGATCATTGAAGGTATTTAGATTTCTTGTTTGCTCGTAATTTCTGTATCATTTAGTAGCAGTTTGGAGGTTAAGGCAGGAGTAGAGTTTTGGCCCAGAATTCTTTTATAGTACCCCAGAGTCTGGTTGGGTTATTGTAGGAGGCATCCAATTCAGCTCTGTAGTAGGCAGCTTTGGCAGTTCTTATTTGTTTTGTACATGAATTCCTTGCTTTTCTGAAATTTAGCCAGTCTCTGGTATCCTTTGTTTTTCTTGCCTTTTTCCACAGTTTGTCTCTGGTTAACAAGGCTGCTTTAAGATCAGTAGTGAACCATGGGCAGGATCTTGCTTTAGTTCTGATACTGGTGATTGGTGCATGAATATTGAGAGCATTAGTGATAATGTCCTTTAAGGTCTGGAGAGCTGTTTCAACTGAGGTTGTAAGGTAGAAATCTTGCCAATATATTGTATTACTCAAGTCATGGAGATATCCTGAGATGTTGAATTTCTTTTTTGACCTTTTGAGGACAAATTCTGCAGGATTGGGTGGTTTGAGTGTAGATCTTATGCCAGCTAGAGGACAATGATCACTTACATCACTCGGTAGTACTCCTGCATGTGAATATAAGTGAGGCTTGTTTACCAACATAATATCCAGGAGTGAGCTGTTGCTTGAGTTTTTTAGGTTAACCCTGGTTTGGTCTTTAATTAGTTGTGTAAATCCATAGGTGTCACAAAAGGTTACCAATGGTGCAGATACATTAGATAGCCAGTTTAAATTCAAATCACCAAGGATGATGGTATCTTCAGGGCCTAGATTGAGTATTGACTCTAGGTGAGATAGTAGTTTGAGGCCTGCAGAGGGGGGCCTATAGCAGCCAATCAATTTAAATGAAGACAAGTTAGGAAGGGATATTTTGATTGACAAACATTCAAATTCCTTTGGTTCGGATGTATTGATGAGGCAGGTTGCAGATATGGTGTCCTTAATGTATATGGCCACCCCACCACCACTGGAAGGGTGATCTGCTCTGAAGAGCTGATAGTTGGGAAGGTTTACAACACTGTCTTTTGTTGTAGGTCTGAGCCAAGATTCAGAGATGACCAGGAAGTCAGGTAGAGTATGTGCCACCCAAGCCTGTATTAAGGAGAACTTTTTTAAGAGGCTGCAAGCATTGAAATGTAGGAAGCTTAGGCCATTTATGGAGGATAGATCAGCAGGGGAAAAGAAACTTTCAATGGGGCCAGGATTTATTTCAATAGTACCAATGCAGATCAGATAATCACTCTGAATTCTACATGGAGGAATCTCCCATAGATTACGGATACAGATGCTCCCATTACATGAGAGAAGGAATAGTGGGTTATGTGACCCCCTTTTTTTTTACTATTTATTTACCAGGATGTAGAAGAATGATAGCTGGTGCCTCATTTTTTTCTATGTCAAATTAAGAGAGTGCCTTGTTTTCTTTCTTTTTTCTTAGTTTCATTCACTAATTTTTCTACTCCCATTTCCTCACTTAAAAAAGTTGTTATGAGCACTAAGTTATATTTCCAAGAATGTACTGGATTTTCTCTTTTTTATTATTGTATCATGTATTATTATTACCTGGTAACGTATTGTATTGTATGATTTCTATTTTCCCTAATAAGCACCCCTACTCTTTTGGGAAGAGTGCCTTGGGTTCTTTTATTTCCACCTGGACACCCACCAGAACAGCACCAGGATGGGTAGAAGGGACCTCAGTTTAACATCCCATCCAAAGGATGGCACACCCCAGCAGTACAGCACCCCCTAATGCTGCACTTGAGTGCCAGTGTTTTTAGGTATGAGCCCCGTCCCAGTGGGGGATGAGAACCCATGACCTTCCAGCCCAGGAGGATATGCAACCAACTGAACCATGCTGTAATTGCCTGTCCTTCTAGGAAACCATTATTACTTCAAGCTAGTTGCAGTGATTTAGTTTTTCTTTTTTTTTCTAATTCTCTTTCTTTTTCATGTTCTTTTTTCATTTTTATTTTCCCATTTTCAATGAATCAAAACAACTGAGTCCTGCAATTCCATAACTTTCTCTTCAGGATCACTAGACCAAGTACAACTTGCTTAATATTAGGGGAAGCAAGGAAGTGAAAATCATTTTCTAACTGGGATTAACAATAAATGGTGTTGACATCCAAGCTCCTTTTATCTATTACTTAACTATCACTAGGAGGGGCCTTATCATATGTTAACTTCAGGGCTAAGTAGTAGAGAATTTCCTGCACAAATGCATCATTGTTTTCAAAATCATCCAGCTGATTATACAATTAAATGTTCAACAATGAAAAAAAAAATTGCAATGAAAGGATATTCCATGTCCTCAGTCAAACTTTGTCCTAAATTCAATGCATAGTTTGCCATCAGCAATCTTGGGGATCTCATCTAGACTTCTGCTCTTACATTTCTGTTTTTACAAGGCTGTTTTGAAAAAGGGACCCACTGGTAATCTTCTGCCAGTTTTTTAGTTTCCCATGATTGATCTGCTTAACTTGTGACTCGCTGCCTATTTTGATTCTCCACATGATTCTTAAAACCTTGAGTAGTAGCACTTAGTTTGTACAGGATCATATAAGATTGTTTCTTCCTATAATAATCCTGAGCATATTCGTCATTATCTTGTGAGACTTTCGCAGGGATGCCTGCAAAAGCAAGGACAGTCTGGTAATGCTGGTGGGGGAAGACTTGTATGTTCACCACATGATTTAATGCATAAGATGAATATTTATTGTTATTACATTGATAGTAATGCTAATTACATTTTAGGGACTAATACCAAAATTAAGAAAAAGTCTGAAAAATAATTTTGTTAAAAAATCTGTTTTTAAAAACTATCATGAAATTTTTCCACATCAATATTTAAAAAGTGTATCTATATACTTTATTGTTATTTAAAAATATATTGATAACATTTATCTGATAAAATGTCTGTTGTGATGTCAATATACATATGTATATAGAAAAAGCTAGCGAAAACTGGCTGTTTCTATATCAATGACATGACTGCTACTGTTACAGAATAATGCTACAATAACAACAGCATTTCTTAATGGCTGGATTCCAAGCTTTCATTTAAAAAAGAATTAAGGTTTTAGTCCCAGAACTTCAAGTTGAACCCTTCAAAAGATATATATTTTTTTAAATGTGCTAACTCTGGAACTGTTATGGCTAGCAACTTATTTTTTATAGATGAAACTTGGAGTCAGCTAAGTAGATATAGTGGTAATGGCAATAGCAATTTTATTTATATGGTACCCAATCCCTGAGGCTCTGAGCACCTTACAATAAATAACAAAACAGTAATTAAATAACAGACTGCGTATCATCTAAAATCAAGAATCCAGGCCAAAACAGAAATTAAAAAAAAATTGGGGTTTCAAGGATCTTTTAAAAACAGCCAGTGAATGTGCATTTTTCACTTCCCAGGGAAGGGCATTCCAAAGAATTGGGGCTGCTACACTACATCCCATTTCACCTGAAGATTTTAACCAAGATCTGGGCACAGGCAGGTGGTCTGCCACCACTGACTAGAGGGCACAGTGTATGGCACCAGAAGGTCTTTCAGGTAGCCCAGACCCAGACTGTGCAGGGCCTTGTAGGTCAACAAGCAAACCTTGAAGTTAATGTGCTACCTGACTGGAAGCCAGTGCAGAGCATAGAGAACTGGTGTGTTATGCTCAGATCTGAATGTCCCAGCAACCAGGCAAGCTGCTGTATTCTGAACTAGCTGCAGGCAATGCATCAACCTTGTGGATAGCCCAAGGTAGAGAGCATTACAGTAATCCAATCTAGATGAGACTAAGTCATGCACTAGTGATGTCAGATCAGTCAGTTCAAGATAGGGTTCAATCCGGGTGATGTTACAAAGATGGTAAAAGCCACTGTGGACAACAGCTGACATCTGGAACTCCAGAGTCAGCTTGGATTCCACAATAATCCCCAGATTCCTTACCCTGTCTGCAGCACAAAGGGTCACACCAGCCAGCAAAGGAAGGGCTGCACTACTACTTGTTGCTGTGGAACCACAATGGCCCAGCTCTACAAATAACACCTCCATCTTGGATGGATTGAGCCTAAGCAAGCTAGCTGCCATCCAATCCTATGTTTCTCAGAAGCACTCACTCAGTTCCAGGACAGCAGCTCTATCATCAGGAGTGTAAGACACACAGCTTATTGATAAGATATCATTACAGTAACTGTATATAGGTATAAAAAAGTAAAATGTTTCATATCAATATAAAAAAAAAACTAAAATGGTTCACTAAATTTTTTACGTCCTGTCAGTTTTAACAACATATTATTTCAACAGGTATATGCATGTAGCAACACAGGAAATTAGTATTGTTAGAGTTTATACATATTGATCGGACTGTAGGCTTTCATTAAAAAAGCATTTCTATGATTAACAGTTCAATTGTTACAGATTTCAAAATATAGTTTCAAGCATTATAAAAATATCACATACGATTATTTTTGGAAATGTTTGGAAGATACCAGTGGTTGTTCTGTCTAAGAATAAACACATTCTTTTCTAGTTTCTCCTGAGGAATGATTGAGATTGATTAAGTTCCGTAGTAGGATCAACATGTTTATAGTAATTGGAAACCATACACTGACTGAAGTGACTAAAGTTGGATCGCTCTTAGCTGGATGTTTCCCCTTACCACAATTTATTTTTTGAAGGTTATTACAGAGTTCTGAAAACTGACCATTTTCATCCCTCTCCCAGTGTCCCCCCCACCCAAATCTCTGTTTCTTTATTAAGTTTAAAGGTCTGTGTTGGGAGCTGGCGAGAGACAAACACTTGACTACATGGTCTCTGTCCTGTGGAGAAGTACAGAGAAACAGGGAGACATTGCTAAAAACAAGATTTAGATAAGGTATGCCACCTATGCTTTGAAAGTTTGTCTCCTTTTCAATCAAACTTAGTACTGAGCCTCCTGTCATGCAGATTTTTTTGGTGTTACTTTGTCCCGCTACAGGAGGAAGACCCAACTGGTGGAGCGGGGGTTGCCCTGTTGTCGCAGTGGGACTGCAGCATGTGGCAAAAGGCCAGTCAAGACAGCTGAAAAGACACCTGGAAAAAGCAGAAATGCACAATCCTAAGACTGCATCCAGCTCCTATTATTGAAGGGGCATTCTGAATTTATATGGTTTTATATATTTATTTTTGCACGTATTGAGATTTTGTAGGGGAAACTGTGCTTGGACTGCTGCCCATATATTGTGTAGTTTTGAGTTTTATTTTGCCCGGCAGTATAAATGGGGCAGTGTTCTTTTTAAGTTTTCAATTGTTATTCATTTTAGTAGTATAGAGTAGTATACAGATATTGAATAGGAACTTATTTAAAATTATGTGCCATAACCTCACTGGCCAATCACAGTCATGTGGACTGACACTTGAAAAGAGCATGTGCAAAATCAGTGACTAGGCTCATTTCTTCACCTGGATACTAGCTGTGCACTTACTAGTTGGCATCTGAAGAAACTGTTGAGTATTGCTGAACGCTGCTTAGATGCAGAAGATAGACGACAGATAATTTCTGCAAAAATCTAGCTGCCATTTACCGTGTTGTATCTGCTTGAAGGCTAACAGCAAAGTATAGAATTTCCATTGTTAATGGTCGATGGTGTTTTTTAGGATAAAGGCAGATAGTCATTTGTGATGACATAGCCAACTTAGATGTGTAATGAGTCATAAGAGCAGCAGGAGGAGGGCAACTGCAGTTTTAGAAAATTGTATTGCTATTGCACTAAAAGTAAGTAGCCTTTATTTTGCAAACTGTTTGAAAGCTTTTATATTAATGCCTATTAGATAGGATATTACAGACTAATTGCTGAGTTAAGACCCTTTACTGAAATAGTTAAAAAGGGCTGGGGGATGTAAAGCAAGTAACACCTGAATTTACCTTTTTTTTCTGTATTTGCCCTAATGAACTATATAAAATCAGTCAATTCTAATGTGGACGTTAAGGAGTCAGAATGTCCACTAGAGCAAAACATAGTAAAACTGTTGACCCTCATGACAGAAGACTGCACAATCAGTGTTCAAAGCTACAGACATTGCAATTACCTCACAGCTGAGAAAGGTGCCCTATTAAAGGTGACTGAGATAAAAAGACTATTAACATATTTGCCAACTTGAATGGTGAAAGTATCTGACCTAGTAAGAGTTTCAAGAGTCAAAACTGCCATACGGTGAAGAAAAGGGGAACTGTTTGACTTAAGATACATGACCCGTATTTTTTTTTTTAAGAACAAGAACAAGGTCTAGTTTAATGATTCAGATTACAGAATTTCAAAAAGGGAAGCACTACACAATTATTCTCATAAGTGAAAAAATAATTTATTTAAAGAATAAGTGAACAAGAACCACCTAATATTTTAGAGTGTCAGTGTTTACAGTTTCTGCTGGGAAATCTGATTGTAATTGAAAAGTACAATATACTAGGGATCTGTGCATTAGAGTTTATCTAGGTTGTAAATAGCTTTGTACTAGATTCTTTTTAAATTTGTGATATACTTATAACTTGTTGAACAGTGTTAGCCCCTATTCCATATTGTAACTTATTTCTAGATGGTTTGCACCAGAAAACAAGCAACCATGGAGGTAGAGACAGAATTATAGGATTGTCCCTTAGAGATACAGGAATTTGCTCCAGATAAGGATAATATCAATGGCTGTGAAGAGCAAATTACTATCCTGGATTCTGCTATTACTATCTCTAGCCAGAAGTCAGTTAATTCTATGGGGCCTGCATCTTGGACACAGATGTCACTTAAAAAATAAAAGTGGGGGAAAAATAGTAACTAAAAAGCTTAAAAAGTCTAAAAAAGATAGTAGTTTACCCAAGAAAAAAGCTAAAATTACACTTGCTAAGGATTGCAAAAACAGTGAGATTCAACCAAAAGCTAAGCAAAGTAGAATTAATGAGTTTGTATTAGAAACTATTTCAGCAAAGAAAAAAAGAGCAGAAAGTTTAATTCAGGCAGAAAAAATTTCCATACCAAATGTGTCCCTGATCTGTTGTAATGATATTCAGCAGGGGAATTCTGGGACTAGTCAGGAACTTTCCAGACTCTCGTCAACTCCAAAAATGTTTAAGGAGGATGACTCCTTTCCCCCAAACCTATGAAAATAGTAATGGATATAGCAGTCTGACAATCACCTCAATACTGACAGTTAAAAAAATGCAGACGCTATCCATCAAACTAAAAAAACTTACTAAGGAGGTCTCTATAGATCTATACAATGATTCTTTTACAGACATCTCCGATTCTCTTGCTTTTTCCCCAGAATCTGAACCTATAAAAATGAGGGAAGCACTAATTGGCCTACTAATTTATAGGGTATAACAGAAGACATACAGGAAGCCATAGTTGGATTAAAAAAAGCTAAATACTTAAATTAATAATACAATCCTTTCTAACTCTCATTATTGCTCTGTCTTGGGGAACCATGGGACTAAAGACTTCATTGCAGTTTATCCATTTAGCCTGGATGAAGAAGGTAAAAAATATATGAGGGACCCTTATGCAGTCCATTTAATGATTCCTGATCAGTTAGTGGGGTCTGTAATAAAATGGAGACCCTCAAATGTAATATTGCCATAAATGGCTGCAGATTAGATGATGTGCTTAACAAACTGGATAAATCAGTTCCTGTGGTAGGGTCACCCTCCACATTGCTTACTGACACCTCACATGCAAGACCAGATTTTTCTACAATCTGTATTCCTAATTCCCCAGTAAAGGAAAAGATGAAGGCAGGGAAACAGAGTAAGAAAACAAGGAAAAAGAAAGCTGATTTTCAGTCCCATGTTTCAGATGCCAGCATATCTAAGGTAACACACAACAATGGAGAAAAAATAAAAGCTACCAATAAAGCTCCAAGTGTGTTTACTGAAAATGGGGAAAAAAGATAGTGTGCAAATAACAGAGAATCAGAAAATGAAGCGTACTGATAAATAAGTACTGAGTAAAGAACATAGTCCAACTCACATGACAACTAGCAAGGAGCTAGTGAGCTCCATACACTTAATTAACTAACAATTGGACTTTTTTAGGGATGACTTAAAAATTTCTAGAGAGGACTGGCAAACGTGGTACACTGAGGCTCAGCATATTACTGATGGTCTAGCAAAAAAGGAAGACCCAATGGGGCTTTCTTAAATACCCAGCTTCCAGCCCAAAAAGAAATTGGCTGATTTGCTGGGCTGTGCATCTATATGCCTATATGGTTATCACTGGAGGAAAGTACTCACAGCAGACCAAAATAAAAAGCAGATTGTGCAACTACTAAGGGCAGCCACTGGTTCTGATATTGTTGAAAGTGATATAGTCCAGCTCTGGGATGACAAGGACTTTGAGGGCCAAAAATGTGTGTTTCTATTCTGTTCTAATGCTAGGATAGCTAATCAAATATTGCTAAATAATAAATGTCTGAAGTCCCAGGGTTATTCAGTAGACTTCATTAATAGGAAACAACTGAATCAGTTCCAAACTGAGATCAAAATAGGAAATATCAGCATTTTTGGTTTGAAGCCTATACCAAATGAAAATCAGGGCAAGCTGAAAAATGCTGTGTTTAACCTATTTACACATGCTTTAAAGATCACAGCTATAAAAATAATTATAAAAATAATTAAAATCCACATGTACAAGGTATATAATAGCTTGGGTCACGTTGATGTTGTATTGTCTGGTGAGGGTACATTGGACAAAATACTCCAGAGAGACCCTCTATTGGATCCAGTGGGGGGGTTCATATTGTTGATAGTAATGTCCTAAGCCCCCCCAAATTTTTGTAATAAATGTAATAAGCATGTTAATGAGGAGTTTCCAGTGCATAGGAAGCTGTCCCTATATGGCCTGTGTAGAACAGAAAAAAGAGAATGATAAGAAACTAAATTTGATCATAGCAGACCTATTTGAACAATTGCTTAACATTTCAGTAGAAGATCACAATGCTTTGTCAGTTCAAAGAATGGGTAATGACCTTGAAACTGACCAAATTCAGATTACAGTAAATTATATGTTTGTATGAATAAATATTGCACAATCTTTCTATATTTGATGCAATGGGACTTTATATTACCCCTACTGATCATGTTGCAGGTAGTAATGAAGTTTTTTCTTCAGATGGGAATCAGAATTCTAAACATTCTACTTCTGGCATGCAAAACAAGGTTAGGGCAGAGTCAGGCAAATCAGAAATAGAATAGAATATTTCAACCTCAAATCATTTTAACTTACTTAGTGAACAGGGTGATTGACAGGTGGGTCCTGTCCCCATAACAGGGGCTAATGTATCAGATCTAAAAGACAATTTACTGATCATATCATGGAATATAGCTGGACTGGTAACAACATTTGTAGATAACGACTGTATGGAATTTATGAGTCAAACTCTAATTATATGTTTACAGGAAATTTGGCACCCATCAGTAAATGATGTTACACTTAACGGTTATTCCACTTATCAGCTTCCTGGTAACAAGCATTTTAAGTTTGGCAGGCCTTCTGGAGGCCTTGTCACTTGGATTACAATTATGAAAGATGTGTCATCTGACCTATTATTTTCACATTCTTTTTCACATTCTTTCTACATAAAACTGAGCTCTATTGAATTCTGCCTCATCGATGTTTATATACCTCCCTGCAATTCTAAATTTCCTGATTCTAATATTTGGGAAACATTGGATGATCTTATCCATACGATATGGTCCACAACTGCATGTGAAACAAATTTAATGTGTGGTGACTTTAATGCCAGAGTAGTTAATTATGATGGCTTTTCAGATAATGATGTACAAAACTGGTGATTTAAAAATGTTTGTAAGTTCCCTAGAGCCTTTTTAGACCTGAAAACAAATAAAAGAGGCACTGAGCTTATAAACATCATAACACCTTATAACATTGTTCCACTTAATGGAAGATTAAGAGGTGATACTGTGGGTAATTTTACGTATTATAATAAAACTGGCCCCTCAGTTATTGATTTCATATTTTGGAATGACAACATGGGTATTTGGGATTCTTGTGAAATTCTGCCTAGAGTGGACAGTGATCATTTCCCCTTAGATTTGTGATATAAATCCTTAAACATAAAAACACTGGCTCACTACTATAATAATTTGGAGATAAGGAACAATGATAGGGTTACATGGAATCATATTTATAGCAATAAGATAGGTAATAAAATTTGTGAATTTTTTCCCAACCCTGACTGTATTTTACAAAATGATCCCAGTTTAGTCAATTGGAAAAGTGCTTTGAATCCATCAGGAAACATCTATTGGTAAACAATAAAGGTCATAAAGTTACTATTAATACATGGTTTGACAAAGTATGCTGCCAGGCTAAAAAGCAGTTAAATCAGCTCATGAGGCTAGTCAGAAGCAACAATCATGTAGTTCGATTCAAATCATTAAATCAAGTCAGGGATTCTTATAAAAAATTACTAAAAGAAAAACAGTTAACTTATAACTCACAGCGGGAGAAGATGCTGAATGCCATCAATAATAATGACCACCAAGCCTATCAGCAGATGGTCGCTCAGGGAATGAGCAACTTTAAATTCTGTATAGATTCTAATATTTCTTTAGATACATGGCAAAGTACTATACTGAAATATTTTATGATCCAAGCCATTTAAATGTATCTTCTTGTCTAGGAGCTGACATGTCACATTTTATATTCTGTAGACATTCTGAAGTATATTATGCCATAACTACCATGAAAAAACACAAATCACTGGATCCTGATGAGATCCCAGCATAAATATTGTTTGATTCCCCTTCGCTTTGGTCTTCTATACTGTGCTTATGCCACTTTTTAACTGTTATGCTAAAGATCTGAATTTTCCAAATTCATGGAAAGGAGCTATAATAATTTCAATGCACAAAAAAGAGGACAAGTCAGACCCCAGGATGTATAGTCCCATTTCCCTTCTAGGATATTGTGCGAAAATGTTCTCTAAAATAGCATTGTCTAAGCTATTGGAACAAATCAAATTATTGGGAGATCTTTGAATATCAGGCTGGCTTTTGTGCTGGTTATTCCACCAACGACAATTGCTTCATTTTGGCTCATCTCTATGAAAAACACATAAAATTACATAAGCAGAAACTATTTCTTGCTTTTATAGACTTAAGCTCTGCTTTTGATTCTCTCGTGATCCATCTTATGGTCAACAATGAGGGAATGTGGTATAGATGTAGAACTTACTGCCATTATAAGAGAACTGTATTCTAATACCTGGGCCCGAGTTAAATTAGGAACAACTGGTCAATTGTCAACCACATTTAAAAGAAATCATGGGGTAAGACAGGGCTGTGTGTTAGCCCCTATCCTATTTTGTATTTATATTAATAATTTACTTCTTTCTTTGGAAAGCTCATCAACTGACTCTCCCAAAATAATCAAGAAAATCTGCCCTGTACTGGAGTATGCAGATGACCTTGTTTTGCTATCACTAACACAAGGGAGCCTACAGAGAAAACTTGACCTCTTGAATGATTATGCTGATAAACATAAATTAATTATTAATGAAAATAAAAGACATGTCATGATTATGGGATCAAATAAAGTAACTAGAGTTTGGAGGAAAGGTGAGAAAAAACTTAGTACTATGAAAACTTATGTTTATTTAGGTCTACATCTATCAAATGATGTAAATGGACCAAACATGTTAATTCCCTGCTCCCTAAATTAAAACAAACTGCAAATTCCCTAAAATCTTTTAACCAGAAGTATGGGGTAATTATGTTAAGCCACTAATCACTGCGGTTAAGACAAAGTATTATGCACAAGTTTTGTTCCATACACAAATATGGGATCTTGAAAATTTTCAGGTAGTCGAAACTCCATTAAACAAACTATTGAGAACTTGTCTCGGTCTGAATAATGCTACTCCTGTTGCACTTTTGCTAGCAGAATTAGGTCTAGGTAGACCTAGCATGCTCACAAGCTAGGAAAGTGAATTACTGAATTAAACTGCTTTCCTTTGATTATAATAGACCACCAGTTCTGTCATTGAGTGGAAAGTACTTTTGGGAAGAAATAGGCTGTATGAAGTCCAATTGGCTGTTAGGGACTAATGCTATTCTCAAAGCCACAGGTTTAACCATTGTAAGGAAATACAGGGATAAAAATACAACCATTAGTCTTAAATATAAATCCTATTTTACAAAAAAGTTATAAATTATTATAAAATTCTGGATTTACTATTTCAAACCTGAAAATAGCCCAATGGGTACATTCTAATGATGCTCTATTTAAGTTTTTTTATTTTGTTGTTTAACCAGATATAGCACACTAAGCTGAAAGCTTTTTTACAGGAGCTACCTGGGAGCACAAGGAGGTTAAGTGACTTGCTCAGGGTCACACAGTATGCAAGTGGAAGCTGTGGGATTCAAACCCAGGTCTGGTCTGCTAGATGTCACCAGATTTGCAACTCAGAGCCTTAGACCACTGCGCTATACTGCCTCCTAAATTATAGAGTATACTCCTAAGTATAGAGAGTACTTGGATGTACTGACTGATCTAAAGCAAAGGCAGCTTTTTACTAGGTATAGATTGGAAATGTTTCTGAGTAATGTCCTATTGACCAGGTACAATAAAGTCTGGAACGCCAGTTATACTTATTGTTTATGTACTAATGAATGTATGGAAGATCTGTATCATGTAATTATGATTTGTCCCTGGTATGAAACACCAAGAAAAGTTTGGAGGAGAGGATGACCCATGTTCTCACCACCATTGAGCATGGCTTTGGTGGCCTAACTGCTGCTGTGCAGGCCCATGCTGTGGTGCTGTGGGACACTATCACCACAGCACTGCAGGGTGCACCCAGATGCCAATGCAGCCATGCCTCACATGGGCAGCAGTGTGGCAGGGGTTCACGCAGGGTGGGAGCAACCTCCTCAACCCCTACCTCCTGTTCATCCACAGGACATGCATGGCATCGTGGCCGCCCTCCCTCCACTCCTATGCAGGCCTCAAGGCGTGGCTGCAGACAGCCTGCCCTCCCAACCTCACCTCAATCCACCCCAACAATGTCCTTGGCACATAGCATGCCCAGCAGTTTGCCCCGTACACAGGGTGTGTATCGTGTGCACAGCGGCAGGCGCAGCTGATGTACTCCATCACATGGGTGCTGTGGCCCTGACTCCCTCACCTGCATGCCTATGCACAAAGTCACTTCCCATGTCCTCTACACAAACACAGTCCTCCATGGCCCTTGTTCACTCCCATATCACATAGAAACATAGAATTTGATGGCAGATAAGGACTGCTTGGCCCACCCAGTCTGCCCATTTCCCTACCTACTGGATAAGCTGTAGATCCTAGTTAACCAGCAGCCTACTTCTTCCTACCCCCACCCCCCAGAATTGCCTTATGACTATCCCATGCATGCTTGAATTCCACCACTGATTTTGACTCCACAACCTCCTCCGGAAGGCCATTCCATCCATCCACAACCCTCTCTGTGAAAAAATACTTCCTTAAATTACCTCTGAGCTGCCCCCTCTATCTTCAAATTGTGCCCTCTTGTTCTTGCACACTTCTTTTTTTGAAAGATGCTACCCTCTTGGACTTTGTTGATTCCCTTGAGGTACTTGAAAGTTTCTATCATGTCCCCCCTCTCCCTTCTTTCCTTGAGGCTATACATAATGGCTCCTTAAGTCTCTCTTCATATGTCCTCCGGTGCAGACCCTGCACCATTTTAGTTGCCCTCCTCTGGACAGCTTCCATCCTGTCTATGTCTTTGCGGAGATTGGGTCTCCAGAACTGCACACAGTACTCCAGATGGGGTCTGACCAGCTGTCTGTGCAGAGGGATAATAACTTCCTGTTTTCTACTGGTGATGCCTCTCCCTATGCATCCCAGTATCCCCCCAGCCCTCATTGCTGCTTTCTCACATTGCTTGCCCACCTTTAGGTTATCTGATATGACTACCCCCAGGTCCCTTTCCATTTTTGTTGTTGTTAGTATCTCACCCCCCATTGTGTACTCTTCCCCTGGGTTTTTGTTTCCCAGGTGCATTACCTTACACTTCTTAGCATTGAATCTAAGCTGCCATACATTTGACCATTCCTCTAACCTTGCCAAGTCCCTTCTCATCCTTTCCACCCCACCCTGTGCATCAACTCTGTTGCAGATCTTAGTGTCATCTGCAAAGAGACATACTTTTCCTTCAGTCCTTCTGCAATGTTGCTTATAAAGACATTGAAGAGGACTGATCCTATCTGAACCCTGCGGTGCCCCTGGTAACCCTCCTTTCTTCTGAGTGGACTCCATTTACTATTACTCTCTGTGTCCTATTCTCCAGCCAATTCTTTACCCAGGCTGTCATCTTGGGACCCACTCCCAGGCTGGCTAACTTATATATTAATCTTTTGTGTGGGACTGTGTCAAATGCCTTGCTAAAGTCTAGGTAGGCCATGTCCACAGCCCCTTCCTGATCTACTACTTTGGTCACCCAGTCAAAGAAATCTATCAGATTCGTCTGGCATGACCTTCCCGCTGTGAATCCATGCTGTCTAGGGTCCTGTGCCCCTCTGGCCTCTAGATACTCGACAATTCTTTCCTTTAGAAGTGATTCCATCATTTTCCCTATCACTGAGGTTAAACTAACAGGTCTATATTTTCCTGCTTCTGCCTTGCTCCCACTTTTGTGAAGGGGAATCACATCTGCCCTCCTCCAGTCCTCGGGTACCACCCCATCCTCCCATGATTTGTTAAAGAGGCTAGTCAGTGGTGTCACTAGTTCTACCCTTAGTTCTTTTAGAATTCTGGGATGAATCCCATCAGGCCCCATTGCTTTGTCCACCTTCAGTTTTAAGAGTTCTTTCAGAACCCTTTCTTCTGTAAATGGGCTGGTATCAACTTCTGTATCCAGAGTGTTACTAGTGTTTGTTTTATGTACCTCCCCCTCTTCCTTTGTAAATACTGAGCAAAATATTTGTTTAGTATCTCTGCCTTTTCACAGTCTCCCTCTGCCCACCCTCCCTCCCTTTATTAAGCCTCACTATCCCTCCCTTGGTCTTCCTTTGCTCCTGATGTACCTATAAAAGGTTTTATCCCCCTTCTTAACTGAGTTGGCTATCTTTTCCTCGGTTTGGGCCTTTGCTGTTCTGACTGCCTTCCCAGCCTCCTTTTGCTTTAACTGATACAGTTCTCTGTCCTGCTCCTGCTGCAATTCCTTGTACTTCCTGAATGCTTTCTTTTTCTCTTGAACCTTCACTGCCACTTCCTTTGAGAACCATAGTGGTTTCTTACATCGTCTTGTTTTGTTTATTTGCTTCACACAAAGGCTCGTTACCTCTGTGATGGCAGTTTTTATTATTCCCCATTGTTCTTCCACCCCTCCTTCCCGCCCATTTGCTAGTGCATTCCTTAGGCACTCACCCATTTTGACAAAGTCAGCACCTGCCATCACATATATACAGTGCTGTTTCTTGTGCGCACGTGGGTGGTGGCCATACCTCTCACCCTTTTGTCCCCGACCATATGACAGTGCCTCTCAGGATGTGATACTACTGAGCAGAATGTGGACCTCATTCTCACTGCATTCCCTCAGCAGCTAACTGACCTGTTACATTGTTTGCTTATCTGTTCAGGCCGTCTTTTCTTAATTGCCTGTTTTTGTTGGCATCATCTATGATGAGGAATTTCTTTACAGTGTTGCCACTGAGTGCGGGACAGGTCCTCACATTCTGGAATAGGTAGCTGCAGTGATGTAACTGTAGTACTGTTCCTCGTACTGTGTTACAGTTGAGGGGTATGGTGGTGGCCCACACATACATCACACGCACCGCACACATCACATGCATTGCACCACATCACATCACCACACTGGCAATGTGTACAGCACGGATTTCACTGTACTGTATATGCACTACCATTAAATATACTGTTGACAACATTTTATATGTCTGTGTTTTCTGTACTCACCGTCCATCCTGGTTCAGTGTCTCAATGATGCTGCTCCTGTGCTCTATGGCCTGCTGGGCCATGTGCAGATCCCGCCATCGAGTTGCTCTACTATCCCCCTTACCCCTGGCTCTGGCTCACTGTCAGAATGTACCTCAGGTTCAGGTGCACGTATCCCATGGTTCAGTGCCATGTTGTGTAGCATACAACAGGCCAGGATGACACGGCATACCTTCTGAGGGCTGTACTGTAAGGCACTGCCTAACTGGTCTATGCAATGGTACCACATCTTGAGCATCCCAAAGACCCTCTCTATGATGTTCCTTGTAGCAGCATGTGTGCCTCATTGTACCGTTCCTCAGCCACTGTTGCTGGCCGAGGTACTGGTGTCAGCAGCCAGGGTCGTAGGGAATAGGCACTGTCCCCTGTGGAGATAAATCAGGTGTTAGTGTTGCTGTCCTGCACAGTGCCCACTGCTGCTCTGAACCATTGCTCCCTGCCCCTCCCATGGCTACCTTTGCCTATCCCCCTCTTCCCCTGTGCTATCACCTGTTGTAGTTGCCCATACTGACTGACTAGATGCCCACGTGGAATCCTGCCCTCCTCAAATGCCCTGCACAGCCGGGAGTGGTGCCAGATGAAGGCATCATGGGCACTGCCAGGATACTGTGCAAAGACATTGCTAATGCACCCTGTTGCATCGCACACCACCTGGCAATTAATGGAATGGAAGACCTTCTTGTTCACGTATAGGTCACTGGCATCACCAGGTGGTGCACTGATGGGGACATGGGTGCAGTCAATGGCACCAAGTACAGCGGGTAGGTGTGCAACTCGATGGAATTGCTGCATGGTTGCTGTGCACTTTGCTGCCGTGCTGGGGAATACTATGAACTCACCAGCATGTGGCAGGAGAGCATCAAGGAACTGGGTCAGGAGGCGCAATGTGGTGGACTGCAATATCCCAATGGTGTCCCCCATTGGGCGCTGAAATGTCCCAGTGGCTAGGATGTACATCGCTGCTGTCACCTTTTGCTCAGCTGACATGGTGTGGCTGTGCCTGGTGTTCGGCTGCAGCTCCTCATGCAGGAGTTCGCATAGCTGCCTCAACATTCCCCTGTCCAACCTGTACCAGCCAATGGTGTTGTCATCAGCCAGGGCCTCAAAGGATACTCTGGGCCGGTACCATCTGTGTGCAGCATATCTCCTCCTTCGTCTAGGTAATGGGTCTTGTTGGGCCTGCTCTCTTTCATCCTCCTCCACAGCCTGCTCCATCAGGTGCAGCACTACAGCATTGCTAAAGAAAGCCATTGTGTTACACTTCCTGGTCCAACCACTCCCTCCTCTGTGGATTGCCCTGGGTTTAGGCCTTCCTTTTCTAGGCAGTAGGTAGTGCTGTGCTAAGCGCCTCGCAATGGTGCATTGCACAGTGCTATATCTCTGAATATCCCATTGCGCCCATATGCAGGTTCCCGAACCTCCACTTTGCCCCTTGCATACATTATGTTTTAGCCCAGTGCTATTGCGTTTAGCACGTGCAATCTCTATCTTTGAATATGGCTGTCCTGCGCCAACCCTGCACTAATCCTGCGCAAACGGTTAGAACGTCACGCTAAGTTTTGAATATCTGGGCCTCTGTGTATCACATTTTACAGAAACTGCATTTACACATCATGGATTCTTGTTTCAGAGCAGTTCTAGATAGTTTTGTGGTATGGTTAGTTATCTGCTCTCTCTCTGCATGTGTGAGATTCAAATCTAAAGCAGTTTGACAACTTTGAAGAGTTTATTACACTATTCTTCTCTGTTTCTGGGGAATTGTGGTTATTTTTTGCTCTTATATATTTAGGTTTATACTTTAAAGATCTTATTGTTCTTATGTAGTTAGTTATATGCTTAAAATATCTTATTTTTCCTTTCTGCATTTCAGCCAGTCAACAGTACTGTAGCTTTCTGAGGGTGGTGGGTCAGAGCAGAGGTTACCGCTGATGTTGACTGAGATTCTGCACTCTGCAAATTCTTTTCTTTGTTCTTATTTGAATTGTTGTATTATAAAAACATATTTTATCTTACTTTTTTGATTCTTAGTCTTAATAAACCCTGTCTTCTCTGATTTTTCTTTTACTAACCCTTTCATAATGAGTGACACAAAATCAATTGGTGGTGGCACTACTACAGTTATACAATTGTCCCTTCCCCATCCTGACATATACCTGGTCCAGAGGAAGGAGGTAGCTCACACTCAATCACTGCAGTTCCAGGCAGCAGAGAAGTTGCTTACTGTATTTAGTATTTTCAATGGGCAATAATAAATGTAAAGATGAAGATACTGAGCACTTTTAAAGATGCTATACCTATACTTACAATATGAGGGAATAGATAGTAAATTGAATTGCCTTTGAGTTTCGGCAGTTACTGGATGCCTAAATAGAAAATGGCTAACAAATTAATATTGGTTAATTTGGAAGGTGATCATACTTCAATGCACACACCTCTGATCTACATGCCCTTAACTTAAAAATATTAATTTAAGCTTTAACCGACATTTTCACATTTTTACATGTGTATAAAAATAGCTTTTCACTTGTTGCACTACCTCCTTGTTGAAAGATTAGCAAGCTCCGAAGTTCTGGGGGTACTCAGTTATTTTCATTGGCATTCTGGAAAATAAAAAATACAGTTTGCACTTTAAATTGATTTGATTGTGTGTGCTGCTGTTTCTTTGTTTGAAAGGCAGAGAAGTTGCTACCTGTGCCCTCCTTGAACTGCTGCCACCTCCAGTACCAGCTGCAGAACCCATAACCAGTCATATAAGTTTGCCATCAGTGTTCCTAGAGTGGGACTTCTTTAACATTGATCCAGTGGACACTAGCGTGGCCACCTGTACACTGTGTTATTCCAGAGCTAGTTGTTGAAAGAAGGCTAGCCATATGTGTGCCGCTGGCCATCATAGTCACCAAATGTACCAATATGGAGCAGTATGGGAAGAACACCAGAGGAGGCAGTGGCTCAAAGTGATGCAGTGGTTGGTGCTAGATATTTGGGATGAGAAACATCATTTGCCAAGGGTAATAAATGGGAATGCACCCAGAAAATGACACAGCAGGAGGAGGAAGTGATTGAAAGTGACAGTAGAAGAAAAAGTCCTTAGGGTGCACAGTCAAGGCAGGCAAAGAAACTTAAGTGAGCTGGAGGAGAAAATCAATTCATTGCTCCGTAGGTTGAAAATAGTTGAAGAAAAAATCAGTACTGTTTTGTCAGACCAGCACAAGATCCTTACAGAACTTGATGACTTACTCCCTCTCCCACTACCACAATCATCAGGCCTATCACCACCATCATCATCAGGTCTACCATCATCATCATCTTCTTTCTCACCACCTTCTGAACAATAGTGAAAACTTCACAAACTGGTATTCTCAGAAGGCCAGGAGGAATCAGGGCTCTTGTTGTTGGAGGCTGGTTGTCCCTTCCAACAGTGGTGCAACTAGCACATATTGACCAGTAGTGCACAGCAATTTAAATATTTGATCTCTCAGGTATGCTGTATTATTACTGACTTTCAGACATGGGCCAGCAGTTCCCATGAAATGTAATATTTCATCCCTCAGGCATGCAGTATTATTATGGACTGTAGGGCAGCACTGGAATACAATTTTATCTTCTTGTTGCAGTTTTATTTCATACAGCCATTGAGTAATTCCAATTTAACCTTTTCCATGGTCTATTTCTTCCTCTGACAAAAACTAAATGCTGCTAGTGTGTTATCTTAGCAAATCATTCAAGCATTCTGCAAATAGGGTATCCTGTAATAAGGGCACTCACTAGTGAGTGCACACAAAAAGGGTGACTCAATAGCGGTGCCTTATCAGATGGCCACTGGATGAGGGGCGGACAGCAGCTACAGTGACATCCTGTTGCTATATTTACACACGTGAGTGGGGGAGTGAGCACTGTGGAGGGGGATGGAGGGTTTGTGTGACGTGTTGTGGAGATGGGCTGCTGAGCTGCCTCATGGCGTGGTGGGTGGGTCACAGGCTACAGCTGCAAGGGTGCCATGTTTGGGTCCGGGTGCATATACATTTTGTTGTGCCCTGCCCGAAATATATATATCTTTTTTAATTTGCACCCCCCGACATGCACTCCCCTAGAGTTGAGAAACCTTTAGTAGGGGGTTGCGGGGGGTACAGCCCCCCCCACATAAACATAGAAAATGCAAGTCCCTGGCACCCTTTTGCCATGTGCCGGGGTGTACATCAGCGAAATTGATTTTCACCAATGTACATTCGCCATAACAGCGATCACCTTTGTGCAATTGCAATTACCACACAGATCCTGCCAGTTACTCTAGTGTTGTCTTTTCCATGCCCAGATCCTTTTTTCATACTTTTTGTAAACTAAGTGTTACTTCTACATAGGCTTCATAATGACTATGTGACCCCACTTATGTGCACTTCCTCATTCTCCTCACTCATCATGGCTGTTACTGTAAACATAGCAAACAAGAGGCCTGCTTCTACACCCTGAGGAAGACTGTCAAGGCAATAGGGCTTGTCAGGTCAGGACAGCTGAGATGAACTCTGTATCAATCACCTAATTTTTATTGTACTTTTCACTGCACCAAATAGCTCTTTAAAGAAATAATAAAGCAGTCAACATGACAGCAACAGGACTACTTTGTTTTTTGTTCTTGAAGATGCCTTATTCCTCCTGATCACTGGCTCCACCATACCATGACCCATGAACTGTTGCGCTTTCCTCATAGTATGTCTATCACTAAAGATGCTGCAAGAGCAATCTGAAAAAGATGCCTGTTTCCTCCTGACTTCTGCCTCCTCCTCTGTGCCACTGTCATTGCAGTGTAATGCTTTCCTTTCAGTATGCCCATCAACATAGATGCCACAGAAGTAATCTGAGCAATATGCCTGCTACTTCTGTACACCACCTCTTCTGTGCCACTGCCCATGCACTGTTATGCTTTCCTCACAGCATGTCCATCACTAATGATGCATCAAGAGTGGTTCAAACAAGATGACTGCTTCCTTCTGATCTCCGCCTAAGGTTGATGATGAATTCATAAAATCACATTATCCATCTGCTTGAGAACTGAGACACTGAGGAGTGTGAGGGTGGTTTCACAAATAAGACTGTGAGAGAGCAGGCTCAAACAATTTACTATTGAGATGCAGTGTTGAATCTCACCAATCATGTTTCCCCACTGACACCCATATGTTACTGTATCTTTCCCTCTCACTATGGCGTTGTGTTTTATTTTTAATTGTCTCATGGAATGTTTTCACATTTTTCTTACCTGTGCATGGCCTCTCAGGGTTGTTTCACATTATTATTTCACAGAAGGTTATCACAGTTTGTTTCTAACCTTGTACACTGTCTCAGAGACATATTATTTTCCTTTGGCCTGCTCCTCATCCAATATCAGCATGTGCCTCCAGTACATAGCCCAGATAACCAAGGCTCTGTGTTTAGTATAAATGCCAGTGAACATGAACTTAATGCATGATGATGATGCCCATACTCTGTCCTGCTTCTCCTCCAATATCTGCAGCATGAGTCTCCAGTGCATATTACAGAAAAAAGGGCCTCTGTGTCCAATGTAAATGCTACTGAACATGACTCTGATGCCTGATGATGATGTTGTTTCATCCTCTGTCTTATTCTTACTCTGATATCTTCACTTGCCTTCAGTGCATACGCAAGACAGCCCCATTACAATCATATTAGGACACACTGGGAAAATTGCTGTTATCAGCTTAGTATGTCTTCACTGGTAAAAAAGATAAATAAACAAATTAATGACATAAATACATATATGTGAACCTGATAGCTGATGTAGGATGCTACATCACACTCGGATGATGGCAAAATAATATAAGTCATACACTGTTGGTTGGTATTTCCATTGGTAAATCCATATTTGATTTATATGCACAGTACCTTACGGATATTTCATCTCATATTTTTTCCTTTTATATTTGACAGGTGCAGTGCACCTCCTGCTGCTGCTGCAACTGCCTCTCCTTTCCTTCTCCTTGGACCCTGTTTCTTCCAGAGTGTGCCACCTATAGCATATGGCAAGTATAAATATTTAATCTTTCTTTCTTTCTTTCTTTCTTTCTTTCTTTCTTTCTTTCTTTCTTTCTTTCTTTCTTTCTTTCTTTCTTTCTTTCTTCCTTGACCAGAACATTTACAATAAGTTGAACTAATACTGAAATAAGGGAGAAAAGACAAAGATTAAATTGTTTGTCACTGAGTGGTATAATATTTCAGTTTTTGCATCTCATTAATTTTTTAATTTATATCTTGATAGGTATACTCCATGTTGCTGCTGTAGTTATGTCACCTCTCCTGCTCTTTGGACTGTGTGTCCCCCAGGGCAATGCTCCCTCTAATATATGGAAAGTTATAAGTATTAACATTTAATAATTTTCTTTTTTTATTAAGTTTTCTTTTTCATACTAAGTAAGTAAGCGGAAGCAATGGAAAATACACAAATGCTACCATGTGAAGTTTAATGGTGAATTTTTGTTTGATTCATTTTTCACATTACAGCTGAGCTTGTGAACACTCAATTCTGCAACATTCTGCAGCAGAGTTAATGCAAGAAACAAGGCAGTTGCAAGTCAATGGCAGTTAGTCCTCTTTGTTCTGCAGGCATCTGTGACATTGCATTGCATCCTGGTGGGCACTACTGTATATTTTATAGGTCTGTCAGACTGTGATTGACACAGGTGAAGTTCATAGTAACGGTGGTGTTCTTTAATGTTGAAAGAGGGAGAGCAAACTGAAGCAGATACTGCAGTGAAGGTGGTGTCAGCTGAGCCAGAGGAAGGTGAGGATGGGAGGCAGCCACATCTGACCTACTTAGACTGTAGACTTTGCAGGCCACATGGTACAGTCTCTGCTTCACTGACAGCAATGTCATATCCTTGAATTTAACAACTTTGTATGACATTCACCAGTTAAGTAGCTTTGCAAAGTTCTTGGCGATGTTAGCCAAGGCCCATGAAACTTTGTGAATCTTCATGACATGTGAAGATGGCCACTTTGCATGAACTTCATCAGTGTATTAAAACTTTGCAACTTGTTTAGCAGTGGATCATTCTCCTGTGACATTAATGCTGGAGAATGAACTTTGTTTTGCAAATTATGATTTAAAGGTTCAGTAGTTTTACTTCCTTGATGTATAACAGTTTTAGATAGTTCTGCCCACATAGTGGTCAATATGCTGTTACTGTCGTTCAATATTTTTTCAGTAAATTTTATAATTTTTGATTGTTTCTACAACTGGTTTTCCAAATTCATGTCAGCTTTAGACAATCTGGATTTTGATACTCTTTCTTTTTTAATTTGGTAAGTGGTCCTTTCTTTGAGTGTCCATGCGACCTCCCATTTCATCCATACTTTTTTTCACCTTGTTTCCTTTTGCAAATCCTAGTGTCTACCATTGTTTAAAAAATGGTGTGATGTAGTTTGCAGAGGACTAATAATCAATGCAGTCTGCCAACACATATGCATACATTTATGCAGGTTTGATAACAAATATAACAAGCAAACATTATTCGGTGATATGCGAAACAAAAATTAATAAAAGCCTTCAGCTGACAAATTTAACAAGAAGATGTATTCTCACTCTTCTACAACTGGAATGTCAGAAAATTGGTAAATCAGTAGCAGTCAGCTATAATCAGTGGTGACTAGAAACAGACTGCTAAAGACACTTTTTTAGCATTTGCCTTTGTAAAATGGTCTTCATTATGAGAATATATACATATTTAGGGTTGAGCAGGGGTTTCTATGTTAAACTTCAAATTCTGCACTTTAATAACTTCATAACCATTCAACAGATTTGTGCAAAATTATGCATATGCAGTGTCGTGGGGCAGATCACTTGATGTACCAAGTTCTGTTCCAGTCAGAAGTGCAGATTCTGAGATACAGACAGCAAAAAAACTTACAAAACATTGCTGGGGTATTTTGTTATTTTTTTTTCATCACCTTGTGCCTAGATGGTTTGGAATTTTCATCTGAAAATTTCAGGGTAGAAAGGGCTTGATTCACTGTTTGGTAAAAATGATTAATCTGTTGCAAAGTTATTAAAGTTTAAAATTTCAGTTTCTGAGCATGCTCTGTAAGCACTTCAGGATTGATGTTTGGAATGAAAAAAGAATTTGGCCATATGAAAAAGGATTCCTTTACTGTATGGGCCAATCCTTTTTCATGAGGAAAATATCCTTTTTAATTGCTGCCATCTTGTTTCTGTTTGTTTTTTTTATTTCAAAATCCAGTGACATTCTGCAGAGAGACCAACTCATATATTTTGCTCATCTGGACCCAGTTAGTTGAATTCTGCACTTAGCTGTTGGAAAATGACCCCAAATGTGTTTTCTTTTTACATTTTAAACCCTTTTTCATTACTTGCTTCCGCTTTTTTTGTGTGGCCTTTTTCATGTATGTGAAAAAGGATCTCTTTATATGGAAAAGGGTTTTGGACTTAGTTTTTGTCCTGAATCTTTTTTTGTTTGAAGGGATCCTTTTTCATATGATATTTTTGTTCAAATGAAAAAGGATCCCTTCATATAGAAAAAGAGTTTGGACTTCATTTTCTTTCTGATTCTTTCTTTGTTTGAAAGTATCCTTTTTCATGTGATATTTTTGTTTAAATGAGAAGAGATCCTTTCATACAGATTAGAAGAAGAGTTTGGACTTCATTTTTTTGCAATTCATTTTTCATTTGAAGGGATCCTTTTTAATTTTCTTTTTTCATTTGATATGAAAAAGTATTTCTGCAACAAAAAAGGATTTTGGATGCCATTCCCAAAATTATTTTATTTTTCCTGGTGTCTAGTGGCACCCCCCACCCCCGATTGCCATCCTCATAATTATTTTATTTTTCCCTGGTGTCTAGAAGCCCCTCACCTGTCCCCATAATTATTTTAGTTTTCCTTGGTGTCTAGTGGCACCTCCTACCCTCCAATCACCTCCCCCATAATTATTCTATTTTTCCCTGGTGTCTAGTGGTGCTCCCACTCTCCAATGGCCATCCCCATAATTTGTTTATTTTTCTCTGTTGTCCAATGGCACCCCCATCCTCTGATCACCATCACTATACTGATTAAATCTTTCCCTGGGGTCTACTGGCAACCCCTGATCTCCATTCACCATCCCTGTAATTACTTTATTTTTCCTAGGTGTCTAGTGGTGCCCCCACCATTCAATCACTTTCTCTTCCCCTGGTGTCTAGTGGCACCCTCCACCCTCCAGTCACTGGTCCCATAATTATTTTATTTTTATCTGGAGTCTACTTGCACCCCACCCTCTGACCACCATTCCTGTAATTATTTTATTTTTCCCTGTTGTCTAATGGTACCCCCCAACCTCTGATCACTGTCACCATTAAATGTTGTCTTTCCCTGGTATCTAGTGGTGCCCACCACCCTTCAATCACCATCCCTGTTAAGGTTTTGTCTTTCACTGGTGTCTAGTGGCACCCCATCCTCCGATCATTGTCCTGTCTCAAATAAAGAAAACAGTCCCTCAATGTTTTTTTTTTAAACCTGTAAAAAGGAAAATGGTCCCTTAGTGATCCGGACCCCCACCCTGACCTCTCACTGAGCCCCCACTACCCTGCACCCCTACAACCCTCACACCCCCTCACTCACCTGAACAGTTCCCAGGGTGAAGGTCCACTCTCCAATCAAAGACACATCTTGCTGCTGGAACCACTGACTGCAATATGAAAAGCTAAGGTAAGTACAGTTCAATGTATTTCGATGGGGTTTTTGACTCTGATGCATAACTTTGTCATTTTTGCATATTTTGGCACCAAATTTCCAACATAGCCTTTTTGAGACCCTACCTCATGAGCAATGGTGGTGGAATAATGCCAGTCTGACCCAAAAGATAATTTCAAGGTCACCTGGAAAAATCACCTTCTGGTAGGGATTTGAAAATTTTCATTGCCCTTGTTAATGAGGTGGGGTCATAACAAGGCTATGTTAAAAATTTTGGGTTTAAATATGAAAAAATGGAAAAGTTATGCTCATCCATTGAAATTTTGCTATGCTGGCTTGCAACTTTGGTAATTTTAAATATTTTTTATCCAAAATGTTCAACATAGCCATTTTTTTACACCACCTTATGAACATGACAGTTGTTGTTTGTCAAATCCTGGGCAAACTATGTTTTTGCACCTGTGGTATGGAATGATGTTGCAGTGGCATGAAATAACATTTCGGCAGGGATCAAAAAATTTTCAGTACCTGGCACATGAGGTGGGGTAATAAGATGGCTATGCTGACAATTTGGTTGCTGTTTTGCTACAAATGCAAGCGCAGGGCCCTGCGCTTCCACAGCAACATACATGTATGCACAGGCACATGAGGATATTATTATACTATCTCAAAAAGTAAGGAAATTCTTTGCAAAAAAACTGTGTTAATGCACTACTTAGGGTTAAGACTAAAGTGACAAAAGTAGACAAATGTGGTTTTCAGGTTTCCAACCCTAAAATACTCCCACTGCACACACCTGAAGCAAATCAGTTGTGTAGTCTTCCCTGGGGTAGTCAGCCCTAAAGCTCACCCCATTGTATACTCTCCTGAAACATACACACCTGTGTCCATCACATGTGAGCTTTCTTGCTACCACAGTGGGGTGAGCTTTAGGGTTGGCAACCCCAGGGAAGGCTCTGCCCTGATTTGATTCAGATGTGTGTGTGTGTGTGTGTGTTTGTGTGGGGGGTATTTGGGATGGAAATGCAAAAACCATATTTCCCTGTTTTTATCGCTTTAGTCTCAACCATAAATGGTGCATTAATGCTGTTTTTTTTGCAAAGAATATGTATGTATATATGTATGTATCTATCTCTATATCTATATCTATCTCAATATTTATCTAACTATAAATATATTATAGTGAAGCAGTAGCACCACTATAGCTAGGGTTGAGCAGGGAGTACTATGTTAAACCACAAACTTTGCACTTTAATAACTTTGCAACTATTCAACATATTTGCATGAACTTTTCATCCCAAGTTGTGTGTGGTAGATCTCTTGACATGCCAAGTTTCATATCAGTTGGATTTGCAGATTCTGAGCTGTGCATGGTGCTAAAACATTAAAAATCACTGTTTTTGCACCTTTTTGTCTTCCCATTGCACCCAGACATTTTTAAATTTGGTTTTACATTTTCAGGGTAGAAAGGGCTTGCCTTACAGGAGTGCCTTTTGTTGGTTAGGTGAAAAAATATCAATTCATTCCAATGCTATTTAACTTTAAAGTTTCAAGCTCTGAGCATGCTTGGTTCAGTCTTTTGGATTGCTTCCTGGAACAACAAAAGAATATGGGCTCGTGAAAAAGGATTATTTGTTGTGAGGGACCTATCCTTTTTTGTGAGTTGCAGTTTTTGCACTTTAATATCTTCCCAACAGTTCAATGGATTTGCACAAAATGTTGCATGCGCAGTGTAGGAGCATAGATCTCTTGTCTTGCTAAGTTTCCTTCTGGTTGCATGTGTAGATTCTCCAATCTGGATAGTGAAAACAGTTAAACAAAATCAACATGTTTTGCTATTTTTTGTCATCATCTAGTGCGCAGACAGTTTGGAATTTGGTCTGAAATTTTCAGGGTAGAAAGAGCTTGGCCCACAGATGTGCCTTTTGCTGGTTTTGTGAAGAAATATTAATCAGTTGCTAAGTGATAAGGATTTAAATGTTGGTTTTGAGAATGTTCAGTAAGGTCTTTTGGATAGACTTTGATACCCTACAAAGCATGCTCAAAACCAAAATTTCAAATGCTTATAGCTTGAGAACAGATTAATATGTTTTTACAAAAAAACAATGAAAGGCACCATTCTGCAGCATACCCTTTCTACCCTGAAAATTTCAGACATATATTGCAAAACATCTGGGCTGTAGGTGATGACAAAAAAAAAAAACAACAACAAAAAAATAAAATTTGTTCTAAAAACTCACTATATGGATCATGGCATCTGTACATCTGACTGAATTGAAATTTGGCAGATCCAGACACCTTGCCCTCCAGACTGTGTATGCAAAATGTAGTGCAATTACATTGAATGGTGGTGCAGCTATTAATATATTTATATATAGGGCCCGATATTCAAAATTGCACCTGGCAATAGCGCAAGTGGTTATGCAGTACAACTGAGTTGTGCTGGAGCAACAAAGGGACATATTCAAAAGAGATGTGTCATGGTGCATCTCTTCTGAATATAGCAAATAATGCATGCAGCACAAATACAATGTGCTGGTGCATCCCCCAGACAGGTCTGAATACCAGGACTGGGAATGCTCCAGCACAACTGTAGCTGCGCCATTTGCAATATCCAGATATTCAGACCTGGATATGAAAATGGGGCCATTATGCATGCAAGGCACAAATGGGGTCATTAGCATGTTATTATGGCCACATATGCATGTGTTGTGCAGGGCCAGCCAGCGAAATGTGCCTGACACCTGCACAGCATGTGATCCCTGTACCAGGGACTACAGTAGTGCCCCCTTCCCAGCCCATAACCCTGAGCACCATGACAAACTCCAATAGACATCCGCTGGTGGTCCAGTGGGTCCCCCTCCCATCCTGACCCTCTGATCACCGAAAATGCATTTCTTTATTATCCTTGGTGGTCCAGTGGGTCCCCCTTCCCATCCCAACCCTCTGATCACTGAAAATGAATGTCTATATTATCCCTGGTAGTCCAGTGGTACCCCCCTCCCTGCCCAAATCCCCAATCACTGTCATATGTTTAAAATGAATCTCCCTGGTGTTCCAGTGGTCCCCCCACACAGGACTACCAGCTCACCCAGCACCCCTGCGGTCATCGGCAGGTAGCATACCTACCTGCATACCACCGTGGCTGCTTGCCAAATAACAGCTTACAGTAGTTGCTGCAAGATCATTGGTCCAACTGTTGACCAATGGGCTTGCAGTGCATACTGTAATAATTTACAACATTGTGAATGAATGACTTAATTCACAAAGTTGTGAATTATTACAGTGATTTTGCACGATATCAGGATAAAAAATAAATTAGGCATCATTAGACATTGGCTAGGTAATCAGTGTAGTAATCAAATACAACTCTAGGTGGGGCAGCTTAAAGCAAGCGTAGTACAACCACAACTTAATAGCATTTTAGAAAGATGAACACTGAGAACACTGGTGACAATGGCAAATAAAATGATGAGAATGAACACAAAAAAGACCAACCCTCCAGCATAGCATGGCAACAGGCAGAAAAGTAACTGTAAGGCAACCTTGAAATAGGACCTCCTTGTAAGGGAGGGCCAAGAAAGCTGGAGGGAAGTCAGATGAGATGGACACAGACCTATGGAGAATGAGAGAAAAAACAACATTGGAAAACAAGGAAATTGCTCTAATTAAACTCTAAACTCAAATATACAGAAAATATATAAAAAAGCAGCAAAAACAGCTAACCAGAAACTGAAAGAAAAGGAGCAAGCTGAACAGTGTATTAACATAACCTTATTTCTTATTTAAAAATGGTTTTAAATCCAATTTATCACAGTGGTTTGACACTATGTAATGTGTATATCCAGAAACGTTCTCGTTGCAGCAGCAAGTTTGGTCTGTCACCCCCATTTCTTATGGGTAGCACATGTTCAATGCCCACAAATTTTAAACCATCAGGTTTGGATCCATGGGATACTGCAAAATGTGTGCCAACAGGGGTGTCCTGCTTACCACTCGTGATAGAATGAACATGTTCTTGTAACCTCTGTTTAAGAGGTCTAACAGTCTTACCAATGTAAATCAAATTACAAGTGCACTGAAGTGCATATACAACATATAGGGTGTCACAAGTGATAAAGTTCTCTGATATTCACCTTAATGTTATTATGTATGGGGTGTATGAATTCCTTAGAGGGCATTCCTTATTTACAGATACTGCAATGATTACATCTATAGTAACCACAGGAGCGCTGGGGTGGACAAATTTGAGCAAGCATAGAGAATATGCAACAAATGGTCATAACTTTGGAATTTTTTAATATTTTGATCCCAAATTGTCAACATAGTTTTCTTATGACTCCAGCTCATAAATCCCATAGGTGAAAATGTTCAAATCTGTGCCAAAATACCATTACATGCCACAGGTTCAAAAACACATTTTGGACAGGATGTGAAAAATGACAGCTGTGCAGTTCATGAGGTGGTGTGAAAAAACAGCTATGTTGAAAATTTGGAGTCAAAATATTGAAAATTATCAAAGTTATGCACGTGCATAGAAAAATTTCAACAAACACATGTAACGCAGACATTTTTAAGAATTTTTTCACCAAATTTTCAACATGGGCTTTTTGGGACCCTGCCTCATGAACACTGGCACTATCATTTCATTAATCAGTACTGAAAGGTGATTTCACATAGTGACTGCGAAATCACCTTGCAGGCCCGACTAAACAAACAACAGTGACAGTATTCATGAGGTGAGGTCCCAAAAAACATGTTGAAAATTTGGTGAAAAAATACCTAAAAATGCCAACGATATCAACATAAGTTCAAAACACCATTGAAATACATTATACAGCACTTACCTTGATTCCTCAGTTTGTAGTTCTGCTTTGAAGAGTACAGATGTATCCCGGTCCACAGAAGATGACAGTGGATGACTTTCAGAGGTAAGTAAAGGGTGACGGGGTGGGTATAAGGAGTTGGGTGCACAGTGGGTGGTCGGGTGGGGTGCATGGGAGTGATTGATGATGGACTGTTTTTTTCCCCAGGCAAATAAAAGAAAAAAAGACAACGAGAGATGGTTTTCTTATTTTCAGCATAAAAAAAACACCTGGAGGTGGGGGGGATGCCACTAACCACCAATGATATGGGATACAATTCAGAGGCTGGGGGTACCACTAGACACCAGAGATAAAGGGACATAGTGGCAGAAAGCCACAGTTTTTTAAAGAAAACAAAAATAGGGAAAAAAGGAAACAAAAAGGGAAAATATAACACAAAAAAAAACATTGGGATTGGGGGTCCCACTAGCCGCCAGGGATATTTAAGACTCAAAAATGGCCAGATGGCTGTATTTTGTGGGACCAGATTGTCCCAAAATCATTTTTCATGACCAGATGGCCATGGCAAGAATCCTTTTTCAATTCACACAATTAGAGACAAAATTATCCACTTACCAGATGTGACTTTAGTATTTTTATTAAGACAAAAGACCACCAACTTAGGTCTACATTTCGTAGTTGCCCCACTACTTCCTCAGGATCTAGAAAGATTTTGTTCATCATTTTGTTTTAATGTATGTAGTAATTATGGCATCAAAAAACTATTCATATTATTTTCTCTTTTTAGGTCACATATTTCAACATTGTTATTTCTCTTATAGTTCACTTTTATCAGTAGTAATCAATTATGAACTAAGAATATATGCTTGATTAGTTCAACTTGAAAGATCAACATTCATTTTAATTATTTTCGCTATATGTTTTAGTCCACCTTTTAATCATGCTGTCTTATAATTCCCCTTACTATATTTGTTTCTGAATGGGGCACTAGTGTTTAGTCATTTGAACAGCTTTAATATTTTATGGTTTAGAGCCTACTAGATTTTCTAAGACAGGGTCACTCAGCAGAACATTACAATTTTTGTAAATAACATTCCCCACTCTCCCCACCTACCCATTGTATTCGGTAACAAAAGTAATGGGACTTCATCCATTTTCTTTATCTTTATCTTGTTCTTTTAATAAACTGGATCTATTCTGTACTGCTGCTGGAGTAGCCGCTTTTGATAAATCTTGTTTTCAGTTCCTTAGCCTGTTCATAGAAAGTATCTATTTTAGAAACATTTTTGAGTAGGTGTAGGAATTGGCTGTAGGGTATAAACTCCTTTAGCCTTTGTGGGTGCGCACTGTCAGCTGACAACACTGCATTAGTAGCATTGCTCTTTCTATAACACTTTGTTTCAACCCTACTGTCCTCCCCAACATATCCAGTGAGTGTTATATTGAGAAAGGAAATGCTATCCCTATCAAAAGTCTGGGAAAATTTCAAGTTGATTTCATTTGAATTAAGCCATTCCATAAAGGGCTCAATTTCACACTGGTCCCCAGTCCATACACAAATTATGTCATCGACAAAATGGTAAAATTTTAATATGTTGGAGAAGAAAGGATTACAAGCAGGGTCTAGCATGCATTCCTCCTCCCACAGACACAAAAATAAGTTGACATATGAAGGAGCCATAGGGGCCCCATAACCTTCCCACAAGTCTGAAGATAAAAAGACACATTGAACTCAAAGAAATCATGTGTTAGGATGAACTCCAGCCTCTCAAGTAGAAACTGGATACATACATCCTCATGTGAGAAATGTTTTTCCAAAAAGGTCCTGCAGGCTTTTATGCCAAGTTCATGCTTTATGGACATGTAAAGTGCTTCCATGTCTATTGTTAGCCAAATAGATTTCTCACACCAAGTATGATCAACTAATTTTTTTGTGAACTCTTTTTATCCTCTGTCTCTGACCCTCAGATTCTCTCCAGTGTAGTCACTCAGCTCATCCCTATCCCACCTTGCCTGAAGCTTCTAGCCTTACCTGCTAGTGGGGGGGGGGTCTCCCTCTTCACTCCTCTGGTTTCTGACCCCGCTGGATCTAAGTCCCCTGGGATGGGACTGGCGACTCCTCCTGGCAACCTTTCTGCAAATTTAGACAGTCAATGAAGGGAGCACCAGAGGCAGGCTGGTGGACCCAGGATTGGAAGTGGAGGATGGCCACTGGACCCACTTTCACCTACTAGAGGATGAGGGTGTTTCCACATTTTCTTGTGTTCCTGAAGGAGTGGACATACTATGGCATCCAGCACAGTGTGGGCACATTCTGGCACCCACCTACAGGACATCCTTCCACAACCCCCATACCCACGTCTGTATGCTTGCATGTCTGCTGCACTTCCTGGTCACCACCAGGAGCTGCCAGAGCAGCATAGAGCAACTAACCCTTCCCCAGGAAAGGAGAGCAGCCAGTTGACAGCTCAATCCAAGTCCACACCCTCCCCCTTCCCCTCCCCAGTTGACCTCCGGTGGCCCATGTTTGCTCCTGAACCCAGGTCACTGGTGTAGCATGAGGTGTGGCATTCAAAGCCTCAACCCTCAGCAACACTGGGCCAGATAACAAACTTGTTTAACACATCAGTTGTATCTTTAACATGTGATGGCAATTTCACTACACATTTTTGTTGGAAACAGTCAATAAAGATCCCAAGGTTCTGGGTTAGTGAATTAACCCCAGAAATTATTGGTCTGCTGGGGGGTGGGGTTGGTATGACTTATGCACTTTGAGAAATGTGTACTGTATATACAGGGTATCGATGGATATTCTTCCCATATATACTCAAACTCTTTTTCTGTTATGTAATCCAATATAACTGCATTTTGTAAAAGTGCCAGAAGTTTTTTCCTATATGTGCCTAGTGGGTTGTAATAGAGTACCTCATAAGTATTTGTGTCCCCCAATAATGTTAACACCATCTCTTTGTACTTATCTGTATCAAGTAACACAATGTTCCCACCCTTATCGTGAGTTTTCAGTTGCTATAGTGTAAGTGTTAATGTTGTCAGTGACATTCTCTGAAACACCATTGTTATACAAATGTTCCTCAAGTTCACTGGAGTCAAACTCATTCATAATATCTGTATGTTCAGAATAAGGAATTTGAACTCCTGTGGCATTCTCAATTTGAACAGGATTTAAGAATAATCAATGTCTTCCTGTGGGGAGGGTAGACAGGAGCTGCTTTCAAGGTTTAGTTAGTGTGGCCCATAGCAGTACCACTGGGTCTGCAGTCCTCTTTAAAGAAAGGTTTTAGTTTGATATTTCTAAAGAATTTAAATAAATCTACATACACTTGGAAATGGTTAAGCTGGGGGGAGGTTGGGACACGAGATAAACCTTTTTGAGTACCTTAGTTTGAACTTTGATTAATTCCAATGATTACAAATTAATTGGCTGGAGCTCTTCTGATGACTCTTGCCCTTTAATGTCCATTTGTTGGGTCTTTTTTCTTCTATTTCCTCCCCTTTTTCCTCTCCTTGTTTTTCTCTTGACCTTCCATATGCTCCGGTTTCTGTATCCTGATTTTTCTCTAAAAAAACTCTGTTATTTTTGCTCTCTGTGGCTGGTGTATCAGTGGTTTGAAATCTCACCCATGATCCACTACATCCTCTGCTTTTGCTCCATCATCTTCCCCACTCAATGATCTGCTTGTTCTTGTAGTCCCCTTGATCTCGTGCTAATGTCTTCTGTTTCTTTGCTATCAGCTTGTCCTCATATTTTGAGAGCTTGTATTGCAATTGTAAATCCAGATCTTTAAATTCAGCACTGTTTTTGTGTTCACATATCTCCAATTTAAGTTCATTGAGTTCTGTTGTTAGCTTATTGTGTTTGTTAACATCTGCTTTAATTATGAGTTCAACAATCTGTTTTGTACATTTACTGTCAGCCGCTAGCCTTTCATCTCTGAATTCAAAATTGTTAAATGCACTTGAAGGAACAATTGACACCCTGAGGCCTCGAGGAGCCTGATCCCTAACCAGGTACTGTTCAAGGGTTATTATATTATATGTGAGGCCCAATTATTTTAACAGAAGCTTCTTTAATTTTGAGAAAGTGTTTTTTAAGTCTCCAGTAGTAGATTCAGTGGCCCGCTCCTTTCCCCTGAATCTCTCCCTTGTCTTCTGTCATTTGCTTAGGAAATCTTTTGTTTCTGTAATAACAGGATCCTATCTCTGTGGCATCAGTACTGAAACAAGAAAGTAACATCAGAAATATAGGAAAGGGTAGGAGAAAGGGGGTAAGTAGAAAATGGACAGAAAGAGAGGCTGGGGGATGAAAAGGTAAAGTAGTGGTGGGAGTAAAAGAGAGAAGAAAGGAGAATAGATTATTTTGAGTTGGGTGGAGAAATAGAGTGTTGAGGATTTGGAAGGGGTAGAAACGGTAATTACTTGGGGTGGGAGTGAGTGAGAAAGAAGTAAGGGAGTGGAAGGAAGTGAAGGAGAGGAAAGAGGAGAGAGGAAGGGGGGATGAAGTGGGGTAGCGAGAAGTATAGAGGTTGGAGTAGATAAGGAGAAGCATAGGGCTATGGGGCTAAGGGCATTTACAGGAGGAGCAGTGTGGCCTTTGAGAAAAGAGGAAAGAGAGCATGTGAAGGTGGCAGAGTGAATTGTTAGTGGAAGGGAGTTCCAAAGATTAGGAAGGTGGAAGGAGAAACAGACTGGCCAGCAAGGGATTTACAAGAGGGGAGAAAAAGAGAATTATAACCTGAGTTACAGAGAGAGTACATGGAATGGGTGTAGGGGAGAGTAAAGAGTTGAGGTAAGCCAACCAGAATTAAAAAATAAAGGAGGCACAGTGGATGAGATGGCGGTCATTCAAGGATGGGTGGGAGAGATCAATGAAGAAAGAACAGTGGTGAGTCCAGGGGGGACAGACCAATGCAAAATGGCAATAAGAGTGGAAAAGGGGATCTAGTATGTCCAGGGTGGATTTAGGTGCAGCACCATAGACTAAGTCTCCATAATCAAAAATGGTGAGGATCATTTTAATGATGATGTCCCAGTGGGTAGATATAGCGATACAGATTTGTTCCCATATAGTGCACTGAGCTTAGGGTGGAGTTTTTAGTACATGGCATCTATGTGCTGAGAAAAACCAAGGTGGCAGTCAAGCCAGACGCTGAGATACTTAAATGAAGGTACATCACAATTTTTCCAAAATCGAGGATGAGGAAGGTGGGGAGTGAAGGGAATCTAGAAAGCCTCTGCTGTGTACCAAAACACATGGAGGCTATTTTCTTAGCATTAAGGGAAAGTTGATTAGCCCTGAACCATTTCTGGACAGTGTTGAAATCAAGTTGAAGCCTGGATGTTAACTCTGATGGAGAAGAGCCAGAGGAAAACAGGACCGAGTCATCTGCATACATGTGGATGGATGTAGAGGAGCAGGCTGAGGGGAGATCATTGAGGAATATGGAGAAAAGCAAAGGGCCAAGGATGGAACCTTGGGAACACCGGTGTGTATGGGTGGGGGTGGTGGAGTCTCCATATCTCATGGATTGAGATTTAACTACCAGGTAGGAGTTAACCACCTGGTTGTGGCATCAGATAGACCCGCTGATTTTAGTTTGTTTGGGAGAAGAGGGTAGGAGATAGTGTCGAAAGCTTTCACTAGATTAACAAAGATGACAGCAGTGAGGAGGCCTTGTTCCATGCCAGAATGTATGTAATCTGTGAGCCTGAGGAGAGAGGAAGTGTTGGAGTGATGTTTGCAAAAGCCAGACTGGAAGGGGGTGAAAAAGGAGGAGAAGTCAAGGAAAGGGGAGAGCTGAGATAGAACTATGTGTTCTTAAAGTTTGGATAAGGTTGGGAGGAGAGAGATTGGGTAGAAATTGCCAGGAGAAGAGGAGTCACCTCCTTTAGGAAGGGGAATGACAGCTGCATGCTTCCATGTATCCATGACTGAGGTAAGAGAAAATGATAGGTTAAGCAGAGAGGAGATAAGCAAGGCAATAGCTGGTGCAGAGAGGAGTAGGAGCTTGGGATTTAGCCCATTCAGGAACCCCACCTTTCTGGGGGTTGAGAGCCAGGAGGGCTTTAAGAGTGGAGGCAGGGGTGATAGGCAAGAAAGAGAAGGGGGGGGGAGAAGAGAGGGAGGAGGGAGAAAGAGGGAGGGGGAGTAGCAGGGAGTGCAGAGAGGAGTGAGGAGGCACAGGTGGTGAAATAGGAGTTGAAAGCTGAGGCGACAGAAGGAGGGTCTGAAATGGTGGAGTCACCCACCATGAGAACAATCTGTATTTTAAAATTATACTAAAGGCAATTATTATAAGGCCACTTGAACCACAACTTTTAACTCAATTCTAGAGGGAACGTTTACCCAGTGTTCTTGACACATTTAGTACAATCATCAGTCCCATGATGAACATTTTCTGAATGTATTTCTAAAATATTAGAAACTCACTAAGAATACGTTTTGCCTTTTATTGATCAAAATATAAAATTACTGAATAGTTCAATGGGAAGCTTAACAAAGCTAAAAAGCCAGAGAATGATATACACTCATTTATTTAGACAGCTTTTGCCAGTCATAAGACTCAAGCCAGTAATATCTACAGAATGTTTGTACCACTTGTATGCTTTCTTTATAAGTCAAACAGATACTTTAAAAATCTTGCTGTGTCAGCCAGTTGACATGGTACACACTAAATAATATGATGAGCAGTGAGATACCTTTTAAGCTGGGTCAGACACCAGACAGTAGAAGATTTGTTTGCAATTGGAGCTGTGTGGAGTGTTGGGTGAATTAGTGTGGAATTCTGCTACCAAACTGCATATTGGAATTTCTTTTTGGGTTCCATAGAATTCCAAAATGCATTTCTTTGTAAACCACAGAATAATATTCTGCGGTTTTGAAAACATGAATCAGCAGTTAACATGAACTATGGAATATGATTCTGCAGTTAACTTTCTGCTTTCAGAATTTTTGAATTCCACTTCCAACAGAATTCCACAGAATTAGGTGGAATTTCCCAAATCCTGTGGAGAGACTCAGTGGGATCAGTTCTCAAAGCCCTTAGAATGATGCAAGGTGCCTGCATCAAATGCAAGTGGCACCTTGCATCAAACAAGGTGCCCCGAGCTATTCTGAAAAGCAGCCTGCATCAAACACAGATTTTATGTGCCACAGGGGGGCTTGCGCCAGCCTTGTACCCCTAAATTGGAGGCAGCATGGTGCTAAGTGGCATGTGGCAGATGCAAGCTGCTACATCCCCTATATCGTGATTCTCAAAACTGTCCCAGAGGGCAAATTTCTAAGTACCATTAGACCAGCCAGGGCTGGTCTAAGGGTACTTACAGTATGTCCCTCTGGCACAGTTGAGAAATTTGCAGTAATGTGCTGTGGTCCCACCTTCTCAGCCCCAGTCCTCCGTTTTGTTTAATGTAAACTACCTGGTGGTCTATTGGACCCCCTCTCTGATCCCTGATTTCACCTGTAAATATGAATAATATAAAACCTCTTCCCTGGTGGTCTAGTGAACCCCCCCATGATCCTCAATTCCACCCATAAATATAAATAATAAAACAAAACTTCCCTGATGGTCTAGCAGATCCCCTATCCAATCCCTGATGCTGCCGGTATATATAATTAATAAATAAAACCTTCCCTGGTGGTCTAGTGGACTCCCACCCCAGCAGGTAGTGCCCACCATACCACTCCCCCATCCTGAAACAGAGTTGGTGACCAGCACAGCCCTCCTCTCACCTCCATGGCCAGCCACCTACTGAACTGTCACTGAGCGCATACTGTATAGTGTACATGCGCATTGATTGACAACAGTTAATCCATGAGCACATGCACTATATAGTATGCATTCAGTGATGGTTCAATTGGCAGCCAGCTGCAGAGGTGAGAGGAGGGCTGTGCCAGTAGCTGGCTCTGTTTTGGGATGGGGAGCAGGGTGGTGGACACTACCTTTTGGGGCAGGGGTTCACTAGACCACCAGGAAATGTTTTTTTATTAATTATATTTATGGGTGGAATTGGGGATCGGGGAGGGGGGTCCACTAGACCACCAGGGAAGGGGTTTTATATTATTTATATTTATGGGTGGAATTGGGGATTGTATGGGGTTTTATATTATTTATATTTATGGGTGAAATTGGGGATGGGAGGGTCCACTACACCACTAGGGATGGGAATTCATTTATTTTACTAGGGGACCAGGGATGGGAGGACTGTTAGTCTTTGCCACATGGAGCCTGTGTCAAACCCCTCCCATGCACCTTGTGCTTGTCGCATGGGAAAGGTTGCCACAAGTGTGGAGACTTAGGCACCAGGACCCCTCCTGTATCAGAATCTGGTGTAGGGTCCCTGGTACACCAGGTTTTAACACAAGCTGCTGTTTGCCACAGCTTGTGTTGATCTAAGGCAAGCCCTTGTTGAGAATCGAGCCTAGTGGCTTTTTGCCAGGTTCCTTCTCTCAAGATGAAAATCCTAAATTGTCAAAGAGTCAGCATTTGATGCAGTTCTTTTATACTAAAAGGCCATGTGATCTTTTTAAATTGTTATGTTGGAAGGTGTAACTTTTAGTTGCACCAATCCTGAGACAGAGCCTCTGGATGTTTAACTAATCAAATATTAAAATATTAGTTAATCTAATTATTCTATTCAAATGACCAGAATAACAATTTAAATATAAAGGAGCTTAATCACACTTCGAAAAAACAAACATTAAAATCCTCCATAGTAAAATATAAACTATAGCCTGGTTTTCCTCTTTTTTAAGAGGAACAAGACTGTAATCACTCGAACAACAAAAAGAAAGAAAGAAAGAAAGAAAGAAAGAAAGAAAGAAAGAAAATGCAAACACTGCATGCTTTTCCCCATTAATATGTGTCCCCAATTATTTTAGCAAAAAACTGCAAAATCCAGATCTCTATGTGTTCTCCACCTGTCAAAACTGTGGATGAAAAATGGTTCCATGTCATAATGGCGATTGCCGAAAGGCAACCATCGTTATAGAGAGGGAACACCACCAAAAATCAATTTCAGCGATGTACATCCCTGGTGCACAGGAAAACGGCGCAAGGGACTTAGAATTTCAATGTTAATGCAGAGGGCTGCACCCACCACACCTCCCCCTACTAAAGGATTCTTAACTCCAGGGGGGTGCATGTTGGGGGGGTGCAAATTCTGGGGGGAAAACTATTTTGGGCCGGGCACACAAAAATGTAGGCATGCCCAGACCCAAACCCAGAACCCTCGCAGCTTTAAGCTGCCACCTACCCTCCACACTATGGGGTCAGCTCAGCAGCTCTATGCCAACCATGCCAGGCCAACCCTTCCTCCCTTCCGTCATGCTCGCTCCCCCATACACATATACATATAGTGATGTCCTGTCGCTATATGCATGAGCCTCCCCCATCCAGTCGCCTTCCTCATACCCTCACCCTGTCCTTTCTGCAGTGCAAGTGGGTCACCATTTTGGTAGGTGCCCATTGCAGCTAACCCACATCACAGGATACCGATGAAAAATATACAGAGCACAGACCCTTAAAGAATCCCTTGAATACAAAATGCTCTGACTGAACACAATTACAAAACATTCACAGTGAAGTTTATTTTTATAATTGGCAATGGGAACATCTGTCCTTTAATGCTTTTAGCATTGTAAAGCTCAAATCTTCCAAACCACCTCATATTACAGCAGGAAGGAGCAGTACCGATAATGTATAAAAATCCAATCAGGATTTCAAACTATTTGTGTGCATGACCTTATAAAACCTGCAAAATTACATTAATTTTGATGAAAAACTGTTATAAGGATTTAAAAAGGATGTGTATCTTTAAGAACTCTGAATAAAAGGCAAAGCAAAGTGTGGGAACTGCACCCATTGACAAAGGACCTGAATGATCCAAAGCACCAGGTAGCTCAGCTTGTGGCCTTTCATTTGTAGGTACCTGTGTGCAATAAATTGGCATCAAGCTTCTAATTTGACTATCTGTTCTTTTTATTTGGCATACTGGTCCTGAGGTCACTTTATTGCTCTTGCCTCCCCATTTCCCCATGCCCTACTCCGTCCCCCTTGTCTTCCTATTAAGTCTCTAACTTGGTCCTTGCTGTGTTTAAAATTTTTAATTGTTCTTGTATCCACCACCTCTGCTGGCATGTTGTTCCATAGCTCAGCCATCTCTCTCTCTCTCTCTCTCTCTGTAAAATAGAACTTTCTCAAGTCCCTCTTGAATCCCCTCCTCCAGCTTCCACTCGTGTTCCTCTGTGATTGACTTGCCATTCCTGCTGAATATTTCACCACAACCTACCTTGTTTATTCCTTTCTGGAACTTGAAGGTCTCTATCATAAAACCCCTCTACCTTCTTGTCTCTAGTGAGTGCAAGTTCAAAGCCTTAAGCTGATCCTCTTAGGATCTTACCTGCCAGCCCTGAATCATTTTGATTACCCTTTGCTGTATGGTCTCTAGCCTGTCTTTGTCTTTTCTTAGGTGGGGACTCCACAATTGCACAGTATTCCAGATGTGGCCTTACCAGGGATCTATAAAGAGGTAGTGTCACCTCCTCCCTCCTGCTGTCGAACACCCTCATAATACACTCCAACATTTTGGTTGCCTTGCTGTAGCCCTTGTTACACTGGTTAGTTTGTTTTAGGGAGTTGTTTATGATGACTCCCAGGTTGCTTTTCACAGAGACAGTTTCCAAAGTAACCCCTGCCATTTAGTATTCCGTTCTTGGGTCCTTGATTCCTATGTGCATCACTTTGCATTTCTTAGCATTGAATTTCCATGCATTGAATTTCCACTGCCAGACTTTGGACCAACCTCTCTAACCCTTGCAGATCCCTCTGCAACCCCCTAACTTCTTCTTCACTATTGACCCTGTCACAGAACTTAGTGTCATCTGTGAAGAGACACCATCTTGCCCTGGATCCCTTCTCCTATTTCACTGATGAGCACATTGAAAAAAAAAAGCCCCTGGACTGAACCCTGTGGCACTCCACTCATGGCCTCCCTCTCCCCTGACGTGACCCCACTTACCACCACCCTCTGCTGTCTGCCCCCAGCCAGCTTCCCACCTGTCTAACTATATCCTTTGATGCACCCATATACTCTAATGTCTTTAGCAACCCTCTGTGTGACACAGAGTTGCATGTCTTGATGAAGTTGCAGTAGAGTAAATCCAGTTCTTTTCCCTTATCCACTGCCTTGGTTACTCCGTCAAAAAGCACCATCAGATTGGTCTGATAACACCTCCCTGCCATAAACCCATGCTGTTTACTAACCTGGAGCTCATTTCTCTCCAGGTAATCCACTAGGTCCTCACTGAATTGTGTTATCATTTGTTTACCTGCTATGGAGGTAAAACTAACAAGTTTTTAGTTTCCTGGTTGCTCCTTGTCTTCTCCTTTGTGGACTTGAACTACTTACGCTACCGTCCAATCTTTAGAAACCACCCCTGATTGTAACAAGCTATTGCATAGCCCTGCCAGGAGTCTAGCTGGTTCTGATGACAGTTCCCTGAGCACCATCAGGTGCAACCCATCTGGCCCTGGAGCCCATGTGTTTTCAGGGCTGTCGCCCCTTCATGACCCTTTTTTTATAATTACCTCCTTCCCATTTCTAGGCTCCATCCTGCAGCAACCTTTATGCTGCTTTTAGGCAAGGGCCCACTATACTGTACTGAGAACACTGAGTGAAAGTAGTCATTAGAAAAGTCTTTCTTCTACTCATCCTCCTCTATTACCCTGCCTCCTTCATCAGCCTGGAAATTCACTTCTCATCTTCCTTTTTCCCTAATTATCTAAAGAACTGTTTTTCCTCTTCCTTGACTCACTTCATAATATGCAGTTCCATGTGTGCCTTTGCATCCCTGACAGCCTTCTTTGGCTACCTCATCCTTAACTGGTAGTCACCACATTTCTCTAGTGATTAGTTTAAGTTAACCATAGAACCATCAAGTGGTAATATATTAATTTGTCAAGGCCTGTTCAGAAACCAAGTTATGACTAGAGCTGAGAAGATACATTCCAGGTATTGAGGGGTCACAGTAGTTAAAAAAAAGGTTCAGAAACATTTGATATGCTGAAGCATAAAACAGGTTGAAATGCCAAAATGAGACCTGGGACAGCTTAGCTTCTCAGTTCCTCTGGCATGGGATTAAGATGGATTACACAGTTGAAACCCCAACACCTCACCTTTTTTAGAGATTCAGCTTTTTGCCATCACATCTGGGTCTAAATACAGCTTCTTCATAAGGGGTCTTACCACTGCTGTTTTAAGAATATCAGGAAAACAACCCACTGAGAAGGAACAAGAGACAATGCCTGTGAAAATTGGTCCAGAGCCTCATGGCAGATCATCAACAGTCAAATCAGTCCTGGGTCCAACTCACAAAAAGTGGAGCACAAACACAAAACCATCTTGAGGACATCATTAACAGAAACTGGCTGAAACTCCTTCATACCCCATGCAGTGCCATCCTGCCTCTTCTCAAGACCACTGCTGGCACCTAACAGGCCACCTGGAAGTATACTCACTCTGATTGAGAACACTGTCCAAGAAGAAGTGGCTGACACTGTCAGCTGTTTCTTGAGACAACTCACCCCTGTACTGCAGGTAGGCTGGCTAAATAAGCCTGTCTACAGTGCAAAAGTGCTGGGCCATCTGATTCTTACCTAAAGTAGTAACTCATGACAGGAACTCTGCCTTTCTTAGGGTTATTGCCCTCTGGCAGTCTCTATAGTGAGACCTCAGAGCCATCCTGGCATCCACAGAGAGGACCTCTTTCAGGAATGCTCCAACCTCTGCCCTGTTGCATTCAACCACAAGATTGTGTCAATATACCATGGCGAGCAATCTTGAGAGGCCAGCGGGTGGGCACAAACTGGTGCAATGGCATCCGGTGCCACTGAAATGGTGATACTATAGCCCTCAATGGCAACCATTGACTCTCCATTGCATGTTGCCTCCATACCGGAGATGTCTAATATGCCCAGGAATTTATTGTGATCCAAATTCCATAATGGGTGATGATGGCTCATCTCCCAGGGGGAGAACATATTCAGGGGGGGCCCTGCCAGGACCTGCAGAGCAAAGTGAGTCAACCACCCCACTGATTCCACTTTGACATTACTGAAGTCTTCCCAATGTGAGAAAAGAAGGTGTAAAGTGTGGTCATGAGCATGGGTAGCAGTGGAAACATCCTGTTTGAAAACCAGCTAATCAAACAGCTTAAGGAACTGCTGAGCAGACTGTGAGAATTCATCATTAACCAAAAGATTAAAGTCCCTCAATACAATAAGATTGGAGGCATTCAATGAAAAGGTGTTGATGAAGTCTGCAAATTCCTTTAGAAACTCCATGTCTCTTCAATGGGGGGCAGTAGACCTGAAGTATTCTACACTTGCCCCACCCTTCACAGCCACACAGTCAAATAACCTTGTTTCTCTCACAGGGAATGCTTTCAGACCTAGAAAGGATCTAACACAAATAACTACCCCTGCCTCCAATTCTCCTGCCTTGGGCAGTGTATCGCTAAGTACCCACTGTGATGGCCCCCTCCAGAAAAGGCCTGGAGTCTTTCCCCAACTAGGTCTCAGTACATGTGGCAATTTGCCTTGTTAACATGCACACTGGAATCAGGTTCAAACTCCAATTTCTGTGGAATCAATGCTACATTCCTCAATTGGAAGCGCATGTAAACTCATTCTGAGTTGGGTTCCTGTTTCAGTCTAAACCAGGTTCAACTGTAGTAATTTAAGAGCATTGATTACTTTAAACCTGGTTACTTTGTGCATGTAAGCCTGACTGTGAATTGATTCTGCTATACTTACTGTTGAAACTGCAGCAAAAGGAATGCAACCAGATTCAAAATCCTCAATTGCTGTGTGTTTACATGCAAAGGGAATCAGTCACCTTGTAATCAATCCAGTTCATTCTCATCAATCCAACAGGATGTAAATCAAAAAGGATTGCAATCTGAATGAAGTGACTTGATTACAAAGTAATTGAGTCTCAGTACATGTAAACATTGCAAGTAGTGAGACATACAACATCCCTAAAACAATCTGTGTTCCAGTCCAAGATCATGGAGGTCCTATTCCTAAGCAAGCTGCTATTACACAACATACACCAAAGGAGTGGAGGTGGATCAGCTAGGCAAATGACTACCTGACCACATTCATAGGATGATTCCTGGGGATTAGGATGAGACAGGGAGAACCCCACTCTACAGGTAGCTGTGAGGCTGAGTTAGGCTGTTTTGTTGAAGATGTGATCTGAGAAGCAGAAGTGCTAAGGAGAAGCTGCCCTGCTAAACTTGATTTTGCTTGACTGCATTAGTTGTCAAGAATGGGTGCATTCTGTAAAAGTAATCTATATTTGACTATATCTGTTTTAGTCTGTTTATTTACTGTGCTTAACCAAGCACTTTTTTAATTATATTTTTTAAAAGCCATTAACACCATCAAAAGTTGGAAAAAATAAATTGGATACAGATCATGACTGGGGAAACGACACCAGTGTACAGATGTCTCATCAATCCTGCATTTCAGAACCCAAGTGGAGGGAAGCAAAGGCAGTAAAGGAGATGAAGAAGTTGTGGAATCTAGAGAGCATTGGGTAACCTGCATGGAAGGGTCTGGAAAAACTGTTCATGGACTAGTGAGGAACAGAGAATGTAGAAAGAACCTGAAGCCATGAGGATACTGAAAATTATGGAGATAAGGTGTAAAATGTTGAAAGTGAACCTGGAATACCAGAAACAGCAGCAAGAGTGTGTCTGTACCTTGTAGAGATGGAGATATGTGTAAAAACTTGGTAGTACCCTTTAAATCCCTAAATCTGTAGCTTCAAAACTATTAGTATGGTTTTGTCTTAGATTTTCTTTGTACGGATACTGCTATATCTCTACAAATCACAGAATCGAGTTGGGCTGATTGGGTTTTTGTACTTCATAAGGTTACAAGCATCACTCAAGTTTTTCTTTTTATGATTTATGCAAAACAAAACAAAATATTATCAATTCTTTGCTTATTTCTTCATTTGCTGTTTAATTTATATTTGTTAACTTTCATTCTAGTCACTCATTGTTTAATTTTTCACACAAAGCAGCTAATGTCACAATGCTGTGATGTAACTACTCCTGATACATTTAAAGCATGGTGGTGAATGCTTCTTAGTCAAATCATGTACTGTACCAAGGCAAGCACAGTTGACCGATAGTTGCTTAAGTTCTTTAAGCTCTTTTATTCAAAAGTCATCTAACTGAATATGGTATAGCCCATAATGGGGAACTTTAAACAGACAAAGGACCACATTGTTTTCTGCTAGCAGCAAAACAAGAGAAAGTCAGTGCTGTTTGAAAGCAACATAGCATTACTATCAGACATAATTTTGTGCTCAATTGAAACAAGGTGTTTTATAAAGCAGCAAAAATTAGATACATGCTGAGGAGTCGGGAATCTGCAGGCCAAAAACATCCTTTTTCCTATTAGAATGTAAGTGTACACAACAACTATTTTGGTGCTATTTTTGTGAGAACATTTTTTTTATCTATTAGTATATTGTATAGTAGTTACTACTGAACTAATTTGATGGTTTAGGCACTCTTGTTTGACATTGTTAGATAAAGCACCAAGGCACTGGAACAAATAAAAAAAAAAAAAAGCAACAGACACAAACAAGCAAGCAAGCAAACAAACAAACAAACGGAATGCTCATTGATAAATAAAGAAAAATAGCTAGATGTGAAATCCTTCCTGCAGGATTTTGAACACTTCATGTCACCATACTATAAAAAATTATGTCTGGACTGCCCATCAGCTGACCAGATTTACTTCATTTATGGCAAACAACATTAAAATCAGAAGGGAAGGTAATGAGTGATAAAAGTGTGGCTAAGGATAGATTGCCCCCAGTAGCTGAATCATTTATCTTCCAACATTTTGGCACTAATGGGATTGAAAGAAATTAAGGGAGAAATAATTAAAGCAATCAGCTATTGCAAGAAATAAGAAATATAATGACATATGGGAGGGACAAGATACTAGAAAATCCAGAAGAGGTAAAGGAAATAGATACAACCAGAGATGGGAGAACAGAAGTCATAAAAAATAGAAGTAATAATGACACAATTAAGGTTACTATGGCTGTTGCTGAAAAGGAGGAGAAAGAGATAGAAAAACTTATTAAAAACAATACAAACAGGACAATAAGAAACAAAATACTAGCTTGAATATTTTGCATTCAGGAAATTAAAATTCCAAAAAGCAAATATTGACCAAAAGCTGTTAAATCAACAGAACAAGAAAAGGGTTAAACTTGCAGTGTGCTAAAAACCATCATAAGAGACAGTACAAACTACAAAGTGGCATGGAGAGTATAAAGCAATGTCAAGGGCAGCTCAAGGGGACTCAGCAGTTGAAAAAAGATAAATTAGATGATGATTATAGAGAACTGTTGATAAGATGGGGATCACTACTACCCACTATATGTTTATGAGGACTCCCTAAAATGAGAAACAAAAAATCTTCACCTTAAAAACTGTGGAGTACAACTCATGTAAAAGCATAGTAGGAGACATTCTATCATGGACAGATATTAAAATTGTGCGTAGAAATGGAAATGATTAAGCAAAATAATAGGCATGTGTAACTTTTAAAGATCCAGATATAACAACATTTACAATTAAATATGCAGAGGGCTTTAAAGACATGGGCATTGACTTAAACATCTCCCTGTTGGAAAGAGAGGGACAAAAGACAACAGAGCATGTTGCTACCACAACATGTGGACAAAGAAAATTGGGTTTTAAAGATATAATGAAACAAAAAAAAAAAAAAGGAGAAACGAAGGAGGACTGTTTTGAGAATGGACAATTGTATCGCAGGATACAAGCTGTGCCTCTCACTGCTTGTATCCTGTGATTGCCCATCTTAACATTTCCACTGTTCCAGCTGCACGTACCCCAGCACCCAACAGTTACAATCAGTCTTTGCACTCCTAGCACCTTACCTGTCATATTCCCTCAACAAGGCCCCCTGGCTGCACTGTCTCCCACCCTCACACACCTCCCCTCTGTATCCCAATCCTGCCCCCACCCCAACTACCTCCCTGTACTCCCTCTTACCACCAGCACCTCCCCCTCAATCTCCTACCCTCACTTCCCCACTCCCTCCTTCCCTTTGTCTTGCTCATAACTGAATTCTTTGTACTGGTTATTACATGTCTGTAAGTCAATGATTATATGTTTGTAACTAAAAATGATGACTGTTGCACATGCTGATGTGGAACCTTTGTAAAAGAGCCTCGGCTCAAAGGTATTGTAATCCTAGATTGAAATAAATAAATAAACACAGATGTCCTATAAGTACAGTGTTTCTATGCCCTCCAGAGATAGAATACTGATTTGGTGAGGAGTCAGTAGAGTATGAAAATTGCCAGAAAACAAAATGAATGCATTGTAGGAAACAACATGGATTGAGAATAAATGCCAGTATAGTAATGGAAACAAGTTAATTTTATTCACTAGCTGCATCTTTGCCTGTAAAAAATGTATCAGCTGTCCAGGAGCTCATTTCTGAGGATCAATCTTTGACTGAATTGGAAAACTTGATATGAAAATTCAATGATCAAGTTACAACTGTGATACAATGGATCAGCTGGAATGTGGCAGGTATTTCAGTGAAACTTGATTACAATAACTGGTGAAATTCTCAGTTATGCTCCAAGACACATGACATAAAATATCCTTATTACCATAATAGGAGGTTACTCCATTTTTGGAATTAATGCAACAAAAAAAACTCCTTGTATGGATAACCTCACAGTGGTCTAATGACATTGCTCTTGACATCAGTTTTTGGTTACAGTATTAGAATTTATTCTGATTTCCAAACATTTCTCACTGTAGGTATCATTAAAGAAAATAAGACCATTTGTACATTTATAAATGTATATCTCGCACCCAATCTTTTGATAAAAACAGAAAAGAAATTATTAGATCAGTTAGAGACAATTGTACATGACATAAGTCTCAAGTATAATATTGTTCCTTTGTTAATAGCTGGGGACTTTAATGCCAGTGTTGGTAAAAATATTGAAAGCAACACCACTACTTGGACAATTGACAACACATTAGCAATACCAGTGAGAAATTCCAAAGACAAGATTTGCAACAGAAGGGGTAAACATTTACTGAACGTAGCACAAAGGAACGTGCAAAGATCTTTAAATGGAAGAACAATGTGTAATTTTAACGGTAAAATTACATATACTAATAATGGTGTGTGTTTGTGTGTGTGTGTGTGGGGTGTCTGTAATGAACTTTATGCTGACCAAAGCTTATTCTTTTCCCTACATTAAAAAATTGTGATTTTGGAACACTGGGAAAGTGATCATTATTCAGTGATAGTTTCCATATATATCAGTAAGGAACCTAGTGATAATATACATCCAGAAAGAAAAATAGAAATTACAGATACTATGAATATATATATTTATATCATGCAAAAATAAAATGGAATCCTTACATGGAGACCAAAGTGGTGGAGTTGCTTCAATATTTGGAAACCAATAATAATTGTGCAGTTCTCTCATCAAATAATCAAGATGAGGAAACGTATACCAGAAGCTTGTATACATGAATGTGAATGTATTATTGATACTCTAATCATTGACCTAAGTGACAAATATAGGGAAAAAAAGGAAAACTATGAAAAGCAAGATGGTTTGATTAAGAATGCATGCAAGTTAGAGACACCGTAAGGAAAACAGCTAAAACTGTCACTAGAAATAAAACCCCACATTTCTTAAGAAATGTAGTTCTATTAAAAAAGAATAAAGAACATTACTTGAAAAGAAAAAAGGAAAACTACAGACTATCACTATGGGATAATTTAGAGCTAGCAGTAAGAAATAAAGATTCAAAAGCATTCTAGAACGCAGTTGCCATGAGAACAGACAACCAATCAAATAATGTAGGCTGTCATATACATCCTAATACATGGGTAGAAAATTTTAGAAATTTATATAGAAATAATGTAGATAAGAATCCTCTCTATATGGAGGAGAATGCCCAGTTGTGGCCACTTGTAACAGAGCAAGATGTGATTTGTGCTATCAGTGCCTCCACCACCAAAATAAAAAAAAAAAAAAAAAAAACAACAAAGCTCCAGGAGTGGACAAATACCCAGCAGAAATATTTAATGCCAACCCAGCTTGACAGGCAAAGACATTCGTCAAGCTATTTACAACTATTAATAATATGTTCTACTTGATCTATGGAAATTGGGGGCTATTGCCCCATTGTTCAAGAAGGGTGATAGGTCAGATCCATTATGTTATTGACTTATCACTCTTCTTTGTGTTGCTCAGAAAATGTATTCTAGAATGGTGTTAACAAGATTGCAGATAGAAGCCGGCGATGCACCATGCAGACTAGCAGCTTACCTGCACAGCTCCAGCCACCTGCTTCCAAATCTCAATTTCACTGCATAAACAATATTATCTGGACATCGTAACACACATAAGAAAGCACCAGAATATCCAAAGATGACTTGAGGATACATTACTCATCTCTACATGGAAGTAGAGATTAAGAAAATGCTGCCTAAATGTACTCCCCCTGTTACATCCGAAAAGGCCCCCAAAAAGCCAAGGGCCTCAGGCTCCAGTCAAAATCTAAGCTCTATCTCTTCATCGGGGGACAGTGAGCCACTTACCCTGCAATGGTTTTTAAAGGAGTTCAAACCATTTCGTGATGACCTGCACAAGCTCACATTGGATTTCAGTACTCTGAGCTCACAACTGAATGAAGTATCACAAAGGGCCTCCGATAACTCAGCCAGGCTCTTTTTGTTGGAGAAAAAAAACAAGACAAGTTTGATCCTGAACTTAGTGCCTGTAGACAGCATCTGGCCTAATTGGAATCAAAGGTGGAAGACCTCGAAGGGCGCAGTCGATGGAATAACGTGGTAATAATCGGGCTTCCTGAAGGGGAAGAAGGGCTTGATACAATTATTTTTACTCAAAAATTAATAGAAAAGCTTGTCAGCCCCTCACCCTTTGGTGACAAATATATTATAGAAAGAGCGCATAGGGCTCTTCGTGCCAAGCCAGTGCCCGGTACCCCCCAGTCCACTAATTTTCTGATTTTTGAACTTTTTGGAGAAACAACATTTCCTCCAGAAAAGCAAAGAACTCCAGGAAATTAAGTGGGAGGGGAAGAATTTAAGAATAACCCAGGATCTGCCTACTTCTGTGTGCCTGAAGAGAATGGCTTTTCACCCAATGGTGTCCAAATTAATCGCTGCCGGCATCAGGTACAGAATAGCATACCCAGCTAGACTACATGTCCTCATTGCAGGAACCTGGAACCCCTTTGATGATCCAGAAACAGCTGCTCCACAGCTCAAAGTTGCCTTCCCCGACGTTTTCAAGAATCCTTGATTGTGATATCGGGAAGACTCTAATTTGAAGAGTGGAGTCATAGAAATCAAAGGAGAGCTGTTTCCTTTGGGAAGGTTTTCATATGCCCAGGTATTCTCTCTATTGCAATCTTGTAAACAGAGTGAGACTTTACAACGCTTGATTGCTGAACTCGTGTGTGTATCAGACCTGGCCAAATTTAGTCCTTAATGCTGGCGGAACGAAGATAGATAGTCTTCTAAAATAATAATGACATCAGATCTAGTCTAGCCCTGATTTGTTCATTGCAGCTTATATTCCTGATTTGCCCTTTCAATACCTCAACACCTTCGCTGTGAGAGGGAATACTGTTATTTCTGAAGATGGCTGTGCTTAATCATTGCACATACCAGTATGAGGAAATCCTGGTTTGAGAGGCTCAAATGAGTGACACCAGAGCAGTGGACTTTCTGTTATATTATCCCTTTGTTTTTTTGGAAAATCTGGGGTTTTCTTTTTTGTTATTTTCCATTGGTTTTAGGTCAGGAGCTTCATGGCTTGTTAATGTTGAACCCCTTTTCAGTATTTTAACACTGTCGCCACAAGAGGGAGCTCCAACATAATTAATGGATGGCTGTCCTGATTCATCACAATAGCGGTGAGTAAGTAAACTTTGATTCAGATTTTTCATTTGTTGGACATTGGAGCGCTGGGTATTTCAGTGGGGGTATCTCACTGTATCTAGACCAAACTGTTTGTTTTACTTCTAAATATTGGTAGATTCAGGATTTGTTATGATGAGTTCCTTTTCAAATGGGTTTAATAATAATCTGCTATAACATGTTGAGAAATGAGTGATAGAGAAGGTATTTTATTTTGCTTGCTTAAATGTATTTTCAGTTGCGAAGTAAACTGCAATTCTTGATTTTCTTTTCTTGATACCTCATAACCTGCATGGAGTTTCCTAAAATATAGATAGGTATTGGACAAAACCTGTTGATACAGATATATTTAAACCCAATTCAGGACACTTTTTGTTGTTAGGCTAGATAATGATGTTTGAATTACTACATGCTTAGAGAACAACTTAGCAGTATTGTAGATTTATCAGTATACCATATATCTAATTTTATGGCTTTAAAACTTCATGTGGGTAAATTGATGTTAAGTAGTTTTAGATATTCGAATCAGGTTTATCACCTACTAGGTTGTAAGCTTGTAGAGGTCTGGTTGTGTTTGACCTTAGAAGAATTTTTGATATTAGTATTTTTTTAATTGTTAGGATTTGTTAGGGTGGCTGGAGAGATGGGGATGGTTGTGGAGCATGAGGCAAAAGGTGAAGCATAGTAGAGTGGGTGGGAGGAGTGGGTTGGGACCAAGACGTATTGTTCACACAGTATACTATATATATCTGGGGATCGTTTAGGGTTCGGGGGGAGATGGGGGGGTTACTTCACACAGGGACTGCCAATCTGGAAAGTTAATAGATATATGTTTTTCATGTCAACTAGTACATAAGCCTTCATGGCAGGAACAGTGAAAATAATCACATGGAATGTTGGGGGGCTAGACGCAAACTTAAGCAGTACCAGATCCTCAAACATCTAAACTTGCTGGCAGCAGACATTGTATTGGTGCAAGAGTACCACCTATTGAATTCAGAGGCAGTCAAATTATGTAGACAGCAAATAGGTCAGTGCTTTTCAGCTGAAGGTAATACCCAAAGTCGAGGGGTCTTGATTCTAATTCATAGGTCCATACCATTCACTCCCAATCTAATTATACCTGATCCAGAAGGGCATTATATCACAGTGAAAGGGAAACTTTATACCAGAGACATCGTCCTAGGCAGTATATATGGCCCTAATATTGATTCACCCAGTTTTTTCATGCATCTACTAAATACTCTCGCACCATTTTTAAACATACCTCTAATTATAGGAGGTGATTTCAACCTGGTTGTCAATCCACAGATTGACCATTCAGGCAAATTACTTAAAGGGCTTTCTCCAGCACAGCGGGCACTCCGAGAGCTGGTAGATGGTGCAGGCTTGACAGATATCTGGTACGTACTTCACCCCGCTGATAGAGAGTTTACATTTACATCACAGGTTCATCATTCGTCCTCCCGTATCGATTACCTGTTAATCTCCCAAAGCTTGATTTCTGGAGTATTGGACGCTACCATACTTCCGGGTCCACTCTCAGATCACTCCCCAGTGTCTTGTTTGATCTCCCTAATATCTCTTCCCACCAAGGGCGGGCAATGGAAGGTTAACAATCAATTGCTTAAAAACCCAGAGAATGTTAAATAAATAGCCGAGCACATTACAGTTTTTTCTGACATAAATACTAATTCTACAGGAAGACCAGATATTGAATGATGCTCCTTTAAAGCCTGTCTTCGTGGTCTCCTGATTGGGTTGGCATCCAAAAGAAAAAGAATGCAAGAAGAGCAACTGAAATCTCTTTTATCCCAAATTTGGTCCTTGGAACACAGTTTATCGCCCCAGTCTTATGACCAAGCTAGGCAAGATCTAGTGAAATTAAAGGATGCATATTTGAATTTATTAAGACAGAAGGCTGAATTTTCCATCTTGAAAACTAAAGCCCTCTATTTAGATCAAGGAGAAAAGGCAGGGGGTCTCCTGGCCCTTACACTTAAACACCTTGAATCACATAGATTTATAGCTGTGATCCATTCCCAGGATGATGACACCTTAAAAATATCTCCGCCAGATATTTTTTCTGAATTTAGGAAATCTTACATGAAGTAATACAGTCCTATGGAGGAACCCCCGTCTTTATTACAACTCAGTTCCTTTCTAGCACACTCCTCTTTACCCTCTATTTCAAATTCTCATAAGGCCGCCCTTGTTGCTCCCATCACCTCAGATGAAATTATTAGAGTCATTAAAGATCTGCCGGTGGACAAGACACCTGGTCCCGATGTTTTTTCTGCCAATGTTTACAAAATTTTTGCCCCACAATTGGTACCATCCCTCATGACCTTATTTCATCACATTCTTTCTGGACAGGATTCTGACAAGTCTTTATTTGAAGCTTTAATCACCTTAATACCCAAAGATGGTAAACCTCTTGACAGAACGCAAGTTACAGACTGATTTCCCTTCTGAATCAAGATCTCAAGATTCTCACAAGACTTCTTGCAGATCGATTAGGCCCTGTGTTACCGGATATCATAGGTCCGGAACAAGTGGGATTCATGAAAGCTAGATACTCAGTAGACCACCTTAGAACCCTGTAGCATGTCTTCTCGGCTACCAGGGATGCTGATTTTCCCACTGTTCTCATCTCTCTGGATGCTGAGAAGGCATTTGACAGGGTTGATTGAAACTTTTTATTTCAATCACTTCAGGCTTTTGGATTTCCCCCTTTGTTCATAAGGTGGATAGGAGCATTGTACAAATCCCCAACTGCGCGCATTGTCTGTAATGGGCTACTGTCCGACCCTTTCACACTACATGCTGGAACCAGACAAGGCTGCCCACTATCCCCCTTGCTGTTTAACATCTACTTAGAACCCCTTATCCTTAGGATTACAGCAAGTCCGGATGTCCAGGGTATAAACATTTACCATCAGATTGTCAAAGTCTCGGCTTATGCGTATGACTTGCTCCTGCAGTTTTCCCACCCTAATACTTCAATGCCTGCCCTGATCACAATTCTGGAAGAATTTAGTTCCATGTCCAACTATAAATTAAATAGAGACAAGACCGTGGTTTTCCCCCTAAACTACAAAGCAATGAAAATAGATGTTTTAACAATAGGTTTTTCCTGGCAGACCAAATTCTTGAAATACCTGGGAATTAATTTGTCAAGGGACCCCAGTAGATTTACAAAATTGAACTTGGATCCATTAATTTCTGTTATTAAACAAGATCTTAATAGATGGGCAATACTTCCCCTTTCTCTCTGGGGAAAAATTGATATAGTCAAAATGAATATTTTCCCCCTGGTTATCTTATCCAATTAATCTTTCAAACATCTGGCTGTCTCTGACATGGTTTAAAAGGATACACAGGATAATCACAGACTTTATTTGGGCAGCTAAGAAACCCCGGATAAGTTACAACAAGCTTTCAGCATTGAAAGTGAAAGGAGGACTCCGTCTTCTGCATATCGGGGTATATTACTGGGCCAGTCATGCAACTAAGTACATGAGGTGGCTCACACCAGAACACTCTTCAACATCACAGTCCTTTACTCTCATATGGCTTAAAATAGAACGTACCCTAATAAAAACAAGCGGGCTATCCCCTGTTTCACTTTTGCATATAAATTTAAAATCTTTGCCCCCATTGCTCAAAGGTAGCCCTATTGCAGTATCCATCAGAGTTCACTCTCAGCTGTGTTCTTTTCTGAAATACAAGCACATTACAGATCTTTCTGAAACGTGGTGGGGGAATCTGAATCTCACTATTAAAGGTAAACCTCTTCAGTTGAAATGGATCTCTCAAGTAGGGGATCATCCCCTCAACTTTTTTATTCGGTAGGACGCCTCTTGGTTAACCTCCCCTGAAATTTTACATAAAGCTCACATTCTGAACTCCATTATCTTTAAAATATTCCAATGGCACCACCTGATTGTGAAATCTTTTGGTTCTGTTCCATCCATACCTTCAAGCCTGTCCAGTATGATAGAATTGATTCCCCTTGCAGGCCTTCCCCATGCTGTCTCTAAAATGTATGGGATAATACACAACTGGAAATGCCCTGACTGTTTTGGCCTGACTCAATTTTGGTCTACTCTCTTTCCCCATCAGGAAATTAATTGGCCCCTCCTTGTGGTTGAGTTGTCATAAATACGTTAGACAAGACAAGCTCCGCTTAATACAGTTTAAAATCTTGCATAACTTCTATTATTCACCTCAGAAATTGACTAGGCTGGGACTCCTATCATCTTCCATGTGCACTCATTGCCAGCAGGATGAAGGTAACCTACTGCATATTTCCTAGACATGTGCCAAGATAATCCCCCTTTGGAATGTTATTCGACAGAGGTATGACCCTCTATTAGGTTTATCCGACCTCTTCTCTCCCAAAATATGTATATTGGGGGATCTCTCCTCTGTCACTTACTAACAGAAAATTTCACATAACCCTTATAGCTATGTTGGTCAAGAATCTGGTCTTGCGTCATTGGAAAGATATGACTGAAATTACTTACAGTGAGTGGTTACAGGAGTTACTGGCAAATCTGAGAATGGAAAAGACAATTGCTAGTCTACATGATCAATCTCATAAATTTCATAAGGTTTGGGCCCAGCTCGGGACACTGTATTCGCTCCAATCGCCATAGAGGTTTCTCCTTTCCAGTTGGTAGCTTACCCTGTGTGAAGGAATGGGAAAAGGGAGGGAGGGATGGGGGAGAGAGGGAGAGTTGATCTATTTACTGATCCATATTACTGTCTCATTTGTGTATGTATTTTTGGATCTTCTCTCTGTAACTGTTTAAAAATGAATAAAAGTTTGAATTGCAAAAAAAATATTGCAGGACTGGTTGTAGGGCAACAATCTGATATCAGTGTTTCAAGCAGGCATTAGAAGAAATTATAGTACCGTTGATCACATATTAACCCTTAGAGGTTTGGTTGATAAATATGCAATCGTCAAAAAGGAGTAACTCTGTGTTATTTTCATCACAATCAAAGGTGTGTTTGATAATGGAGTTTGCCCTTTAAGGGGCAGACCAGGTTGCCCTGGTGCACCCTTTCCCTCCTGCATACAATGGTTGTGCTCAGAAGGGGAGGGTAGAAGGAAGGGGAGGGGCTAAGGCATAGAACAATAGGCAGGTAGCAGGAAGGGGAGGGGCAAAGGGAGGTACATAAGGGACAGCACAAGGGGGCCTCAGCCACTTTTTTCTGGAGTTTTGATCTACATCAACTGCAGCACATCAGATTGGCAAATTCTTTAAGGTTTGTGCACCAGGAGAGAGAGGTAAGGAAACAAACAGCTGATATTGCAGGAAGATAGGTGAAGTTTAAAAAAAAAGAAAGAGAGAAGGAGAGGACGAATATATACAGCATTAAGATAATACTTGTTACAGTATACAATTGAGAAAATGTGGGGGATCCTGAGTAGATTATTGTGATGCTGTGTGGTACTTTGAGGACTGTTTTTTCGCTGGCAGCTAAGAATTTGTATTCCTGAAAGAGCCCCTGAGCAGGGGAGAGGGTGCGTGAGCAGGGAACACAAGGCATGGCGCCACGTGCAGTTTTTGGGATGTGGTAATAAAGCATTTCCATGAATTTGCATTTGGTGGCAGTTTATCCCCTTTGTGTGGTTGCCTGGGATGAATAGTGGGCCTGGAAGAGGCCGTTAAAATGGGGGGAGCGATCGAGAGTCGAGACCACGTGGCGTGACGTCACACGCCATGTGAGGGGGCTGTAGAAACCCCTTGTTGTCCTTTCTGGAGCTCTGGTAGCTGTTTGGTGGCCATTCTGGGTGTGAGGAGGAATGGGAGGCCTAGAAGAGGCCCTGAGCCTATGGTCAGCGTGGCGTGCATCACACGCCACGTGGTGTGTTGCTAGACAGGCACTTGCCTTTGGTTTTCTCAGCTTAAGGTGGCACTGGGAGGATGTTTTGTTGGACATTTAAGATCAGGAGGCCGTGAAGAAGCTGTGAAGCTGGGAAGGGCGAACGCGATCCTGGGACCACGTGGTGAGCATCCTGGTGTCTTGTTCTTTTGCGCTGGTGGTGGTTTGGGGGCCACTCATTTGCCAGAATGGATGGTAGGCCTGGAAGAGGCCCCAATGCATGGACCACATGGCGTGCAGCACACGCCATGTGGGGCACCAAGAGAGCACTCGCCTGGTTTCTTTGGGTGGCTACTGGGGCGGGGTGAGGCATTTTTGGGGCAAATAAGGAGAAGGGGGTAACAGGACTGGGAAAAGTCCCTGGAGCAAGGGAGAGTGAGTATGACAGGGGACCATGTGGTGTGATGTCACACGCCACTGGGGGGTTGGGACAGAAGCGTGCCCATGCAGTAGGACGATTTCCATGGCTCTGGGGATCCCTCCCCCTTTTGGTGAGGCATGCTGGGAGGAGGAAATAAGGGGCCTGGGGGAGGCCAAGGGCAGAATGAGAGGGATCGTGACCCAGGACTTCGCAGACAATGGCCCATGCTGGGGGTGGATCGTATTGGGAGCGGTGCCCTCACTTTTTAGGGGCTGCTTGCTGTTTTGGTCTTTCCCCTCCATTTTTGGGTATCGCAAGTGAAAAGAAGCTTGCACAGGCAGGGATAGGAGGGAAGGGGCCAATTATTGGACCACATGGTGCGTCCGCTTCCTATAGTAGGGATACTGACTGGGGGTGCCTTGGTCAGCCCAGGCAGGCAGGGAGGCTGGAAAATGGCAGCATTCAGAAGGAGGAAGCTCCTGGGGAGGCCAGCACAGTGCAGCCTGGCTGAGGGATGGCAGGAAGCTGCTAGAGGCTCAAGGCCCAGTTATAAATAAGAGGGGGCACTCGAGGGGAGGATGGGGGGTGCCAGGTCGTTCACAATGCGGTCTCGGTAGGGCATGGCTGAGAACAGCCAAGGGACCCGGTGACCTGGCAAGCAGGATGGGGGCCTTCATGGGTGGCCCGGGCTGTTTTAAGGGAGTGAGTGGTGTGAAGGACAGGAGGATGGCGTGCAAGGAGGTACAGATATATAAATAACCCTGTTTTTCTTTTCCTGTAGTTGTCTTCACAGAGCAAAGATAAGACGGACATGGCACCAAAGAAGAGCAGGCCATCAAAGGAAGATGCTTACAAGGCTATAATTAAATTGGCAGAAAAGGCAAACAGAATGTGGGAACTGGTGCAGGGGGAGGAACCAGAGAGACCCGGGGAGAAGAGAAAAGCGGGCCCAGGAAAAGGTGGCAGGGGGAAACGACCAGCTGAAGGGCTACGTAGTCCCGCTAGGGTACCACCGGTGATAGCGGGGCCCACCAGAGCAGTTGATCCAGTACTTCTGCAGCCTATGGACCCGGTGATGCCAGTATCCACCCCATAACAAGGGGAGACCTCCCCGGCTGAACCCAGACACGATGTCCAGAACGGGGTGTTCCCTCCACAGACCCCAGTAGCTCATCCTCCACTTCAACTGCAGGGAGAAGCAAGGGGAACTTTGGAGGACTCCAGGCAGCTTGGCCCAGACAAGGTTTCAGGTAACATATCCAGTGCAGTGGGTGACAGTATAAGAGAATATATAGGGCAAATTGTGGTGGCACTGGGGACAGGAGGGCTGGGGCAGATGGAATCGACTCTGGCGGAGATTAGGATGGAGAAAGAGATGCCAGAAAATAATGAGAAGGGAGTGGAAAGAGAAGGGAAAGGTACTAGAGAGATAGGTACGCCTGGGATGAGGATAGGCGAGCATGTGCCACTGACCACAAAGGAAAAAATATGGAAAGGAGAATATGTGGATATATTCACCTTGGTGAGCCAGAAGGCGGCAGCCAAGTATGAGGAAACTGAGGGCATAGGTAAGAGTGAGATGGCAGTGGCCATAGTGCTTTTAGGGAAAAAAGAGGACGACGAGTTCTCAAAAGGAAGACTTGGGATGGGTGGTTCCTAGGTTTTGCCACTTTTTCAGCCATCATTCTGGAAAAAAGGCCGGCGCTAGGCATCCCACTCATTACCTATTCATTGATAATATGGAGAGCAAAAGCAAAGGGCGGGGTGGGGTGGTTATACTACGATGAATGTTTTCAGCAGAGAATGGCAACATTTGGGGACATGAGATGGGACACCAAGCAAATAGATTTGTGGACGGATTATGTAACAGATCAGTCCACACCCGAAGGTGAGTGGGGAAAAATTAGGTTTACACCCCAGAGATGCTGCTGGGCTTATAACAGGGCTTTTTGCTCATGGCCTCAATGTCGTTTCCAGCATGCCTGCTCAAAATGCAGAGGAGGGCACCCGGCAAGCAAATGCAGAACAACATGGACCCAGGGGGCACAAGGTCATTGGCGGCAAGGATCAGGTCAACAATTTTTTCGAGATGGCCAGGGGTTTAAAAGGCAAACATGAAACAGTGGAGGGCGGGGTAGGGGGAACGGGAATAGAGGGGGTCAGAACCACTGAGGAAAGGAAGATTGGACAAAATGAGAGGGAAGGGGTGGGGAGGAGTGGCAGGGGGCATAACAGGGAATATTTTGGGATGGCCAGAACCCCCATCAACTTGAAGGCATGGACAGTTTGCCTGGACAGATATCCGGACACAAGCATGTGGGATATGATTTTAAGGGGTTTTAACACAGGTTTTTCATTGCAGTGTAGGGGTCCCAGGCAAGCGAGGGAGGTGAGCAACCTTGGGTCAGTAAAAGGAAAGGAGGAAATGCTAAGACAGAAGATTGAGAAAGAAAAGGCAGCAGGTAGGGTAGAGGGCCCATTTAACACCCCCCCATTGCCAAACATGTGGATCTCGCCATTGGGTTTGGTACCCAAGAAACAAGAAGGGGAGTACAGGGTGATCCACCACCTGTCCTATTCGGAAGGGGAGTCGGTGAATGATTTCTTCAGTGAGGAACATAGTAGGGTGACATATGCGACACTAGAGGATGCAGTCAGGATAATCCGGGCCACAGAGGATGTGTGGATGGCAAAAACGGACATTGAGTCCACTTTCAGACTGCTTCCGGTCAGGAGGGAGGACTGGGATCTATTGGGTTTTAAAAGTGGGAGACAGTATTATTTTGACAAAGCAATGCCAATGGGTTGTTCCACAGCATGTGCTACATTAGAGGCATTCAGCACATGCTTGCAGTGGATATTCCAAGAAAGAACGGGTTATAGGATGGTCATCCATTATCTGGATGACTTTCTTTTCATTGGGAAGGGCGAAAGGGAGACACAGAGGATGCTGGGTACGTTTCAGGAATTGTGCCAGGAGCTGGGGGTCCCATTGGCACCAGAAAAAACAGAGGGGCCCAGCAGGGTTATGGAATTTCTGGGGATCAAGATAGATGCCCCGAGCGAAGTATTTAGACTACCGGACAAAAAAGTAAAGAAGTTGAAGGAACTAATCCAGGTACATACCAGCAGGAGATGGGTACAACTAAAGTTAGTGCAGCAGGTACTGGGGCACCTGAACTTCACATGCAGGGCCATCGGACCAGGAAGAGCATTCACAAAGAGGTTAGCCAGGGCTACAGTAGGGGTCACCAGACCACATCACTGGGTAGACTTGACGCGAGGTGTCAGGGAGGATTTTAAAATCTGGGAAGAATTCCTCAGGGAGCACAACGGGTGCTCTTTCTGGCAAGAGGAGTGGCTATACAACACAGACCTCGACCTCTACACAGACACTGCTGGGGGGCTAGGCATGGGGGGGTACCTGAGGGGTAGATGGTTCACAGAACCCTGGCCTGCCAGTTGGGTGAAGGAGGGGAAAGTAAAAGATATAACATTACTGGAGAACATGCCCATATGGGCATGTACCTTGGTCTGGGGGGAGGAATTACGGGATCAGAAAGTAACATTTTGGTGTAATAATAGAGCAGTGGTCGATGTGCTGAACAACAGGGGAGCCAGGTCAGGCACAGTCATGCAGGTATTATGACTTTTAGTTTTAAGGGCATTGCAGCTGAACATGTCATTTAGAGCACAACACATAGAAGGGGTACACAATACCCTGGCTGACAGCCTTTCCCATCTGCAGCTGGACCATTTTCAGAGGCTGGCACCGAGAGCGGAAGAACTAAAAACATCCATACCAACGAACATCTGGGACGTTGGCAAGAAGGAGCAGAACTGCTGTTTCACAGCTCATGGGCACCTCGGACTCTGAGGGCCTACGATGGGGCCTGGCGAGTGTTTCAAACATTCAGGGCAGAGCACCAGATGGAGGTAAGTAGGCTACTCACAGAGGAGCAATTGGGCATGTTCATCATGGAACAGTGGAAAAAAAGCACAGCCCACACCACTATGGGAGTCTATTTGGCAGGGATTAGTGTTATCTGCAGTCTAAAAGGGTGGAAGGACCTGACAAAATCAATATTCATCAGAAGAATGATTCAAGGATGGAGCAGGTTGAAACAAGGGCTAGCAGATAATAGAAGGCCGATAGGGGAGCAGTGGCTAATAACTGCAGGACGTGCTCCCAGCAGTATGCAGATCAAAGGCCGAGGCCCAACTATTTCACACAATTTATGTGGTAATGTTCGCAGGGGCTATGAGAGTGAGAGAGGTGGTAGGCCATGGGAGAGAAGACAAAGAAGGGGGGTTAGAGTGGGAGGATGTAAACTTGGGGGTAACAGAGATACGGATCAAGATAAGGAGGTCAAAAATGGATCAAAGTGGGCATGGTTGCATAGTGATGTTGAAAGGGCAAGCAGAGGGTGCAATATGCTCAGTACAGGCTCTGTGGGCTTTTGCCGCAGGGCATAGGAACAGGACGGGGAAATTATTTGTACATGGTAATGGAAAAAGGGTCACTGACTACCAAGTCACAGCATTACTCAAAAAGGGCATGCAATTCATGGGGGAAGACCCAGCTAATTTCTCATCCCATTCCTTGCGGATTGGGGCTGCCTCAGAGTGGGCAGCAGTGGGAGAGACGGTGAATGGGATATTGGAAAAGGGACGCTGGTGATCGGCCAGTTATAAGAGATACATTAGAGCATTGAAATAAAAAAAATATACATATATTTTGTTTGAAGGTGGTGCTCCTGGCTGGAGCTGCAGAACTTGGGGGGGTGGCAAGGCAGGGAAAAAGGTGGTGGGAGAACACACCAAAAAAAAAAAAAAGAAAATGAGGGGGGAGAATGTGGGTATGACACTATGAGCATGTGTAAAATAATGAATTCTGCTTGAACCCCATAGGTAGAGGATCACGGAAGTTTGGATCTGTAGCCATTCCTATATTTATTGGTCTGGAAAAAGAGCAGAGAAGAAGGCTGGGGGAAGGCAGCTGTACCAGGATCCAAGACAGTGTAGGTTGGTCTGGCATGGCATACGGGGGATGAGATGGGCACAGCTGCTTCCAACCTTAAAAGAACTCAAGGGACGGCAACCCAGCCCAGACCTCATTATTATATATCTAGGGGGCAATGACCTGGCAGGCAGACCTTGGGTAGACACATACTTACAAATAAAAAGGGATTTAGGGGCAATACGACAATGGTGGCCACAGGTGTGCATCGCCTGGTCAGATATGATACCACAGAGGGTGTGGAGGCAGGAGCACAGCCACAGAGTGGTAGAGAGGGCCAGGAGGAAGATGAATAGGAGGGTTGGGACATTGGTAAGGCAGATGGGAGGACAGGTGATACTGACAGGGGTAGAAGAATGGGTAGAAGATTTCTACAGGGCAGACAGTGTGCACCTGTCAGACCAAGCCATAAATATGTTCAATACAAAAACAATGGGCTTTATAGAAGCATGGAGAAAACATGCAAACAATGAAATATTAAAAAAAAAAAGGAAAAGGATATTCCCTGAGGTAAGGGGGAATGGTACCCTAAGAATGGGGGAAGCCAGCCATCCAACGCAAGATGGAGACTGGCTAGTGGGGAAAAAGGGGGAGAGGGGAGGGGGGAAGAAAAAAGGAATAACACAAGAAGAAGAGGAAGATGAAGGAGAAAGCGGTCTCGGTTTTCACTGTTTCCTAACGGAAAAGAAGAAGAAGGCACCCAGGTTTTTACCTGGGGGAAGGATAATCAGAGATTGATATATGGATGGAAATAAAAGAAATTTTGAAAATATGATAATAAAGAAATGGAAATGGAATATGGAATTATGAATATAAATAAATTAATTGTCAATCTGAGCACAACAAACAATGGTCTCTGTCTTTTGTGAGGGAAAAGGGAAGAATCTGGGACAATGGAGTTTGCCCTTTAAGGGGCAGACCAGGTTGTCCTGGTGCACCTTCCTCCTGCATAGAATGGTTGTGCTCAGAGGGGAGGGGGAAGGAAGGGGGCTAAGGGCTAGAACAATGGGCAGGTAGCAGGAAGGAGGGGCTAGGGAGGTACATAAGGACAGCACAAGGGGCCTCAGCCACTTTTGCTTGAGTTTGATCCTCCCACCCACCCTACTAGGCAGAGCAAGAGGGAAGACAGTCAAGATGGGACTGTAGGTGGGTCTGTCAGGGTGGATGACAGATGCGTCCGGTCGGACAGTTTGGACTGCCAAAGGTGGATGACATGTGATAATATGGTTATGGACTGCCAAAGGTGGATGGCAGGAGAAAAAGGAGGGGAAAAGAGGGGGGGAGAAGAGGTGAGGGGGAAGAAAAAAGGAATAACACAAGAAGAGGAAGAAGACGAAGGAGAAAGCGGTCTCGGTTTTCACCGTTACCTAACGGAAAAGGAGAAGAAGAAGGCACCCAGGTTTTCACCTGGGGGAAGGATAATCAGAGATTGATATATAGATGGAAATAAAAGAAATTTTGAAAATATTATAATAAAGAAATGGAAATGGAATATGGAATTATGAATATAAATAAATTAATTGCCAATCTGAGCACAACAACAAACAATGGTCTCTGTCTTTTGTGAGGGAAAAGGGGGGAATCCGGGACAATGTTAATAGAGATAAACTGTGGATTATTTTAAATGACAAAAACATAGATCCAAGACTATTGACTATACTGACAATTCTGCAGAATGTAACCTCAGTTTAAAGTAAGGTATACCAGAGATAGGAACTTGACAGAGCCATTAACTACAGGGTGGGGAGTAAAACACGGATGTATTCTAGCTTCAGCACTTTTCAACCTATATACTGTATAGAATCATTAAAAGATGAGATAAGCCTCCATGACACACATCCTCCTCTAATGGATGGTTATGACATACCAGTACCTATGTACACAGATGATACTGTCGTACTAAAGTTGGTATTAATACAGCTTTCAGAGCTGCTATTAATCATCCATCTAGTTTAGATTTGGCAATTAATGTACAAAAGACAAAAATAATCGTATCTGGTAAAAGAAAACAGAATACAGACAACTGGACATATGGGAATATTAAAGTTAAAGAAGTAGACCAGTATAAGTATCTGCGGGTAACCATGGATCAAAGCAGAGCCTGGGAAAGCTATATATCAACTAGGGAAAGTGCATTCCAAAGCACAAAAGGTATCATGAGATTTGCCAGAAATTTTGCAGCAGATTAATTTGTTGCAATGTGCAGTACCTATAAAGCAAAAATAAAGCTCAAATATTGTACAATGCAAAAGTTTTGGGGTCCATTTGCGAATATGGTTATGCTTAGAAATATACTAGGATTGTCCTAGGACAACCTAAATGTCCTCCTCAGGCTGGAAGTATATACAGTGGGACGGATATTCAGACTGCACCAGGCAGTGGTGCAAGCTTGGGCACAGCACAACTGTGATGCGCTGGGGCCAGGTCCAGGTGATATTTGATGAGGATGCACCATGGTGTAACACCGTTGAATATGGCAGGGCCAGCACACATGTTGCACATGGCGCAGTGGCACTGCGCCGGTGCAAGCCACAGCTAGGGAGCACAGGGATGTGCTAACGCAAGTGCAGTTGTGCTAGGTGCATCACCCATGATATTCAGCAGGGGGCATGCAAATGAAGCCATAATATATGCAAGGTGCAAATGGGGCCATTTACATGTCATTATGGCCCCATTTGCATGCCTTCCACAGGGCAGCCCAGCAACTTGTGCCTGGCGCCCTGCACAGTATGATGTGTGCTGTGAGGATCCCAGGGCATCCCCCACTCCGTAGCCACCAATGCATGGCAGAAGCATAAAAAGACATCTCTGGTAGTCTAGTGGCTCCCCCAGTCCCTGAATTCCCGATGAATATAACAGATGACCATCCCTGGTGGTCTAGTGGTCCCCCCTCCCACTTGAGTCCCCAATGCCCCATAATAGTTACTGATGCCTGTCCCTGGTGGACTAGTGGCCCCCTGCCCATTTCTGCAATCGCATTACATGCATATTCCTACAGTCTGTGGCATTCTAGTGGACCCCCCCTCCCTACCGAGTCCTCGATCATGGTAATATGCACACATGGCATTCCCTGGTGATCCAGTGGTATCCCCCACTCCACCTACACAGGACCCCTTGCCCACCCCGCTCCCCCCATCATTGGCAGGTGACTGCATCCAGCCCACATACTGCCCAGCTGCCTACCAAATGACAGTTACAGTATGGGCTGTAAGCCCATTGGTCCCCTGTGTAGACCAATGGGCTTGCAGGGCATACTGTACTAGGCAGTCCCAAATATGTGAATGAACCATTCACATATTTGGGACTGTCTAGTACAGTATGCCCTACAAGCCCATTGGTCCACACAGGGGACCAATGGGCTTACAGCCCATACTGTACCTGTCATTCAGTGGGCAGCTGGGTGGTATGCAGGTGGGATGCAGCTGTCTGCCAATGATGGAGGGTGAGCAGGGTGAGCAAGGGGTCCTGTGTAGGTGGATGGGGGGGTGCCACTGGATCACCAGGGAATGCTGTGTGTGCATATTACCATGATCGGGGACTCAGGGGGGTCCACTAGACAATCACAGAATGTAGGAATACGCATGTACTGTGATCATGGAAATGGGCGAGGGGGCCACTAGTCCACCAGGGACAGGCATCGGTACATGTTATGGGGCATCAGGGACTTGGGTGGGGGGGGACCACTAGATCACCAGGGATGGTCATATGTTATATGCATCGGGGCTTTGGGGACTGGTGGGCCACTAAACTACCAGGGTGTCATTTAAAATGTATGCCACACGATCGTGGCTATGGGGGGGTGGGTACAGTGAGTGCTTGTGGATGGTGCTCTGGGTTGGCGGGTGGCCACCCAAGGCGGGGCTGCTGTGTTGTGCCCTGCAGTACTGCAGCCAGCCTTTGGGTGGCCGGGAGTTGCTCCTACTCTGCAGGGGCTCAACTTTGAGCCCCTCTATGCGGCGCACTGCAGGGTTGCACCAGCATATGCACCGCACATCCTAGGCTGAATATCGGGATGTGCTGCATATGCTTGGGTATGCCCCCTGCATCTGCATTGCATGCCATTACATTGCGCCCTGGCACATCCGGATTTGTGCTGCACTGGGCAGCCTTTTCAATATCCCGCTGGGGTACGCGGGTTATGCTCGAGCATCTCTGTTGTGCCAGGCGCAACTCCTTTGAATATCTGGGCCAGTATGTATAAATAAGAAAGTACAGCATTAATAAGATCACTAGTCTACTGGTCAAAAATTGTTTGCATGGAAGCAAATAAATTGCCAAGATTATCATGGGAAGAATATCTAAACAAACAAACAAACAAAAAAAACCTTAAAAAACAAATAAGAGCTACTTTTTCAAATTGAATAACTACCTACAGAACAATGGTCAATAATGTTCTGTGAAATGTAAATTGTTATCTTTCACTGGCCAAAAAAAGGTTGCTTGAAAATTATTTTATTGTAGATAAAAAAAAAATCACTGATATAACTTCATTGAGAAAATATCAGATTTACCATATTTCTGATATAAATCAAAGTTATTATCTTTCTTTTTGTGAAAAAATAATACATAGAAATGCTCTTGTCCAAATGTGTCTGGGTTTAATAGATACTCATATAAAATCTTGGAGTTTGTGGTCACTGTCACTAGACTATCTACTGCCAGTGTAATAAAGAATCTTGAATAACAGTGGAACATTTGTTACTGAAGTGCCCAATCTTTGATTTGAACGTAAGAAATGGATTGCTCCCTTACTTCACAATATTGTGGAAGATGATACTGAGTTGTGTAACAAATTAATACTTAGGTCCATCATACATTATTTGCTGTAGCAAGTTTTGCATATCTAATGTGTTTAAAATTAGATAGAAACAAATTGTATAGGTAGTGTTTGTTTCTGTGTGTTCTATTTCTAAGTAAATATGGCCATACTTACATACTGATTTAAATGTGTTAAGCAATTTACATGTGACAAACAATGTTTTAATGCATGTACTTTTCAAATAGGCTGAACTGAACTGAACACTGCACAGCCCTCTTAAACCCAGGGTGGCTGCTTGGAGAGCAGTTTATGTGATTAGTTGTGAGAAGTGATGCTGATTTGCAATCTTTAGAGGGCTCACCGGGGTGTTGATTCTGAGGCAATCAATACTAATGTCACTGAGAATTATGATTTCTGCTTTTGGGGGACACAGGAGGTATAGAAACAAAAGTTAATTTGGTGTCAACAAAACTCAGTTACATAAACGTCCTGCTATATTTTTTTCAGGGCCTTTCATTTTTTTTATCACAGAAAACAATTCCATTAAACTGAGGTTTTGTTTTCCTTTAAACTCCATCTGTTCATGGTGCCGTTTTTCCTCTGTTGATGTCATAATGCTAACAAACATCTGCTGTTGACATCTTAAGCTGTCACCACAGAAATTATTATGTTGCCATAAGCAGAGTAATATGGCTTCAGAGCAGGAATGTGGCAAACACAGACACAGTCTAAGGGTCTCAGAGCCTGTTTTATGTAACTTTCTTTAGAAATGTGAAAAAGGCCACTACTGTAGTTCTCTGAGGCATTTCAGTCCTGATTTCTGAGGCAGGGCTCCTAGACTTCTGTGGTAGCCTTTGTTCATTTCTGGGGCATAAGCTACTCATTTCTGTGGCAGAATGCAGGACAGCCATCGGCTGAAATATTACATGATTTCATCAGTGATATTACACACCAAGCATAGAGGAGGGACTTTGGGATGAACAAGGAGGGAACAGGACCCTAGTACTATGGAAAAACTGAATAGTTGAGTGACAAACCACCAACAGCACAGAATTCTGCATCACTACTTATATTCTTCAGCATTATAAAAGTTCTGTGGAAAATCCAGTAGGCTTAGAACTGTAGACTTCAGGGAGGAGTCTTGATAAAAAGAAAGAGTGGAAAGTTCTGAAGTTCACATGCTTTATGAAGTTTTATTAGATTTGAGTCCTGCTCATGCCAACATGACAAAACTTCAGGCTCCATGGCTTTGACTTACTTTGTGTTACTGCAAAGACTTTGCTCATCTGATCAGTTTTACAGTAATTAGTTTGTAAATTTCCCTGAGATATGTGCTTGATTAGATCATTAGCAGAAGAGTAACTGTTTATTAATTATGTCATTCATGTAGCTGTTGTTAGATCTTACCTGAAGCCACTACATGGTGGTGCTAAGGAAAAAGGAAATCCTGTCAACCAACCTACAATAGTTGGCTGAAACAATTAGAACTAGTGCTTAGTGCACAGTGCTGATAAACAGAATGCCCTAGAGTGAATCCCACTATTGGCACTTACTCAATTTGCAAAAAAGGTGCTATATAAAACCAACTTCCTTTCCTTAATTGCCTTTCTTGTAGAGGTAACGAGGAAGGTGAATACAGGCTGTGCAGTGGATGCAGCATATCTGGCCTTCAGCAAGGCATTTGACACTGTACTGCATGGGAAACCTGTGGAGAAAGTAGTACAGTAGGGAATCCATTTGTATACACTTAATTTATAGACTGTTGACTGGAAGGTAAAAAGCAGAGAGGTTTGTGGATGGACATCAGTCAGTGTAGAGGGGTGCTCTAAATGGAGTACCCCAGAGGCTGGGTCTGGGTTCTATGCTCTTTAACACATTTATCAATGACCTGAAAGCTGGGGAAATTTGCTACTAACACTAAATAGGCAAGAATAGTGGACATGGTACTTGATTATGCAATTCATGGGGATCTGCACACATTAATTGCATGGTCTCTGTAATGGGGGCTTTGATTTAATGTGGGAAAGTGCAAGGAACTATATCTAGGGACACTGAATCTAGGCTACACACAAATACTTCATGAGGCAGCAGTGGACAGCACAGTAGAGGTGTGGGATCTAGGCAAAACTGAAGAGTAGGCTGAGACCAGGCAAGCAATTTTCTTCTGTAGTCAAGAGAACAAGCATAATGTTGTGATGCATTGGGACAGGTATAAGGAGTTGATCAAAGGAGGTAATTCTCCCCCTTGTTTATACCACACCTGGAGTACTGCATTCACCACTGTGCAGAAATGACATTGATAAGACAGTAAGGGTCCAGCCCATGGTAACTAAGCTAATTGGCAGTTTATGAAGACAACAACTGCAAGAAGAAGAGGCTAAGGGGGATATCATCATTGTCTTTTGAATGCTAAATGGCAAGAAAAAGTCATGTACACGTAGATGTTTCAGCTGGTAGGTGCTGCTAATAGAACTAGAGGACAGGAAGTGAAACAGGGTCAGGATCTAGGGAAAATTTAGAAAACAAAACATTTCGTACGGAGTGTGGTTTACATGTAGAATAACCTACCCAGTGAGATTGTGGAAGTGAACAATGTCCATGCTTTCATGGCAGTACTAGACAGATTCCTTTGGCATTATGGCATTGGGGGTTACATAGCATGAGTAGGGGTAACATTCTGGCAAAGTTTACATATGCGTCCATAGCCCAGTTTGGTACAGTCACTGTGTGGCAGGAGGGATGGACAAGATGGACCCTAAGTCCCTTCCATTACAGCAATAATGTACTTTGTTATTATAAAATGTTTGTTGCCATACTGGTCCTTGTACAAAAACATACATTAAGTAGAAGGGCATTGCATAGGCCTGGAAGCTTGTGTACTGAAACTTATTTCTTTGTCCAATAAAAGTAATCAAATTACCTACTTTGTGTATCATTATGGTACAATGAAATGCTAGATCACACATGAGAAAGTGATAGTTTGAACCACAAAATGTTTCAGAATTTTGCATGGTTGCAGAGACAGTTTACACCAGGAACTAAACATTTCAATATTATAGAATTTTTGACATCAGTGCAATTTCTACAAAACTGAGTTTGCACCTTTGTTTGGTTCTGTATGCATGGTCCAGAGCCAGACTGGATAGGTTGGCAGTGCCTCTACAAGCATGCCTCTGCACATCATCCTTTTTGCACTGCTCATAAGTGAAGGAAGCCTGCTGGCTGCTGTTAAAGTAGGATCACCAGTACAGTAGAATCAGTCCCAACTGTGAAACCTCAGTAACAAAGTACAGCCTTTCTGAAGATCTTGCACATTTTTGGGGGCAAAAGGAGAAATAATTGGTGGCCCATTAGAATTATTTTTCATTCATGGAATTCATTCAACATTCCCCCATTACCTGGGTAACACTGTTCTTAGTTGGCATGGTTCTTGTTCCATGGAACTTTGCTATTGAATCTCCAACTGCTGCAACTCTCCTCTGATGTCAGCTGCAGGGGATTCTGGCATTTCTGGTTACGGGAAATGTCAGCTTAGAAGTCAGCAAAATCAGCTTGATATAATCTACTATACTGCAGTAAACAGTACTGTAAGTAAAAAAAAATGTTTTTGCACACAAAGTATAACTTGGGACCAGCCTCACACTTGGGTATGGTGCTCTTAGTGCTGACTGTTCTCTCTTTAAGGAGATATTCATGAGATTTTTTGCAGAGTAGGCAGTCCCAGACATGTTTCTTTAGGCATCTCCAGAGAATCTTTGGAGATAACTTGCTGAATTGACTGCTACCACTGTATGTCAATTTAGAACACTCAGAGTGAGTATACTGGAGAGGTTGTTGGCAGGTAAAGCAGTATACAAGATCTGTAACAGGATATTTCTATTTATGCAATAGGTGTGGACCCAGAAACAGTGTAATAAATCCATTTATTTTCACTGGTGTTAAATAATTGTGGAACCTTAGATTTATTACACCCCCTTTGTCAATCATCTCCCACTTACCAACACTACTTCATCCAGTTTTACCTTGATAGTGAAGCTCCATGCCACAGCTTCACTCCAATCCCCACTGAAGGGGGTTACACTCATCTCCTCCTGCTCTTTTATAGCCCGTTACATCATTTTCCACTTGCAAACTACTGTTTCACTGCATGTTTCCTGTTTTTCTTTTTCAAAAATATATTCCTCAGACTTTAGCCCACTCACTTGCATGGCCACCCTTCTGGTCACACATCCACCTAGGCGCTTGGACATCCACCAGCCTGGCCACTGGCAATAACCATTAATAAAAAAGAAAAGCCCCAGTACTTTTCAAAGCAAAAATAAAACAAACCACAAGTCCCTGACACCAGCTAGCTCTCAGACAAAGCTGACACCTGGACTCCAGACAAGTCACTCATTAAAAGCAGCCATCATCTTCAGCATCAAATTTCAAAAGCAAAGCAAAGCAATCTTTATTTAAGTACTGCCTGTCTTAAAACCAAGGCGCTTTACAAGTAAAACCATAAAACATATAAATTTGATAAAATACAGATATATAAGTTAGTTAAAATCAATTGGGAAGTCCATCTGAAACAAATACATTTTAAGTTCTGACTTAAATTTCACTACGGTCAGGCATTCTCTCAACCAAAGAGGTCTGCAAAAGAAAAAGCATGAGCACCAGATGTCTTCAAGCATACCCTAGGAATCTCTAGCAATCCCTCATCAGTGGATCAGAGACGGCGGAGGGGGTGGTAGGGAGTCAAAAGATCTTGCAGGTAGCTGGGTCCCAGTTCCTGTAGGGCTTTAAAGATCAGAAGACCGACCTTAAAGGTGATCCGACACTGAATAGGCAGCCAGTGCAGTTCGCGTAGCACAGGAGTAATATGGCTGGTCCTAGATGTACCAGTCAGTAGTCTGGCTGCCACATTCTGCATTAGCTGCAAGCAGCGGATAGCAACCCCAGGAAGCCCTAGGTAGAGAGCACTGCAGTAGTCAAGGTGGAAGGTGATGAAGGTGTGGACCAATGTTGGAAGATCACCCAGAGAAACCAGATGTTTCACTCGGGGGATATTCCTCAGATGATAAAAAGAGGATTTGACAATGGCAGACACCTGAGATTTCAGGGTCAAGCCATCATCAAAAATAACACCCAAGTTATGCACCTGGTCAGAGGTAGTGAGCTGGATGCCATCAAGCCATATGCCAGACACCTGCCCAGCCCCCAAACCCACCCCTGGGCAACCAGGGTCCACAACCAACATTTTGGTCTTGTCAGGGTTCAGTCTCAGCCAGCTGGTGCTCATCCAGTCCTTAATCTCGGAAAGACAGTTGTTGAACACAGAGACTGCATCCCCCTGTTTGGGTAGAAAGGACTGATACAGTTGAGTATCATCTGCATAGCAGTGAAAACTGAAACCATATCACCTAATGATATCTCCCAATGGCAGCACGTACACTGCGAACAACATGGGTGCCAATATGGAGCCCTGCGGAACCCCACAGAACAGGGGAGGGTGTCAGAGGAATAAATTCCGGTGATCACCCTCTGAGTCCTTTCCATGAGGAAAGATCGAAACCATTCTAGGACTGTCCCCAACAGTCCACAGAGACACCGTAGGCACTCCAATAGCACACCACAGTCCACAGTGTCAAATGCTGCAGAGAGATGAAGAAGGACCAAGATGGTTCGTGCCTTTCGATCTGTCGCTATTAGGAGGTCATTCAATACCCGAACAAGTGCAGTCTCAGTACTATATCTCTTACAAAATCCAGACTGGAGAGCATCATAGACATTGTGGGCCACAAGGTGATCATCTAATTGCAGCACAACCACCTTCTCAATAACCTTTCCGGCAAAAGGAAGGTTAGAGACAGGGCTGTAGTTAGCTAGGCAGTATGGATCCAAGGATGTTTTTTTTAGGAGTGGTTGTACGACTGCCCCCTTAAGGGGATCTGGAAAGACACCCCTCTCCAAGGATCCCAGACAATTTTAGCTAGGATTGGGCAGATGACATCTACAAGACCTACTAGTAAGGGTGTAGGGCCTGAATCCAAACTACAACTGGTTGGGTGCAATGTTTGGATGATCTGCACAAGGTCCATGAATTCTGGCCAGCTGAAGTCTGCCCAGACAGATTGAGTGTACAGCACCTCTCGCCGACCTCTGCAGTCCCTCATAGGGAGAGCAGGGCTGATGCCAGACCGGATGCTGGCAACCTTATCTGCAAAGAATCGAGCAAACTCCTCACATTTAGCCTGAGAAAATGCCCTTCTGGGCTGGAGACAGACTGGATTGCACAGTCTGTCCACATTCTGGAAGAGTTGAGCCAGTTCATTCCGTGTAGCAGAAATCTCCCTGGACAGGAATTCTGCCTTCTTAAGGGTGATTTACAGGTATGATTGATAGCCCCTGCCAGCATCCAGGCCCGACCTCCGCCATGCTCTCTCTAGCCTTCAATCAACTCTCCTCAACTCCTTCAAGGAGCCATCAAACCAAGGGGTCCTTGGGCAAAGAGCGAGTGGTCAAACTTGAACTGCAGCAATGTTGTCCAGATCTTGTCCAGAAAAAGCCAGCCAATAAGAAAAGAATGAAATAAGAAAACTGACCCAGCATCATTATGTCACATGCATGCAATGCATCACTTGGAACCCTGGCAACCATTGCAAATGGCAGAGCCACACACAGTACAGCACTAAAAAGTTCACCACACTTTCTTAAAAAAAAAAGAAACCTTTTATAACAGATCTACCGCCACAAAATTGACATTCCCTATTGCATAAATGAAACATGCAGTGGGGACCTTGCGAAATAAATGATTTATCTGCACTCAAGTAGTTTGACCTTGGGCATGACCTTTTGACTAATGGCTTAAGCCACTCATGAGGTTACCCAATGTCAAACTGCTCTTGTGCAGATAAATTATTTATGTCACTAGTCCACACTGCCTATCCCATATTTATGCAATAGGAGTGGGTGGATAAACTATTACATGAATTCATTTATTCTCACTGGTGTTGAATAAATGGTGGTTCTAAGATTTATACAACACCCTGTCATCAATCAAGCACCGTTTGTTCAACACCCTGCCATCAGTCATCCCCCTCCTACCGGAACTAGATCTCTAATTACCCCTCCGTTAGCGCTTTCACCTTCAGCTCAAAACAGCAACACACGATGAATTCACATCTAGTTCCAGCCTCCAGCTTATGCCAACAGAAAAATGGCAGCACAAACCACAAAAACACTATTTCTCAGTCTTGTTTTTTTTATTTTCACTGTCCAGCTACTAAATCCATTCCTCACACACCACTTTTACCAAAATGCACCAATGGCCACCGCTACACTGGAATTGCTGTGTGTGTTCTTTTATTGTGTCTCACCTGTAATGTTCTCCATTGTTGTACTCCACCACCAATTGTTGTCTACCCTCCCTGCGACGAGGTGCCTTTGTAAATGAGTCTCTGACTCAAAGGTTGTAAATCTGAATTATGAAATAAATAAAAAAAACAAATATCTACTGCCAACACAGACTACACCTCGCTCCCCTCCCCTTCACTTCTCACACACTTCTACTGAAATGCAGCTATGCCCACTGCTCAGGCTGCTGCCTGCCCCTCTCCCCTTCACAGCTTTCCCCTCTAGTGACTGCTCAGCATTTCTGATTACATTACTGAACATCAAACACATTGCAGTACCTTCACTCTGCTGTCCGACCACTACTAACCACTTCAGCTGTAATTTCCTCTTACTCCAGTCCCGTAATGCATTTTCTCATGGCAGCACTCTCGCACATAATTACTGTCACTCCAGCTGCCACACTTCCACAAATGTGCAATCTCTGCATCTTATTTTAAGCCTCTGAGTGTGTTTTTGTTTGCTTCCACACACACAAAAAAAACATTAAAGAACCTGGCAAACCGAAGCCACAGCGGCTCCCACTAAATCTCCTCAAGTGAAAAATGGGGCTGCCATGTTTTGAAACTCTACAGCCCTCCCACACAGCAAAACCAACCAATCAAAATGCACGTTCTACATGTCTGACCATGTGGACCATAGTAACAGTGCTCCTGACATTAGCAACCAGCTCAAATGATTGACAAAACCACAAAAAGTCCCCTTTTTAACAGAAATATAAAATACAAAAAAAACTGCAAATAAATTAAAACCCTGAGAAAAAAATCACGTTTCTATTGCATAAATCAGATATGTAATGGGGAACCTCTTTAAATAAATGATTTATGCACACTCAAGCAGTTTGACCTCAGACACCTCACTCGTGGCTTACCCCACTCGTGAGGTTACCTGAGGTCAAACTAATCTTGTGCACATAAATCATTTAACTCATCCCCATTGTATATCTCTTATTTAACTCACACTTTTTTGCATCTCCTTCTTATGCCTTACCTCTTATAAAGGTGTCATTTCATAAGTGGACACACGATTAACTAGTCACTTTCTCACCACACCCCTTCTTCATCACACATAACTAATCTGTGCACAAAAACAATTAGTTCCATTTCCACATGATTTCTTCCTTTCCTATTTCAAAACCATGTATACAAGACCACAATTTACCTTGTAATCCACCTTTGTCAAATAATTCTGCACTTAAAAATATATGCTGTATCTCTCTCTACTATTTCTACATACAGTATTGAGCTTGTCTTTACCATTTGTTAATGGAAAACAGGTTTGCTGTGTAGTACTTCCTTTGCTTGCTGTTTGAAGTTAAAGTTTAGGTGCAGCAACTGTGTGGCTAGTACTGTATATCATAGCAAGCTATAGCTCAGCACTTGGGAACACTCGTTAATGTTGTTAGGAAACAGGAACCTCCCACTTAAATACACAAGCTAAATGTTTTGTCACAAGTGTTTACTTTGTATTCCAGAAAATTGTTCTTCAATTTTTTTGAGAAAATAAACCTTCATAGTACCAAAACAAAGTGCTTCCATATACAGTACCTACTGTTTGTTTAGCTGGGACCTTTTCTGACTATCACCAGTGTTACCTACCCATCCTTGGAGCTCCTCCTTTCCTGATCTGCCTTGGAACCTTAGGGTGCCCTCAATACACAGCTGTGTTGACCCCCCCAGTTTGGCCCTCAAGGCATGGTCCTGCCTTCAGTCCCTTGGTAATTTCCCTTACGAAATCCAGATTGCCATGGTGGAGATCCTCCCCATATCATCCCAGGGGTCCACAGGCAGGAGCCCTTGCAGACATGGGAGTTGGCAGAGCATTGTCTACCCAATTTGTAATTATTTTTCCTCTTTTTATCCACCCTGCTGAGACCATTCCATGCATTGTCTGGTGCTGGCATGCCAACAAGTGTGCTCTTCCTTCCTGGTGCTCATTGCAGGCTACCAAGTCTGCACCACCACCTGTGGTCACCCAGATGTTGGTTGTACAGTGGGATGAACATCCCTTCCTCCCAGAGGAGGAAAGTGTCCCCTGGGATGCTCATTTCATTTCCCCACTGGCCCAGTAATGGTCCAGTCTTAGGACATGAAGCCATGTCACCAATATCATGAGTTTCAGTCCTGCCACTGTGCTGACAGACTGGCCACTATAACAGTGTTAATATATATAATAGGTATCGTTGGTGCAGTAGTGGAACCAGGTTTGGGAATCAGGGGGGCAATTCAGTCAACCACAGACTTCACAATGGGTGACCAACAGTGTATAAAGATGGTAGAAGGGCACCACTACTTATGCTGGTGCAGCCAGGAGGGGCGACTATCCCCCAACCCCCCCTCTAGCTCTGCCATTGAGTTGGCATTGTGCTGCACGGATTTCCATCTCAGCTGAAATAGTGTTGTACCAGAGTTCAAAGGTCATGGAACATCACTGTACTGTTCTGTAGTACAACAAAATTCCAGTTGATCAAGAAACCCTTGTGCCGTCTGATTTCTAGTTGAGAACTGACACATGCACAAATTAGCTAAAATGAAAAGTGATGCCATGGATTGGGGTGCATCACAAACTCAGATGGATTTTCTGTTTTCTACCAAACAGATTACAACCAGAGACTGGGAAGACAACATGCTACAGATTAGTCCATCTAACTTTTCAAATTTTCATTTTTTCCCCATAAATTGCCTTCTTCCAGTGTGATGATTTGTAATTCGGCAGTTTTGTTCCATCTCTGCTTTCAGTTCTGCCACATTCGCTTACACTGAAACATGCATCTCTGACACAGAACCTTTGTAAACGAGATCCCAGCTCAAATGTATTGAATCCAAGAATTTAATAAATAAATAAATAAATGCAGTTGGAATGAAATTTCTCAGCCTGACTTAAAAAACAAACAAAAACAAACAATACACTATACATAATTCTTGATGGGTAACCATTGGCACAACAACCTTTGTTGCCACCTCAGGATTCCAATTACATTGTACCTTTCAAATTTTGCTCTCAAGGTCAGTGATGTAATCAGAAACCCATTTGTGGTAGCACAGACTTGTTGGGCTTTGTTGCCCATCCACTATTCTCCCTCTGTGCTTTATTGTAATACTAACAGTGACATTGGTGGCTCCTTGTAGCCTGATAGTAAACCAACCATCAATTTTATAAATAATTTATTCCTTGTGTAAAGGGAAATTCTTAAAAGGAGACAGATCAGGTAGAAGAAATATTACAGTGCAGTCCACCAGGATTAAACACCCTTACAACAGTTACTGCCAGTGACATCTTGCAAGATCTAACTGTGCAACTACTCCTATCACTGCAAGCCCTAGTAAATTTTCAGGTATGCTTGGGTAGGGTCATTCATTTTCAGTGATCTACATTGGCTGTCTGTACTCTATCAAATACAATTTAAGATTGCCTTCGCATTTAATGCTGAGTTTTTACATAAGGATGAAGAGGCAGGTAGAGTAGCCAAGCTATGCTATGGAGCCCCTTTTCTCACCTTGAGATTTTCATCTTTTGGAATTGTCACAAAAAAGCAGAAGGTTAATACTGCTTGCTATAAAACAGATGAAGAAATCCTAGCAATCTAGTCGATCACCAGTGTGTTTTGACTACCTGATTATCTTAGCACAACTGGACACCTCAGATCTTACGGCGTATGTTTAATTTAATATATATACAGTACCACCTCTCATATCCAAGGAGTAAATTGGTCAAGGTTACATTAAACATTCCTTTTGATGATGCAGTTAGATAGGTGCAACAGAATGGGGGTCAAACTTGCTGGGGGTGTATTCAAATTCCCACTTCATAGTACAAAGCTATCTGTCAGAATCCCATCTGGATATGTCTTTCCCATCTTTGGAAATAAAATGTGCTGTATGAAAGCAGTAGCCTGGTCCTTTTGTATTTCCCCTGGCTGCAGGCCTTTTGTAATGGTTTTAATCTGTTCCTGCAAAATGGCATATAAACTCCTTACTATAGCCCTCTACTCTTAGACTCATTATTATAATGTTTATAACAGTGTACTGAATCACTCCTTTTGTAGTAGGAAAGCACAATATTTGCTTTGTCCCTTCTAGAAACATTGAATGTGTCTCATGACTCAGACATTTGCTGATGTCCTCTCCACTTATTTTTCATATTTTCAGCACAGAAGGCCTCCAAAAAACTATAAAATAGCAACATCTTCAGGAACTCAAATATTGGTGGTTTCAATTTAAGAACTGCAGTCTTGATTTCTGCTTGTAGTTTGGGGCCTTCTTGCTCTTGGACTGGATCCATAGAATCTTTATGTTAAGTTGTAAGTTTCCGGGTTGACGTAGTTGTGTAGTTTTGGCAGCTGTCACTTGCAAAGCTGCTAATCCAAGTTACTGGTCTATGTCTGGTTCCTAGATGATACTCCTCTACTCTGGTTTAAGCAAATGATGGCTCTTGCTATAGTAGTGCAAGCTGTGTGACCAAAGTGTCAGTAAATCTGAGAACATATTCAGAAGTATATGGGTGCTTGCATCCCATCAGCATACCACCGAACTGTATGCTTCATGGCAACGTAGATGGTCAAGACTAGATAGAGAAAAATTGGAAAGTATTCTCATATCCAGCAAGTGATGGTGCCTCCACCACTATCCTGCACCATTGCATCCTTTCCCAGCAGCTCCCTTCCCCATCTTACCTTGACTGTCTCATGGAGTCAAGTGGAATTTTAGAGAAAAGAGGACAAACCCCTCCTCTGGCAGAGATGGAGCAGAATGAGATAAGCTGAAGCAGGGTCTGAGGAGCTGAGATGCAGAAGGATATACAAGGAGCATCATAAATGTAATTTTTCAGTTTTGTTTAATTTTATATGGCAGAGGTGGAAGTCAAACCAGAGTATCCAGGTTTACCATATGTTCACTATCCAATAGTTAAAACTTCCTCCTTAAAGGAAATTTCTAAGATGTCCTGTTAGGCTGTAAAGGCTGTTACCTTAGTGCAGTGGCAGTCCTTTGAGCCTTCAGTGATTATTTTTAAAATGTCCAGTTAGGAAGGGAAGGGATCGTAAATTGGTCCAAACCTGATGTCCAGCCAATCCCTTCCACCTCATGGTCCACCAACCCTGCCCCTGCACTGACGTTTTGTGACATCTAACTAGGAAGAGCATGGGAACATGCCCCATTGAAGCCTAGGGGGCTTAGTTTCAAAACACTTTTTTATGTGATAACACAACCTTTGGTATATATGAAAGCACCACTCAAGTAATAGAATCTCCATTAGGCCAGCTTCCAATTGCCTTGGTTGTACAGCTGGTAGAACAACCAGAATGATATTCCAGGTGACCTGGATTCAAGTCCTAGCTGAAGGATTTATTTCTTTCTCTCTTCTGTTTGTATGTGCCCCATAAATGTGCATACCACTCTCTTATAATTGAAAATGATGCCTGGGACAGTCCACCCTCATCTTTTGTATTTGCTCGCAGGAGCCAGTCTCAAAAATCTGCTCTGAGAACAGTGCGTTTAAACACTGAAAGCATGATAGCAAAATAAAAAATATCAGTTTGATGCTTGGCTCAAGGGAGTCTACGTTTGATGTCATTGCCTTGCCTGAGACCTGTTTGTGTAATACAATCTCAGACGAAGAAATGAAATAATCTGTCTACTCTAATTTTAGAAGATACAGGCAATAAACAAGGGGAGGAGGTTGCATATTCTACATATCAAAACATTTGATGGTTACCAAGTTTACCAAGTCCCCCTCCTCACAGACCAAGGGCCCTTGTGATTTTCTCTCACTTGATATATTCTTTGGCCAGGACAAGATCCTAACAGTTAACACTATTTACATCCCTTGGTCCATGCTGTGGAGGGTTTATCTACCATGTTTGATTTTGCACTAACATTGCTTAAAAGTAGAGAATGACTACTGCTTGGAGACTTCAATATACATTGGTCCACTAGTCAAGCTGGCAGTGCCAGATATCTTTTTTGAAACTTGGACTAAACAAAATGTTTCATGATCCCACAAGGGTTAATCATAAATCAGGTTACAAATCCATTTTAGACTGGATTGCAGTGTCCAACTCCATGAATATTTGCAAATCTAGGTTATTCTCAGACTCAGTTAATGACCATAGTCTAGTTTTTTTGTGAATACTTCATTAGATTACCAAGGGACCAACCACTTTTCATTAATTCTAGATGACATGGGTATTTAAACCTGGAGACCTTTACCACTGTTTGCATTCCAGTGACTGGTCTTTCCTAGAAAATATTGTGGCTATTGATACTTCTTATGATAGCTTATGTCAAAATTTAATTAGTTCTGTGATCACCTCTGCACTTTCAAATTACACAGAATATGTGAAAACAAACAGGACTGGGTATTCAGGGAGCTTCTTAGGCTTTTCAAAGAAAGAGACAAGAAATGGCCCCATTATAAGAAAGCTATGGACCCTGCCCATCTGCAGGAATATAAAACCTTATGCAGTAGATTAAAAACAGCAGTTTGAATAGATAAAATTCTTTACATTAAACTTGGCCTGATTGCTAGTCAAGGGGACCAGACACAATTGTGGAACATAGAAACATAGAAACAAAGAAACAAAGAATCTGGCAGAAAAGGACCAGTAGGCCCCTCTAGTCTTTCTATTTTTCCCTGCCTGTTACTATACACTGGATCCTATTTGGTCACAGGTGTGTGCCTATCTCACACATGTTTGAAGCTCCCCACTGTCTTCACCCCACCTCCTCTTCTGGCAGGCTGTTCCAGGTGTCTGCTACTCTTTCTGTGAAGAAGTACTTCCTCACAACCCTCTTAACCCCCCAGCTTCATAGTAAGCCACTGTGTTCTTGCACTCCTCCTCCTGTAAAAGAGACTCCCCTCCTGCACCTTATTCACTTCTGTGAGGCACTTACAGGTACCATTCATGTCACCTTTTGTTCTCCTCGCCTTCAAGAAGTATACAGTATGTTGAGCTCATGCAGCTTCTTCTCAATGGTTTCTCATGTAACCATCACCACCATTTTGGTAGCCCTCCTCTAGACTGCTTCCACCCTGTCGATATCCTCGAAGAGGTGCAGCCTCCAGAGCTGAACACAGTACTCCAGGTGAGTTCTAACAAGTGAGTGATACAGAAGCAACACCACCTCCCTTCTCCTGCTAGAAATCCACTTCTCTACATGCCACAGCATCTGGTTAGCATTGCCTACTGCCTTGTTATACTGCCCTGCCACCTTGAGATCATTAGGTATGAGTACCCCAAGGTCCCACTCATGCTTGACAACTGTAAGTACCTCCCCCCATCTTATATACAACCCTCTGATTTTCCCATCCCAGGTGCATGATTTTTCACTTTTTGGCACTAAAACCCAGCTACCACTCCCTATACCACTCCTTTACTTAATCCAGGTACCTTTGCATTCTCTCCAACCCCTCCTGGGTGTCCACCCTGTTACAGATTTTTGTAGCATCTGCAAAGAGACATGTATTCCCTTCCAGTTCCCCAGCAATGTCACTTATGAATACATTGAAGAGGACAGGATCAAGTACTGATCCCTGTGTTACTCCACTGGTCACTCTCCCATCCTCCAAGTGACTGCCATTAACCACCACCTTCTGCCATCTATTCTTCAACCAGTTAGATACCCAGTTCATCAACTTTTATCCCACCCCTAGGCTGCTAAGTTTCTCTGTTAGCCTCCTGTGTGGTACAATATCCAAGGCCTTACTGAGCTTTAGATAGCCCACATCCACTGCCCTCCCCAATCCACTTCCCTATTTACCCAGTTAAAGAAACGTATGAGATTTTTTCAACATAACCTCCTGTATGTGAAGCCATTCTGCTGGTGATCTTGAAGCCCATTTGTCTTCAGGTACTCCATCAGTCTCTCCTTCAGGAGAGATGGCATTAATTTCCCTACCACAGATGTGAAAATGACTGGTTTGTAATTGCTAGCCTCCTTCCTGCTGCCGCTTTTGTGTAGAGAGACCAAATCAGCCCTCCTTCAGTGCTCAGGAACCACCCCTTTCTACAAAGAGTTGCTAAATAGTACTGCCAGAGGGACAGTTAGCACTGTGCTCAGCTACTGTAATACCCATAGGTGGATTCCTTCCAGCCCCATCACCTTGTTTTACCTTAGGGCTTCCATCCTACGGTGGACTGTCTCTTGCATAAATGGACATGTGACCACACCCCCCCTCAATCTAGTGCCTGTTAATACATGTTGGCCCATTCCCCCTTCCACTGTGAAGACAGAGCAGAAGTATTTGTTTAAAATGTTTGCTTTTTCATGATCTTGCTCTGCACAGTCCCACTTCCCAGTCTCCTGATCCTCACTAGTCAAGTCAATTTTATTTCTTTAGTGCCCAATCCCAGAGGCTCTGGGTGCTTTACATAGACATGAAAAACAATCAATACAGCAAACTATACATTTTTGTCAGGGTAAATAAATTTTTCTTAAAACATATAATAAATAGTGACTATAAATAATATTAATAAAAACTCCAACTATACAACCCTTTACCTTCTTCTCTTCACTCACGTACCTGAAGAAAGTCTTATTCCCATTCTTGACCTCCTGGGCAATCCTCCTCTTAGTTTGAGCCTTTGTGTCTTTACCCTCCTCTCTGCTTTCCTTTGTTTCTCTAGATAGACCTCCCTCTCTGCCTCTGTTTGGGTCTCCTTGTACATCCTGAAAGCTGTTTTTTTCTGTCTTACTGCCTTGGAGACCTCCTTTGAGAACCACAGTGGCCTCTATCATCTTACTCTTGCTTACTACCTTTAAACAGCTTGCCGTTAACTTAGTTATTTCCTCCTTTATTCTTTTCCATTGTGCCTCCAGCACCCTGGCTATCTCCCCCTTTAAGGTATTTCCTGTGGCAGTCTCCCGTTTCTTTCAGATCTGCTCTCTTGAAGTCCAGGACCCTCATTTTAGTGTGGTTTATCTCCTGTCAAGTCCATATACCCAACCCCACTGTACAATGATTGCTTGTACCCAGGAGGCTACCCACAGTGATGTCTGCAGTGCTATCAGCATTCAAAAGAACCAGATCAGCAGTGCACCATCTCTACTGGGATCCATAACCAGCTGCTTGAGAAATGTCCCTTGCAGGGAGTCAAGAGTAACCCTGCTCCTAGTTGTAGCTGTGGCCAGGATGTTCCTGTTTACATCTGGCAGATTAAAGTTTCCCATAATTACTGCTTTGCCTTTGTTTGTCATTTTGTCTATGGCATCCCCCAGAATGTGGTCCAATTCCTCCCCCTGTGTTGGTGGCCTGTTCACCACTCCCCTGTGTTTTAAGACCCTGGAATCTGACTCTAAGCCAACCCAAATAACCTCCATCTCCTCCTTTTCCCCTCTGTGTCCTTGTATTTCCATGGCATTTATACATTCCCCTACATATAAAACAGCCCCCTTTTCCTCCCTGTCCTATTCTTTCAATACATGCAGTAACCTAGTATGGCCATCTCCCACCTGTCAGTGCCAGTGCACCATGATTCTGTTATGGCCACTAGATCCAGGTCTACCTCTGCAATGGTATCCTCAAGGTCAGGAATTTTGTTTCCTTAGCTCCTTGCACTGGAACACATGGCTTTCCACTCCTTTTGATCCTCCCTGCCCATGTTTTGCCTTCCCTTCCCAAGTCCCTCCTTCACCCTTCTCTTTTCCCTGGTAATGTCCTTCCCCTTTTCATCCTCCCAATATTAACTACTTAATCAGTAGATCTAAGGGCCCTCAGTCTCAGGCCAGAGATGGGATAACCTGTGAGGCTATTGCCTCAATGTTCAGTGATTTCTTTGGTGGCCTTAATAAGTACAAGAATTTTTCTTCATCTTCACCCCTCATCTGGGCTCACTTGAAAATTCACCTGGTCCTACCACATCTAAATTTTACTTTAAAAACAGAATTATAGAGCAGGTGTCTAAATACCTGGGGCCAGATATTCAGAGGTTAGTGCTGGCTCAATCTGGATTTGTGGCCATCATTGTGGGGGGCTATATTCAGAGGCCCCTGTACCACACAGTAAACCCATTAGCACCCAGGTGCTAACATAATGCTTTGTCAAATCAAATGAGGGGGTCCCCTCCTGCATACAGGTGCAGTGGTATGTTAAAGGTTTGCAATGGTGGTACTTGGTTTACTTGGTTAGAAGAGACAAAAGAAGGCCTAGGCCCATCGAGAATGTCCACCACACTATGTGGGACTTTAGAGCCGATATAAGTTTTCCCCAATCCAGATATCTAATCTATTTTTGAAAAAGTTTAGGCTACATGCATCCACCAACTCTTGTGGTAGGATGTTCCATAGCCTTGGAGCTCTTATAGAAAAAAAGTTTCCCCTTTTGTTGGTTTTAAATGGTGGGACTGTTAGCTACTTGTTATGCAGCCTAGGGACTATCATCTAGCTAAATAAGTAAGTCCACAATGGTTCATAAGAATGGGTGATTGAAGTAACTTGTATGTAATAAGTAGGTCACCTCTTTTTCTTCTGGTTTCTAATGAATGAAGACCAGTGAGTTTTAATTGTGTTGGGTAATCTAGGTGTGCAAGTCTTGGTATTATTCTAGTAGCTCGTCTCTGAATCTGTTCCAAGCAGTGTATGTCACCTTTAAGATCGATTAGATGGTCTTACGAAGGTCCTATATATGGGGATAATGCATTGCTCCATACAAGTAACGAAGGTGTGTTTAATTTGTTTTAAAATACCAGTAGCCATTTTGGCCATTTTAGTACAATGTTCCCTAGATGTGAGTTTGTTGGATATAAGTATCCCCAGGTCTCTTTTGCATGTAGATGTTTTAAGTATTGTGTTATTCAGATAATAGCTATGTTTTTTTTTCCGAAGTGGAGAATTACACATTTATCATAATTAAAGAACATCTTGTTTTCAATTGCCCAGAGTTCTATATTTCTAAGGTCAGAGACTAATGATGCCAGGTTGGTAGGATCATTAACTCTGCCTCCTAATTTTGTGTCATCTGAAAACTTAGATGAATAGTTGTTAGGTCCAACTTGCATGTCGCTAATAAATATATTGAACAGCGAGGGGCCCAGCACTGATCCCTGGGGGACTCCACTTCTGACTGAACTGCAGTCTGAAAGGGTGTTGTTTATTTTGACTTTTTGAGTCCTACGTGTAAGCCAGTCAGTTATCCAATTCACCAAATAAGTTGAAATGCCCATTGTCCGCAATTTCTGTAGTAGTTTGGTATGGGGACTTTATCAAATGCCCGGCTGAAGTCCAACTGTATTACTTCTGTTGGGACCCCATTATCAAGGTGTGTGCTAATGATATTATAGCAGGCTATAAGGTTAGTAGTACACAAATGATCTGGTGTAAAACTGCGTTGTGTTAAATCTGAAATATTTTGGGTCTTGACTTCTTCCTCAAGTTTTGTTTTGACAGTCCTTTCCATGAGTTTCCCAACAACAGATGTTAAACTAATGGGGTGATAGTTTTGAACATTTCCCCTGTTACCTTTATTAAATATGGAAGTGACAATGGCAGTGCACCAGCCATCTGGTATTAAACTTTCTTGAAAAGATTTTTTGGAGATAATTGACAAGTGGATGGAAATAGCTTGGGTGGTTTCCTTTAGGAATTTTGGATAGATGCTATCAGATCCTGGGCTTGTAGTTGATTTTAATTTATTAAGTGCCTGCATGATGTCAGAAATAGTGATTTTCTGAGTGGTCAGATCCGGTGAGAGATGAGGTGGTGCTTGAGTGCATGTATCCGGTTTAGAAAAGACTGAGCAAAAGTATTTATTAAAGTGATTTGCAGTGTCTACATCAGTTTCAGCTTTAACTACATTATTGAATATTGGTCTTATTTCCCTAGAATTGCCTTTTTTGTTATTCAGGTATGAGTAGAATGCCTTATGACAGTCTTTAGTATGAGCTAATTTAAATTCCAATTTAGCTTTGGTCTGTTTAATAGTATTTTTGAGTGTTTTTACTGCTGCTCTATATTTAGCAAGGGGAGTATTTTTTTCTGGTTGTGAACTGAGTTTTAGTTTTTTTTTAAGTTTTGTTTTGAATCTAATCTGGGATCTGATAGTTTTGTTAAACCATATGGGGATCTTCCCTTTGTTGTTATAAATTTTTTTTATTGGTATATGCAGATTTTCTATGTTACTTATTATATGTTAAAATGAATTCCAGGCCTCCTCAGCGGATAGTTTGGAGAGCAATGTTTCTCACTTAATATTTAAAATTTCTTTGTTTATGACTTGAAAATTGGCTTTATTACAGTTTTTCACAATTGGACGTTCTCTGGGAGGAGTGAGGTCATAGGGGATTTTAAATAGAATAGCGAGGTTGTCACTATTCCCAAGGGGGGTCCCAGGTTTGTAGAGTATTAGTTTTGTGTTTCACATTGGTAAGAAGAAGGTCTAAAATGTTTTGACCCCTTGTTGGTTGTAGCACAAGTTGGTCAAGCCCTGCTTCCATTATGGTATCTACTAATAATTTCTCCATATTGGTGTGCTCTAAGGGGATAGTCCAGTCAATCTGTGGCACATTGAAATCCCCCAGTATGATGACATCTCCTTTATCAGACAGTTTGGGAATTTCTGTTAAGAGATTAGGGCCCAGATATTCAAAAGGGTTGCACCATGCGCAACAGGGTTGCGCCATGCGCAAGTCCAAAATGCGCCATTCTACGATATTCAGCAGGAGGCAGTTACGCCACTGGCAACAGGTTGCGCAAGAGAGCAATGCAAATGAATGCATGCTCAACAGGAGGGGGAGGATCCATGCATAACCTGCGCAACCCGATATTCAGTCGGGTTGCGCAGAGTTCTGCATGCGCAACCCCCAACCTGCGCCCGCACAAGCTTGAGCCAAAAAAAAAAGGCTTAAGTTGAGGGCCACCCACAGGTGAGCTGCTGCATTGCAGGGCGCAACACAGCAGCTGCCACCCCTGGCTGGCCCCCAACTAGGTCCCTGTGCCCCCCCACCAGCCCGATCGCGGGCAGAACGTATGCCACGGCAGCCCACCGGACAGTCGTCGGTGGGCGCGGGCGGCAGGTGGGTGGATGCTGCCGCCTCACTGCCGCGGGGGAGCGGGTGAGGGGCTTCGGTGGGTGGGGGGACACTAGACACCAGGGAGACGTTTGGGGGTTGTGCTGTGACATTCTGCCCGCGATTGGTTTTTACGGTCCACTGGACCACCAGGGAGTTATTCAGGCTGGGGAGGGTTAGCATTCCGCCCGCGATTGGGCACTGGGGGTTCATACAGGTTCTGCCCACGATCGGGCACTGGGGGTTCATACAGGTTCTGGCCTGCGATCGGGCTGTGGGTGATGTGTGGTGGGGGCGAAATGTACGTGTTCTGCCCGCGATCGGGCTGTGGGAGATGTGGGGTGTCATAACTGTGATGCCCACGATCGCGCTGGCATTGTGCGCCGGGTCTCACTGCTGCTGCCTGGCAGGGGTGGCCAGGAGCAAGTCCCAGATCGGCGCACCTACATGCAAATGGCATGCAAATGGGGGCTACAATAGATGCAAATGGCCCCTGCGCCTTGCATAAATTATGGCCCCATTTGCATGTCACCTTTGAATATCGGAAATCTGCGATGAGCGAATGGTACTTAAGTGTACGCAAGTTTAATGCTCAACTCTGGCAACTTGCGGTAGTGCAAGTTCCATTGCACTACGCAAGTGTTGTGGTTTTGGGCAGACCAAAGAGTTGCCAACAGCGCAACTCCTTTGAATATCACCCCGCCACACCCCGCGCAACTATTTGAGCAGCGCTCAGACTGGCGAGTTTGGAATATCTGGGCCAAGATGTGTATTCCAAGTTGTCTGATGGGGGTCTATAGCAATTTCCCACAGTGATGTGTGATTGGTTTTGAGCTGAATATTAACACAGAGATTTTAGTTGTGGAGGGAGACGGTTCAGAGAGGGAATGTCATCCTCACATAAAACACACTTCTCCACCCTGTTTATTAAGCTGATTTTTGTAGTATAGTTTATAATTAGATGTTCCTGGACCAGGTGGATGCAGAGTCCCACCAGGTTTCAGTAATTGCAGTGATACCCAAATCCATAGTTCTACCTTTGACTTCAAGTTCCCCTAATTTGGTCAGATTGAGTGATCTTGCATTTAAAGTAAGTCATTTACATGTTTTTTGGATGGATTTAATTGATCATTGCTTCAGAAACTTGGGTGCATCCCCATTCTCCCCTTTGTTCTTAGTTTAAACATTGGTTAATGGTGGCAATGATACTTTTACCCAGCAATGAGCTACCCCTGTGACTAAGGTGCAGGCCATCCAAAAAAATAGGGAGTTGCTACTGTGAAAGTTCTCCCAGTGTGTTATCCATGGATGCTCTGTTTAAGGCACCATTTCCTGAGCCATTCATTTGTAGATTTGATTTTCTGTGTGACAGTGTGTGTGGCTCTGGGTACTGTTAATATTTTGGAAAACATACCGAACATCCAGCTTCAATTAATAAATTGTTTAGGGCTACATAATCCTGCTGGAGGTGTGCTGGGTCAGTACAGCTGATATCATTAGTGCTGGCATGGATTATGACAAGTGGGGTTTCTCCTTCTTGTTTTAGGATGTCAGGAATCATTGTGGTGATTTCTGCCACTTTTACACCTCTGAAACGTGATCATGTGCGATTTGATTTATTGGGGTTGCACATGGCTCTATTGATGTGTTTAGTTATAGAGTCTCCAATACAAACACCTGCCTAGGGGTTTAAGAGTGCTAAAGGGAGAGGTTGATGTTCAATGAGATGGATTCAGAGGCTGAAAAAGAATATGGAGTCCCTGGATAATGAATTGATCTGTACTGTTGCTTTGTCAATTTGTGCAGTACTGGCAACTGTAGACTGTGTTGAACTGACCAGGACCCAAAGTTGTACTGTTTGTCACCACCGAAAATCTTGTCTTAACTTGTTGCTAAGACCGCGCCTCCAACCCACCAATACACTGTAGCCTCCTACCCCACTCACTAGAACACCAATGAGGTTGCATGCCCTGGTGTCCAGTGGCATCCCCCACCCTGAACACACATTCCATATATTGTACACCTCTCCCTGGTGTGTAGTGACACCTCCCAATCACCCATCCTATAATTGTAAGACATCTCCTGGTGTTTAGTGGCACCTTCACCCCATCACCAGTTCCATATACTGTACACCTCTCCCTGGTGTCTTGTGGCACCCCCACCCTCGGATCATCTGTTTCATATGCTATTCACCTGCCCTGGTGTCTAATGTCACCTCTCCCCCAGTCACCCCTTTGTGTATATTGTATACTGTATACTTCTCCTGGTAACATATAAAGAACCCTATGAGATACACTAAGACCACAAAGAATGGTACTATTCTAGATCTGTTAATTGTCTCATCTACAATAGCAGTAGAAAGTTGGGAGTTATTTCCACATCTGGGAGACCATAACCAAATAGGCGGAACTATAGTAACATTGTAAGTACAGGATTGTCTGATTACACTAACTATATGTGGGCAAGGGACTTAAGAAATTTCTCAGATGGTAAATTTCTAGTATGCCTAGAAAGAAAATGGGACCGATGTACACTTACACCAGACCTAGATCTATCTGTAAAGTATTTCACTGAAACTTTTAACAACATTTGTGATTTACATGCACCAAAAAGAAAGAAGAAAACAAAACAAGCCAGACTCCCTGGATAAACAATTACAAATTATAAGAACCATAAGGGCTAAAACAGACTTTATAAAAGGCCAAAAGAACCAGATAAGAAATGAACTGGGTTCTTTTTAAAGTAAGAGAAATAATGTAGACAACAAACAAGGAAGGCTAATGCCCTATATTACAAAACAAAATGCATTACCATAATGACCCTCGATGTTTTGGTAGAATATTAATAATTTACTAAACCCAGGATGAAATGCCCTGACAAAGAAATTTAACCTAACAGTAGAAAGTGAATTAATTGAAGAACTCAAAGAAGTAGCCAAAGTATTAAATAATGTTTTGTTGATTTACCAGACTATAACAGTCTAATGAGAAATACAGGACAACTGGAGGAACAATTAAACAGGGAGAATATGGACAGCCACCCCATTTAGATTTAGAATATTATACATATCTGAGGTATATAGGGCTAAACAATATTAACATACAAAATCTGCAGGATCAGATGGTTTAGAGGGTAGATTTTTGAGGATGGCTACAAACCAAATAGCCCCAGTTATTACCCACATTTTAATCCGAGCCTGCAAGAGGGTTACTTCCTCAAATGTGGAATGAAAGTAAAACAATTCCAATTTTTAAAGGGGAGCTACTTTAGATGTAAACAATTATATACTGATAGCACTTTTATTTATTTTATCTAAATGTTTAGTAAGACATGTCCACATCCATATTATGGAGTACCTGGAGAAATAAAAATTGATTACACCATTCCAATCCAGATTTCATAAGGGCACCAACAACCTCAGCCTTATTGGAGTTAAATAATTTGATTAACACATCTCTGCATTCTAGTCTAGAAACTGCAGCAATCTTTACTGATTTATTGAAGGCATTCGACCTGGCGAACCACTCCCTCCTTCTGCAGAAAGCAGAAACCATGGGAATAACAGATGGCCCATGGCACTGGCTGCAGTCTTACCTGGCAGCTGCACTCAAAGGATCTCAGTTTCAGGATGTACATCATCAAGTAGAGAAATTAACAGAGGAGTGCCTCAGGGATCCAGTTTGGGACCCCTGTTGTTCCTGTTGTTAAACAACAACTTGCAACAGGTGGTGTGGTACTCCCAGGTGAGACTATATGAGGATGACACAGCTCTTACTGTGACTGGATGTAGAGTTCAAGAACTTCAGACAAAGATGCAGGCTGATTTTGTTAGCCTGAGGGAGTGGTTAAACAGGTCGAGATTTATTATAAATGCTAAGAAAACAAAATTACTGCATTTTACATCAAAACAAAAATTTCTATTCAAATAAAACTAAAATAGATAATGATGAATGTTTGGAACAGGTTCATAAATATTGTTATCTAGGCATCATTTTGATGCCCATTTGTCCTTTGGTGAACATATAGGTTCACTGATAGAAAGGGTAAATAAAAGAATAGGCGCTTTGAGCTGAACAACTAAATGCCTGACTAGGAATGACCAGAAAAAGTGGCTGAATAACTTATCATACCTGTTCTAACATATGGAGAGCTATATACTGGACTGTGAATAAACAATTGACAATAAATTAGGTAAGGTACTCTATAAATTAATTAGGTATATATTGCAATGTAATATAAAACTCATCACTATACTTTGCTGTCCTCATTGCAATGGTAGTCCTAGATATTAATTATGTAAGATCATGAAAAAATTATTTATAGATACCATGCTTTCTATTCAAATCATTATATTAATGAAACATTGTTTGATAGGGACAGGCGTTCCATGAGCATGCCAAAAGAAAGGTTCATAGAAATAACATTTCTTTTCCTATTATCAGAAATAAACATGGTAAGAGAACAGTGAGTTTTCAAGCAGCCAGACATTGGAATATCTTACCTTATCCAGCCAGAACATCTTTATTATTTGAATTATTTGTACAGGAAATAAATGGTTTTAATCAATTTAGATGCCAATGTAACTAGGATGCTGTATTCTAAATCTTGCACTACTTGGACATCACGTGTAATGTTTGTTTTGTTCCAGGATCCTAGTAACAATTTTGGAAATATCTTGCATAATAGAATGTTATAGTTATGTCGTATATGTATTATGTGATATGTATTTGTTATAAGTCTATGTAAAGGTAACTTAGCTACAGACAGGGTTGTCTTGTAAACTGGGTTGTATAACCTAAATTACATGTCTTCCTGTATAAAAATAAAGTTTTTACTACTACTACTAGTACACCCCTAGCCATGATCACCAGCGCTGTATATTGTACACCCTCCTAGCATCACACCCCAATTGCCCATTGCTTGATTGTAAGATATTTTATGATTATAAGACATCTCCTTGTGTCTGATAGTACCTCCACCCCAATCACCTGTTCTCTATATTGTATACCTCTCCTGATGATTAGTGGCACCACCACTCCTGATCACAAACACCTCTCTGGTGTCTAGTGGCACCCCATCACTTGTTCCATATATTGCACACTTCTCTGTCATGTAGGTGATATCCTCCTCCTGATCACCTGTTCCATAAGTGTATACCACCACTCCCTGGTGTCTAGTGGCACCCTGATCATCAGTTCTATATATTATGCCCTTCTCCATGGTGTCTAGTGGCACTCTACCACCTCAGTCACCCAGCCCATGTACTGTATAATAGTCCCATTGTCCAGTGGTACCCTTGACCCCAGCCCCTGAATGCCCATTGTCAAATAGACTTGCAAATATTGGTGGCCCAGCAGTTGCACACCTGCCCCAACCTCACACAGAACATGATCCAACCAGCTAACCCCTTACAAGTGAGTCCAGGGATGTGCATGGACTTCTGTATATGGTGACTGGCACAGCCATTCTCTCACCTCCTCAACCAGCTGTCATATGATCTGGCAGTGACCAGGCATACAATATGCATATGTGCATTCACTGTTGGCTCACAAGGCAGCCAACTGAGGAGGTGAGTGGAGGGCTGTGATGGTTGTCATATCATGAGTCAGTGCACATCCCTGGACACACTTGTAAGAGGGGTTGGATGTATGGTGTTGTGGGTGCAGGAGAGGTGGGTGGAGGCTGCTGGACTGCCAGTGTTCACCAGTTTGTTTTTGATGGGCATTCAGAGATGGGATGGGGGTTCCATTGGACACCAGGAAGATTATTCAGCACATGGACTGGATGATCAGGGGGAAGGGTGCTACCAGACACCAGGGACTGGTGTGCCATATGGCACAGGTGATCAGGGTGGGATAACACTAGACACCAGGGTGAAGTATAATATACAGCATGTTGTTTGGTGGTGGGGGTGCTGCTAGACACCAGGAAGAGGTTTACAATATAGAACAGGTGGTTGGAGTTGGTGATGCAACTAGACACCAGGGAGAGATACAATATATAAACTGGGTGATCAGGAAATGAGGGTGCCACTAGACACCAGGAGATATCTTACACTCATGGGACAGGCAATTGAGGGGTGGGGTGCTATTAGACACCAGGAAAATGTGTTAAATAACAGGATGGGCAATTGGGAGGTGGAGGATGCCACTAGACACCAGGGAGAGGTATACAGTATATGGAACAGATGATCAATGAGTATGTGTGCCACTAGACACAAGGAAATGTCTTACTATCACAGGATGGGTGGTCTGGGGTGGGGTTCCACTAGACACCTGTGAGATGCCTTACAATCATGGGACAGGTGATTTTGGGGTGGGGTGCCAGTAGACACCAGAGAGATATCTTACAGTCATGAAGTGGGTGATCAGGGTGGGTGGTTCTGCTAGACACCAGGGATGATGTTCTATTCTAAATGCCAGGGATGTCAGCAGGAAAAGCTGGAGCACCATGACCAAATGAACAAAAGTCCCCTTAGTACTGCATGGTGAGGCTGAATATAGTCATCATGACTTCTGATGCTATCCAATCCAGTGGTGCTATTCCCTGTGGGCAGGATACAGCCCAGGTCCATGTCAGGGCAGTGCAATTTGACTTAGCTCTGCACCGACATAGGCCAATATTCAATTGAATAGCACTGGTCTGCTATACCACTGAACATACAGTAGCAGCCACTGGTCGGGCACTAGCACAAGTGCAGCACAAACATTTACACTGCACTTGCTGACCATCTCCCTGAGTGGTACCAATCCAAAACCTTATTTGGTCCTGATGGAATTGACTGTTATTTAGTTAAAGTGTCCAGCAAGGCTTTGGCTTAACCCATCATTAAAATCTGTAACTTTTCCTTATACACTGGTGCTGTTCACAAACTGTGGAAGACAGCCACAATTGCTCCCCACAAGTGGGTCCTAAGCATCTCACCTCCAACTACCATCCAATCTCTTTTCTTGCTTTTCTTTCAGAAATTTTTGAAAGAATAATTTTGACCAACGTTCTGAAGTTATCCTGCAAAATGGTTTGATGACCAGTATACAACATTTTTTTCACCCCAACACAACACCGACTTGATGAGGTTCACAGACTATGCTGAATGAGCATTAGACTCTGGTAATTATGTAGCTTTAGTGTTGATGGACCTTACCAAAACATTCAGCCTCAATGCCCATGAATTGCTGATGTGGGCTAAATCTCACTCATCTTTTCCCGATGTGACTATTTGCTACAAAAACTATTTGACCAACTGGGTTCACAGGACTACTGATGACAATATATTCTCAGACTTTTGTGAGGTCTGTTGTGGGATTCCCCAGCTATCTATTCTTGGTCCTGCTTTTTAAATTTTTTAATTATCTGTCAAATGCCTGCCCATCTGGATTTGACACCTTGAACTATATTATTTAGCATGATTTTGCCTTGTTCTTAAACAACAGGATGATCCTTAATTTTATGGGGTTCATAAAAATCAGCTAGTTGCTCTTCCAAATATATGATTTGGATGGTAGTGAGGTGGAGTATGCCTCAGAATATAAATATTTATGTTTTCTTCTGGACAATTCCCTATCTTTTACACCCATGTCATGGTCAATACAGTTCATCAGAGACTTGATTCTCCATAGTGAGTTAAAGGTTCCTACTCAGAGAAACAAAGTGACAGCTTGTAAATAGCTTCCTGTTTTCTGTCATTCTCTTGTGTATGCTGCTGCTCCTGACAGGATCCTCTCAAGGTGCACATTGTTTTAAGTGTCTGTCCCTTTCTTACTGGCCTGTTCTCAGGTACCCACCACTGCTGTTTGTAAAACTGCATCATTTCCATCCCTGGAGGATCATCTGGCCCATAGGTTGGTGGAGTTCATGCACAAGATGTTGCTTGGAAAAGTTTCCACTTGTATAAATGAGCTTCTTCAATGTTCCTTCAACTTGTTGGGATATAGTCCCAGTCTAAATTTATTTATGCTCCCATTTAGGAACACTACTGCTGGGCAGAGAGCATTTTTATTAGGCAATAAGCCCTACAACATCTTACCCTCTCAAATATCTGAGGGAAGTCATATTCCAACCAACGGAAGTCATATTTCAACCTTCAACTCCAGGCTCTGCTAACTTTTGCTAACAGTTTGCACTGGGATTGTTTCTAATTATTCTAACTGTCATGTAGTAATGATTCTAAGTTTGTTTTTGTTGTCACGTATTTTATTTTATAAAAGTAGGTATGCAGCTCAACTTGCCCTTAATATCAAAATGAATTAAATGAAATGTCTTAATGGATTTCTGAGATCCTTAAATTTATCAACAGTGCATTTTAATTCCTCAGATATAATTAAACAATTGTTATTATTAGTTTTCCAATTAATGACTTGTAAATAAATATGCCACTGGGAATCACTTTGCATAATGTTTCTGTAACCTTACAGTAATGAAGTATAATAATATTGTAATGTATCAAATGTGCAACTTCTTCATCATTTTAATTTACTTTCACCATTGTGAATTGTGTCATTTTAATTAGGTACTGTACAGAGTACTTACCCTGCTGTTACTGTATAATTATACTTCAATTAAAGCATAGTTAAAGAAAATGAATGTAAAATCAGTGACCATGACTAGTAATTTTGAAATATATCTCCTCCTGAAGTAAACTTTTTATGCACATACTAGATTCATGCTGTGCATGAAGTAGCATGATGAATACTAAAGGGCATAGTGAAGCAGGACACTGCAGGTGGAGTGCCTTCAGCCCTTGAAAGTGCATTGTGCCAGCACAACCCTCACTTTGAAGTGTCTTATTGCACTTATATTATGGGTAAACTGAGAATATTTAAAAACAACAAAAAACAAACTTTAACATTAAAACAGGTATTGTATTTTGATAAAAGCAGCTAGTAAAAGTAGTCCCTCTCCTGCTGTCAAGCATCTTTCTATCCACACAATCAACAGATAGAATGTTTGTTTATCTTGGAATGGGGAATTCAAATTGCAGGAATTCAAACAGTCTGTTGTAGAATTCTACTGTCTGAATGTTTACCTCTCCACACAAACCAACACAACAGAATGCTTAGCAAAACCAGGGACTCAGATGTATCTGGGTAGAACAAGCAGCAAGGATTTCACTTGTAGGCAGGTAAGGATAGGAGGGGATGGGGCATCAGTGGTCAGAAAAGAGCTTTCAAAAATAAAACTGTCAGTAGTACTTTGTTTTATTTTGTGTATGTGCATAAGAAGGAAACAGTATAAAGCAAAAGAACATTTAATGTTTTCAATTCAGGTGGCCGCCTTTGCCCAACACTCCTGACGGTGAAACTCTGAAAATGACCGCTTCAATGATAGTTGCTGTAACAGTCTGTTTCCTAGTTTCTCATTCACCCAGTGTCCTGCCCCTCCCAGAGCAAATCCGACCTGGAGTTGAGAATCCTAAAGTCCGGGTGTGGGCAGCAGAGCCCCCACAGAAAACACTGGGGCTTGGGCGGCTCAATACTTGCGTTGGTATTGTGCCATCGCTGTATGGGTGGTCGACAGGTTTACTGTTGACCAAACTTGGTGCTTCCGTTCAATTCTGCTTTTAATTTTGAGGATTTTAATTTTTAGGGCTTAGTTGTTTTTAGCAAATAAAGGTGGCAGTCATGTTTGTAATGGAAATCAGGAATGTAAAACAATACATTGATATTTTTAGTGTGCTGTGTCCTGATTGACAGCACTTATTTTACCCATGCACTGTGCTGTCTTAACGCACCGGTCCTAACCAGTCTGGATGCATTATTTTTCCTTCTCATTTTATAATTAGTTTTATCATGATGGGTGTGGCAAAAGAGCAGGAAATTTTAAAACTTCAGAACCACACTTCAGTTTCATACTGAAATAAAATGAAAAGGAAAATGGCACAATGCTGTCTGTGCCAAAATACATTATTGATAAAAGGTTCTACATGATGAATTTTCTGCCAAATAACAATTATTGTTCTTTATGTGAAGTTGCAGTCAGTCTCCATTTTCTCATTGTCTTTAATTTCTAAATATAACATCTAAATACTGTGATGTGGTCTGTAATTCCAAATTCTCCAGTAAGTTCACATATAGCTCTATGAAAGTGTCTTCGTCCAAGAGGATATAAAGTACTCCAGTGGATATATGTTATGTGTGGAGCTGACTAGAAGGTCCACTCCCTTTACATACTACTGTCCATATTACAGTTTATTAAACTTTAGGAAAACACTTTGTCTCTGATTGGACCGCAGCCTGTCACATGGCATAGAAGATTTTTGAACTATTACTCAGTTCAACACAAATAACCCGCAATAGTTTATTAGAAATGGGCAATAGTTTTCTTAACTTTTACCCTTTTTAATCATCATACCTCAGGCAAGATTTAAGAAAACAGATATTTACCAGGATTGTGTCAGTACAGAGTGGGAAAATATGGACCTGTTGAGAGAATCATTGCCTTCAAGCCTTCCCCGCCGCACAGCAGCAAGGCATCTTCATGCAATGCCAACATCCTGGGTCTGGGAATGGACCCAAGAGTCAGAGAGCCAGTTGGGAAGAAAAGGACTGAGCACCTGAGGAGTGGCTCTCCTTCTCCAGGGGAGGGAGTAAGTGTCAGGCATGTGGTGGCACCTGGCAGAGGCAGGGGACCCACAACAATCAGTGCCAGATGAGGTTGGAGATGGGACAGACGCCAGGCATCATTGCAACCCCATCTCTTGGAGGACACAGCATATCAAAAATGCAGTCCCTTGCACATGATGCCCTGCCTGGCCACCATCTCCACTGCCACCAGTGTCTGCCATGGGGTCCTCGCTCCCATGGCCCCCACCCTGGAGGGTGGCCAGCACGATACTAATGACCATTGGGAGGGCACCTGCCCAATAGCCCCACTGAGGGGATACACCTGGGCATGGGGTGGTATGCTGGCAGGGGCTGAGTCTCAGCCTGAATGGGGAGGGAATGCTGAGCCCCCAAAAATGAATTGTTACCTTCCAATAGTCATATTGCCCTCAGCCTTCAACTTTGGGCAATCCAACTATTATCATGCAATAGTTCAGCCCTCATGATTAAATGTTGAACTATTTTCCTTATCTCAGGTCAATATTTATATATTATGAGACACAAGGAGGCTTTGAAGACCCTCTGGACTTCAGGCCAAACTCAGTGGTTGTTCCTTGCAGTGTTTCCTACAGTATCATAACATTGTCAAGCCTTTTGTTTTAAAAGATGTTTGGTATCACTGGTTACAATATCATCTGGCAGTTCATTCCAGAATCCAATAACACAGAGTATAGAAACATTCTATTATTTTTAAATGTTGTTCAATTAAACTGCCTATTATACCTTTACACTACTTGTTTCTCTTGTTTAAACTCCAAATTTGGTTTAATCATTAGAGACTTATTTCTAAAATAAACAAATCATTGAGTAGTAGGATATCACCCTTAATCTTCTTGCTTAAGGCTATACATCCACAATTATTTTAGCTGCTGTGGGTATGGTATCAGCTCAAAATCCCATATCAGTTTGGTAGCTTTCCTCTGCATCCTCTCAACATAATTAATGTGCCTTCCTAAATATTGTGCCCAGAACTGTGGCCCACAGTTTATATGAGGAAAACATGTCCTATAGAGTGTCACCATAACTTTTTAATTCCTGCTAGCAAAGGTATGGCAGATTATGCTCAGAATACTGCCTATAGTTTTAGTAACCATTTTGAAGTATTTAGGATGCTATCCCATGCTGGGATCTGCATACTGTATGTCCATTAGGCACAGATCTGTATGACATTTATTTTTAAAATGTTACATACATACACCATTAGGGATCAAAGAAGACCATCACCACATAAAGCGCTCTCTCTCATTTGTTTAGTGGGAATACTCAGTCATCCATATTTCTTCAAAATACTTGCTGAGTAAGAGCTTAAATGTTATTATAGTATACGCTAATACCTACAGTATTGCTCTGGAAGTTTATTCAAATGTACTCTGCACAATCTGTGAAGCAGTTATTCCTACTCTACTAGTACTGTTGAATCATCCTTCATTCAATAAAACTGTGTTCTCGGCCCCTTTATCCTTATGTATCCTGAAGAGCAGCCTTTGGTCTGCATTTGTATAGATACACTGTAAGCATATTTTCCCAGTGGATATTCTGTTTGTCAGATAACTTGCTGTGGCCACTCAGTTGATTCCTTTCATGAGTTTGAAAGTCTATGTCATATCCCCATCTCTGTTCTATCAGCCAGTGAATACATATTAAGACTACACAGTCATTTCTGATCTGTTTTGTCTTGCTGTCTATCTTTGTTGCTCTTCTCTGCGCTGTCTCTGATCTATCCTTATCCTTTCTTAGATATATATGCCACAACTGCATACAGTACTCCAGGTGCAGTCTAACTAAGCTGAGTGATCTACACAGGTGAAGGATTACCTTCCTTCTTCTGTTAGTACTTCTTTTCCCTATGGATCGAGGCATCTTGTTAGTGCTCCTGTATGCCTTATTGCACTGTCATTTATTGTTTACTCATTATTTGTTATTTGATCTTTACTTATTATATTAAGTCTGCCATTCTTTTATAATATTCCTCTAGTGGCCATGGTGGAATACAAACTTATGATACAATACAATCTGAAATATGGTTTTTATTCAAAAATATCCAGAACAGTTTCATTTGGGAAAATTACTGTGACATTAAACTGAAAATATGCAATCATGTAATATAAGAAATAAATAATAAGCCATGACATGCTGTGGTTTAAAGCATTGTGATGCATTACATATGCGTTTGAGTACACATTGTGGATGTCTGAATTGCCTTATAGCTCTGGAAAGTGTATAAAATTATTTTGGCCATGAACAAGAGTGACTTGTTCAGCTTATAACAAGGCATTTTCAGTTTCATGTTAACTGAAATAAATGGAAATTTGGTTGCTTCCATTCAATCAAGGAAGTACAGTAACTGTTTTTAGGAATTTAATGTGTTAAATAGTCCTATTTAACAGATGTTTGACAGATTCTGTTGTTATTCTTTATAATTATGTGTAAGAGAGAGAGAGAGAGAAGAGAGAGAGAATGTGAACTCTGGCATGGTGCTGAATGCTTATTGCTTTTGCTACAGTTGAGTTATGTTAGCTGTTGTTAAATGAAACAAACTCTGGCCAGAGCTGATAGGGCTGCATGGAGGAATTTGGGTAAAATATTGAAAATTACTAAAGTTACAAGCATGTAGTCATGCTTTTTGGTAGTGGAACACTGGACTTCACAAAAAATGGATATTACCTTACCATGGAACACTGCACAGTCAGAGAATATTAAATATATTAACAATTAGTATTTACACTATACAATTACAAGATATACAGTAACACACAAAAAATGATAAACTTCACTTGGGAATATTAAATAAAACAGTTTAAATAGACAATTTACAAAATAAAAATGTCTCTTGCTGGTAGACTAAAATCTAACAAGTCTCACCCAACTCTTGGGTTTTCTTCTCTTAGGAACCGTATTACATCTAAAGCTTGAGATACAGCAGATGCAGTCTGTTCTCTTTACTTACAGTGGGCCCTGTTATGTTCTGCTCCTCAGCTGAATATGAGTGCCCTGAGATGTGTTTTAATGTTAAACCTCTCAACGTGTCTTCCCATATATTGCATCATCAGCCATCCCCTTCACTACCAAGGTCAATCCACTCTTTGTTCCAGAAGTTCCTTTAGTTCTTTTTTTAAAACTTCTTTATTAAAGTTTTATTATTTCAACATTGAGACATACATACAAACACCCCAGGTTACATGCCCGGCCCATATCCCCAAACTGGATATGAATACTATACATCCCCAAAACTATTTACAATTGCAGTTATATATTATCACAACCTAACACTTAGTCCATTTGTATTATAGTGACCTTCAAGTCTATTCTTTCCATTCTGGTAAACAACTATTCCTTTACATAGCCCGGATTACTTTGTATAGATTTCCCAATTTAGTGATACTTATACTTTCTCTGGACTAAACCTTCATAACTGTGTCCCTAGGAGAGAGAGAGAGAATCCATCCTAACCAACCAGAGAGAGACATACCATCCAAACCTCAATAAACAACTTCTTGAGAGTTTTATGTCTATGCTCATAAAAGACATATCTTATGAAAACATATGTTTCTATTCAGGCCTAGGCCCTTCTTACATTTTTGCAAAAGAACATTATCGGTAATCTCCTTCAGACAGACAGATCTGTGTCCGAGGACCCTTCCGCTGCAATAAGTACACCGTCTCCAAAATCCCCCACCATCTATCATACAATTTCTTTTCCCTGCTAATAATATACACCTTTTAAGTCTATCCAGAACCTGTAGAAGGTCACTGACCCACTGATCATAAGAATAAGTATTGTCCTTCTTCCAATGTCTCAGGACAAATGTTTTAACCAAGGCTGACATCAAAGACATGATATTTAGCTGAGTCTTTGACTACAGCCTGTATATCTCCTAGTAGACATATCTCTGGTTCAATGTACTCAGCGAATTTAATAATGGATCCATTTCTTTTCTAATTTGAACCCATAATGGGTAGATTCTGAACAGGACCACAAGACATGAAGTAAGTCCCTGATTCCATTCCACATCTAAAACATCGATCTGTCTGTCTGAGTTTTCTAGAGCATAGCTTGACTGGGGTGTAGTAAATATTTGAGTAAATAAAAATTGCATAGTCCTATACTTGAATAGGCAAAACTTTGACATTTTTCCAAATTTCTTTCCAGTCAGACCTCTGGGGATAGAGTTTTATCCCAATATGTTACCTGAGATTCAATTTCTAAGCTCTCAAATCCAGCAGCACCCTGTACACTTTTGAGAGGGATGCCAGAACAGATCAATCTCCTTCAAATGGTCCCAAGTAAATGAGGTTTGTCCCCATCTTTATTATCCCGTATAAATTTCTGCATCAGTTTTGTAATTTGTATCCTTTTGGAAAATCCCATTCCTTAGCCTGCATTGGTAAGTTCACCCTATCTGCCAGTATGAAATCTGTCAAGTTCAATTCAGACAGTTGTGGTGCCCATTGACGGTAATTATTCGATTCCTCACATGAAAATTAGGGTTTCCTATTATAGGCTGAACTCTAGCCCCCTTGTGTTCTCCTCTGCGCGGGTTTAATAACTCCCACCACCCTTAATTGATTTATATATTGGAGAGTATTTTCCTATGTCTGGCAAGGCATCCGATCTGTAAACAATAGTGCCTTAGGGAAAGTTTAACATCTTTTAAAATACGCTGTTCAATTCGAAGCCATGTTGGGGTATAACCCCCTCTTCCCTGTTCCTTACCCAATGCCCCATCAAACCCAATTGTCCTGCGACATAGTACAGTAACAGATCCAGAAGCTTAATGCCTCCCTTAGGGTGAGAGAGGCGTAGAATGATCTGTTTTTCTTGGAGGTTTGGAGTCCCACAAGAAATCTGAAATCATCCTCTGAATGCTAGTAAACGTTCCCTTTGGGATGCTGTAGGGTGAAAGATAAATTGGGTATAATAATCTAGGTAAAGGTTCATTTTAATCAGTCCCAATCTGGCAGTAAAATTTAGAGAGTCCTTCCACCTTAAGATGTCATTTTTAATTACGGCCATTAGACTACCCAAATTCTCCTCCACCCCAGTTTCTGATCTAGCTAAAATCCAAATTCCCAAATATTTAATTTTTCTGGGGCCCAGTTAATCTGTAGGCTATTGAAGTCTGCTCTGTGAGTATAAACAGTGAGTGGTAGAACTTGGGTTTACTTAAGTTTAATTTATAATTAGACACCTTCAAGAATTTCGCAATGATCTCCAAAGCATTTTGAAAACTGTCAGCTGGATTGCTTAGATGCAGCAATATATCATCGGCAAATACCGAAAATTTAAGTTCCAGCCCTTGAACCTCAATCCCTGGACCCTGGGTTCCATAGTAATTGATCTTAACAAGGGCTCCAGGTAGATGTTAAATAGAATTGGGGACAAGGGCAGCCCTGCCTAGTTCCGTTTGCAGGGGATTTCTTTAGAAAGATATCCGTTACACAGGACTCTAGCTGTGGGAGCCTCATAAAGATTTTAAGGCCCTGAGAAAGCCCTTGGGACCCGATTCTTTCCATTGTAAGGAATAAAATTTATAGGAAACCCAATCAAAGCTTTTTAGCATCAATTTGTATTAAAGCCATAGCATATTTTGAATTAGAAGTCTTATATAAAATATGGTGCAATTTCCTTAATGCGTCATGTGCCCCTCCCCTGGCATGAACCCAACTTGATCCTGACTAATGAGTATCGAGCAATTTTCAAGACCCTATTTGCCAGAATCTTAGTGAGTAACTTGATATCTTGATTTATTAAAGCGATGGGCCTATAATTACCTGGTATATCTTCTAGACTTATCCGGCTTTGGAATCAGCTATAATGTAAGCTTGGTATAGAGGAGGATGGGGAACCCCATCATTCATGATATTCAAAACAATTCTTTCAACAAGGGCAATATTGTCACTGCATGTACTTTATAAAATTTAGCCATTTGGCCCTGGCGCCTCCCTTGGCAAATCCTTGATTACCTTCATGATCTCAGAGTCCAGTATAGGGCAGTCAATGCTTGGGCCTGTTCTAAATCTAGTTTGGACAATGGTATTTCCTCAAGAAATCCATTAATTTCTGATTCTAAACTAGAGGCCCCCTTGGTATATCGTGGCACAGTAATCCGCAAAGCATCCGCCAATCTTTGGGGCTCAGAAATTAACTCACCTCCAAAATTTACAGCCAAAATCATTCTTTCCACCTCCTGTTCTTAATTCTATGGGCCAGTAACTGCCCGCACATCCCCTGGAGCAAATATGTAGCATCTAGCCTTTCCAGCCACAGATCAGCCCTACAGTTCAATATTCCCTATATTCTTCTTTTAACTCCTTATTTCATTATCAATCTCTATTGAGGAGCCCTCCAGAGGTGATAATGACTTAATGGCTCCCATTATGAATTCTTCCCGTGCTCTAATCAGTTTATTCCTTCGATGGTATATTCCAGCGCCTTTCCTGCATATATTACTTTGCAGACAGGCCAAGCTAGATTTTTGTCCATTATAGTCGGAATTTGAGTTTGAATAATTTCTTTAATTGTGTCGTCAAGTTTAGTCACCATGTTATCCGGCCTTAAATCCCTTCATCCAATCGCTATTGGAATGGTTTGGGGAATACTATCCATCTCCCATAGCAGTTGGATTGGAGAATGGTCAGACAGCATTCTGTTAAAAGTATGCAATCCTGTAATACCCCTTAAAACTTCTATTAACCAAAACAAAATCGATCCTCGAATGTGTCCTATGAACCCCTGAATAGAAGGTCATCTCTGTGTCCCCTTTTTATACATCCTATATGGATTTACTAGTGCTGTAACTTCCAGAAATCTATGTAAAGCTAGCTGTGGGGACTGGGTAATCTATTGGAAACAGGGGTCCTATCCAGCCTATTATCAAAACAGATATTCCAATCGCCTGCCATAATAAGTGAACCTTGGGAGCGTAGTAATGTCGACCTCCAGAGAGGCCAAAAATTCTGATTTGCTTGACGTTGGACCATAAATTGAAGCACATAATAATGGACGTCCCCACATTGAGCCATATCGCATATATCCCCTACCATCCTCTCTTGCCTGGGTTCGGTCTATTACATATGGGCAGTCCCTCCTAACTAGTATCGCCACCCCGATGCTTTTGCATTCCCAGATCCAATTACTTTACCCACCCAGCCCTTCCTAAGAAGATGTAGTTCCTCAAACAACAAGTGAGTTTCCTGAAGTGCAACAATATGTACCCCAGCTGGTTTATATATCTCAGCATGACCAATCTTTCCTTCCTTCCTGAGACCTTTAACATTCCATGAAAGAATTGTAATTGATACCATGCCTTGTAGTGCCACCCCTACCATTCACTCTCATACACTCTGCTTTTCTTATGCCATAAATCATGGATTTCTCTCATTCCTTCCCCAAGTTCCCTTTCTTACGCTTGATCCTACGATTGCCCTCCTTAAACTTCCTGAGATGTGTATGAGTCAACCCCAAGAGTCTCCGTTCCCCGAGTCCTAGTGTAACCCATTAAGGAAGTCCACCTAGTTTGCCCACCCCACTACGACTACAAACCTTCCTATCTCCTTCCTTAATTTTCATTTATGTACATAGAAGAAAATACTAGAATAGCCTATTAATATCTTATTGGTATTCTCCCCAATCAATTCCTTCTAGGCGTAATTTAGGAGACCGAGAGTCCCCATAGATTGCGCCTTAGTCCCTTCTTACTTTCCATAGGAACTTCCCTTTCCCCTTATGAGACCACACCAATCTATCTAATTCCTGTATCCTTAGTCTTTATACCGCTGGGCCCCTTTACTCCCTTACCTTGTGATCCCAATGGATCATAAGCCCCTTTGAGTTGCCCTGTTCATTGTATATCGAACCTTCTTATTTATATTTGTAAACTATGACACACCGACAGAGCATGAGTAGCCATCCAACCCAACAGATACCTCCTCTGAGGGGCTTCAATTCACCCCCACAAACAGCCCCTACAGTCTATATCAACACTTGCAGTAGAGAGAGATAGATAAAGGAAGAAGAAAAAGGGGGCCCTTCCCACAATTGGTTTCGTTTCCAGGTCCAAACTAAAGTCAGGATGGGCCACACAAATTTTATCATCCGTCGCAAGGTTTTCCAGTACTAACAATCCGATAGACCTTGTTTGCTTGCACTTGCCAGTCCCATTTTCCTGTAAGTCCCCTACTTGAACAGGTAGTTCCACCTAAGACTTTCCAGGACATCTGTTGCTGTAAGATATCTTCTGTCCCCTTTAGGCAATTTCACAGTCAGTGTAGCTGGATATTGTAATCAAAATTTCAAGCCGCCATATACAGCTTCTTCTTGATATCTATGTATTCTTTCTGTTTCTCTCTCACCGATGGTACTAAATCTTGGAAGAGCCAAAGAGAAGCCCCATTCCCTGCAAGTTCCTATTAGCTTTAGCCCTTATTCAACACATGGGTTTTCTCCTTGTAGTTCAAAACCTCATGATAACGACTCGGGCGAGCTCTGGGTGGGGGTCTCTCCAACGAGCTGTGGGCCCTCTCGATGTTGTAGGAATCACCAAATGGCGTTGGGCCAAATAGTTTCAGTAGAAGATCCTGGATAAATGCTACACTATCTGAGCCTTCTGTTTTCTCAGGCAGACCTGCCATAATTAAATTATTCCTCCTGCTGCGTGATTCTTGGTCCTCTATCGGTCTTCTAATTTTTAACCTGCCTTTTCAAGCTGATCACCTCCTGGTCTATGGTGCCCACTTTTCTTTCCTGAGAAGCCACTCTGGCCTCTACATCCCCACTCATTGTGTAGAGCATGCAGAGCAGGTTTTAGTATGGTAAAGTCAGCCACCAGTCCTTGCAGAAGATGTTTGATTTCACTAATATCCTCCGACGTGGCATGCCCCTTGTCCTTCTGTTCTCCGCTCCTCAGGCTCTTCTGGAGTTGGACAGTGGGGCTTAGAGCATTCGCGCCTGCATTCTGGCTGCCATAGGCTCGGGCCTTCTCCATCTCGGTCATTTCCGCTTAGATCCCACTGATGTTTCAAATTGAATTTTTCTCCTGTGGTATTCAGTTTGCAACGCCGCTACAGCCATGGATCCTCCTGACACTCCAATCTGCTGTTACGATCCGATTTTCTGGGTCGCAAGATGTTAAACTTTATGTTTTGTAACACTGACTCGTAGCTCTCAGAGACGCCTACTCTAGCTAGCTCATCACGTGATCCTCAAGTTCCTTTAGTTCTAAAAATGAATAAGACATGTCTGAACTAAATTGTATCCACATGGGCAGATATGGATTTGATATTACTCACTATGAAAACAACTGCCTCAGTTCTGGAACAGGCATCAACACTGCAGAGGTGTCCCTCAGAAGACTGGACTTCTTCAGCCATTCCATTAACATGATAAGGCTATGCTATCAGCCAGTAATCCATGTCCTGTTCTCCATGTTCAGATTTTGAGAGTGGGGTACTCAGAGTTCATAAATGTCCTTTGGTGTGGGTAGCAATCTGCTCAACATGGGCCATTTGAAATTAATTTGTCAGAAATATTCCCAGCTTTACAACAGATATAACCCATCAATGTTACATATCTTTGTCCATGTTACAAATGCTTTTAGTGATACAAACTGTGATGTAGAATAACTGGGAACAAAGGAAGGAAGGGAACATTGTTTAACCAGGAGTAGCACACTAAGCGAAGCTTGTTTCCAGATGTGACCTGGAAGCACAAAAGTTAAGTGACTTCCTTAGGATCACACAGTGTGGACCTTGAGGCTGTGGGATTCAAACCCAGGTCTCCAGATCTGCAGCTCAGAGCCTTAACCCACTGTGCTATACTGCCTCCTAAAATTGAAACTAAACTAAACTGAAAATGTGACTAGATCATAACATGTTGCAGCACTTGTTAGTACCCATATTTATACATGGCAATTAAATAGTCAAGTCATAGAAACTCTTCAGGATATCATGGCTGATAGACAAGGGATGACACAGGGTTTAATGTGGGATATGAAAAGTGAAAGGAAATAAGTAAAACTGATAGAGGTAGGCTAGTACAGATGGTAGAAGCACAGATTCTGGAGCAGTGTCAACCAGTAGCTCATAAAGAAATATTATGGACAGAACTAAATCTAGATGAGGAAGATTACAGAGCATGTGGTAACAGAAGGCAGCGATGAGGCCAGAGAAATAAAAAGAGAGAGACAATAATAATTTTTGAAAACACGAGGGCAATTTTATAGTGGATGTAGTATTGGATGTAGAGCCAGAAGATGATAGAGAATGGAGGAAAGTGTCCCATTTTGAACAGTGGGAAAGAAGTTGAGCAGCTGCATTTTGAACATTTTAAAATTTAGAGAGGAGGATTTGGGAAGTCTGTAAAGAAGGGTATTACAATGTTTAACGTGACAGAAAAATGGAGGCATGCATATGGGTTTTAGAAGAGGAAGAGTTTAGGAAGTGCTATTGAGGAGATGATAGTAGTCAGATTTACAGATGGAAAGAGATGTGTTTACCTCATTCAATGCACAAAATCCCCAGAAAGATGTATGGGAGAAACCAAACCACCTCTTCAAATGAGGACAAATCTCCTCTGGTATACCATATCAAACAAGACAGGACAGCCAACACACTACCTGGACAGAACTTGACCTAACCCATCACTTTTCAGGATTTCTGACTTTTTAATACTGGTACTTAAATGCAAGTTCAGAACTGTTCAAGAAAGAAGGTCATGACAGCCAAAATTCATAAAGTAACTTGATTAAAAAACAGACTAAATAGAGACACATACTTGATATTAGAGATGCACAATTTAAAATCTGCCTGCAAAGTGAGCTGAAGTGGCTACTTCACCTTGGCACTTAGCTCACGTGGAGTGCCCCATAGAAAGGCTCACTTTGCCTTGTTATTATTTCTATTGTCATTCCGCCTTAAACGCTGGGCCATGGAGTGACAACAATATTGGCAGCATCCCACCCACAGGCACCAGAATGAATGTGATCCCAAAGTGCTACTGTCTTGTTTCCAGAAAACTCCCAGTGCTGAAGTGAAATGAGAGTGTAACAAGAAATGAAAAGTCTCCCAAAATTAATGGCGCACTCAGTCATGCGCGCAGTGGTCAGGTCACACACAGAGTCAGAAGAATTAAGGTGCATCCCCAAATGCTACTGTTTTGTGTCCAGAAAATTCCCAGTGTTGACCAAGTGAAATGAGGTGTAACGAGAAATCGATCTCCAGAATTAATGGTGCCATGCAAACACACAGACAAATTAAGATTGCGCTGCACACTCAAGGGATGCATACGAAAGGCACAACAACACCTAACCAGTGCTTACAAGTCACAAATCCAAATCTGGAAAGGAACACATTTTGCCAATTGGGGGACTAGTGCACGCAGTAGCAATCCTCAACCAGTAAAGATACCACAAAGCAGTATAAAAATTCATGCTGGCGGTGGATAGCAGGTTCACACTGCTGCAGTTACTCTGTAACACAATAAAAGGTATCTGATTTAATGGCACACATTGCACACACACTCACACGCAGCACTCAAGTAATGTGTAGCAAATTGAAAACCTTTAGTAATATAACCAAATGTTTTAAACAGACAAATTGTACACTGCTGCACCACAACAATCAGCAAAATGTCAAGAATTACTGAAAATATTACTGTGTGTACGTTAACCCAGTTATACAAGAAAAATATAACCAAAACAGAAAGACTACCTTTTTCTCACAGTTAATCTACCTACACCACAAATACGCCCTCCCACAAAGCACACTTCACAGTACACAGACTGACTGTTCTAAATTAACATTCAAAATCCACACACAACAATAAACACTCGATGATATGAGCACAGAAGGGTTTCCTATAATCGATGTACTAAAGTTTGAGCAAAAATATCACTCAAAAGGCATTTTAAACAGCTTTTAGAGGTTTTGAATCACAGAGCTTTGAGAGCAAACTGTCTCCAGCTACCACTGCACACACACTACCCAGGCCAGAACTGAGGCTGTGCCAAACAATCTAGAGCCCATGTGACCTGCAATCCCATGAATAACTGCAGAATTTCATTTGGAGCTCAATTACAGGTGAGTGAGGCGAATTACAATGATTTCAATGTACTTCACCTTAAAATTGGTGGAGAAGTGGTTTGAGGAAGGCGAATAATGCAAAGTCATTGGTTTCAATGGACTTGCATTCCTCATTATAAACGAAGTACTCCGCTTCACATTGTGGAGTTCTCCACAGATTCCACGTTACTCAGTGAATCACTTACACGGAGCAAATTAGCCACTTCATCCACCACTACTTACAGTACTGTAACTCACATGCTGTATGGGAAGGAACATAAATGCCTACGGCTGTACTTCACCGATGGGCTGTAGCATAAAACCCCAGGGTTAAAATAGCTTATTAATGAGTACAATGGTGGAGTGGTGAAGCCTGAGAGATACTACAAAACATGCTTACAATACATCCAAGTAACTAGTCAAAAATGAGTGTTGTGATTCGTGACGTGATCGTGAATCATGATTTGTGACTGCATTTGTGACCGTGATGGTGAAGAGCGTGATTCGGTGTTGACAGTGTGAGATAACCAATATGAAAACTGTGTTGGGAACACGATGCCTATGGCTGTACTTCCCGATGAGCTGTAGCACAAACTCCCTGACTTAAAATGCTCATTAATGGGTACAATGGTGGAGTGGTGAAGCCTGGAGAGATACTACAAAACATGCTTACAATACATCCAGTAACTAGTCAAAAATTAGTGTTGTAATTCATGACGTGATCATGAATCATGATTTGTGACTGCATTTGTGACCATGATGATAAAGAATGTGATTCGCTGTCGACGGTGTGAGATAACCAATATGAAAACTGTACTGGGAATGTGAATGCCTATGGCTGTACTTCCCTGATGAGCTATGCACAAACTCCTGACTTAAAAACACTCATTAATGAGTACAATGGTGGGGTGGTGAAGCCTGGAGAGATACTACAAAACATGCTTACAATACATTCAAGTAACTAGTCAAAAAATTTGTGTTGCACTCGTGACATGATCATGAATTGTGATTTGTGACTGCACTTGTGACCGTGATGATGAACATAGATTTAGTGATGACAATGTGAGATAAACAATATGGAACTGTATTGGAGAGAACACAAATGCCTACGGCTGTACTTCCCCGATGAGCTGCAGCACAAATTCTGACTTAAAATGCTCATTAATGAGTACAATGGTGGGTGTATAACCTGAGAGATACTACAAAACAGGCTTACAATACATCCAAAGTAACTAGAAAAATTTTATGTTGTGATTCATGACATGATTATGAATAGTGATTTGTGACTGCATTGTGACCGTGATGATGAAGAACATGGTTTGTATCACGTGGGACTCGTGATGATGTTCCTGACTAAAAACGCATATTAATAGGTACAATGTTCATGCAGAATTGTACACCACACGGTCCAGTACTCTGAAGGAAGCAAGAAACAACTGTGACTTAAGTCACAGATGGAGATTGGGCCCTGAAGAGATGCAAATGCACAGACAGATTAAGATTGTGCTGCACACTGAAGAGATGCATATGCAAAGGCACAACACTTAACCAGTGCTCACCATCAGAAATTCAAATCTGGAAAGAATACCTTTGCCGGGTTGGGCTTGGGGGCAGTGTACTGCACTGCTACAGTAACAGTCACTAGTACTAGTATCAGTACCAGTAAAGATACCACAAAGAAGTACAAAATCACACATCTGCAGTGGATAGCAGGTTCACATTGCTGAAATTATTATGGCACAATAAAAGGTGTCTGATTTGATGACACGCACACACACACATACTCACACACACTAAGTAATGCATAGTAAATTGAAAACTTCAGTAATATAACCTCATATTTTAAACAAACTAAAATTATGCACTGCTACACCACAACAATCAGCAAAAAATGGCAAGAATTATTGAAAATATTACTCAATACATTAACACAGTTATACAAGAAAATATCACCAAAACAGAAAGCACTTTTTTCTTCAAGTTAATCTACCTACACCACAGACACGCCCTCCCAAAAGCACACTTCCACTATCTCGCAGTACACAGACTGAATGTTGTACATTAACTTTCAAATCCACACAAACAATAAACGCCTATGATATGAGCACAGGAGGTTTCTATAATCGATGAACTAAAGTTTCAGCAAACAAATGACTCAAAAGGCTTTTTAACAGCTTTTAGAAGGTTTTAATCACAGAGAGCTCTCAGAGCAGATGGTCTCCTACAGCTTCCTCACACACTACTCTAAACTGAGGCTGTGCAGAACAATCTAGAGCTCATGTGACCTGAAATCCCATGAATCACTGCAAAATTACCCCTTTGGAGCTTAAAACAATATGAAGTGAGGTGGAGTACATTGTTTCAATGTACTTCACCTTAAGAATTGGTGGAGTAATGGTTTGGGAAGGCGGAGTAATGTGAAGTCATTGTTTTCAATGGACTTCGCGTTACCCATTATAACGTAAGTACTCACTTGGCGCTTGGAGCACTTTGCAAATCGCCTCTCAGCGAATCACTTTATGGAGTGAATTGGAGCCACTTCACCCGCTGCTACTTGGTATCACACAGTGGGTACCTATGAGCCACCATATCATTCCAAAACATATATCGAAGACTGCTCTGTTTTCATGGAAACTTAAGTTCATTACATTTCTGGAGTCAAAACACAATGAAACAATTAGGGATAGTGATTGCACGACATAGTAGTATGGGTTCTCACACAATTAATTACATTTTAATTTTCTGTAACTTATGTAGTGAGAGTGCTCTGATTAACTCACATTGGAACCCTTGTGTTTCTCTCTTTAAACTTTTATTTTTCTTCTCTTGAATTATCTCACTGACATTAAATATTCTCACACCTTTATAATTATCCATGACACAAACACACTTTTTATGTGTAAACCTCTGCCTACCCTTGTTCACGGTAATTATTTAACATCAACTTTTGGTATAAAACTAGTTAACACACCAGAAAAGGGACTCGTGGCTTCAAAATCTACTGCAGTATCTATTTACAGTTGCGTCAAAAAGCAGTCAGATATTTTCTGAAATTTCTGTAATAGCTCTAGAGAAATTACTCACCTGCATGCAATTTCTCAGTAGGGCTGCCAGAGACAATCTCTTCAGAAATATCACAACCCTCTCCCCAAAACAAACAAACGAAAAAAAATCAGAAATATCTGACCATGTTTTTTGCTGTAGCTATACAGTTCCTTTGTCGGTTCATTACAAGGTATCACAATCTGCAACACATCCAGTCTATCATTTACTGATACATTTAAACAAAACTAGACATACCCATATGAACGTACAGCTCATGCAACACCCATTAGGTAGCTAAATGAATTAAAGCAATATTAAATACCAAAGGGCTCATTTTATGAGTCACATTTTCAGATGAGAACTTGATTGTACATTGGTGTATTACACCTCCAGACTTATTTTTCCAAACACATCTGCCTTTTCACTGGTTCAAATGTTCAACTATATCTCTGTTTATGGTTACTGGCAAATGATTGCTGTATGTAGCACTAGTCCTTCATGCAGATATTTGCCTGTACACCTAAAAGTAAAACAAGTTACTAACTGTAAAATATTACTTTAGAACAATCCAACACTCAGGAATGGACAAAGTCACAGGCTCTTTTATTCACTTCTCTATTGAAAGATTTACTAGGTACTGCCTACTGAGCCATGAGCAGCTAATTTTAGAGGCAAAACAAATATGGTGGCATTGTAATACAGAGATGAAAACAAAGAAGTAGTTATACTGCAAGTAAATGATATATTATTTAATCTGAGTAGCTAAAAGTGGTTAAAAACACAGAACGATTGCCCAAATACATTAAAACATACAAACATACTTAGTGCTGTGTGGAATTTTTAAATTCCAGTGGAACAAAATTTGTGGAATTTTGAAATTCCACTGAATTTCACAGAAACAGAATGACAGAAAATGTGGAAAGAGCTTTTCCACAACATTTCCACAGCATTTTCTTTTGGATTTCAATATTTTCACAGAAACGGTTGCAGAGTGGTTTTCCACAGAAAAATGCTGTTCTATGGAATATTATTCTCACGGATCACAGCAGGTGGAATTCGCAGAAGAACCAGCAAAATTCCAGCAAAATGCTCATTCCATGCTAATTCTGCTGGTGGAATCTGCACATTCTGCATAGCACTAAAACAAACCACTACCGGAGTGAAAAGGGAGGCTCACATAAGCACCTTCTGTGAGTCTCCCTTTTCCTATGGTAGTGGTATGTTTGTAACTTTTAATGTAGTTGAGCAATATTTTGATGTTTTCATCTGCTTTCTAGCCACTGAGATTGGAATAACATATGATTTACTAGCAGTACATCTGCTTCTGTATTTTAATCTTTCTATAAGGGTGCTGCAACATTTGATTTCAGTATAAGGTATGGAGTTGGCCATTACACATGGTGAGCACCTACAACTGCATGGGACACAGCTCCTGAGGGCTTTGGAATTTCCTGAGGTGTCCTGGGGGAAGGGTATGGGGAAACAAAATAACACAATACTATACAGTGCTATCCAGTAATGTAAATTAATTATATCACTATGAAAGCAATCTAGTACAGCAAAATATACACATCAAGCCTCCTTGGGGTTAAAACAAAAGAAAAGGGACAAAATTAAGGTCCAGATGTGTAACAGTAGTAAGGGCAGGGCCAGCTTATCCAGTGTAAAACTGTAATACAAAATGGAAGAATAAGGTAACCTGAGGTAACAAACTTGGGAAAAGGGAGAGGTAAGAAGGGAGCAAAAGAACAAACAGATGGAAGACCCAAGGGTGGAGGGATAAGTAGAAAGAAGGAGAAGAACTGGGATTTCAGAACAGAAGGGGCATAAGAGGAGAAGGAATGATGGAGGGCTGGTAGATAAGAGACAAGGGAGGCTATAGAAAATGCAGACTGCCCTGTGAAAATCTTAGAATGGAGTAGGGCAAAAAGCTAGAGGTAAGGGAGCAGAAGGTATAAATTGGAAATAGAAGAGGAGCATGCTAAGATAGTGAGGGAGGGATACAGACTATAACATGAAAATAAGAGAGAGACACAGTGCAAAAGCCCCTGCCATCAAGTGAGGGGAGGAAGAGGGGAAGAAGAGGAAGAAGCAGATGGAGTGCTGGTGAATGCAAAGAAGTGTGTCAAAAGCAAAGCAGCAGAAGGAGTGGAAGAGGAATTTAGAAAACGTAATACCAGAGCCAGCCAAGGAGAAAATAAAATTATGTCCAAGCTGTCAATATTAGTGTTGCAGTTATGGCAATTTATTGATTCCACCACCTTCAGATTTCCAAATACTTTTGCACCCTAGTTATTAACAAAAGACACTCCAAATGGTAAATTGTTGAATTCTGTGAGCAACTGCTTCACACTGCATGTCTGCACACTTCAACTCACCAAGTCTTCATCCAAAACCAGGGAGCACAGATCTAATCTCAGTGGTTTGGAAGAGAGGATCTAGTTTGGCAAGGGTGGATTTGGCAATAGCAGGACAATACACCACACTCCCATAGTCAAAGGCAGGGAGGAAAATTTTCACAATAATCTCCTAGTGGGCAGAGAATGGACACAGTATTTGTTCCTATAGAGTGCACCAAGCTTAGGGAGGCGTTTGCAATGGATGATGTCAATATGGCTGGAAAAGTCAAGATGACTGTCAATGGGAACCATCTAGGGTTGTGAAAATAGGGATTTCTGGACCCTAGCAAGGCATTGCAGTGAAACTGAAGCTGTCATGGCTCTAAATACTTTTACAATTGGGAGTGAGGGGCTTCCAGTGGTGGGGTTGGGTATCCACCATTGATAAAGTTAATCCAGAGACTGGCAGAGAGGGTATGTGCCAGCAGTGGTGGTTTCAAAGTCAGGATTTTAATTAGTTTAGTGATTGGGAGGTGAGGGTTACCAGTAACAGGATTGGACACCCAAGTTGCCATTACAGTATAACAGAACATGAGATCAGGAGGAAGAGTTTTAGCCAGGGGTGGGATTGGAAGCCCAGCATAGAAGAAACCATCATTTTCAAAATCAGAAGAGAGGGGCAACAGGTGGTTGGATTAGGCATCCTCCACTAGTATAGTTGCTGATGAGATAGCAGACTAGGAGGAAGTTTGTATGACAGTGATATTGGGGACTAAAGGGTCATTTAATTAGAAAATCATATGTTATTAAAAGGGTTGGATGAGGTTGTGTAATCATGGAATTTGATACTTTACAGTGCATACCATGATTTTTATTTGAAATGCTTCATGAGCCTCTTTCTGCTCCTATTGGTAGGGTATCCCCAATTTGTTACACTGTCCCCAAACCTTTAGTGTTGCCCTTGAACTTCTTAGAGTTTTGTACCTAAATTTTTTCGCTAAAAGGTTGAGAGAGGCACACTTGACAGTCAGTACAAGCCCAGAGCAAATTATCCCATTTTCAGCATGAATAAGATCTTTTGTCATTGTATGAAGTACACAATACTGTCCTCCTACATCCTGCAGTGCCCAACTTTAGCCATCCTGTTCTGTGTGGTGTAGTACCATCCGTTGGCCTCACCCACGAGACAATAATTGAAAATACTGTCCATAAATGAATAAACTGCTAGTGACAGATAGAAACTGCTTGTCACTAGTATTTCATTCATTTATGGACAAAGTGATTAAGTATGCTGCTTTGACCACTGCCACTTAAGAAAATGCCTACAAGCCACCAGGTAGCAAACTATGTTACATTACATTTCACTGTTGTTCACTAAAGTAGAAGGAGCTGAAAAGGTGATTAGCCATAAGTAGCTCCTGTTTGTTATTGATAATATTTCATGTTTCTCCATCAAAATGTGCTTGTCTATTTTATTTTGAATTCATTTTTGGTACTTATGATAATGTTGTCTGAAAAATTGTTCCATGGATTTATGATATGTTGTGTAAAGAAATACTTTTTATTTGTACGAAACTTACATGATTTAATTGGTAGTGGGTGGCCCTTGTAATTAAATTTATATCTTTAAATTCTATAGTTCTATATTCTATGAAAACATTAAGGTTTAAAGTCTTAAGAGTGTTAGCAAAGCAGTAGTGTGGTGTTCCTGGGTTTTCATCCCTAATGCCCCCAGCCCCTAGCCTTGTGACCCAAGAACATGCTACAGATCAGGTCATGCAGTCAGTGTAGGAAAAATTATCTTCTGCTTGCTTACATAAAGTAGTTAATGATCTCCTCTTATCTACAGGGCCTGGAGGGACCTGTGTGAAGAAAGTAAGAAATTGCACCTTGCTTTACACAGGGTCCCAGAGCCCTACATGAAGAAAGTAATGAGTGATTCTGCAGGCCCCACATGGGCAGTCATAGTTGTTCAGCATCAAACACCAGACCTCTAGTATGAGAAAGGACTTGGAGTATGAAGAAGGGACTTGGACCTGTAGCTTGTCCTGGGGTCACAATACTAGGGTCTGGGGAGGGTCTAACTTAGGGTTGAAATCCCTGAGAAACAGCACTACTGATTTGCCAAGACACATGAGACTTTAAACCTTAATGTTTTTCATTTCTATACTTTTGTCCATTTTATATTTTTCAACCCTAATGTGTGCATTAACATAGTCTTTTTTTGTAATTAATATTATGCATAGGTAATTATTTTGTATTACTATTAATGAAGTATCATATGTGAAGGTATTTAATACATTATGGGAGGCTGAAGCCTGTGGTTCAATGTGGGAGAATAGCTCCTCCCACATCTCATGTAAAATCCAGCGCCTCCCAGCAGCCCATGCCCAGGATGTTTCCAAGCTCTGGGTTCCTGTGTGGCTCATGATCCAAGTCTCCTTGCTTTCTGATGTTTGCTGCTGTTTTCTCCTCACCTGGCCTGTTGGTTTTCTGTTTTGCTTCTATGCCTTTGTCCCACCCTTACTTGTTTTGTCCGTTTGTTTTTTCTGTTTCCTCTTGATGCTCTCCCTCTCTCCCTCTGTGGTGCTGTTCCCCACCCATTCCTGTTCTCCTCTTTCTCTTGTGCTTCCCCCTCCTCTGTTCCCTTCCTGCTCCTGCCTTCTGTTTTTTCATAGTTTCTCCTGTCTTGGTCCTGAGCTCTGCTTTGCTTTGTTTTTTATGGGCATTTTCTCCTCTGAGCCACTGCTGTCCTGTACAGCGATTCCTCATTCTCCATTCTTGGCTGACATCCCTAATCTAAATCCAGAACACTTTTGCTTCTGCATTCCATGACCTCCTCCTCAAGACGCTTGGTCTCATGTGCATTATTTCAGTCTTCATTTATCTACATATGCATTGTACTCTGTACTCATAATTTTACTTTGGGTTTGTTTTTCTTGGTGCAGTGTTCTACACCCATACTTCCAGGTTGACATGCTCCCATACCACTACTGTGCATGCCCAAGTTTGGGGCTTTCTTTAAAATGTTGTTTTCCAGTGGTTACAGCCCTCTTTTTACAAAGAGAGTTGCACTGATCTGCTTCATTTATCTACTCTGGCACAACCACATACAGCATTTTATGAATTGCTTCCTACTTGTGCTTGGAAATGCACATGAGCAGCACCTGGCAGCATGATTACCCGCTGGCACCATAGCAGCTTGTCTTGCTGTTTCCTGGCTGAGGGCAGCTGCCACCTATTCATTGTTGGGGCTTTACATTCTACTAAAGCTGTCAGTGTCCATTCCAGCCTTAGTCACATATTTGTCCTTCTAGTGCTCCTTTCTGTGCTTTCAGTTTGTTTCAGTTTGCTGTTTGTCCAGCAGTGTCAGTTTTGTTTTCCATTTGTTATTCTCAGTCCTCCCTTCCTGCTAACCTTTCCTCCTCCTCACTATCCTGTGCTGCTTAACTTACTCTGGCAGAAGCCACCTGCTTTTTCCATACTCAGCCCATACCTGAAGGTAGGCTTGCCCTGTCTACAGGGGATGAAGTCCATGTCTTCCAGTTACATTCATATAGCACTCTTCCAACTATACCAGCAGTCTGACAGTTTCCATTCCTAATGCATACTTTTAAGATATTGGAGTGAAGGTGGGCTTGTCTGTCTACCAGGGATGGGAGTCCTTGTCTTCCAGTTCCATTCATGTACCAATGTACAACTCTACCATCAGTCTGTCAGCCTCGTTCCCTAACTCTACTACATGAGGTATTGCAGTGCAAGTAGGCTTACCCTGTCTACTGGGATGGGAGCCTGTTTTCCTCCATGTACAAACTATACTATCAATCAGCCTATACAATCAGTCAACAGTCTCCATCCCTAACTCTGTCTTGTGAGCTATTGCAGTACAGGTAGGCTTGCCCTGTCTACTTTGGATGGGAGCCTGCTTTCCTTCAGATGCAAACTATACTACCAGTCAGCCTATACCATCAGTCTGACAATCTCTGTCCCTAGCTTTACTTCCTGAGGTATCAAGGAAGAATGGCTTGCCCTGTTTTCAGGGTTGGCAGTCTGTTTCATCCAGTTGCAGCCTTTACCAGGAATCTGTCTGAAGTTGCCATCCATTTCTGCTTCTACCTTATTATCTGTTCCATTGGTCCTCCGGAATGAGATTCAGTTTGCCAGCTCCAGTCCATGGTGGGATCCTTTTTCCAGTCAGTGATGCCTTCCTATAGCCCTTTCATTCCATTGAATCCTTGACCTCATTGCTCCTTGGCTCTCCTTCTCTGCACAGCATGGACTGCAGTAGACATCTTTGCCATCTCCCAATTCCATACCTCCAATACCTGAAGAAGGTTTTGCAAGGGTATTCTACAATTTATTTCTCAGCTCTCCCTGCCCACTGGTGGGCTTCCACATTGAACTGCTTCACTGTGGATTGGACTCTTCCATCTCTGGCTGACCTCCCCATCTTGAGGGGTTCCAGCACTCAGCTTTGACTGGTATCCAGGACTTGTGTGCTTTATTCATGCTTCTCAGCATTGAACTGCTCGGGATCCTGGTCTCAGATAGCCTGTTCTCCACCCAGACTCTTCCTGTGGCCTACAGTCACAGACTTCATGGCCTAGAGCTCACCTCCTCAGTTTCCAACCTGCAATCCTGTGTGACAGCTTTTGATGCCTGCCTTCCTGCTCTGCCTACTTCTACCTTTGACCCATCACCTCCTGCTGCTATCCCATCCTCTTGCCAAGCTCTGGACCTTCCTAATTCTCTGGGTGCTCACTGAAATTTCCATATGCTATCCACCTCAAGGTCATCACAGCTATATACCTTAGGCATCAGACTGAGTCTTCTGCAGCTTCATTTCCACAATACTTCTATCTGTCATTCCTGGACTCCTGAAGAATTTGACTGTGTCTGCCTTTGTCCTGGCAGTTTGCTCATACTGTGTGATCTATTCTGATTTCCTTTGGCATTGGGGCATTAGCCTCCTATCTACTGTGCAGCTTCTCCTCTGGATTTGGCTTTGGCCCCACCAACCTCTCAGTGTTCCCTCCTATGCCTTCCACCATCATACTCTTCAGTCTGCTGTGGTGAACCTTGTCAAAGGGTCTGGAGGTACAATGCCAGCCCTACTTTGTAACTAGCAGGTTTCGACTGTTTATTTCCAGACTTCCCCCTCCCCCGTGTGTCTACCCTTATTCATATGTCTTTGTTGTTCTAATGACTGTATGTGCATAGACTGGCCACCTATGCGATTTTTTATATTTTGTATTGTCTATTACTTATGTTGTCTCTGTTTTCCCTCATTTGGCAAGCCTAGAAATAATATGCCCCTTGTAGACCTGCTAGAATCTATGATCCAAGTCTGAATGTAACGTGGCCTTTAAGATGGCCAGAACATTAAGAATGGTTAAAATGCTCCCTTCGCCTCTAAAAGGCATTAAAAGTAATATTCCTTGTCCAGAACAGCATTGGACATGCTGTATGTAACTAAAGATTCATCGTTTAGTTAAGCGCTCCTTCATGACATTTTAAGCAGACTGCACGAACTTACATACATCGTGCAGCTATAACGCCATGAACGCTTGCAGTATTATTTTTCTCGCTAAAACATCCTTTTGAAGTCACTCTATTCCTTTTAGTGCTAAAGCACTTCTTTGCCAGGCACTTTTATAAAATTTGCCCCTTTCTGACTGTGGCTGAGCTGTGTCTGTACCAGCCACAGCCCAGCAACCAACACAGCATTTTGTTTTCTTCGTCGTATTCAGTCAGCCCTGCATTCAGTTAGCCTTGGCAATTGTAAACTGTTATTCAAGGAGTGAATAATGAATGCAAGGAAATAAAATAAATGTTTCATTACCTGGCAGAATAGGAAATATAGAAATATTTTCCTCCTTGGTAAATCCTCTCCCTAGGAGCCGACGTGACCATACTGTTGTCAAATTTATACAAAGGAGATACAACGGGGAGGGCTTGTCCTACAAACACTAAGTTTTACAGCTTAAAATTAATAATTAATAACTTTATAACTGCTGTATAATCATAAGATTACCGAAGTGTTTGGTTTATAAGCTTTGAATAACATAAATGCTTAGTTTGTGCAAATGTTTGTTTGTTTAATTGAGTGATGGAAATGTCAACCAATCAGAGGTTGTTCTAGCCTATATATAGCTAACATCTCCAGAGAGAGATCAGATGTAGCTGAAGGGTTAGAGTCTACACCCTTAACTAGTGCTCTAGTTATTCTTCCACAGAAGACTCGCTTGACCTGTTCTGCTTGCTGTAAAAGGAACCTGTGATATTGTGAGCTTTTTATGTTTAATTTTGACGAAACAGTCTGCCTTTTTATTTTATTATATATTATTTTCATTTTCAGAACTCTTCAATAAAGCAGCTGCTGAGATTCAACTGAAGAACATCACCTGTGTTTGTGTCCATCTGTATCCCACAGCCTCTTACAAACCTGCAGTTGTTCACTGGCTGTTCTGTGGTGCTCTTCCATCTGGATTCCTCCTGGGTCCTTTTTGAACACTGCTATTTCTCCATTGACTCATTCCCATCGATATCACTCCTGGAACATTTCTGGCAAGCAGTGTCTCATCATCATCATGTCTGCTCCTTGGTCATCCTCCACCCTGGCATTGCTTCTTTGCTTCCCTCCAACACCTCTTCTGCACTCTTAGTTCATGTCCCCGATGCCATATCTAACATTGGATGATTTGGCCTAGCTTCTGGTTCTCGTGACCATTTCATGGACTCCTTTTGGCTGTTCCCAGTTTCTTCTTCTCTCTGGTGTCTCTATGGATTGTCTCACATTTGGACTACCTTTTGTTGCAACCCATGGTGTGTTCAACTACTAATGAAGCCCAGGGCTTTGGCGTGTTTGCTCCATGTTTTTGGGGATATTAATTAACATTTATTGCCCTTCAGCAAGTAATTATCTGTTTGATTACCTTCTCCTGATTTCTCAGTCGGATTCTCCTCTTATGGCTGGTGTTCTGCTCCTGTCCAACTGTTTCAAGAACTATCACTTCCTGTGCTGAAGAAGATGAAAAACCTAGGTCTAGTGAATTCTCCTGAATTCCTCAGCATCTTATTGGATTTAGACCACATGGAAGCCCAATTTCCTCCCAATGAACTCCTCAGGATCCAAGCTTTAGTGTAGCTCTCTTTCAATGGATCCTCTTGCAGAAACATGAACATATTCCCCTTGGATACCTCATTTCCACAATGCCAATGCTTTCTCAGGTCAATCCTTTACTTCCTACCTTTTGGCATTGTAGCATCAGTTTCCCAATGGCACCATCATATCCAATGCTCGGATGCTGCAGTTTGAGATCTAGCTATGTGGTCCTAATTTACCTTTCTGGAATGGCAGCTTCTGTTCTTCAAAGACCCTTATTTTGTCCATCTCAGACTATACACTAATGCATAGCTATCCTGGTATTCTATGCATTCCTGGATCACTGCTCCCTGACCTCTGGACTCTACAATATTGCATGAATTCATCTACATCTCCTCTTCAGGATTTACCCAATCATGCCAGTCGCCTTCCTTGGAGTCACCCTGGTCCCTTCAGACAGTATTCCTCTTTCCTTATACTCAACCCATTAACAAGGGCAGGACATCATCCTATTCTATAATGCCTTTCATGTGGAAATGAAGTGGCTACTTTTATCTCTATTTTGCACTGCAATGGTTCCAAATCAGGTTATGCAAATGGCGCAGTCAATGAGTTCTGCCATTTCCGATGTAAGACCTGTCATCATTTCACACTTCAGCAGACTCAGTCAAGACTCCTTTTATCTAACAACCTCATAAAATGTTTGAGATGAAACGCTAGTGAGTCACACCATTTGTAGGCCACCTAACTCCTGCCTCCTGAGTTATGTATTCTTCAATGTGAAAAGTATCCCTCAATCTGCACATGGTAGTGCTTCCTGAATATTTGCTTACTTAAAACGAGTACCAGCTCTCTAACTTTATTATCAAAGCCTTGACACCATCATGTGGAACAATTAAGCTGTACTAATCAGACATCCAACCATTTCCTCACAGCATATTCCATCTTTGCCTTCACTTGGAACATTTCTGGCAAGCAGTGTCTCATCATCATCATGTCTGCTCCTTGGTCATCCTCCACCCCTGGCATTGCTTCTTTGCTTCCCTCAACACCTCTTCTGCACTCTTAGTTCCATGTCCCCGATGCCATATCTAACATTGGATGATTTGGCCCTGCTTCCAGTTCTCGTAGCCATTTCATGGACTCCTTTTGGCTGTTCCCAGTTTCTTCTTCTCTCTGGTGTCTCTATGGATTGTCTCACATTTGGACTACTTTTTGTTGCAACCCATGGTGTGTTCAACTACTAATGAAGCCCAGGGCTTTGCGTGTTTGCTCCATGTTTTTGGGGATATTAATTAACATTATTGCCCTTCAGCAAGTAATTATCTGTTTGATTACCTTCTCCTGAAGACAGTATTCCTCTTTCGTTATACTCAACCCATTAACAAGGGCAGGACATCATCCTATTCTATAATGCCTTTCATGTGGAAATGAAGTGGCTACTTTTATCTCTATTTTGCACTGCAATGGTTCCAAATCAGGTTATGCAAATGACGCAGTCGATGAGTTCTGCCATTTCCGATGTAAGACCTGTCATCATTTCACACTCAGCAGACTCAGTCAAGACTCCTTTTATCTAACAACCTCATAAAAATGTTTGAGATGAATCGCTAGTGAGTCACACCATTTGTGGGCCACCCTAGCTCCTGCCTCCTGAGTTATGTATTCTTCAATGTGAAAAGTATCCCTCAATCTGCACATGGTAGTGCTTCCTGAATATTTTGCTTACTTAAAATGAGTGCCAGCTCTCTAACTTTATTATCAAAGCCTTGACACCATCATGTGGAACAATTAAGCTGTACTAATCAGACATCCAACCATTTCCTCACAGCATATTCCATCTTTGCCTTCACTGTTTTCAGTCCTACAGTTCCACTTCTTCTACTGGGTATCCAGAGCTTCAACCACCTAAACTCCTCCTCATCATCTCCTATGGATGGCTCCATAATGAAATATAATGGATTACTGAACTCATATCCATTTAGCTTTACCTTGAACATCATGATTTCTTCAACTAGTTTGTCTAACCTTCTTTGGATTCCTGCATCCTGAAGAATACCTCAGCTCATCATCCTCTCGAACAACTCCTTAAAACAGCTGATTTTCAAACAGGAGCAGATTATTATATCCTGCTGTTACTTTATTCAAAGAATGTCAGATTACATTAAGGAGCTGACATACCTATTTTCCATCCACTAATTTCTGGAGTATTGCAGCTCTTCTTGACACATTCATGTTCTTCCTCATGCTCATATCCATCATGTCCTCTGCTTTAGTCCTAATAAACAGTCACCTATGACCACAAAATCGATTCCTGGATCATTCTGAACCTTATTCACAATGTTGGGACATAATCCATATTCTTATTAGGGTATTCATCCAGAATGGAGCAGCATCTTCAGCCTCAAGAAATAACAGTCCCTCACATCATCATGAGACTCAGAAGACAGACTTCATCACAATGTGAATACTATATCCTAAACCAGAACTCGAACTCAGTTCAAATATTTAGGATCATCTCTCTTAGTTTGCCCAGAGGGTGGGCAGGTCAGAAGCCATGGGTCCTCAGAGATTTCCTCCACAGGGTTTTTCCTCTCCTGTGTGCTACTGGTCACACAATCTGTGTGTTGGAGGAGTAATCTTTTAGGCCTTCTATTTCCTACATGCTACCTGACTTATGTACCAAAGGGTAGGAACAGAGAAATGACAAAGTTTAACAAGTATACACAAGCACTACTCTATTCACTAAACATTGAATGGGAGTGCTGAAGTCCATGATTTAACATGGGGAAGTAACTCTCCCACATCTCATATAAAATCCAGCCTCTCCTGGCAGCCCACACCTAGTGTGTTTTCAAGCAAACACCATGCTCCCCAACTTCCTCTGGCACTCTGCTCACCCTTGGTGCTGGACCTTTAATTCCCTACGCACTACCTGGCTTATCTGCCAAGGGTGTGAATGGAGAAAGGCCAAAGTTTAACAAGTATACACAATTGCTACTCTATTCACCAAACACTGAATTGTGTTTATTTACACATTTTCTTACTGTATTGTCTTATTTCACTCCTACTATTCAGGCTGTGTTTTCAGGTTATTGTCTGGGCCTTATGCCTCCTGACTCAAACCAGACCACTGTGTCCTTTCAGACACTGTCAGGACCTCTTTCATTTGATGATCTCTGCTGGACAAATATAACCTCAGAGAATGGTATGTTCACTGTGATAGGACTGTGGGAGTGTGGTGGTGGTGGTGAGGTTCCAGGCCCTGTGACAAGGATGTCTAGGTCACCCTTCACTAATGGTGGCAGGTTATTTTTTCATGAAGGCCCTTCCTCTGCCCCTGTTTGTCATGCAATGATGGCCCTGTTGATGATGGCCTGTGTGTTTGAGTGTGGTGGGGAGGGGATGATACTGGTGGCCACTCACAGTGTCTTCTCACTGTATGAAGCCCTTGAGCAAGGCCCTAGTATCTCTCTGGCTCTTTGGACCTAAGTTATGTGGCAGGGAAACGCTGGTTCCACAGGGTTCCATGAGATCTACAGGTACCTTCTATGGCAGCATGCATGTACTGTAGCTCTGTGATACACATTTCTTGTGTGGGGTTGAATTGAGATCCATAGCTAGCTCCCTTGAAGGCACCATTTTCAAACAATGGCCAAGTTCCTTTGAGTTTTACCAACTCTAGTGAGAGTAGTGGAATCCATCTTTAATCAAGTCACCCTGTTCTGTACGGCACACTAGACTTAACTATTGCACTACTTAACTACTACTGCTGGCTTGCAGGCAGGACACCCACCTGTAACTCTTATGACCCAAACAATTATGCATACAATTTTTCTAAATTCCCTAGTTTTATGTTTGTGCCCTACTTCTCCCATTATTCAGAACCAGTCTAGGTGTAAGAGATACTGGAGTTTCAACAGTTTATATGGTCAGATATTTTCAGGTATTTTGTGATACAATATTTCTAAAGAAATTATCTCATGTGGCCCTATAGTTGTACAGCAGGCAGGGAATTTCTCAGAAGAAATTACTGAAATTTCAGGAAATATCTGATCATGTCAATTGCTGAAACTGTAACAACACTTATACTTATGAACATATATTAACAGATCTGAAATTAAAAGGTGTGTGCACATGCAGTATTTATTTTTAGTTTTCTTTGTATTTTTATTTTTCATCATCAATCAATTTTATTGCTCATTAAAATATCTTTACAATTTTAAAAAGAGTAAGTGTTAAAATACAAATATTGCACAACTAGGCCATATGACATAGCTGAAGGTGCAAACACTATATATACTTATCATTTTATAATAGTAATGCTTCGGTTCTTTAAAGAAGTCAAGAACTTGACAAGTCTGTTCAATATCTCATTGTCTTTTGTGTTTAACAGAGTACTAATCAATTGATCTGAGGGAAGACTGAGGGTAGCCAAAACCGGACCTTGCCAAAATTTTCTTTGCAGCTCATATACTAGACAAAATAGTGCACTATGTTTTAAATCATCCTCAACTTTTCTAAGGCAGTTGCAATAAGAAACACTCCAGGTCTTTTTGCCTAAAGTATATATAATTTGCTACATACAGTTCAATCTTACATCTCACCAATATTCTATGTTCTGCTGGATTAGTCAGAGTTATCAGATAGTATTCTAAGCCTTTTTCTGTTTTTAATTTTTATACTATCTAAAATGAACTAGTTGGTTTATTTTAATTTGATCATTAGCAGGGTCAAATCTTCTAGGCTAGTCATAACTTGTATGGCTATTTCTGGAATGGTTTCATATAAATTCACATAAAAGATTACCTAAACCAGATGGAAGTATGATTTATTTTATTGTTTTAACTGTAGGGAATACAAAGTGCATGTTGTTATATTCTAGTTCTTCCTCAAGACATAATCTTGGAAGATGTTTCTCTGATCCCAGAAATAACTTTAAGATGAATAGCATGCTTCTCTCTTGTATCAGATTTGCAAGGACATCTGACCTAGTTCTCATCTCATCAACTCAGCTGTGATAGATGGAGGGACCCTCAGCAAATATCTATACATTTTATTAATGAGTGTTTCTAATGGTTTGATATTTGAATCATGCCAAATTTCAGCTGCATAAAGTATATTTGTTTTAATTTTAGCATTTATAGCTTTTAACAACCCAAAATTGAACTTGGGCATATTTATTATGAAGTTTTTTGAAGGCATTAAATGCATATTTAATTTTGAAGTCATCTGAGCTATATGTAGAGTCCAGACTGTGCTTTGTGCAAATCTTACACCTAAATAATCATAGTACCTGACTGTATCAATTTTAACTCAATCTAAATATGTTATAGGATTTACTCTAGTTTTATTTCCAAATATCACCATATTTGTTTTGTCTCTGTTTATTGTAAGTTTGTTTATTTTACATTGTTCTGCAAAATGGTTTAGTTCAGTTGCAATCCCAATTTGGATGTGGAGATTAAAACCACGTCATCTGGTAAGCCAGACGAAATTTTAACATTTGATATAGAAGGTAAATTAAATTCTGGTTTGTCTAGAGACTTTAATATATAATTTATATAGAGGTTAAATAAAAGTGGTGCCAATAGGCAACCCTGACAAACTACTAAATTCGTATTTATTTGATTAGTTAGGCTGCCATATTGATAATAGCGTACAGTAAGCCAGGTATCCTGATGTAATGCCATGATTATATTCAGCAAGGTACTATCTAGAGTATAATTTCTTAACTTTTCCCAAAGCAGAACTCTGCTAATTAAGTCAAAAGCTGCTTTTAGGTCAATGAAGCAACAGTATATCTTTGTTTTCTTTATTTTAACATATTTCCATATTAAGTGATTCAATACATAATAATGTTGTATGGTTGAGTGCTCTATTCAGAACCCGTTTTGTGTTTCAGTCAACAAATTATTCTCTTCCACCCATTGTTGAAGATGTTTTAGTATTATTCTACAGAAAATCTTGTGTGATGCATCTAGTAGTCCTATGGGCCTATACATTGAAGGCATGTTATATCACCTTTCTTAAAAATAGGACATATTATACTGCCTGCCCATGATTTAGGAAACAAGTTGTTTTGGCATGCATAGTTATATAAATAATACAGTAGAGGAACCACCAGTCCAAGAAGGTTTAAACATGTCAGACAAGATACCCTCTGGCCTGGCACCTTATTAGAGGACATTTTGTTTATGGCCTCCTCTGTCTCTAATTTTGATATATAAAAGGTTTTGGAAATATAGTTCAATTTTGATCTTCCATCATATTTAGGGCCAATTCTTCTGTTGAGAAGTGCAATTTCCTAAAATAATCTTCCCATACCATTGGTGTAATAATAGCTTTGACTTTATTTGAATATTGGTCAAAACATTGACTAACCAATAACCAAATTTCTTGACATCTTTTTAATCACTGTTGTTCTCAATTTATTCCACATTTTAGTGTGGAATTTCTTTTCACTTCTAAGATTTCTCTATATTTCTTCCTCTGGTAAATTATTAGTTTTTATTGTAAAATGTGGGGTGTTTTCTATAAATTCTAATAGTTTGATTTCAACATTGTTTTGCTTTTTGCAGCTGTCATTAAACCATGTCCTTTGTCTCCTAATTTCATTAGTAGACTGAATAAAGGTCTGATGTAATTTACTATATTTTCCCATATTTTAATAACTTCCAATGATTCTATTATTGCATTTATTTCTGACTTCAAATTATTAAGATGATCTGAACTAAGAATGTCTTTAAATAAAGTTATTGTTGTACCTTGCCATTTAACTCTTTGTGAGTTTATAATTTCCAAGGAAGGCTGAGGCCTGTTGGATGGCAACCTTTCTAACCCCTCTACTTGCCAAAATGTTAAAACTGGAAAGTGGGCAGATTCTGGGTGGTTCCCTATAACCATATTTTCAAATAGTTTAGCAGCTTCATAGTTTAACCAAACTAAATCTATGGCTGATGATCCAGTTGGTCCTATGAATGTACAGTCTCCTCCCTATCTCCTTTTGATCTCACATTTATTAGACAAAGTTGGCTTCCTTCATTATTTGAGTCAAGATTTTCCTCTTTTATTTATAGCTCTATCTTTAGTCCTCCTAGTATATTGAGTATTATGATTAATTATACCAATTCCTTCAAGAAAATTATCATCAGATATTGAGAAGTTTTTAATATTGGAAATTCAAGCATTAAAATCTCCCATTATAATTCTCGGTTGATTTTCATATTCCTCATTGATCTGGGTTATGTATGTTTTAAATGGTCCCAAACTATATCCTCTTTTATTCACTTGGTCTGGGGCGGGATATATACATTCAGCAAAATTATTATTCCTCATTGCAATGTTAATTGTAATGTTAAAAATTCTTCCTTTTCTATTTTAATAATAGAAGCTGTTATATTTAATGTTGTTTTAATATAAATTATCAAACCAGCTCTAGGTCTAAAATTCTTTTCTGTTTTATTGCTGATTTTATATAGCCAGTATATCCCAGCAATAATGGGGGTTGTGTATCTATTATCCATGTCTCCTGAAAACATAAAATATCAAAGGATGACATAACATTTCTCAATCCTCCTCTGCCAGACTATTACTAAGACCTTCTATATTCCAGGATAGAAAAGTTATTTTCCTGTTACTTTGCAACAGTATTTTTGTGATTATTGTTATTATTTTGAACTATTTATTTTACTTGTCATTTTGGCTCCAGTGAGCTAAGTAGTACAAATGGGTTGTTATTTCTTTGCAAATCACTCTGTTCAGTTACTTTAACATTTGTTTTATTTTCTCTAATGTTTTAAAATCAACCAGATATATAGTGTACGTATCCAACAATGAGGCTGATTTCAACAGAAGAGCTAGTAACTTTGTTGACATAAAAGTAATGCCAATTTGTGGAGAGTTTGTTTCTCCTTGATGTGTTTTTATTCATTCTATTGCACTTTTAGTAATGTTCATATTTAATGCACAAGATAAAACTGATCCAGTTTCCCACTTCAAGGCATTTATAGACTGATTCTTGGGTTTTTCCCAACAAAATGTGATAATGTGTTATGTTCCCATACTGTTATACTAGCTCTATTTTGATCAGATATTACCTTTTCTACTCTGTTCACTCTAAGTCATTCTTTATTTCATCTTCCATAGAACTGCTTTGTAAAGTCTACTAGACTCATTTTCTTGAGATATGAATGGTATTAAGTATGGAGGCGGATGCATATATTCCCTTGTTTCTTAATTGGTCCTCCATGGCCACATTTTTGTTGCCAGCATTTCTGTTTTACAGTAGATCAATACAAAATCAGAACATTTTTGAGTAGGGGTCTCATGATAAATACTTCATCTGGAGCAACATCTATCAAATATAGAAGTCACTTAATCCAATGAGTTAGTTTGCTGCCATTTCTTTAAACAATCTATCAATGCCATACATTTCAATCAGATACTCTTCTTGTTCAAGATTGTTTTCTTAGTGGTTATATTTATTGTTACCTCTGGCATCAGGATTTGTGGGCATGGAAGGGTACCCTCAGTCTTCCTCTTACATCTGTATTTTCAACAAATCCATCATTCAAATTGTCAATCTGACCAGGTACAAATATAGAGTTTTCTTGTTTTCTGCTTGTCAGTATTATATTTGAAAAACAGTTTCCTTGTTTTGGGTTTCATTTATTATATCTCCTTTTGTTCATTCCTACTGAGATCCCCTTGTAATGCTGTTCCTTTTCTTTTTCACCTTTTCTTGATGTTATTTTTATTTCTTTTCAGGTCCTACTGTCATTATGTTCTTTTTCTTTTCTTTTATTATTTGTCTTATTTTCGTAGCTACCGCATTTCCTGTAATTTCTAGTTCTTCCATACCCTTTTGAAAATATGGCAGTAAATGTACTTGAATCACTTTGCTAAGGGTTTCACTATAGGTGAGTCAACCTGGGAGAGTTTGATTTATTTCATTTAATTCTATTATGTCCCTAGAAGCACTGTATTCACTAACTATCTTGTCAAGCTGTATTTTATTGTAGAAAACATCTGGGGCCAGATATTCAAAACTTAGCCTAGGGTAAAATTAGCACTGCATGGCATGCTATATTAACTTGGAACCATTTGACCCTATATTCAAATGAATTGCCCAGGGCTAAACCTGCTGAATATAGTGTGCAAAGGAAGCAGTGCAAACAGGGCTGGGATTGCAGTGAAAAATAGCCCAGGATATAAGACAGCTCTGAATATAGCAACAGGGAAGGCCAAAGTGCAACAGCAGCTCAGTGAACACAGAGGTGGAGTAAGACAGAGTCACAGTTGGTGGACAATGTGTGTGACAGCAATGGCACATTGCCCAACTACTGCAAACAACAATGCAGGCCACACACTGCAGAACTGTGCTATGTTGTTCAGAGTTTTGCCTGGGGCTAACTTCGATTGCAAAATGCTAACACATTAGCCTAGTGCAAACATGTTAACTCAGGGCAAAAGTTTGCTATATTCAAAGAACCTATGCAAATGAGCCTACAAGGCAATCCATGGACAAATGGCCACATTAGCATCTCATTATGATCTGCTTTGCATGCGCTCCCACGTAGTTTGCCTGGTGCTATTGTATAGAGCACACAGCTCCACCTGTTGGTCTGACAGGGACTACAGGTTGGAAGCCACAGGCTGAGAGGGGCACACAGCTCCACCAGTATGCCAGATCTGAGAACAACCAGGTAGCTGCAGATAATGGGGTTGGCTGGCTCACTCAGTGCATAATCCAAACCTATACAGCACTGCAATGAGGGACACAGACATTCAGAATAAGGGTCAATGAGGGACACCACTCTCCCCAGAAGGAGGACACAGCCTCAAACATGGATCTGTAGTCAGTATAATGAAAACCTCCAAGCGTACAAGCGTGCGTAGGAAATTCAATTAATGGCCATAACTTCACCATTTGGAAGAGTCTGACCCAAAGTTTCAACATAGCCTTCTGAATACACCAAAGGAATAATATGACTGCCATTTGGCAAATGCCCCCAAAAGGTGAATTCATCAAGCAACAGAAAATCACCTTTAGAGCGGAGTTGTGGAATGACAGTCATATTGGTCATGAAGTGGGTTCCTCCAAAGGCCATGTTTAAAGTTTGGGGTCAAATCTTGAAAATGCCAGAGTTATGCATTAAAGATGAAACCTCCATTGAAATACATTTAACCGCACTTACCTTAGCTGCTCATATTGCAGTCCAGTGGCAAGATGTGTCTTCCATCGGAGAGCTGCTCTTGAGCCTGGGACCACTTCAGATGAGTGAGGGTGTGTGGGGGTGTCAAGGGGTGTGGGAGGTGCTCACACAGCAGGTGGTCAGGTGGGAGGCGGGTCTGATCGGTAATGAATGGTTTATTTTGTTACAGGTTAAAACATACATTATAGCGAGGGCTTTTATTTCAGCACAGCAAAAAAAAGCATAAAAGCAAATTACTGACCACCAATGCACAGGGAACAGAGAGTGGCAGATGGGACAGGATGCAGAAGGAGGGAGGGAGGGATGTTTGCAGTTTCAAGCGAGGATTGGGGAATGAGGGTGGCAGGTGGGAATGCACACAGAGGGAGGAGCGGGAGGTCTATTGTCAGTGACACTACAAGGACCGGGAAACAAGGGTGGTGGGTGGGAATGCACACAGAGGAGAAGCAGGAGGGTTGTTTGCAATTTCAAGCAGGGACCTGGGAGCGAGGGTTGCAGGTGGGACTGCACACAGAGGGAGGAGTGGGAGGGTCTGTTGTCAGTGACAATACAGGAACCGGGAAATTAGGGTGGTGGGTTGAAATGCACACAGAGGGAGGAGTGGGAGGGTCAGCTGTCAGTGACACTATAGGGATTGGGGAATGAGGATGGCAGGTGGGAATGCACACAGATGGAGGAGCAGGAGGGTCTGTTGTCAGTGACACTATGGGACCAGGGAATGAGGGTGGTGGGTAGGAATGCACACAGAGGAGGGGACTACCAGGGCTGATTATGGTTATATCATTACAGGTGTTGGGGTTTGGAATCGGGGCACACTAGACTACCAGGGATAATTATGAATTAATATATACGTGTGTGGGATCCAGTGGAGAGGAGTCACTAGACCATGCTGCATGTGTACTGCTTGGTGCATGCATCGAAATGGAGTATTGCATTCCCTGAGCAGCATTACCACATGCTTTTTGGTGGGGGAATTCAGTGCTGCACTACAGGTCATGCAAAACACTGTAGTATGGCGCTGTTCCTATGAATATGCTGAGTGCTAGCATTCATGGTCCTCCCTCACTCCTTCCCTGCATACATTAACTTTTAGCATTGGCGCTTATCACATAGCACCAGCACTAATTGTCCTTTTGAATATTTCATCTGGGCACATATTCAGCACTATTCGGTGCAATGGGTTTGCACCTGGTGCAAAGTTTTGAATATCTGGCCCCTGTTCTCAAGCTACTTAGTTCTTCTTTTAAACCAGATTCTCCAGCATAACTATGCTGGTGTAATATGGGTTTTAATTATTGTAACATTTGCTTTGACAACGTGGAAGGCGCTGTAAAATCACCTTGATCTAGAAAGTGTTCTTTGTCATAGTGGCTCCATGTCATAATGGCAAAGTTGTAATAGTGAATGTCAAAAGGTGAAACCTACATGGAAACAACAAAATGGCACACATAATCAATAGTGAATGAACTGAAAGGGAGAATTCCTCTGAATCACTGTGCACAATGCCAAAATATGCATCAAAACCTATACTATACTGTTGTGGGCTTTCTCCGCAGGTCCACATCACCTGTCTCACACCAACTTCTGCAGTGGGGTTGATCTCCTGATAGCACCTATACAAAAATCCAACCTCAATGACCAACAGTTAGGTGGTCAGTTAGAAGCCATTGGATTACCAGTGCACCTATGCTCTATTCTATAGGTGGGGCTCTGCACCCCCAAACCTCCATGGAGGCTGCACCCCCAAACCCACTACTATCTTTAGGATTCCTACTCTGAGATGCTCCTTGACACTAGGGTAGGTTAGCACCTTGGAGTTGCCATCAATGTCCTGTCACCATTTTTAGCGGTCGCTGTTATGTTTTCAATGATATGCCTTTTGCTGTAATTGACTTGCCCATATTGAATCACTCTCTTGATGCGCACCGTCATAATTATAATCTTTCTTATCTTTTTCTGAGTATGTTGGTGTAACTTCTATCTGTATCTGTTGTTTATCATTTCTTATAGGTGTATCAGGAGAGAATTTAGACGAAATTGAAAGTGGTGACTAATAATCTTATATCTTCCATTTTTGTTCTGTCATTTCTCTTTAGTTATTAACTAACCATTTCAGTCCCAATAGTATATGAGCCAGATCTTGGATCATGTGTGACAGAATATCTGTTTCTGGACTCTTTATTGAATCCTGCATTACCCTGTTTCTTGAGGATGTAGTTGAATTTGGTTGAATTCCATTTTGCACTCTCTCATGAATGTAAGATAGTGCAATTAAACTTTCCTGCCCTAAATTTGGTGTTGCTTCCCTTTGGCATTAACTGAATTTTCCTGATTACTATTATAATATATTCAACGTGATAATTTTACAGAGTCCTGGAAGTAGTCTGCTGTCAAATTTAAGTCAGACCCCCAACAAGTAGTTTGTGTTAATTCAAAATCTTCTGCATTATGAGCCCAATGAGATTGTTTTCTTGTATATAATTTTCTTGCATAATCAGAGTTTTCCTTTCTATTAACCTATGAGTTGAAGCTTCTTGTGCGTTTAGATTTGTTCTTGTTGTCAAAAAGATGTTATTTTGGTTTGCTTTATATCATTCTTATTCTCAGTTTTTCTGCAGATTCTGGAGCTTCTTGTTTTATTTTCCTTGCTTTGTTATTTTCTTCACACCAGTAGATTGTTGGTTTAATGGCTGCACACAAGTCCGCTTCTAGTATTAACCATTTTAGTTATCTGTTAATACAATGTTAACCCTTTCAATTAACCCTTTTTAGGTCTGTAATTGCCAATGCAATTAGTGATGCTAATTGTGTCTGGTGTACAATATCACTGATGTTTCTAATATCTAATATGGTAGAATTGCTAATATATCTACCACAGGTTCACCAATAATGGCCAATAATGGCAATATATGGCAATATATGCAGTTAATTATAAGTTAACAGAAAGGCAATGATTAGAGCTCAAAATAAACACAGTATAAATGGATGTAAGTAATATTTAAAATATGTACCATATACCATTTGAAGCTATATGGAGACAACTAAAGTATGATAGTGCTATTATTAATAGAATATGTATAGTTAATGATAAATAATTAAGCAATAATACCCGACAGGGTGTGTGTCATGCTGGATAATGTCATACCTCAGGTGGTTGGGCACCAGTACCGCAGGAGGCATCCAACAACTGAGGCGTGATGTTATCCCAATGACACACACCCTGGAGGGCATTATTACTATTATACAATGGCTCATTGTTATACAGAATAAAAAATAATTTTAAAGATGTTTTGTGTGGAAAAATATTTTTGTTTTTAAGAGAAGTTGAAACAATCAAGCAGAAACAAATCAAGCAAATAATCATCTACAGGTTCACAGTGAGGCTGAGACTAGACCCGTGATGTTGTACTGGATAACATCGTGGTCCAGCCAAGACTGACCAATCAGAGTCCAGGATTTTTCTTGCCATTGTATAATTATAAATATCAGTTAAAACAGTGCAAACTCTAGCTAACTTTGCCAATCTCCTTTGGTAATTCAGGTTACTCTCAAATCTAAATTGATCTCAGATATTCTTAGCAAGGAAGTAGATTGTACTTATTGTACTTCGAAATGCATTTAAAATAATTAATGTTTAAATCACCCAAAAGGCCCATATGAGACTAAAAGTCCTACCAACAGATTATCAACAAATTATGAACAATTTCAATCCCATACAGATATAATCGAGTCAGATCCAAAATCAGGGCTTCGAGGAGTTATGGAAAACTTTCCCAGAAGAGGACCAAGAACTTGAAAATGTTTTTAGGAAATCAAAGATGCATTATATCTGAAGAGTACTTATCAATTCCTAACGATTGTTCAATAGAATATCTATAGTGTCTGTGATTCAAGCCAGTTACTGGATTGCAGCTTATCCATTAGGGCAGGTTTTTTTTGACATCCTGATAGTCCAGACCGTTGAGTCTTCTATATTTCAAAGGTACAAAGTCCTGTGGATGTCGTGGTCCAATGACACAGTATATTGAGTTCCAAAGCACTTAAAACAAACAAAAAAGTTCACAGCAGACAGGTTTCCCAAATCAATTGTTCTTAACTTCTAGCTTTTATATTTAACATTTTTAAATTTTAACTTTTAACCTTAATAGGATCTATTTATATATTTTCTAAAACTGATTTTAGCATAAACATTTAAACATATGAGAGTATATACATCTCCTATGTTCCTCCTATGCTATATGCCAATAAATTATCAGTAACTATTCGATAAATCAATACAACTTTCATAATTAAAATAGGTAACAGGTTAAGGCAAGCAGGACAAATAAAGTCCTTTAAGTTAAAACCATATGCTGTTCTAAATTTGCTTCCTATGATTAAAAATGCTAGAACAGTAATCTTAGGTACCCAAACTAAGACTTCAGAAAACTTTATATTTATTCTATTTCTATATTTAACCAAACTAGTTCTTTTAAAGTGTGGACTTACTGGTTAGGTTTTAATATCATATGTTTGTGCCAAAGGAATTGCTTTCCAGTTTTCCTCCTTTTACTGCCAGTTGTGCTTCCTGAATAGGCAACTCATTTCTGACCATTGAGTTCTCTCCCTTTTAATTATATTATATTGACAGGATGACAGTTGATCTAAAAACAAGGTTGAATCAATTTTCCTTTAGCTATTGGCCCAAATATCTTTGAGAGGGATTTAGAAGGATAAACCTCAAAGAAAGCGTTACCTTATAAGTGCCTTTGAGATCTTTTCAGTTTGTTCTGAGCCTGCTAAGGGCAGTTTACAGCTGTTCAGACTGAGGAGCTTGTAAAGTACAGCTGTCAGGTTCTTAAAGATGGTGCTTCTGATAGGAAGATGCCATGCATGCTGTTTAGACTGTTCCTTGTCATGTGGTGGAACCATATGATATTATACAACCCAGAAACAAGGAAGTAATATGAATTTTGAATTCAAAGAGCTTCAATCCTTTAAATTACTTCTAGTAAAGTGTACAAAGCCAGATAAATAAAATTTGCCTCAATTTGTTCCCAACCACAAATTCAAGACCTATGCATCCAATGTCAACTAAAGCAAGCCAGACAAGAACAGTCAATCATTCAGTCATTCAGCTGTGGATATAGAAATCCTTAGGGTTTTCACAAAAATAAAGACTTGAAGGGTTCAGTACAGCCTGCTATAATAGTAATTAGAGTAGTTGAAGGTGTCTGAGAAACTGAGGAAGACAATCCAGAAAGGCTGTTAGCTCTCTGCAGAACCCTAGGTGACACTCTCTAAACAAGATACTGGCCCCTCACCACCACCACAGACTCCTGTCTTGAGGAGAAAGGTGCCATAGCCTACGGCTCTTTCCTGGAATGAGCAGCTCAAAGACAGTCTGGGAAGGTCAGTACCACATTAAAATTCAGGCAATGGTGGCATACCTTTTCAAAAACTATACAAGCGTGCACTAACTCCTGCTACAGCAGCTTCTCCTCATGTGTTTAGAATGGCTGCTCACTCTGACAGACTTCCTAGCATCCTATCTAATTCAACAAGTTTTACCCAAACTCTGTTTTTTATTTTTCCTTCCCTGGCTTCTAATCATTCTTAGTTCTTTCATCTTGCTCTGCCAACCTTCCCCCTCTGGTTTTGACTTTTATCATTGATCTCTTTTGACCTTCATAGTTCTCTTACCACTTAACATGGTTATCTTTACTGCCCTAATCTCACCATCTCTTTCTGTTTGTTATATTTCCTTGACTTGGTTTTTCTTTTATTCCATCATCATCAGAGGAGGGAACCACTGATGACAGGGGATGCTTTCTGATTAGATCTCTGGCTGCTGCTATTCTTCTACACTAACTGGGTGAACTCCTCCACTAGAGTACTAACAGGTGCAAAATGTGAACAAATGGTGGTTGGCACCTAGACTGAGTGCCACTGCTTTGCTTCTCCACTGTTAAAGGATACTGCTGCTGTGGGAATGGATGGACTGCTTCCTTACCACTTTTGCCGAACCCCAAACCCATTCTTCTCCAACCACCAATGGCTTGTTGCTACTTCTGCTGCTGATACTGATGTTGCTGAGTCTGCTAGGCCTGATTACTATGTACTTTTCTCTTATTCTCACACTGACTGCCTAGATCTCAGGGACACACAGACTGGGAGCAAACACTGCCAGAAAAGGATAGACACAGAGGATACTAAAAAGCAAAACAAAATGGTTATAATAAATGCACGCTGAAAATAGAAAATAGAGTTAAAATCACGTTTCGACCTTAGGTCTTCTTCAGGAAATATCTAAAGAGAAAAAAACAAGTTTTTTTTCTTTTTTTTCTCTTTTAGACCTATTTCAGAACGATAGATTTTAACTCTATTTTCTATTTTCAGCTTGCATTTAATATAACCATTTTTTTTGCTTTAGACCACATGCTGATGCAGCGCCTTGTCTTTGTTTTTTTTACAGAGGATACTGCTGGGTCTTCTACTGTTGAACTTTGAGCCTTCACTTCACCCTGCTAGATGTCATCCTTCTATTTTTTTTGCCACATAAATGCATCCTTGCTTACTTCATTTGCCCTAACATCTCAACACATTCCTCCCATACCAGCCACACAAGACCCTGAAACATGTAAGAAAAAAAAGACCTGCATTCAGGTAGACTGGCTATTGCTTTTGTATTACAACTCTTTTGCAAGTCTGGTGCCCAAGTACTTTTGAGAAAAGTACCAAATTCATCCCAGTATAGCAGACAATTGTCCCAGTCAGTTTTCCCTGTTCCTTGTGAGCCATACATGTAAAGTACAAATTGGACTAAATGGCATTAGAATTTTCTCCTCTTTCTTTTATGGATTATGAAGAACTGCTCTAGCTAGAAGGCCCCTAACCTAAAAACAAATGTTTTTGCTTACCTGGGTACTGGGGACACTATTCCTCTCCATGCCCAGGAGAGAGTAGCAGCCCTGAGCCTCATGTCCTTGTGGAATTCAATGGCACAAAATTGGACTGACTAGTCCCTTTCAAACTTTGTAGACAGTCAGGTCCATCTTAGATATTTGGGCAGTTGTGACTGTTTTTATTTTAAATTGTTGTCACTGTAATATCTCCTGAGTGCCTTCTTGATTGAGAGGCCTGTCATCAATCTGCCAAGAAGCTGAGGATGCATGGTAACTTCTAATTTGGCACTTCCCATCTCCAAGGCAACACATATTGCAAAACTAAAATTACCCAGCTCCCATCCTTCTAAGCCTCTCTACCCAGTCTGTGAAGCCCCAATAGAATAACTATTCTAATCATGCCTAACGTAATGTAATGATTCTCATCCTCTGTGTATTCACCCAGGTCTGAATGCTGGTAATATATGCCACTAGAGCATCATGCAAACTGTGCAAAGCACTATTGTGAGAGATTACCAGCAGTTGGACCTGTTGTGACTAAGAAGGATGAGGATCATCAATTCTGCATAGGACCTCATTAAAAACTTGATTCATGTTACTGGAACTAATAAGAAGTGCCTTATAGACTGGGTGAAGAGGCTGATATTGGTAGTGGTGTGTTTAATACTGTATTGGTTGGGTGTCTTCAAATGTCTGCAGTAGGCTTTGAGGCTCTGAATTCCATGGCTGGCTTTGACATTCATGGGTAACTTGGCTGCTGTCACTTCTTCAGGTGGCTCTGCTGCTGCAGAATAATGGAAAACAAGAGGCTTTGCTGTTCAGCAGTGGGTAAACTTTCCCTACCCTTGATGTCTGAGATCACCTTCTCTGTAGTGCTTCTTAGATTCTATAGGCCCTCAGCCCAGACGTGGGCTCACAACACAGATTTGGAGAAACAAAGGCAGGCAGGAAAGCAGTTAGGAGTGCAAAGGCACAAATGGGGAGAAATATTGCCAAGTCAGTAAAAAGGATGATAAACATTCTATAGGTGTATAAGTGAAAAGAGGAAGACCAAAGGAGGGATAGTAAGGCTAAAAGAGGAAGGAGGGGTTTGTATGGAAGAGGACCAAAAGAAGCAGACGTATTGAACAAATAGTTTTGTCAGTATTTACTGAGGAAGGGGTAGGTGACAGGCCACAAATAAGGGACAATGGCATTAAAGGAAGGAGGGAGGTGGAAACTAGTCCTTTTAATGAGGAGAGAGTCCTCAAGGAACTAGCACAACTAAAAGTGGATAAGGCAATGGGAACTGATGAGGTACACCCTAGGATACTGCTCTCTCTCTTCTGCAGGTGGCTCTGCTGCTGCAAAATAATGGAAACAAGAGGCTTTACTGTTCAGCAGTGGGGTTAACTTTTCCCTCCCTTGATGTTTGAGATCATCTTCTCTGTAGTGCTTCTAGAGTCCACAGGCCCTGGACCCAGATGTGGGTTCACAACACAGACTTGAATCTCTCACAAGCTAGTGTGATGCACTATAATTAGTGCCACCAGACCAGGCAAGATGGCAAGATCTATATGGCTGATGCAGTATTAGATGTATAAGCAATGGTGTGAATGTGGATCCCAATTCCTTAGCCCTATCATTGAATATCCTTTCTTTTCAATGTTGCCATCAAACCCTAACATTACTTTAACACAGTTTTTAATTGAATAGCTACACAGACAGAAAAATACTATATGGGCTACAAAGGATATTTAATTGATGTCATGGGTGAGGGGTATCATTATCCATCCATAACTGAGTTACTGTATGACAGTCCCACTTTTCTCACATGAGGAAGAACTGCAGTTGTTACTTTAATGTTATTAACACTGACATTTTCTTTTTCACTTGTCAGTCCTTTCCACAGCTGTATATAAGCAATTCTCATTGCTGCCAAAGCAACAACAACTTAAACTCAATGTTGGTAGGATGACTAATTGCTAATATACAGCTGTGTGAAGAGCACACAAGTGCTGATAAGTAGTTATCCATCATTCAGTGTTACTAGAACCAACAAGTGCTTAATAACATTTAGCTATCTATCAGACAACTGCTAGTAAACAACTGGCAGTCCTCTCAACACCCCTAGTGATTCCTCATAGAAACATAAAAACGTATACATTTTATCATGCCTCAATCCATTGAAAAAGATCCAGCAATGTTTTAAGTTTAAGGCTGATGGCCACAATGAGGAAAGGACAGACAACAAGTGATTATTAGTCTTTTGATGATATCATTGTCAGCCTTAATTTCCCTACTGCTGTGGTTAAATGATCTGATTGATCCTGATCCTCTCCACCACTCAAATGCAAAACATCCTCTTACCTCAACCCTTTATCACAAACTAACTGTCTCCCACCCACCCACTGACATGTTTCTTAATATCTGTTTGATCCTGCCCTCTACAAATCATATCAGATGTATCCCGCTCTTGCTTCAAAGCAATAACACCCTTCCTTGACCCCTGCAGCACTTCATTCTCCCCACTGTTACTTGTCCTATATTTCCTTACTTTTAGTTGATATTGCATCCCATTAAATCAGAGTTCATGGATCCTGTCACACTACCACTCAAAACCACCAACACCTGTAGAACCCTGCTCTCTCTCTCTCTCTCTCTCTCTCTCACTCTCCCTCCCACCCACACAGTCACTGGCAAAACCCACCACTTAAACAACTTCAGCCTCAATGATTTCTGGGAACTAGCCAAGCAAAAACACCCTCCCAGAAGTGGATTCGATGTGGGAAATGGTAGGGGACAGTAGAATTCCACACTACAGTTTGGAATCATCCCTTAGTGTTGAACTTTCAGAAGAGTTGCAATCAAACAGCTCCATAGCAAGGAGTCGAGCTTGGGACCTCTGAGGTGTCCCTGCCCTTACAAAGGGCCAATTGGAAGAGTGCCCCTGACAAGTCCCTTTGTTCCTCCAGGGCTTTTAAACACCAGCACCTGGCTACTTGTCTCAGAAACAGGACTCAATGTGGGAAATGGCAGGGGATGGTAGGATTCCACACAACAGCCTGGAATCTCCCCTCAGTGCTGAACTTTCATAAGAGCTACAATCAGCAGGCCCAGTGGCATGGAGGGCTCGACACCAAGCTTCACCTGCTTCCACGCTGATGACCGGGGTTGGGAGTGGCCTTGGGGTATTGGGGATTAGCTAGGAAGAGGAGGATTGAGTGTCCAATGCACTGCTCTCCTCCTCTGGGGAGGGGTGGATAGCACCTGCCGCTTGCCTGTTTCCTGTCAGAAGCTGGGGAAAGGCAGCTTGGGCCAGAAGATCAGGAGATGGGGCAGACATCAGTGCACATCACCTGGAGCTTGTGGCATGCACCTGGACATCATTGCACACCACACCTCAGGGACCAGAACACTGGAAAAATGCCAGCTGGCTGGATGACGAGGTGCCCAAAAGTTCTGCTCCTGACTAGCTGGGCTCACCTGCCCAAACTGGATTCGGTCCTCGGTAGGGGCCTGGGGACTCCCTGATGATCCTGCCGGGGGCGAGCCCTGGGGAAGAGTAAGTCCAAGTGGACATCGGGGACGGAACTGGGGCACCCTCCTGAACAAGTGCCAACCTTGGTGGAGATAAAAAGAGCTGCAATCAAACAGCACTCCGTAGCAAGTATCTGAGCTTGGGGACTCTGAGAAAGGCTGTCACAAACAGCCAATCAGGTATGGGGCTGCATCCCCTCCCTCACAAAAGGGCCAATTGGAAGGTGTCTCTGAAAACCTTTGTTCCTCTAGGGCTTTTAAACACCAGCACCTGGCTTCTACTCATCCAGAAGCTGGACTCAACATGGGAAATGGCAGGGAACAGTAGGATTCCACACTACAGCCTGAATCCCCGTGCTGAACTTTCACGAAAGAGATGCAATCAAACAGTGGTCCTTAGCATGGAGCAGAGCTTCAGAGATGTGAGAAGGGCTGTTACAAACAGCTGATCAGGTATGTGGCCATGCCCCCAACCTCACAAAAGGGCCATTTGGAAGGTGCCCTCACAAGATCTCTTCCTGTTTGTCTCCTATTTAGCTGCATATCCACCAAGTGGCCGCTCATGCTGCAGCCCCCGCATGAAGGACCAATGACGGACAAGTCGTCGGAGTCTACCCACCAGAATCAGCCAGCAGCTGGGCACTCTGCTCCTCAGAAAGGAGGTCAGGGGACTAGTAGAAGAGAGAGCAAACTAGGTGACTGGGCAAAGCAGGAGGAGGTGGGAGGTAAGTTTCCTGTTATACTCTTGCCATAGCTCACATACCACAAGGGAGTGAGGAGTGTTAGGATCAAGCCAGGAACTGGGTATGGGTGAAACACCTTATCTAGGGTAGGAATGAATAGGAGTTTATATATATAGACTAATGCATGGGGAAGTGTGCTAATGAGAGTTTTATGCACACCCAAGGTGTGTGATACCCCATAAACCCAAGAGTGGAGCCCATGGGAGGTTTATCTCTGGCATCACACACTGAGGGTGTAAAATCGAGTTCCAGACTTCCCCATGTTATATTTTATATTTACTGGTGGTTAGCACTGCACAAAAGTGAGTTTGTGTGACTTTGTGCAGCTTTACGTGACACAGAACCATGGTTTATGGAACTCTATAATTCAAGTGTGAATTATGGAGTTTGTGAGGGACTGCCAGCAGTGGTTTAGTGACCCTAACCAGTAAATATAGTAAGTTAGAAGTTTGGGATTAGGTGTAACACCCTATAGAGTAGGGACTGAAAGAGCTTGAAATCAGCAAAAGTGTGGGGATAGGTGAAACACCTATCTAGGGTAAGGTAGAAAAGGGTTTAGAAAATGCATTAGTTTGGGAAAGATGAAGCACCCTATTTAGAGTTAGCTCCAATATACAGTAAAGGAATAAAAGGAATTTAAAGGGCTAAAATTACAGATAGAGTAGGAAGAATAGGATGATGGGAGTGGTGCGGCACAGTAGCTATGGCTGTGGGGTGGCAGTCTTCAGGGAGACCTTCTGAGGCTACATTGTTTTCCCATCTGTATGCACTCTCTGGGCTGAGGAGGAGGTTGCCAGACTCAAGGCTGAGTTGGCTTGCATTCAGAGGACTACCTCCACCCAGGGACCACCTAGTCCACTACCACTACCTCAAGGATGCCAAGAAGGAGGAGTGACTAGACAATGGTGGGCTCAGGAGGGTAAGGGTGGTGAGCGAGATACATCCCCCATCCAGTACCACTAAGAAACCCCTATGCCACACTGGCAAGATGGGGAATATCCCACAGAGGCACCCAAAGTAGTGACCCGGGTGAATATGGCTGTCCTTCATAATGGGCACCTCAAGGGGGTGACAGAGGACCCCAGGGGAGGAGGAGGAAGCAAATCCTGTGGGGGACTCCATAGTGAGGGGGAGGGTTGGGCAGGCAGTGATGAGGAGGAGGTTAGGTGCCTTCCTGGTGCCATGGCTTGAAGGGAGGGAAAGAGGATCCAAAGGATCGCTGGGGCAGCAGGAAGGGAGAGAGCTGGATGTCATTGTCTATCTGGGGACAAATAACCTGGCTAGGGATCAGCAAGCAATAGTTCAGGAGGAGTTTAGGGAACTGGGGCAGGGCCTTAGGCAGTGCTAAGGTCTGTGACCTTCTCAGGAGGGAGCCACCTGTCTACAACAGGGGAGGATAGGATTCTCCGCACCAGGAACTTCAACACATGGTTGAAAGAATGGTGCAGAGAGGAGGATTAAAATTAATTGGGGACTGGGGCCCCACCTGAAGGGATAAAAGCCTGTACAGAGGTGATGGCATGCATCCAGCCAGGAGGAGCACTGTGGTCCTCAGTGAACAGTCTAAATGCTACATTGGTGAGCATTTAAACTAGCTGAGGAGGAAGGAAAGAGGCAGGAAGACATAAACTGCCCCCAACAGGCTATACAAGGTCAGTAGTGGAATCTGAAGGCTAAAAATCCCAAAAGGAAATAATTAACATTAGAATTCAGGAGGCAGAAGGAAAGGAAATAGAAAGAAAAACAGAGGAAGAAATAAGGAAGGTAAATGGAAAAAGGTGGTGGTGGTGGTTGGGGAGGGTTGTAGTACAATCTGAACAGCCATGTGTACAAATGCTCAAAGTTTGGGCAATAACATTACAGACCTAGAGGCCACCATGGCAGAAGCGCACGTTGGCATAGTCACAACTACCAAGTCCTGGAGCAATGAAACCACATCTGAAATGTAGCCATACCAAGTTAAACTCTATTCAGAAGGGACAGGGTACATAAAAAGGGTTCACCATGTCAGTGCAACAGGCATATTGCCAGTGCTGATTACGGTGCAAGCAACATGCCCTGGAATTACAGCATCAGGCATTATGCCTCCCAGAAGTTACAGCACCAAAGCACTGTCCCGGAAAATAAGTCACACCCCAATATGGGGGACTTTGCCCTCCGTAACCCCCAAAGTAAATATAACCTCCTCTGGGGCAGGCATGCAGTGAATGGTCCTGAAATTGCATGGGTGCCCAACACGGTGTGAGTGTAGGGCAACCTAAAATCAAGATTGCCCATGTCACTTATGCCCTTGTTGCAGCACCTACATTACAGTGACATAATGAAGTTGCCATTCTAACAGTGTACTGGTAAGAAGGGGGAGAAGTGGCTCTTTATGTAAGGGAAATCATAAAAGCTACAGAAATATAGGGGGAGCAGGAGGAGCAAAGGTACTGTGGGTTACCCTGAAGACATAGAAGGGGGCTACTATTGGCATACAAATCTCTAGCATGGGGAGAGGTGGATAAGGATATGTTGGAAGCAATCCAAGGATGGCAAGCAAGGAGGAGGTATTGCTGGTGGGGGACTTCAATCTACAAGATGTGGATTGGAGCCTCCCAGCTGTGGCAAAACAGTTAGATGTAAGGACACTCCTGGACTCCCTGAAGGGGCTTCTTCAGGCAACTATTTAAGAAACCCACTAATTGGGGAGGCAATACTGGACCTGGTACTGACAAATGGGACAGTGTTACTGACATCACAGTGGGTAGCCACCTGGGGACCGGTGATCATTGTATGGTGTGGTTCAACATAAGAACTGGGCCAGTATCAAACCACACTAAAATGAGGGTCCTGAACTTCAGGAGGGCCAATTTTAATGAAATAGAGAGAATACCTCAGGGACGCCCCTAGCAGGGAAAGGGAAACTGGGTGGAGTCGAGGAACAGTGGGCAAAAATAAAGAGCGCAACAAACCTCTGTGTCAGGCAGGTTAAAAGGGCAAGAGAAAAAAAGAGATCACTATGGTTCTCTAAAGAAGCAGCAGAGAAAGTAAGGGCAAAAACTAGCAATTAGAAGGTACAAGATGACACAAAAGGAGGAGGATTGGAAGATATATCAAGAGAAAAAAGGGAGGCAGGGAAAGCAGTTAGGTGCAAAGACAAATGGGGAAGAATTTTGCCAAGTCAGTAAAAAGGGGGATAAACATTTTATAGGTATGTAAGTGAAAAGAGGAAGACCAAAGGAGAGATAGTAAGGCTAAAGAGGAAGGAGGGTTTGTGTGGAAGAGGACTAAAGAAGCAGACATATTGAACAAATAGTTTTGTCAATATTTACTGAGGAAGGGTAGGTGATGGGCCACTACTAAGGGACAAGGGCATTAAAGGAAGGGAAGTGTACACTAGTCCTTTACAGAGGAGAGGGTCCTCAAGGAACTAGCAAACTAAAAGTGAACAAGACAATAGGGCCTGATGAGGTGCATTCTAGGATACTGAGGAGCTCAAGGAGGTGCTGGCTGCACCTCTGACAGCCCTGTTCAACCAGTCACTAGATGACGGGACATTCCGGAGACTGGAGGAGGGATTTGTGGTCCCACTTCACAAAAGTGGTAGTAGGAAGGAGGCAGTAAATTACAGACCTGTCAGCCTGAATTTTGGCTGTGGGTAAAGTAATGGAATCACTACTGAAGGAAAGGATTGGGGAATACCTTGAGACCAGTGGATTACAGGATCCAAAGCAGCATGGCGTCACAGGAGAGAGCTCTTGCCAGCCAAACCTGATTGAGTTCTCTGAGTGGTGACCATGGAAGTGGATTGGGGAGCGGTGGATGCGGCCTACCTTTATTTCAGTAAGGCCTTAAACACTGTTCCACATAGAAGACTGGTGAACAAGCTGGGCAGCACAGGAGCAGGTCCAAAAGTAGTAAAATGTATAAGAAGTTGGCTAAGCAACAGGAGTCAAAGGGTGGTGGTAAGTGGTATTTACTCTGAAGAAGGCAAGGTGACCAGTAGGGCTGCAGGGGTCACTACTAGGCCGGTCCTCTTCAATGTCTTTATTAGTGACATTGCAGGAGGCTGGAAGGAAAGTATGCCTGTTTGTGGATGACACAAAAATCTGCAACATGGTGGACAAATCGGGGGTGGTGGTAGAAAAAATGATGGATGATCTGAAATAGCTGGAAGACTGGTCAAGGGTTTGTCAACTGGGGTTCAATGCAAAAGTGTAAAATCATGCCCTTGGGGCACAGAATTCAGGGACAACAGACCAATTGAGCAGAAAGGTATTTGCAACCACAAAACAGGAAAGGGACCTAGGGTAATCATTTCTGATGACCTGAAGGTAGTAAAGCAGTGTGAAAAGGCAGTGGAAAGCTAGCAGGATGCTCGGTGCATCGGGAGGGGTATCACCAGCAGAAAAAAGGAGGTAGTGTTACCCCTGCATAGCTTGATGGTGAGGCCCCACCTTGAGTACTGTGTACAGTTCTGGAGGTCCCATCTCCAGAAGGATATAGATAGGATGAAGGCAGTATGGAAGAGGGCACCAGAATGGTGCAGGGCCTGCATCAAAAGCCCTATGAGGAAAGACTCAAGGAATTAAATATGTACTCTCTATAGGAAAGAAGGGAACAGGGGACATAACAGAAACATTCAAATACCTCACAGGTATTAATAAAGTACAGGAAGGTAGCATTTTATATAGAAAAAGATACTTGAGGAAAAGGGATCGACTCTCAGCTGCGGGCGGCGGGAGACTCAGAGGAAATGAGAGGAAATACTTCTTCACAGAAAGGGTGTTGGACACTTGGAACAGCCTCCCAGTGAAGGTGGAGGGTGCTGAAATTGTAACAGGATTCAAGCATGCATGGATAGACACAGGGGACCTTAGAAATAAAGCAATGGAGGGACACTGGATATAGAGTGGGGTCTGTGGTGGCACAGTAGGTAGGGAAAATAGGGCAGTCTAGGTGGCCAAGAGGTTCTTCTCTGCCAACAACTTCTATGTTTCTCTGTTATGTTTCTATGTTCTATCGGGGAAAAGGTATGCCAGCTAATGCAGAATACTTGACTGACAGAGATTAATATATCTGGTGTTGCTGAAAAGGAACTCACATGGTTACGGGTTTGTGAGGCAAGTGGAGGAGCTTTGCAGGCTGCTGTGTAGTTGAGGGGCAGGAACTACAAGGCTTGGGAAAAGGCTGATTATTACATATGGGTGGACAACAGGATTGACCAGATATGATTTATGGGGTGGGGAGAAATCAACAAGGTAATAAAAAACTTGGGATGGATATGTGTGTGTGTGTGTGTCAGGGTGGTAGTGTTTTATAGGAACTGGGGAAGGAAAGGGATTGTTCTGATGGAAGCAGGATCAATTCGATTTAGTAAGGGCAGGATCAATGAAATATTTGGAAACATGGGATGCAAGGGTTGGACAGTGAGTGTTACAGGATTTGAGGAATGGAGATACTTTCTTAGTGGGAGGGGCAGTATCAACCAAATTATTTTATAGTAGCTGAAGTGGGTGTTATAACCAACGCCTGTATTGCTGAAATGATTGACAGCTTCCTTTTGCTATATTGTTGTTGATTGTAAACATTATAATATGTAATTAATTAGATACTTTTAAACAAAACAGGTACCCAATGTCTGCTCCTTATCTCTTACTATGTGGAATATACATTTGTGAGCTTGAATATTTTTAGTTATTGCTGGCCAGAATTGGACTATATTTACATGCCTGTTTATTTATTGATTAGTAACACAGAGACATAGACAATGATGACAGAAAAATCAAGGGTCCATCCAGTCTACCCAAGTTCCCTGTTTAACCCTGGGGCCTACTGTTCCTCCAGGGTCCTAGCTCTCCCCACTCCAGTTTCATTCTTCTTCATGATTCTGATGCCCTGAGCAACCACTATAGCCTTCATTCTGTCCCAGCCACACTTAAAACCACTAGCGGTTTTTGCACCTACCACATCAACTGGCAGCTTGTTCCACTGCTCCACTATCCTTTCCATAAAATAGTATTATTCTGTTAGGATGCCAGTGTGGCCCAGCATCTGTAAAATCTAAATATACTGGGATGAATCTGCTCCAGAAAACAAAAAGCCTACAATAGTGCAACCAGTTCCTGGAGACAAAAGACTCACTCACCAGGAAAATGTATCTTATAATTTAATAGTTTTTTATCCATGAAGTAATAGTACCGTATAAGAAACCAACCAAAGTTTCAAGGAATTATCCTCTTCTTCAGGGCTTTATAGTTACTATAAATTGAAATTAAAATGATAAAAAACTTAACCTGCATATTAATACTTATATACTTTCCTTTCTATCCTTGTAGTAGTTACTTTAGCTCATATATTTTTCTGCATTGAACTCCTAGTCTTATCATTGTGCACTGAATATAGTATCTTAGATAATATCTAAAATCACATTTAACTTCATGTCCTTGGTACCAGATTAATATTTTTTATATCTTGAAATCATTTTATTCACAATATTTGATTTAGAACTCACACCTGTGCAAATTAATTATTTTAAGCTCCTGTTCAAAAAATTAATGTGTTTCTTTTATCCTCTGTAAGAGGAAAATATAAATGCCAGATGTTTCCTACACCCTATTTGCTTAAATCATAATCATGTTTTCAAGTGATTAATTCAGTTGGTTACTTTAATTCTTTTTCTTACTGGGGCATGTCATAGATTTATTCCTTATGATCAATACAAAAAATATAAACTAATATGTGTAGAAATTGTGGATGGGTGGATAATAAAATACACAACCCCAAGACTACCCACAGGGACCCCAAAGTACCCTAAAATACGTGAGATGAAAAGCAGAAGTCAGGGCTGGTCAGGTAGTTACTACCTGACCCATCCGACTACCTGATTAACCACAACAAAAATCATATAAAAGACTGTTTGTTTAGTCTATTAGACTGTTTGTTAGGTGCCCCAAGCCATTATACCCATGGGGGCATTGCTGAGACAGGTACGAGAGGTGCAGCTGCTCTTAGTGAGCCTGCTACTGTTTCAAAAATTATACTCATGGCAGGAATTGATGAGGCAGGTATGAGAGGCACAGCTGCTCTTAATGAGCCTGCTGCTGTGTCCAAAATTATACCCATGGCGGGCAATGCTCAGGGCAGGTACAAGAGGTGCAGGCTCTCTTAGTGAGCCTTTTACTGTTTCCAAAATTATACCCATGGCGGGCAATGCTCAGGTAGGTAGCAAGAGGTGCAGGCTCTCTCAGTGAGCCTGCTGCTGTTTTGAAAAATTATACCCATGGCGGACATTGCACAATCAGGTATGAGAGGTGCAGCTGCTCTCAGAGAGCCTGCTGCTGTGTTCACAAATTATACCCATGGTGGGTATTGCTGAGGCAGGTACGAGCTGCTGTGTCCAAAATTTTACCCATGGTGGGCATTTCTGACGTGGATGAGAGGCGCAGTTGCTTTGATTTAGCCTGTTGGTGTTTCCAAACATTATTCCCACGGTGGGCATTGCTCAGGTAGGTTTGAGAGGCACAGCTGTTGTGATTCAGCCTGCTGCTGTTTTAAAAATTACAACCATGGTGGACATTGATGAGTTAGGTAGAGAGGTGCAGCTGCACTGAGTGAGGCTGCTGCTGTTTCTAGAAATTATACCCATGGTGGGCGTGAATTAAATTTACATAGTATAAACTAATGACTGACAAAAGAAAACTAAGAATAGTACTAGTGTGACACATATGGCTGGCATCGTGGCAGTGGTGATGGTTCTATTCGCTTCATACACAATCTAGTCATCATATTCAGTATCACTGTTTGCAGGTTGCTGTTCATGTTCAGGATCAGACTCACATAATTCAGTGTTTGTGACAACTGGGAAATTATCAGCATTCATTTTGAGAAATGTAAGCCATTCCACATTTGCAGGACTTAAAAGTGTTCTGTGGTCAGTGACTATTGGGTTGTATTGTATTGGGCTGGCAGTATAGCCTAGAGGTTAGAGGAACAAGATGTAAACAAGCTTGGTACATCCAGCAGACAAGATCTGAGTTTGATTCTCACAGCCTCCATTTGAATACTGTGTGACTCTGAGCAAGTCACTTAACCACCCAGTGCTCCCAGGTCGCCTCAGTGTATGTATCACAACAGTTAGAAAGTGTAGTTAGGTGACTCACTGCAAAATTGCTAGTTTACACATTTCTCACTCCCTACAATATCATTATTTTGCTGCTGTATTGGCTCTTGCTAGAGTTTGTTAGAGTTCTACAGCTTTCTAGTGCTTTTAAAGGCACTTACCCTGTCTCTGCAGGACTTCTGCACAGTCCTTGCCTACCAAACTAGCAAGGAACACTGCCATTTTTCCTCTCCCTCAAGAATATAAACTATAACGGGATGAATGTATAGGGGAAATGGACTGAATGTGTACATGTAACACAGTGAAACATATAGATACATACAAAACATATAAGGGACTAGAGATAGTACTTATGTGATATGGTACTCACTGCAACCAGAAAGATTGAAGGAACAGACAAACATGAGGGGTGACATTGAACCAAGTGCTCTGGATAGTCTGTATTTTATAGTGTTAGTGAACATGCAGCTGAAAGGGAAGAACAAATCATGTTATTGTAATTTCTCCAAATAGTATTTTCTGTCACTATGTAAACAATTACATTATTGTTGACCAATCCATTTCTTCATTAAGGCCATATTTCATGTCCATGGATTTAAATTTGTCTATAAACCAAGCTTCTCTGTACAACAGTTATTTTTCTGCTGCCACAAAAACTCCTTGGCTACACATCCATAAAAAAACAGTCCTAGTTCTTGGAGTCGATAAAATCCATTTATTGGTGAGAAGAGTTAAGAGTAGTACTTCACCAAGTCAATATTTCATGTCACATAGGTGCTTTTGTCAAGACATCGCCTTGACCAAGAATCTGTATGACTTGAAACGTTAGTATGGGATGGGAGTGCACCTTTGTAATTGTATCATCAATAAATGGTTTTAGCAACCCTAGGTCTAGGAGTGTTTTTTGCCCAGAGGGATTGCCGAGGATTTTTGTGCTGTTGACGTTTCCTTATCTTGGCTACATCCTGTGGTGTCCCTAGCTGCTGTTTTACATGTTATTTTGGAGTTTTTTTCTCTGTATCACTGCCACTTCAAGACATAGTAGAGGTACATGTTCCAGGCAAAAAATCGTAATGTTTGTATTGTATGTTCCACTGCCATGAAATGTCTTTCAACAAGTGGTTTTTCATCCTTTCTTCTTTGGTACAGGAATGAGTTCTGAGTGAAATAGTATGCATAACAATGATTTCATGATATATATATATAAAATCTGGTACACAAAGATATGGGGCTCAATTTGCAAATGATCTGGAATACTGCAAGCCCCAGGTCCAAACACATGGTACATGGGGCTGCTGGCATTCCCTGGCCAGCAATCGGATTCTCGATCCGTGCACCGAGATGTTGTGAGTTAGACTAGCTTTTGCTGGTCTAACTTCATAGACCATTTTATGGGTTTGTTACAAATATGTGGCGCAAGCCACCATAAAGAGGGCAAAGTGCCAGAAATGCGGTGACCTTTAAGAATCAGGTGCATGGTGCGGTAATGTGTTTGGGTAATGCAGGGTTTGATGCAGGTTATGTGCAAGCCCTGCATCCACCTTTGAGAATCGAGCCCATGAAGTTAAATGTGATTTTAGATAATATCTAAGTTGCTATATTCAGTGCACAATGTAAGACTAGAGTTTGATGTAGAAAAAATATGTCAGTTAAAATAACTACCATAAGCATTAAAAGGAAAAAGTATAATTAATAAACTTCAGATTTAAAGTGATTTATATAAGTTTGTCATAGCAAATGGGAGTAGTAGCCTGTAGGAGTTGTGAATCAGTCTTCTACCATTCAAATTGCCAAAAGTGTTGTTTTCATGAAAAAACCTTTATTTCTGTGCTCTGTTTCATTTGCATAACCCTGCTCCTTTTTTCTCAGTGCTGCAACCCCAACTGTGACATCATGCAAGAGAAACAACATTTTAAAGGGACACTGTCAGTTTTAACGGACTCTTTAGAGTGTTTGCAGGTAGCTATATCTAGCATTAAGACGTGTAGAAAAATTCTAGTGATTTGACTGACTGAAAGCAGCTTGGAGCCATGTAATCACGGACCCATAATTACACTGCTGAACAACTTACAGCCATTTTGCATCTATACCATAAACACAGAAAAATATCATCACACTCTACATTCTGACAGTAACTGTCTCTTCAGACCTGTCACTTCAACAGCTGGCAGTAAAAGTGAAACAACATCTACACAGAATGGCAAATGATCTTTCTGGCCTACCTGCATCACAAAAACATTTTTTCAGAAATGTTTCTACAGATTGTACTGCTGTAAATACTACCAAAATAGAAGACTGCACTTTGATTAGGGGGATAGAAAACTCAGCTATTTACTGTATCCATGATGCCTCACTATGTAAATTATTATATGGGCTATTATATTTCTGTGCTCGATACAGAAATAGGAGACTGAATCTCTCAGTAAAGAAATCTTTTCAGCTAGATACTGTATGCACAATACCTTGTCTTGAAAATAGACATATGAGAGCTCATATTGTTGAAGCCACTACAGAAATATGAGGCTGCATCTCACAGTAAGGAAATCTGAAAACAGATTCTTATTGTACCCACATTGCCTTGCTATGTATATCTACGTATTGGGTGCTATACTGCAGTCACCACTACCAAAATAAAAGACTGCACCTCTGAATAAGGAACATTTAAGTCAATGTTATAATTTACCCAGAATTCCTTGTTGCTGTATGGAAATGAGAAAGGAAAAGTGTGGCCCACTGGGAATTGAACCTCAGACCTCTGGCATACTGTTCCAGTATTCTAACCATTAAGCTACAGGCTCACATGGTCAGAGTGCCTGAGGAACTTCCTTGAAATCCACATTCCTTTCTCGAGTGTGTTATGTAATTCTGCAACTAGGAACATATCAAATACAAACAGATACCTCTTTCAGTGCAGTTTAGTTCCTGTAAGGCATATTTTAAATCAAGGATTCTCATTTCCATCCTTTATTTAAAATATACACTTGCAGGGGCTAAACTCCACTGAGAGAGGTGGTCTGTTTGTATTTCTGATATGTCCCTAGTTGCAGTGATGCAATATATGCAAAATGACTCGCTGCAGAAGTCCTTCACTGAAGTCAAGGCTGGTCTAAGGAACATAGATTGGTGATAAATCTTAAAAAAAAAACCTGTTCTTCACTCATCCCCAAAACAAGTCCTGCAACTTCAAACTCCTCATTCACTCTGGGTCCTCATTCCCACCAAACAAGTTTGCTCCTATAAATACCTAGGGATCCATTTTGACCCCTTCCTCTCCTTCCATGGACACATCGCTGCCCTAGCCACTGCCACTAATATCCGATTGGGCATCTTACATTGGTATAAACACTGCCTCCCTGGAGGCTCTTCACTCACAGTCACCTCCTCTATCCTGTCCCTAGTGGACTATGGACTGCCGGTGTATGGTGCTGCTGATCAGACCGCACTCCATAAAATTCCTGACTACTCTGAATAAGGCCTGCAGGTTAATTACTGGAGCACCTAGGATGACACACACCTGTCTACTGTATGCTAAAGCGCTGGTACTTGATCTCGACGAGCGCCTCAAATATCTTACCTGTACCCTTACAAAAAGACCCTCCTTGGGCTTTCCCCACCAGGATTGACTACCACCATACGCCGGCTGTCCCACTAGTTCATACTCAGACCTCTGGGAAAACCTCTCTGTTATCCCTAGAGCTAGGACCTCTCACGGCCAAAGAGCCTTCAGCTTAGGGCCCCTCCTGGTTCAACACACTGCCCCTCCATCTACGAAGCTCCAACTATATCGTGCTTCAAAACTTCTACGTAACCACCTTATTAACACCGATGCTGTAACTGCCACTAGTCAAAGCCGCGACTAATACTTATGACAAAGCTTATTATAAGCTGCTAAGGACTACATAACTCTGGTATTGTTTGCATCCATCCTACCTGTATCAGCTTGTTTGTATCTATGTCTTAATTTTTACTGTTATACTTATGTGTTGTACTGCTATACTGTGTATTTTGGTTTGTCTTACTGTGACAAGGTACCTTTTGTAAATGAGCCTATGGCTCAAAGGTTTTCCAAACTGCTGTTTAAATAAAATAAAATAAAATAAAATAAAATATGCTTGAGAAAGGAATGTGTGGATTTAAGGAGTTCCTCAGACACTCTGACCATGTGAGCCTGTAGCTTAATGGTTAGAGTGCCGGAATGGCATACCAGAGGTCTGAGGTTCAATTCCCAGTGAGCAACACTTTTCCTTTTTCATTTCCATCCTTGATTTAAAAGCTGCTTTGCAGGGCTAAATTGCACTGAGAAAGGTATTCTGTTTGTATTTTGTTGCTGTATATAAACCATTGACAGCTCCTTTGCATGACATCATTCTGCGGGTGTGGCCACACACAGAAAACTGGAGGGTGGGCAGAAACAAAGTGCTGATAACACATAAAAATTACAATGACAGATTTTTTTGCAAACAAATTGCAGCTTCAACATCTGAAGCATGGCTGGCAATGGCATACTACTGTATGTGAAAAAGGCATTTGGGGAACTTCCATAAATCAATTTAAGTTTTTATCATTTTAATTTCAAGTTATAGTAATTGTATAAACCTGGCAAAGTGGATAATTCCTTGAAATGCTGGCTGGTTTGGATACGGTACTATTACTTCATAGATAAAAAGTACTAAATCATAAGGTGCTGTACATTTTCCTGGTGAATGATTCTTTTGTCTCCAGGAATTGGTTGAACTATTGTAAAATAGTATTTCCTTATGTCCCTCCTGACCCTCCATCTTGTTAGCTTCCACTCATGATCACGTGACTATGAGATGGTATTCAAGTTAAATAGTTCCCCATAGTTCACCCCTGCTAATTCCTTGTAGGAATTTGAAAGTCTCTATCATATCTCTCCTTTCCCTTATGGTATCCAGCGAGTACACGCTCAGTGCCTTGAGAGATGCTTCTCATAGGACATGCCCTGCTGGACCTGGAATCATTTTTGTTACCATGTGCTGCAACTGCCTTCAGCCTATCCCTATCCCTATCCTTCCTGAGGTAAGGACCCAGAAATGGGCTTAATTCTACAGGTGTGGCATCACCAAGGATCTATACAGGGAAAGTTTTTCCTCCCTTTTTCTACTATTAGTACCCCTCACGAACATCCAAGCATCCTATCTGCCTTGCTTATAAGCCTTGTTGCACTGACTTGATTACTTTAGGGAGTCACTGATGATAACTCAAGGTACCATGCATCAGCTGTGGTACTGAGTCTTATCGCTCCCATCCAGTATTTCATCCTGGGGTTCTTCTTCCATAGGTGCATCACCTTGGACTTTTGGTGCTGAATTCTCTAATGTTATATACAACACTGCAGGAGTAGTGTACTGCAGCACACAGCCCACACACCATGCATGGGCACAAGGGGGACACATAAATGCACCATACAATGCTAAGGGTAAAGCACACAACACACATGAACTGTGCACACAAGGCACACAACACACAAGACCCCACTGCAAATCCATATTTATTGATATCTGCATACAGCACTTCACAGCACACTGCAAAACTGCCAGGGCGCAAACCCAAAGCTCACACCCATCACTTGAAGTACATCACCAATCCTGTTACACCTGTCCTCTGACTGAATATGGGACATGGCAGGGTCCATCATCATGGCTACCATCATCATCATCACCAGGCCAGCAGGTAGTCCTTCTGTAGTGCAATGTTTTGCAACATGCAGCACTGGCAAATATTTTGCACAACATAGCAGGTTCCAGTTGTAGGGTTACAACATATATTATCAGTGAAATTGAATCACATCTTCAGCATACCAAATGTTCTTTCTATAATGACACTTGTGAGACTGTATGCTACATGTACCACACCTGTGTTGGAGTTGCTGGGTTAAGAAATGGTGTCATGAGATACAATCTCTGTGGGTGCCCACTGTCACCTGTAGAGACAAGGAACTAGTATACATTATGCCTAATGGGACTGTGCACCCTTGTGTGTAGTCATGAGACCTTGTATATTTATTGATCAGCCAGCCTTAGCCCCCCAACAATGGTACACATGTGAGGGACAAGGCAGGAGCATTCTAAGATGTATGAATCATGTGTTGAGCCTTGGAATACGGCACACACATGTGTAATCCTGCTGGCTGGCTGCATCATAGACCACCTGTTAGTGCACCTTCCTGTTTAAGTACATTTCTTATTGTGTAAAGATGCCATGAATGTGTCCTGGGTACAGTCTATGGTAACTTTGACATTAGGGAAGTCTCAGGAAATGCAGGTACTCCCTGGCTACCCTCCCAGTATATGTATAGTTCAAAAGATAAGATTGGGGGCTGATCAAGACTAGTAATTAAGAAGAAAGGAGGAACTCAGCCAACTCTGAAACAATTTCTTTATTTAATCAAAGATTTGCATATAGATCACTATGTTATGTGCCAGGGCCCCGCCATTTCACCCTCCATAGGGGCTTCTTCAATGATGACTTGGTGTGCTTCTAAGGTCCTTGCATGCTTTCCTTGCTGTTGCCATATGATGTAAGCTGTGATCCACTTAGCTTTAATGTCATGGATTGCTAAAGTGAGTTCTACTTTTCTCTTTATTATTCCTTATTCTATTGCTGGTAAAGTTTAATTAATTCATGGAGGGGATAGAAAGCATTTAATGGTTTCATTTTTTGCAGCATGTCTGTTTCCTTATGTCTCTACTCCCATTAGGGAAGCATGCCACATTGTAGAATGCCTCAAATGTCTCCCTCTATGAAGCCGCCATCATGGGTATGTGCAGAGAATCTATACGGTGCTGGATGAGTTATTCATAATGTATCTGAATAAGGATGATTGTCTTGTGCCGATCACATCTCCTGTGATCTTTAGGAAATACTTTGTACTTAACATAACAGTGCTGTTTGTCTCATCGCCCTTCCCTGTCATTGCAGTTTCTACATCAGGGGCAGGTGTGCTCCAGTCCTGTGCACATGGACAGGAGGTCAACTGCAGCCTATTCCATGGAAGTTCTAGCTTCTGTGTGTCCAGGAAGGGTGACAGTAATATGGTAGTCCATGCTGGTTATGGTAATGCAGTTAGATCTGCAGAGTGGTGTGAGAACAAATGGTACAGCAGTCAAGGTTATTTTGCTAGGTTCCCTGAGAAAGACTGTTACTGCCCTTGAGGGCACTGTGGACATTTGTACAGGTAGCCCTGTTGACCACTTGTACCATGGTGGCGATGGTGTCCTCCCACTCTGCAGGATTTCACTTATCAGTAACTAATGACTGTTGCACTGTATGTATCTGTGTGGTGCCTTTCCAATACACTGAACTGTGTTTCAATTGCCATGGTGTCCATTTTGTTACTGTTCATCCTGGTCTGTGTGATTACTCAAGGGGTGTTTTGTGTCATGTGCATGCCTGTATGGTGTTGGAGGATAGTCTGTGCCTTGGTAAGAATTTGTTTACATGCCATATGGTGTCCACATTATTTGGCAATGTCCATATCCTCTTGTATGGCTGTTGTCAGTTTATCTACCTGTGCTGTTCACTGTTGGGCCAGGAGTTACAACAGCCCTGGGGTAGGTGTACTGTTCCATCTTGGTGTATGCCAATTCTGTGCACTTTCTGGATTTGTGGATTTGCAATGCTGCACACATTTCTGCTTCATATGCAGACATGCCCCTGGCACAGTTCTGCACCAGTATGGTGTATAGTTATGCCCCATGTCCACACAACTCAGTGGTATGCCACTGTAGACCCAGGTTGAGGATGCTTTGCATGCAGATATAGCACTCTGGAGCATGTGTGCTCCACATGTCACAACAAACCACTTCTGCAGTGCCAATCATGCTGTAGATTGGGGATGGGGAAGTGGGGTGTAGGGTGTTTAAGGGGTTGGAGGAGAGTGATTTTTTCCTATGGCAGCAGGCTCAGTCATATGATTTAGTAGGGAGAGGATAAACCAAATATTTGAAAACATGGGATGCAAGGTGATGGGTGCTACATGATCTTGAGAAAGATACTTTTAATGTTTTATCCTACCCTACCCCAAGATGTAATTGTCTAATTAACCAATACGCATGATAGGGTGTGGTATATCATGAAATATCATCACACCTCTGGTGGTTGGGCATGAGGCCACAGGCTGAGTGTTTCCAACCAGCCGAGAAATGACAATATCTCATGATATACCATACCCTGGAGTGCATTATCGCTATTTATGAACTGGTCTCCTTTATGGAATTAAGTTACATTTTTAAAAGTTTAAAATAATTTGTTTTGATTCTGTTCTGGTATATGGACAATGTATGTGGAGGAATATGTAGTTAAAAAAGTCAGCAGGTTATGTGTCCAGTAGGTGGTGCTTTTCCACTTATTGCTCCCATCAGCAATGGTGTGCTGCTCTTTGATGTTTGGTACCAGCCATTACTGTCTTGTACCCGCCCCCACCCCATTGCTCAGTTTATTTTGGATTTCAGGGCTATGGAAGGAGGCAGGAGTAATCTGATAAGTCTAGCAAGAGCTGGTGGTCTGTAATATGTAAAATATGCTGGTAAAACATTGGCTGCGCTCTCCTCAAGCACCTCCTTCCAAACTGAGTCTCACTGTATGCAGCTAAAAGTACTGGTTGAGCCGTGGGTAAAGTGGAGGGAACAGCCATTCACTGAATAAACTGGAGGAGCTGGCATTTGCCACAAGCGGGTGGGACCTGTGATTACGTAGTCTGTGAGAGGAGTGGTGGGTTGAGGTGATGTTGGCATGTAGTCTGAGAGAGCAGGTGGTTTGAGGTGGTGTTAGCATGGTAGTCAGCAGCAGTTGTTTATTTCAGTCAGCAGGAGACAGGGATTAGTGGCAGCGCATGAGGAGTTGTTGTTTCTGTACTGCAGTACCTGGCACTCTGAAACTAAGGAGCACAAGAGTTTTCTTTTTCCTGTCAAGAAGAGGTACTAAAGCAAAATGTAAGGGGTGGGAAGTTGTCAGGGTTTCATGTTTTGTTTTAAATAGTGACTGACTGGAAGTCTGACCGACTGCAGACTGTGGGAATGGAAACGCTATGCTGAGAGCAAGGAGGTTGGTGGTCGGAGCTTTTTGAAGCCGTGATGATGTAGCCCGGCATCATCACGGCTTCAAAAACTCTTGGCCAATCAGCATTGTGGATTTACAATCCCAGTTCATAACTGAGGTTTTTGTCCTCACCCTCCTTGCTCCCTTCCTTACTGCTACCCCTGCTGAGTAAGGTACTGGGTGAATATAGCGCTGCTTAATTAACGCATGAATGACCCCGCTGCCTATAGTGTGAAAGTTTCTATAGCAACAGGGGTATCTCAACATATGGTAAGAACCATTATCCCTGTTGCCATAAGATGATCTGAAGAAGCATCGAGAGGCTACCAGTGTGGTGTCTGGTTGAGCCGCTCCCATGGTGGAGTGGCTGGGTATCTGCACCTGGCATCGTGGGACACCTGGGACTGCAATTCAGTTCCTGGCAGGTCCACTACTGCTGCAGGCTTTTTTAAGCAAAATTTTCCCTCTAGTGTTTCATCTCATCTCGAAGTCCACATCCCCTCGGAGTTAGATATATTAAGTCCGGGGTGGATGGAGTCTCTGTAAAACAAGAGATTCTGTGTTTTCCTGTACCATGTGCCCTGTTCCATGTATGGTCAGTGTTTTTTCCTGATGTTGATTTGCCGCACACTGCTTTGTGTGCAGCATTATTGTGTTGTGTGGTTTCAGCCGCGACATCATGAACCTGTGCCACTGAGTAATTATTAAGCCCTCATCTCTGACTCACCCATGCTTATATTCAATAATGACTCCTGAGCCCACCACCTCAGTGCTAGGCTGTTCCATTGCTCAACCTTTGTCTCTGTAATATAAGACTTTCTCACCCAGGCTGGCCTGTTGATCACAGCAGTAGAGTTACATTCGTGATGCCGGTTACCCAGGTTTGGTAGCAAGCCCAAGTTGTCAGGAGTCAGTGAGGGGATCGAATGTCCCAGAGAATGATCTCCTCCTATGGGAGGGGCAGCTTGCTTTGGTGCTGGACTGCCACCTAGGTGACCACAAGTGGTAGTGCATCCTAGAGCAACTCAGCTGGCATGGAGACACTGCATGAGATGCACCATGCTTGCCTGCTTTCTTGAATCACCCTAAAGGCCAGCGCCTTGGGGACAGGGTGAAACTGGACAGAAAAAGTGGCAGGCCCAGAACACAGTGATGAACTGACCCCTCACATGCCCCACACTGGTAACCAGGCAGCTATTTCCAGGGACCAGATCCTTCTAGCAGTAGTTGGAGCCCTGCCAAGTCATGGTGGAAGACAGGGGAAGCTCAGGTGATGGAGTTGAGAGGGTCAGTTTGGATGAGGGCACAGACCCACCAAGGAGACAAAAAATAGATGTTCTCACATACCTCCTGAATCTACCCCACCTGCCAGCTTCCATTCATGTCCCCTGTTTTGACACACCATTCCTGCTGAATAGTTCCTCACAGTTTATCTTGTTCATTTCTTTAAGGAACTTGAAGATCTCATGATCTCAATCATGTCGCCCCTCTCCTTTTGGATGTCAGCAAGTGTACTTTCAGTGCCCTGAGCTGATCCTCATAGTATCTGCCCTGCTGGCCCTGAATCATTTTGGTTACCTACACTGTTTCCAGACTGTCTTAATCTTTCCTTAGGTGGGAGTCCTGAACTGGGTACAGTATTCCAGACAGGTTATCACTAATGATCTGTAGAGAGGTAGTATTACCTCTTTCCTCCTGCTATTGAACTCCTCACAATAAACCCTAACGTTCTTGTTTCCTTGCTGTAGGCCTTGTTGCATTGGCTGTTTGTTTTAGGGATCACTTGTGATTACTGCCAGGTCCCATTCTTCATAAGTAATGCCAAGCTTAACTCTCCCATCCAGTATTCTGTTCTGTGGTATTGTTCCCTATATGCATCACTTTGCACTTTTGCCATTAAATTTTAACTGCCAAACCTTGACTACCTCACTAATGTTTCTAGGTCCCTCTGCAACTCCCTTACCCTCCTCACTTCCTCCCTACCACAGAGCTTAGTGTTATCTGCAGAGAGACACCTCTTGCCCTGTATTAATTTTCCTATGTTTCTGATGAACATGTTGAAAAGACTGGTCTCAGACCAACCCTTGAGGCACGCCACTTGTGATGTCCATCTTCCCTGATTTACCATCACAATCACCATCTGCTGTCTCCCTTCAACCAACTACCCACCCATATAACTATGTTTTTCACTGCTGCCAGATCCTCTAACTTCTTCAGTAATATTCTATGTGGAACTTAGTCAAACGCCTTGCTGAAGTTGAAGTAAAATAAATCTGCTGCAAGTCCCTTATCCACTGTACTGGTTTCCTTGTCAAAGAATACTATCAGAGTGGTCTGACAAAACCTCCCTGCTAAAAATCTGTGCTGCTTACCATCCTGGAGCCCATTTCTCCAGGTAGTGTACTAGCTCCACTTTGACTAGTGTCTCCCTCAGTTTACCCACAATGACTGATGGACCTGTAGTTATCTGGTTGCTCTTTGTCCCTCCCTTGTAGAAAAGAACCATGTCCACTATCCTCCAATTGTTTGGAACCAGTCCTGACTGTAGTGAGCTATCGAATAGCCCTGCCAGAAGTTCAGCAATTCATGACAATTCCTTGAGCACACCCAGGTGTATACCATTTGGCCCTGTGACCTTGCCTATTTTTTAGTGCTGCAAGCCCTTTTCTGACCTCTTCTCCTATAATTACAACATGCCCAGTACTTGTCTGGCACAGTGCCACTATTACGGGGAAGAACTTCATGAAGTGCAATTTTGCCTTATGTGAAGTCAGGAAGTTTTGCTTAGTTTTCCATGAAGTTACCAGACTTTACCACCCACTATTTCCAACCTAAACTTAGATACATGTATTTTTGTTTAAGTGCTTTTATATTAATGCCTGTACATCTGTAGCAATTCTAGTCTCTGTTCCTTGTCTGAGATAATCAGGCTGGTTACAGAGACTATAACTGTTCAAAAGGAGTATGTTAATTATATTGTATTATCAGTTCTTCCATTAAACATTTTCAGACACAAGTGATATCTACTGATGTTGTTATGAGGTGCTGGAAATTGTTTAAACATGATAATTTGTAGTCTCTCAGACCATTTCATTTATGGTGCATTAATTCTCACCTTATGAAATACTTGTTAAAAGATTAGCATCATGTTTGTAACAATTGTGTGACATTAAAAACTTCTGATGAAACAGTACCGAAAAGTAACTCCTATTACTGTATATGGATATTGCTACTTTCCAAACTGAATGAATAGAAAGAGCTCCAGAAAACTAGGGCGTATTTTAATTGAATGTCTGTCTTCTCAATGAACAATACATAGCAGTGGCTCAGCCAATTCCGATGTCAATTCCCTGAGCATCCTTGGGTGCATCCCATCCATCCCTATAGCCTCATCCATTTTTGGGCAGCAAACCCTTTTCTAACCCTTCTTCCTGTAATTACCACAAGCCATTCAAGTACCTCACAGAAGTGAACAGAGTGCAGAGAAGGAGCCTCTACATACAATTAGGAGCTCCAGGACTAGGGGACATGTAATAAAATTGGAGAGGGAAATTTCAGGAAGAATATGAGGAAATACTTCACAGAAAGAGTTGCAGAAGCAGGGAACAGCCTGTCACCCAAAGTAGTAGAACCTTGTGAAGGCTTCATGCATGCATGGGATAGCACAGTACAGAAACAGGGAAGGTTCTTGGAGACCAATTAGGGTCTGTAGAAGTGCAATAGACAGGGAACCCTTATAGACTGAATGGGCCTTGCAGTCCCATTCTGACAACAAATTCTGTTTCTATGTTTTGCATTTCCATATCAGAGGCCAATAACAGAATATAAATAAATTCTGCATAGCCATGTTTAGTCAAATAACATAGTGGCAGAGATACTTTCTACATTAACATTTATTATACAATGGCAAAAAATTCCTGGATTCTGATTGGTCAGTCTGGGCTGAACCTATGGTGTTATCCCAGCACAACATCACGGGTCTAGTCTCAGCCTCTGTGAACCAATGTAGATGGCCTTATAGAGCTTGCATCTCTTTTCTGCATCTCCGCTAAGCAACAAAATATTTGTTCACACTAATAAAACATTCTTTAAAATATTTGTTTTATTTTATATATAACAATGAGCCATTGTATAATAGCAATAATGCCCTCCAGGGTGTGTGTGATTTGGGATAACATCACACCTCAGGTATTGGATGCACTCGGCCTGAGGCCTTGTACCCAACCACCCGAGGCGTGACGTTATCCCAGCACCACACACACCCTTTTGGGCATTATTGTTAAGTGTATAAAACATGACCATTTTTTGAGAGAGACAGAGAGAGAGAGAGAGATGGTATTTTTCAACACTTTAGGTACCCTAGAGTAATACATTTTAACACCCTAGGTAGCCTAATATTGGTCTCTTCAACATCTAATGATATCATACAATCATGATGCCAAACTGTGGCTGACTGATGGAAGAAATGAACATGCAGTTGTCATCTGTCTTCCAATGCATTAAGAAGCAGGAACATCCTATAACAAAGTTCTACCAGGAGGAGTATAACCCACATTTGCCTGAAGATGCCAAAGTCCACACAAAACAAGGCAAAGAAATGTTTCATTATGGGCTGCAACTCCTTGCTAAACAATATTCCCTATTGCTGCAATGGTGTGTAATATTTTGTCTTGGTGAATGAGACTGGGAGTAATATTTATCTGGGGCTAACAGGCTAAGGGCTAGATATTCAAAACTTTGCCCTGGCTAAATTAGCACTTGCCCGCAGGCAAACTTAGCCTGAGCACAAAGCAAGCTATGGTGAAAAGGAAATAGCTCCGGTGCTAATCCTGCTGAATATAGCAGTCTAAGGAAGTTGGGCAAACTGGTCTAGGAGTGCAGGGCAAAAATAGCCTGGGAATAAGACAGCACTGAATATAGCAACAGGGAAGTGCAAACTGCAACTGCAGCTCATTAGACTCAGGGACACACCTTAAAATTGGTGATATCCACTCAGGAAGCCGGTAGAATAAGTGGTGTAGTGTAAAATGCATTTTCTAAGGAAGAACACGTCAGTTACATTAATGTTTGACATTATTTTATGCTTACAGCTCCCACTCTTGGTCACAGAAACACAATGTTTAGAGGGCAGAGTAAGATTTTGAGGTAAAATCAGGGACAGTTGAGAGGTATGACTGCAAACAACAATGTAAGCCACACACTGCAGAACTGTGCTATGCTGAAGTGAGATTTGCCTGGGAGCTAACCTGATTGCACAGTGCTAACACATTAGCCCCATGCAAACTGGTTAGCCCATGGCAAATGGGAGCTATATTCAAAGCTCCCATGCAAATGAGCCTACTTAGGTAATCCGTGGGCAAACAGGTACATTTGCATCCTCATTAAGTGCTGCTTAGCATACATTATCAAGCAGTTTGCTCGGTGTTACTACATGGAGCACAAAGCCCCCTATTGGTCGTAATGGAAGTACAGGCTGAACGCTGCAGGCCAAGGCATACACACAGCATCCCCTGTTGGTCGGAATAGAAGTACAGGCGGAAGCAGTAGGAACGATGTGCTGCCAGAGACAGTCAGTGCACTCCTGACCCATTCACAATCAAATGGAAAGTAATATCCCTGGTAGCCTAGTGTCCCACCCCGCATACATCCCGACCTGTTTAGAATAACAGAATATTAATATCCTGGTAGTCTAGTGTCCCCCACACCCCCAGATCATTCACATATCTGGACTGTGTGATGCAGTGGGTCTGTACCCATTGCTCACGCTGTGGACCAATGCGAAGCCCTACCGCATACAGTCAGTCGGGTAGGCAGTGGGGCGGCTGGCAGGTGGGGAGCTGCTGCCCACTGCTGACCGGGGAGCGGGGTGCTGGGGCCTCAGTGGCGGGTGGGGAGTGGGGCACTGCTGGACCACCAGGGATGGATTGGTGCATTCTATTTTAAAATGTACACCCGTGATTGGCTGGACACGGTCCACTGGACCACGAGGATATTGGACATTTTATTTCATTACATATGCCCGTGATCTGGCTGGGAGCAGTCCACTGGACCACCAAGGATATTGGACTCTATCATCTAATACATATGCCCGTGATCAGGCAAGGAGGGGTGCTACCACGACGGTGCCACTGGAGCTCGGTGGCCACCCACAGCTGGCACCTGCCATGCTGCACCCTGCAATATGGCAGCTCACCTGTGGGTGTCCAACTGTTGCTCCTTTTTTTCCTGGTTCAACTGTGTGCAGCACAAGTAGGGGTTGTTCTTGCATGGGCTCAGCACATCCCAGGCTGAATATTGGGATGTACGGAGCATGCGCTAGGCATGCCCCCCATGTGCGCCTGCAGATATTAACATGCGGGCCATGACGGGATTTGTGCCAAGCACTTTCCTCTTTGAATACCATGCCAAGCACATCAGTGGGTTGCGTAAGCTGCGCATGTGCATCCCTTCTGAATATCCCACCCCAATGTTAAAATTGGGATTCCTACCATCTTAATAAGTTGTATTTTCCCTCATATTGATAGAGGGAGTCTACTCCACCCTGAAAATTTATGTTTCTAGAGTTGTATAAAGGCTCAAAATTAAATGAATGCCAACCTTCTCTTTGTTTGAAATAATCACTCCCAGATATGTCATCTCATTTTTTGAATTTTAGCATTTATTATGTTTTTAACTTCTCCAGATCTTATATATTGAATAATAGCATTTCTTGACTTTGTTTTGTTTATTTTGTATCCTGCTATCTTTGAAAAATTCCTTATTATTTTCATCAGTGCAGTTAAACTTTGTTCTGGTTCCTGGGTCAGTATTAATAGGCCATCCACATAAGCACTGCATTTTAATTTTTGTGAAGCTACTTTAATACCGATTATTTTCTGGTTTCTTGTATTTCTTTCATCAGTAGCTCTATCCCTATAAATAAAGAAGGAGGCCAAGGACAACCCTGTCTGACTCCATGGAAAAGCCTTATGGGTTTTGATAGCTGGCTGTTAATTGTAATCTGGATACATGGTTTATTATATATAGTTTGAATATTCTCTATAAATTGTATTGGGAGTTGAATATTGTCATGTCTTTGAATACATATTACCACTCTAGCCTATCAAAGGCTTTAGTGGCATCCAAAGAAAGAAATACTGCTGGAATATTTTGATTTTGAAGATATTCTGCTACAAATTGTATTTTGAAAAGTCCTGATTTTATATTTCTGTCAGGTACAAAGCTTGATTGGTTTGTGCTTATAATGTATCCTATAAGTGGCAACATTCTATTATTTAATATTTTCATGTATATTTTGTAGTCTACATTTAAAATTGCTACTGGTCTATAATTTTCTGTTCTTGAGAGGTCTTTACCATATTTTGGAATTAGGGATATTAAGGCATGATTGACCAAATCAGGTACTTTATTTGAAGTTTAATTTGGTTAAAGAGCATTTGTAACCATGGACAAAGCGTTGTTTTGTAAGTATCATAAAATTCTAAAGTAAACCCATCTGAGCCTGGGCATTTGCCTTTTCATCTCTTGGATTGCTCCAGTACTTTAGATACATATAGATACATAGATTTTGATGGCAGATAAGGACCGCTTGGCCACCCAGTCTGCCCATTTCCTACCTAATGGATAAGCTGTAGATCCTAGTTAACCAGCAGCCTACTTCTTCCTGCCCCCACCCCTAGAATTGCCTTATGACTGTCCCATGCATGCTTGAATTCCACCACTGTTTTGACTCCACAACCTCCTCGGAAGGCTGTTCCATGCATCCACAACCCTCTCTGTGAAAAATACTTCCCTAAATTACCCTGAGCCGCCCCTCTATCTTCAAATTGTGCCCCTTGTTCTTGCACACTTTTTTTGAAAGATGCTACCTCCTTGGACTTTGTTGATTCCCTTGAGGTACTGAAAGTTTCTCATGTCCCCCTCTCCTCCTTTCCTCGAGGCTATACATATTCAGCTCCTAAGTCTCTCTTCATATGTCTTCCGTGCAGACCCTGCACCATTTTAGTTGCCTCCTCTGGACAGTCTCCATCCTGTCTATGTCTTTATGAGATTGGGTCTCCAGAACTGCACGCAGTACTCAGATGGTGTCTCACCAACTGTCTGTACACAGAGGGATAATAACTTCCTGTTTTCTACTGGTGATGCCTCTCCTATGCATCCGAGTATTATTGGTCTTATTAAATGATCCTAATCTTCATCTTTTTACTTTTGAGTTACAGTATCTTTCATAATAGGATATCTCCTGGTTTCAATGGTGCCTTCTGATTTATGTAAATGTGTATACAAATATGTGAATTCAAGTTCAGTCTTGTTTTGGGAGACACAAAGCTAGCCATTAGCTGTCTTAATTAAAGTAATGTCTGATTTTTGTTCTTGTTCTTGAATCTTTTGCTAGCAGCTGGCCTATTTTTTCACTGTATTGCTTCCACTTCTTGTTTGTTCTTGCTCATTTGTATTTAGTTTGGTATATTTCTGTTGAGTCTATTAATTTTCTTAACTCTGTTAACTGTAATTGTTTATCTAACTTCCATTTTACTTCTAATTCTAATGTTTTTAGTTTCTCTTGAATTTGTTGGCAATTTTGTAATCTTATGTTATTCCTCCATGAGGCTATTGAAATACAAGTACCTAATTGTAGCCTTGAAAGCATACCAACTGTTAATTATGTTTTCATTGTTTATATTGCTATCTCCCATAAAGTTAGTAATAGCTTTTTCAATTTTCTTTGTGCTTATTTGTTCCTGTAATAAATAGTTTAGTTCCATATGTTTGTTTTTTAAATATTTTCCCAAATTAAATCACAAGTAACTGTATTATGATCCAATATTAATTTTGGCTCTATTTGTGCTCTCTATTGCCAGGCATGAGATTAAAATATATTTGGAAATAAAATATAATCTAGTCTTGAAAACATCTCATGTCTGGCTTAGAAAAGGTATAGGGCCTGATTCTAGAAGGTTTGTGCAAGTCAGCTGCCAAATGCAACTAGCACCAATCACAACTGCGACACTGACCCTGTGCCCTATTCTAGGAAGGGCAGGGTCTCTCATCTAAGTCTCTGGAATTGCGATATGCTGGCATGGCTAACAGAGGTCATACCTGGCAAGCATGTCACAAGCCACAACCGCAGAGTCACAAGAGCTCCCACCATTGCCACACACCACCGGTGCCCTGCAAGGTTAGAGGCCCTCACCCACTGCTGTGGGTCCCCAAATCACACCATTGCCTGCATACTGTACAGTATGTACAGTACAGGCATACATCTGTCCTGTACATACACCTGGTGGTCTAGTGGCCCCCACCCAGCCATGCCAGTCCACCCAGCACCCCCACCCATCCCCAGCTGGTGACTGGCACAGCCCACCTCTCCCTCCTCCATGGCCAGCCACCGACTAAGTTCAGTTGGAGCACTACTGTAAAGACGCTGCTCAGAAATTAATTTGGGTTTAATTCCTCCACAAATTTGATAGATTATTGATATCTAAGAAATTGTTTAGTTGTTTGGTTTTATACTTGTCCCAGGCAGAAAAAGCAGTGCATTTGTCTGGGGATCTTTCTTGAACAATTCAGGTCCCCTCCTATAATTAAGTTTGAGCAATCAAGACCTATAATTATTCTGTTAATTTCTGTCAAAATTCCTTAAACCCTGTAAAGGGTGCATAAACTGAACATACAGTTGTCTCCTGTCTTTCCATCTTAACCTTTATAGCCACAATTTGGCCCCATGTGTCTGATATGGTATCTATGACCGCACCTTAAATTGTTTGTACAGCAATATCAATACACCTGCACTTTTCTTTGAAGTTGCTAGAGAGTAGTATAGTGTGCCAGACCATTTTTCCTAAGTCTCATCGATTTCTCTTTGATTAAGAAAAACTTCCTGTAAAAGAACCATGTCTGACTTTAGTTGTCTTACTTTTGTTAAAATCCTGTATCTCTTGATGGGTGAGTTTATCCACTTATGTTCCATGTCGATATTTTTAAGGAAATCACCATCTTAAATATATATATTTAACATTCTTTTTTATCTTGGTACACTTATTTTGCACCTTCTTATGCAAAACATTAACCAAATATTTTCTGAAACAATCATCCTTTTGATTGATTATATGTCCTTCTTTTACCCTCCCTATACCCACCCTATCCTCCCTCAATTCACCATAGACCAAAGTCTGTTGATCCATTTCTTCACTTGAGAATAGTGTACTGTAGACAGCCCCCACCTGAGATCGTTTAACTTCAACCTGTTATGAAGCTACAATTCTGCTCTATGATTAATCATTTTCATAAGCAGCAAACTGTTCAGGCAGTCTTATTTTGAGGTCTGTTGTTTAAAGGAATTTTCAGTCTTGCAGGTGCATTATATCGGCTTTAAAATTTTTTCCACAAGTGTTGTTGTATCTTGTTAAGGCTTTCCTTCAGTCCCAAAATTTTTGAAAAGTCATTTTTTAAAGTAAACTGTTGCTCCTTATATTTGAAGTTAGTTTTTTTTTGTGTAGGCAGTCATAATAGAGTCCTTCCTTCTGTTGTAAGAAATGTCATGATTGTTGGCCTTGCCTCAGTGGTCCATTTAAATTGTCCCAGCCAGTGTATTCTTTTAACTATTGGCACCTCTATCCTTCTCTAGTAGTTGTGCAAGCGTTTCCGAGACAATCTCTTTTTAGAGTTGCCTCTCTTCCCATTCTTGTTGTATACCACATATCCTCACATTTATACATCTAGCTTGATTCTCAAAGTCATCAATTTTATTTTGTAAGTCTATTTGTTGTTTCTGGAGAAGTTTTACATTGGTCAGTACTGGCTGAACCAAATCCTCTGTCTGGGATTGTTTATTTTCTAATTCAGTCATCCTTTTGTTTCTTGTGTCATTTTTTCTCTGTTTTCTGCAATGAGCTCTTTAAGTTGTCTATAACCTCAAGTACTGGATACAGTTTTTCCAGTGTGGTCTGAATAGTCTGCACATTTGAAATTAATCTTTGCCCATTCTGGGGTTGGGTCTCTGAGTTAGTTGCAGGTTGTGTTTTATTTTCAGTCTTTTAGGCCCCACCATTTCTGTGCTTTTGGGGATAAATCAATTAATTCCTCCTCCACTGAGGAATCAGGCTGTTCATTAATTATAGTAGTTTACATAGAACATAGAGGTTGATAGCAGATAAGGACCACAAGGCCTATCCAGTCTGCCCATTTTTTCTACCTTATAAATGTGCCATTGGCCTTTGCTCTGTCAGTGGCCTATCTATTCATACTCATCTGTTTGCTCCTTATGCCTATCCCATGCCTGTTTGAAGCCCTGCACTGTATTCATATCCACCACTTCCTGAGGTAGGCCTTCCATGCATCCACCACTTTTCCTGTGAAAAATAATTTCCTCATATTCCCCTTAATCAGCCTCCTCTAATCTCATGCTGTGTCCTCTTGTCCTGCTATTTTCTTATATTTAAACATATTATACTCTTTCACCTTGTTAATGCCCTTAAGGTGTTTGAATGTTCGATCATATCACTCTCTCCTCCTTTGCTCAAAGGGTATACATGTTGAGCTCCGTTAATCTGTCCTCATATGTCTTCTGATGCAGGCCCTGCACCATTTTGGTTGCGCTTCTCTGGACTGCCTCAATTTGGTTAATGTCCTTGTGAAGTGTGGCCTCAGTACTGTATGCAGTACTCCAGATGGGGCCTAACTAGTGTCTTGTAAAGAGGGATTATTACCTCCCTCTTACGATTTGTGATATCCCTACTAATACAACCTAACATCCCCTAGCCTTACCTACTGTTTTAGAGGTCTGCTTGGATGATTTCAGGTCATCGGTGATGATGATGCCCAAGTCTCTTTCTTCCTTTGTGACTGCCAGTGACTCCCTCCCAGCCTATAGGTGGCTTCAGGTTTCTCTTCCCTATGTGCATGATCTTGCACTTCTTTGCATTAAATCCCAGTTGCCACTCTTCTGACCATTTTGCTAGTTTATCCAGATCTGTTCTCATTCTACCCACCCATTTGGATCATCTACTCTGTTGCAGATCTTGGTGTCATCTGCAAACAGACAAGCCTTACCTCTAGTCCATCTGCAATGTCACTAATGAAGATATTGAAGAGGACTGGCCCAGGACTGATCCCTGAGGTACCTCACTTGTGACTTGCAGCTCTTCTGACTGTATACCATTTACCACCACTCTCTGTTTTCTGCCTGTCAACCAGTTTGCCACCCAGTTGACCAACTTCTGACCCACCCTGAGCATACCCAGCTTTTTATCAATCTTCTATGTGGAACAGTGTCAAAAGCTTTGCTGAAGTCAAGGTAGGTGACATCAACTGCTCCCTCGTTGGTCCACCACTCTGGTTACCCAGTCAAAGAAATCTATGAGATTAGTTTGACAGGACCTTCCTTTTGTAAATCCATGCTGTCTTGGATCCTGTGCCCTATGGATTCCAGGTGTTGCACTATCCTTTCCTTAAGTAGTGTCTCCATAATCTTGCCCACTACTGAAGGTAAGACCCAGCTGATAGTTCCTGCCTCCTCCCTGCTACCACTCTTGTGGAGGGATCACATGAGCCCTTCTCCAGTCTTCTGGGACATCTCTGTGCTCAGTTTCTTGGTTAGTTTGATTGTTTTTACTAGTAGAGATCAGTTCCATAGTTTGCTTTTCTTGCTTCCTTTTTCTTTTCTGAGTCATTTTGTGGCATTTTGTTTTCTGCAGGCCCTGAGGGCTTACAACAGTTCTTAAATGGGAGTTGTGTTTGTTTGTAGCATTTTTGTTGCCAAAACTGGCAGTTTGTCTGTAGCCTCTGAAGATTTATTAGTGGGGCTTTTAGTTGTTTTGTTGCCCACTATATGGAAAAGTTTATTTAGTCGCTTATTCTCCTGCTTTTGAAGTTCATCAGACATATATCAGATTCCAGTTATTTATCAGCAAATTTTCAAAAGCAAGAAACAGAGTTACAGAAAATCTTCACAGCTTAGCTAGTTCTGAAACAGCATAATGATTTTACATACCCCGACTGTGAAGTGCGAGGTGGCTAGCGAGGCTTTTACTGCCGCCAGCTTACTTCCATGAAATCATTCACTTTCTATTTTTTAGCAGGTTTGTACCTCTCAGGTTTCCCTTAAAATGATGCCATAAGGATGGGCTGGGTTACATTCCACAGAGTCGCACGCCATCTGGGCTAAACTGCTCATCTATCTTTGTCTGCCCATTTTCTCAGTTGTTTTGAATTGAAAATCTCAGTTCACTGGTGGCATCTAACTCCATTTATCTCTGGTTGCAACATGGTTAAGTCCACCTAAAGAACATTGCTAAAATTATTTCTATCAACACTATGTTTAACTGATGGTAGACTTGGCAGATGAAAAGTGAGATCTTAAGGCATGGCAAACAAAATTACTCCTCCCGACTGGTCAACCGCTTTTAATAATGATTTTGAAATTGAGTCTATGACATTTGGGTCCAGTCTAGTTTGCAAATCAGTGCCATCGATGTACACTCAGGTGGAGCAGGTAGCAGCAGCTGTTCACGTAGCTGGAGTCTACATACATTGTGGCTCCTCCTCTTCCTCTCCTCTCACTAGAAACTGTTAAACTGTTTTTATCTGGGATGTGCATGTGACAACTTTTCATCTGATACTGAGGCCAGTTTACAACTATATACATCATAGCCTCATATCAACTTTAATTGATGTTGTGCTCTTCAGGACTATGACAACTTCATGTTAAAGAAGTAGTGTTGCATCCTTATAAATTCTAAGTGTCCTCCTTATCATTATGGCATCTTTGACATCTGGCAATGCAATCACTATGGGCGTGATTCACCACGACGTGGGTGTCATACGTGAAATGCACGTAACTCCAAATGGGCAGCTCCACACCCACAGACAGGTGTGCTCTGACTGGCAGTCACTATTGCCAGCTGACTGTCTATGGCCCTGCCCCTGGCATGCATGGTCATAGGGGGTGGTTGTGTGTGGAGCAGTGGACCCAGGCAGGCATCCAGTTGGATGCCCAGCCTGGAGCCCATAGTGGATCCTAGTCTGTGAGCAGGCAGGGGGTCCTGGGATGGTGCACACCATCCACTGTATAACCAGTAGGTATTTGTCCAACTGGCCACCCTGTCCTTCCCAGGTGTCCCAGCCAGATGTGGTAGCTATGTGCAGGAGTTTCCAGTTCAGCCATGCCCCACCATTGACTTGTAAGGGGACATATATCATGGTATACCAGGATTCCCTGCAGACATGTTGCAGCCCAGAATGGCATGCAACCCCTTGTGTATGGGTGCAGCATGGGTCTCACCCTGGCTCAGCCCCAGCCTGATCCTGGTGCGTAGCTGCTAGGGCAGCAGTGGGGATCCAGCACACCTGCTGAATGCTGTGGGGTCAGCTGCATGGCCTTCCATGTAGGGTTCCCTATGCACCTATTTTAAGTGGCATGCAGGCATCCCACCCATTAGTGAATGAGTCATTAGCCTATGTGTCTGAACAGTTCAGTACTGTCAACAGAGAGGATATCATTTGGACATCTAGACACCATCAGCATGACAGCCACCAATCTATGGAAAATGACCTTTGGAGTCAATATGCAGACTCCTGTGTCTTTTACCATGTCTCAACAGCAAAACAATGTACTGTAAACCAACCTGGAGTAACTCCCATTAGCTCCAAACAACTGCCTGTTGATAGGATTTATCATGCCTTGAAGCCCACTGCAAACTGAGCTATGCTCATACTGTATAACAACAACTGTTCATAAATTGTTGTAAGCCTTACAAACAATACTCCTTAATTGACGCCTTGTCTTTTGGCAAGGAATAAAAGGACTGGAAATCAGGAATTACTTGGGGAAGGGGGCTGGCCATTAATTATGTTGTTAAGGTGTGTTCCAAAATGGATCTCTCAGAACTGTTATCACAATCGGCATATGACTGTTACTAATAATTATAACACTGTAGTAATCTGAGCTAGGTATGTGCCAAGCTTTTTCATAATGTTAGGTCAGACTGCCGTTATGAACTTACCAACTGAAAAGGACAGTTCAAAGAAGCTAACTTTTCCAGTAAAGCCACCCAAATGGTGAGGGAAGAAACAATCACTAATATATGTAAACTGTCTTCTAATGCAAGAATATTGGCACAATGTATTTTAAATAGACTTGCTTACTTACTTGTTTATTCCTTATGAAACATGTATTGTCTATACTGGTTGAATAAATGTAACTGAATTAGTTTATTTCAGCCTGTGGAATAAAAACTACTTCTTGTTTGATTTCTGACCCAAGAACTAATGATTGTGAGATATTATAAGATCTCAAACTGGAAATTAATATTTGCACTTGGTCTAGTATAAAATAAATCAGGTTGTGCCCACTTATTTGACTTTAGACTGCTGACAGAATTACAGCATACAGGAATTTTGGACAGATATATCAGTCCGTGGCACAACAAGAATAAATATAGGAATAATTTTGTTGACATAACAAAATAGGGCTATCCCTGGTCACATAATTGGTTCTAGTGTGAGAATAGTTTGGGCTTTGCTCCTTACAGCTCATTGTGTTAGTTGCTATCCATGACACTCCAGACATTACCTCTTGGGTTCCCAAACCCACCTGATAGGCTAGTGATGCACATGTGACCCAGATCAAATTTCACAGTACACCTTGGTCCCAGAAGTCCTCTTTCCTCAGTTCAACCTTTGCATCTGAGAGGCTATCAGCATACCAGGAATCCCTGTTCAGCTAATTAACTAAGGTAGGCCAAAAGCCTGTGAAATTTCTTCAAGGTTTTTTAATTGTTTGGAATGCATTGTTAAAAGGAAATCTATAGTGCCATGCTATGCAAAAGGCTTAGCTCACATTTTGCACCACTGTGGTCTGTGTTTTTGGCTATTTAGGTAGTGGGACTAATTAATTGACCTATGTCTGTTAGGTCTTATTAATGCTCTTTTGCTGTTTTTAAATGGTATTCATTTTAATGCTGTAAGTTGTGAATCCCTTTATAGCCTGTTTTATAACTAAAGCCTGCTTTTCTGTGTGCATGGTCAAAGGATCGCTAATTCAGCCATTTTTGATTGCTAAATTTTTGTGATATCACTAAACAGTTTGAAGAAATCCATACCATTTATCACAGTATTGCAGTGTCAGCTTCAGTCGTGAGAGCCTAACCTGAGCGCAAATCATGATCCTCGTGGTGCCTCCTCGCCCACACACTCACAAACAGGGATTTAAAATCACTGCAGTTCTCGAGCACCCTGCAGCTTCTGGGTATGCCTCCAAGCGGAATGCTCATGGCTGCATGGGCCACTTATCTTATTTAATTAAACGCACATGGAAGCGCTGCAGCCCCAGTCTCCCTTCACAAGTGGGATCCTTTGGGCATAATTGAAACAGCTTCATGGGACAATTAATTTATTTAGGTGATCGCAGACTCAAGAAGAGCTTGTAGCTCCAGTCTCCCTCACAAGTGGGATTCTATGGGCCTAGGGTAAGAACAAAGCCGACGCTCTCCTGTGGTCTCTCCTCTCTAGCGGAGACCACGTGGAGCTTCTACAAGCAACTCACATAATAGTCCCCTAGCGAGCAGACTAAACAGTAGCAACAGGGAATCTCCGAGGTAGTCCACATTTCAGAGACCACCGTGAAGCCGCAATTACCTCAGGAAAAGCAATCTTTCTGTTCTCTGACATAACAAACGCTTTCAGGCATCTGTGGCAGCGGCCTGCTGGCGATTTATGGAATCTTCAGGCACCTTGTAGCGCCATTCTGGATTATGCTCAAATCATCAGGCTCACTTTTCCATATTTAAAATCATACTTGACTGGAGAAAAGAATAAAACAAAATATAGTAGGAGGCATCTAGCAGTGGATTTGGCCACCATTTAGTAGGATGGCTTCATCTTCCTGGCCACCATCTTAGGTGGGAGACCTCCTTCCCTAGGAGGATAGCCACCATTTTGATTGAGAAAACATAGCTACCATTTTATTTAGTAAAACCATGTTTCACTAAACTCACTGCATTTGTTCTTTGTTCTCCACCTTTGATCCTTTAGACAGAACCATAACTTATTTGTTTTGTCTCAAAGCGTGCTATGATATTAAAGGGACAGATTATTTAATTATTTCACCCTTACAAAAAATCATTTTCTGTGGGGACAATGAACTGAATCACTGGAAGCCCACTCTAGCACCATGGTTTATATGAGGAAATTAGTTTTCCCATCTGTTTATGCGCATTTACTAGGTATGCCTAATGAGCCCAAATGTCCTGCCATTTCTCATATTCTGATACCTTTGCAGGTAACTTCCCTCGAATATGTGTTCTTTCTAACACTCTTCCTCTCTGTCCTTCTGTTATCTCCAGATGGTGAAGGCAAAGAAATGCACTTCCTGTAGTGCCACCCTCCTTCCCCACAACCCTGGTCCACGATGCCCCACCTGTGAACACATGGATGAGGAGTTAGCGCAAAGCAGGCCCCAGCACAGACCTCGATACCCAGGGACCCAATACATCAGCCTGGATGGATCCGGGGCCCTTCTCATCCAGACCCAGCAAACAATGGTCGCTCATGATGGAGAGTCAGCAGAACTTCATGCTTAAGGTCATGGAGAAGTTGGAGTCGCTAACCGAGGTTAGCCTCTACCAACGCCTATGCTAGCGCCAAACCCCGCCCAACCCATTCCTCAACTGGGCATTGAAGAGAGCGCAGTTCCCCAATCCAGCAGATGAGGACCACGGGATGCTCCAGAAGATGTGGAGAGCATAGAGTAGGGGACGATGACATGGAAATCATATCAGATTGCCCCTCGTTGACATCTAAACTCTGCTTCTTTGACCTGGTTCCAGGGCCAATGAGGGCCATCAAATCCACAATGGGGTTCGACACAGAAGCTACAAAGCCAGAGTCCAAGCTTAATCCAATGATAAAGCAAAATCAGCAGGTCAAGGACACCTTCCCAAGCTGTCCAGCCATTGATGACATAATATCAAAAGAATGGGAGTCCTCAGAACTGGGTCGACTGTCTGAGAAAAGGAACATGGACAGAATGTATCCAATACAGCAGGAAAAGGCCACACTGTGGTGCACAGTGCCTCGGCATAGACCCCCCAAATTGCAGCACTAAGTAAGAAAACAGTGCTGCCATGCACTATCTCACTCAAGGATCCCACTGACAAGAAAGTGGAAGACATATTAAAAGCTGTTCGAGATCACAGGAATGGCAACCAAAGCAACGGTGTCAGCAGTGTACTCTGCTAGAGCTCAAATTTGCTGGCTGGAAGAAGTATTGGAAAAAGCTGACCCCAAGTCCAGAGAAGCAGAACTTTAGAATACACTCTGGATACAGCAAAATACCTGGGGACTTGGCCGAGACACTCTAAAACTGGAAGCCAAGGCAGGGCCCCAGCAAACAGGGCTAGATGGGCCTTATGGCTAAAACTCTGGGAAGAGGACAATGAATCAAAACTCTGTTGTAAAAATACCCTGAAGGAAGCAATCTCTTTGGGAAGGCTTAAAGGAGTTCCTCAAACAAAAGAGGAAGGGAAAGACCTTGCAAATGACAGAGAACCCTTTACCTACCATCCAATCAGCGTGGGTTTCGGGGAATGGAAGATTCCAACAGAACAGAAAGCAAACATACACTAACAACTCCTTTCAAGGGAAGGGCCACTACGGTAATTTCAGAAGCCCCATGCAAGGTGCTGTCTCCTCCTTCAGAGGCAGAAATCCCAGATTCGGAGGCAGAGGCAGAGGCGGCAAGCCAAAACAATTTTGACTACCACCCTCCGACCGACCCCCATAAGCCCACAACACCATTACTCACCAGTGGGCAAAGACTGTCATTGTTCCTCCAACAGTGGCAGCAAACAACCTCCGACAAGTGGGTCCTAGAGATCATATCTCGGGATACGCTATAGAGTTTTCAAAGAGGCCTTGCAGAGACAGGGCGGTGCTATCACCCATCTCAAAGAAACGGCACAGCCCAAGTTCAGGAGTGTTCTCCAGGACCTGCTCAAGAACAGGGCAATCCAAGTTGTGCCCGACAACGAGGTGGGCACCGGGTCTCATTCCATCTTCTTCCCAGTACTGAAGAAGAACGGGACCCTCAGGCCGATTCTACACCTAAAATTCTTAAACAAATTAATAACTACCCCAAAGTTCAAGATGGAAGCCCCTCAGAACCATGCTGAGGAGCATCCGGGTAGGTGACTACCTCACGTCTGTGGACCTGAAGGAGCATACACCCACATCTCTATCAGACACAGTCACCAACAGTTCCTCCGGTTTCACATACTGGGCCAACATTTTCAATATCAGGCCCTACCTTCAGTCTCACATCAGCACCAAGGGTGTTTACAAAGGTGTCCATCATCCTAGTGGCTCGGTTACGGAGAAGGGCATGGACATTATCCCATACCTGGACGATTGGCTGATAAGATCATGCTCCAGTGAACAATCCCAGAAAGTCACAGACCTAGTACTGACTGCCTTTTAGCATGGCTGGGTGGTCAATCATGGCAAGAGATCATTACACCCTCTCAACTCATAGAACACCTTGGCACAGAGATAAATATGGCTGCGGAATGGCAAGGCCATCAAGCAAGTGAATATACATGATCATTGCACTGGTTCGGTCTCTTCGGCCAACCCGAACCAACGATGGGTTAAACGACACAGGTCCTGGATGCATGGCATCATGCATTGACCTAGTCCCATGGGCAAGATGGAACATGCACCCTTTACAGAACTGCATTCTACAGCAAGGTTCCCTCAGAGGACAACCTCAACATGAAGGTAGTCCTACCACACTCAGTCAAGGAATAATTGAGATGGTGGATACATCGCCCACATCTCCTGATGGGCACCCACTAGAGTTATCATATCAGGTGTCACTGGAGACCGATGCCAGCCTGTCAGGCTGGGGAGCATGCATGGACACACACTCCGCCTCAAGGCCGGTGGGCAACAGCTGAGGCCAGACTGTCTATTAACATCCTGGAGATGAGGCGGTTCTTCATCCTTTGAAAGCATTTTGAGGAAATATCTGGAAATCAGTCCTAGTAAAGTCTGACAACAAGGCCACAGTGATGTACTATAGCCAACAAGGCAGAACCCGCAGCAAGGCAATGATCAGGGAAGCAGCCAAAGTGCTAAACTGGGCCCAGGTAAATCTGTCCCACATTCATGCCGTCCATCTGGCAGGCAAGCTGAACATCAGGCAGACTGGCTCAGCAGAGCAAGTGCACCCAGAGGAGTGGCAGCTGCACCGACTTGTTCAATTTGATTCAGAGCAGGTGGGGCCACATTCCAATCAATCTAATGGTGTCCAAGTTGAACACCCAAGTCAGCGTACTTCTCCAGATTCAGGAGAGGCAGTCACTAGGAGCTGATGCCTTATCCCAGATGTGGGATCAGGATCATTCCTATGTCTTCCAACCAATTCCCGATCCTGCAGGTGCTAACAAAGATCAGACTATCTCAGAGACTGATCATCCTGGTCGATCCATACTGGCCATGGAGGGTATGGTTTGCCTCAGCAGTCACCATGAGTCTGGACAGATGGCCCCTCCTTTCTGAATGGATATGCTGTTGCAGGGTCCAATGATGCACCCAGCACCCCACACCCTAAAGTTATCAGCCTGGCTCCTGAAAGGCAAAGATTATTAACCACTGGGTATCACCAATCTGTTATCTCAACCATTCTGCAGTCCAGGAAATCATCTACATGACCACCTACGGTAGGCAGTGGAACATTTTTACAAAATGGTGCAAGGCAGCACACATTGATCCGCTACAAGCTGACATGTCCCTGATACTGCTGTTCTAATAAAAGGACTGGACAAGGGCTATCACCCTTCTTACTAAGAGTCCAACTGTCAGCCATAGGAGCAGCCAGAGGAATTGTGGGCCTACACAGCCTGGAGCCCATCCGGATGCCATCAGATTTCTCAGGGCTGCAGAAGCCATTTGGCCACGCTTATGAGCACCAGTGGCTCCTTGGAACCTTCCAATGGTATTGGAGTTTCTAGGAAAGCACCTTTCGAGCCCTCACAGCAGTCAGAACTTTACTGTTTGGGTCTAAAGACCTGCTTCCTGGTGGCCATTTCGCCACCCACAGAATTAACAAGTTAGGAGCACTTTCTTGTAAAGAGCCATACACCATCTTCACAGCAGAGGGTGTTCTTGAAAACAGTTCCAGCCTTCGCCCTCAAGGTCATGTCCACATTCCATAGGAACAACCCGTGGAACTGCCAACCTTTACACTCAGCCACCTTAGGGAGATAAGGGCTCACCATCCCTGGATGTAGGTAGTACGGTAAAACAATATATCATTAAGACATAGCCGATTCGCTGATCAGAGAGACTCTTTGTTATAGTGAAGGGTCACAGACAGGAATGGCAGCATCCAAGACCACCATCGCCAGCTGGTTAATAAGGACAATAGGCATACAAATCAAAGAGCCTCACGCCACCAGAGGGAATAAGGGCCCACTCCACAAGGGTAGTGGCCACATCCTAGGCAGAAAGAGCTAATGTATCTAGGGAGGACATCTGCAGGGCAGCAACTTGGACTTCAGCACATGCCTTCATGAGACATTACAGACTTGAGTCACTATATAGACAAAGAACTAATTTTGCCAATTGAGTCTTATCCACAGCGTGCACAACAGCTTGCTTCTGATTGCCCTGTCCCACCCTGAAGGATTGGTGAACTGCTTATTATTAAGTAACCCAAGAGGTAATGTCTGAGGAATGAGGATAGCACCACAATGGGTGTTTACCACCTAGTAAAAGTGATTGTGTTAGTTGCAATCCACAGACACTCCATGGCCCTCCTTCAGGCTGATCACGGCAGCAATATCACACACTAGCATACTTTAAGTATCTGAACTTTATAGTGATATATATCTAAAGGATGCTGCGGCACCCTATGGGGCTGTGTCTAGAATTGTACAGAGAGGGAATAAACTCAAGGTGGTGGAAAATCCACCTCAGAACTCCAGTCTGTTCATGTTAGGGGTTTGTAGTAGGGAATCACAGGACGGAATGTTTTCTTTTGGCCAAGGTTGTATTGTTTTTCAGCCATGGAAGATTCAAACTGAGGAAAGGGACTCCTGGGACCAAGGTGTACTGTGAAATTTGATCTGGGTCACATGTGCATCACTAGCCTATCAGGTGGGCTGGGAACCCAAGAGGTAATGTCTGGAGTGTCATGGATGCAACTAACACAATCACCTTTACCAGGTGAGTAAACACCCATTTCTAGCTGCACCTCATTCAAGAGCTAAAGCCACAATCCCCAATTTGATATCACAGTCATTTCCCATTGATTCAGACTCAGCTGCCAATGATCTGAAGAGGGCTTAGCTCCGGTTTTATGTACGCACCTTAGTTATAAAGAGGGGAATTATTTGAAATTCATACTTTTGTGGAAAGTTGTTCCACTGAGTTCTGCTGATCCAACTTGGATTATTATTGCTAGTTACTGGCATCCCACTTTAAGACAGTAATGAAATAAAACTGGGCAAAAAAATTGACTTACCCTACCTTTTCCACAATAAAATATTCCAAGCACCTTCCAGTTTTTACTTTGTGGTAAAATGTTCTAATTCCACCAAAAGTATTTTATACATGTTTTATTTAGTTTATTGTCAAGAAAAATATATATTTGCCACATTTGGCTTAGAATAGCACTGTGGATCTAGCAAGCATTATGACTAACAAAATAAAACACACTTATGGTGCACAAACACAAAGGTACCTAGAAAAGGAGACTTGACAGGTATACTAATATTTTTATTATTTGTAGCTGAAATTAGGCTTTAGGAAAACATTTTTCATTGCACTGCTGCTTTAAATCTGCATCATTTGTTTGTCATCAAATAAGTAATCATGGGTCTCAATTTTCAGTGTCGCAGGGCATGTGCCATGCCCTGCACCACAGCACTAGGTTCTGGCAGTGTTTCTAAACCCCTTTTCCAACTGCTCCCAATTCTTGAATCTCAGGTGCAGTTGTGACAGTTTCCACATTTTATGGCAGTTGCGCTAAGTATCTGGTGCAAGCTCAAAAACAGTTTAGTAATGCTGCAAGGACCGAAGAAAGTTGGTCTAACTTGCAGCACCTGGCACATGGCTTGAAACTCCCAGTCATTGGCAGGGTGATTGCCATAAGCCCCATGTGCCATATCTTCAGCACACCAGGGACTTGCAGCAATCAGAGGCTTTGAAAATTGAATCCATATTGATTTTAGCATTCATATTTAACATAATTAGTATAGTATGTAGTATTTAGACATAATTAGATTCATCATCAGTACATTGATATGTCTCTAAGATGTTTTTAAACAGGTTTCATTACTAATTTTATAACTAGTGACTAAAGTCATAAAAGATGGCTGACGCTAGCACATTGTAAAAGTCCCTACCCTTAAGATTACTTTTGACATTACATACTAGATCCATACTCTATTAACAGAGTGCAAGCATGTATTTCTGATAGTAAACAGCACTGTAACACACCAAAAGGTTTCATTTAAGCATAGTGGGCATGGCCACAGATTGAGGAGTTTTAATAAATTGAAAACTCCATGGGCAGGATTTCAAAAGGTGGTGCAGGGCACGCCGTCCAGCCCTGCACCACGGGACTTTGATTTCAGTTTGTATAATCCCTTGGTGCAATTGCACCAATTTCCATTACCAGGTGCAGTTGCGACAGTTTTTGTGGTTTATGGCTGCTTGCACCAATGCCCTGGTGCAAGCACCGTGACTTTGTCCTGGAGGGATGGCATAAGCAAGACCACACTTATGTGGTCTAAGGACCTCTGCCAGATGCAAGGGATGGAAATTCCCACATGTTGCCTGGTGAATGTCAGTAAGCCCTGCGGCGCTGTATGTTCAGCGCACCGATGGCTTGCAGTATTCATTCTAATGGAAAATCCTGCCCCATATCTTAGCTCAGGAGTGAAACATAATGAAAAGAAAATGGATATGTTGATGTTTTTGTAGAAATACATTATTACTAATAATCTTTATGATGAACATTTTTTCCTCTAACAGATTCTGCTGCTTTAACTCAATGTAGTTTAATTGTTTTTGCTACATCAGTAGAAAATGTATTTTCTTTCACCCTCAGATTTTCAAAAACTACTTGGCTACTATTTTCATCAAATTGTCTCTGTCTGTCTAATATAACATATATGTTGTCATTGATAAAAGCTGTGGTATTTAATAAATAACTTGCTGAAATTCTGGTTGGTTGGAATGTAGGAATTTCAGGGCAGAGACATTTGTCATTAAAATACCCAAGAAACTGAGTTGCAGTTTTTACAATAATTTGAGACCCTTATGCCTCCAGATATGAAGATCATAAACATATTCTTTTCATAAACTGCAGCTTTTCTGCATTTGAATACCTGTCTTATTATAATTATAATCCAAGCCTTCTAAGTAACTATCAGAGTCAAATGAAACATAAAATGAGGCTTGACAGTTCAAGAATTAAGAAGTGTGTCACCTCAAGAGTAATAATATGGTATCATTTTAACCCTTATGCTAGAAAAGAAAATCTACATTGGTTCAGTATGATTGAATGTGTAGCTCTTTTTGCTTGAGAAGAAGATCAGTCAGATTTAATACAGTATAGTAATGACTTTGGTCAAAATGGAAAATTAGCATCAGATGCTAGAAAATCAAAACCTGAAAACATAAAATGGCTTAGTCAGAACTATTACTGGAGGTAGCTGTGTAAATGCCCTTTCTGCATCTAGATTTTACAAGTAGAGTCTATTATTTAGAACTGCATTATAGTATATGGTTAGGGTTTATTGTGGATGGAAAACAATGGTTTTCCAAATCCTGTTGTAGGATGGTTCAAAGTCAAAAAGTTGTTGTACTATCGTTCTGATGTCGCAGCGATAGTATAACAACTTCTTAACCTTCAACTGCTTCGATTGGCTGAAGCATTGGCTTTTCAAAAATACTGTACAGCATGGCAGCGCTGGTAGCGACAGTTGAGCACAAGCTTTTCAGATAGGTTGGACACGGACTGCCATAGTCGGCACCCTGTTTCCAAACTATCAGTTTGTCAGCAGTTTTTTAAATAAATCAGTGGTCCCTCCATACAAAGCTAAGCCAGATGACAGTGAGCAATGGTACCTTGAGGGGTCAGCAGCGGGCGGAGAACTGCAGCAAGGACTGGGAGAAATGGCAGTGTCTGGACAAGGTACAGAAATGAACAATCCTTGTGAAATTAATGTGGCACAGTTTGTAGGGAACCATATACTATACAAAATAACAGATATGGAGACTGTGCCGCGTCAAGGCAGTGTTTACATCTCAGGTGTTTGATGACATCATAGGGACCTCTCGAAACTCGCTCTCGAGGTTTATGATGTCATCAAAACCTCGATGGGAACACAGCCTTGTTGTTCACAGTTCCCTATCCATTATTCTATATATCCCTACCAGCAATGTAGTGGGCAAAATGGATCAGTTATGATGGTCTTTTGTAAAGTCTGAGTTTTAGTATCTACACTGAAGTCAGGCAGACAAATTGAATAATTTTAGACTGTCATTAATTCACAGTTAACAAAATGCTTAATATATAATTATCAGACTGAAAACACTAGATCATGAAATGCTTAGCTATTAGAATGGAGATGGAGTAGTCTGTCACAGAAAGACCATGCTGCCTTTGGTATTGGGAAACTGCTGCACTAGTAGAGTGACAAATATAATGAAGTGGACCACTGTCATACAGTGTATGCAATTAATATGTTTTTTAGCTTTTATTGATTTTTTGAATGTAGAATTTTTCTTTGAGAGCAGCTAGACTTAGTGATAAAGTGTTTCACTGATGAATATTCAGGACTCAACTAATGTAGTATAAAAACTATAATTTGGTACCAAGAAATTATCTTCTGGCAACACACTATAAGAAATTAGCAATAGTGAGTTCTTGTGTAACTTATCAGTGTCCGTGTCAGTCGGTAATCAGTGTCAGTAGCTCAGTGGGTTGCACATGAGAATCGAGGTTGAAAGATCAAAATTGTGGATTCTAGCTCCACACCAGAAACTACAGGTAAAATCCAATGCTGACACTGCTGTGCAGCAGGAGGAAGGTGTTGCAATCCTGAGATGCTGTCTTTTGATGAGGTGTTAAATCAGGATCCCATCTGCCTGTGTTGGTGGTTGTTCAGCTGGACGTTAAAGATCTCATGGCACTTCTTGGAAACAGTAAGAGAATTTCCTGGTGTCCTGCCAAATTTCCCTATTCAATAATAATGTCATCAACAGCAACTTGAGTTGGTTGCAACCTGTATCTCTACCTTGGGATGAGGCTAAAAATAGGCAGAATTGTTCAGCCCTCCTTTCTCGGTCAACAAAATCTAACTAGCTAAACTAAAACTAAACTTTCCTAAGGTGAATACATGCATTATCCATGAAACACATTGTTTTAGGTACATTCTCTTTGTCAAATATTAAACTGGACTGTGATTCGCCTGTTCAACTGCACATTAATGCTTCCTGCGTAGACAAAGTTTTCTTGAAGTGTATTGCCATTTGTGAACTCTTCTTGATTATTTCTGTTTTGTATTGGTGGTTTCTACTTAGAGGTTTATAAAGGGTGATATTTATATGTCTGCTTTAGGTGGAGGGTAGAAGACTGTGATAACTGTGAGTGCCACACATTGTAAAGCAGCAATGTATGTTGATTGCCACTAGGTGCAGATCCATTGATCCAATAATTAATTAATATTCATGAGTCAGCAGTTATATGGGTTATGTGTAGTGAATGTGACTAGCCATGTCCCCTTGACAAAGAGGCAGTGCACCTCAAAATGCTGGAGTAGTGGCAGTCATCAACTGTTTGTGCACTTTCATGTAAATAAACTTTGGCAGGAACTCAGCTTATGTACTAGAATTTATTATTTCTAGTCTGTGTACCTACTCATAAGTTCCAGCTGCACCTTAACTCCACTCTACCACTGTGTGTGTAGTTTAGAGTGGCAGTTGCAAAGTCTGTGTGACCATGGAGAACCAGAGTGGATGGGTGGTTTACTTGGTTGTATCTTAGCACCACAGCACAAAATGGGTCTTTTGAATTGGCTTGTGGATGACTTCTGAAGTGGCAGTAAAATCCTAGATTATCAGCCAGAGCATGTTTTCAGAGACAAATGGAAACAGGGCTGAAACCAGTGAAAATACCACTTTGAATCAGTAGCAGAAGGAGTGGATAAATCACTGGGAAGGAGGTTGGAGCTTCTTGCCTTTAGGTTTGATAATAGCATTGACATGGGGAGACTAACCAATAAGCAGGAAATCTGTGCGTGTTTTTTTTTTTTCAGAGAGGCACCTAAGCAAAACAAAAAAAAAACAAGAAAACAAAGGAAAAGAAAAAGAAGTGGATGGGGGGAGTAACCACACGCAGGGCTTTCATGGAGAAAACAGCAGCTGGGAAGTCATAAACCTCTCCAGCCAGATCCTCACACACCAAATAACAGTTCTGAAAAAGGACTCAGCTTTATACCAACATCTAAAATGAACAAATTTAATATTTTGATGATTTTGTTTTATATTTTGAAAGTTTAATCTTTGTTTTTCTTGCAAATATTGAGGATAATAATAATCAAGTTGCTTCCCAGCCAGGTTGGGTTTAGTGTCCAGTAAGGAAGATCTTTCCTTTTAATATCTGCATTAGAAAATAAAACCATTAGTCCAATGCATAATAAACTTGAAGATATGCCCTGACAGGCAGATGATAGCTTTGAGACACCCCTAACCTGTAAAACAGCTCCTGTGTCAGTACCTCATGCCACTAGCTCTGAAAGCCCCACAAGACCACATGGAAGACATATATTTGAGGACAGAAGCAGAATGTTTAAACCTAAAACCACTTTCAGTCCTGGAATTATTGATCCAGCTATTAATTTGTTCCTGAGAAAAGTGACTCATGGGGCAGGATTTTTGAATGGAGGCACAGGGCTTGCAACATGCCCTGCACCATGGGACTTAGAAATCAGTGGTGCACAATCTCTTTGCTGCAACTGCATCCAATTTTCCAATCTTGGGTGCTGTATAGTTTCCATAATTTATAGCAGCTTGTGCCACATGTCCGGGCGTGAAGCCCCGTGTCCTTGGCTCTGAGTGTGGTGCAGGCTAGACCATAAAAATGTGGTCTAAGTCCTGCATTTGCTGCAAGGAGTTGCAAAATCTGATCAACTACCAGAAGTGCATAAACCCTATGCATCATATGTTCAGTGAACCGGGACATGCAGCATTCTCAAAGCTCTGAAAATCTGACCCACGAAGTTGAACAGTTGTTCAACAAGCCGTGGAACCTGAGCAGAGGTAATTTGAGGGAAAATGAATTAACTGCTTTAGAGGAATTGAGAAAAGGAGGATATAATTGTGCATCAGGCAGACAAAGGGGAAATGTGGTGGTGTTGAACAGGAAAGATTCTGGAAGCAAACAGGTTGCTTGGGGATATCGAAACATTAAAACGTAGCAAAAAAAAACATAGATATGTTTAAGATGGAGCAATTTAATGTAGTGGACAAAGCATTAGAACAGTGGGCTGTCACCCAACAGGAATCTGGAAATTAATTCTGGCCACATGCTGTTTCCGCAAAACACACACCAATATCCAGAAACCACAAGGGAGACCTATAGTCCTGGCTGCAGGATCCCTCATAGAAAACCAAAACAGATTTGTTGACTACTTTTTACAAGCATTTAGTAAGAAATTTGAGATTGTACACCCCAGATTCCACATACTTGATTATAAATCTGAAGGACATGGTTTGGGAATCAGAGCTCATTTGGATAGGTCTGCATGTTACTAGCCTTGTATACAAGTATACTGCATGACCAGGCAGTATAGCATTAGATCATTTTTACATAGAAATACTGATGCCAGTGCAACACCTGTCCCATTTCTGCTGGATTCTGTAGAATTCATCTTATCACACAGTTTCTTTACATTGAATGGAGACATCTTTCTTTGCAGAAATTGGGTACAACTATGGAGGCAACACTGGCCCCATCATTTGCCAATCTGTTTCTCAGATGGTGGGAGCAGTTATTTGTTTTCAGTGATGCAGATAACAAATTCTTGGGACAGAAGGTGCACTGGCACTGTTTTATTGATGACAGTTTAATCATCTGGAGTGGATCATGGGAACCAGCCATAAAATTCACTGATAAACTAAGTGACAATAATCTAAACCTTCCATTTACAGCAAACACTCATGTAAATGAATTGGAGTTTTGGAATCTTAAGCTGAAAGCCACTGCACTGGAGAAAAGATCAGTACAGCTGGGTTCCAGAAACCCACAGCAGGCAACACTGTGTTGCATGCAATCACTGTCCAGTTGCCACAGTTAATTGTCTCCATCCCTTACAGACAGTTTTTAAGACTATTTTGTAAATGCTCTAGACAGAAGGATTTATGTGAGCAGTGTTGAGAGATGAATTCTTGGGTCCCTTCTCAAAGGGGCTTTAGATTGAGGCAAGCTGTGGCAAATGGCAGCTTGCATCAATGCCTGGTGCACCAGGGAACCCAAGCACAGTTCTATATTGGGCAAGGTCCTGTGGCAAAGTCCCTCAGCTTGTGGCAATCCTGGCTGTGTGCAAACATGCGGCACATGCAGAGGGTTACTGTAAGCTGTGCAGTGGCCGTGGCATCAATCTAGGACAGCCCCTCAAGCCCAGATTCCCTATTAATACAAATGAAGATGTCCCTGGTGGTCTTGTGGCTCCCTCTCAATCCCCTATCCTCCATTGTTTAAATATATTCCTGGTGGTCTGGCAGACCCTCCCTGATCCTTGATGTCAGCTTTACAGTTAATTAATAATAACATCCATCCCTGGTGATCTAGTGAACCCCTCCTGATCACCGATGTCAGCCTTTTAGTTACCATTCTATCCCTGGTGGTCTGATGAACCCCCCACCCCCATCCCAGCAGGTAGTGCCCAACACCAACCTGCTCCCTCCAGCCTAAACCCAGAGCCAGCAACTGGCACAGCCTCCTCTCACTCTCATGGTTAGTTGCCACCTGACCTGTCACTGATCGCGGTACTGTATAATACAGTATGTGCTCATTGATTGACAGCTGTCAATCAATGAGTGTGCACTGTATTATACAGAATGCGCCCAGTGACAGATCAGTTGGCAGCTGGCTGTCGTGGTGAGAGGAGGGCTGTGCCGGTTGCTGGCTTGGGGTTTCGTTAGAGGGAGTGGGGTGGTGACACTACCTGCTGGGGTGGGGTGGATCCACTAGACCACCAGGGATGGATGTTATTACTAATTAACTATACACCAGCATCGGGATTGGGGAGGGTTTCCACTAGACCACCAGGGATGGGTGTTATTTATTAATTAACTATACAACCAACATTGGGGACTGAGGAGGGGTTCACTAGACCACCAGGGATGGGTTTTATTTAATAATTATAACCCCATCCTTTATCAAAAGCTCAAAGAATGGGGTTGTCCAATATGCATTAGGTGGGCCAATATGGATTTTTAAGATTGTCTAATAAATTGACAACATAACTCTCATGCCGTAGTGGTATCTGGTTATTTGTTGGTGAGTGCCCAATTCTTTTTGTTGAGTAGCATTAAGAAAGCAAGTACAACTGAAGAAGAAACACTGCTAGTACCTTCAGCATTTCAGTAGGTCTGGTAGGTTGCACACACCACCACCATACCAGACTCTGTCACCAGTAATTAGTGATCCTTTCTCCTGGGTAGCTTGGTTGTTTGCCTTGTTTCCTTCATGATGTCCATGTCAGACACTCAGCATATTATGCCGTGTGGGCAGAAAATAAAACATAGAACAGATCAGGATCAGGGCACCTTACAAGTGTGCTGCAATTTAATTTATAGGCACCCAAGATAAAAAATGCCAACAACTGGTCACTCTTGAAACACTGCAGTGTTCCAAATGTGTTCAGTGAAGAACCAATGGTAATACATAGCAGGGGAAAATGCACCTGTCCTGGCTTTGTGGTGTAGTGGATGGGTCTACCACCTCATAAACTACAGGCTCAGAATTTGACTAGAGTGTTGATCCATGGCAGTATGGAGTTAGTAATAGTAAATCTATAAGAAAATCGACTTAGTTGTCAAAGAAGAATATTCGTGAAGGCAGTTACAGGTGCCGCTGCCACAGGGTGCACTTGAGGGAAAAACATACATGAGCACCAGCTTGCTGGAGATTTCTTTTGGCTCTACTTTGCTGGGAGTAGAAACCAGGATGAGAACTGGGCACTGTGCCCTAGGCATCTGGAGTTTGATGGGACCAGGATATAATTGCCATCCAGAAAGGCTTCCAGGTAGTAAATGTTCAGCTCTCACAGCAGACTCCCACAGAATTGGTGTTTTCTGTCCATGAACTGCTCAGCAATTCACAAGATGGTTTATGCCAGTTCCTCAGAAAACCATGATTTACGGAAGCCAAACCTTATTCTTCGATTTATAACTGCTTCCTCTCTGGTCATGTTGCTGGAACAGATCTTGTATGGGAGGGACTATATCTGGAGGTAATCTACCCATATTAAACAATTCTTTTATTACGGTTAATGAACATTGCACTGTCATCTCCAAACCTTGGCTAGGAGGTGCAGAAGATCCTACTATAATTCTAAGACCTGCTAACAGATTTGAGTAGTGCTTTTGTATACTGCTTACATTGGCCTTTCTTTGTAATCTCCACCCTGAAGAGGTGCCTAATAGGATTGGGCTAAAGGACACAAGAGGCCCAGAAGATGAAGAGCAGTGGAGAAGAAGGAGGGTTGAGAGAGGGAGGATGATCAAAACACCTAGTTCTGGAGGACAGTGGCTGCTGAGTATTTACAGGAGTAATGGTGTGGTCAGCAAGCCTTAGAACCCCAGGCATTATTCTTTCGATTCTTTGTCTGGCTGACTGGTTTGAGTAGTACAAGTGTATACAGTTTAATTTGGCCTTTCTCTGTCATCTCAACCCTAAAAGAGGTGCCCAGCAGGGTTCAGGTTAAAGGACATAAGAGGGCTCAAAACATTTGAATGGCACTGAACTGAGAACCTTCTCCAGCACACAGAAGTAGAGCAATTGCAGGGAGGAGAGCAGTGGAGGAAACCTATGGGTATCCAAGACAAAGGTCAGTTCCCCTCTGGGCTTTACCCAGAGAGTCAATATGCCTACCCATAGACTTGAGTATGTGTGGTGGAATTTGCCTTGAGGCAGAAGTTGTCCCTCCTTTTAAATGACTGTCCTGAAAAGAGAGAGGAGATGAGGCAGAGTTATGCTAGTAGGATTCTAATATGCTGCACAAACCAACAGAAGTCATCACTTCACCAGACTCTGTAGTCAGTAGTGGTCCATTTGGATTCTTCAGATGATGTTTCATTTGCTTGAGTATGGCAATAGGACATGTGAATACACTGGGTGGTAAGGAATAGTGTCATCAATCTGCAGTTTGATAGTTTGGACTCTATGATGCAGATGACAGATGTCAGATGATTTTTGAAGGCTACTTGCAGCAAGATGATATTCTGATCTGAACTTGGAAGAACTGGATGAATTATTCAGTCCTCAGGAAGCCATAATAAGCATGGGTCATAGCAGCTTATAGACTGAAGTCAACTGGTTGACACTGAAGAGGTGAGGAAATCCATGAGGCTTGAGTTACAAGTTCAAATTGATTGGTATCTATTTCATTAATTTATAGGGCTTTGCCTTTAATGACATACAGAAACATTTTGAGTAACTAATTTGAGAGGTCAGATGGAGGTTGAGTTAAACAGCAAAGGTAATACACATGTTGAATGATGGCAGAGTGCTATTTGATGAAGAAACTGAGCATTCTATTTTTGGGGAGAAAAGATGGAAAAGCAAAGCCTTGTTGAAGAGAGATTGTAAAAGGAACAAGGGCTGAGTTTGTACAGGATGTAGAATACCTTCTGCAAGCTGAAGTGTAAGCTGTTTTCTTTCACGTCAAGCTAGTGATGACCATAGTACCCCAAGCAGGCTGACTCAAGAGATAGTTCATGGAATTTGATGATCAGAGCGATTCAAAGGTAGTGTCATACAGGTGTCTACTGTAGCTTTTGCATTGAAGAATGGCTGAAATGAAAGTGAGATAGAGAGTCAGCAGGATGAGTAGCAGTTCCTGGAAAGTGTGCACAATGGTGTTGAAAATTGTTACAGACAGATGTTCAGGTCAGTTTATGAAAGGCCATGACTAAAGGAGTGGATGATTAGTCTTTATTAATGGTTGCTGGATTGTTTGTCCAAGTAGTTAACAAGGGCAAGGGAATTCTATTTGGAACAATATTAAAGAAGTTACCAGAAAGCAGACAAAATCTCACCCACCATGCTGGTCGTGAGATGGTATCACAAAAACAAAGTCCATGCTCTTCTGCAGCTCACAAAACAAGCACTGGACCATCCTTCACTATTGCAAACTGCTAGGTGCAATCCTAGAACAAGTGCAAACCTTCAAATACCTTTGAATCACTCTTGACAGTTGTTCATCCTATGGGGCTCACATGACAATGTTGCCAAAGTGACTAACATAACGATTGGCCTGCTTTTACAGGCATAGGCAATGCTCTAACTCCGAAGCCTTAAGGATCGCAGTTCAGAGCTCAGTGATCTCAACTATCGACTATGGCCTCATCATCTATGGTTCCACTTCCACCACCGCCTTCAGGTGCATATCTATGGCTTTGAACAAAGCTTGCCGACTCATCACTGGATCCCATTGTCTCATCCATATGTGTGACCTATATGCCCAAACTGGTTGGCTTCAACTCTCAAGCCACATCAAGTATCTAACATGCATAATGGCTAAGAAAACATTGATGGGCTTTGCCCTCCCTAGAGTTCAAGCTCTGCTACAACCTGCACAGAATCCCTGCCTCACCAGGGCTTTGAATCTCAATTACTGCATATTCCAAGATGCGGACCTCACAGGGACAAAAATCCTTTGCCTACAGTGCTCCCAGCTGGCTAAATGGTCTCACCAGGGACATCTCATCCCTACCTAAGCTAGGCCCATTCAAATCTAAACTCCCTATTCCTCTCTGACTCTAGCATATGCAAATGTTCTTCTCTAACCTGCTGTTCCTTTTGGCACTTGTCCTTTCTCATCCACCCCACTACCTCCCCTCTACCTTCTCCCTCCTGCTACTACTTGAACTTTCCACTTGCACTTCCTGTGTGTTTTATGGGCTTAAGTGGCTCTAATTTGCTCACGAGTGATTCACAGAGTGAAGGTGAATTCGTAGTGCTCCACAACGTAAAGCAGAGTACTATTACAATGGGTAATGCAAGTCCATTGAAAACAATGACTTTGCATTACTCTGCCTTTACAAAACCACTACTCCACTCAATTTTAAGGCAAAGTATATTGAAAACAATGTACTTCTCACTTAGCTCTTGTTTTTAAGCTCCAAAAGGAAATTTTGTAGTGATTCATAGGATTTCAGGTCACAAGGGCTCTAGATTGTTCTGCACAGCCTCAGTTTGGTGTAGTTTGTGTAGGAAGCTGTAGAGACAATCTGCTCTGAGAGCTCTCTGCAATTCAAACCTTCTAAAAGCTGTTAAAAAGCCTTTTGAGTAATGTTTTTGCTGAAACTTTAGTTCATCAATTATAGGAAACCCTCTTGTGCTCATATCATTGAACATTTATTGTTTGTGTGTGAATTTTGAATGTTAATGTACAACATTCATCTGTGTACTAAGTAGACAGTGGAAGTGTGCTTTGGGGAGGGGCATATCTGTGGTGTAGGTAGATTATCTTGGAGAAAAAGACAGTGCTTTCTGTTTTGGTGATATTTTTCTTGTATAACTGTGTTAATGTACATGGTGGCTGTGTGGGTGGATGCTGCCAATATTGTTGTCCACTCACCTTACTTCACATTTAAGGTGGAATGACAATGCAATGTAATAATAACAAGGCGAAGTGAGCCTTTCCTATAGGGCACTCCAGCGTAGTAAAGTGCCAATGCGAAGTGGCCACTTGAGTTCACTTCGCTGGTGGATTTTAAATTCGTTGTATCTCTACTCACCAAGTTCTCATTATTAATGATATCCCTGTCCTCTGCATGCCCCTAGTACCACCTAATCTGTATGCACTCATGTGATGATAAACAACTGTAACCTGTTATCCTGTAATAATTAATGTCCTGTTTGTTTTTCTTATCCTGTTGTGGAACCTTTGTAAAGGAGCCTTGGCTCAAAGATAATTGTAATCCTAGACTCTAATAAATACAAAAAAATAAAAAATGGTTGGATGAGAGAGATGCCCATCTTAGAGCTGCAGCAACAATTAAGTATATTTTAAATAAGGTAGGCGTTGTAGCAAATTTAGGTATCTTGAAGATGCCAGGAGGCCATGGAAGGGTGAACTAGAGTTCCATGGATGGCAGCTAATCCACATGATAGTGTTGCATCATTAGCCTTTTCTAGTTGATAACAGAAAAGGATCGAGGTAGAATAAAGATCTCTCATTGGATGATTCAAGGATTAGGTACCATATCTGTAGATCTTGTGGTATGATTCTTATGGTATAGTTCAAGTATCCTATGAGGGATATGAGATCTTTATGTACAAGATCATTTAGACTGGAGAGAGACTGGAGAATTAATCTGGTTGGTGTGTCCTTAGAGAGGTGTGCTTCCATGTAGTCAGATCCAAGACAATGCTGGGAACATCCAGGGATGTGACTGATCCAACATTTATCCTCTACTAGTGATATACCAAGGGCCCAAATTAGGTTAGTGAGACAGGTGATGTCTTCAGCTGGTGGAGATGTTGGAGGGTCCATTAGTAGTAGCAGTAAAATTTTATTGTTCAATCTTAAAAGATCATTACAAATGCATAAAGACAATGTACCACCATCCTTTTGTTTTAAAATTTACATCATAAATAGTTTATTCATAAATATTTTAACAACCTCACTATGTGTTAATATAATTATTGTTTTAACTCACTTTTCTTATTTGTTGTATATCTACTAAAAAGTTTGCAACTCTCCTTATTATAATTTCATCTTCTTTTCTTAACGAACATATGAAATTTGCCAGCAGATAAAGGCTAGAGGTCTATCAAGTCTGTTTCAAATGTGCAGCTAGCACCCCTTATCCTGCAGCTGCCCCTCCTTCCACCCTTTCCCTTCATTAACCCTCCCCCTTGTCCTGTCTCATCCCCTTTTGAAGCAGTTCACTGTTCTACTGGATACCATTTCTGCAGGTAACGCATTCCACCCAACCACCACCCTCTCTGTAAAAAGTGTCTCCTCATCTCCTCCTGAACCTTCCTTCCTCCCTCCCTCCCTCCAGTTTCTATATCATGGCCCCTGGTGTCCCTCCCTCCCTTACTTTGAACAGCCCCTCTGTACCTGTCTTGTTTATTGCTTTCATGTACTTAAAGGTTTCAATCATGTCCCCTGTTCCTCCTCCCTCCAGTGAGTACATGTTCAACTCCCTCAGCCTCCTTTCGTATGATAAGTCCCCAGCCTCTTGATCATCTTTGTCACCCTGTGCTGCACCCTCCAGTAACTTAATGTCTCTCTTCAGATATAAGCCAGTACTGCACACAGTACTCAAGGTGTGGTCTAACTAATGACCTATACAGTGGCAGAATCACCTCCTTCCTCGAGGATATACCGCTGCAATACAACCCAGCATTTTGTTGGCCTTGCAGCTGCCTTCCTACATTGTGCCGAGTTGTTCATTGACCCTGTAATGAGCACACCCAGATCCTTCTCCTCCTCTGTCTGGGCTAGATGCACTCCCCAAGCTGGTAACCTCCTTGGTTCTTCATCCCAAAATGCAGCACCTTGCACTTTTTGGCATTAAACCCCAGTTGCCAGGTGTCTAACCAGGTTTCAAGCTTTGCCAGATCATCCTGCAACCCCTGCCATCTCCCTAGGTCATCTACCACTGCTCGACCTTGGTATCATCAGCAAACAGACTGATCTTGCTCTTCATGTTCAATGATATGTCTGCAATGAATATCCCAAACAACACTGGTCCCAACACCGTGCCCTGTGGAACACCGCTCGTCACCACCCTTGGGTGTGAGAGCTCCCCACCCACCACCAGCCTCTGTTGCCTTCCCTGATGCCAGTTTCCTACCCATCTCACCAGCTTTGCACCCACCCCTGTGCCTACTAACTTACTTCCCAGCCTTCCATGTGGCACCGAGTTGAATGCCTTACTGAAGTCCAGATACAGGACATCCACTGCATGGCCCCTGTCCAGTTGCCTAGTTACCCAGTCATAGAACTCCACCAGGTTGGTTTGGCAGGATCTGCCCCATATGAAGCCATGCTGTCTGCAGTCCTGTAGTCCTTGGCCTCTAGGAGGGCCACCAGCTCTCCTTCAGGATAGTCTCCATTAGCTTACCCATGATGGATGTGAGGCTCACTGGTCTGTAGTTTCTGGTTCAACCTTGGGGCCATTCTTGTGGAGGGGCACCACATGAGCCATCCTCCAGTCCTGAGGTACATACCCTGAATGTAGTGAGGCATTAAATAGGGTCTGCCAAAGGTCCTGCAAGGACCTCTGTCAGCTCCTTCAGCACCCTGGGGTGGATGCCATCTGGGCCTGGCGCCTTGTCTACCCTCCATGCCTTCAAACCCTCCCGAACTCTGCCTCCATGATTTCCCCATCTGTCACCCCTTTCCCCCATTTCTGCCATTTCTCCCCTGGGTGTCACCCTCTTCTTAGTAAATACTGAGTAGAAGTACTCATTTAGTGCTTCTGCCTTATCGCACCCTGCTTCCACCTAACCCCTCCTTCCTAATCCTTACTATGTGGTCCTTACAGCTTTTTTCCTCCTGATGTACCTAAAGAAGTCCTTCTCCCCTTCTTAATGCCTTGTGCCAGCCTGATTTGTGTATTTTGTCACCATATTCCAAAGAAAGTAGAACATCCCACAACCACTTTTTCCTAGCCTCTTCATATCAGGGCATTTTAGTATAATATGTGGTAGATTCTCTATATCCCCAATAACATTTGGAATATACAGAATATTTTATTTTATTAAACTTAGCAGTAAGTACATTCGAATCTTGAAATTCTACTCTAAACCTTGCATAGGTTTTTCTCATGTTGGATCTTCTAAAACATCAAGGTAGTGTTTGTACTTATGTGTTAATAAATTACTACTGTAGCATATGGAACATCTTGAGTTTCTTATTTTCTCCATATCTTCTCTTGTATTTTTAATCAGTAACTTCTTTTATATATTTTTGTATTGTACTGATATCAAGATGTTTTGAATGTTAAATCCAAAAGTGATTCCAATCATACTGACATTAAAATTTTTTTAGCTTTTAACAACCATGGAGATTGCCATAGCCATTCACCTGCCAGAATTTATTTTCTTCTAAACACTTTCTTACCATTCTATTTTCCTGTAAGACATTTACTCTAATCCAGAAATTTATTACTGGTGCTTCAGCTCTATGCTAACAGATTAGCAGACCCTGTTTCTGTGTGTACATAAATGGCTGGAATTGATGTCGAAAACCCAGAGTGAGTCTCAGTAGGTGCATCACTGTTTTTCTAAGCATGTTATATACTTATGATCCCATAATTCAGCTCCATATAAGATTTGGGAGTTATATTTTGCTTCAATCGCAGCTAACAGGGGCCTAATAGAATGTCCTACAAACCTTGTATTGAATCTTCTAAGTGCCAAAGATGTGTTTATAACCTTTTTGAAATGAGGTACAATGAAACTTCCAGCAAAGGTTTTAGAGAAAACAAGACCCAAATATGCATACTCATTTGTAATCTGTAGAGGCTGTGATTTTATAACCCTTTTCCCTAATTATTTTTACTACCAAATAGTATAATGTTTGACTTTGTCATATTTATCCTTAAACTTATTTCATCAGCAAATGAGTCCAATAAATCAAATTTTCCTGCAGACCCTTGGCAATTAATGAAAGTAATATGACATCATCTGCATATGCCATTCCTGGACAGTATTCTGAGCCAATGTTTGGTGAGTCAGTCTAGGACTTTGCAATTTTCCTAATAAAGGGTCAGCTAGGATACACCCCTGCCTAACCCTGAGATTAGTTGACAATTGAGTAGATAAGTTTCTTACTAGATCTAATCTTATTTGTGCCCATGTACTGAATACAGTAATCTAACTGCATTTATAATCACAGAATCTATTCTGCAGTTATATAGTAGATCCCAAAGCTTACTTCTATTGATAGTATCAAAGGCAGTTGAAAAGTCAATATACTGTATGCTGGAAATAATTTTGATGCCTTAATTTTACATATTTTTCACATAGATGGTACAGAATAAAGCAGTTATCCATTGTTGATAATGTTTGTCCATTAGTTTATTAGATATAATAGGAACATTTTGCATGAGTTCTTTTAGTACAGATTCTTAGTGACATTAACAGGGTAGGAGGATTATCTCCATTCCAGGCTGGTATCCACCAAACATTCTCAACAATGGACAACTGCTTTATTCTGCACCATCTATGTGAAAAATATGCAAAATTAAGGGTCCATGAGAAGAAGTCATCTGGTAGAAGCAGGACAATTCCATCTGATACTGTAAGGATGCCATAGATCAGAAAGAATCAGCAAAACCTTGAAGGCATCAGCAGTGTCTGCTTTGGATAACCAAATATGGTGTCCAGTGAGTTTGATACTGTGTATAGCATCACTGATTTGTGCTTGAGAGAAAAGGCCTCAGAAGATATAAAGGAACTGATGCTGGGCCAATTGACTGGTGGGAGCTAACAGATAGATGATAAGGAATCTCTAGCATGAACTTGAGTTGTGATCTTTATAGGCTAATGCTGTATGTGGGGAAGGCACTTTTGAACTGACCTATTAAGAATCCTTTCTGTACTGCATGCTGAAGAAGTGCTTGATCTATGTCAGTGTCTTTGTCTGTTGATTAAAGATCTTTACAGATTAGAGATGATGAAGGGATAGTATGTAAACTTGTACCAGTTCCTTGAGAGAATCATAAATGAAGAAAGGACACCACATGTTGCTCTGGATGGACAGTTAGCAGCTGAGCAACAACAGAGATAGATAGATGCATAGATGGATGCCCTAGTCATTGGCTAGTCAAGAGTGGATTTGGATATGGTCACTTGTGGCATACCTGTTTGGAGAGCTTTGCCACAGGATACAGAGAGTGCCAGAGAGGCACGAGGAAATGAAGAGATTGATCAGAAAATATGAGAACAGCAAGTCATTTTGGTCTTGTTTTATAGTGAATGTCGAACTTGGTATATAGAATGACTTGACGTGTGCCATCAGTTTTGGAACAGTCCATTCCTTGGCAGATATATTGAGTTAGAATGATTTTATTGGTCTTGAAGGAGACAAGTCTTGAACAGCTAAATGCTGGATCTTTTGGGTCTGAGAGGAATGGCAGATGGATAAAGGCTGGGAGGTCATTGTGGCTGGAACAAAGTATGGAGGATGAGTTAAGGAGCTGATGATGGGCTTAGAGGAAGGCTTCATTTTAGGAGGAAGCCAAGGCTGGATGTCCACCCTGTCTCAGCATGTGCACCTGTAGCAGGACCTGATTCCTGAGCAAAGCTATTGCTAGGACACAGCAACAGGTTACTGTTCTATACAGCTGTTGCCTGCCATTATGACACCGTGTCCTAGGAGTTTTTTCACTCTGCACTAATCTAAAGGGAGCTAGATTTACAGCTGAAGAAAGACATAATAGAGAAAACCCCTAATTCAGCATCTGCTGGAAGAACATGGTTCTAAAGGGAGCAATGTCACCTTGAGACACTCAGCCAGGAGGCTTTAGAGTCCTATGTCATGCATAGAGGCAGAAGAAATTGGAGGAAGTCAGAAGAGCTCTAACGGTTGCAACAGTGCTACATACTATTGTCTTTCCTGCAAAAGTCAGATTGTATACGATAAAAGAGTCCATAGTACTGATTGAGCACATGCAAACAAGTGGGCTTGTATGGATGTATTCCTAGAGCCTGATGACATGGAGGTAGAATTTGACCAGCTGGATGAGAACTGCTGAAAGGAAGGACTGACGTTGATGGAGAGTATGACTGAAAAGGTATTGAATATATGAATGCATATTGAAGGTAAATCATAGTTAAAAAAAACCTGGCCACAAGCAAGAAACACTACAGTAAATGCTGTAGGAAACTATGACAGAGACAATAAATGCTGAAGCAGACTGACTGATGGAGCAAGGCTGGCTGACTGAGTAAGGTTAACTGAATTGTCTGAGTAGGAGGGAAGAGCTATCTGGACATGAAAAGAGGGATGGAAACAGTTCCACTAAGTCGCTTTGACAACTTGGTTGTCAAAGGACTTTACTGTGACACCACTTTGCCGACAACGATCACATCACTGAGGCACAGTGTCGATGGAGTCAACAGCACTGGAATCATTTACTGTTTGTGGGGAGCTTTGCCCCCACACACTCCCATGTGGGAGACTCTGCCCTCCACACAGTCCAGAATTATAGATTCCCAGCCCTGGGGTGAGGGGCGATGTCAGGGGACAGCAGCTAACACCAGGAGTCAGTGTGTTGGCACATCACTGCAACAACCTGTTCAAAACTGTGGATGTCAAATGGGTTGTGTCACTGTGCCGGATTCACTGTCGGGGTTTGCTCTCCCAACGTGATATGGATGGAAACATGCCCAGCTGGAGCATGGCAATGCTTTTATGATTTTGAACCAGAAAACTGTTTTGATAGCAGAAGGTAATTATCCTGGTTGCTGAGCTTGGATATTACTGTACTAATAAATTGTAAATGTACAGCCTTAGGTACAACATAGACATGGCATAGAGGAAAACCTGCAATCCACTCCTGCATTTTGTCTGAATAAAGAAAATGTTCCTGTTATTTGTTCTTCTGGTTTGAGGGTATTGCTGTTCTTACATTGCAACATTGTTACTATAATAGAAATGCCATGCAGCAAGATTATGAATAGTTGCAGACTGAAAACTCTGAAATCCTTAGGCTTGGTGGTGCTGGAGCCAGAATACCACTGCAGACAGTTTATGACAGTTGAGACCTACAGAAACTGTGAGATCCTTAGGCTTGGGGTGCTGCTGGCAGAAAGCAAAGCAGTAGAGTGCATGGGCTTGATTTTCAAAACTAAAACTATGAAGCAAGGTGCCTGTGCCAAATGGGTATGATGCAGGTGGTATCTTGCATCATAGTTTGCAGCTATCCTAATTTCTGAATGCCGCTGCAATGAAATTGGGATGCCCCATGCCATAGCTACCCTGTGCCACACTTGTGGCAGAAATATCCATACAGCAGGTTGCAAGGGTGGTTGCACCATAGTGAGCAATGATGCACCATCCCCTTTTTGTAATTCCAGAAGCCCCACCATGGTCACAACATGGGCTGACTTTGGACCAACCAGAAGGTGGTCTAAGGGCCCTGCACTGCTGCCTGGCAGTGTGGTGATGGGGAAGGACCTGGAAGGTGGGGACTGGGTGCTGATGAAGCCCTGCTGGTACCTGGAGTAGCTAGAGGCCAGTGGGGCACAGGACCCAAGGCAGCATGATGTCACAGCAGGAAGGTCATGTCAGACAAACCTAATAGATTTCTTTGACTGGGTGATCAAAGTAGTAGTAGACCAGGGAGGGGCTGCGATTGCTCTCACCTTTGCCCCAGGAAGCCTCTGCTACTCCTTTAGGGTTACACCAAATGATTCTCCATTCCGATGAATTGCTGAAGACTCCAACTTAACTTTAAATTCAGCACAGTTGTGGTGAAAGGGGTTCTGACTGGTGTGATCTAGCATTATCAAGAGCATGCACACCTTAGACAACTTCCTCAGAGAATGGTCTCAAATTTGTACTACAGATTAGTTGTTCCTTCCTCCCAGTCATGGAAAGCACAAAAGGCATCTTTTTTCTCTTGTAGCTCTCAGATTCTACTCATTGTTCTTCCTTAAAGCAGATGTGAACTCAGGAACTTCAGATGACTGACCCTTGGATCCACAAAACTGCATTCTCTCTCACCCCTGGATTGAAACTAAAGAGTCCAGCAGGAAAACTGAAGATTTTACCAAACTAAGGTGAGAAATAACAGGGTTGTCTTTGACAGAGCCCCAGTGGCAGACCTCCTGCCACTCTGACTGCCACACTTGAACTTAGAGATGAACATCCTAAGCTCCGAAGAGCAGCTAACTCTAAAATGGTTATGCTGCTGTGAGAGTTATAAATTACATAATCATCCTTCTCTCACACTAGCTGAGTAAATCATGATGTCATTATGTAGAAAGTCCCTAATGAGCTCCCACCAGCTGCCTTCTTCTACCTGCCTAAGACTAGTACTAATGGGATTCTAGTAACCTGAGGGAACTGGGTTGTTACACGGGGTTGTGTCAGCACTACCATGCTGAGCAAGGCTGACTCCAGGGCAAACTGCACATGTGCGAGTATCATGCATGCACAGTACTGTAATCACTGCAATATTATGGCTGACTCCTGTGTGGCAAGAGCACAGCATATTCTATTCACTACTCTTGCCGCTCCTAAAAGCTCTCCACAGCCATATTGGCTCTAACCAGAGTTTGTTTTGTTGGGATTTTAGCCAGCACTGTTTTTATATTTGCAAAGTAGTTTGTATAGGCTTTATTTTCTTTATATTATATATGTCTATAGATATAATATTTATACATATAAACTCTGTTTATCTTGTGAGTAACTTCAGAAGGATTTAAATACTGCATTTGGGTAGACCCTTGGAGGTAGCTAGATTGTCTACTAGGATTTTCTGACAAGTTAAACTATTTTTAAATAAATTACAGGTGGCTGAGGGGTGAGTAAGGAGCTTGTAACTCTGCTTATCTTGGAAGTAACTTCACAAGGGTTTGAATACTGCATTTTGGTTGTTTCTTGGGGGTAGCTGGATTGACTACCAGGATTTTGGGACAGAAATTATTTTAAATAATTTACTGATGTGTAGAATTTTGTGATAGTTAAACTATTTTAAAATAAGTTACTGTGGTTAAGAAGTTGTCATAACAAAACCTGCAGCATGAATTGAAACACAGACAGCCTCAGGTGCAGAAAATTGTTTTCCTCATTGTTTTCAGACTACAAAGTGTTGTATTGGATCAGGAAAGGTTGCATCATAACCATTGTCAACCAATTGCCCTGGGTAGAGACTTCCAGACTTTAATCAGATTACTATAAACTACTGGTGGCTACAATATTTAGAGACACAAAGCACATCTTCTGACCTGGAAGGACACTACTTCTTTATTCAGCTGTGTGGAAATTCTATATTGCACTTGATATCTGCAACAACGGCACTTTTGCTCAATTCTGTGGAGGTGAAACTAACTACCCTTGGTAATTGCTTTTTATTTACATATTTATTTAGTGTTTAACCAAGAAGGGGCTTGCAAACTTGTTTATCTCTGAGTAACTTCAGAAGGATTTAAATACCACATTTGGGTAGACCTTGGAGGTAGCTAGATTGTCTACTAGGATTTTCTGACAGTTAAACTATTTTTAAATAAGTTACTGTAGGTTAGCTGAATTACTATAAAGGGCAGTACTCACCAGGGTGGTGGAGCAGTGGTGTATTTGATTGTTTCTAACAGTCACCTATGGTTGTGGACTACCCACCCCTCCCCACCCCCACCTCCAGGTGTTGCATTTTCTTTATAGCCAAAGTTCTGACATCACTTCCTTAACAGGTCTTGGGCAGAACCATCATATTTTCAATAACCCATCACAATGCATAAAGGGTAAGTCACACCACCAAAAATATATATATTACATATTGTATATTATAACCGAGAGAGACATGGGGAGTGATGCAATGCACTGGTAGTAGGGGCAGCAGTTTTCCAGGAGACATTCTGGAAACTGCATTGCTGTCCTATTTGCAGGCAACTGTCAGCTCTGAGGGAGAAGATTGCCCACCTCCAGGCTGAACTGGAAAGGACTAAAGAGGCCTCCCCACCCAAAGAGCACCACTGCCACAACCAGAGGTTGCCAAGTATAAAGAGCAGTTAGACCACAGTGGATTCTGGGAGGGTGCGGGTGGTGGAACAGAGGTGAAGACCCTTAGTTGTACCTCTACACAAATCATACACCAGTCTAGCAGAGCAAGGTTCCTCTATGATGGTACCCTCAGTGGAAACCAAGAAGAATGCTGAGGACATCCACAAGGAAGACCCACAAAGGGTGGCAAAGGGACACCACAGGGGAAGGAAACAGCTTCTGATAGGGACTCAATTTAGGGGGTAGAACTGGGAAGGGAGAGGAGAAGAGAGGTAAGTATGGTGCCTGCCTGGTGACATGCCTTGAGGGACAAGAAGTGAATCCTCATGATTGCAGAAGCAGCATCACAGAAGAGGGCACTAGATATCATTGTCCACATTGGGACAAATGACCTAGCTAGGCATGGGAGTGCAGTGCAGGATGAATTTGTGGAGTTTGGGAGGGGCCTCAGATAGGTAGCAAGCATGGTTACCTCTCAGAGGTGCTGCCAGTCCATGGCAGGGGTGAGACTAGGTACTGCACACCATGCAGTTTAATGAATGGTTGCAAAACTGGTACAGAGCACAGGGCTTTGGCTTCATTGGGGACTGGGATACACCTGGAGAGATGAAGGTCTGCACTGGCATAATGGTCTGCATCTGTCCCCAAAGGAACTAAGCTCCTAAGTGACAGGTTTAAATGCTTCCTTGACAAGCTTTTAAACTAGCCAAGAGGAGGTGCTGATAAGAGGCAGGAATTTTCAAGCCTCCCCCACAAAACATGGCAGGTAGTAAGGTAAACACTGAGGTACAGAGCTCAAACAGAGGGCAGGACAGGGTAAATGGAAAAATAGACAAGGGCATAACAGTAGGGATGGGGAGAAGGATAAAGACAACATTAAATGGAAGGCAATGAGTACCAATGCCTGTAGTCTGGGAAACAAACTTCCTGAGCTAGTAGCCCTGTTGGAAGATAAAAACTGGATATTGTGGCAGTCACAGAAACATGGTACATGGAGAACCATGACTGGGATGTCAACATACTGGGGTACACAGTCTACAGAAGGGACACAGAGGGTAAAAGAGGAGGTGGAGTAGCTCTATACATAAGGGAAGGATCAAAGCTACAGAACTAAAAAGTAAGGAGGAGGACAAGAGGCACTCTGGGTCACCTTGGAGACAGGAATGGCATCACAATCCGCATAGGGTTGTATACAGACCCCAGTCTCAAGGGAGGAAATGGACAAGAAAATGATAGAGGACATTCTCAAAATGGCTGAAAAAGGGAAGATACTGTTGATGGGGACCTGAATATGCAAGTTGTTAACTGATGACATGTACTACAGCCACATCCAAGAGCAGGGTCATGCTCGATGCCCTGCAGGGGTAGGCCTTAGACAGCTAGTGTTGGAACCCACTCGAAGGAGCAATACTAAACTTGGTACTCTAAAATGGAGAGATGATCACAAATTTAGAAGTCAGTAGACATCTGGGAACAAGTGACCACTGCACAGTGTGCTTCACAATAAGCACAAACCATGGAGACAAGCCATACAAAAACAAGGATACTGGACTTTAGAAGGGCTGACTTTGGCAAAATGGGTGAATACCTGAGGAATGCACTAGCAAATAGCCAAAAGGAGGGATGGAAGAACAATGGAGAATATAAAAACTGCTATCATAGAGGCAACAAGCCTTTGTGTGGGACAAATAAAGAAAACAAAGCGGAATAAAAAACACTATGGTTCTCAAAAGAGGTGGCAGAGAAGGTTAAGGAGAAAAGGCTGCATTCAAAAAGTATAAGGAATCACAGAAGGAGCACGACAGGAAAGAAGTGGGAAGGCAGTCAGAATAGCAAAGGCCCAAACTGAGGAAAAAATAGCCAACTCAGTTAAGAGGGGATAAAACCTTTATAGGTACATTAGGGAGCATAGAAAGGTTAAGGGAGGAATAGTGAAGATTAATAAAGGAGAGGGAGGTGGGCAGAGGAGACGTGAAAAGGAAGAGATACTGAATGAATACTTTTGCTCAGTATTCACAAAAGAAGATGAGGAGGAGTTACCCAAACCAGACAATAGAAGCACTCTGGGTAGGTTGACACCAATCCATTTACAGAAGAAGAAGTCCTGAAAGAACTTTAAAAACTCAAGGTGGACAAAGCAATGTGGCCTGACGGGTTTCACCCCAGAATCCTAAAAGAACTAAGGGAGGACCTAGTGACACCACTGACCATACTTTTAACAAATCATGGGAGGATGGTGTGGTACCTGAGGACTGGAAGAGGGCAGATGTGATTCCCTTCACAAAAGTGGGAGCAAGGCAGAAGCAGAAAACTACAGACCTGTAAGTTTGACCTCAGTGGTAGGGAAAATGATGGAATCACTCTGAAAGAAAGAACTGCTGAGTACCTAGAGGCCAGCAGGGCACAGGACCCAAAGCAGCATGGATTTACAGCAGGAAGGTCATGTCAGATGAATCTAATTGATTTCTTTGACTGGGTGACCAAAGTAATAGACCAGGGAGGGGTTGTGACATGGCCTACTTAGACTTTAGCAAAGCATTTGACACAGTCCTGCACAAAAGACTAATAATTAAGTTAGCCAGCATGGGAGTGGGTTCCAGGGTGGTAGCCTGGGTAGCAAACTGGCTGCACAACAGGACACAGAAGGTAATAGTGAATGGAATACATTCCGAAGAAAGGAGGTTACTAGTGGAGTACCTCAGGCTCAGTACTGGGTCCAGTCCTCTTTAACATCTTTATAGGTGACATTGCAGAGGGTCTGAGGAAAGGTATGCCTCCTTGCAGATGACACAAAGATCTGTAACAGAGTTGATACACAAGGAGGGGTAGAAAGGATGAGAAGGACTTGTCAAGGTTGGAGGAATGGTCAGACATATGGCAACTTAGATTCAATGCAAAGAAGTGCAAAGTAATGCACCTGGGAAACAAAACCAGAAGAAGAGTACACAATAGCAGAGAAGGCACTAACAACAACAAAATGGAAAGGGACTTGGGGATAGTCATATTAAATGACTTAAAGGTGGGTAAGCAATGTGAGAAGACAGTAAGGAGAGCCAGGAGATACTGGGATGCATAGGAAGGGCATCACAAGTAGAAAAGGAAGTGGTTATCCTCTATACAGACAGTTGGTGAGACCCCATCTGGAATACTGTGTGCAGTTTTGGAGACTCCATCTATGCAAGGACATAGACAGGATGGAAGCAGTCCAGAGAAGGGCAACTAAATGGTGCAGGGTCTGCATCAGAAACCATATGAAGAGAGACTAAGAGAGCTTAATATGTACACCCTTGATGAAAGGAGGGACAGGGGACATGATAGAAACTTTAAGTACCTCAAGGAATCAACAAAGTCCAGGAGGGTAGCATCTTTCAGAAAAAGAGATGTGTAAGAATAAGGGGCACAATTTAAAGATAGAGGGGATTGGCTCAGGGTAATGTGAGGAATTTTTTTCACAGAGAGAGTGGTGGATGCATGGAACCGCCTTCCTGGGGAGGTTGTTGGGTCTAAAACAGTGGGGAATTCAAACATGCATGGGACAGACATAAGGCAATTGTAGTGGGGGTTGAAGGAAGTAGCAGTTGGTTAACTAGAATCTGCAGCTTATCCAATAGGAAGGAAATGGGCAGACTGGGGGCCAAGTGGTCCTTATCTGCCGTCAAAGTCTATGTTTCTATGTATGTATGTATGTATGTATGTATGTGTATATATATATATATATATCCTCTGGTTATTCCACTTTTCCAACTCTCTTTTCTGACAATGTTGCCTTTAGTTAATCTTTTTCTACTTAGATTTTTGGCCTTTTCTCCTCTCTTTAAATTTATTTTGCCTTACTCTTGATATATATTTTATATTTTAATACTTTTAAGAGAAGAAATGAGTGTGTGGTGGTTCTGGTTCTGGGACTTGGAGTAGTAGAAGGGTAGTGTTGATGGGAGGGAAGCACCTTCTATCCCCCATCCAATAAGTCTGCAACTGGCATCAGTGACAACAGAAGCACCAGAAGGAGAGAGGGCAGCCACAAGGCAGCAGCAGTAGTATGTGCTCAAAGGGGCACACACATTTCCCCACTTCAGCATGTCAAAGCAGCAGCCCCCGTTGGCCTCCCAGTACCAGCACCAGCACCAGCACAAGCATCAGGCAGTGTTACTCTTGTGCCTCCCCATAGTAACAGCTGTTCATCCAGAAGCATGAGAGACATCAACCTGTGGCTCCTCCCTTGTCAGAAACACAAGTTCCACATCTGGATTTTTCAAATGGACCCAACTGACAGCAGTGTGGCCCTGCACACTGTGCAGTACCAGTGCAAGGTATGGAAAGAAGAGCACTCTTCTGAGGACCAGCGGGCAACATACCCAGCTAAAGAGTAAGCATGTGAATGAAAGGAAAACCCATAGGAATACAGCAGCTGATGAAAGTGCAGACAATGCTGCTAGTACCACTCCTTGTGCTCGCATTGAAATGTCACCACTGTGGAAAGGGGGAATGTCTAAGAAATCTGTGCATTTTGAGAGAAGCAGGGAGACTTGGGTTGTAGTAGAATTTGGGTGAAGAAGGCTTGGGAATCAGGTGTTGATGAGCTGGTCATCTGGGTGTGTCATCATTCATCACCTGTGGAGTAACTCAGGGAAATACACAAGCTGACCTGTCAAGATGCATCAATGAAGGAAAACATGGAGCTAATAATGGCAAACCAACAGACCAACTTGGCTGGATTGGCCACACTCTATGGTGTTCCCCGGTCTCATAGTCACTCCTGCTTGCTGGAAGAGGAGAAGGAAGAAGCAGCAGGAGAAGAGAAGTGACCTATGCATCTAAGAGTCAAACTTTTAGGCTCAGTTGACCAATATCCCCTTATCACGTTATGTGCCTGTAAAATTACCATCAATTAGTAATGGCAAAGTCCTCCTGGCATGGCACAATGGTGCCCAATGAGGCAATACCATTACACATCAACACATTTGGCATTGACAGTCAGTACTTGGATCAACTATTGAAGACGCTTCTATCAAAATCCATATGGGGCAGTACTTCTGTGATTATGAAACTTTGGGGACAGGCACTGTGGTCTGGGTCATCAACTATTGGAGAGGCCTCCTTCAAAATACATCCAGGACAGTACTTCTGTGACACTAAAACATTGGAGGATAAGCAGTATGGCCCTGTTCATCATGAATCAAATGGCCAGTATTATACTGTACAGTTGCTTTCAGTGGCATTATTCAGGTCCATCAGCTGGATATTTTGGTGGATGTGCCACACTCACCATCATCATCATTAAGGTGGGAATTGAGACTGGATTAACATTCCCCATAACGGTGCAGAAAGGGAGGAAATGGAGAAATGTGCATTTGGAGGAGAAAGAGAGGCACATGACAGGTTGTAGCAGACCATTATACACAGAAGAGGTGTTGAGTGTCCAACCTGTTAATTTGTGATATACCCTGGCCCATGCCTATGCCAGACCCATGAGCAGCATGATAGCAAAATATTTGTGGAGACATTGAAATGAGAAAAAACTGAGAATTATTACGACTAGCAATGAACAGCACATGAAGGATTACAGTGCTACTTGAGAAAATGAGAATGAGAAAGAAATGAGAAATTTGAAAACAAAATTCAAGACAGTATACACAAACCAGTGCTTCCTCCTCCAGCATAAGGAAACATGCTTCACAGTCTTCCAGACTGCAGTTATCATGGACTAGGAATTCCTACTCCATAAGGTTTTCATCCAGCTCATACACTGTCATTTCACCACCACTGCCACCAGCATCATGGTCATCATCATCTACACCACCACCACCACCAGATTATGTGACATGAATAGAGAGATAGTGGTGTGTCGTGGAATGTATTGTGCATTCATTTTAATAAATGTTAGCAAATTGGTGCTCTTTTCCCTCATGATGGCAGCTAATGAACGAAAGAGACTCCAACACCAACACGAGGGTGGGCAGGTCAAGTATTTCATGGTTACTGGTGTCAGAGATGGCCAATAAGTAACCTTGCCACTCTGGTAGAGCAAGGGCTCATCATCTATGTATGTTTTTCAGTCTAACACATAGAGCAAGGGTTCCTTCAGGATACAACTGCCAGAATACCTACCTGCTTCCAGCTGCTGCTTTACATTGATAAGAGCTCTGTCTGCACCCTTGGTTGAGGTAAGGCCAGGCCTTTACAGGTAGTGTCTCCACTCACTACCTGTGTTGCATGCTCAAACTGCCTGACAGCCATTATCAAGCCACCAATTGCTCACCACTGATCTGATGCCAGACTGTCAGAGGCATGAATACTCCTGAACTGTAATGACGTGTGGATAAGCAAGTATTCTGGGACAGCTTTATACTTCTCATAAAAAGTGCTCTATTATGTACAGTGCTGAGATCTGGTGACAACTTCCAACTTTATACGGTGCTGAGATAGTTTGTTCTGTATCTGTAGCTGGCACAGTTGGTCATGGGCCTTTTGAACTAGCACAGAGGGCAGAGATATGACAGGACACAGTCAAGATAGCCTTATTGTAATGCATTCAGCTCACTTTTTGTGTGAGAACTCCTACATAACAAGATGCAGAAAGTGTCAGGCATGGCACCTTGAAAACCCCACAATCGTTGAGGCACTTCGTTAATGAAGCCATTAATGCTCACAATAAACCCACCTTAAGTGAATGCAGGTAAAACCACTCATCAATACCCTAAGGAGTACTCACAAGATCTCCTGAGAAGTGTGTACTTTTCATTGCCAGCACGGCATGCTGGTGAATGCTGGAAGTGTTGCTACCACTGCAGTTCAGCTTTGTGCAGTTGCTCCCTAACCCGGGTCAAATATTACCTAGGCACCTGTGCCCAATGTGTTATAATGTACATATAGAGCTAACAGCTATTTGCCAACTAGTCCACATATCCATGCTAAGTTGTATGAATGCAGATGTAAAATTCTGCAGGACATGCATTAATACATGTGAAACTGTCTCACACAAATTTCGAATGGCATGCTATGAGAAATACGTCCATATTGAAATCTGCCATTTAGGACAGGCATGGGTCATCAACTGCCAGAAACCCTCATTCACAGCAAAGAAGTATGGTAGATCAGTTTCAGCATTTCAGTAGTTGCTGCATTCAGCTCACATGATATGATATGATTGGACAGATATTTTGCATGTCACTGAAACATACTTGGTAGTGTAGACTGCATCTTTCTTGGGGAGGGCCTCCAAACAGCTGAACTTGTCATGATGGCAGTGTTGTTGTGGTAAAATAAAACTCTTGGGGCTGTGCATTTGGTACTTGGAGGAAACAAATGATTTTGTGCCTTCCTCACATTTTTAACTGTTTTACTGTGTCAGGGATGGTACTACTCAACTTGTTGATACTGGCATGCCCACTACTAGGAAGCCCCACAGGTTCCTCCTCCTCTTTAGATTCCGCCTCAGCCACCTGAGCTTCATGGTTCACCCTCCTTCCTCCTCCTGGAGAGTATTTCCAGACTTATACCAGCCTAGGATGATGAGGATCACCTGCACCTTGTAAGCTAATATATCTGACAGGGCTGGCAGTATGCAATACCGGACCACCCAGGGTGTGATGAGGCCTTATAGCCTCTGAAAGTTCCAGTATTGCCCAATACCACCTGCCCTGGAGGGTATTACTGTGCTTAGAAAATGGGATACTGTATTATATATGTTTTTGTATTAAAAGTACATGTTGAAATGTAAAGCTCTTAAGAGTGTTACTTATTTTGTAATAAAATAGTCCCTCTACCTGCATTACAATGCTGTCAGTGCTGTTTTGTTTTTGTTGAGATAGAAGGCTGGATTTTTGATGTTCTGGGGATGCTGCAAGTCCCTGGTGCACCAACTTATGATGCAGGGCTTGCTACATTCCCTGCCAGCAATTGTGTTAGTCCATCCCTTGCACCAATTGCCCTCATAGACCACAGTTGTGTGGTCTAGCGTGCACCACCCTGGGAGATGAGTATCGGTGCTTGCACCAGATGTCTGGTGCAAGCAGCTGTAAATCATGGAAACTGTTGCAACTGTACCTGAGAATGGAAATTTGGGCTCAGCTGCAGCAAAGGGGGTAGGCGCACCCACCACTTTCAAAGTCCCATGGCGCAGGGCAGGATGCACTACCTGTGGCACCATTCGAAAATCTTGCCCAGGGAGTTTTGTTGGTTGTCATGGTACTACCCCCAACACACACACAGTTATTACAGATACTTTTGTAAGCTTTGCCATGCATTTGCTGTTCCATGTACAGTGCTACCACATAAATAATCATTTGTGGGGTGGTGGTGGCAGACAGTCATACCATGGAGCTGCCAGGGAAAAAGCATGCAGAAAGCAGATATGAGCACCTTTGTCTACCCTCACTATTCTTGCCCCATTCCTACTCTGTAACCCATCCATTTCCCTCCCTGATGAGCAGTTTTTTTTGAGGCCATAACCCCTTCATACACAGTCACACTCTGGAATGGGGAAGAGAGTCTCTCTAACTGAGATGTGTGGGCAGTTGAACGCGAGGGAGCAGGGACGTGGTTGTGCTTATAGCATTATTTAACAACTTTAAATGGACCTGACTGCTCTTGGCTGGGGTGTCAGTGGAGAGAGATGCTTTCATGGGGCATTAAAAGAAGTAACTTGTTTTTAACATGAAAATTACCAGGAAATTTCCATATGCACACTGCTTGTTAAGGAGCGCTGGTATTCTTGCATGGTACGGTAAAGCAGAGGGCATTTAATCTACCCTGGTTCTTGAACCATGACCCTTCTTTCCCTAGCACTAAATGGTGGTCTATTTTGTTTATTTATGTTAGAGTTTCTTTCACTGGGAGTCTGCACTGCACCCTGTTCAGGAACTGAGTTGGACTGCAGCGAGATGGGAGCTGCAGCTCAGAGGATTGGTCAGAGAACAACAGTGCTGTGATATTCAGACAAGGTGATTTATGTTGGAAAAATGTGAGATTCTGTTGAGTTGCCAGTGGAGTTGAACCAGGGTGAGCACGGGAGGAAGTTACCATGCTACTACAGGATAACCACAGCTTTGGATTAGGGATGTCCTTCCATGTCTCACTGACTTGCTTGCCGATGGAAAACCAGACAAGGTGTTTAAAAATTATTTCACTTTTGAGCAGGGGCTGAGCAGCAGTATTAGGTATTGTGGCAGTAGATTAGCTAGCGGATAGGCAGACAGTTGGAGGTTGGAAGAATTGGGCCAAGGAGTGTGGCGGCACTTTCTTTGCTTCCTCTCCGGGAGATGGAGATGCATTGCCAACTTACAAAATCTACTAGACCGGCTGGTCTTTGAGGAAGTGGAGATGTGGGTAGTTCCGTTCACTTACAGCTCTCTGCAGTGACAGAAAAATGTTTATTTTTGTATTGAATGTGTTTTCTGTACAAAGTGATGGTTTCACTACATGGGGGGCTGCCATTATGACTTTGTGGGTAATCTCGGTTACTGAAACAAATGAAAATGGCAGGTCTCAACTTTGAAGTCACAGTGTGCCCACTGATACAGGTAATGTGGTATGTTTGGGATGGCACTTTTTACCCAGGCTCTGTCATCTTATAGATGATCACCTTGCTAGGGCTATTAGCCAATCAGAGCCTGGGGATTTCTTAGACCATTTTCTAATATCAGCCAACCTCTGGTATTGAGTCTAGCATACAAAGTGCTGTGAGTTCTAATGTGTGTCACCCACCAGTGCCTATGAGACTGCCTTTTAGGGTGGCATGACTAGAACTATAGAGATGTATTGCTATTATGTAATAGAAGAAGGGGCTGTGGAAGCAGGTGGCAGGATACCTAGACTGTGTCCTTGCACAGTGGAGCTGGAGTACATGCAGTCTTTCATTCATTACAGCGCTACTCCTTTCTCTCTCCCCTCCCCTCTGCTGTGAGGCTCGGGGAGGCTCAGAGGGATGTGAGGAAGTACGTCTTCACGGAAGGGTAGTGGATGTCTGGAACAGCCTCCCAGCAGAGGTGGTAGGAATGAAAATGGTAGGATTCAAACCGCATGGGACAGACACAAGCGACCTTAGTAATAGGACTGGGGGGGTGTAAGGCAGGAGATCAAGTAGGGTCTGTGGTAGCACCATAGGTAGGGATTTTAGGCCAGACTATGTGGACCAAAAGTCCTTTTCTACTGACAGCTTCTATATTTTGTTTCTATGTGAACTGTTTTATTGCTCTGCACTCACTTCTAGAGCACAAATACTCCTTTAACAGTGGAAATCTAGCAGTTAAAACTCACTCTGTTGCAAGTTTGCTCAGCAGTGTGTTGCTAAAGCAACACACTGAACAGCTGATTTCCATAAACAGTGAAAGCTGGTTTTCTTTCTAAGGCACTCTGTTCTCTTCCCCCATCTCCAGTATACTCCAGCAACAGAGCTGCTGCTCAGCAGCACCTCTGCCCTGCATTCCACTCTCCTTCTTTCACGTTCCGCATCCAGGTCTCAGTGTTTCAGCTTGATTCAGCATTACAAGTCTGTGTCTTTAAAACCTGATTCTTGCCACAATCCCATGCACTTTTCTTTCTTTCTCACAGAAAAGAGATGCTACTGCTATTGCTACTGTTTTTCCTAAAGAGAAAAACTCTGTAGCCTGCCTCTGGTTGCTTGATTTACGCATGCACACACACACACAGACACACACACACACACACACTCGAGAGGCAGTGCTTATAATGTACCACTCCCACACCTCAGGAGTCACAGGCTTTAAAGAGACACTGTCCACTTTTGTCTCTCATATTAAACAAGTTCTGGCCAGAACCTGTACTACTACAGCCAAGGTCATGGTGGAACATGGCACAGTCCCTGTGTCCAAGATGGCAAGCCGGCACTCAGTGCACCTGCGTGATGACTTGCACAAGCACGCTGAGCTCCAGTGGCCATCCTGAACATAGCAGATTGTGCCATGTTCTATTCTGCCACCAGCCAACAAAGTGGTGCAGTGGATGTGCAGTGATTGCTGTCCACCCCAAGTTTAAAGGTCTGTTTGGTATCCGGTAACTCCCTTTCTCTGCTGTGCTTTCACTGTAACCGTCTGCAGGGCTCGTGTACTGTAATCATAAAAGTAGACTAACATGAAGTAAAAATATGTAGACTGACATGAAGTAAAACATGTATAAGCAAGACTTCTAATAAGAGAGTCAAGCCTTTCTGTAGAGAACACACAGTATCAGTAACACTGATCTGGAATTACTGATTTGTTTTTGCATTGTGTTTGTACAGAATTTGTGATTAATGTGTGGTGCTAAAGCAACATGTTGCTTACTGTGCTCCAGAGTTCTGTATCAAGGGCTAGTGTACTTCACACTGCAGGTAGATGCAAGATTCCATTGAAAATGAGATGTTGGAACTCATTTGAGCTGTCCTGTAAATACATTTTAATTAACATAGGATGCTCTCCATGATGTCAGCACTTCACCAGCTCCATATTTCCATGCTGACCTCATAAATCCCCATCTTCTACTGAAATGACAAATTATGCAACTAACTACCTGCATTTGCCATAAGCAAGATCCCTCTGAAAACAAGATACTGCATCTCAGCTGGTCACCATTGGGAAAATACATTGTAACAGCAGGTACAATCAAGACTTCAGTGAAAATTTTAAGAATGCACTTTGTAATTTCCTCCTGTCTAATGATAAGTGTATGTGCAACTGATCCATCGTATTCATACCTAACATGCCTTTATCATTTTTCCACATGACAATTTTGCACTTATGTAGTTGTATTCTCAATTCTGACATCTCTTTGTGCTGCTCATTGTTTTATATGACACCTGTATTTTGCCCACCGATGTTGATGTTATTATATTTATTGTGTAATTTTAATGCTGTTCATTTATTGTCTATAACTCTCCTGGGTCGTGCCTGAAAATAGGCAATGCTTTTGTCTAGTGCACCTACCGGTCAACAAAACTAAATACATAAAATGAGATGCTGCATGTTAACTGACCTATCCTGGGTAACTACATTATAAAATACATAAAAGCAGGACCCCAGTAAAATGAGATTTCGCATTTCAGCTGTGCTAACTCTACTAAATACACTGTAAATGTGTAAAGCAGGATCCCACTGAAAATGAAATATTGTAGCTCAGCTGCCCAGTCCTGCTAATCACACCTACTTCCTTGTGTGTGCACAACTGTTGCAACAGTGTGTGTTTGTGTTGTGTATATTTTTCAGGAGTTGTGAATGTCCAGAACCAAAAACACTGCTCACTGTGTTACCTTGATGTTTATGGCTTTTTTCCTGCTATTGCAAGGTATTAAATCAGCTTCAAACACTGATGAAGTTTTGCATGTGAAAGTTCTAATTGTGCAAATATGTAGCCCTTGCCTCAATTTGATTAGCAAAATTAAAAATACTAAAATGTATATACATACAATTAAAAAACAAGCATTTGTCAATGCCGAGATGTTAATTCGTTGGTCCGTTGGTCGCTCACTGCCTTTGTGTCACTCGTTTCTGTTTTTTCCAGTGCTGCAGGCTGCTCTTTTAACTAGGCTCCTCTGCCTGTGTTGGCACATTTTTCTGCCCACAAAGAAATCTGCCGCTGTCCTGACAGAGCTCCATTGAGGTGGGTCCTCCCCTCTGTCACTCCGCTCATTCTGTTCTGCTGGTGCTGAGGCTTCCCTTTGTGCTACGGGCCCTGCCTCTGTTGGTGCCTTTTTCTGCCCACAAAAGAAATCTGCAGCAGTCCTGACACAGATCCATTGAGCGCTCCTCCCTCTTCTCTCACTGGCTCATTCCGTTTGTGTTGGCGCTGCAGGCTGCCCTTTGTACTGGGATCCGGCCTGTGTTGCCACCTTCTTCTGTCCACAAAGAAATCTGCAGCAGTCACGATAGAGCTCCGTTGAGCTCACCCACTCATTCCCCTCTCTCACTCATTTGTTCTGTTTCTCCTGCCGCTGCAGGCTGCCCTTTGTACTGGGCCCCTGCATGCATTGCTGCCTTTTCTACCCACAAAGAAATCTGCAGCAGTCTCAACAGAGTCCGTTGAGCTCACTCACTCCCCTCCTCACTCGCTCATTCTGTGTCTCACCGGAGCTGCAGGCTGCCCTTTGTATTGGGTTCCTGCCTGCATTGGGGCTTTTTCTGCCCACAAAGACATCTGCAGCAGTCCGACACAGCCCTATTGAGGTCCTCCACTCCCCCTCTCACTCGCTCGATCCATTTTGGTAGCCCTGCAGGCTGGCCTTTGTACTGGGCTCCTGCCTGTGTTGCCGCCTTTTCCTGCCCACAAACCGCAGCAGTCATGATAGACCTCTGTTGAGCTCTCTCTACCTCTGTCTCTCACTCACTCATCCTGTTTCTCCCAGAGCTGCCAGCTGCCCTTTGTACTGGGCCCCTGCCTGTATTGGCACCTTTTTCTGCCCACAAAGTAATCCGCAGCTGTCCCGATAAAAGCTCCATTGAGGTTGCTCACTCCCCTGTCTCACTCACTCATTCTGTTTCTCCTGGCACTGCAGGATGCCCTTTTGTACTGGGCTCCTGCCTCTGTTGGCATCTTTTTCTGCTCACAAAGAAATCTGCAGCAGTCCTGACAGAGCCCGCTTGGCCTCACTCACTACCTGTCTCACTTGCTCATTCCATTTCTGCCAGCCCTGCAGGCTGTCCTTCTGTACTGGGCTCCTGCCTGTGTTGCCACCCTTTTCTGCCCACAAAGAAATCCGCAGCAGTCACAATAGAGCTCCGCTGAGCTTGCTCACTGCCCCTCTCAGTTGCTTGTTCTGTTTCTCACACCACTGCAGGCTGCCCTTTTACTGGGCCCCTGCATGCATTGTTACCTTTTCCTGACCACAAAGAAATCTGCAGCAGTCCCAACATAGCTCCGTTGAGATCCTCACTCCCCTCCCTCACTCACTCGTTCTCTGTCTCCTGGAGCTTCAGGCTGCCCTTTGTACTGGGTTCCTGCCTGTGTTGGTGCCTTTTCCTGCCCACAAAGAAATCCACAGCAGTCCCAAAAGAGCTCAGTTGAGCTCGGGTCCTCCCAAACACTGATTTCTGACAGCGACTGCGGTATTCTGCACTGGAAGTGTGGAAACACATTTTGGCCAGGATGTGAAAATGACAGCTGTACTATTCATAAGGAGGTGTGAACAAATGCCAGTGTTGAAAATCTGGCGTGAAAATATTACTAATTTGCGAACTTACACAAGGGTGCATGGAAGCTGCACAACACACTCATAACACAGTCATTTTATGGAGTTTCATCACAAAATTTTCAACATAGACATTTTAGGACCTCTGCTTATGAACAGTGTCAGTGTGATTTTCTTAATATGTCCCAAACACTGAGTTCCACAGCGACACAGGCTTATTGGCACTGGAAAAGCGAAACGCATTTTGGCCAGGATATGAAAATGACAGCTGCACTGTTCATAAGGAGGTGTAGAAAATGGCAAAGTTGAGAATCTGGAGTGAAATATTACCAATTCGCAAGTTACGAGCATGCGGCAAATTGTGCAACGCATGCTCGTAATACAGTCATTTATGGAATATCATCACTAAATTTTAAGCATAGGCTCTTTAGGACCTCTGCTCATGAACAGTGTCACTGTCATTTCTTAATCTGTCCTGAACACTGATTTCCACAGAGACCGCGTTATTCTGTGCCGAGTGCGAAAACACATTTTGGCCAGGATGTGAAAATGACAGCTGTACTGTTCACAAGGAGGTGTGAAAAAATGCCAATGTTGAGAATCTAGTGTGAAAATATTGCAAATTAGCAGAAGTTCGGAGCATGCGTAGCAACTGCGCAACTGATGCTTGTAAAACAGTCATTTGGGATTTTTCCTACAATTGAACATAGGCTTTTTGAGAGCCCACCTCCTGAACACTGCACTGTCGTTTATTATTTGGTCCCGAAACACATTCCACACAGTGACCGGAAATCAACTTTCGGGGCTGAATAATGCCATGATAGTTCCAGAATTCATGAGGAAGGGTCCCAAAACCCCATGCTGAAAATGTGCGAAATTCCAAAAATGCCTGAGATATGCTTCAAAGTTGAAAACCCCTATTTATTTCATTATACAGCTTATGGCATTTCCTTAGTTCAGCGTTGGCTTTGAAGAGTGCAGGCGTGTTCCGGTCCACGATGATGGCGCGCCGGACTACAGAGGTAAGTATGGGGTGAGGAGGATTTGGGGAGGAAGGGTGCACAGTGGGTGGGTGCAGGTTGTGGGAGGGGAGCAGGGAGACCGCTGAGGGACTGCTTTTTCCACAGGAAAAAGATAAAAAAACATTGCAGGACCGTTTTGTTTTACAGAGGCATGTGGCATGCTGGGGTGGGCTCCCAGTGTGCCAGTGGAGTCTTTTGGGATGGGGCGCTGTAGCCGACGGATAATTGGGCACCCCATTGGCATCACACAAAAAGGGGGGGTTACATTATGCCGACAGTGATTGGGCACCCCATCAGCACACAACAAAGCAGAGGGGTGTGACATTGTTCAACGGGATTGGGCTCCCCTTGGCAACATCAACCTTGGGGCACTGAAGCTGATGGGAATTGGGGCCCTGTCAGCAAAACAAACATGGTTGGGAAGTATGCTGCTGAGGGGAATTGGGCACCCCTCGGCGGGAGGGTTAATATTGTTTGCAAACACAGCAGCAAGCCACCCGTGTTCACAAACAGTAGCACTGTAACAAGGTTTCACCCAGCAATGACAGGTTGCTCCCTCATTGCAGTGGAATGGCTTATGCTGCAATAATGAGGTGGCCCCTGATTGCAGTGGCTGAAACCTTACAAGGTTGTGGCACTCTGGCTGAACTAGTGTCAGCAGCAGCATGCCACGGCATTGGGGAAAGCAGGCCAAGCCTTTAAAGGCTGTGGGGCATTGGCCACAACCTGCTTCTGAAAGCTGCCGTAATATGTTTCTTACCCATGCGCAATCAACATAAAAATAGTTTCATCTGTTTCAGTAACCCCAACACACATACACACATACATGACATGCACAGACTGGACTGACTGACCTACCACTCACCATTCACTCTTACTTATCTTTCAGAGAGATGCAGACTGCTTTAAGGTACCCCTCCAAACGAGGCACCAGCTGACATACCTCTCAACTGTCCCTAACTATGAGGGAAGCTTCTCATTTTACCCCTCAGAATGGTTATGTCCTCACCTCTCCCTCACAAAAATGTACTGCCCACACAAAATCAGTCTTTAGTGCAAAATTTCATAATATTCTAAGATGCTGAATAAAAAAAAACTTTATTCAAGTACCTGCAATGGTTTTCTCATTGTTCAGAGCATTTATCTTCATATTTAAGGATGTATCCCTCACTTTGAGGGCCTGTGTCCCTCATTTCAGTGACAAAAGGTTAAGAGGTATGCCAGCTCATAATAGCCCTGATCCCATGTACAACAGAACCCTCCCCACCCATCTGAGTGCCACCACCTCACCTCTCATGTCCCCTGCCAAAGCTCCAATCCCATGTATACCAAAATCCTCCCCTACATTTCAGCCTCCATCCTCCCCACCCACCACAGACACTCAATCCACAAGCAGTTAACTGTCCTCCAGTGATCTGCAGGGTGCTGTCAATACTTTACTAATAGTCTCACTCACCATATTGCAAAGTGCTACTGGAGCGAGTGCTGGCATTCAGGGCTGCAGTACTGAGACTGTTAGTATACTGTTGGCAGCACCCTGCAGGTCATTGGAGAAAGTTAACTACTACTTTGGGTGAGTGTCTGTAAGGACATGGGTGGAGAGCGTGGTGCTGAGATGTGAGGGAAGGGTTCTGAATGGATCGATTTTTCTGTGATCCAAGAGTAAAATTGGTTGCATGAGCAGCTGGTTACATTGCAAAGTGTAATACAATACTGGCTATTTAATACCCTGCTTTATGGTTTAAATGTGGGACTTTCACAATTATATTCTGATATTTTGTATCTGTTATCTTTTTCCTTTCCCTTCCCCAGGATGCATCTGAAAACAGGCTGCTTCCAGCTCAGTATATCTTTCATGGTAAAACCTTTGAAATACATACATAAATAAATAAATCTTTTATGACAAAGTAATGCATTAGCAGCCATTGTGACTCTGACCAGAGTTTGTTTCCCTGCTGACGTATTCTTGACAAAGCAGATATACAGTATCACTAATGTATCATCCTCCAGATCAAGAACATAAAAGTTTCAAACTAGAGATTTGGAGGCCCTTGCTTTTGCATTGCATAGGAAGGGCCAAAGTAACAGTAGCTGGAGCATCTGGAATTGTTGTATGCTGCTTTGAAAACATATGCTTACCTTTTGGGGTATCCAGCATGATTTATTACTAATTAACTCTCTTTTATGTTTTTCTTTATTAATTTTGGAAATGTTTGCAACTCTATCTATGGATAATATGGAAAAAATTGTGAAAATGGTTTTCTGAAAGAGACTTGGATTTGATTCTATTGAATATACATCAGTTATTTTTAGAATAATCTAAGAACTACTGTATATGTAGAAAGTTGTATTATTAGAATAACTACTAGTGCTTTACTGTCAATGCGGTCTAGATTATGTTACCTTTTCCAGGTATCTCTTTCTGCTCTTGGGCCACTCCTCCCTGTCTCTGTCCTTTACTCTATTTTTCATTTTTAATTTATATGACATTCCTGCCTTTTATGTACAGTTATATACAGTATTCTTATAGCTACTAAAGCTGTTATACAGTTAACCATACAGTAGTGCCGTACTCAATAAGCAGCTCAGGCAACATCTTTCAGGTATAACAGGAAAGAGTATTTACTTGTTTTACTTGGTAACTATGGGACAAAAAGAAGGCCAAGGCCCATCAAGATTGTCCCCGCAACTATTGCGGTACATTAACCTAAACTAGGTTAGATTCTAGCCATCTATCCAGCCCCTTTGAAAACAATAAAAGAAGCTGAATCCATAGTTCTTGTGACATTTTATTCCATAATATCGGGGCTCTAATTATATAAAAGTTTAATCTCTTATTTGTTCTCACCCTGTTTACATTGATTTATCTATCATGCAATCTAGAGACAATCCTTCTATTTGTAAAGCTAAGTCCTAATTGTTGCATTAGGTCAGGTGATTGCTGAACTTTATATAGTAAAAGACATCACCCCTGATTCTTCTTGTCTGCAGGAATGTAATCATATAGCCTGAAGTCTGTCCTGATAATTTCTAGATGATAGGTGGGGCACCAGCCTAGTCTAGTTGCACTCCTTTGAATTTGCTCAATCCTCTGTATATCCTTGGCTTAATATGGACTCCAAAGGGACCTGTAATCAGAATAGGGCCTGGCATGTTTCTATATAATGGAATAATACATTCCTCTGTTTTTGAAATAAAGGTGCGCTTTATGCATAAGTAGCTCATTCGATGTTTTGGCCACTTTAGACTCTGGTCATTCAAGAAAGTTTATTGATCAATACCTCAAGTCTCTTTCACAGACAGACTCCTTCAGTGGGATGTTATTTAAGGTATATGTCTGTAAGGGTTACATTTTCAAAATGCAGGACAGTACATTTGTCTATGTTAAGGGACATGCCATTTGAGAGGGTCCAATTTTGATTTGCATCAGATCATTAATTAGTGTGATTCTGTTTGTAGGTGACTCAGACTCCCCAGCTTGGTGTCATCAGCAAATTTAGACAAAAGATTAGCTGAGCATATCTGCAAGCCACTGATAAAGATATTAAACAATACAGGCCCAAAGACTGAGCCCTGTGTAACTCCACTAGTCACTAGCTCCTCCCTGGATAAAGTACCATTTATTCTAACTTGATGGTGTCTGTTGGATAACCAGCTATTAATCCATTTGACTGGAATTGGAGAGAAACCAAATGTAAGAAGTTTAGTAATAAGTTTGCCATGTGAAACCTTGTAGACAGTTATTTTTACTAAGTGCTCAAGTTCTCTAGTACTGTAGATATAAAATATACCTAGCTCATCTTAATTCCATTTTTATATCTATTTGTATTATCAGTTTGGAGTTTAATATCACTTGTTATTTTTAATCACTTGTTGGGACTATGTTATGATGTGATATTCAGGTACTTCACGGCTGGGTTGTACATCTTTAAATGTTCTGTTTAAATAGCTGTAAGTTACCTGTTGATCATATCCCTCATGATGGGTCACAGGTAGACTCAAAGTGCTGGGGTTTATTGCTATGTTTTTGTCATTGAACCAAAAACTATGAGTTACTTACTATGCTACTGGAGCCTGTTGAATTTTCCTAGTTTAGTGTGTAGTTCCTTGTGTTTTGTCTGGGATTGGGGATGTTAGGATATGTCTAAAGAGACAGGGCCAGATATTCAAGTCTGTGCTGCACTTGCATTTTCTCCTGTGCTGGGCCCACAGCTTGCTATATTCAGAGGCATAGCACCTGTGGTATGCTGTCTAAATATAGGGTCATCATGGTACAAGCGCAAATGAATGTAGCATGCAATGTGAAGTGGTGGCACAGTGCTGCACAAAGCACACAGGAGAGTGCATCCCTGCGCAAGGAAGTGGCTATGAGGCAGCACAACTGGAGTGGCTGTGGGTGGGCAGAGAGGGCACCAGGGACAAACATGCAACTCAGCCGCATCAGTAATAAAAATAAGCTTTATTTAGAAAATACAGCAACAGGTCTGTAGAAAAACAGGTAGTGGGAGAGTAAACAGGGTGGAGACAACATGGTGTGGGGTAGGTCCAAATGGGGCATCACAAAGGGGGTCTGTACCAAGGCAGGCTAATGGCACTGTTGGGGGGGTGCAGGAGGTGTTGCCAGGTACAATCATTGGGCCACTGTTGCCATTATGCGTATATGGCCTTGCAGATGGTCTCCAGCCTCCATAGTATGTGGTACTGCTGCCTCATGATGTGCTGCAGGATGTTGTCCCTGCTGTCTGACTGTTCAGTCTGACAGTAGTGGTCCAGACCCCATTAAACATGAGCACCTATGGACAAAATGAAAGGACATCAGCCAACTGTGTGCACAGGATGGAGATTTAAGTTCTATCCAGTGAATGCTGACACTCTCAAATGAGCCAGTACCTGTACCACCATGCCACCCAGGGAGGCTGGCAGGCCAGTCTTCTTGATGGACTGGATGTGGTGCACCATATAAAGCACCATGGATCCATACACTGGAGAGATGCATGGCCATCGCCGAAGCTTTTCAGCACGTGTGGTAGACCAGCCATGACATACACACACACACACACACACTCCATTAGTGGGCATGGCAGATGTATGCCAGTGGCACAGGCCCTGACAGCACTGTGCCAGAGTCTACATGTCAGAGGCATGTCCTGGAGCATATTGGAGCAGACACATACCTTGTGTCTGCTCACCAGGCATCTGGTACCCTGGCAACCCAGATGTGCCAGTTATGGATTGCCTTGACCCTCCCAGGTTGCAGCTGAGACAGGACACAGGCACATGGGGCATATAGCACAGCTGCACAAGAGTTGGAATGGGAGGCAGCGTCATGTGCAGGCCTATGGTGTACATTATTGCTGTGGTGGTGTACGTGGTAGGCCACAGTACCCACTGTGCGCCTGTCAGCAGAACACCAGTGTACACTGTGATGAGGCTGAACATGTCTGACATTTTCGATGGTGCTGGTGCAGCATATGTACAGTGTAGCCAGAGTGGATGTGGGAATGGGGATGTTGGAACATCTCTACATCAGCCCACTGGTAAGTCCGTGGTGATCCCTCTATACCCTGATGGTCCCCTACATTTTTTTATTTTAGTCTTTTGGTAACTGTGTAAGGCCCACTAGGCACAAGTGCTTGTTTTCAGGGGTGACCTGGGAGCACTGGGCAGTTAAGGGACTTGCTCAGAGTCACACAGTATGCAAGTGGAGGTTGTGAGAATCAAACTTAGGTCTTGTCTGCTGGATGTATCAAGCTCATTCAAACCTTGTTCCTCTAACCTCCAGGCTATACTGCTAGCCCATGTGTGTGTCGCCATCCAAGGGGTAGCCCTTGTGTGTGTATGCCCTCAGGGCTGCTGGTGGTTGGTGCACCATGCCACATCAGTGCCACACATGTAGCAGCTATACTGTACCTGACCAAGGCCTGTACAGCACCATAAGTTCATAGGTTCATAGAAGTGTACAAGCAAAGAAGGCATATGGGGATGCCCATTGTATGCTCGCCACCCATATGTCCTATGGGTGGAAATCAAATTTTTGTTTCCATATGTTTATTCAATCTTTGCTTAAAGGTATTTAAATTATCACTATTAATGACACTTACAGGTAAGTTATTCCACAAACCCACAACTCTCTGTGTGAAAAATAGACTCCTTCTAGTGGATATACATTTTCTCCAATGAGTTTATAACCATGACTCCTAGTTGATTTGACGTTGGAGGCAGTAGTAAGTCCAATTGTGGTTCTTAAATAATCATTTTTAAGGTTTGATATACCAATATTAAGTCACCCTTATTTGTCTGTATTTTACAGAAAATAGGTTAAGTTTTTAAACTATCTTCGTAATTATTACTATGTAAAGATGATACTTTTTTAGTGAATTTACGCTGAACACCCTCAGCGAGTTTTAAACCCGTTATAGAAGTTAGTGCACAAAATTGAGAGCAGTATTCCAAGTGGGACATACCAGACTGGTGTAGAGTGGCATAATAACCTTGGAGTCTCTACTTTTGATATTTCTTAAAATAGAGCCAATTATTTTATTACATTTTTAACTTTAATTATATTATTTTTTCTAAAGTTAAATTATCTGAGATTATGACACTCAAATCCTTTTCTTCCAAAATACTTTTAGAGAAACATTGTTTAAGGAATAATTGAAGGATGTTATTTTGCCCAAATGTAAGACTTTACATTTGTCAACATTAAAAAGCATACCATAAGCCTTTGCCAAGTTTGATAGGTTGCTTAAATGATTTTGTATGGAGCATTTATCATGCAAGGTGCTTACCAAACTACCCATTTTACAGTCATCAGCATATTTTACGACCCATATCTTATCAATAGTAGGCAGTGTAGAGACTATGATATTAAATAGTATGAGACCCAGGACGGAGCCCTGGGGAACACCACTAGTCACCACACCCACCGCAGACAGGTGACCCTTGACTGATACCTGTTGAGTTCTGTTTTCCAACCATGACTGTATCCAGTTTATAATATTAGGTTGCAACTTAATTTTGACCAATTCTTGTAGTAAGACTTATGTGATACTTTATCAAAAGCTTTGGAAAAATCCAAAAATATTACATCTACCGGAATACCCAAGTCCAAGGCAGCGCTTACTGGTTCAAAAAATGTAGTAGGTTGGTCAAAACTGATCTTTCAGTCACAAAACTGTGTTGAAAGATATCTGCTATTTATTTCTTTCTAAATGATCTATAATATGGGCTTTAAGCAATCTTTCCATAATTTTGTCTATGATGGAAATCAGGCTTATGGGCCGATAATTGTTAGGGTCATGTCTGGATCCACCCTTATATATGGGTGTAACTATAGCCTCCTCCAAGCCTGAACAACTTTACCTTCTCTGATTGATGAATTAAATAACACGCTAGAGGACCAGAAATTGAATGACTAATTTTTGTAAAATCTGGATGGAATACCATCAGGACCAGGAGAGCTGTTTGATTTTAAAGATTTAATTTGTTTTGCAACCTCCATTTTTGTAAAAACAGGAAAACTAGAATTATTTACTAGAAGAGGCATATTTGCAGCTTCCTTAGTTTCAAAAACTTTTAGAAATGTCTCATTTAGAATTGTAGCAGTAGTTGTTTCATCTAAAATAGGTATATCATTGATGTTAAAGGGTCCAATTGTATGATTTGTTTCTTTCATGGAACCAATATAATTATAAAATTGTTTTTGTTGTCTTTAACTTTAGTAACTAAGTTCAATGATGCTGCTCATTTGTGACACTGGCACCCTGAGCCAAGACCCAGCGATCACCCATGGCCCTGTAGACACTGTCCAGCTGTGCCCCCACACTGACAATGGATATCTCCCCCTCAGGACCCATGCAGGGCACCAGTTGTGCATCTCTGCTGTGCTCAGCTTGTGCCAGTGGTGCTGTATACATTGATTCACTGTAATTGTTGGCAAGGTGTGTCATTGACACCACTATGACGGAGGCCTGAGGTGTGCATGCCCGGCCCCTGAGATGCATCACCCACCAGATGCCCAAGTTTCTGCCACCCAATGCCAGTGTGGCAGGCCAGCACTCAGCTGCTGAGGCATGCAACATACCACATATGGCACCAAAGAGGCCAGCAGTGCATGGGCACACCATGGCAGGTATCTGGGGCACAAGGCTGGCCAAAGCACTGTGCCAACCATACATGGATGGTTGCCTTCACTGCTTTATCCAGTGGTCACAGTCCTGGCTGCAGGACAGTAGGGGGCAACCACCCATGGGGTGTCCCTCCATGGTCAGTGTGCAGTGCTGCCATCTGCCATGGTTGCCATCCAGCAGCCAATTGCACCTGTAGCTACACAGTGTGGGCCTTGGCACATCTTGGGACACAACAGCTGGCATTTCTGTGGCACTGATGTGGCATGGTGCACCAACCACCAGCAGCCCTGGGAGCATACAGACACACAGGGATACCCCTGGATGGTGACACACACAGAAACACATGTTGCTGGACAGTGGCATTGCTCACATAGTGTGTAACTGTGCCATATAGGGTGCATGGTACAGTGCCAGGCATGGTGGAGTTGGGGCCCCTTGAGGGTGCCACCATCCCAGGTGCCAGGCCAAGCAGGAATTCATGGTCAGGGCATATCCACAGCCCCTGCCATTGTTCCCCTATGCCCACTATCTCCCACAGCATGACCCTCATGGACACTGGGTACCAGTGCCGGTGTGCCATGGCCCAGCAACATGGGTGCCCCCTACTGCATGCCAGGAGGCACTGCTGTTCCCAGTGACACTAGTTCCTGTGCCACCATGCACACATTGTGGAATCCCATCCCCCAACAGCCTGTGTGGCATTGACAGTGCACTCACCACCAGAGTCCCATATAGCCACAGGGACATTGTGGAGGGAGAGGCCCACCACTGCTGATGATGGTGGGCCTTGGCCACCAGTATGCAGTCTGTGATGGCACCTGTGCATGTACATATGTAACTCTGAGTGCAGCGCATGGTGATATACTCATCAGATTGCTTCCATTGTTATGGCCCACCCTGGGCTAAATCACAGTCTTGAGATGCATCACAGGGCTCCCTCTTGCACTTCTGGCTCCTCACCTCCTCCTCCTGGGCTGGTGTGGGCTGTTTATTGAGATCTGTAGTGTAGGAAATGTGAGATGTAGTCAGTTTCCTGCAGTGGTAGACAGTGCCCCATCCATTATGGCCCCATCCATTATGCGGTGTCATACAGAACCATGCACCTGCCTGCATCATGACCCAGCTATGACATATGCCATGTGTGGGGATGGGGATGGCAGGGCCTGCCTGCTACTAGAGGCCTGGCCAGTGGCCCTACACACCAGTAAATTGACTTGTGCACATACAGTATGGCCCACCCCTGTGGGTTGAGACACACAATGCATGCCACCTTATGTAGTGGCCACTACCAGGGTCAGTCTGGGGTACAGTAGCCACACCTGTGATGTTGACACTGGTGCCCACCTGGACACCCAATGGGGCCCAGGAGATGCACCTGTATCAGTAGACTCCTTCATAATATACTGTGGCCCTGTGTTCATTGCCTACAGAGATGTACAGGGTCCATGGAAGTCTAACAGAGCTTAGCACATTACAGCTGCCAGAGAGTTGAGGTGACCAGGTACACAACAGATGGGGCCTCATGGCACTGTTCAGGTCCCACATGTGACTGCTATCTGCTGGCCTGGTATCCTGACATGAAGTAGTAGCCGCCCTCAGCCCCCATGCAGGCATTGACTGTATGGGTATGCATGGTGTGGCATGACACACAAACCACAGCAGCAGGGGCCAGAACAGCTGCACCCCAAGGCCCTGGATGCTATAGCATGTGCCTGCATATAGTCCTGTACATGGTCAGACCCCCATGGCCATATTGTACCCCTTGCAGACCTTGGCACATATGGTCCCATGGTCATTTGGTGCACTGTGGAGACTGCAGACCATACACGAGGGAACAGTGCCATGATCTGCTGGATACAGCACTTAGGGTGGTTGCAGGGGTGCCACATGTGGGCATCAACCCAGCTATCAGTGTGACAGGTAGTGGCATGGCAGGGACCCCAGAGCAAAGCAGACCAGGCAGCAATGCCCTCCATTATTCAGACAGCCCTCATGCTCATACCTCTGTCTCTCAAGGTCAGGCAGTGCCCTCCCCATGCCTTGACAGATTGTGCATCCAGGCAACCATGATGGTGCAGGTGATGCACCAGACAGACTGGAACCCAGTGGGACAGGGGTGGCTGGCCAGCACTATATGTCTGGTGGGCAATGCTGTGGGACATAGCCCACTGTACATAGTGGGACTGAGGGCATGCAGGAAGTATGCACAGTGTCGGGGAGTTATTGCACTTACACATGTATGATGCCACTGTGCTGCACACATGCCTATCCATGTACCTCCATACCCGTCAAGCTCTTGGTGCATAACTCAGTGACACAGGTTCACAGCTTCAGGGACTCAGACAGAAAATCAGAGACACATCAGACATAGTGGAATGTGCACTCAGATCATTGAGGCACTCAGGTGTGTGTGTGGCATGGCTGGTCAGAGAGACACATGTCTGTCACTTTAATGTTTGACATTATTTTGTACTAACCATCCATATACACCTGACTACCACCTGGCTGCACCTACCTGGCCTGGGCATATTGCCACTAAGGACCATATCCTGCAGTTCCTACAGCCTTTGTGCCCCTGCCTCTGCAGGTCACTGTACCAGTGGTGGCACGAGTCCCCAATGAAGGTGATCCCCATCCTGCAGGTCAGGAAAGGTTCCACTGATGCCCAGACCTGGCACCAGGGCCTCACTGCCCCAAACATCTCCATGAGTATCTCTTCCTCCCTGGCCACCACCAGGTTGGCAACCTTCAGATCCGGTGGTCACATTGCATGTGAGCACAGCATCCTCCAGAACTCATGGCTACTCCATGATGTGCTGCACAACCTCCTAACATACTGCTTCCCATTGCAGGGGCCTGTTCCGCTGTTTCACAGTATAATTTATATGTATCACTGTGCAGTGTGCCATTGTGCTGCATAAAACACATATCTGGGGTGGGGGCACAGACGAGGCACAGGCCTGCATGGGTGGAGCATGCATGGCTTGCACAGGTATCTTTGGTGCAGCATGGTTCAGTGCAGTGCTACATGATTGCACAGTGTTGCAGTGCACAGATAGTGCAGCTTGATGATGTCATAGGTGGGATATGTCATCAGGCATGGCAGAAAAAGGGATATATTGTTGATGGGGACCTGAATATGCCAGATGTTAACTAGAGCACCTTTGCTGTAGGCACATCCAAGAGCAGGGTTAATCTTGATGCCCACAGGGCATGAACCAGACAACTAGTGTTGGAAACCACTCGGGAAGGAGCGATCTTAGACCTGGTACTCTCAAATGGAGATGGAGAAAGGATCTCAGATTTAGAAGTGGGTAGCCACTTGGGAACAAGTGACCACCAAACAGAGTGGTTCACAATAAACATAGCATAGAGTCAAGCATACAAAAACAAGATTGGACTTTAGGAGGGCTGACTTTGGGAAATGAGAGTGCCTTAGAAAAGCACTAACAAATGGTCAAGAAGGAGGGTGGTGAAACAATGGGAATAATCAAAACAGCCATCACCGAGGCAACAAGCCTTTGTGTGAATCAAATCAACAAACAAAATGAAGGAAAAAACACTATTGTTCTCAAAAGATGTGGAAGGGAAGGTTAAGGACAAAAGGATAGCATTCAGGAAATATAAGGAAACATGGAAGGAGCAGGACAGAGAACTGCATCAGTTAAAGCAGAAGGAGGCAGGGAAGGCAGTCAGAATAGCAAAGGCACAAACTGAGGAAAAGATAGCTAACTCTGTTAATAAGGGGATAAAACCTTTTATAGGTACATTAGGGAGTGAAGAAAGACCAAGGGAGGGTACAGAGACTTAATAAAGGGAGGGAATGTGGGCAGAGGGTGACAGTGAAAAAGCAGGATACTGAACAAATATGTCTGCTCAGTATTCACAATGGAAGAGGAGGGAGGTACTAAACCAAACAAGAGAAACACTCTGGATAGGGGTCGATACCAGTCCATTCACAGAAGAAAAGGTTTTAAAAACTCTTAAAACTGAGGGTGGACAAAGCAATGGGATCTGATGGGATTCACCCCAGAATTCTAAAAGAACTAAGATTAGAAACTAGTAACACCACTGACTACTCTTTAACAAATCATAGGATGATGGGGTGGTACCTGAGGACTGGAGGAGGGTGGATGCGATTCCACTTCACAAAAGTGGGAGCAAGGCAGAGGCAGGAAACACAGACCAGTTAGCTTGACCTCAGTGGTGGTAGGGAAAATTATGGAGTCACTTCTGAACGAAAGAATTGTTGAGTACCCAGGAGGCCAGTGGGGCACAGGGACCCAAGGCAGCATGGTTTCACAGCAGGAAGGTCATGTCAAATGAACCTAATAGATTTCTTTGACTGGGTGACCAAAGCAGTAGACCAGGGAGGGGCTGTGGATGTGACCTAGCTAGATTTGGCAAGACATTTGACACAGTCTCACACAAAAGATTAATATACAAGTTAGCCAGCCTTGGAGTAGGATCCCAAGGTGATAGCCTGGACAAAACACTGGCTGGACAACAGGATGCAAGGGTAATAATAAACAGAGTCCACAGTGAAGAAAGGAGGGTAACTAGCGGGTACCTGCAGGGTTCAGTACTGGGACTGGTCTTCTTTAATGTCTTTATAAGTGACATTGGAGCACCTGAATGAAAAGTATGTCTCTTTGCAGACCACACAAGATCTGAAACAGAGTTGATACACAAGGTGGGGTGGAAAGGATGAAAAGGGACTTGGCAAGGTTGGAGGAATGGTCAAATATATGGCTGTCAGATTCAATGCAAAGAAGTGCAGGTAATGCACCTGGGAAACAAAACCCAGGGAAGAGTACGAGTGGGGGTGAGATAATAACAACAACAAAAATCAAAAGAGACACAGGAGTAATTATATCAAATGACCTAAAGGTGGGCAAGTAATGTGAGAAGGCAGTAAGGAGGGCTGGGGATACTGGTATGCATAGGAGAGGCATCAACAGTTGAAAACAGAAAGTTGTTATCCCTCTGTACAGACAGTTGGTGAGACCCATCTGAGTACTGCATGCAATTCTGGAGACCCCATCTCCGAAAGACATAGACAGAGTGGAGGCTGTTCAGAGGAGGAACCAAAATGGTGCAGGGTGCACCAAAAGACTTATGAGGAGAGACTAAAGCAGCTTAATATATGTATACCCATGAGGAAAGGAGGAGAGGGGGACATGATAGAAACTTTCAAGTATCTCAAGGAAATTAACAAAGTACAAGAGGGTAGCATCTTTCAGAAAAGAGATGTGCAAGAACAAGGGAGGCACAATTTGAAGATAGATGGGGATGGCTCAGAGGTAATGTTAGAAAGTACTTTTCACAGAGAGGTTGTGGATGCATGGAACAGCCTTCCTGAGGAGGTTGTGGAGTCGGAACAGTGGGAGAATTCAAGAATGTATGGGACAGACATAAGGCAATTCTAGTGGGGGTAAGAGGAAGTAAGCTGTTGATTAACTAGAATCTGCAGCTTATCCATCAAGTAGGGAAATGGCAGACTAGGTGGGCCAAGCCATCCTTATCTGCCGTCACATTCTATGTTTCTATGCGTAGCTGTAGTGCTGCAACCAGAAGTGCAGCACAGAACACACATGCAGAAGTGCTATTCCAGATAGCACAGTGGGCAGACCTGCAATATTCAGCTCAGGTGTGCAAATTAGGTCATTGGGAAGTCGATGGGCAACACATCCCATTAGCGTGCCATTATAGGTGGTGTGCTATACATGCCAAATTACACCTGGGCTATTTAAAGGAGGACAGTGCACCCTAGACTGCAAAATGGAACTGCAGGCAAACCAAGGTAAGTGTTTGATGGAATGCACTAAGATGTCTGGTGTGCAGTTGCCTTTGTGCATTTCCTACTAAGAGCATGCCCACCAGATGTATGGGCGGACCAACCTCTCAACTCTCAACCAGTTGTCTCACAAAGCAGGCACAAGGTGTCATGAAATCAGGGACACAGAAGTACACTCAGGGACATATCTGAAAATAGTTCATGGTCCCGCAGTAAGCTAATAACAGTAGGGGCCTAGTGCATACCACATAACCAGTCAACCTCAACTGTGGCACACTGGCTCTCAAAATGTGGAATTGTGAAACAAAATGTGGACACTGCAGCAACTGTATGTCTATGAAGCTCAGAACTCACTTAAACCATGTGACTTTATGTTTCAAATGCTTGTTCTTACGGATATAATATGGTGTCACATGCTGTACTATGGAATGGTACAGTAAAGCATAACATTGTATGGGGACATATCCCACAATGTGGATCAGTGGGCTTGTGTTCCCTATTATGTGGCACTGTTCCTTATACTGTGTGACAGTTGAGAGGTATGGTGCACTGTGTCTGTAGCTGCCATGGTGGACACGAGTTTGTGCATACAAGCCTCATTGTTCCTTCACAAACACACAGATGTTATTCAGGCCGCAGTAGCAGTTGGAGGCAACCTCAGGGTTATCCTTGACATTCAAGGACAGTAGGGAGCTATGGACATAGCCTGAGCTCCAAGAATGTTCCGAACTATCTCTGTACTCCAGGATGCTGTATCTGTGTGCATGTAGTGGGAGACAGGCCTCAACTAGCCAATGCTCTTAACTGTTCCAGATTGCCAGGGTGGCTGTATGAGACAGTTGTCCCTGTGGACACCTCAGATGACCTGTAACATACAGGACACCCAGTAGCACTAGAGACAGCGGTGTGTGCTAGGCTGAGGTTGCATTCCTACTGTGCATTGTGACTGAACAGGGCTCTGGAGCCAGGGAGTGGACATCTGGTCCTATAGTCATGCAGGGGATCAATGGGACAACATGACCACCAGGCTGCTAACACCAAGCTGTGTACTGTGGGAGACCACTACATAAGTGCCATTATGCCGAGGGTGCTTGATGCATACAAACAGAGAGGACAATGAAGAAAGTGCCTCAGCTGGGACTTTTATTTATTTATTATGTACTGAAATTTCAGGTAACACCTTTGAGAACAAGCTCATTTCATAGGTTCCACGTCAGATGAATAATACATATTGGGAAAGTATGAGACAGAAAACAAACAAAACAAGGAATTATACAAGACATTACAAACAAACAAAACAAGGAATTATACAAGACATTACAAGAGTGTATAACTATAGAAGTTCCAGTACACGTGGCATTGTACAATGTATACCATGGTGCATATTTGATTAAAACCTGGAATTGAAAGGGTCATATTAGAGGGGGTGGTCTTATGAAATGACCCTTTACAGGGAAAATGAGAACAGACTCAGCCTAATAACTAATAATTCACAAGGTAAGGATGGCATCAGCTAGGGGCCTCATCATAGGTGAGAAGGTACGGACAAAGCATTTTAAAGTGAGCAAGGGAGCTCAGGAGATATAACAGGGGAGTGGGGATAGGGGAGAGCCATAGAGGGGTGGCGGAAATAGTGGAAGGGATCAAGAGGAAATGTGAAGGAGAATGATTAGCAACTTAGAACAGTTAGACTTGAACCCAGGCTGCCTGAATATTGCTTCTTTTGCTGCCAGCTGTGCCACCAAGGCAACTGAAAACTGGGCCATCCCGGAACACTTAACTCTTTACTCAATGCACAACCTGATGCAGCACAGATAATTGCATTTTCAACCACAAGAGTACAGTGTGCATATTTATGGAACATACAAACATAGAGAGAAAGAAGTAAGTGCCTCAGCTGGACTTGAACCCAGACTGCCCCAAGACCCAATTTCCACTTACCTTGGTGGTGTAGCTGGTCATACAACTGAAACAGAATTCCAGATGGCCTGGGTTGAAGTCTCAGCTGAATCACTTATTTCTTTCTCTCCTCTGTTTGTATGCATTCCATAAACACGCAGTCCATAATCTTCTGATTGAAAAGGGTGCTTGACGAGCAGCATGAGTGCACTGCCTCTGAATCACTGGCCCTGGGCCTGCAGTGTTCCAGAAACTTTCATGTTGTACAATGGAGGCAGTTGTGGGTGAGGTCCCTGTGTAAGTGCTGTACCACCATGGCCATATTGTCCATGAGCACCTGTCCCATGCCTTCCACAGTTCGGGATGTATTCTGCAGTTGTGTGGTCCCTGTGACAGTGTCTTTGCTGTGGTGGGGGTGCTTCACCTTCAACTGTCTATTAGTTGCCTGTCCTGTGGGGTGTCATCCATCCTCTACCAGTCTACATGGGGATGCATGCTGCCAGTGATGGACATCTATTATATTATACTTGTGCCCTATAATCAGGCATGGGGCGGCGCCGACAGACCCTGGCTCTGGAGATCGGGTGGCCACCCAAAGCTGGCGTCTGCTGTGTTGCACCCTGAAATCGGCAGCTCACCTGTGGGTGACCAGCCCTTGCTCCTTTACTTTTTGGCTCAACTTTTGAGCACTACTATGCGGCACAAGTGGGGTTGCACCTGCATATGTTCCAGCACATCCCGGCTGAATATCGGGATGTGCCGAGTATGCATGGGCACGCCCCCTGCACTTGCGCCACATACATTACTGATGATCCCTGGCACATCGGGATTTGAGCAACAACATCCACTTCTGAATATTGCACTGGGGCTATCAGTGGCAGCTTGGTGCAACACTGTTGCACCATGCACAACCTCATTGAATATCGGGCCCCATAGATATATACAGTAAATATGACAGCTCACAGAAATACACCAAAATAATTAAACATAAAATAAAGCCAGCGAAGAAAATATACACAATTAAAAAGCAAATATTATAAAACTTATGCAGATATTCCAGATAGACTGTAGTCACAGCAGTTGACAATACATCCTATGAGAGATTAGCAGGGGTGGTTGAAACAAAAGGAATGAAAAGAACTTTTGAACTAGTACACAAAAGAAAATAATTTTTATCAGGTGACAACAAGTAACAAGTCAGCTGTCAGCAGCTGCATGACAGAACACTGTCAGTTTAAGAATTTATGTAAAAATAAAATAGAGACAGAAAATATGACTTGTCTTTAACACACTCAGATCACTATAATTCACACTTAACACAGCAGAGTCAACAAGCATGACACAGTCCTGTTACATTAAGAGCAAGCCCTCATGGAGAAAAACAGGACACAGACAGAACAAAATGGAAACTCCAAAATGACTCGCTGATGTGGGGCAGAGAACTGAGACAGCTGAGCAACAAATCTCGGATCTCGAGGATGGATCGCAGCCTACATGTGGTGGTAGCCCTAATAGTATCATAGCAAGAGGCATTAAAGGAAAAACTAACAGACCTGGAAGCCAGATCCAGGTGCAAGGTAGTATAGCACAGTGGTTTAGGCTCTGAGCTGCAAATCTGGAGACCTGCTTGAATCCCACAGCTCCACTTGCATACTGTGTGACCCTGAGCAAGTCACTTAACTTCCCTGTGCTCCCAGGCTCATGTCATGTGGTCCTGTCACAGCTTAGTGCTCTTTCTGGAAGGGGTACAGGAGGTCTGAGGAGTATTTTCACCCAATCACTGACTCTGTCCTCAGAACTATTTTTCTTCTCAGTGCTACCTCTGGGCTACAGAGACGGAAATACCAGAAAGTTACTTATATTTTGTATATTGGCAACCCAAAAGCCATAACAAGAAAATGGTTTTACACCCAACCAGATAACTTTAACACAATGGCAGGATCTGATGATCACCATCTCACCTGATGGAATCATTAACTGCCTTAGTAAACAAAAAGAAACAAAAGTTTGAAATGATTTGGAGATGATGGGTTCCATATATTTCCCATTACGACCTGACTCTCATTCCTTAGGTGCTACTGGCATGATCCTAAGCTGTACTCAGATTATTTATGCATCTCATGCTGTATACATGGGAAGTTTCAACTGTATCAACTCACTGTGGAACCTATTCACACTAAAAGGTACAGCAGTAAACGACATACATGATTTCCAAGAATGAAGGGTAGCAAGGATAGGTTGAGACAAAACCTCCACCAAGAATGGCAACAAAGTAGCAGGCCAAGACAAGGAACCATGGACAGGTGTGTTTTGAGGTCGAGCCAGGATGAGGTGTTGGAAGAGGGAGATTTGAACCACCAGTGCGCCTAATACACATGGTACACTATGGCATGCATTTCTCAAATCAAGGGAGGCTGAGGTTCACCCCCTTGGATCAGGGAGCCCGAAGCTTAACTTTGCTAAGCCTGGGTGGTTTGTTCTCCCAGAGGAACTGGTTGATGTTATGATTAAGCCAACAAAAGATAGGCAAGGGGATAGTTAGCGGCAAGTTCTGAAAGAGGTGGGCCAATTTTGGAAGAGCAAACATATAAAGGGCAGCAAGTCCTCGAGCCAGCAAAACCCAAGTTTAAGCCAGTACTGAGTATCACATTCTAAATAAGAAAGGACCGGGTTATAATTCAACGGGATGAGATTATCCCATCCGGTCAAAATATAGATTCCAAAGTACTTGAAGGAGTAACTGGCCCATGTGATCTGAAACTGTGAGCACACAGCGTTATCACATAGTGAGTTGTGCAGAGCAAGAACAGTCTTGGCTTTATTAACAGTGAGGCCAGAAAGAACTGCAAACTGGGATGAAATGTCAAAGATATGGGGCAGAGACAGTGATGGAGATTCCACTGTAAGAAGCAAATCATCTGCATAGGAGTGCACCAAAATGAGAGTTGGCCCACCTAAATGCCAATGTAATGTGGGATGTAGATAGAAATGTTCATGTAAGTGGGTCCAAGGACAACAAAAAAGAAAGGCATGAAAGGGGAAGCTCCTATTTGGTGCCCCTTTGAAGGACAAATGAAGCAGAAAGTGTACTGTTAGTAAGAATTGGTGTATAAGATCTGAATCCAGGTCTGAAATTAGGGCCAAACCATACATTTCTAAAACATTATGCAGGTAGCCCGACTGAATTGAATCAAAAGCTTGAAAGTTGATTGCCATGGCCACCTATGGGGATGCTGCAGTCTTAGCAAAGATTTTCAGATTCAAAGGTTACGCAAGTGGTCTGCTCCAGATTTTATCTTTCAGAAACCCACTTGAGAAGAATGTATCAGAGTATGTATAATTGCCTTTTCACCAAACTTTCTTGGTGTATTGGGTAAAAAAAGTTAAAATAATTAGTTATTTGAAATTAATAATATGATGTCTTTTGGACAAATACAACCAGAACATGGAAAAGAAAAATGTTGAGTACTTACAAATAAGGTCAGCATTAACTAAAATATTGGGAAATCTCTTTAAATTAGCCACACAATTGGAAGTATATAATATTTTGGAAAAATCAACAAGCTGGAAAAAGATGATTACATGCAAATACAAAATATGATTTAGTAAACTACACTGGATTCTAATAAACTGAAGCAGAGTTAGCAAAACAATTAAAAAATAAATATATAAGAGGAGAAGTGGGCAGAGATTTGTGGATCATGGCAATAGCCAAAACAACATGTTTTATTTATTTATTAAAACTATGTGTGAGTGGAAAAGGCACACTGATTCTAGGCTCATTTCCAGGTGCAACCCTGGGAAGGGGATATGGGGAATAAAGGTAAAGTAGGTCATAATAACAACACAAAGTTCTCTAAATCACCACAATAACCTATTAAGGTACAGGATGGAAAACTACAAATGTGGACCTATAGTGATAATTGAGCAGAATTACGATATAAATAAAGGAAGCCCTGCAAAGCACACTCACTGGGCAGCGTTCAACCTGTGGAACCTGTAAAGATAAACATCTCCTCCTTGCACCAGCATTTGTGTAGGGATGTTAGCCTATTGGCAATGTGCATCGACTTCTCCACCCACGGGTGTCCCTTAATTTATTACCCTTCCAGTCATGTGGCTAAGTGTCCAAATTTCCCTTAGCAGGTTATTGCATTCAACCACTAGAGGATAGTAGTGTCTCTTCCCTCACTCCTTTCTTCTACTAGCCAACTCCATTGCTCTTTCTTCCCACCTGGTTCTCCCTCCTTCTACTAGGGGTGTCTTATGCAATCTGACCACTAGGAGGCAGTGTTGTCAACACCTTTGCCTTTTCACCTCTGCCTTCTCTCCTCCTTCACTAGCCCATCACACCTCTCTCTAACATCCCCTCAACTCATCCCCTCAGAGACTAGCACTTTCTCCTTACACCGCCCCTAGGATTTGAACCTGGTACCTTTTGCTTGGGAGTCTGGCACCTTCCAACAACGCCACTGTTTAGGATGCCCTACAAACTGCTGCCCATAGGTTCCCTTTGACTCACCTCACACACCCCTCCAGCTCAGCATTGCCCCTCTACCCACCTTACTTGCACCTATCTCTCCTCATCCTTACCTTGCTCCCCATGCTCCTACACTGTCCCCACCCTGTGCACTCTTGTCATCCCCCTTCATTGTCAACATCATTTAACTCATGCCTGCTCTCCACCTCTACACCCCTCCTGTCTGCTCCTTGACCCCAAACTCCCCATAACTCCATCTGCGTCCCTCCTCCTAGCCCTCCCAAGCCTGTGCTCCCTCCCTATACCTACCTACCCCACAGTCCACTCCTGCCTTGTAGCATCCCACAGGAAAGCCCTACTACAGCTGATATTAGAACCTCTCCTGCTCCTGCTTATATCTGATAATATTCGCCTCCAACCCTGGTCCGCCCTGCCACCCCCTGATCCCACACCCCTACACCTGGGGTCTGCATTGCTTCCATTAATATATGCAGTCTCCTGAAAAATTCAATGACCTCCAGGTTTGGATGGCACAGCACCAGCCTGACATCCTCGCCTCTACTGAAACCTGGCTCTTCAAATCTGCCCCAGACTCCTCTATCACTATTCCAGGGTACTCCTTTCAGCAGTAATGGAGTTGGCAAACTTGGTGGCAGCTGTGCTATCTATCTGCAGGACTCCTTTCAGGGCTTCACCCCCAGCTGGAAGAAGATGCCCAAGGTCTGTCACTTAATGTCTTCCTGGTCCCTCCCTGGACCCCCATTATCACCTCTGTTTCACATCCCCCCAGGCCAGAAACCTGCCTTCCAGTCGCTATCGATTACCTCTCCCACATACCCCAAAACTGAGCAAATAACATTTGGGGATCTCAACATAAACTGGCTCTCACCTCTGCCTCTCCTACAAAGACACAATAGCAGCCCTTGACATCATTCAACTTGTCACCTGCCCCACTCACCTCAATCCCCGCAATGGTACTGCCACCCTTCTTGATCTTGTTATGTCCAACTGTCTTCACAAACTCTATGACATCACTGTCCTCCCCAATGCCCTAAGTGATCAATCCACGGTCCTCTGCACATGGTCCTGCTTGGTGAAAAACACCACCTAAGACTGTACTTACCTGGCTCCTCAAACCCGTGAGCTTCACCAGCTGAAAATCCTTCCTGCTAACTGGGATTGGCCCCAATATCTCACCCTTGACCTTGATGGTGCCCTAAACTACTTCTATTTGCTCTTTCAATGTGGCTTGTGACATAGCTGCCCCTTACTAAATGTATCATAGAAGGCTATCATAGCCCTGGATCTCCCTGCCCTCCTTGAACAGATGCGGCAAACAGATAACCTCTGGAAGAAAGCCTTAGACACTGTCAAATCTGTGGATAGACAGCTCTATCAGGCTGAATGCAATAGCAGCACCTGGGCCATCTGAAAAGCCAAGCAGAGTACTTCAAAACTGCTCTCACCTCCTCCTGGGGCTCTGGTCGCAAGTTCTTGGAGAACGTGAAACCTCAATAGCAAAACCATCTCCTCCCCTACCCAACTTTATGTCATTGGTTCCATCTCCACTGACCTATAACTTGTTGCTGACACCCTCAACAACTCCTTCTCTGACCTTAGCTCAGTTCTTCCCCAGACTTCTTTGACCCCATTATCCCCACTTCCAATCTCCTCACCCCTTTTTGTTTCCATGCCCTTACCCCAATGGAGATCAAACCTACCTCATTAAAGCTCTGGCCAGTGCCTGGTATAGTGGTGACACCCTTGACCCTCGCCTCCTCCTCCTAGTTCTGGATGATGTTCTCCCCTTACCAGTCTCCTAAACTGCTATCTGTGCCTGGGCCAATTCCTTCCCTATGGAAGAGGGCTGTTATCACCTCGATCCACAAAGGCAGTGACCGCTTTCTTCCTGACAACTTCTGCCCAATTTTCACCCCCAAAGCCTTGGAATGCATTGTCTCAGACCAACTCACCGAATACCTCACTAAATATAACCTTCTTCCGATGAACAACATGGCTTCCGACTGTCATAGTACTTCCACTGCTCTACTGAAGTTGTCCAGTTATATCCACTCTGCTCTTGACAGTAGCAGGGTCATTGGTGCTGTCTTCCTAGATTCATCCAAGGCATTTGACACTGTCAATCATACCCTCCTCATCTCTTCTCTCTCACACCTTGGCTTCTGCCAGGATGCTATGGCCTGGTTCTCCAACTATCTCTCAAACTGCTGCCAACAAGTCAAAATAGGCAATCCCTTTCCAATTCCCACCCAGTTCACTGTGGTGTCCCACAGGGTCCATCATAGGGCTTCTTCTGTTTAGCCTTTACTTCAACTCCTTACCAAATGCCTGCTCTGATAATATCTTTCCTTTATGTAGATGACGCTGTCCTCTACTCATCCTATAATAATCCTGCCTCCTTGAACATTCCTCCAGCACTCCTTCAATGAAGCCGAGTCATGTTTATCAAGCACAAACTTGTTGTTAATCAAAAAGACAAAGATAATGCTGTTTTCCCACCACCACAGCAGACACAAGAATGTCCCACCGCACACATACCTCCTCTCCTCCTCCTCTTGAACAGGTGAACACTTTAAATACCTGGGTGTCACTCTCAATTCTGCTCTTACCTTTCATGACCACATCCACCCCTCTGCACCTCTGTTAACTCCCATGTTGGAATACTCTATCAGCACAGGCACTGCCTTCCCAAGCTTTCCAGCTTGCAATTTTGTCCTCAGTATTGTCCCTAATAGATCATGGTATCCTGATTTATGGAGCCACTGACAATACTGCTCTTCACAGAGTCAGAGTCTTCTTAAACAAGGCCTGCTGCCCAGCCACTGGATGCCCTTGAACAACCCACACATGCACACTCTACAGCCAAGCTATGGCTAAACTTTGAATACAGGCTAAAATAACAGTCTTGCCTCCTGGCCAGAAAGATTGGTATGGGCCTCAACAGTCCCCAGCATCTCTCATCTCATACAACCAGCCCTCCACAGTGGCCACTGTAGTTTGCTTAAACTACCCTACAAGTACACCACCCCAAACATCCCTGGGCCAGTGCTCCTTTCCTATAGAGCCCTCTCTGGCTCAACTCCTTCCTCTCACTATCACCCAGAAACCCAAACTTGGGTGCTTCAAATCCCTGCCCGTGACCACCTCCCTCTCTCCTTGCTCCTGCATATGCCCTTAGCCCCTTGCCCTGACAATGAACTCCTGTCCTGCTACAATGTTCACATAAATTGTGCCCAACTAAGACAAGTGCTTCCTCCCTACAAACAATGAAGTCTTATTCACTGCTGTAACTGCCTATGCAATTGCCATATTTGTATATAATGTTTGTCACCCTTCTGTCTGCATTAACTTTATAATTTATCTACTATGTATTATCGCTATGTGTTCTCTGCAAATCTCTATACCTCTCCGATGTGGAGTTTTGAAATGAGTCTCTGACTCAAAGGATTGTAATTCCAATACTGTTCAATAAATAAATAAATAAAATAAATAAAGAACAAGAGAGAGAGAGAGAGATATGTAATTTTATTCTGTACATCAAGTGTAATATATACCATATTTGCTAAATGAATTTAACATGTCACCAGTATGCATTAGACGAAGCAAGAAATAGGAACATATCCTATATTACAACTGAATGTAAACAGCTGACACCTTTGGCAGCAGATGTTTTGTACTATTAATATTATTCTAGATGTTAATTTAAAATCAAACCTGATCATGCTTATTGGGAGATCCTCGTATCAAACACTGCCTAAGGAACCAGAAAAGAAACTATTTGACTTAGCATTGATCAATTTCAAAAGGTGTATTGGAAAACCCAACACAACCTGCCTCTGCTGTATGGAAAAATATGCTGATAAAGTATATGGTAATAGAGAAAACATGTTATGGGACTATAGAGAATACCAGACTGTATGATATCATGGGAACCATTGGAAAAGTAATGAATAACAATCTTATTAAATAAGCGCTTTAGTAAATATAGAGAGTTGCTTTTTTTAATGTTATGTAATAATTTTTGTATGTCTGAATGTCTCAATAGAAGGAAAAAAAGAAACTGAATTGTGTGCTGAAAAATTACAAATCATTTTAACCTAGAGAATATATTGAATACTTCTTCCACTTTCCTCTCGATCTCCTTCCTTCTCTCTCCTTATGGTCATTCCCTTCCTTACCCTTTTTCTTTTGTGTATTTTAGGTCTTTTAAATTTAGTAAAGCCCTATTTGCATTTTAGATTGTTTTTGCACTTATGAAATTTGGTATACCATATATTTATGTAGCACTAAATATGCACTGCCACATTAAGATATTGCTCTTATGGCCAGCCCACTGGTGCAGTGGTAGAGCTATTGCTTGCAACATCAAACACCTGGTTTGGAAGCAAGCCCAGCAGTCAGAGGGCTGGCCAGGGGAGGAGGATTAATCATCCCAACGACTGCTCTGCTGCAGCGGGAGGAGGGTGGGTCACGCCGTGCTCAACAGACCTCTGGCAGAATCTAGGAGTCTAACAGCTGGGGATTGCTAGATTGGGAGGTGGGGCAGATGTTGGTGTGAATGCCATTAACATCTTTGCATGCCACTCCTACCAGGGACAGAACAAGGAAAATGCAGATCGCACGATATGCTGCCCACCCTTTGCAGGTCTTGGGTACTTCATTGCCCTGTGGTGCTTCCCCTCAATACAAAGCTAAAAGGATTCACAGAGGAAAGGGTCCCCTGATGGCCCCCATCCTGGAGGGTAAGCCAGGGAGGAACACCAAGGTGGTAAGTCCCAGGAGACAGGTGACAGGGCTAGGGGTGGAGGTCGGGCTATGTGGGCTGGTCCAGGCAGGAGGATAAAGTTATGAAATAAATAAGATTTTGCTCTAAAGTGACTCCATTTGAGCTGTGATGTCATGCCTTAAGAAAGAGCACAGGAAGGCTTGTGAAACATTGGTGGTGGTGGTCGTGGAGCGAGGTGTTGCTTTTAACTCTTTATTTATTTTATTTGTTAGAATATCGGAATTACATCCTTTGAGTCATCGACTCATTTCTAAAGGCTCCTCATCGGATGACAAATACAGACATGACAGTAGTACAGTTAAGACAATGTTACATAATTGGTTGGACAATAGATGTACAAACATTATTAAACAATATAATACTTTGATGCATTACTATACAGAGTGTTAGCTAAGCAGTTAGATAAGTCCTTTGCAGTGCTAAGCAGTTACAGACATCCTTTGCAGTGGAACAGTGTAGGCATTACAATACATTGGTGTGTACCTATATAGAGTATTAATTTTATTGGTTACATACATTCTTTGCAAAACAGTGGTGTATGCTTAGACACAGTAATAGTTAAGCAGAATAACAAGAGAGCGGAGACATTATAGTGGGCCCTGTGGGGTTAAGTGGAGAGTCTTGAGTTAGACCTTGTCTTGGTGTGGGACCACTTTAGTAGTGACTGGGCTGTGGTTTGAAAATGGCAGTGGACTAGCGCGGATAGGTGCAGGTACATTTGGCATAGAGGTGGTTTTGAGGGCCACTTTGAAAGGCCAAGCTTGTGTGGGTAGTGACCGAGGATGGTAGGGTGTTATACCAGGCAAGGGCCGTGACTGGAATGATCTCTGGGCAAGTGTAGTCATGACCCTGGGGATGGCCAGTGTTATTGTGTCTGTTCTGCATGTATGGACTTTGGGGTGGCTAGGGCAAGGAGACTGACACTCCTGGGGGTATCTGCCCAAGAAGAGATTTTATGGCAGTGAGGCATGCTTGGAACTGGAGCCTTTCCTCAATGTTGAGGATCTGGGCATGGCCACAGAGGGTGCAGGTGTGGATTGTGTGATCAGCCCTGACAGGAGCCTGCAGGCTTTGTTGATGGCTACTTAATCTTGTTTAGAGCAGTGGTGTCAGTGGTGGCATAGACCAGTAGGCCGAGGCGACCAGTGACATAATGGATGAGGGATGGCTAGATGCAGGCTTCAGGGGTAGGCAGTCCCTGTGTTGGTAGAGGAGGCCGATTTGGGCATTCATCATGGTTGCAAGAGCGCTGATGTGGCCATGAAAAGTGAGAGCAGGGTCGAATGTGATCCCAAGGTATTTATAAGATGAGACCTGTTCTAGGGGTGGTGAGCTGGATAGGATTCTTAGTTGGGAATTTTTAGTTTGCTTTGGTGGTGCGCAAACAGCATGGTTTTAGTTTTTTCTGGTTTAGTAGTAGCTTGTGTTCAGCAAACCATTGCTCAGCTTGGCTGAATGAGTGCTGCAGCAAGGCCTGCAGGTTGGCAGGGTTTGCATGGAGGCACATAGGAAGGTGTCATCTGCACATAGAAGTATCTTGCCAGAGCACGAGGTGGGAAATGTATTCACAAACAGGCTAAAAAGTAATGGTTCTAGGATGGAGACTTCTGTGACTCCAGAACGGATGGGGCAGGTGCTGGATACAGTATTATTTATCTGACACATTGCATCCTGGAGGTCAAATAGCTGGCAAACCAGTTTAGGGGACCTTGAGAGAGGCCTGTGTGCATCAGAATGTTCAGTAGGAGGATGGCTAACCATATCAAAGGCCTTGTACAGGTCAATGAACACGGCCCTGCCAGCTGTCCCTTGTTCAGGGCGGAGTAAATGTAGTTCGAGAATTCAATTGGAGCCGTTGTAGTGCTGTGTCCAGTTCAGCACCTGTGCTGTTCCACACACAGCAGGTTATGGGTTTCAAGGTAATTGGTCAGTTGGTCTGCCACTCTCCCTTTTCCAGGGCCTTGGACAATAGGGGAGAATGGAGATTAGGCGGTAGTTCCCTGAAGTAGTGGATCCCACCTTGCAGATGGGCATTACAACTGCATTTTTCCATTTGCTTGGGAACCGTCCAAGGTGGAGAGAGCAGTTTCAGAGGACAGTTATTGGGAGAAGCAGGTGTCCAGGACCAGACGGAGGAGTTTGATGTCTAAAGGGTTGTTAAGGGGCTGGTGCCATTCAGGGCCTTGATCAGGTAGGGTTCAGCTTCCCAGGGAGATGGTCTGGAGATAGAAAGGGGGCAATGGGAGGAGGTGGGGTCTTGGCTGAGTGTGGGGTTGAAGAAATTGGGAGGGAGCACAGAGCCTAGGTCCATAAAAGTGGAGTTGAGAGTAGTGGCAATCTGTTTTGGGTCAGTGGTGACCAAGCCATTTGTGGAGATCTGTGAGGGGAGGGACCATGACTTCCCATTTGGTGTTTTTATATTATCCCAAATGTTCATGATGAGCCCCAGGTGGCAGTCAGGGTGGCTCTGTAATGCTTGGCTTTTGCTTTGTGGATGGCCCAGGTGAATTTGTACCATTCTGCACAGTAGGCTTGCCAGTTTTTCTGAATCATTTGCCTTATACCAAAGGTTGTCACAGTTCTTGAGTTGCTGTAGGAGGGATGGGGTAATCTAGGGGCATGTTGGCTCTTGAGGTGGGTCTTTTTAGGGGAGCAAAGTGTCAGAGGCTAGGTGAAGATGTTAAAATATTCTAGCACTGCATCCACAGAGGTGGCCTGGTATACAGGTGATCAGTCACAGTGTGAGCTAGGTGATGTTTGAGGTTCATAAGACTGCTGGGGCAGAGGCGATGACTGAGCAATGTGGTGGGGAAGTTGCTTGGTTGTTCATGTAAAGATTACTTGGGAGTGGTCACTGAGGGAGTTAGGGAAGACCATAGCATCCCTCAGTTTTATGTGGGCGATTAGCACAATGTTCAGCAAGGTTTGTGTCCTGGTGGCTGAGTTGTACCTTGTGGGTTGGGTCACCATTTGGTAGAGGTCAAGGGCTGAGAGGGCATCAACCTGATAAAATCATTTTGGAATCCTACAACCAAGACTCTGGTCATTTCTTGTGCTACTAGTGTCCCCTGTAACCACTCTTCTCTACTGTCTCAGATCAGAACTCCACCACTGATTAACTTATAAAAAGTCCAAATAGCCTAAACATCTTTTAGCATAATTGCCCCTGCATAGGGGTGTAGAATCGATCACCAATATTTCTGTTCTGTTTAAGACAGCATTCTGGAGATCCAATTCCTAGTATGGCAGAGGAGAGATTTTCTATATAGATGAGTATGCCACAAACAAGCATAAAGCTCTATCAAATTATACCATGCAGAGTGCCTAAAATAATTTAGATTGAAGACTGAATTTCAGAATGTCCACACCAGATTTTAGGAACTGATTTTTCCTTTACATGAAGATTGCAGAGCTTAAACAAAGCCCAGGCTGACCTGTAATAGATAGGATATAGGGCTGGGCAAAATTTATCTTCTGCTGGCAAAATTCTTGCAAAATTTTTATTTTATTGCTGTGAAATTTCATGAAATTCCTGTGAAAATTTTGTGAAATTTCCCAATATTGCGATTTCAGTTCTTTCCATCTAATTCAAAAAGTTTCCACATTGTACCAAGACTGATATGAAGACTCTACCAAGGTCCATGCAAATGTGTTTACCAAGTTTCAATCTTTATCTTTAATGGTGACTGAGATAAAAGCCTTCAAACATCCAGAATTTTTAATTATGTGCATTGCAGAATTTTACGCTCCTTTAACTTTTAAACAAGAGAACCAGATATTACCAATTTTGTCATGTTCACTGAAACAAAATATTAAGCTCTGGGATCACCCCATGGCCACCAGCAGAGCATCGTGTTGCAATGCTTGATAACCTTGGTTCATAAGTGAGGCTGGAAGTCACATCAGGAGGCAGTCCATAGCCAAGACAACTGGTACCAACAGTACAGCTTGTTTGGGAGGACTGGCAGGGGCTCCACCAACACAGTGACCCCTGTAGCTAGGTCAGAGAGCTTGCTCTTGCTGCCAGGAAAGCTGTGGCTGTGTAAGACTGACAAAGGCACCACCCCAACCTGAGGAGCTTGGAAGAAAACCCGGTAGCCAACCAAATGATGGCTGGATTCAGCCTGATCAGGTATATCCCTGTAATTAGGGTATGTCCCTGAGAGATGAGCTGCTCGGGGACAAAATAATATGGGAAACATGATGCTGTGTTTGTTAACTCTCTAATCTGTTGCTTAAAGTCTGGCCAAGTTATAAGTAGCCAAATATTCCAAAATAATATAAGTAATTAAAGTTGAATTTCATAGTTTTTGTGAAATTGTGAAATGCTGTGATACTTTTGTGGAAGCCATGTCCATACATTTTGCCCAGTCATACACTTGAGTTGCCATTGTAGAGAAAGGTAAAGGCTGGGTAAAGTGGCAATAAGGGAGCATTCTTGGGAGGCTCCAGGGTAGAAGTATGGTGGTGCCAAGAGTCAGATCACTATCTTGAATGATGAACCATGAAGAATAGTCATGGGCATCACGTATGCAATAACACCTGAGAGGATGAGTGGTATTAGGTTTCACTGGACCATCCAGGGGTGTAATGTGGCCCAATGTTGCAGGCAAGTGGCCTTATAGTCCCTGGAAGGTCTGGTATAGCCAATACTGCCCAAACTGGAGGGTATTGTTGCATTTAGAAAATGGGCTACATGTTTAGTGTATTAAAGAAAATGTTATTAATGTTTTAAAAACTACGTAAATGTAAAAAGAAAATAAAAAAATGAAAGGAAAACTACACCCTTGCATCTTGAAAATGTTATTTGTTTGCATGTCAACAGCCAACTCTCCTGTAGCTACTAGGGATATATGTGTTTGCCTTAGCTTGTTTTCGCTGTTCATACTAATCTTGTAACTACCTGGGAGTCTCCATTTTATGGTTATTAAACTTTCATTATTCATGATATCTGCATTAACATATGAGAAAATGATGTCACATCACCCATTTATACCTTACATCATCCATTTATACCATGTATCTCTATGTTGAAAGTACAAATATCCAGAAAACACTTTCTGAAAACACAAAATTGAATACAGTTTAAGGGGAAAACCCTGCATTACAACCCCACTGGGTCAATACGCCATATGAAAATAGCATAGTCAATACCACGAGCGCATACAGCACTGGCAAGCACAGTGACAAGATACAAACCTTGCATGTCAGAAATAAAGCACATGTGGTTTTGTACTTCTGTCGAGATAGCTGGAAGGGGTAGGATGTGACATGCGCATTGCAATTAAGCACATCGCAAAATGGCAACTCAATCACAGCGCATGTCATGGGGGCTACTGATGAGGTAGGGCACTGAATGGGGTGGTTTACACATGTAGCAACAGGATGTCGATACATGCAGGCACGCATAGGGGTGGGAGCAAGCATGTTCAGCGATGGGCGGAGGGGTTTTGAGGGTGGTGCCATGATGGGCTGCCGAGCTGGCCCCGTGTGTGGTGGGTGGGTTCAAGTTCAGGTGCAGGTACGTTTTGTTGCACCTAGCCCAAATTTTTTTTACGTTTTGCACCCCTGACATGCATAGGGGATGTTGAGAACTCTTAAATAGGGGTGCAGGGCAAGCCCCTGTGGGGGTGGTGCGGGAGCACAGACCCCTCTCATTAAACATTAAAATGTAAGTCCCCAGCGCCATTTTGCTGTGCACCAGGAGTTGCAGAGCTGAAATTGATTTTCGGCGTTGTGATTTCGCAGTAATGGCAATCACCTTTAGGTGGTCACCATTATGACATAGAACCCTGGAAGGAAAGAGTGATGCAGAGGTGAAGACCTCTTCTAGGGAGGTGGTCCATCCAGCAGCCACTGTGGCTCAGAGGGATGAGCTGCAGCAATGCAAGATAGCTGTGTGTCTATGGACCAGGGTTTGAATCCTGCTCCCAGACTTGTAGAGTGCAGTAATTGTTTTTGCTCTTCGCCACTATTCTGTCATACCTCCGTGTTGAACCCCCTCCGGAGTTGATTATATTATTTAGGGAGGATTCGGGGTGCATGGGCAGAGCCCCCTGCAGAAAAAATAGATTCCTGCCTTGCATTTTGCATTGACATTCCTGTTGTCATTGTGTTTTAGTGTGAGCAATGTGCCTGCTGTCTTTACAGCGTGGTACATTGCTGCACTATTATTGTCTACAATGATATGGCCCCGTGCCATTATAACTCAAACAGTTTGCAAAGCTAACTGAAGGTAAATGTGATATTTCACACCTTGCTGTAAACTGTTTTGTTGAACTATAATGAAGCAGACTGGCATACAGTGAAGTCTAAAGGGTGCGCATCATGCGTTCTCATATGCTAATGCAGCTGTCATTGACATGAGATTTCAATAACCAGAAAATGGAGACACCCAGAATAGTTACAGGGACAAGTATAAACAATGACAACAAACTAAAGCAATCACATACATCCCTAACAGCTACATGAAAAGAGTTGTCTGTTGACATGGAAACAAATAAAATGTAACAGATATGAGGGTGTAGTTTTGCTTTAATAAATGTCTTTGTAAAGTAGTCCATTCACTATTAAAACTGCAATTAGAGGGTGCTGTATTACTTTTTAATTAGCTGTATTCATTTTCTTTGTCCCCTACCCTTTTGATTCACCCCGCTCTGAGTAGCAGTCCATTTTTGTTTAGATTGTTCACATTCCCCACCTCCAAGTAAAGGTCTGTTTTAAATGATAAACTTCCTTTTGTAAAGTGGCAGCAGCTCAATGTGGTCAGTATTGAGAGCACAATCCAAGCCTGAGATCCTGAGTAATGGCAGGGGTACTGTCAGGATTCACAAATATCAGGTAATACAAGGTACTGCTGAATTGAAAATTTACACTTAAGACACATTAATTTTTTGTAAGCCTGCTTCAGTATTCAGGGTTTACTGTGCTTTAGTGCTAAGAGTGAGTCAGAGAGATGGAAAGGTGTTGCCGGTTAGATGTAGGATGAGTGCATAGAGCTAATGTTAGCAGTGTGGCCACAGAAGTATCTCTGTACCATTAGTGTAATGCCACCACTGGACGTTACAGGATGGCCAATATTGAACCTGGCATGATGGCACTTTTCAGAGGAAAGAGCACTTGGGTCCTATTTGTGTTTTTTATTTTTACAAGTGATTGGAGAGTAGAGGAAGTGAGACAGTTATGGTCAATAGCTACTGAGATGGGGTGGGGGCATAACTTGCTAAGCTATTAAAAGAATGGTGACCATTCAGGAGCTGAAAGTTCTACCAGTCACATTATTATGTGTAAATGGTAGGCTGGCACGGGGACTCTAGTTATTTACTAGTCTCTGGTACCTAATACCCACTTGGGTAGTGAGGGCTTTCCATCAATCAGGGAACAGGGTTTCTGCAACTTATTTTCTAGTGTGCACTAGTCTGTCTTGTTGCAATATACCAGTAGCCCCTGGAGCTCACTGACTCAATGACTTGAAGAAGCACATGCACTTGCAGCATTCTTTTCTGTACAATGCCACTTACTGACACTTTAACAGCCCTGTAGGTAACAATAAGTATGTTCACTATTTACAAATAATGACACAAAGTGACACCAAGCCTTACAACTGGTTGCGACTTAGGCCATTTTGACAAAAGTATCTGGCTATCTTTTATCGTGATGGAGCATGATGCTGGACATTACTGTCGCAGGAGTGTTAGAAGGGTGTTGAAGGCCCATGATGCTAGTGCAGGTAAGGTGATTCAGAGATAAATGCTTTGTGAAAGTTAAACTCATAAGTGGAATTCTAGTGGCATTACCTATTATGCACCTAAGAATTTTTGAGTGAATTTAGCCAATTAGTAATTTCTGAAGTACCCATAATACATTTTAACCTACTAAGCCTCATTTATCCAGCTTAATTTGATTCCAGGACATATTGTATTTACATTGGGTATGTATACCAAATCTTGAGTATATGCTTGCAATAGCAGTGGAGCTATAAACATCCCTATATTTTGAAAATGTTCACATAATTTAACAAATAATTAGGTTGTGAAATGTACTCCTGTAACTTACAATTTACATAACCAACTACCTCTATTTAGCAGTTGCTAAGACTCGTCCATGAAAGTATGCATATAAATTTTCAATTTTCCAGTGCCAAAGGTGGTGAAATTGTAAACATAGAAATATTTTCAGAAATGTTCACGAGTAGTAAATTGTCAGACATTGAGCACCTGTAACTTCCCACCCCTCATGCAAATGTCATGAACTTTGGTATGCTTTTAGGGTCTCTAGCCATAATACTGACCAAGTTATAAATCAAGTAAAGAATTTAAGAACATTCTGCAACATTTCACAAAATTCATGGAATTTCAAAAATTCCTGAAATCAGAATTTGCTAATTTTGCGAACTCTAACAGGCTCTTACAATGAAAAACTGTAGAAAAAGTCTATAAAGCAGAATGTACTGTACCCCAGAAGGTGGAATGGTGCTGATTTTCCAGTAGCAGTTACATAACTCTCCCTCACTTAGTTTGTGGTATTCATTTAAAAATAATTTTATATATACTTTATATTCCTTCATACTCAGTCTTTGCTTTTATTTACAGAGTGCCATCATATTAGTGTGAAAACATTTTGTTACAATCAGTAAACTTAATTTTATATTATACATAGGGTGGGATATTTAAAGCAGTTCGCATTGTGCAACTGCGGTAATGTGCCACAGAAAGACATTCAGCGGCAGCAACTGTGCAGCATAAGTAGCAGTGCGCCAATGCACAATGGCAATGTATACATGTGCAAGGGCAGGGGTGTACCCATGAATATGCGCCACAGTGTAATATTCAACCTCCAACCAATGGCGCAAGAAGGAGCAAACGCAGTTGCATGGAGCAGACTTGAGCCTATAAAAATAAGGAGAGGTAGGAGAAGGGCACTTGCACCAGAGGAGCAGGACAGAGGGGACAGACAGGCCGCAGCCCACAAAGAAGGGAATAGTTAGAGAGGAAGTGACAGAGACCAGGACACAGAGGAGAGACAGTGTGAGAGAGAGTGTGTGTTGTGTGTGCATGTGAGTGAGAGTGTGTCAGACAGGGAGGTGAAGGCGGTGTGAGAGAGTGTGGGCATGACACAGTGCCACCAGGCCCATGTGGTGTGACACAGACACCCACAGGAGCTGGAGATAGAGGCTGCAGGCAACAGCCAGCCAGCCGGGGCAGGGTACACAGGTGTGGGCCCTGCAGAGCAGCACGCACAGTCATACACAGCAGGGTGGGCCAGTGTAGCTGGCCGCCCAGGGGACAGGACAACAGGGGCCATGGCCAGTGCAATATTCAATATGGAGGCCATAATGAGGGGTGTGGGAGGCAGGAGGCAGTCGCTGCGGCCATTGAAGGGCCGTTGGTGGGCATCAGAACAGACGGTACCGACCCCGCATCAGCTATGAGACCTACGCTGACACTAAGGTCATGGGCCAGTACCGACTGAACCAGGCATTCTGAGGCAGCTCTTGAGCTGTGCAGTGAGGAGATGCAGGCACCCACTAGACGGAACCATGCCCTGACAGTGGAGACAAGGTAACAGCTGTCATGTGCCTCCTTGCCACAGGCACCTTCCAGAGACCAACAGGGACACCACAGGCATAACCCAGTCAGCCGCATCATGGCTTCTCCACAGTTCCTCAATGCCCTGCTGCCACACGCTGCAGAATACATCCATTTCCCCAGCACACAGGCAGAGTGAACAGCAAACGTGCAGGAGTTCCACAGGGTAGCACATCTGCATGGCATGCTAGGGCCATCGACTGCACCCATGTGGACATCCGATGCCACCTGAGCCCAGAGAGGGGGTAGCCTACATCAACAGAAAGGGCTACCCCAGTATCAACTGCCAGGTGGTGTGCAATGCCAGGGGCACATAACCAATGTCGGTGCCACACACCCTGGGGAACACATGACGACTTCATCTGGCACAGCTCAGCACTGTGCCACAGGTTCGAGAGGGGACATCCCCACCAGTCATCTAGTGGGTGAGTATGCCAAGATCATGGGCAGCTGGGTACACCAGGACATGGGGTGGCCAGGACAGGGGTGCCATGGAGTGTGGCTGGAAAGGAGGAGGGCACAGCAACAGAGGACACCAGGCTAACCATATCTCCATCCACACAGGTGACAGTGGCTACCCACTCTGGCTCTGGCTGCTCACCCCTATCGGGCGCCTGGCATCCCCTGTGGTGGAGCGGTACAATGAGGCACACACCAGCAGTGGAACATCATTGAGTGTGTCTTTGGTCTGCTGAAGGCACATTTCTTTTGCCTGCAAAGGTCTGGTGGCGCCTCACAGTACAGCCCCTCGAAGGACTGCAGCCTATTCTTGGCCTGCTGCACAACATGGCCACTGACCATGGGATAGCAGTCGAGGGTTGAAGAGGGGAACAGCAGGGGATGACGTGGCTGGCGGTTCTGTGTGGCAGTGGCAGCCCCCACCCCGGCGGAAGGATCCCAGACTGGTGAGGATGGCATGCCAGCACTGTGACATGATAGCAGAGGAGCACTACGGTGCATGCAGGTAGGTGGACAAACACTCATGCATGGGACAGCCACAGTGACACAGCACACAGGCACGCTGCCTGGGTGCTGGCACCTGGCATGGATCAGATGCAGGGCCCCGGAGCATAAGCATCCAGTACTGTGGTGGCTCATCACACATGCCACGTGGGCCAGCGGCCAGGCATAAGTCCCAGCCAGTGTGTGGGTGCAAACCATGGGTGCCACATCAGTGGCATGAACACACACACAATGCCAATGTGCAAACAGGGTGATGGCAGCAGACAGGGTGGCAGGCACATCAGCACCACCATGTGGTCACATGGCCACATGGACATGTTGACCGCTGCACCGCGGCCACCCAGCAGACTCCAGGCTGCATGATGGGCACGGTGGGTGTCTGTGACTGTCCCCAGGGATGAAACTGTGAGAATGTGGCGTGTCCTTGCAGGGGTCTGCAGGCTCCAGAACAGGCCTGCTCGGGCGTGCCTCGGATGCCTACAGTAGAGCCCAGCATTGACACCGAGGGGTCGCCCAACTCCAGGTCCAGGGGAGGACAGTGCACTCCGGGGTCAGCGGGTGCCTGACCGTGCCCATGGCAGCCAGTGTGGCAAAGCCGACTGTGAATGCAGTGGCTAGTGATCCAGGCCTGCGGTCATGTCCTCCCACAGGCGATGTATGGTGTCTTGGACCTGTGTGAAGCCCCTTCATGCTGCTCTGCAGCCTGGTGCACCTCTGTGAGAGTGCACACTCCCATCCACGAGCAGCACCTGTTGGTCCATGGAGGCCCGCGAGCAATTGGGTGTGCTCGTGAATGGGTCGGTGCCTGGGGGCGCATGGGTGTTTCACCAACCCACCAGTGGTGACGACCGCCCTGCACTGCTCCCACTCAGGTGGGTGCTGCACAGTGGGGTTCCTCTGTGGCTGCTCACTGACAGGCACACAGGCAGTGGATGCTGCGCCAGGCCCCCAACATCCTCAGCCATCTGCCGCCACCCCTCTGGCTACTGTGCATTGGCTGGTGCCTGTGTAGTTGTACCACCACCACCATCCCCAGCACTGCACTGCTGTTGCACACAGTGGTACCAGGGTGGTGGCAGGCAGCTGACCCACTGCCAACAGGTCACTGGCTGGGCTGCCAGGGATGATGGATGCTATGGGTGTCTCCCCCAACGATACCCCCACTGTCCAGGACAATGTCACATCATCATCGGTGTCAGACCCGCCGATCTGTGTCTCCGTGACACTACTCTCCATGGCTGGCGCCCCACAGGAACACAGCCAAGACCTCATCTGCCACCATGCCCAGGTCATCTGGCCGGGCGCTAGTGAGCTGCAGTTGATCAGGCCCATGGACGCCAGTGGAAGTGGATGGCTGGTCCTCCAGGGCTGAACATGCATGGCTGTCACTGCCACCCCTGCCACTGCATGCTGGGGTTCTGGTGCTGAAAGGGAGCACAGACACATTACTGCTGCTGATGCAATGCCCGCCCAATCCCCACCCCCACCCCGATGCCGCTGTACCTACCATGCAGTGATGGAATCCCACCTGTCTGGAATCCACCACCTGGCACACCCTCGACAGCACTGCACCACATGGTGGCCACCATCAGCCCTCCTGTGGTGTGAGCTATGGCATGTCGGCCTGGTCCCCACCTGCGGCCGCCCTTGTGGTCCAAATGGCTGCCATCTTCTCCTTGATCCGACACTTGTCAGTGCCTCTTTCTTCTTGCACTCCTGTGCAGAATGCTGGTGGCTGCACTGCTGGTTCACAGCCTCCACCACCTCCTCCCAGGCTGTGGCCCTGGCCTAGAGTGTGCCAGTTATGCCACTCAGCAGAGGCTCCTGTCGAGGTACACCCGACCTGGCATCTGCCTCCACCCTCATAAAGTTGGGCCTGCACTTCGCGGCAGGCCCACACTCCTATCCCTCTCACATTAGGACATGCTGCTACCTGTGGGCAATGACATGTGGTTAGTGGCAGCAGTGCCCACACCAGCCGACCATCCTGCTGTGCTGTCTGTCCCTCGGCGAGCGCAACTTACCCGGATGGTTGCTATACCGCTTATGGCCTGTGCATTCCTGCAGTGCTTTTATAGTGCATCCGATGCAAATGGACAGATGCGCAACAGTAATGAGATGCTAATTCCCCCAGTGCACCGCGGGATAGGCTGATGAGCTGATTTGCATATGCCAGCTGAATATCATGCTGTTGCGCCTTCTGCAATGGACTTGCTCTGGCACAAGTCATGGCGCAATGCTGTGATGTGCACAGTGTGCCCGACACCACCCAGCGTGCGACCGGCATGTACCACCACCAGTGCGCAGCATGCGCTATTGGTGGCCATTGTGCCCTATGCACTATTGGAGCCTTCGTGCCCATATGCTGTAGGGCCTATGGTGCACAGGTGCTATACAGCCTATGGTGCTTGGGCACTGCTGAACCCATGCACTTGGGTGCCAGGGGCCTATGGTGTCGGACATTGTAGGGCCTATGGCGCTAGGGCACTGTAGGGGCCTATGGCGCCAGGCACCATAGGGCCGATGGTGCTCAGGTGCTGTAGGGCCCATGGTGCTGGGCATTATAGATCCTATGGTGTTTGGGCACCATAGGGCCTGTTGGGCATGGTGTCCCTCAGGTCCCTGTCATGCAACATGCGACATGGTCCCAGTAGTGCACACACACACATTGCATGTGCTGACCCCTGACCCTGCTCTGCCCCTATGCCCCAGGGACCTCTGTGCCATGTGATAGTGTGGCCAACACCCATGCCATGCATCCCTGGGGATGCGCGAGAGCCGCTGGTAGTGCATCTCTGGGCGAGGCATGCATCCCGAGCACATGGAGCTTGTGTGCTACAGGGCCCATTTTGAACTGCTACATTGTGGAGTAGGCATGCCGCAGCATACAGTACCCAGAGCACAGAACTGGAGCCAGGTGGGTTGGTGAACCTGGTGGTCCAGGTGGAGCTCCATGCTGCCAGCTTATTTGGGCAGCAGCCCTTGACAGTCCCAGGGACCCAAGTCTGGCAGGATGTGGCATATGGCCTTGAACAGGCTACTGGTGTGAAGCGCAGCAGGGAGCAGTGTCACCACTGTTATGGGGACCTGCTGAGGTGGGACCAGAGGGCTCAGGTCGCTGCAGGTGCATGTCCGGAGGAGGCTGTGCCACAGTTAGGTAAGTGTACTCTGCCTGCATCTGTGCTCATCCAGTGTTCCATGGAGTTGGCAGGGCTGCATGCCATGCTGGGGGCACTGTCACAGTGAGCCCTGTGGCCTTGCATTTGCACGTTACTGGGTGCGCTGTGCCACTGCTCTGTGGCTGTGCCAGGCTGGGGTGCACTCTGTGCTTGGGGGTGAGGGCTGTGGGTTCATGGTGTTGCTGTGTACTGATGTGTGCTTGTTGTGGTCCCATCCTAGGCCCTGAGGACAGGAGGAGAGTCAGAGAAGCAGGGTGCCTGGTGGTCTGTGGCAGGCTGCTGTGGTCCCTTGGCTAGAGCTGCTGGACCTGCACGCACTGCGCCATGGTGGGCAGGTAGGTGCTGTGCATTTATACATTGTTGTGCAGGGTGGTCGGCGGGGTGGTGTCGACCTCAGACCCTGTGTGCTGAGCCATGGCAGTTTGTTCAGCCCGATGTGCGTGGCACTGTGGGGCCACCATTGCACATGTGTGGCAGCTGTTGGTGGCTGGGTGCATCCAGCTGCCACCTGTGCTGTTGTGGTCCCTCCACAGCACCATGCCACCCACCTGCCACTGTGTTGGCGGTTGGCCCATTGCGGCACTGCCCAGCGCTTTGCAGGACGTGGCATGCCGTGTCAATGGCAGTTGTAGGCCCACCCAATGCGGGTGGTCAGGGTGCGGGCATGTGTCCCCATTGTCAGCTGCGCATGGTGGGTGGGCTGTTTCCCTGGACATGCCCTGATCACCTGTTCCTTCCTTTGCCATAGGTGACCAACGGGTGTTCACCAGCCAAACTATGGCCACCTCCTCTGGCAAATCATTACCATTACCATCACCACCTCCACCCTGGAGGTAGCACGGCTGACCAGACAGCTCCTGCTGTGGGGTCAGCGCAGGGGACAGTGCCAGGCTGCAGCAGGATGTGGCTGCCCATAGGGCCTGTTGCTCCTGTTTTACCTGTTGTTCCTGCCCTGACCACACTTTCCCTGCCTTCTCCTGTCCCTTTGTATAGCCCTGTCCCTGTCCCCAACCCTCCTTACCTACCTGTTCCTGCTCTGTACATAGTTTCCCTGCCTTGTTCCCTGTTGTGTCTTTTTATTGTTATTTAATACAGTTTTATATGGTTACCCATCTGTGTCCGGTCTGCTTTTATGCTGGCAGTGAAGCCATGCTGCAGTGGTGTGGTGGGTGGATGTGTGGTTCACCTGTGATGTTCTGTGGGCTGTGCATGGTGGTGTTTGCCCAATGGTCAGTGGCTGTGCCCTGGGGTGGCCATGGTCTGGCTGTTTGGGCTGTGTGGCATATGTGTTGGGTGCCATGTGTCAGGGTGTGGCTGGCTGTGGACTACGTGTGTTGGGGTGTACTGTCTGGGTGGGTGTCCAGTGGTGGGCCACCCTTGGCCGTTGGTATCACCTTCCATACATCCACTGCTCTGGTGCCCATGGACGGGGCTGGCTATGTTCCCATGCTCCTTGGCAGTGTTCCATTGTGGGCCAGCTGTGCCTTCAGCCTGGCTCCACTGCTCCACAGCGCCACCCCTTCCCCAGTGCATTGCTCCCTGCTGTGCCTGTGGCAGTCCATTTGTGCCTTTGCACATCTTCCTCAACCCTTGCTCATCCATAGTTGCACATTGCACATGTTGGTTGCTCTCTGGCACACTTCTGATTGCGCCTGGTGCAGTCATGCAATATTCAGTCGTGTTGTGCTGGCACTTGTCATCATCGCCCAACCTTTGAATATCATGCTCATTGTGCCATGGCGCATTGGATTTACACTGCTCCGGCCTTGCGCTGGCATCTGGCACAGTTCTGAATATCCCACCCTTAATGTTTTAAATATTTGTGCCATTCATGTCCTGCAAACATGTACTGTATGTAGGGAAGCAAGCAACTCACCAATTACTGCTAAGAATTGGAAGTGTCTGTCCACATCACGCACAGATCATGATCCACATCTGGATCCTGATAAAATTAAATCTCCTAAAAATAACTTTTCCCGTCTCAGAGCAAGCAATGGGATCAGGAGGGCATATGAAAAGCATTCCACAGAGGAAGCTTGGTGGGGTGAGGGTGCAGATGATTGAATGACAAACAAGACACTCACATGACATAAACCCACTACACAACCCCACCTTCTAATGGAAGATGGAAAACAGGAACTTTTATCAACAAGTATGCTTGCGCTGTCCAAAATCACCTATAAAAATATTAAAACTTTTTTTATAAAAATGAACGATTGTATAATATCAATAAGGCACACCGGGTGTGTGTTATTGTGTAATAATGTCATTTCTCAGGTGTTGAATGCCTACGCCTGTGGCCTTGGCGCTCAGCCACCTGAGGCATGACATTATTACAAGAACACACACTTATCATGCCTTATTGCTTAATTCCTACAAGCTCCACCATGGTCACAACAGGAGTTGCCTTTAGACCAGTCAGAAGGTAGTCTAACGGGCCATGCACCACTGCCTGGTAGAGAAGCGATTGGGGCTGCACAGAGGGGCTGAGGACAGAAGAATCATGGTGGTGACCTTGGGGTGATGGGGGGCATAGCAGCAATGTACAGGGATGAGGTGGCACCATATGGCCTTGCCCTGTGCTATTACAGACTGTCAATCAGCCCAGGTATTGGGGTTGGCAGAAATGGACCAGGAGCCAGTCTCAGAAGGATACAGCCCCTGGCACCTGCCCCATAGGTACCACTGACCTCAACATCATCAGCAGGCAGCACAGGCTACAGGTTGTGGGGTGCAAGTGGTGGCTGGGAATGGTTCTTGGGCACCGTGGCAGTCCCCTGGTACCAGGACCCCACATGGATGTAGGCTTCTTCCCACCAATGGTATTGGGATCAGTGGCACCTATGAGACAGGTACCTGTGTTGTATTTTCTAAGGCCAGATACCAGTCCCTTTCTGCCAGCCTCCTGTACCTGGGCCAGTTAGCTGTCTGTAATGGCACAGGCATGCCTGCAGGGTGCCACCTCATCCCGCACATTGCCTCCATACCCCTCTAATCTTCAAGGTCTCCCATACTACTTTTGTCCCCAGTCCCTTCCAGGCAGACATTTCTTCCCCACCTTGCAGCCCCTCGAATGTTGCAGCAGGTGGGAGGGGTTGACAGATCCTTCCACCAATGCACTACAGGTGCACCACTACTGTGGCACAACCCTGCAGATGTGGCAAATCTTGGTATTGGGTGAGAGACTCTAATGTTTTAAAATATGGTGGAGTGTGGGAAGAGTGAGAAAATACAAAAAAAACTATGCCAAGTGCGATGTAGGGGTGAGGTGAACAACCAGTGAAAGGCAGGTAGCCATTTCATAGAGTTGGCAATGGTGAGTGTGGTGTGGTAGATCGGTCATGAAACAGCAGATGCCACTGTTCATAGTATACACTTTAGTGAGGTCCCCAGATGGAGCAAGAGAGTACACAAGGAACTACAGTGAATTATTAGCAGCAACATGCTGTGGGTGAGTAGTCTATCTGTCTCAGTGCTCAGGAACCGTTTATCCCTGTGTAGGTATCAAGTCTCTGGTGTACAGTCTTTACTAGGCTATTGATGTGGGTGTCAAAGGCACTGTGTTGTCTAGGAGGATACCCAGGTACTTGAACGGGAGACCAGCTCCACCACAGTGCCAAATAAATTGTAGATGTTAATGGAGGGCAGGCCCTTTCCAGTCTGAGCCTGAGAAAATCATGGCCTTAGTTTTTGGTGTTGAGTACCATTTTATTGTTTTGGAACCATATCTGGAGGAAGTGAAGTCATGATGGACAATTTAATTTAAGGTTGCTAGGTCCCTGCCTGAACTGAAGATGACAGCATCATCAGCGTACAATAATGATTTGGTGGATGGGCCGGTTTGAGGAGCGAGTTTAGAAATAGGAAGAAAAGATGGAGATCATAGATGGAATGCTGGGGTACCCCAAAGTGAATGGGACAAAAGTCTGAGAGGATGATGTCTCTTGTGGTACTACACATCCTGCTGGACAGGCAGTTTTTGAGCTAGTGAGTTATCTCAGGTAAAAGTCAAGGGAGGATATGGCATGGATTACCAAATCATGGCCCATGAGATGGAAGGCCTTGATGAGGTCCACAAATTTAGCAGCAACAAAATTCACTGTGTCCAAGGCTCAATACACATGGTCAGTGAGACTCACTATGGGTGTTTCAGTATTGTGTTTAGGGCAGAACCCATGCTGGGCACTAGTCAGACAGTCATATTGCTGTATGTTGGCAGACATCTGATCAAACAATATCCTTTCAAAGACCTTAGAAGGGGGCAAGGATAGAGATGGGAGGTGTGGCCTGACTACAGAACATGGTGGGCACATGTTACTTGGATTACCTTAAGCACTGAAAAATAACCAGAAAAATAATATTTTACAGCTTTAATTAGCACAAAGAGAAGCTCACCATGTCTGGATCAACAATGGCCACCCAGAAAGCACTCAAAAAAACAGACAACTCTGCAATTTGAAGGCACAGTAAATCAATCTCAGCTATGGCTGAGGGCTAGATCTCAGATGATGGCGATTGAGACAGGAGTGGAAAAGCCAACCATAATAGTACAAATGCTGCTCTGCTAACTATAATTCCCAGCTTATTAAAGCAGGGTTCAACTTAACAGCACAAATTACTCACCTCCAAACTGTGGTTACAGGACTTATGAAACATTAGCCTCATACACCACTCAAATTGATGAGGCAAAGAAATGGCTCTGTGAGCTGGAGGACCTGGCTGGCAGTCTCGACTGTAAGAAGAAAGTGCTTACTTACTGGGCTTGGGGCAGAGGATCAAGAGAATCATGTCAGTAGATAAACACTCAGATTATTGGGCTTACTGCAGGCATAGTGGGTAAGGAGGAAGGCAAAGCAGTACACAGATGGCTGATGGAGCAGGTAGGTCTTGAAGTTACAGTGGCCATCTACAAAATACAGAGACACACTGCATGGGACCCAAAGAAAAGCAGGTGAAAACTGCACCACTATCTTATCAAATATTTACGTTTTCCTGGCAAAGAAATGGTTCTGCGAGCAGCTAGAGCACATAGTTCCATGGCAGTTGAAGGGGTCCGAGTGCTAATTTTCCCAGACTTCATCTGAGATCTACAAATGCAAAGGCAGAAATTTGGAGATGTAAAAGCTAGTTTACATAGAAGAGGCTGGAAATTTACAATACTATATCCAGTGAAACTCTATATTACCAACTATGGATGTCTCCACATTTCTTTACCAAACCACAGGATGGTGAACATTATATTAACAAGGAAGTGGCTATGGTAGAAGGTAGGAACTGCCTGTACTCTGCTCCACCAGCCCAGTGCCTTCAATAGCAGATGCCATGTCTACCAGCTGCTACCTACCATCTCTTACCTATGATCAGCAGTGTCTAAGTGGACATTATCTGGTGTACTGACTATAGAATAAGCATATTGAGAATGCAACTTAACACTTGTGCAGATGTATGTGGATGGATTTTTCTGAAACCCAACAATACCCAGTGGTTTGTTTCCTGGCTTGGCAGGTAGGCCAACAGCTAACTTATAATGGGCTCTACCATGCTGTAGTAACACCCCACAGCGACATCCCCAGCGCTGGAAGCATGCTGACATCCCTATACCGACACGTCCTGACACTGACTGGCAACACAGTGACAGTAATGTGGGGGGTTATGCCCCCACACCCCCCTCATATTTTAGATGACTAACTCCACGAACACAGATAGTGGAGTTAGGTGCCTGCCCCTGTCACTGTACAGTCTGTCATCGTGAATCCCATTGCCACAATGTCCCTCAACATTTGGGGTTCACTGTGGAGGTTTCGCTGTGGGGTGTCACTGTCCTGTTGGTATATGATTATAATGTCTACTGGTGGGGTCAGATCTGGTGGTGAAATGAATGGGGACAAGATACCATGTTTCTGTGACAAAGGAGGGGTCACTCTGCCACCTCCTGACAACACTAAAACTGCCCTGAACATCTAAAAGTCATTGGGTGGGAGCTTGGGGGAGGCAGGATGGTTTGACTTTCTTCTAAGCTCCCTTCATGGGTGGTGACACCAAAATCAGTGACATAATGTACCCATTTAAGATGTCTGACAGCTAAAGGAAGTACAACCAATCAGTAGCTTAAGGGGGTGCTGCCTCTGACCGCATTCCTATCTCCAGTCAACAAGAACTTGATAACTATAGCAACTGACTGCAAGCTGCCTAAATTGTCTTTGCATTCAATCCAGATGTATGCAAGGAGGATGAGCTGCAAACTGGGACTAAATCAGGGACTGAGTTTTCCAGATCCGCTCCGGACCCTCTCTCTGTATGGTGATGTGATCTATGTCATCAAAGGAACATAGCTCAAGTGCTCACCATGCCCAACACAAAGATATGTGGTCTGAATTTGCAAACACCTTTATTACCAATGTGGCTGCCACAGTGAAAGTAAAAGAAAAACAAAAGTCACTTATTTCAGCTCTGGATGTAAAGTTTCAAAGCAGCCAAAACTCTCGCTAAAATTACTGTGTATATATATATATATATATATATATATATATATATATATATATATATATATATATATATTGTGATTTCACATGAGCCTTGACTTTACCAGTATTGAATACCTGTTAGGCCACTGGTCTGAATACCTTCATACCCTCTGCCCACTCGATCACTGTAAGGCAGCAGGTACAATGGGGGAGGGCTTTCTTCAACTCACAAGTCTGATTTTATGGATTCACCCCACCCCATCTGTTGTTCCTTCAAATTAAACTACTATGGGATCTGAGCCTAAGATATAACTGAACCATCCAAACACCTTGTCCATTCTGGAACTAGATTAACCTCACAACAGACTTCATTTCGTAGGTTGCTCATCTATATGTGAAGACTGGTTGATTGTGGTATTCTATGCAGGATCCCAGCAATACTGCTGCCAGTTCTTTGCTACTATGGAGCATGTTAGAGCTTTGAACTGACTATCTCGCTCAATGTATTATAGAGATTATTCTTAGCTGATGTTATACTAATGTTGTTTTGTTCTGAACTAATTGATGCCAATCCAAAATTTAGCACCCTGGTTGGCTGGGCGCCTATTTTCACCCAGGAGGCCCTCATCTATCAACAATATGCTAAAATATGACTCTGTGTAATTGATACATATTTTTACATAGGTGCATGCTATTTGTCTACCACCAACATGGTTGGAGGATGCTGCACACACAGTGTGCTTTGGGAGAGAGGGAAAGGGAGAACGAATTGGGTCATGCTCTATGTTTTCTAGTTATTATTCATGGGGATAATTGCTATTACTGTTCTTGATTAATGGGAAGAAAGGGAAGGGAGAGGGGTTGGGACTAGGGGAACCTGTATGTATTGTTGGAAAAGGAGGGTCAGGGAAAGCTGGGACAGGTATGGGGGTAGGAATAGAATTTTCTATTACGTTTCACCTACATGTTAGGAATTCTGCTTGTCTGATAAAACAAAAATGCTTTTGTATTGATTACTGCTACTCCACTGTGTCTTGTTCATCTAAGTGCATATAGATATATTATTGTAATTCAGATCCATGGCTGGTACACATAAGATCCACACATGGAACATCAGTGGTCTAAAACCCATGTAAAGAGAAACGTTGTAGGGAAAGTTAAAAGCATGCAAAGTGATATCATATGTTTGCAAGAAACTCATATTGCTGACATATGGCTAAACACTTATGCGGAGAATTGTATGGGTCCTTCAAAGCTCCAGGTGTAGCCATCTGCCTCAGGCCCCACTTCTCTGGTGCTGTTACCCAGGTCTGTGTAGACAGTGGTGGGGGAGATGTGTTTGATGCAACTCCAACTGAATTTGAGCTAGAAACTGACAATTGGCTCTATATATGGTCCTAATATAGACACTCTAGATTTTTTATCCAGTTGACATTGCAAATGGTTAGCTTCAATGGCCCTTGGATCCTAAGCGAGGCCTATCATGGACCATTCTTCCAAGGCAGTGGTACCAATCTATCACAGTGCCACAGCACTCCTTGCCCTAGTGCAGGGCCACAAGCTGGTGGATGCCTGGAGGCACCTAAATCCCTTCAATAGGAAATACACTCACTTCTCACCTCTGCAAAAGCCTGCACTTGGCTGGATGCTTCCGTAATATCACAGGCTCTCATCCTTACCTTACACTTGGCGGAGCATGAGTCCATGGCCTCACTGATCATGCATCAGTTCTGGCCAATTTTGGGAATAAGTAGTCATGCTGTTAACAAGGATAGAACCTGGGTCCCACACTAGAGGAAAAAGTATTTTCAGCAATATGTGAAAAACAGATAACTCTTTACTCAGTAACCCCACAGGCACTGTATCTATATCTATGTGCTGGGAGGCCCTAAAAGTTGTTCATCATCTTGCCTGTCAGAAAAGAAATGCGAGAATCAACACTTAACTGACTTAAAGGCAAGCTCAGGCTGAGAGGGTACATCTAGAACAACCCTTGGAAGGGGGTATCAGGCCCTGCAGCACTTAAAATGGGATTACAACTCAGTGCGTGGTGCAAAGATGGAAAGGGCATAACTCCTTACCCAAGCAGGCAACTGTTTTGATGGGGACAATGTCCAGGAAGTAACTCAGCCCAGCAGCAGCTTGTGTGTGGGATCGCTACCAAAACAGCCTGCCCTGGCTCATGCTCATAAAACCAGACCAAAACAACAGAGCACTAACTTCCCATGAGTAGAGGAAAACTGCACCAAATTAATAGTTAAAGTGCTTCTTTATTTGTACTATTTCCAGCAAACGTGTGCAAACAACCAGCCTCAATAGGCTACTCACCCTGTGCATTCTCCAATAGAGCTTTGCTAGGTGTGCTGCCTAGGCTTACAGTTCCCCCGTGTTAAGCGTGACAGTTGATGATGTTTAAGTTACGCATGTACATTTCATTTTTCATACAATGTACATTTCATTTTCCATACAATGTACATTTCATTTTCCAAACAAAACCAGTTCCTTTTAGAAGTTCATACATGGTGCAAGGTGCAAAAACTTTTTAAAGTGCCAACACATAAACATTAAGAAGTCAGTTATACTTTGCTAAAAACACCATATCTAATGCAGGCAATTTACAGTAGTTTTAAAGAGAGAGCTTAAACCATTTTGCATGCATCAACACAGTTATTGCATTGGTATGTTTCAAGCAATCAATGAAATGTTCATTAACCATATTCTTCGCCATTAGTATCTGGCCACTGATTATATTGGGTAATTCAATATCAGAGATAGAAAATGTTCAGATAGTTTAGAGAGATTAGCTACACCTCCTCCATGGCACCAACTTAGAAGTCATGACCATCCTCAATTTCTGGTTGCCTTTTGCCCTTGTGGTGATCAATATTGCTTGTTGCACTAAAGACTGAAGGTAGTTAGACTCGTAGAAAGAAGAGAGAAAAAGAAAAATACATTAGTTACAGCATAGAAATGTGACATTTCATATTTTTGAAATCGAACAGTTTTTACATTGTAAGGCAGCCAGGAGTTGTGTTCCAGTATTATGATATTACAAGGTATATTGAGCAACAATGTTGAAACAATGTTGAAAATTCTTAGACATTTTGCAAATATATTTACTCTCTTGGGGAGGAGCACAGCTTTGCTTTTGGGGAATTCTCTTAGGGTTGAAGGAGGAGAGGATTTTATTTTAAGATTATTTATAGGAATGGTTTAAGATATCATTCTTCATTAAGACTTCCAAGTGCCAGGCCCCCAAAACACATATCCAATGATTCCCTTTATGTAGTAATTTCTGAGTCTGTTACCTCTCTCCTTCAAGGTGGTTCATGTTCTTTTGCCATGAACCAAAGGTGACTGGGATCTCAGCTATGGTGTGTCTTAAAATGCAGACCTCCTGTGGTATTTTCATTTCCTTTATCAGACATCTTACCTGTTCCTGTATTCTTTCCTTAAGTAGGTGAATGATGTGGCCTATAAGTCTTACTGTGACTACACCATAACACATACATTACAAATGGTGTTACACATTTAATGAACTATCTGATTCCAGTTTTTATCATTTTGGCCCAACATTCTTTCTTCTGTTGGCAATATTTGCAAATATTACAATGTCCACACCTTTCTGCTTAGCTGACGAGGGGCTGCTAGAGATTCAAGGATATTCTTAAAATATTCAGGCCCGTGCATTTATGCATGTGGCCCCACCCTTGAAATTTCTACCCCATCAGTTATGGGAGGCGAACTGCGGGGGCTTCAAGCAGGCATTAAAACATATTTGTGGTGCACTGGTGCCAATCGTGTTGTTTAACTGTACTGAATTTTACTGGTTACCTGTTTTTATATTGTGTGTTATATTTTTATCTTGTTCTATTTATTTTTTTATGTAAAGTGCCTTGATGGTTCTGAAAGGCACTCAACAAATAAAGCTTATTATTATTATTACTACACCAACTCCCTGAGTTTCTTCCTGATTTTTGTTCAGCTCTAAATTAACTATGTATGAGTTTGTCCTTCAGATGTTCTACTTTTCTGAAGGTAATAGGGGTGTTAGACCTTGTGTTTCAGCCAGTGTATCATCCCCTAACAAAACTGGCCCATCTTTTGTACCACTGCCCCTTTATGACCTGCCAGGAGCTAAACTAGAGCTTCTTAAGGGCACACCTAGTCTTACAATTCCTGCTTTTAAGGCTACAGTTGATGATGTTTAAATTATGTCATGTACATTTCATTTTCCCTATAAAACCAGTTATTTATAGAAGTTTAAACATGGTGCAAGGTATAACATTTTTAAAGTGCCAACAGGTTAATGCAATAAGTTAGTTATACTTTTATTACAAAACTCCCCACAATATCTAACGTAGACAATTTCATTTTTAAGAAAAGAGATTAAACCATTTTAACCACCTCAACAAAGTTATTATGTTGCTGTGTTTTAAGCAGTCAATAAAATGTCTGTTACACCATACTCTTTCACAATATACTGTAAGTAGTTTCAAAAGTAATATTTGGCCACTGAACTTGTTGGGTAATTTGGTACCAAAAGAGAAAATGTTCAGATAGTTTAGAAGATTAGGTCCACCCTCCTTCATGGCATCAACTTGGAAACCATGATTCTGGTTGTCATTTTGCCCTTGTGGGATTGAAATGGTTTGTTGTGCCAATGACCACAGATAGTTAGACTTCTAGAAAATAGAGAGAAATGAGAGAAAATATATCAGTGACAGACAAAAATGACATTTCTTTTAAAATTGAAACGGTTTTACTTTTCAAGGCAGGAATTGTGTTCCAGTACCATAATACTACAAAAAGGTTTATGGAGCCACAATGTTTTCATTTTCATTTATTTCAGATGAGCAAATTGCCCATTTTCACAAGCAACAAGTTTTACATAAAACATATTGTCAAACAGGACATACTATATAAACAAGATAAGAAATATACATGATGCATATATATATATATATATATATATATATATATATAATAATCTGTATCTATTGGAAACAGGTACCGTCATTAAGAGAATCCAGCCATTGTAACGAGCTTTGTACTTAAAATACCTAACAGTCTACAATTGATTACAACAGAGGGATACTATTAAAGAATGTTATTGCCCTATAAACCACAGAACTTAGACCAATGGTCTTCTTGAAATAGGAGACTCTAAGTAGACCTCAAGCATGTGACCTATTACCCAGGGAATGTTGTGATCGAATAAAGAAAGACTGAATCTGGGCAGGAAGAAAACCCTTTATTCCCTTAAAAGCGAAGGTACCCATCTTAATATTGATCCTATTTATTAAGGAAGGACAGTTTGCTTCCCTCAGTAAATTGCAGTGATGGGTTCTTAGTGGAAGACGGTCATAAATCAAGAAGACTATAAGCCATTTGAAGTTTATGTAACAATGTTGACAATTCTTAGATTTTTTCAAGTGCATTTAGTCCCTCTAAGGGTGTGGCAAAGTTTTGTTTCAGGAGAGAAGGCAGAGGTGTGCAAAAAAAAAAAACTCATGCTGGCGGAATTGAAGTGAAAGTCAGACTTTTGCTTCCATGAAAGTCTGAAATCCATTTCTGAACTTTTGTGGAAATTTTGCCTGTCCTGCACCCTACAGTAAATTACTCTTCCCTGGTGTCTAGTGCCCTCTGGCTGGTCACCCATCACCACCGAGGTATATTAAATTAATTCCCTGGTGGCTAGCGCCCCTCCTCCTCACCTGATCACCAGCTGCATACCTGAAAAAAATACTTGGTGTCTAGTGGACCCCCACCAGTTGCCGATTGCCACCCAGTGTATAATAAATTAATTCCCTGGTGGCTATCAGTCCCTCACCCCCCCAATCACCTACCCCCAATTTTAAAAGCATCCCTGGTGGCTAGCAGTCCCTCCTCCCACCCAATCACCCAATAGATCAGATACCATGCCCTGGTGTCCAGAGGAACCCTCATCCTGATCCTCCATATAGTAAGAAACAGTAACATTTCTACCTGGTGGTCTAGTGAACCCCCATCCCCAATCCCCAGTCTGTGAATTAGAATTTTATTCCCTGGTGGTCTAGTGCTTATTGTACAAGCGTCTTGCACAAGTACATACTCATTCATTGACAGCTCAGTGGGTGGCTGGCCATGGAGGAGAGAGGAGGGCTGCATCAGTCACCCACTCTAGTTTGGGATGGGGTGAGCAAGGTGGTGGGACACTGCCTGCTGGAGTGGGGTGCACTAGACCACCAGGGAATAACATTCTAATTCACAGACTGAGGATTGGTGATAGGGAGGGAGGGTTACTAGACCACCAGGCAGAAAGGTTATTCTTTTTACTATACGGGAGATTGGGATGGAGGGGTTACACTGGACAGTGGGGCATAATGTCCTGGTTGGGCAGGTGACTGGGTGAGGGAGGGACTGGTAGCTCCAGGGACTTTTAAAAATATGGGGCAGTTGACTGGGTGGGGAGGGACTGCTAGCCCTAGAGAATTAATTTATTATACATCGGTGGTGATCGGTGGGGGGGAGGGGCACTAGACTCACAGGAAAGTATCTTGTAAGCGGAAAATTCACTTAGACACAGTCAGAAGATTTCTGATCCAGCACAGGCAGAAGTTCGGAAGCATCGGGCAAAAGTTATGATATTTTGCTGAAGTTCTACCACAGGCAGAAATCACAACTTTCACCAACATTTTAAAAGACTATTTATAGGAATGGTTTGAGATACCATTCCTCATAAAGACCTCCAGGTACCAAGCTCCCATATACAAATATCCAATGACTCTCTTTTGCGGTAGTTTTGGAGTTTGTTCTCCTCTTCTTAAAGACGGTACATATTCTATTACCTTGAACCAGAGGTGATTGGGGTCTCAAGTATGGCGTGTCTTAAAATACAGACCTACTAGGGTATTTCCATTACTCTTTATCACACTTTTATGTGTTCCTGTCTGAGTTTCAGATAAGGTGAGTACCAACCTATTTTACTCACCTAATTTTAAGAAATACTCTTTAGAAAAATGTTTTAATGAGTGCAAATATCACCCAACATTCGTAAATGCTGCACACGCCATAGAATAGTGTTTCATAACATAACTGATGTTTCAAAAGGAGCACTATTTTCCAGATTTACGACACTCGTACACATCCCAAGTTTGTTTTACTCACTGTATTTTAAATTGGTGAGTGAATTACTTCTACCTGCCAACATTAGCTGGAGCATCACTGGCACCTTATCAGTTCTTATCTGGAAAAAACGACACTGTTTTTAAAATGTACTCTCACTCCCCTCCATCCAGTTTGTATACATCTGAATTTTTTTCTCACCTCACTTTCAAAATGAGGAATAAAGTACTCATCACAAAAATATCATCTGGAGCCCTGGTTCCTGTATTCTTTCCTTCAGTGGGAGAATGGCAAGTCCCACAAAAATCTTACTGCAGCTCCACCATAACACATAAATTACAAATGGTGTCACAGTTAATGAACTGTCTGATTCCACATTTTTACCATTTTGGCCCCAATTTGTTTTCCCATGCTGGCAATATTTGCAAATATTGCAATGCTCACACCTATACATGTCTTTTGATTCTGTCTGAAACCAACTCCTTCAAGGTTTTTTTTTCTAATTTTAAGCTCTAAACTCATGTGTGTGAGTTTGTTCCACAGATTCCCCCTTTCTGAAAGTAATATTTATTTATTTATTTGAATTCTGGTAAACGGGCAAGCCCACTGAGACCATGCAGTCCCTTTTCAGGGTAAGACCTGGGAAGGGTACATAGGACAATAGTATACAATATATGAAGAGTCACAGTAAGCACAAAATCAGAATAAAAATTAATATCACAAAGCTTTACACTAGACAGGATTATAATACATATAGAGAGTCACAGTACAATCATATGATCTATGGCAGTGTCTCCAAATGTAGTGCAACATTTAGTTTGACAGGAATTGAGCAGGGTACAATCTTGAGGATGGCTATACAGGTGTTGAGTAGTCACATTGTCACATTGTAGAACACTGATGTACAATATAGGTGTTCATATGGTTACAGTGCAGTAGTAGCAGAAGGTTGGAGATAAGCTTTGGAGGAAGGATAAGAGCAGAGGTCTGTAGGTCATGTGAGGCAGTTACAGATACCTGAGCCAGATAAATAGTTATGCAGAGCAAATTTGAACTGAGGAAGGTAGTACAGGATAGGATAGATGGGGGAGGCGTTCCAAGCTGAGGGAGTGGCATAAGCAAAGGATCTTTTGCCTGAGGATGGATGTGTCTTTGGTATGGCTAGTAGCGGAAAAGAGGTAGAGCAGAGAGACCACCAGGTCACTTTTATTCAATAATGTCAGATAGGCTTGGTGGAGTGTAGAGATGTGTGAGTTTATATGTGAGACATAATGAGGAATAATAGATATTATGTGTTCAAATTGTATGAAAAAAAAATAATTTTAAAAAAACTACTTGAGTGGCTGGAACTTTGACCTTTTCAATTTGCAGCCAGCCCAATGATATGTGAGTACAGTGTAGTGGTGTTGGTGATGGGATGCTCTGATAGCAAAGCACCCAATCTTGTGATATAGCTGTTTCAATTGGTTCATAAGAGAGGTCTTGAGGGATAAGGATAGTTGAGCTCCATAGGAAAATAAAGGCAGGAGTGAGGCTGTAACAGTTTTTAGGCAGGATGCATTTGAAAGCAGGGCATTAAGACAATGGAGCAAACCAATCTTTTGGTGCAAGATTTTGGGGTTTTGTTGAAATGGGCCTCAAAGGAGAGGTTAGAGTGAAGCAGGATGATTTGACCGATTCAAGGGTTCCACATTGCTGGAGCGGATGGAGAGCTTATGGTTAAGAGCAGTTTTATAGGAGAGGATGAAAAAGCTTGGATTTAGTTTTTGGTATTTAGAAGTAAGTTATTTTAAAGAATCATGCTTCTAATTGGTGGAAGTCTGATTCCAGGTGCCGATTTAGCCATTGTGTATCAGCTGAGGAGCGATATAAAATGGTGTCATCCAAATAAAGCTGAATGGATGCCCTCCCTGAAGCCAAGCAGCTCATTAATGAATAAAGAGAAGAGTAGATGGCCCATGATGGATCCCTGGGAACTCCATGGGTAATTTGTCTGAATGGGATTGACAGTTAGCCCATTTGACACTTTGGGTGTGGCAGGATAGATAGTTTTGGAGCCATGAGGTGGAGGGTTGATTGAAACCCAAGGATTCTAATTTTAGTATTAGCAGCGCATGGTTCTCCAGGTTGAAAGCCATGGTGAGGTCAGCGAAGATAGCCCCATGGTTAGGCCGAGATCAAAGGCTTGGTGAATGTCTGAGATGACTTTGATGAGTGGAGAGAGTGCTATGATTTTTGTGAAAACTGTGTTGGCAGGGTCATAGGAGTTGGTGATGTTCAAGTTAGTCTTGTAATTGGTATAGAACTCTTTTTGTACCTTTGCAAGGTGGCATAGAATTGAGATCGGCCTGTAGTTTTCAACAGGGTGGAAGACCCCCTTTGTGGATAGGGATTTCTAGTGCCATTTCCTATTTTGAGGGTACTGTTCCTTCGGGAAAGGATCTATTAATCAAGTTTCGATCTGATATAGCAAGTACCAGTGCTTCCATAATACAGTGTTGGGCCTAGTATTTCAGCCAATATATCATCCCCTAACAAGACTGGGCAATTTTTTGTACCATCACCCCATCTGACCTGCTAGAGGGCAAAATTCTGCCATAAATGTCAAAATTCTGTTTTTAGTGGTTCTCTCTTGATTTCTAATTTTTGGTACCAACAAACTTGTCTTGTCTCTTTCCTAGGCTCTATTGTAGGCACACATTAGTACAACTTCACCGTAGCCTCTCGCTTTCAACCTTGTTGGTAATTCTGCTGTCTGCATTTCAAAGTCTTCTGGTGGTGAACAATTTTTTATTCTCAGATATTCACCATAAGGAATGGAAATCGCCAGTGATTTAGGGTTCACACTGTCAGCCCTTAATATTATATTTCCTACTTTTTCCTTCTTATACACAGTGATAACTTTCGGTTTAGTTCACCCTCCAATGTGACATACAGGTAGTTTAGTTTTCTATCAGAGATTGTCTGGAGTAAACCAAAAATTATACTGCTTTTCATTACACTATCTCACACACATTTCTGCTTTCTGTCTGGTTCCTTTCCTTACACACAGCATATCAACAATAAGCGATACCATTTAATGATGTGATATGTGTATGGATTGGTGAGTTCACTGCAAACTTTATCAAGTTCCCAGAATCCCAACAGAAGATTTACGTATGAAGGGGCCATTGAAGATCCATAGCTGTACCTGAGATTTGGCTCTCATCCCTTCCCTACACGTGGCCCAGTATGAGACCATAGCCATCACTGATCATGCATCAGTTCTGGTCAATTTTCAGAAATGGTATTCATGCTGTTAACAAAACATGGAAGCCAGATCCCACACTATTGAAAAACTGATTTCCAACAATATGTGAAAAAACAGATAACTGAATATTAACTCAATAACCCCACAGCACAACATCTGCATCTATGCACTGGGAGGCCCTAAAAGCTATCCTATGGACAGCCATTATATCTCTTTTGCCTGTCATACAAAGAAACGTGAGGACCAACAGTTACTTGACTTAGAAAAAGATAAAAGAAGCTGAGAAGATGCACATAGAACAACTTTCAGCAGAGGCATCAGGTTCTAAAGCACTTAAAGTGGGAATGCAACTCAGCATATAGTGTAAGGATAGAGAGAACATTGTCTCTTACCCAAATAGGCAACTATTTTGATGGGGATACTGGGTGGAAAATGGATATCATGGCATTTTGCAAAGTAGGAAGCAGCAAAAATGTAGCCCAGATCAAGGCAATGGATGATACCTTAAAATATGAGATGCAGCGATTGGAGACTGTTTTAGAAACCCTATTACACATCTGAGGCAGCACCCAGATCAGAGGAGATCTGTACATTTTGTTTTGAGGCCCCAATTGAAACCATATGGACTGACAGTAAAATTCAGCTAGAACACCCTTACAATAGGATGAAATAAAACTGCTGTCATCTTAAAGGGAGGGCTATGAGACCTGGTGGCTGTCCCATAGACTTTTTAAAATATTCCAACAGGAAATACAAACCCCTGCAGGACATGATTGAGGAATGTCTTGACCAGGGCATTATGTCCCCATCCATGTGGTTTGCCACTATTGCCATTCTACCTAAACGGGCAAGGAAGTCTAACAATGTGCTTCGTATAGACTGACCGCCCTCTTAACAGCTGACTATAAAACAGTAGCCTGAGTAATTGAAAGTAGGTTAAAAAGATCTTTCCTGACATTATACATGAAGACCAAAGGTTTTGTAAAGGAAAACAAGGGAAGTTAAAGGCTAGACTACCATCAGTGTTGCCTGAGATGGAAGATGGATCAGCCAAAGAAAATCTGGCTATTCTGGCTTTTGATGCAGAAAAGGCATTTTTTTCATATGTCATTTAATGTTTTTTCCCTTTTGTGCCCCAGACTCAGGACCCCCATAGACAAGTATGTACGTGCATGGAGGTGCATGCGCATGCTAGATACTGGCTCAGCCTCTTCCGCCCCCCTGGCATTTGCCTCCACCCCTCACCTCACGCTTCCCTCTGGACAACCACCCCTGGGAGGGAAGAGCTGCCTATGCAGCTCAATCCCACCTGACTCCCCGTGCTGGCTCTCTGGTGACCCATGTCATTTCCAAACCTGGCTCCCTGATGTAGCATGAGGTAAGGCATCCAGCACCTCAGCCCTCAGCACCATCAGAATATCAGAAAAGGCATTTGACTGCATGGAGTGGGGGTTACATGTTTGAAACCCTGAGGAGGTTTGGGTTGAGGACAATATGATCAGATGGGTCCGCATCCTGTATGTCCAGCCATCTACCCAAATACTAGTGAATGGTATCCTGACAAAGCCATTTCGTTATCTAGAAGCACCAAATAGGGGCGTCCTTTGTCACCTCTATTAAATGTAACATGACTGAAACCACTGGTGTCAGCCATCTGGCAAGATATCTGAATTGTAGGGTACAGTTGGTTGGTACCATAAAGCATCCCTCTTTGCTGATGCTGATGACCTACTGATCAACCTACTAAACAAAGGATCTCTGCCCTACATGAAATAGACATGGAATATGGAGCAATCACAAGCTCCAAAATTAACTGGGCAAAAGTGAGGTGATGGCACTAAGTAAGGGGAATCCCACTAGTTGGTCAATAAATCATGGAATATGAAATTAGTCATATCTCTGAAATAGCTAGAATGAATATACACTATACACTATACACCCTCGTGACTATATAAAGAAAATCACTCCAACCTATTGGCCAGCACTAAAAAGGAATGTGAGAAATGGGAAAGCCTACCCATTAGCCTGATAGACAGGGTCAACACTATCAAATGAGCATACTTCTGAAATGTCTTTACCTTTTTCAAAATCTACCCCTCAGGGTGCCTGAGCTGTTCTTTAGGCAGCCGGACAACATTTTACACACATTTATATAGTGTGGGAAAATCACACATAATGAAAAGAGGTATACTGCACTGTCCCCAAAAGAAGAAGGTCTAGTACTACTGTGTTTTAAATATTATTACTGGGCATCACCACTGCCATTTCTTGGGGCACCAACTCCACCAACAGCACCTTTTGAGACAAACAGAAGGAGAATATAGATCAGGTGGCCTCCTTCAAGAGCTCTCATCACCATGTCTGACTCAGATGTCCCTCCTAAAGTAAGAAACCCTTTATTGATCAACTGGCAAGGATCTGGGTGAGAACCCACAAGTTTATAAAGCACCCAAGGGGATGTCCCCAACACCACACTTTTACTCGTTGGCATCAGGGGGCAATGAGCCCGTAATGTCTTTTTACACCAAATGCTCCTATGATAGAGAAAGTCAGGTGTAACCTGAGGGATTAATATTATGGTGCTTTCTTAAAACTGTCACTGAACTTAGACAAACCTATAAGGAGATTTTTTGCTTATCTAGGAATTTGACAATATCTGCCAAATGTCTCGCCAGCTATGTCCTCAATTCAGGAAATCATATGCAGGCCTCAACCAAGTTTTATGTCTCTCACTGTTTTCATAAACTCCTTTGCTGGCTCAGCTCTCACTCTTGAAATTAAGGCCAAGTCACAGTGGAGCAGAGATCTAGCAATTGAGCTGGACTCTGCCACCTAGTAGGCAGCAATCAAACATGGACATAACTGCTCCAGATCCAATAAGTTGCACAGAGTTCATTTCAGTTTTAAATAAAGAGCCTACCAGACCTCAACAATGCTTCACAATCCAAACCAAACCAATGATAGTGAAGGTCCTACCTAAATGCCAAAGGGAAGATGGTGACTTTATCTAGTTCTAACATGTAGCAAAGTGTTCCCCTTCTAGTTTGGAATGTATAACTTGATGCAGCATGTCCTGAACAAACTTTGCCCAACACCCCACTAGATGTTATGTTGGGAGCTGAACCCAGGAATAAAGGAGCAGAAACTACCATAGGCCTTGGGAGGTGGCCTTGTCAGTGCTTGGAAAACAGTAGCTCAACCCTGGTTTAGCGATACTCCATCCAGTATAGCACAGTGGTTAAAAAACTTTGCTATGTGCATGGGGCTTGAGAATATCAACTGACAGTAACGGCTCAGGAAAAACTATTTCAGCACATATGGCAACCACTATTAAATGCACTCGAGACAGGCATCATTACAATGTAACTGTGTTGCTGCTTTGCCTCTGTACTGCTTCATTTGATTATCTACTAGGTTAACCAAAACCCTCTTTATTTCTAAAGGACGTGTAACAACCACTCAGAAAGTCTAGTGTGGAATCACTTAGACCATGTGGTCATCCTTTGCTTCTTTGGTAATGTATGTTACATGAAGTATGGACTACATGTGTTAGCCAGACCCTGAGGTACCTGAATTTCACTACTGTATAATGTACAACAGTCTTTTTGCAGTGCTTATGTATTACATGAGATGTCAAAAGATGAACTGCACTGTATTTCTCAGAAGCTTTAAATGAACAATGTTTACAAAAAAAAAGGAGAGAGATGGGGTGGTAGTGGGAGGTGGGGACTTAGGCTCAGATTTGGGGATTCGGATAATATTTTTTTTATGCTACCCATCCTGGTCAGCTCTCCCTCCATCCAGTCCTCCCAGTCCCGTCACCCTGCCTTCTCCTGGGCTTCCTTCTTCCATAGTCCCCCACAGCTTGCCCACCATGGCAGGGTGGCGGGAGTCCCTCAACCCACCAGGACCAGATCCAGATTCTGGGAGGTGCCTGAGTTGCTGGATGTGGGGTCTGCAGAGGCCGGTGGTCATCCTGCATGACAGGGAGATTTTCCATTTTTCCTCTGGGAGACATGGCATGTGCTGATGTCAGGCGTACATGCAGACATCTGCCATGTCTCCCCACCTCTTTAGCTTGGGTGCATCTCCTGGCTTCTTCCAGGGGTCAGATGAGCACTGAGCTCTTCCCCATCCTCCCCAGTAGGAGGACATTGGTCCTCTTGGCTGCTCAGTCTTCCTCCTCAGGCAACCCTTTGACACCTCAGGCTCACGGCAAACCTGGGTCATTGGTGTTGCAAGCAGTAGCACTATCACTGTGCTGGTGGGCTGGTTGGGATTGGGATAATAGTGGCCAGTTTCCAGAGCTTGGTGTAGTCATCCATGCAGAGGGAGTTGCTTAAAATATGGGATTTGGGATAAGCCAGTGCCTTGCTGGCAAGTTTAATGAGGTGATAGTCTAAGCCATCAGGGCCAGAGATGGGTTTTGGATTGGAGCGTCTCAGATACTTGGCTACTTACCCATAGCGAGGTGTGTCTGAAATAAAATGTAGGAGGTAAGGTGTGTTAGACAAGGAAGGAGGTACCTGAGGAGGATGGGCTATGGAAGATTGTGGTATTTATCCAGGTCACCATAAAAAAAAATTTAACAGAGAGGCAATAGTCTTGAGTTGTGACCCCATCCTTCCCCTTAATGGACCAGGACTGGGAGCACTCTAGATCTAACCAAAATACTGTTGCGGTTATGCCACAATTTTTTAAGGTTCCATGGTTAGAGGTTAGGCTGGACTTCATGTGGCTAATTTTGGATTTGCAAACCACAGCTTTACATTTATTTCACAAAGTTTTGTAGTCCTGACGGTGGATAGAGTCTTTTGATTTCCTATACTGGGCCCAAAATTGTCCCTGGATTTAAAGAGCACAGGAGGTCCCATGAGACCCACTTGTGCTTGTTGCATTGAATTCTGAATTGCTTCACAGGACATAGGCTATCACAGATACCTGTAAAGATCTTGCAGAAATTGTTATAGGCTGTGTCCATATCCTCTAAGTTGTCTACAAAGGACCAGTCAGGAACAGAGCAGAAGGAAGGTTTCCAGGTTCAAGTCCTGATGCATCTGGAGGTGATGTTGGGGTGGAGGGAGCTTGGTGGACCAGTTGCAGAAGACTGGGCTGTGGTCATTTAGCAAGTCTAGCAGCAAGTTAGAGTTGCAGACAGGAGGCGTTAGAGACACAATACATACTCAGATTTGTAATTGACCCTGGTAGGGTCACTAATTTGCTTGCTTAGGCCAAGGTTCACAAATGGGTCCATGACTTTTCAGCTTGGCATGAGGGCCAATCCATGTTGAAGTCCCTGAGTAGAATCCATGCCCTGCTTTTGGGCAAGGAGTGTCCAAAGTCAGCGATGGCAGCCAGACCCTCCTCTGCAAGGTTAGGGATAATGTATGTGATGCAAACTGTGAGAATCTTGTTCTGACCAAACGAATGCCAAGAGAAAGGAGGTTGCAAAGACAGGGGATTGGTTGAGGGACTCTAAAGCTCTGAGGTGCTCAGAAATGTAGAAATGAGAACTGCCTTCCTTTTATTTACTCTACCCTTCTAAAGATGGAATAGCTTGGTAATTTCATCATCTAAGAATTTGTTGGAGAGCCAAGTCTCAGAAAGGGCAATGATGTCAAAATGAGATGCTAAGACCCACAACTCCAATTGGTCAGATTTGGCTGATAAGGTTTGTATTTTCTGTGCACCAGACTCAGGGCAGATTTAGGAGAGTGGTTGCTGGAAGGGTGCAGGGGTCCAGGGTGGGGGTGGTCAGTGCCAGACATAAGCAGCAGGAATAGTACCAGACACCTGTATCTGGGTGGCTCAAGGCCTCATACTCAGTACTTTGGGGAGTATGGCTCTGACATATGTTGTTTTGGTATTGATTAGGTTGAGGCAGTCTTCTCAAGACACTGAGAAGTTTGGAAAGTGCCCAGTGGTGGGTGTCAGGGGTGGGAGATGGGAAGTCTACCCTCACCATGGGTAGGAGATAAGGAAGGATGTGATCAGTTCCTCTGTCCTGGGAAGTAAAAATGTGTGTAGTGAGATGCCCCTGGGTGAACCCGGGGTGTGGTGAGGGGGTAAACACCAGCATGGGCAAAGCTGTGACAGAAACGGAAGCAGGTGGGCAGACATAATGCCATCTGGATGAGTTCCACACCATAATCAGCTGTCACCCGATGTGAATAGATATCTCAGGCTAGACCAGGGGAGAAAGATGCTCAGTAAATTGTATCCAACGCAGTACAGGTAGAGTAGAGGGCCGATCCAACAACCAAAAGTCCAAGCAGTAGTGGCAGCTCAACTTAGGAGCCAATGAAAGTTCTTGCAGCTATAGACGCAGGCAGTGGCAGCTAAACTTGGCAGCATGTAAATAACAGCTTATTGGCCAAAACATATGGCAGTAGTACCAGCTAAACAATGGAGAACTGTGGTAAGTAAACAATGGAGAATATTGCATGCAGCCTATCAACTAAACATACAGGCAGTAAAGGAAGCTAAACTAAGGTGCCTGTAACTTACAATAGCAATGGTAATTTTATTTATATGGCAACCAATCACTGAGGCTCTGAGCACCTTACAACAAAAACAAATAAAATAGTAATTACATAACAAAATTATGAATCATCAAAATCAAGAAAACACTAGCATCTTTCATCAGAGATACTGTACAAATAATATTCTGAATATCATTGGGGATGTACAGTGGAAAAAGACTGGATTATCGTTATGGATATAGAATCCATATACACCAACATCCCCATGGTGATGGTTTAGGTGCCCTTAGAGACACACTCCACAGCAGTACAGACTTGTCACCAGAAAAACAAATACTTCTAGTAGAATGTGCTAGGCTGTTTCTGAACAAGCAGGTGGCCTCAGTCTCCCAGACTTTGTAATGTATTATCATGCAGCCCAGGGAGATAAATATTTTAAGTGGATTTACCTTTACATTCCACTGAGCTGCCATATTGCCCACAATGACTGGAAACCGATGAATTCCTTAGCATGCAGCATGGCCTTTCCCTTGCTTTCTTGTTTTACATCAGCACAGCGACCTTATCCAAGGTTTAAGGGCCACCCCAACTGCCACTTCCCTCTTTATTTATGCCCAGCTCATCAGAGTAGCTAAGATCCACCTAGAGGAAGTTACATCCCAACCTCTTGGCACAATCATAGACTAAAAATATGGGGAAATTATCTTCAAGAAGGCATGAATCAAGAGAGGTGTGTCAACTATAGAACACATTATTTCGATGGGCATCAGGGCCACATTTTCCCAACTTCAGGCAAAATTTCAACTTTAGACCAGCTTTTTCTTGAAAGTGAAATATGTAGTTGTGAAGGTACTACTGTAGGGCTGTCACCTCCTGTACACTGGAGTGTGCCAGGATTGACTTAATTGATGCAACAGGCATCTGAGCCACACACTATCTGTCACCTCTATAGTGCCATATGACACCTGCTTCCCTAGTGGTTCAGTAACCCAGTAAAATACTGGGCAGATGCCCTGACTTAGGAGGCCTCAGATAAAGCATTGGTCAAAATTTGGTCTAACACACAAATATGTTAAATTTGACCACTATAGGTTGATGCAAACTAAAAATTGCAAAGCATCTATTATACTCCTCGAAACTATGCCTGGTGGTTTCCCTGGACTTCCTGTTATGTACAAATGTGGTACCAGGTTAGGTACACTGAAGCACATACCATAGGATTGTCCAAAAGCCCAACCTCTGTGGCAGCAGGTATGCAGTTCCTAGATCTTCTCCTTGGATTGCAGGACACTTCCTGAGCTATGCCTTTAGGGTTAGAGGTGGACCATCTTATGGGACACAGGAAGTATAATTTTATGCTGATCACTATGGACATTAAGAAAATCATTTTGAGACATTAGGTGGATCAAGAGATTTCAAGTGCTTAGTATACAAAATGTGGCAGAATAGATATCATGTTTTTAAGACGCAATGGGAGTCACTCTATGCCCTGTTGGGGTTGCAAACCCAGGTTAATATTTCCCAAAATGGGATGATTATTTTCTTTCACTGCAATAATGTGATGCACACCAATGTTATGCTGTAGTTTTTGCATATATCTTTCTCCCAATGTGCTAACCAAGTTCTATGTAGGGGGAGAGGGATGGATAGGGTTTTGTTTTGAGTTTTCTTTTTGTGTATTGTCTGTATGATTTCTTGAATGCTGTCAATTTGCTCTAGTTTTGTCCTGGTTGCATATAGTTTGTAAAATTTCAGTAAAGTATATTAATAAAAAAAAAACAACAAGATTACTATCAGGTTAAGGGGACTGCAATGGGTGCAACATTTGCACCCAATTATATAGATCTCTACCTTGATATTTCAGAGAAAGATGTTAATTGCTCCCCAGAGGTCAACTCATACTATTCCAGGATTGACCTCTGGAGGCACTATATTGATTATTGTCATGATTTGGCATGGTAGTGTGGATGAGCTACACTATTTTGTTAATTTTCTACAGTCTACTAACAGTAATCTATGATTTCAGATTGAAAATAGCTACCTCAGTGTTCATTTTGTAGCTCTACAAGTCTATAAGAATCCGGATGGTACAATAAGCACTGACCTGTACTGTGAAAGCACTGATAGAAATACCTTGCTTATCCATCCCCAATAGCATGCTTTGCAAGTGGCCTATGCTGCATCTCTTTTCTTTCTCTCTTTCTTTTCTTTCTTTCTTTCTTTCTTTCTTTCTTTCTTTCTTTCTTTCTTTCTTTCTTTCTTTCTTTCTTTATTTGTTTTCTCTCTCTCACTCATTTAAACCAATTTTTGTGCAAATTCGTTTAACAGTTATGAAGATATTAAAGTTCATAATTTGAGGTGTAACATGAAAGCCCTGCTCAACCCTAAATATAGGGCACTACCGTGCCCTATAATATATGTATATATAGATATAAAATCAATGCACAACAAAGGGATATATATATTCATTGCAAAAACTTCATTAATGCATCAGTTAGGGTTGTTACTAAAGTGACAAAAGCAGGAAAATGTGGTGTTAGGGTTTCCAACCCAAACACCCTGCCCCCATCCTGCAGACACTGACAGGCTTTGGTGTGAGCCATTGGGTCTGTCAACTCTAACGCTCAAACCCATTCCATAAGTAAATAAGCTGAGATGGGTACACTATAGGAAAATGGAATGAGTGTTAGATCTGATGACCCCAAGGCACCCCCGAACACCTCTCAGTGTCTGCAGTGTCTGGAAACCCTAACACCATATTTCCCTGCTTTGCTGCTTTAGTAACAACTCTATATGATGGATTAATGAAGTTTTTGCAATGAATTCTTACTTTTCAGATAGCATAATCATCTCCCTATTTGTCTGTGGGAGTGCATAGCTCTCAGGGCTCTGCGCTCCCAGCCTTCATAGATACTATATGTATGTAGCCATTGAGCACAGAGCCCTCTGGGACCTGCACTTCTACTCATAGGACAACAGTGACAAATTGTCAGCATAGCCCTCTTATTATTCCACTTCATGTACCGCGGTACAGAAAATTTTTAAATCCACAGCATAACGTAATTCTGCGCAACTGCAAAGCCATTCCATGCCACAGGTGCAAAAAACACATTTTGGGCAGGATTTGAAAATGACAGCTATGACATACATGAGGCTGGGTAATAAGAAGGCTATGTTGAAAATCTGGGGTCAAAATATTACAAATTTCTGAAGTTATGAGTGGGCGTACTGAAATTGCAATGAATGGTCATAACTTTCGGATTTCTTCATATTTTGACCCCAAATGTTGAACATAATCTTCTTATGACCCCACCTCATAAACCCCATAGGTGAACATTTTCAAACCCATGCCAAAATGCCATTCCATGCCAAGTGCGAAAACACCTTTTGGGCAAGATATGAAAAATGACAGCTGCACTGTTCATGAGATGGTGTGAAAAAATGGTTATGTTGAAAATTTGGAATCAAACTATTAAAAATTATCAAAGTTAGACATGTGCGTAGAAACATTTCAATGAGCAGCTCATAACCCAGCCATTTTAAGAATTTTTTCCAAATTTTCAGCATGGGCTTTATGGGACCCCACCTCATGCATACTGGCACTGCCATTTCATTAATCAGTCCTAAAAGGTGATTTCATGCAGTGACCGTGAAATCAACTTCCAGGCCCAATTAATGTGACAACAGTAACAGTGTTCATGAGGTGGGGTCCCAAAGTGCTCATATTGAAAATTTGTTGAAAAATACCTAAAAATACCAAGGTTATGAACAAAATTTCAAAATGCCATTGAAATACATTATATGGCACTCCCTTGATTACTCAGTTTGCAGTTCAGCTTTGAAGAATGCAGACAAGTCCCGTTCAACAGAAGATGACAATGGATGACCTCCGGAGGTAAGTATAGGGTAAGGGTGTGTGTGGGGAAGTGAGTGCTCAATAGGAGGGTCAGGATGGGAGAATGGAGTCTGCAGAGATGACAAGGGACCATTTTCTTTGTTTCAGGGAAAAAAAGATGCCAGGAGTTGGCTTTTCTATTACAGGTACAGTAATAAACTATCTGGATACACTGAGGTGGGCTTCTCAGTGTCTCACACTGCTGGGTGGGTCTAAATGCTGACAAGGGATTGGGCCCCTGATGCTGGCTATAATTTAAACAGCAACAGACTGTGGGGGCATCCGACACTGGAAGTGGGCATCCCTGTGTTGGGTTATTATATAAAATATAAAAAAATAGATAAATGAAGGATGGACTGGGGATGGAGATTGGAGGGTGGGGTACAACTAGACACCAGGAAATAAGAGGGACCATGATCAGGGAGTGAGGAGTGTGTGCCAGAAGACAAAAGAGAAAGAACGGTTCACACCTCACCCTGCAGCTGGCAGCACTAGTTCCAAAGGTCAAGAAAATCCTGCTGTTCTCATACAAGGAACGTGGCAGAAGCAGTCCTCTGGCTAACCTCAGCGCCCAGGCTTGGTGCCCACAAAAGGTGTTTCTGGCCACAGTTAAAAAAGCACATCAGAATGTAGCTAAATGGGTCCCATTTAGCTAAGTTCAATATTTTTTATTACATTCATTTTACATGTTTTCTTTATTTTCTGTTTCTTGCCAATGGCAAAACAAGATGTGCAACACAGCAGAGCTCTGCGAAAATACATTAGGCTCTATGTAACCCTTCATATGAAATGACCCTGTGAACACAACAGAGCTCTACAAAATCAAACTAGCCTCTATGAGACCATGCATGCAAACATGCTGTACCTCCTGCGATAACAAAAGTATTTATGTGGAACATCTAACTTTTCCCATAGAAAATAATAGTAAAATTGAACATTGAATAACTTTGAATGGATTAATATTTTTTATCAAACCTTCAAAAGGCATATCTGTGAGGCAAGGCTTTCTTGATGCGGGGGTGTGCATGGAGTCGTGTGGCCCAACTGTCACCCCATTCCATGTGTAAGCAGGTTGACATGCTACAGAATAGGGAGAATAGGTGGAGCAGGGTCAACGACTCCCATGGCACACCCCGCATCTGTCATGCCCTGTGGAGGAGGAGTGTGGGGGTTAGGTGCCCAACCTAACATCTCATTTCCTGACTTTGTCACTTTAACCCTAACTGATGCATTAAATGAAGTTTTTGCCATAAACTTCCTTACTTTCTGAAAAGTGTAATATAAGTAGCAAAAACATGTATTGGTGGGATCACAGGGCCTAATTCCACCAGGTTGCCAAGGGGTATTGGTAGAGCATGGGGCCCTTTAGGCCCTACAATCCAAGCAAGTTACCTAGTACTACATAACACATATATAACTAGTAAAACATGTAGTGGTTGGAGCATGGGACCCCACCACATTGCTCATTACTGCATAACAATATAGATCTGGCATAGTTATACAGCATCCCTATACAGCATTGAACTCTTGGTGCACAAATGTAACAATATCTCATGAGCCGTGCAACCTACAAAACAAAATTTCACTGCAGCCTTACTGTATGGTTTAAAATCTTGTTCTAGTGGCATAGATTACCTAAAGGTGATCTAAGCCACCAACATCGAAAGTCTGTATCTCTTCATTTTCAAGACAACAGAACCGAGGAAGTGACACAGACCACAATGTAATCCTATGAGAAAATGTCAACTATGTCATTGAATATCTCTGCAGCCAATTAATTCTCCAACACTTAAACAGCATAATTCACATCTCTATGACATCTCCTCAACACCGTGCAAATTTCAAGTAAAAAGACCAAACCGTTCTTGAGATATGCAATTCAAAAGTTTTTACACTTTTAACAATTTTTCAACAGTGAGATAGCAAATTTTTGGGCAGCGAGAGTTCTTCAGCTGCGAGCAGACATCTGGTCATCCCAATTTGGGCCATCCGGTCATCCCTAGGGTCATCTGGTCTTCCCATGGACATCTGGTAGTGAAAATCTGGCTATCTGGTCATCTTCTCGTAGAGGGAAGGTGGCCAGCTGAAGAATTCCACCCCTTATGGCGGAAAAACGTTAGCGAGTCACGAACAAAGAATTTTAAATGTTACAACTCTATTTTTTGATGAAACTGAAGAAAACCAAAAGCATGGCTCAATAGAAGGGATCCCTTGAGCAAAACCCATGCCTCATTTGCCCCAAAAGTCACCCATGGAGAAAACTAGAAAATTTTTCAGTCAGAAAACTGACAACAAGATGGTGCCTTCTGCATCTGAAATATTTCTTGCAGCAGAAGATTTTCTGCCATAAGCATACAAAATCTTGACCACGAGGATGACCAGATACCCTGAGGCCATTCTTCTTTGCAAAATATACATATACATTTTTTGTGAACTGACCATGCTCAGAACTCAAAAATTGAAAATTAAATAACTTTAGAATTGATTAATATTGTTTCACCAAACCAATGCTGGATTGTTCCTTGACTCAACCTCTTTCTGTGGTCCAAGTTTCAGTCCAATAGACTATACAGTATCTGTGAAGCGCCACGGGCAAAAATGCCTCAAAAGTGGTGAAAAGTGTATTATTTGGTGCTTCGCTGAGCAAAAACTGTATGTCTAACCAAAACATAACTTGGTAATCAAGAGATCTACCATACCAGACTGCGATTCCAAATGTCGTGGCAAACCGCTTGAATGGTTGCAAAGTTATTAACGTGCAAAATTTGAGGTTTAACATTAAAATGTCTACTCAACCCTAACTATAGGGGTATGACCATGCCCCTATAATATTAATGTATGTATATGTATATATATTCTTTGCAAAAAACTTTGTTAATGCAACAGTTAGGGCTGTTGCTAAAGTGAAAAGCAAGGAAATTTGGACATTAGGGTTTCAACCCTAATGTTGAATTTTGCCCCACCACCACCCTCACATACACACAGAGATGCACACACATACACACACACACACACACACACACACACACACACACACACACACACACACACACACACACACAATAACATACATACAAATGGACGCAGTACAGGACAAACCAATCACAAAACAAACACCATAAGGCAACAGAAGTAACATACAACTGTAAACATACCACAACAGGCATCCATCATCATGTTTCACCAACTGTATCACTTGTGCTGCCATCCCAGTGTCTTGGGTGTGTACACCCACATCCTGTACAAGTATGTGAGATGTCACTGCATGAATTGTATGCTGTTGTGGGCAGTGGTTGACATGAACAGACACATGCTTCAACAGATTAACAACCAAGATACCTATGTAGTTTGTGACGGATAACATCAGACAGCATTTACACCCACCCTTTAGTGTGTGTTAATGCCCCCTGATGTTACCATGACATAAGCGAGTGTGTGTTACCTCACTATTGTGAACAGATGCATGCAGTGACACGATAACCACTTGAGTACTGCATATGTGTATAGTGTTGTTGACAGTTGTAAACATGAACAAACAACTGCTTTGTGAGATTAACAACCAACATGAGTACGTCATTATGAACAGGTAGTATGAGACAGCATTTACACACCCTTTGAGTGTGTGTTAATGACTCCTGATGTAACGCCAACATAACAAGATAGTATTGGGTGTCATACTTTCACTTATGTAGTTATGACTCGATAATATCAGACAGGATTTTAGCACCATTTACTGTGTGTTAATGGCACCTGATGTTACCTCACCAGGAATAAATAGTGTTTTACTTTCCTTCTATGGACAGCGACCTGCAGTGATGTGATAAACAGTTGAATACTGCATATGTGTGTGCTGCTGTGGACAGTGCTAGAGTTGAACAGACAAGTGTTTCCACACATTGATAATGAAGATGCCTATGTGGTTATGAGCTGATAACATGAGACAGCATTTACACCACCCCTTAGTGTGTGTTAATACCTCCTCATGTTACCCAGACATAACAACGAGTCTTGGGCACAATGTTTCAGTTAAGTGTAGTTATGCCAAGATAATATCAGAGAGCATTTTCAGTATCCTTCACTGTGTGTTAATGCCACCTGATGTTACCTCAGCATAACAAAATGCAGTTTCACTTTGATTTTATGGACAGAGGCCTGCAGTGATGTGATAAACTGTTGAATACTGCACATGTGTGTGCTGTTGTGAGCAGTGGTAGATATGAACAGACAAGTGTTTATACACATTGATAATGAAGATGCTTATGTGGTTATGAGCGGATAACATTAAACAGCATGTACACCACTGTTAAGTGTGTATTAATGCCTGCTGATGTTACTCTGACATAAGAAAATAGCTTTGGGCACCATACTCTCACTGTGTACTTATCACTGTATAATATTAGGCAGCATTTCTTAACATTGTTTACTGTATGTTGATGCCCCGATATAACAAAGCCATACCAAATAGTGTTTCATTTTCATCTTATGAACATAGGCATGCAGTAACATAATAAACATCTCAATACTTCATATGTGTATGCTGTTGTGGCCAGTGGTCGCGTGAACAGGCAGGTGTTTCCACATTTATAGCCAAGGTGAAAGTGTGATTATGAGCGGATGCAATGAGATAGTATTTACACCACTCTTTACTATCTGTTAATACATCCTGATGTTAGCCTCACATTACAAAATAGTCTTACTTATATTGGGGTAACATCAGGAGGCATTAACACACCAAAAGGGTGGTGTAAATGCTGTCTGATGTTATCTGGTCATAACCAAATAGGCATCTTGGTTGTTAATCTGTTGAAGCACGGTCTGTTCATGTCAACCACTGCCCACAAAGGCATACACAGTTCATGCAGTGACCATCTCACATACTTGTACAGTATGTGGGTGTACACATCCAAGACACTGGGATGGCAGCACAAGTGATACAGTTAGTGAAACATGATGGATGCCTGTTGTGGTATGTTTATGAAGTTGTATGTTACTTCTGTTGCCTTATGGTGTCTGATTGTGATTGGTTGTCTTGCCTTGTACTGTCCCCCAGTTGTATGTGTGTTGTGTGTGTGTGTGTGTGTGTGTGTGTGTGTGTGTGTGTGTGTGTGTGTGTATGTGTGTGGTGGGGGGGCAAAATTTGGAGTTAGGGTTGAAAACCCTAACATCGAATTTCCTTGCTGTTACATTAACAAAGTTCTTTGCAAAGAATTTCCCTCCTTTTTGACATTGTAATAAAGCTAACAAATACACACCTGCCAAAGTATTCTTTTTCAAAATCAAAAGTTCAAGCATACAACCAAGCCTTATTGAAGGACGCGGACAGAAATAAAGTTTAAAACTTACATTTCATTGCGTACAAAAACACCACACCTGACATGTTTCAAGCCAATAGCTCCTTTCTCAAAGGCTAATATATGCATGAGCACAGCACTCTTAATATACAAAACAAGGCACACCATGTGATGTCACTATATTACAAGTGAATAAAACAATTTAAAACCAATTAAATAATTTATATTCTAGGATTTAGTATCAATATAGTGGTTGTTGCTAAGCATTTAATAGATTCAAAATACCTTAAATTACATTCCACCCCATACTGAATTAAACACTTTAGCATAACATTTTGTTCCAGAGCTTCAAAACCCAATACATAAATAATTGGTATGACCTATGTTTTCATCATTTATAATCACAAACTAGAACAATTACCATTTAAAATCACAAGGCATAGAGGAAGAAAAACAAGTTAGGAGAGAAAAAATATTAGAATCCAATCAATGACTATTCAAATACACAGAAGAAGCATATAAGAACAGAGTGTGGGGGTGAAAAGGGCAAAAAGAGTTAACTTAACTTGCTCCTATATCCTAACGTTAATATCAGTTTCAGAAAACATCAAATATTCATTCAAAACTAGGCATTAAGTTTCCATAACCTTGATTCTAAATTATTTTTATTCCGATACAATTTCTACAGAACCATAAAGATCAAGAATTAGATTTACTGTATCTATACAGTCCATAGTTCTGTCTTTTAAATCACTGCTTAAATGTTACTTATTAATAAATACCTTTTTATCTGCCATGTCTCAGATAAGGCGAATATCCAAATGTGTATTTAAGCCTGGAAGTTTATTGGCTTTTAATTTAAGTATCCAAAAGTTTTCTCAAATTAATAAAGATTTTCAAAATCTCCTCCCTCGGATTTTGATTTACTCTATCCACGACTACAAATTTAAAAGAATGATGCTGAGGATTAGTAGCTTCTAAACATGTAAAGCTGTGGCTATGTAGGATCACCTTTTCCACAGCTCCAACGTGTCCCCACCTCTGTCTTTAAATTTTCTTTTCATTTTGCCTACATAGTAAGCTACACAGCAGCAAACAGCTAAGTAGACAATACCTTCAGTATCTACAAGTTATACATTGTTTTATCATAAAGACTGTTCTGCATTTTTACTAAAAAACATTTGGTTTGTTCCACATGTTTACAAAACACACATCTCTGACACTTGTAACCATTTTTTCTGTAACCATGTTACATTCTGTTTATCAACATAGTGGCTCTGTACAAGAATATCTTTAAGTGTGGGTACTTTTCTATAACATAAGCAGGCAGGTTTTCACATAACTCCCTTAGATTAGGTTCTGCTGTCAACACATACCAATGATGTCTAAGTATTTTTTCTACTTCTTTTACTTGTGCTGAATACATCATGGTATAATTGAATTTCTGCTCTGTATGTAAGGGGATATTTTTTCTTTTAATAAATCTACCCTTTCTCTAACTTCTGCCACAGTTTTGGCTTGTTCTATCTTATTTTTTCATAACCTCGCTGGAGTAATTGTTTATTATCATCTGCTCCTTTTGAAAAAACTCTTCAGTAGAGCAGTTTCTTTTAGTTCTCAGAAATTGTCCTAAAGGAATATTTTTAGCAACATGGGCGGGTGGCAACTATTAGCCAATAACAGAGTATCCCCATCAGTGGGTTTCCTATAGATGGTGCTTTGTAGATTTCCTGTCTCGTCCACTATAATTGACAAATCAAATATGTAACTTTCGTTTTATTATTTGTATATGTAAATTTCAGATGCTAATTTGATCGATGCATAATTTGAACAAATAATTCTAAGGTTGTAAGATCCCTTTCCACACTATAAATAAATTGTCAATGTAGTGCTTCCAAACTACCAAATGTTTCCAGATAGGGTTGTGCTGTTCATTCAAAATTACTTTTCCTCCCATAGCCCTACATAGAGGTTAGCAATTGAGGGCATATGTGGCCCCATCGCTGTACCCTTAACCTGTTGATATAACTCTTTTCAAATAAAAGATGTCCTGTGTCAAGACAAACTCAGTAATTTAACCAAAGATTCTGTAGGGGTGCTGTTACCACATTTGCCCTATTAAGATAGAAAGCCACTGCATCCAATGCCCCCTCATGTGGACATTTGTGTAAAGTGCATCTATATCCATTGTAACCAAAAATGTATCTTTTGTTACCCTTAATTCAGAAATCAGATTTAATACTTCCTTGGTGTCTTTCAAATATGAGGGCAAACATGTTACCAGGGTTTCAAAAGGAGTCAACGTGACTTAGACAAGGGCTTAGTGATAGTGCCAATCCCACTTGCAATTGGTCGAATTCGAGGGTTGTTTAGGGTCTTATGTGCCTTAGGTAAAACAAAAAGTGGATTTAATGGGAAATGGTGTAATTAAAATTCCATTGTTGTTTTATTTATAAAACCTTGTTTGAAAGCACTATGAACAGTCTCATCGATACTGAATTTAAAATCCACTGTAGGATCTTGTTTTAATTTTTGTAAAACCTTCTGTCACTTAGCTGTTGATTTACTTCTTCTACATATTTGTCTTTATCTAGAAGGACTACAGCACCCCTTGTCAGTTGCTTTAATGATTAAATTTCTATCAGCTTGTAAAGTATATATAGCCTGTCTCTCTAATTTACTAATGTTATTGGAGAAGTAAAATTCAAAGAGTTTCAAAGAACTGCTCTAGATCATTTTCTACTAGATTCCTAAATACAGTCACAGTATCACAGTGTAGTGCACAAAAAAAACAATGGGTTTTAAATTTACTAACAGGAGTTGTACCACAATAATCATTTTCCCAAAAAGGCTCTTAAATCAAGTGTTCTACAATTTAGGTCTAAATTGACCAAAGTCTCCACTCTGTCCATGTATTTAGTAGGGGCAAACCCAGTCCCTTCTTCAATAAACTTACCTCGAGTCATTTTAAGGAATGTTTAGATAAACTTATAATTTGTTTCAGTCTTACCTCCTCCATTGTTTCCTCCCCTGTAGGTTTGTCTCTGGTAAGGTCTCCCTCGATTGTAATTGCAGGTCCCTGTAGTTTTGTCTTTCTTTCAGTCAGAATATACAACATCGTACAATGGTATTGTACTATGCCTCACAGATGTGCCATTAAATTGACATACAAACCTTACTTTATTACCTTGAAACATAGTTTATAGAGACATAGATATGTACTTACAGTGTCAGTACATAGATGTACACATATTTTAGAAGTTCACCATCACATGATATGGTTCAATTTGGCCACTAGAACTAAATCTTCCCATTCCAAGGCAAAACATGAGACTTCAGAGGAAATGATTTTGGTAAGATGGCCAACAGAGTTAAGCTAGTCTTGGCAAAAGAAATACAGGTGAGGGATACAGGCAAAGTGGCAAGCATTAAGGATGCAATACTTGAAGCAACATCCCATTGTGTTAGAGAGAAAAGGAAGTGCAAAAGAAGAAGGACACCACTTTGGTTCTTAAAACAGTAGCAGAAAAGGTCAGAGCCAAAAGACTGGCCTTCAGGAAATATAAGGGAATGCAGCGGATGAAGATAGGGAGGCATACCTAACTTCCCTAAGGGAAGCAGGGAAGGCAGTAAGGCAGACAAAGACACAAACCAAGGAAACACTAGCACAAACAATAAAAGAAAGTAGCAAGACTGTTTATAGATACATTAGTGAAAGAAGAAAGTCCAGAGGGGTATTGCTAAGATCAAAGGGGATAAGGGGCATGTGAGGAGGAGGATCATGTAAAAGCATCTATCTAAATAGATACTTCTGCTCAGTATTTACTAAAGAGAAGGTAGGGCAGGGCCCACAGCTCAGCACCATGGACACAGGCAGGAGGGGGTGTGCACTAGTCCCTTCTAAAAAGAAAGGGTCTCACAAGAGCTCGATAAGCTCAGGGGTGGACAAGGCAATGGGACCTAATGGAATACATCCCAGGGTACTAAAGGAGCTAAGGGTGGAACTAGCAGAGCCATTATCAGAAATGTTTAGTGAGTCTCTGAGCACAGGAGAGGTCCCAGAAGACTGGTGAAGGGCTCATGTGATCCGCTCCACAAGAATGATAGCAGGGAGGAGGCAGGGAACTACAGACCTGACTGGTCTTACCTCAGTAGTGGGCAAGAATATGGAGGCACTCCTTAAGGAAAGGATAGTGCAACAACTGGAATCCATAGGAGTACAGGATCCAAGACAGCATGAGTTTACAACAGGAAGGTCTTGTCAAACTAATCTCATAGATTTCTTTGGGTAACCAGAGTGGTGGACCAAGGGGAGCAGTTGATGTCACCTACCTTGATTTCAGCAAAGCTTTTGATAGTGTTCCACATAGAAGATTGATTAATAAGCTGGGTAGGCTCAGGGTGGGTCAGAAGATGATCAACTGGGTGGCAAACTGGTTGATGGGCAGTAAACAGAGAGTGGTGGTAAATGGTGTACAGTCAGAAGAGATGCAAGTCACAAGTAGGGTACCTCAGGGATCAGTCCTAAGCCAGTCCTCTTCAATATCTTCATCAGTGACTTTGCATATGGACTGGAGGGTAAGGTTTGTCTGTTTGCAGATGACACCAAGATCTGCAACAGAGTAGATGATGTAGATGGGGTGGGCATAATGAGAAGAGATCTGGATAAACTGGCAAAATGGTTGGAAGAGTGGCAACTGGGGTTTAGCACTAAAGAAGTGCAAGGTCATGCACATAGGGAATAGAAACCCTGAAGCCACCTATAGGCTGGGAGGGAGTTGCTGGCAGTCACAAGGGAAGAAAGAGACTTGGGCATCATCATCACAGATGACCTGAAATCATCCAAGCAGACCACTAAAGCAGTAGGTAAGGCTAGGGGATGTTGGGGTTATTAGTAGGGATATCACAAGTCATAAGAGGGAGGTAATAATCCCTCTTTACAAGACACTGTTAGGCTCCCATCTGGAGTACTGCATGCAGTACTGGAGGCCGCACCTTCACAAGGACCTTAACCAAATTGAGGCAATCCAGAGAAGGGCAACCAAAGGTGCAGGGACTGCATCAGAAAACATATGAGGACAGATTAACAGAGCTCAATATGTATACCCTAGAGCAAAGGAGGTAGAGATAGGTATGATTGAAACATTCAAACACCTTAAGGGCATTAACAAGGTGAAAGAGTCTAACATGTTTCAATACAATAAAAATAGCAGGAGAAGAGGATACAGTATAAAATTAGAGGGAGGTAATGTGAGGAAGTTCTTTTTCACAGAAAGGGTGGTGGATGCATGAAACGGCCTACCTCAGGAAGTGGTGGATATGAATACAGTGCAGGGCTTCAAACATTCATGGGATAGCATAAGGGAACAATACAGATGAGTATGAATAGATAGGCCATTATCGGAACAAAGGCCTATGGCACATTCATAAGGTAGAAAAGAAATGGGCAGACTTGATGGGCTTTGCGGTACTTATCTGCCATTAACGCTATGTTTCTATGTTTCTTATGCTTCAATCATATCACATTGACATACAGTTTCAAGAAGATCCACAGACACAATAAATAAGTTTCAAAAATGTTTAATTAATCAGTTAGTGCCAATTGTATTGTAAACAAGGCCAAATTGCACAACTCACTCACTGTCATAAAACTGCTGTGAAAATTGAATCACAGACCCATAGAAAATACATACCAAAGTCACATGAGACTGAGCAAGTCAATGTTCCTGGGTGGGCAAAACCAAATGCTTTAAACAGTTAGAAAAGCTATGTACACCAAAACAGCAACTTATAGCATTGCTGCAGTGGTGCAGTACTACTGTATGTTAGAATATCTTAACACTGTGCATCTGGAAAATTCTCACCTGACCCCTTAATAAAGGCGATCAGAAAAGCATCAGGAACATACCTTAGACTGATATTGAGTAGAGTGTGTGATTAACAATAGTACTCCATCAACAACAACAACAAACTAATAACTCAGAACACATAATGAAGAATTAAGAAACAGTTACATCATGGTAACAGTATTAACACAAACATTAAATTCAACATTTTTAATTTATTTATCTTATAAGTAACACTGTTGCATAGCAAATCTTTGTAAGAGACTCTAGTGCTAAAATCCTGAAGAACTCATACAGTAATACAACTGTTACCTAGTCATTAAATATTGTAAATAATGATTTATTGCTAAAACATCTACATTTGTAAGAGTCATAAACTATCTATGTAAAACTAAATGCCTGCTAATGCATAACTATACACGACTAAAAATCAGACTGATGTACAAGTCTAATATCTTAACAATCTTTACAAACTTTTAATGTACTGTTACCACTCTAGAAAAATGTATTGGACTATATATATATATATATATATATATATATGTATATATATATATATATAAAAATAGTGGTGCGATCGCACCACTATAGTTAGAGTTCAGCAGTCAGTTACATACTAAAATCAAAAGTTTGGGCATTAATAACTTTGGACCCATTCAACAGATTTACCTGAAATTTGGTACATGCGGAGGGGCATGGTAGGTCTCTTGTTTTGCCAAATTGTCTTTTGTCAGACTTACAGTCTTTGTATGCGAAAGCACTGAATAATGCAAAACTATCCATTTTTGGAGAGCACCTTTTGGATTCTGGATGTGGTTCTGCATGGCTGTTTATGTGGCATGCCACTCTGTGAGATAGCCTGTGAAAGAGCTTTGGTGGCCAAACATGCCACTTTTCATTTGGTGAAAAATATTAAAGCATTCAAAAGTTATGCCACTTTAAGTTCCTATTATAAGTCAATGGAAAATTCATATGTATGTTTGTGAACAAAGAATGGGGTTCTGGCCATCTGATCCCACCTGGCCGGTCAAAGAATTTGCAGCCTTGCTGTTCAAGAATCTTTGTCCCGAGGATTTTAGAAATTCTTTGATTGGCCGGTCCGCCATTTTGTTTTCAGTTTTTCGATCGGAAAAACACAAATATCTCAGCTCAGGGGTCACTTCTGAAGTAAAACTTGGATGGGTTTTACTCAGGGGACCCCGATCTGTGAGCCATGGCTTTGGTTTTATTCAAATTGGTCCAAAAATAGAGTTTTGAGCTTCTAAAATCTTCGTCGCAGCTTGTTAACAATCTTTGATCGCGAGCCTGCAAAATCTTTGATCGCGAGATTTTTGATCGTGATCGCACCGTGAGCGCAGGGACGAGATGGCCAGATTTTTAAATTGCTTTTGTAGCCCAGGGGTGCCCTAGAAAGTTATATATGTGTGGTTTTTGCTCAGGGGCTTTGTTCTGCCCCATCTGAATAAAAAAATACTGTTTCAATATCCCTGGTAGTCTAGCGCCCCTCCCCGATCATAATAATATACATGATGATGTGTGTATCCCTGGTAGTCTAGTGGCCCACCCTGTATTTTATTGATATTTTTTTTATCCCTAGTAGTCTATGCCCCCACTGTGTCTTTATTTATATTTGATGTTTTATATCCCTGGTAGTCTAGTGCCCACCCCTTATTTATTTATTATTATTGATATCCCTAGTAGTCTAGTGCCCCCATAATGAGAAAGATAAGGTTGTTATTTCCTGGTAGTCTAGTGACCCCCCACCCAGCAGTGCAGCCCACCCAGCACCCCCCACCCGCTCCCAGCCGGCGACACAGCCCACCTCTCACCTCCACAGCCAGCCACTGACTGTGTGTATATGAGTGCTAATTCAAGCAGGTGCTCTGAAATTATTTCTGAGTGCCTGTTTGAATTCCACTGGTAATACACAGTCAGTGGCTGATCGTGGAAGTGAGAGGTGGCTGTGCAACTGCCAGCTGGGGCAGGGGTGGGGGTACTGGGGTTGGCATGGCTGGTGGGGGTGGGAGCCACTAGACTACCAGGAAATAACAAATCCTTATCTTGTAATTATGATGGGGCCGCTAGACTACCAGGGATATCAATAAATAATAAATAAATACAGATGGTGGGGAGGCACTAGACTATCACAATTCTTTGAATTTTGTAAATTACACAAGTTTTTATTCTTGGTCATGAGCCTGCAAATCTTTTGATCACTAGATTCTTTGATCGCGATCATACATCGTGAGGGTAGGATGAGATGGCCAGATTAAAATCAATTTTCTCAGCCCAGGGGTGCCCTAGGAAGTCAAATGAGGGTGGGTTTTGCTCAGGGGCTTCATTCTGTTGAACCATGGTAGTAGTATACCGCAATTCCATCACTTTTGGATTTATAACATTTTACATTCTTTTGTTTGTGAGCCTGCAAATTCTTTTGATCGTGAGATTCTTTGATCTCCATCTTTAATCGCGAGATAGGGACAAGATGAGCAGATTTTTATAATGGAATAGATAGGGAAGTTTTACCAATGTTTAACATTGAATATCTCTGAAACAGTTTGGTCTTTTTACTTGACATTTGGAGGGTGTTTACGTCATGTCCTGTAGATGTGAATTATGGTGTTTACGTGTTGGAGAAAATTCTTTTGGGAGATATTATGCTGACATACTTTATGTGTTGCGGACAGTGTTTTGCTTGTGGTGGTGGCTTGAAATTGATAGGATTCCTAGCCTTAGTGTTATGCATGTAGTTTTCAGTTGTTGTGTGTGTGTTAAATGTCAACAGGTGCGGAACTGTGCCAGTCTGACGAAAATCTCATACGTTAAAATGTTATATCTCGGACATGGTTTGGTCTTTTCACTTGAAATTTGGAGGGTGTTGACAGCTTGTCCTGTGGATGTAAATTACAGTGTTTCCGTGTTGGAAAATATTTTTTGGTGGAGTTATGGTTTGGTGCAGTTTACATTCTGTGGAAGCGTTTTGCTTGTGGTGGCTTGACATTAATAGGATACCTAGACTTAGTGTCATGGATGTAGTTTTCAGTCATTGTGTGTGCTAAATGTCAACAGGTGCGGAACTGTACCACTCTGACGAATGAAAATTTCAAACTTTGACATGTTATATCTCGGACATGGTTTGGTCTTTTCACTTGAAATTTGGAGGGTGTTGACAGCATGTCCTGTAGCTGTGGACTGCGGTGCTTACGTGTCGGACAATATATTTTTTCAGAGATATTGCTGGTGCAGTTTATGTTTCTGGACAGCATTTTCTATTGTTCTACCACATTAACATTTGTTTGTTGGCTGGCCTTGCTGTTGTCAATGTACGTTTTAGTCATTGGAGTGTAATGTGGCTCGACACTTACAAGTTGGTGGGCCGCGAGGGCCTTTGCTACTTTCAACTTTTCTATTCTTTCTTAAAAGTAAGGAAATTCTATGCAAAAACATTGTTATGCATCAGTTAAGGTTCTTCTACAGCAAAAAGTAGGAAATTTGATTTTGGGTTCCACTCCTTGCACCCACCCCCAGCCTGCCTCCACCAACAGGCATCTGGGTGTACTTTGGGGTCATTGGCCCTAACTCTCACCCCATTCTCCTACACTGCACCACCTCAGCTTGTTTACATGGGATGGGATGAGGTTAGGGCCAACAACCAACACACACCTGATGCCTGTTGGAGGGGCTAAAAAGTGGAGAAGGGGGAACCTGAAATCGAATTTCTACTCTTTTTTCACTGTAGAAGAACCCTAACTGATGCATTAATAAAGTTTTACATATAATTTTATATATATATATATATATATGTGTGTGTGTGTATATATATATACTATATATATAATATATATATATATATATATATATATATATGTCTTAGAATGATAGATAGATAAGTGTGTATTACAGGGCAGTAACACCATCGAGAGGTTTTGGGGACATGGAACCTTGAAAGCGAAGCTAAGAGGTCCTAAAGTCCCCAAAACTTTGAGACGGTATTACAGCCTTGTAAAACACTTATCTTTCTGTTATTTTTGTAATATATGGATCCATTGATAATACTACAGTTGGAGATGACCTTTGAACTATAGTATTATCAGCAAAAACAATAGTATTATCACTTTTCAGGATAGTATTATTTAGAGTAGTGATGTATTACTGGGAAATTTTTGTATAACTTAGTATAGTATTATTGAGGCTTATCCATATATTACATATACATAATGGTTAAAAGTCTTACAACATCTTACCATGTAAACAATATTTACATTAAGTATTCTTGTACACATCTGAATTCATTACAGTGTACTGTTCAAAGAAGTAGTACAAAGATGGCAGAAAACATATTAGTCAAAGTGACTGCTATGTAGGTAGCAACGACACATATCAGGTGAACATAGAATATTAGCAATAACTAAATACTGTGCTTATAAAGCATTGTACAACAGTACATGTGCAAAACCATGCACAAGCAAAGTGTCATCTTTTTGCACAATCTCTAATGTTGCATAACAAGTAAGATTTATGATGCATGTGTAATAATAATAATAATAATTTTATTTATATAGCGCCTTTCAATATATCAAGACGCTGAACAAGTTAAAATCATAAACTCAAATTTCAATACAAAACATCAAAACACATAAAATACATTATAAAAATTACATCATAAAACATAATAAATTACAATAAAATTCCAATCATATTACAATTAACTTAACTATCTAAGAAGGCCATGCTCCATAAATATGATTTCAGTTCTTTCTTAAATATCTCACAGAGGTGCACTCCATAACTGGCAGTACTGTAGTGCAGTATGACCCAGAACATTGGCAAACAGAAGACTATAGCTACATCTGTCTTTGCATGTGAGGCGCACAGTATCGCATGCAGAGTTCTGACACATATCAAACCATATTCTATATAACGTGCTGCAGCAATGCATTAATAAACTGATCAGCACAGCACAATGGCATGGTGTGACAGTGTCAATACAGAGGCAATACAGTGATCCACAGTAAAGCAATAATAGCTTAAATGTGACCAAGCACACAGCCTGCACTGATTAAGGCCGCTTAGGTTGCATTGATGCTAAGATCACAGCTATACATACTTTAACTGTAGTCATCATACATACTTGCATCTACATACACACTTACTGCAATTTTCATAGACATATATGAATGTACCTGAATGTTCCCACCATAGTCTATGGACTGCAATAGTGTATGAAGCTGACATTTTAAATATTACCATGCTCTATTCTTCAGCCACGTGAAGTTTGTTGTAATTCTTAAGGACCAGGACATAAGCATATTTTAGGTTACAAGGCAATCTCTGTTTAATAGTGTTCATGTAGTCATTGCATTCCATCCACCCATTGCTGTACCTCAGCCATGCAACATAATGGCCCGAATGGACAGAGACTCTATGGTGGATTATAATAGCCTGAGTATCAAAACATGCTCCCATGAATTGTACTCTTCCAGCTACAAAATCTGTGATCGTGTATCAACTCTTAGTCCATGGGCATCAAACCTTTGCAAGACTAAAAGCAGATACTGAGAAGAGGTCCTAAGTCGTATGGACTGAACACACTCTCCTCCACACGGGTACACCTCCACCCACACTCTGCATTCTTCAGCAGCTGTTTGAATTTAATGGAATTAAACTGTGGAACATACAGTGAAATCCACAACATATTTAGTGTGACTTCTTTTTGTGAATGTCGACAAGACATGCAACTTTGTGATGTAAGTAACAGCAAAGTACTGCTGCATTGGAATGATATCTGATTCCAAGCTGTTTATGATTGCCATCATAAACTCACTCACATCTTGTTGGATGAACATCTGAATCTGCCAGCTGAAGCAGACCACCTGGTCTATCTAAGTCTGTTCAGTGTGCAGCTAGCACCCCTAGTTTGCAGCTGCCCCACCCCCCTCCATTTGTCATCCCACTGCCACCCCACCTCCCTCACCTCACTCTCCCTGTTCCCTGTCCCATGCCCTTTTGAAGCTGTTCACAGATTTACATGATATCACCCACTCTGGTAGGGCATTCCATTTGCTACCACCCTTTCTGTGAAATAGTGTCTCCTCATTTCCTTTCTAAATCTTCCCCCTCTATTCTTACCCCTTGCCCTGGTGACCCTCCCTCCTTAACTTAAAGACCCCATCTGCCCCATCCTTATTGATTCCCCTCAGATACTTGAATGTCTCTATCATGTCCCTCTGTCCCTTCTTTACGTAAAGGTGTACATATTCAGGTCTGTCATGGTTAGTCCCTTCCATTCCACATATGATCTTGTTGCCTTCCTCTGGACCCCTCCAGTAGCCTGATATCACGCTTTTAGGTATGGCCTCCAAAACTGCATGCAATACTCTAATGCAGCCTTACCAGTGACCTGTAGAGGGCAATATCACCTCTCTTCACGTGGACGAAAACCCCTCACTATGCACCCCAGCATTTTGTTTGCTTTTGCAGCCACTCTCCTGCACTGGGCAGTGTTGTCCATTGTCCCTGTTATCATTACCCCTAGGTCTTTCTCCTCCTCAGTGATCCCCAGCTTAACCCTCCCAGTCAGTATTCTCTCCTTGGGTTCTTCACCCCAAAGTGCATAACCTTACATTTCTTTGCATTGAACCCCAGCTGCCACCTCTCTGATCACTCCTCTAGCTTGCTTAGGTCTCCTGCAGCTGCTTCCATCCCTCCTCTCCATTCACCACTGCTCCAATTTTGGTGTCATCAGTGAACAGACTTATCTTGCTCACCACCCCATGTGCAATGTCTGATATGAAGAGCCCAAACAATACTGGCCCCAACACAGAGCCCTGTGGCACCCTGCTCATCACCGGCCTTGGGTTGAGCTCCCTCTCACCACCACCTGTTGCAGCCTCCCACTCAGCCAGCTTGTAATCCAGTTCATCATTTTTGCCCCTACCCCTACACCAGTTAGCTTCCCCCAAGCTGCCCATGAGAACATCCACCACCTGACCCTTATCCAGCTCACCTGTCACCCAGTCATAATATTGTATCAGGTTGGTTTGACAAGACTTTCCTGAAAAAAACATAATGTCTCACATCCTGGAGGCCATTGTTCTCCAGGTACTACAACAGTCTTTCCTTTAGTATTGTCTTCATGAGTTTGCACACTATGGAGGTGAGACTTACGGGTGATAATTACCGGTTCATCCCTTGGTCCACTCTTGTGTAATGGTACTACATGTGCCATCCTCCAGTCCAGTGGCACACATCCTGATTCCAGTGAAGTGCTGTACAGATTCTCCAGCAGCTCCGCCAACACCTCCACCATCTCCCTCTGCACCCTGGGCTGGATACCATCCGGCCCTGGTTCCTGTCTACCTTTAGTGCCCTCAGTCCCTCTAGGACTCTACTTGCCTCAATTCTTCCATCTGTTGCCTCCTCTCCCCTGTCCCCACCCTTCCAGCCCATAGTGGTGGCGGTCCCCCTTTTCTTCCTTGAACACTGAGCAAAGTATTCATTCAGTGCTTCTGCCTGCTCCTCACCCTTTCGTCCACTCCCACCCCTTTTTATCCTCACTATTGCCTCCTTGTACTTCCTTTTCTCCCTGATGTATCTGAAAAGTCCTTCCCCCCCATTAATTCCCTGCTCTAATCTCAGCTCCCTCTGGGCCTTGGCTTCTCTCACTTTTCTGGTCACCTCCTTGGACCATCTTGCATACTCCTCCCTGTCCAGTTCCTTCCTCATCCTTCTATACCTCTGGTGCACCTCTTGTTTTGCTCTCATGACCTCCACTACATCGCTGTTCAGCCAGAATGTTTTTTGCTCTGCTCCTCTTACTCTGTGTCTTGGTGCAGGCTTCTGTTGCCTCTGTAATCCCCAGTTTAACAATATCCTATTTCTGCTCTGCATCCATCTCCTGCCTTATGCCCTCTAGTTTCCCTTTCAGTACTTCCTGCATCCTCCCAAAGTCTACCTTCTGAAGTTTACTACCTGAGTAACTGATTCTCTGGCTCCCTGCACATTGTGATATTAAACCACCCGTTTGGTGATCGCTGTCGGCTAGTGGGTCCTCCACCTTTATTACCCTTACTGCTTCCCCATTCGACAACACCAGATCTAAAGTGTTCTTTAGCCTAGTAGGTACACTAACCAACCATGTCAGGAGGCCCTCCTGGATTGCATCCAGGAGCACTTGCTCTAACACGGGAGGTGGCCTGAATGCTCCAGTCAACCCCTGGCAAGTTGAAATCCCCTATGATGACCTTAGTATAGTATTATTATTACCGCCTTCCCTTTTCTACATACCTTTCTTATTTGTCCTGCTAATCCCTGTCAAGCTCCTCAGACTGGGACGGTGGCCTGTATACCACCTCAGACCTCAGATTCCTACCACTTGAGTCTAGGAGCTGCAGCCAGATTGCCTCTGTTCTCCTTTCTTCCCCCTTGTCCCTTGTGCATTTGATCCTGTCCCTCACATAGACTGCCACCCCACCACCCCTCACTTCCTTATGGTCCTTCTTGTATACTTTGTATCCCTGGGATTGCCAGATCCCAGTCCCAGTGCTCAGTTGCCCACATTTCTGTGACAGCTGCAATATTCACCCTCCACTGCTAAGAGTGCTTGTAGATCCAGCAGATTTGTTGCTTAACCTTCTTACATTCAGTGAGACCACCCTCCATCCTGCCCCCTTCCCTTCATTGCCCTCCATTTCCTTCCTTCTACTCCCTCCTTTTTTGGTGCCTGAGTCCTTCCCTGCTAGGCCAGGGGTGGGCTGTGACTCCACTCTATCAGTTCCTGCCTACCTGCTGTCCACTTCCCACCCCATCTAGTTTAAATCCACCTTTGTCTCAATATACCTCCCCAGTCTTTGCTTTAATACTTACTTCCCTCCCACTCAGGTGCAGCCTATTTCTTGCAAACAGATTGTTATTATCCCAGGTACTGCCTCAGCCACCCACAACCCCATATCCCTTAGTTTGACACCATTCTACCAACCATGTGTTCAACTCCTAATCCTCTCCTTTCTCACTGTGCTTGTGCTGGGTACTGGGAGCACTTCAGAGAATACCAGAGACTCCCCAGTCTCCTTGCACAACCTTCCCACTTCCTCAATCCTCTCCTTTTTACCTCCACCATTTCCCCACTGGGTCATTTGTCTCCTCATGTACCACAATGTGGTTTCCTCCTACCCTCCTTATGCACCTTAAGATTGCCTGTCCTGCCTTGTCTGCCTTTAATCCTGGTATGGACTCCACCCATATCTGACTATGCCTCTCTTCCTTGCTGCCCCATCTGAGTCCCTTGGTATGGAATCCCCAACACTATTACACCGCCTCCTCTTTCTTTATGCCCGTTGCCACCCCCACCCAGGTTCTCATTTCTGGGACCACTCAAGATGGTGCTTTTACAGTGTGTCCCAGTGTCTTCCCCCTGCCCTTCTCAACTGAGACTCCTCCCCTCCTACTGTTTGACTGCCAGCCTTCTGCTCCCTCCTCACCTCTCTGAGTATTATCCCTCCTCCTGCCATGCCATGCTCAGTCTCTCCACTAATAATGCCCCTCTCTCCTTTCTCTTTGTAAGTACTATCCCTTGTGCAATCTCCTCCTGCGTCCTCTCTCCCATGTGCTGCTAGTACAGCAAACATGTTCCCTCCTCCCTTTGTCTTATTGTGTGTTTCCTCCTCCCTCCTCCTACTGCTGCTCCCTCTTTCCTAGGTCCTACTAGAGTCCACCCTTCATCAACTGGCTTCCTGTCTATTGTGCCTCCCTCCCTGACCTCGCCCTTGCCCTACTGTTCCTTCCTGTGGTGCCCCACAATACTCTCAGATGTCAGCCCTCCCTACCCGTGCAATCCTCCCTCCCTCCTCCCTCAACCTCCACAGCTCCCTGCCAAGCCACTGAACCTGTTCCTCAAGCCTCCTTAGCCTGTGGCATATTGGGCACCCTCCCAGCCTCCACAGTATGTTCATCTGCATTGCTGCCCCACAACAATTGCACCGGAAGCAGTATAGTGCAGTGGTCTAAGGCTCTGAGCTGCAAAACTGGTGACATCCAGCAGACCAGACCTGGGTTTGAATCCCACAGCTTCCACTTGCATACTGTGTGACCCTGAGCAAGTCACTTAACTTCCTTGTGCTCCCACGTTGCACCTGGAAACAAGCTCCTGCTTAGTGTGCCTTTCCTGGTTAAACAATTTCCACTTCCTTCCTTCCTACCCTACAATCCTACTCATGGTCCACACTACCTATATAGCCTCTCCACACCACTCTCCCTACAGCAAGTAGAATTAACTAATCCTAGCCCAGCCTCTAACAGAAATGGTTATCCTAAATGCCCTTGCATGCAGCATAAGACAGCCAACTACTGTACTAACTGAAACCACAATCCTACTCATAAGGACTATAGATCTACTCATATGTTGTATATATTTATATGTATATGTCCTTAAGACTTAGCTCATATGGCTGTTCCTTGTTTCCTCCTTCCTGGCCTCTTCTGAGGGATCAGATCAGTTTGCAGCTCCCCAAGCTCCTCCCTCACAGCCTTCAAACCCAACCCCAGTGGTATTTCAGTATTTAAGAATACTCCAGCCACAGAAGCCTTTAAGCTAAATTCTACTTTAAGCTAAATTAAAAGAAAATAAAACAATATCAAAACTTGCAAAAATCCTCTATACATTAACTCCCTCAACAGCAAGTAGATGTTGATGTTGTTGGAGAATGATTGATGCCCTTGATATCCACCCAAGACATTACATAAGGGTGTCAGAGTCTGTATCCTATTGTCATGCTTTTCACTATCATTGACAACCTCCTTTAGTGACTGAGACAACGGTGTGTCACAAGAAAACTTGATAGTGCTCACAAAGTGAGACATATGCAGAAATGCTTGAATTGCAGAGTTAGCATAACAGTTCACTCCAGTGCTGTTGTCAAAGTGGGCACAACAGCCATACCAAGCACCTTCTTATGTGGTGGAGGTGTTGTTGAGATTTAGAAGCATTCTTTGTGCTGTCCACATCCAATCTTGGTCTGTCTGTCTGATACCTCTTTTTAATGCCAGAAGTTGTCACTGTAGCATCAGTCCATGGCCCATGCATAGGCAGTGGTATGAGAGGCAATTGTGGCTGATATAGAATACGTAGTCTGTTGTGCTCAGCAACACATTGTCTGTCAGCATGTACCTTGTGTGGTGCCATACTGATGATATAGCAACCAGGCAAAAATACTTACCATGAAAGTGCAACATAGCTCATGCCATCTTTGAAGATGCCAGTGCCTATGTCAACCATTGCTGAGTCCAAACTAAGCCCTTGCAACTTGTGGATGGACACGATATGCAACACACACAGGAAACTGTTTCCTTGTCACATATATGTCTTTCATGGGCTGAAACTTGACAGTAGTCCTAGAAATGGGTAAAGACTACTCAATGTTGTCAAACTTGACCACAAGTGCGTCAATGAATGTCTTTTGGACATTGAATTCAAAGTCAACTATATGTCCCATTGCACCATTTACCATGCCACGTTCTATGTCAAGATTCTGATGTAGCATGATACATGTATTCATGCACACAGTTAGAACTGCTTCTAACCCCACTGTACGAGACACATCTGACTTTAGCTCAGACAACCATTCTGTCAGCTTTGCTACTAGATTCCTGCTCAAGACTGCACCATCAACAGTGTCAACAGCATACAGGTAATGATTTCTTGGCCCTGTCTCTGCATCATAATGCTGTTGAACTCAGCACACTGCTTCAATCGAGGCATGAGACACATGATTCGAGCAGATTCTGAGTATCAGTATAAGACATCCTGCATGCTGTCAGTGAATCGCACTCAGTGTTGATACATCATGTCCTCAACAGAGCAACATTTGCACTGACAATTAGCCAATTCAAACCTGATCCAAAAGTATTTTGTACCCAAGATCACGACTGCCACATATTTTCATACAGATCTATGTAAGTAAACAGCTCCCAAAGACTGAATCCTCCAATGCATCCAATTTTTTGCTTCCTTCACAGTCAGTGCTCTGAACACACTCTCCATTGACAGGTGCAAGTTGTTGGATGTCACCAAACACAACAACACTCTTACCAGCGAATGGCTGACCATCATCACTCCCAAGTATGTCTTGGAGATGAAGATGTATATATGCCAAGATGACATTTGATACCATACTAATCTCATCAATGATGAGTACCTTCATCTTCTCAAACATAGGCTTGCAGCTCAGATGCCACTTCATGGGAAAGTTTACAGTACTCTCCTGTTTTGCCATGCTCCACAGGTAACATGAAGAGCCTGTATAGAGTCACACTGCCAATGTTGTATGTTGCCAAACCGGTTGGAGCAGTCACAGCCACAGACATCCCTTCTCCATATGCCTCCTTATCTACACTGTGATAGCTTTGATAACAAAAACTCTTCCTGTTCCAGCAGAACCACTGACAAAGAGTAACAGAGGCTCATGGTTTGTACATGTCATTGCTTCCTCTCATGACTGATACCATGTCTGACCAATTCACTGTCAGTATCATATGCATCATATTGCTACATATTGAGCTGATCAATCAGTACACTTGGATCATCTGCAAGATGACAAGAATGTTGCATAGCACTTTCACCTCACTCATCAGAACCACAGGATCATTCACGGGCAGTGGAGCACCTAGAGTATCCTCTCCCTCAGGATCCATGTTTTCCTGAGAATTTCCTGGGGTACCTTGCTCAAGTTTCTTCTTAGATTGTTCCACCTGCTCCTTCTCTAATTCCAGTCTACCGATGTATTTCTCAGACTGGTGACCTTACAGGTTTCATATGTGAGGTAGAACTGTTCTTCTTATGTGTCACAGTCTCCTTTTAGTGTGGACTCAACCATCCATGGTTTAAACAAAACATTAGAGCAAAGCAGTAATGCTTTTGCTGTCTGTGGTAGAGAGACACAATCTGCAGGGTCAATGAGCAATGCCTTCTTCCTTTTAACAAGGCAGCCATCAAAACCTCTGACTTTGTAGATGTCTCAGTCTCATCTGGTGAAATATCTGTCTTGTAGTTATACCACTGAGCCACATGGTACAGCCACATGTCATCCATTGCATCTGCCCAATTGTGGTAGTAGGTGTCAATGAGATTATTCTTCAAAATATTCTTTGATGAAGGAACATGCACAGCCAATTCTTCAATCTCATCATGAGATTTCAAGATATGCTTTTGTTTCTCTTTGTAGTTCACACTGAGAAACAGTACAGCATCAGACTTGCCATACAAGTGTGTCCCAATCAAATGATCACTAGCCTCATATGCTCTACACTCCCTGTGAGACAGTGTCTTCAATACCAATGACCAGAGTTGTGAACTCAATGATCGATTAGATGCTGCAATGTCTTCCCAAAGCTCAAGCAAACTTGTCTGCTCTTGTTTAGTGATGAACAATGTGACATACCACACAAGAGACACAGAGTTATGAGCAACAAACTGCACATCAATGTTTGCTTGCCACATGAGGAGAAGAGTAGGACTGTAATAATTAATAAACACCTCATTCTCCTGTTGGGGTAACTCATACACCCTCTTCGTGGACTTTGCCTAGAGATGGTGACGCATGGCTGAAACAAGTCATTCATATGTCCTTGCTGGCAGACATGTCTCAGGAAGCCAAATTGACACCTGGTGTATCACTGATTTTGAATCTTCACTGGACGGTGACAGTACTTTCCACAAAGATGTTGCTGAAATTTTGCACCAGCTTCCAAGTCATGTACTGTTCAATTAACTTCAGCACTTCAGCTAACTCATTCTCATCAATATGAAGAGCATCTTTGATCCACAGAGCATATGAATGTGTGTGCACTCGTGCCTGATATTCCATCTTCCTAAAGTAGTGCTCAACGAAACCAAGAGAAGGATTTGCTTAGACAAAATAAATGTCAGAATCTCATAGAAGTGATGATGAAAATGCTGTGACACTGAAACTGGATCTAGTGAGCACATCTCACCTAGTGTTATTGATGATATGCCATCAACATCATAGTTGCTCCATCTCAACAGATCAATCAATTCATCCCAACTGTACTCTGCACAACTCAGGTTACAAACCAAGTAGCTGCACCATACTCATGCAGCATGGTCTCAACCTCTGAATGCCTACAATACCAGTATTCTTTTGTGCCATGCAGGTTTGACAAGAGAGAGGTCAAATTCACCTGAAGTGTTTCATCCTTTTCTGCCAGTTGATGCAGAAACTCAGCTGTTGTCATACCCTCCAATAGGCTAGTCAATTGAAGTGTATGAGCAATGGACACAGACAGCACACTAAGCTCATTCTCCCACAACAGGTGGAACAAATATTGTATGTTCCTACACAATTTGCCATCCTTGTTCAACACTCTTGATGTTTGGTATTCAGCACCAGGAACACAAACCTAATGCATATCCAAATGCCCTCCTGTTCCTTTTGGGAACAAATATGGAAAGCATCGAGTTTCAGGTTGTTCCTCCCATATGCTGACAGGGCTACCTTCAACCTGTTGCATCTGATACAAGTCAATGTTATCACCAACTGGATCTCTACCATGCAGAGGGTGACTTTGTATTGTTCATACACATGTTTATGAGTTGAGACATCAACCTTCTCAGTCATTGGCTTGGAATTGTCTACCAGTCCAAACTGACCAGTCAGATCTGACAGTTCATGAATTTCAAGGCCAGCATAGAAAGAATTATTGCTCTTCAGACAAAGCAGAGCACTTTTCACTTTCTGAACAATGACAACATCTTGTCAAATCACCTTGGACTTTGCAGCTATACCATTCACCAGTATCACCATACTGTTTTCCTTTGAGATTGTCTTCACATTCTCTTTCAGTGGAAGAGGTAAATACATAACTGCCCTTTGAGATACTTAACAAGTTCCTTCTGGGGCACCTTGAGACTCTTAGTATTCAGTTGTCGAATAGTCTGAAATGGTTTCATGGTCTGTATCAATATCCGCTCAAACATATTCAATGCAGCAATCTCACTTATAAAATGGCAAAAAAATCTAGAAATCTCATTGGCCAAAGACATCAGCTGACTGTACATTAAATCTCTATATACACACAGTCATCCTGGTCCTAAACCACGTTACACAATGAGCAAATCAGTCCTCCTACAACCAGAACTATCTTCTATAAGTCCCTCTGCAATCAGAACTGATCTTCCATCACAAACATGGCTGCTACCTTTACATTGTAAAACCTTCAACTGGGCTCTAAAAATAAAATTACTGTAAATAAAAATAAAACAAATCAATTAAACATTTGTTTCCTGATCATCACACTCTCTTTTACACAACAAATTAGGAACATTAAGTATTGTTTATAGTTTTCATGACAACTGTTTCTTTACTAACAGTGAAAATCCCCTTCTGTCTTTACTTGCTCATCAGGAAATCTCTTCTGCTTTCCCTGACAGTGAAATAATTGAGTCACTGGCTCTAAAACAGGCCTTTGTTGTCTGTGTGTACAGTATGTTAGGAGAGTAACATTCTACCAGCAGAACTGAGCAGTATTTTGAATCCCTGTATTCCATGGTAAACATTCCAAGATAAACATTCTATGTCTTGAATGAGGGAAACACAGAAACAAAAACAGGATGAAGAAAGTAGGCAATACAGTAATACTTTATAAACAAAGAGAAATTTAAGAAAACACAGTTACATAGGTAGAGGCAGACCCAAACTGCTCAAATAATACATTGCTGTCCTCCAACTCACTGGTTTAGCATTTTTCAGTTAGTTGCCATTTAATCAATTTTATCACTCCCTGCCCAAGTCTGGGGACTATTTCTCCATATTTAAATAAAATAATATACTATTATTAAATGTTTAATAATGTATCCAGAGTTTTGTTTAATTGTTATAGAAATAGCTGTTACCCATTTTATAAGAGCAATAAGACACTTCAGAGTGTGGGTTGTTGATTGATAAGAGCACTACCACCAGCTACTGTAGGCACTCAGTGCAAGTGCCTTGTGCCTAACAATGCACCTGGGGCATGCTCTTATCAATCAACAACTCCACACCCCTGTTGTGTGTCTTATTGCTTTCTTTGTTAGGTCATCAGTCACCATATTGTTTAAAATAGATCTGGCTGGCAGAGTGTTACTTTTCATCTTTGACAAACACTGTCAACACATTATCAATACTGGTTGCAAGTCAAAGTCACCCTTCACCAATAAGTAAGCCAACAATCGTGCCCACATATCATTGAAAGATCTAATCTTTTCCAGATCAGCTGTTACAGACTGTGAGCTGTAAAGCAGTTCTGTGACATGAGACACAAACATAGTCAAATTTCTCTCTCTTAGCCATCTCAAACTTGGCTAGTGGCTTGCCAAATCTTTTCAGTATATCCGATTCTGACAGAGTGACACTACAAGATTATGTGGCAGAAGCATCAAGTCACAGACTGTGTCAAAATGTTTACCCGCATGCTGCACCTCCTGTATTACAAGTTTTGCAGCCTCCATTTCTCCTGTTGATAATGACTCATCAAGCTGTTTGAATAGTGAAACAGCTTTTCTGACCTGTATATTTTTCTCATGAAACGGAGCATGGCAGGATTATGCACAGCAATCATGTGCATGTGATGAAAGACAATAGTGCAAACACCATTGTCTAAATAAGCTAAAGAGTGTCCCAACAATCCCTTATGTTTGAGAATTTCACAGAGCTCAATCTTATGTAATAAATCACATCTGTTTTTCTTATTTGCCAAACACTTTGCACAAAATTTCAATGGCATCAAATGATGATTGACACCGATGCAACTGTCATCACATGTCCATGATGCAAAGATCTGTTCACTGCAGTAATTTCTGAGTCAGTCTCATCATCTCAGATACTTGTTACTTCTGAATTGTCACCTGTAACACATTAGAAGCCTTTCCAGCTCTCATCAACAGAGATAACAAGCTCCTTTGAAACTGGTTTATATGACTCCTCCCAAAGAAAGCCTCTGAGTGCTCTTTGTGTAGCCATATGCCTTGGAAACACATCACAAAGTCTCTTTTAAGACACTCAACAGGCAGTAGTCTGTTATAAACAGACTGCACAGTTTCAGTGAAGTGTTTAATATATTTCATCATTTTTTCCACAAACATGAAAGAGCAGCAAGTGTCATGTTCACAAATCTGTGAACTCTAAGTCATAGCTTCATCAAAGGCAATTTACTCTGGAGTCTTTTGCCTTGACTTCTCAAGATGGTTGAAATAATCCGCTCAACTTTAGCTTTTAAAACAAGTTTTGGAAAATTTCAACTTGCTAAGATGGCCACAAGTAGCAGGCTCCCTTTTGTTTATGGATTGAATACACACATTTTGAGTATGCATCCATGTGGCAGGCCATCTCATTACAGGAGTACACGCTGTATCCAAGCACGCCCAATTGTATCACCCAAAACCAACAGAGTGAACACTATTACTATTAGCATGCAACACTTTCTAGGTGACACACTTGCTAGTCTCCTTAACTTTCTTCTGAATATGTTTTCTACCAAGTACTCTTCATTGATGTTACATAGGCATTATACTAGCCCTTCTATGTTTACTTTGCTGTCTTCACTTAGTGGCCACTTTTGCAAGATGAAAATTCACAGTTCTCAGTCAATGTAAAAGATACTGGATCACACACCTACAAAGAAAAGAAAAATATGTATTAGTTCCATATCATCATCAAGAATTGACAATAACAACTGCACAGTAGAGGTCCCACAGAGCAGATCATTCCCCTTAGCCTCTAAACCTCATACTAGTAATAATGCTGCGAGGGAAGTTCTGTGTCCCCTCACCCCAACCACCATATCTTTGCAGTACCACACACTGTACAATAACCTCCACCCCCCATTGTCCATGGCGCTGTAGTATAGCCCACCTAGCAAGTACCAGCCATGTTGTTTCCCCTCCACCCTAACCACCTTGTGTCCAGGGAGTGCCTGGCACAGCAACATTTACCACTATTGTCAACTACTGGCTGACATCCAAAGGAAAACATCATGTTATCGTGGAAATAAAATGTTTACCCAAATGTTTTTGAGCTTCCCATTATAATGAATAGAGATATAATTGAAATCAAAAATGTTATCACACAAACATTTTTTGATCAAGCTTTCTTGACCTTCTACCTTTGCTCCCATGATGCCAAGCAACAAGGAAGTGCTAGAAATGCATGCCTAGAAAGAAGTGAGTGTGTGCAACTGAGCTTGCCCTCCCCAGGATCAAGCATATGTACCTGTAATACCACACGTATTCCATAACAATCCCCACCCAATATCCTTGGTACTGTAGTAGACCCCCACCCAGCAGTAGCAGTCATAATAGGCATGTGTAGAAACAACAGAAAGTAACAAATGGTGATAAAGTGACAAACCTTAGCAGCACAACTGTAATACATTAATAAAAGTACACTAATAAATTTGTTAATGATGAGAAATGACCAGCTCTTCAGTCATTATTATGAATTATAAGTGTAATGGCAATAATGACCTCTTTTCAGTTGAAGCAGTGGGAAGCTGACCAGTGGGAAGCTGAGTGAGTGCCGCGCCGGTCATTTCTTAGAGATTTCAGACTGATGCGGCAACCAATCGCGGATGGCACCGCGTCATGAAGAATTAATAATACAATGGGTATCTAAAACCCTTAATCCTGATGGGCTGGCTGCAGGATTTACAACATTGTAAATCCTGATATCATGCCACAGCAGAGCTACCAGCCAATCAAGGCACCAACTTCAAGGTCAGCTAGCCGCCATTTTTCCCCACGGCTAACCCAAACACAAGAAACTCAAAATAAAAAATACAAAATGTATTTTCTCCATTGTATAATGGTAATATGCCATGACTGGGTAAGGGTGATGGTAAGAATTACCCACTTCTGGTGTGGTTTCCTCACTCACCGCACTGTGAGAAAACCTCACCAGGCATGGATAAATCCTGCCATCTCCCACACCCTGCCGTGGTATAGAAACATTGATTTGATGGCAGATAAGGATCACTTAGCCCACCCAGTCTGCCCATTTCCCTACCTAATGGATAAGCTGCAGATCCTAGTTAACCAACAGCCTACTTCTTCCTACCCCACCCCTAGAATTGCCTTATGACTGTCCATGCATTCTTGAATTCCACAACTGTTTTGACTCCACAACCTCTTTCGGAAGGCTGTTCCATGCATCCACAACCTTTCTGTGAAAAATACTTTCTTAAATTACCTCTGAGCTGCCCCCACTCTATCTTCAAATTGTGCTCCTTGTTCTTGCACACCTCTTTTCTGAAAGATGCTACCCTCTTGGACTTTGTTGATTCCCTTGAGGTACTTGAAAGTTTCTATCATGTCCCCCCTCTCCCTCGTTTCCTCAGGGCTATACATATTAAGCTCCTTAAGTCTCTCTTCATATGTCTTATGGTGCAGACCCTGCACCATTTTAGTTGCCCTCCTCTGGACTGCCTCCATCCTGTTTATGTCTTTGTGGAGATTAGGTCTCCAGAACTGCATGCAGTACTCAGATGGGGTCTCACCAGCTGTCTGTACAGAGGGATAAAACTTCTTGTTTTCTACTGGTGATGCCTCTCCTGTGCATCCCAGTATCCCCCACCCTCCTTACTGCCCTTTCACATTGCTTGCCCACCTTTAGGTCATCTGATATAACTACCCCCAGGTCCCTTTCCATTTGGTTGTTGTTAGTATCTCACCCCCATTATGTACTCTTACCTTAGGTTTTGTTTCCCAGGTGCATTACCTTGCACTTCTTAGCATTGAATCTAAGCTGCCATACATTTGACCATTTCTCTAACCTTGCCAAGTCCCTTCTCATCCTTTCCACCCCACTTGTGTATCAACTCTGTTGCAGATCTTTGTGTCATCTGCAAAGAGACATACGTTCCTTCCAGTCCCTCTGCAATGTCACTTATAAAGACATTGAAGAGGCTGATCTAATACTGAACCCTGCGGTGCCCACTAGTAACCCCTCTTTCTTCAGAGTTGACTCCATTTACTATTACTTTCTGTGTCCTGTTCTCCAGCCAATTCTTTACCAAGCTACTATCTTGGGACCCACTCTCAAGCTGGCTAACTTGTATATTAATCTTTTGTGTGGGACTGTGTCAAACACCTTGCTAAATCTAGGTAGACCATGTCCACAGCCCTCCCTGATCTACTACTTTGGTCACCCAGTCAAAGAAATCTATTGGATTTGTCTGACATGACCTTCCTGCTGTGCATCCATGCTGCCTTGGGTATTGTGCCCCTCTGGGCTCTAGGTACTCGACAATTCTTTCCTTCAAAAGTGATTCCATCATTTTCCCTATCACTAAGGTTAAACTAACAGGTCTGTAGTTTCCTGCTTCTGCCCTTCTCCCACTTTTGTGAGCGGAATCCATCTGCCCTCCTTCAGTCCTCAGGCACCACCCCATCCTCCCATGATTTGTTAAAGAGGCTAGTCAGTGGTGTCAGTAGTTCTACCATAGTTCTTTTAGAATTCTGGGAGGAATCCCATCAGACCCCATTGCTTTGTCCACCTTCAGTTTTAAGAGTTCTTTCAGAACCCTTTCTTCTGTAAATGGGCTAGTATCAACTCCTGTATCCAAAGTGTTTCTATTGTTTGGTTTAGGTACCTCCCCTCTTCATTTGTGAATACTGAGCAAAATATTTGTTTATTATCTCTGCTTTTCACAGTCACCTCACGCCCTCCCCTTTATTAAGCCTCACTATCCTCCCTCGGCCTCTCTCGCCCCAATGTACCTATGAAAGGTTTTATCCTTCTTAACAGAGTTGGCTGAGTTGTATATTGCTTAATTAGACTTATAATCTCTATTGATATATGTTATCATGTTACATTCCAAAAACAATATTTTATTGGTTGAAAGCATAATAACAGCATCCATATGACAAAGCATTACATTGTCAATTACCAAGAAAAAAACATAAAATAGACAGTTTATCAGTATTTAAGTACACTGCAATTCCTCCCCAGCAGGACACCTGTAACCCTCACCCCCAACTGTGGCCCCTCACCCATTAGCCCCCAGCATAGTGGTGCCGCAGAGCTGCTCAGTCCCCCTTAGGTTGTAAACCCATACCAGTAATACCGCTGCAAGGGCAGTTCTGTGCCCCCACCCAACCACCATATAATTGCAGTACCACACACTGTACAATCTCGCCATTGTCCATGGCACTGTAGTACCAGCCACTAACAGTACCAGTCACGTTGTCTCCTCCCACCCCAACCCCCACCTTGTGTCCAGGCAACACCTGGCACAGCCACATCTCAATACTATTGCCACCACTGGCTGACTTCCATAGGAAAACATCATGTTATCATGGTAAAAAATGTTTGTGCGATTGTTTTTGAGCTATATTAGCAGTTCCCATTGAAATACATAGTAATTGCGCAATAACAGAATGTTTGCATAAATGTTTTGAGTTTCCATTATAATGAATAGAAATATAACCATGATCAAAAATGTTATTATGCAAACATTTTTTATTTGAGCTTTCCTGACCTTCTATCTTTGCTCCCATGATGCCTTGCAACCAGGAAGTGATAGAAATTTGTGTCTAGAAATGCCAGCGACCAACAAATGGTTCAAAAATGAAGTATTACATCACAGAACTGTAATATACTGACAAAATCACACAAATACATTATATACTGATTACTGTAATACTCTTAATTAGGCCAGTTATTACACTTGCTCCACTAAGAGCAGCCATGTTTTTTCTTAAAAAACACCCACATAACAAATATTACCAGTCAGAACCAATTGACACATGACTGACAGACCACATCAGCAAGTCATAGTATTGTAGTAATTTATGCAAGACAATATCTTTTTTATGCTAATATACATCACAGGAAACAGGTGAAACCACCAATGAAACTGCAGTAAATGGCAAGAAGAAACAGAAAGTTCTATCATTTCTGGATAACTGCTTCACCTCTGCCAACAACCAGTAAGTACACAATTTTACTTCATAAGAAATATACTTTTTAAATACATGTAACTGTAAATAACAGCTGTATCTATATGCTAGAATTTTTGAGGACCAGTACTTTAAGAATCTAAACGCTAAACATTGATTTTTGTATAGCTTTTAACAGTTTGGCAGATATTGAAACAGTACTCACCAACACACATCAGTTCAAAAGGGACTCCCAGATTGCTGACATGTGTGTATGAAGCTGGCTGCAGCCAATCAAAATGCATGTAGTGATGTGTTCTTTCAAAGCTTCTAATCAGAGAGGCATTAATTCCCACCAAAACAAAAACTATGTTTAGTCTGCCTCACAGCCAATAGAAAAAAATGTCAGGCAGTGAGCTGTGTCATTTTCCTATTGGCACCTTCAGGAGGCAATAGCCAATAAATATTTAGTTTTGTACTGTTGCTGTATCTCTGAGGAAAAACAAATCTTTAAGAAATTGCCTAGCTGAACTGTTCAGATGCCACTAGCCAGCAACAGACTCAGGCTGTCTTACTTGAGCTCTCTGTCACTCTGTTTTAAAAAACTTAGATCATGGCAGAAAACTCCAGAATCACAGTGTGGATGGTAGGCAGCAGTTTAATTCACCGAGCTGGTGAATATGCCAAGACAAGTCATTTTGGCAGTGACTTAAACCTACCAAACTGCAAGGTTTTACTGGTTTGGCAAGGAGGCATGTGATGGGAGCAGCTTAAGCCGACTATGCAACACCTGTTGAGCAACCACTCAGTGCCAATCATACTGCTGAACCATCTTGGAGGAAACAATTTGGGTGACAAAGGTGGATAGATTTAGTTTCTGAAGCTAAAATGGACCTAGCTTCACTAACAGAGATGCTACCCACCTGTAAAATCATATATTCTGCTATCACTGAGTGTGGTGTGCAGATCAACATATGTATCTGCTCAACAGAGCAAAAAAAATTAACATTCACATCTTTGCATTTCTGTGTGATCTGGGAATGTGCACAGTCCATCATCCTGAAATTAAGTATTTTAAAGATTGGCTATATCTAAAAGACAGTGTACACTTGTCAGACACTGGCAATTGCCTGTTTTGGGAGACCTCCGACATGGCATCCTCTCCATGATATGATAGACAGTGTGACATGAAACTGCAAGAAAACTGCACACAGAAAAAAAGGTTCTTTTAAGAACCACATTTTCTGGTCAAAAATAGAGAAAAAGTACACAAAACACATACGAAATATATACCTACACATTTTATTAACTAGAAATCCACATCACAGTGCTCAAAAGTATTGTCATACTGAAGTTCGATCTTGTCAGTACATATCTGTAAGTAATATACAGCTAACAGATAATTTACCTAACGTGCTTTCTTGGCTGTGTGTGTGTCTCTCTCACAATGGTGAGGGGCGGGGGGATGTTGGGAGCATTTGCAACTATGTTTCTTTAAGAGATATAGCACAGAAAGCAAAGTTAGTACCCCCACACACAGCACCACATCAGCCATCACAAGCAATCACTATTCTTAGTCTCACAACACATAATTCATACTGTCACAGTTTGCAGTATCTCAAAATATTTAAAATTAAGTACATAGGTAATGCTACGGTTATGTGTTTATGAACAGATAATGTCAGACATGATTGTAAACAATGTGAGCTGTCTCTGAATGCCTCCTGATATGCACCAGCTTAATAAAATGGCATATCAGTTTCCAATGCTACACAGAGGCATGCTGTGATTAACAAAACAGCTATTTGCTGGACATTTATAGCTAGCAAAGGGTATCAAAGGTAGCACACAATACAATGTAGTGCCACAGTCCCTATCTTGTCATTAATCCTGCAAAGTTAGTATGAGTTTCCAGCGACTCATGGGAAACTGTGCTAATCATCACCAGGCTTTGCGACCCCCCTCATAAGACAGACACTTGACTGCGCATTTTGTGATAATATTGTGTGTTCTTTGGTGGAGGAGGAAATAATGGTGTACTGTAGCAATGTGTGCTGCTGCAGGACACAACGCTAGTAGGCAATAGTTTTTTGAAGCTGTGATTATGTAGCTCGATATTATAACAGCTGAAAAAACATCTCACCAATCAGCACTATGAATTAACGTTGACTGCTTTATAATGTACAATCCTCAAGCACACATTGTCACCACTTAATAAAACTACATAGTTTATAATAATGAATATGAATGTTACTATGAATATGAACATTACTAGACAATAATTAAACTTATTTATATTTTTATAAAACAGAAATGAGCAAATACTGGATGACAGAACAGCTGCCTATGTTGCTGGAGGCAATTACCAGTGTGGCGACCCTTGCAGAGTCATGAGGGCAACCAGCATGCCACAAGAAGAGACATGGAAGGACGTGGCTAGGTATTTGCGGAATGAGAAAAATCTGGCTGACAAGAGATGATGCAAATGCAGAGGAAGTGGAAGCTGCTGCACCAGATGTTTTATAAACTTAAGGATACAAGGAAGGTGCCTGAGAAGGACCGGGGCTGGTATTAGCCAGCATACCAGCTGTGGCTTCAGGCAGGAAAGCCGACCTTTGGAGAGAGAGAGAGTCTTTGCGCATAAGTACTGACATGAATGTTAAGAACAACACCACATGAATAGCCACTCAAAAATATTACTAACCACCACCCCTTGGAAATTCATCATGGGCTAAACAACAATGCTCCCTGTCACACTACTTTTTTTTTTTTTACTGTAACTTATAAATGGGCACAACACATCTGCGGTCTTATATGATCATGAGCAGATACTCCCTGTCACACTACTTGTCTTTTTTTTTTTACTGTAACTTATAAATAGGCACAACACATCTGTGCTGTTATATGATCATGAGCAGATAAAATCAGACAGCATTTACAGCACCCTATAGTATGTAGCAAATGCCTCCTGATGTTACCCCAGCATAACCAAATAGTCTTGCATCCCATGCTCCCACTTATGTACTTATGATTGGATAATATCAGACAGCATTTTCACCATCCTTTAGTCTGTGTTAATGCCCTGATGTTACCTGCCATAACCAAATTGTCTTTCACTTTAGTATTATGACCAGAAGCGTATAGTTACTTCACAAACAGTTGAGTACTGCAGATATGTATCTTGTTGTGAGCAGTGGTTCACATGATCAGACAGCTGTTTTCCCCACATTAGCAACCAACCTGAGTATGTGATTATGATCGTATAACAGCAGACAGCATTTACACCACCCTACAGTGCCTCATAATACCTCCTGATGTTACCCCAATATAACAAAATAGTCTTGGGACCCATGCTCCCATTTATGTAATTATGAATGGATAATAACAGACATAATTCTCACCACCCTTTAGTGTGTGTTAATGTCTCCTGATGTTACCCTGCCATAACCAAATTGTGTTTCACCATAGTATTATGAACAGAGGCCAGCAGTGATGTCATAAACTGTTAAACACTGCATATGTGTATCCTGTTGTGGTCAGTGATTGAAATAAACAGACAAGTATTTTCACTCATTAAGAACCAAGATTAGTATGTGACTTTGACGGATAACATGAGACCAAATGTACATCACCCTTTAGTGTGTGTGCATGCATCCTAATGTTACCCACTGTAACCAGATAGTCTATCACTTTAATATCATGACTAGAGGCCACAGTGATATTATAAATAGTTCTGTACTGCATATGTGTATCTTATTGTGGGCAGTATTTGACAGGAACAGACAATTGTTTCCAGACATTAACAACCAAGATGAGTATGTGGTTACGACCGGATACCATGAGGCAGCATTTACATCACAGTACAGTGTGTGGTAATGGTTCCTGATGTTACCATGACATTAACAAATAGTCTTGGGACGATGCTCCCACTTATGTAGTTATGACCGAATCATATCAGACAGAATTCTCACCACTCTTTAGTGTGTGTTAATGCCTTGTGATGTTACCTGGCCATAGCCAAATCGTGTTTCACCATAGTATTATGAACAGGTCTGCAATGATGTCATAAGCACTCGAACATGCATATATGTATACTGTTGTGGGCAGTGGTTGAAATGAACAGACAAGTGCTTTCATACATTGACAACTAAGATGAGTACGTGGTTATGACCGGATAACATGAGACAGCATTCACACCACCCTTTAGTGTATGTTAATGCATCCTAATGTTACCACACTACAACCAAATAGTCTATCACTGTACTATCATTACCAGAGGACTACAGTTCCATCATAAGCAGTACTGTACTGCATATGTGTATGCTGTTGTGGGCAGTGGTTGACAGGAACAGACAATTACTTCCACATATTAACAACCAAGATGAGTATGTGGTTATGACTGATAACATGAGGCAACATTAACAGCACTATACAGTGTGTGGTAATGCCTCCTGATGTTAGCCTGACATAACCAAACAGTGTTGAGCCCCATGCTCCCATTATGTAGTTATGCCCATATAATATCTGGCAGAATTCTTGCCACCCTTTAGTGTGTGTCAATGTCTCATGATGTTACCTACATAACAAATCATGTTTCAACATAGTATTATTAACAGAGGCCTGCAGTGATGTCATAAGCAGTTGAACACTGCATATATCTATGCTGTTGTGGGCAGTGGTTGAAATGAACAGACAAGTGCTTTCAAATATTTACAACCAAGATGAGTATGTGGTTATCACGGATAATGAGACAGCATTCCACCACCATTAGTGTGTGTTAATGCGCCCTAATATTACCAATGTAACCAAACAGTGTAGTACATTAATATCATGACCAGAGGGCTACAGTGAAATCAAAAACAGTTTTGTACTGCATATGTATATGCTGTTGTGGGCAGTGGTTGACATGAATAGACAACTGCTTTCACACATTGACAACCAAGATGAGTATGTCATTATGTGTATGTGGGCGGATGACTCGGTCAACCTGGAGTCTCATCCAACCTGGGTGGTGTTATGCAATTGAGATCTATTAAAAACAAGATGGCAGTGGTGGCTGATCTTGTTGGATCATCGGACCTGGCTTGCATCACCAAGACCTGGTTGGATGTAATTCTATTAATATTGGAGTCAACAATTCCGGCTGGGTTTTAGGTGATACACATGAGGCTGGATCATAGGGGCGAGGTGTGGCCATTGGTTTTATATCGAATTGAACCTTGTGGAGGTGTCAGTAGTGGAGACTCAGTCCTTTGGATGTATCATTGGGGCAGGTGGGGGTGCAAGTTCTTCTGCGTCTACCGTCCATCCGGTGGTGAGAAGCAATTCCTGCAGGAAATGGACTTCATCTTGACATGTATTAGAGTCCCCAGGCGGATGGTGCTGGGGACTGCAATGCCTGGGTCGATGATGAACTCACAATTTGGTCAAGACTTCCTCCAGCTGATGAATTCACTGGGCTTCTCACAGATGATTACTCTGCGACCCATAAACACGGTCATTCCTTGTACCTAGTCTTCCTTCTGGATAGGAGGCCTCTGATTTAGTATTGAGCCAGTCAGTTGGTTGCACCATCACATCATAAGGTTCAATTCCAGGCCACCTGTATGAGGCCTACCCTACGGAGATGGTCGCGTACTGCCCTTTAAGGGGTTTATCCCCAGATGGCCTACTGGTGGTGCTGGACCTATCAGGACTGCCGAGGAGTAATAGTGATCCAGATGCCTTGGTCTGGGGTTATAATGACACTGTGACTGTGGCACTGGATTGCCTGCTCCTGTCTGTGTTAGATCCCATTGCCAGTGCCCTCAGTCCCTTGGTTTGATGGAACTTTGAGGGAGCTGAGGAAAGTGGAGCGAGGCTGGTGTATTGCTGGCGAAAATTGGGCCTGGATGTCGATAGACTTAGATTGTTAACCCATTATGAGGATAATAAATCAGCTATCTCCCATAAGAAGGCAGAGTTCCTGTCCAGGGAGATAGCTGTGGCACAAATCAACCATCTCAACTCTTTCATACTGTAGACAGACTGTGCAATCCAGTCTGTCTGCAGTCCTAGAATATTGTTGCAAGAGAAATGTGACAAATTCGGCTCACTTTTTTGCCGATAAGCTTGTCAACATCAGGTCTGAGATTCGCAGGATGCCCAATGGGGCGGACAGAGATCGGGGGTGGCAGCCCTCGGTCTGCTGGTCTGACTTTGGCCAACTGGCGATCATGGATATTGTGAAGATTATCCAGTCCTTGCGGCCAACCTGCTGTGGTTTGGATCCGGCCCAATCGCCTCCTTGTGGGGTGTATTGAGACCATTGGCCCAGTCCCTGCAGAGATAGTCTGGTGTTCTTTCTAGTCCGGGTATTTCTGACACTCTGAAGGAGAGCGGTAGTGACACCTCTTCTTAAGAAACCATCTCTTGACCTAGACTGTCTTGCAAACTACAGATCTATCCCTAACCTTCCCTTTGCGGGTAAGGATTTTTGAGAAGGTGGTTGTGCTGAAGCTGGAGGATCATCTGACCATCCACAGTATCTATGATCCTCTCAGTCCAGTTTTCAAAATGGCATAGTACCAAGACAGCCCTTGTTCGGGTTCTCAATGATCTCCTAATAGCAAGAGATCGGAAGAACCATTCCATCTTAGTTCTTCTAGATCTCTCGGCAGCGTTTGACACTGTGTGGACCATGGAGTGTTGGTCGAGCACCTGTGGTTAATCTGCGGACTGTCTGGTACAGTCCTCAGATGGTTTTATTCCTTCCTCACTGTCAGGTTTCAGAGGATTGTCTCTGGGGTTTACTCCTCTGACAAAGTCTCCCTACCATGTGGGGTCCGCAGGGTGTCTGTCCTGTCCCCATGTTGTTCACAGTGTATATGCTGCCATTGGGAGACATTGTAAGGTGGTATGGGCTGAGTTTGCACTGTTATGCAGATGACACTCAGCTCTCTTCAATCCTTTGTGCCCGAGTGGGGAGTTGTCTCATATTTTAATGATTGCCTTTTGGAAATTGAGGACTGGATGAGTGCCAGTTGACTAAGGTTGAACCTGGATAAGACTGAGGTGTTGGTAGTGGACCCAGGCTGTCATGTAGAGGGGCCGTCGGAGGCGAACCTCGGGTCTTTGGCTCGGTGGTCACCAGCTGACGACCTCTGAATGAGTGCAGGATTTGGGTGTGATTCTTGATGACGGATTGACGTTTAAACATCAGGTGTCATCCATTGTCAAGACTGCCTTTTCCATCTAAGGAATGTAGCCTGGATCAAGCACCTAGTTCCGCCTACGACCCACCAGTGTTGGTTCACACCTTTGTAACCTCCTGCCTTGATTACTGTAACGCCTATACCTAGGGCTACCAGGGGTTGATATCCACTGCTTGCAGCTGGTGCAGAATGCTGCAGCGAGGCTGTTGGCTGGGCAGCCTCGTAGCTTTCATTCACGCCTGTGCTGCGTGGTCTGCACTGGCTGCCTATTCAGAGGCAGATCACCTTTAAGGTCGGTTTACTGACCTACAAGGCCCTACATGGACTGGGACCTAGTTACCTGCAAGATCTTCTAATTCCTACTGCCCTTCCTGGCAGCTTGGCTCCACACTGGATGAGTGATTGCTAGAGATTCCCAGGGTCTGCTTAAAATCATCTGGGGCCCATGCATTTGAATTTGTGGCCCGTCCCTGTGGAACTCTCTACCTCGTCGGATTCGAAAATGCCTGATGGTGGAGAGTTTTAAGTCTGCATTAAAGACCTATTTATTTAATTTTGATTTTCCTGATGCTGTTTGATCAACTGCAGATGTTTTTATTTTTCGATAAGTGTATTTGTTTTACGTGTTTTATGATTATGTACTAGCACTATGGTTTTAGAATAGCGCTATTTATAAATAAAACTGATTGATTGATTGATGACTGTATAACATGTGACAGCATTTACAGCACCCTATAATGTGTGCGATGCCTCCTGATGTTACCCTGACATAATCAAATAGTCTTGAGATCCATGCTCCCACTTATGTAGTTGTGACGGATAATATCAGACAGCATTGTCACCACCCTTTAATGTTGCTAATGTCTTCTGATGTCACACCCTACAACCAAATTGTCTTTCACTTTAGTATTATGACCAGATGCATACGGTTACTTCAAAACAGTTGAGTACTGCGTATGTATATGTTGTTGTGGGCAGTGGCTGACATGATCAGACAAGTGCTTTTCTCACATTAACAACCAACTTGAGTATATGGTTATGACTGTATAACAGGAGACAGCATTTACACCACCCTACACTATATAGTAATGCCTCCCTGAAGTTAGCCGACATAACCAAATACTCTTAGACTATACTCCCTTACGTAGTTATGATCAGATAATATCAGACAAAATTCTCAACACCCTTTAGTGTGTGTTAATGCCTAGTGATTTTACCCACCATAACAAATCATGTTTCACCATAGTATTATCAACAGATGCATGCAGTGATGTTATAACCAGTTGAACACTGCATATGTGTATTCTGTTGTGGCAGTGGATGAAATGAACCGACAAGTCCTTTCATACACTGACAACCAAGATGAGTATGTGGTTATGACCAGATAACATGATACAGTATTTACACCACCCTTTAGTGTGTTTAATGCATCCTAATGTTACCCCACTATAACCAAATACTCATCACTTTAGTATCATGAGCAGAGGGATACAGTGAATCATAAACACTTCTGTACTGCACATGTGTATGCTGTTGTGGATAGTGGTTGACATGAATAGACAACTGCTTTCACACATTGACAACCAAGATGAGTATGTCATTATGACAGGATCGCATGAGACAGCATTTACATCACCTTATAGTGTGTAGCAATGCCTCCTGATGTTACCCCAATATAACAAAATACTCTTGGGCCCCATGCTCCCAGTTATGTACTTATTACCGGATAATATCAGACATCATTTCTACCACCCTTTAGTGTGTGTTAACATCCTGATGTCACCCACCATAACCAATTTGTCTTTAACTTTAGTATTATGACCAGAAGCCTACCTTACTTCATAAACACCTAAGTACTGCATATGTGTATGTTGTTGTGGGCAGTAGTTGACATGATCAGACAAAGTGCTTTCCCCACATTAACAACCAGCTTGACTATGTGATTATGATCATATAACAGGAGACAGCATTTACACTATGCTACAGTATCTCGTAATGCCTCCTGACGTTACCCCAATATAACGAAAATAGTCTTGGGCCCCATGCTCTCAGTTATGTAGTTATGACGGATAACATCAGACAGAATTCTCACCACCCTTTAGTGTATGTAAATGCCTCGTGATATTACCCCACCATAATCAAATTGTGTTTCACCATAGTATTATGAACAGAGGCCTGCAGTGATGTAATAAGTAGTTGAACACCACATATGTGTATCCTGTTTTGCACAGAGGTTGAAATGCACATATAAGTGCTTTCACACATTGACAACAAGATCAGTATGTGGTTATGAACAGATAACACAAGACAGCATTTACACCACCCTTTAGTGTGTGTTAATACATCCTAATGTTACCCAACTATAACCAAATAGTCTGCACTTTAGTATCATGCCCAGAGGGCCACAGTGACATCATAAACAGTTCTGTAATGCATATGTATATACTGCTGTGGGCAGTGTTTGACAGGAATAGACAATTGCTTCCAGACATTGACAACCAAGATGAGTATGTGGTTATGAGCGGATAACATGAGGCAGCATTTACACCACTGTACACCATGTGTTAAGGCCTCCTGATGTTACCCCAACATAAACAAGTAGTCTTGGGCCCATGCCCCACTTACATAGTTATAAATGGATGACATCAGACAACATTTACCAGACTTTTCTCTGTGTTAATGTGTCCTGACCTTAACTGTCCACACCTTTGATGGCAGCAGAAGTGTTATAGTTGGTGAAATATAAATAGAATCAAGCAACATGCAGCATTAAATCACAGTATTTGTTTTTTCTAATCGGTTTTTAACTCTTACATTTCTCAGCCACTGAAGCCACAGCTAAGGAGCCACCAGCTGTTCCAGTCCTGGTCTCTACAGAGGAGGGGGCAGAAGTTGAGGAGCATGATGAAATGACGAGGTCATCATCATGTCATCTGAATGTAAGTACCCACAGACATGTACACAGAATACTACAAGACTACTGGCAGTATAATAATCTTTATTATGAAAATGCGGAATCTCATGCATGGCGCTGTGTAACACAACAAAAATATATAGCAAATGATACAATGGTTCTAAATCTAAATCAAAATACTGCTATCCAAGCTGTGAGTTATTGGAGATGTAACCACTTTTATAAAGCCATATTACTATAATACAGTGATAAATATGTTGAAATCCAATTTTCTGTCCCCACGCACAGTGGCACCCCATAAACCACAACCAAGAAGTAAAACAGGCTCACAGGGGTCTCACGTGTCAATGGAAATTACCTTCTAGTACCCTATACAACTGTCATGTAACATAGTTTGAGCAACAAGCTACTGAATCAATGTAAAGAATTGTATTATGCTGACTAAAGATGGGTACAAGTAAGCAACCTTTGTTTTGGGTGTTGTGAGGAGAGGGACAGGGATGGGCAGACAGGAAGGAGGAGCATTCTGCAGAAACTGTCTTCCAAAATGTATAGTAGGCAATGGGAAAGAAACCAGATTATCTTGTGTTTACATAGCTAGAAATATATGCATTCCACAATACATGCAATGCTACAAAGTGAAGCTGAGTACATGTTCCACATCTGTAATATCGCCTCATAACTTTTAATTGGCAGTACTACATAACAGACTATCACTTCTAAAGTCTCATTGGGTAAACAAATAAAGTTTGTAAAACTACATTGCATCAATGTAAAACTAAAATATACAGTGCCTTTTTGACTCATCATGCATAAATAATAATCCGTTTATATATTTTTATTATAATTCAACAGAGCCAGTGGAGACCAGGGTAAATGAAATTGTTAAAAGGAGTAACAGGAAGACCAGGAGGCACAACCTGGACCATCTAACCATATGTACACCACACATTAAAAGTGCTAACTATGAACCATTTTAAAAAGAAGAAAAAAAAGCATTGTATGAAGTAACACTTGCAGTATCTTACTCATGCCTCTATAACTGCTATATCATACTGTTACTGTACTTCCTGGTCATGACTTATTAATAGAAATAGAAAATGTAAGTGAAGAGAAGTGTAGCAAGTTCATTCTGAAAATGGTGTCCTTATTTACATAGAACAGTGGCCACAATACGACAGGGATAGGGACATCAGAGGGCTGTTGTTCAGTTACCACAACTGCCATTTTGATTCATATCCCACTACTTACACAATGATGCAGGATTATGGTGGTACCACACTTCTGAGGGTAGCATCTTTCAGATTCGGAGTTAGACCAAGGTCACATCCACCTTGATGGGTACAACTCATCGTATTACAGCTCTCATGGTACTCATCAAAAGAGTAGAGGAATTGTCCGCTATCCTGTCAAAGGTTGTGCCATTCACTGTATATAGCACAAACAGTTTCACCAGGCTTAATGTCACTATGCACTTATCTGTGAAAGGGGTGGGGAGTGGTGGGAGGGTGGGGGGTGGGATAAGGGGGCAGCATATCTACAAAGTAGAGCCTGGCTGCACAATCAAGCAGGCATGATAGACCAGTTAACCTGTATCTGCTGCAAACAGTAAGTAAGTAATTAACTAGTACAATCTAGTATCTGCATAGATTACAACAGTAATACATGCATTGTCACATAATTGTTGACAGCTAGATAACAGTAGATAAACTAGTATCAGTTCCTCCTAACCAACAAGCGATAGAGTAACTTATACATATGACAATCTTAAGACAATAATGACCACAGCAAATTATCGTGCACACATTACTGAATATCTGATATATCTTTTTCTTTCTCTTGTCTTTCTGTACAGAACCTCCAGGGAACAACGTTAGGCACCAGCGAACCCAGGGCGTGGGCCTCAATGTAGCAGCCGCAGGCGCACACACGAAAGCGGGTCTGGCGGCAGGCATCCGCAGCAACCCATTAACCAGCCCAGCATACTTTTTGTCTGTCCCACCCACTCCCTGCCTGGATCACCACAGCATCCTATAAGAAAATAAAATACTGCCCCCTCAATCAACATAGCTGAGTAGCATTAGTACCTAGCAAGCCCTGTGCTCCTTGCTGACTGCACTAGCGAATTCTTTTCCGCTCCGTCCTGCTCCCCATCAACAACATGTGATGTCCTCATCCAGTTGCCCTTTCATGTGGTTTATATTGTGAAGCTTTGCATTTGTTGCTGCCAGTTTCCCATTGTGCCCGAAAATCAGCCCCGATTTCCCGAAGGAAAGTCAAACCACGCCACGCAGTCCCACTCCACCATCCTGCCTTCAATTCTATCCCCAGGCAGCTTTGTTTCATGTTCCCCACATTCCTCTGTTGTGCTGCACAGAACATGCTGACATGAGAGGAGGTGCTGTGCTGGAACCAATCACAGGGCTCCAATAGGTCTGTCACTGTTTATCGCACCTCTTCCAACTCAGACTTGAAAATTTCTGTCCCCCTCAGGTCTGTGTCTGTAGCATAAGTATGGGGAGATGGGAGTCTGGACAGGTAGAGAGCAGCAGAGCAGAGGTAAAAAATATTGCAGCAGCTGAGAGGAGCATTTTTACAATTATATTATCTGTAGTATTGTCTTAAGGTCATTAATTTGTGACTGAGGCTGAGTCTGACAAATTATGCAGTAGTTGGTGAGGCAGTTAAGGCAGTTAAGTTGCAATTTATTCTATTAATTATCTGTTAGAAATGTAATACTTCTAGTGTCTCCAGGTCATTGTGTCTGACAAATTGTGCAGTAGTTGGATTTATGTACACAAAGATTACTGGGGGTTTGGGGAGGGGGAACAGGAAGGGGTTCAGGAGGGGGCCCAGGAGGGGTGTGGGGCCCATCCAGGGGCCTCAGTAATTGAGTTTGCTGGGGTCCCCAAAGTCCTAACACCGGCCCTGAGAACCTCAACAGTCACACACTGAGGCAATCTATCAGCGACTGGATACCCTGATACAGGCATAACAGTCAAGTGACAAAAATTGGACACACTTATTCAGCTATTCAACAATAACAATAAAAAAATTAGACAATAACACCACAAAATTACAAAACAGAAACTGAAATGAAACAGTTATCCTGAAATTAAAGTACCTGTATCAGGTTGTCCAGTCATGACAGCCACAATGAAGAGCACCATGCCACCACCACCAGCACAAGAAGATGACCCTGGTCTCCACTGACAAGAACCTCTGCCCCTCCCTGTGCTAAACCCAGGCACCTTCTCTGAACAGCAGCTTCTACTTCCTCCTGCATTCAGGAAACTGGCCATGCCCTTCCACGCCAAGCTTCCAGCAACATAGACAGCAGCAGTTGTTTTTTTTTTTTTTAATCTTTTTATTTTTAAAAAATTTGTTTCCCAAAATATTGGGATCAAAAAATATGCAAATATTTATGACTGTTTATTTTAATAAAATCAATATTTTGTGTGTATACGTATTATTTTCATGCAAAATATTTTAAAGAAACATGAAAACAAAACAATTAAAATATATTTTCATTATGGCAGTTGTTCTCTATGTATTTAACATCATAAAGCAACACATATTTGAAACACACAACATAGTACATCAGAAGTATAGTCTCACATTTATGCTATGAAATCAGTGCAGGACTCTGGGAGTAATACTGAACCTAAACACTGTATGGTTATGACCAGTTACCATCAAGATGCAGCAACACACAGAAAACATAAGGAGTGTCCACTGGCATCTCCAGCCTCCTCTCACCTCATTCCATCTGTAAATAAGCTATGCTGCTACAGCAGACTACAAAGATGAGACTAATACATAGGTCACCCAAATGGACACAACAATGCCTGTATCTGTGTTCACAGTGGTGTTGCAGGAGGGATAGAGGTTATACGTCTCATTACCTAACATTGTTTCTTGGTAACTAAAGACCCTAAGTGATGCAATAGCAGATTTGTACCCAAACAATTTTCTTTCTTTCTGGAAAAGTAGTAAATAAATCATCAATGGCATATGTTGGTGAGAACACAGGGCCCTTTGAGGCACCACAGCTCCAACAAGCTATACATTAATGCCTAATGATACGTATGTCTGGTAGCACAGATCCTCCGGGACCTCAGCTCCCACTGGCACAGAATCATACAGTAGGCCTATGCAGCAACAAAGTGTTCTCATCAGAGCTATATGTTGTGATCATCAACCCAACTGTCACCACATGGCATGTGTGAAGAACCTCAGATGGTCAGCATAGCTGAATAAGGAAGACATAACCCCAATGCCCCCAACACACAACAACACTTGTTGCTCTCCTCATTAGGGGGAAGGGCAATAGGGTTGCAGTTAGTGGTGTGAACGTGAACATTGAGCGTTCACACTTTTCTCAGTCTAGAAACAACCCTAAGTGGTTGATTGATAGAGAGTTATCTCAATGAATTTCTGTTGTTTTGTGTGAAAAACTATAATGTAAAAGTAGATGTGATATGATGGTTACTCAAGTATTAAACTTACACACCTTTGTCACTGACAAAACACCCTAAATAACACATAAGCAGACTTTTTTTCAAAGTACTGCGTTTCTTTCTAAAAGTCTAATAGAAATAAATTGAATACATGGCTATGTAACATACAAAGACATCTACACAGTAACACAAAGTAAAGCATGCTGAAAGTGTTGTCTGATATCCAGTCATAGTCATTTAAATTGTTAATTTCAGAAAGCAATTGTCTATTCATATCAGCCACTGGCGGAACAGCATACACATATAGCTGTTCATGGCAACCTCTAGCCAGAACAGCATACAGATATACACTTTCTTTTCAACTCTATTTTATCGCCTCCAGACCCCAGAACTCTCTCAAGCTACTCAGCTCACCCGCTGCTTCTACCACCCACTGTGATCTAACCTCCTCAAGGCGTTACTTTCTCCTCATCTAACCCCTCTGGCCCAGGGTCTGAGAGGCGATTGAAGGGGTGGGCAGAGATCCAGTGTTGGGCAAGTGTCAGCGAGCACTGTGAGGACCGTCGCCTATCTGGGCTGGAGGTTTTCCTTCTTAATCCCTCCCTAGACGTGGGTCATGCAATGCCACCCAACTCATTATGTGAGTGCTCCCACTCGTGTCTGAAGAGCAGCTGCCCAATGTCCTTCCCCATATGTGATTCCAACATCTATAGTACACTCAGTCACCACGGGTATCACTATATGCATGGGATAAGGCCCCCTTCCCTCCCAGGAGAGGAGAGCTGTCCGCTGGATGCTCAATCCTCTCCTTCCCTGCTGATCCCTAGCAGCCCAGGCTCACTCCTGAGCCCAGGTTGCCAGTGTGGCACAACGTGTGTTGTCCAGTGCCTCAACCCTTAACGCCACCAGGCCGGCTAGTAGATATGCAATACTGACCTGTTTTATGACAGCAGTCTGGGTCCCAGGTCATAATAGTAAACTGAAATATTATTTAATTATCATGGTGCAACATCAGGAGACATTAACACACACTGAACAGGTGTAAAAATGCTGTCTTATATTATCCGTTCATAACCACATAAGTGGAACATAGGGCCCGAAGAAAACAGAAAGAGTCACATCTCTTTGAATCTAGAAACTGTCGCAAACCAATTAAACAGAATTGGGAACATGGGACCCACCCTCCACACACCACCAAGCATCATGGTGTGCTTACATTTAGGTCCCATGCTCCCACACAGCTGGCCAAGTGCACAGGATAAGAGAACAGTGTAGAGGCCTCTGCACACAATAGTGTGCTGATACATCATGTGCTTATGCCAGGGTAACATCAAGAGGCATTACCACACATGAAAGGGTGGTAAATGCTGTCTGATATTATCCGTCATGACCACAGAAGTGGAACCATGGGGCCCTTTCAGGCCCCATGCTCCATCAATGTATCCATTTGTACAGAAACAGACACTTGTCTTTGAACCGAGAAACTCTCCCCAAAGCAATCATATTGAAGTGGGAGTATGTCCCATGCTCACTCACACCTGGCCAGATGTATAGGATAAAAGATCAGTGCAGCAGGACAAGCAATTATACAGAAGTAGAGTGTGGGACCCTTTGGGTCCCACATATACATACAGCTAGCCAGGTACACAGGATAACAGAATGCTGCAGCAGGCCTCTGTACACAATAGTGTGCTGAAACATCATAATTAGCATTCTTATACATCGTTTGCTTATGACAGGATAACATCAAGAGGCATTAACACACACAGAAGGGCAGTAAAATGCTGTCTGATATGGGGCACCACTACCACCAACCAGCCAATTTGTGCATAGTGAAATGTGGGTGTGGAGTGCAGGCCAGCCAGGCCCTGTGCTTCCACTTACATAAGCATGGATGCATGTTTGGACCAAGATCCCTAGGGCAAGACAGAACCCAATCACTCTCACTCACCTCTATCTCTGGCAATGGCATTGAAGTGGTGGCTCCCTGAAGTACCTGGGTCTAATGTTGGACCAGGGCCTCACCCTAAAGAATCATATTGACCAGGTAACAAAACCATCCACTGCAAACTAGGATGCTCTACTGCCTAAAAGACCAGCTGAGCCCTGAGGCTAGGATCACCAATGCCAAGCTCCTCCTCCTCCTCCTCCCACCTGACTTACACTGCTCCAGTTATGCAGGGCATGGCTAAACTCGAGCTGAACAGACTGCACGTGCTGTACAACAAGGTGGCTCACTTGCTTCACAGTCTCATGCCAGACATCACCACTGTGATGCCCTGGCACACCTAAACTGGGCAACCCTTGACTCTTGTCTTCAGTACTCCTTGCTCTGTCACACATAAAAGTTCTTCCGCTCTTCCCCTGCCAGCCTTACTGGGCTCCTAGTCCCAAGCACTCCAGGTGAAACCTCTGTACAACAGGATGAATCCTCCATGAAGAACCTAGGGTGAGGACCAAGGTGGTGGCAAGTCCTTTATCTTCTCTGCTCCTCTGTTATGGAACAAACTCCCACCCTCTGTACAGGAAGCCCTTCCCACAAAATGCTCTGAAGCAGGCTCAAGGCCCACTTGCTAGATGCCAGTATCTGCTCCTGCCATGATTCTTGAGCTAACCTCCGTACCCCTACTGCCAACAACTGTACAAATCTTGTCTTGTACACTGAGTATTTATCTTTGTCTTGTGCTTGTATTGCAATATCTAAAAATATGTACTGTGCCATCATCTTGTAAACCACTATGTATGCCTTACCTCTGTAACTTAACCTGGGTTGCCCCTGAAAAAATGGACCTCTGGGGCTCAGTGGGCCTACCCAGCCACCAAAATTGAATAAATAAATAAATAATATAGCAACCCTATAAGTCAAGGAACACTTGTAATGGAAATGTGCCCATATCTTGGCAACCATAGCAGGTAGGGTAAAAACTGAAGTGTGGTTGAGATCATGAGAGCTGTATTTTTGCAACATAAGTCAACCAAATACATATCTTGCATCATTTCCAATATAGAGACCACAAAACAATGTGACTACTAACTGTGAAGGCATAATATTGGGCAACTCGCATCAAAAACACTAATTCGCAAATATCTCAGGAACATACAAGCTAGAAAAAAAATTAAAATGTCATGGGTTTCATAGCTTTCCAACCTAGTTCTATACTTAGCCTCCTTCAGGAGGACTCAGAATTTTTAGACGAAAAGTCTGTATCTCAACGTTTGCTGAGATACAGGCCCTGAAAGGCTACAACAAATGCCACAATGTTAACATATGGGAAAATGTGTGAACTTTGGAATGCTGCAACAATGTGCCTGTTCAGTGTTTCCATTGGTAACTACCAAAAGACACACCTGTACAACTAGAGCTTTCAACCTGAAAGGTTCAGGTCAATAGCATGATCCACATTGCCACAGTGAAGTGACAAAGAAATCAACCTACCACAATGTTATCCTATGGGGAAGCTGGTGAAGTTCAGAGTGGTGTAACTATGGCCTTGGTGAATGTTTTCATACCAAACAACCAAAAGGCACATGTGTGACAGTAGAGGTTGCCGCCATGAATATTTCAGCCTAATAGCAAAATCCATGTTGCCAGAATGAACTGACAAAGAAAACAATCACTGCAATGTTATCCTATGGGAAATTTCTGAACTTTGGAATGCTGTAACTATGGGCCTCTTGAATCTTTCTGCACCAAAGCAGTGAAAAGCACATCTGTGGCACTAGGGCTTTCTACCCTGTAAATTTCAGCCTGATAGCACAATCTGCCTTGCCACAATCAAGTGACAAAGAAAACCAACACATAGCAAAATTCTCTCTTCCTATAATAGGAATGTTATGCGCACAAAATGTTAGCGCGATCATATGTAAAGTTTTAATAATTGTTTGCGTGGCACAAAAATGTCGCGATCAAAAAATAAAAACAATTAAAAAACATATTTCCGACTAGCTGGTGACAAACTGATACCAGGGCATGTGTATCGGGGCCTGAATTAGGTAAACCCAATGGTTGATGTGTTGAAAAATGCAGTATTTTTGAGTTATAACTTTTTATCTCTGTTAACTGAAAACAAGATAGTGGAAGCACAACAACAATTTTGGCAAGCTCGATCGAAAAATGTGATTGCGATTGTTTTCGTAGTGCACATATAAATTTTCCCATAGGCTATAATGGGACAGAAAAAATGCTATAACTTTTGAATGAAGCAATAGTTTTCACCAGATCTTTAAAAGGCACCAGTGCAGCCCAGGACCCATGCAGGCAACCTAATTTGAACCACTCAAATGCATTCTACAGTGCATTATGGGTGGGCAAAAAAATCACAACTTTGGGGATTTTTCACTTTTTGAGTGCACTACGATTCCACAACCATACATCTGACTGACAAGACAATGTCCAGATCCAGAGATCTATGACAGATTGTTCTACATTCCAAATTTCAGCAAATGGACAAACAGTTGAAAAGTCCTTAAAGTGCAAAATATGAGGTTTAACATAGAAATGTCTACACAACCCTAACTATAGTGGCACTACTTTGCCACTATAATATATATATATATATATATATATATATATATATATACATACATATACATATATACACGCCAGTGCCAGTATAGTTAGGGTTGATGAGGGTGTTTAATGTTAAAGGGTCATTTTGAGGTCTATAACTTTATGAAGGTTTGAGGTATTTGTATGAAATTTAGGATGCTGTGTCACCTTGGGTAGCTCGTTGTATGTGACAATATGTGTTTGTATAGGTATAACCATTTCTGAGATACAAGGGGTTGAAAATAAAGAAGGTTTGAGGGATTTGGGCTTTTTGTTTGTCCACGTCTTTCTCAGAAATGGTTTCAAGTTCGAAATGATTTTCGGGTAGAAAGCCTTGGCCTCACAGATTGTGCCTTTGAAGATTTTGTGTAAAATATTAATCCATTTCAAAGTTATTGATGAAAGCCTTGGCCTCACAGATGTGTCTTTTGAAGATTTGGTGTAAAATATTAATCCATTTCAAAGTTATTGATTTAGATATTTCCCATTATTTCCTATGGGAAAAAATACAGTAGGTGTCAGGCACGATGCAGGATTGCAGGCTTTCTCGATGCAGCATCCTGCATTGAACTGTCATGTCAGATGCAGCATCCTGCATCGAAGTGCCATTAAGCATTGTGCCCTATCTATTGCATTGCCAACATCGGGGCCCAATCCTTTTGTCAGCAGCAGGAATTCCCCACCAGCACCATTGATGTGGCACAATGGGAGCCCACCCCAGAGTGCCCAAATGTTTTTATTACCTGTTAAAGAAACTATCCCTGATGACTTTTATCTTGATGCAGAATCCTGAATCAAAATTTTGATGTAGGATCCTGCTTCAAAGTAGTCTGCCCCTGATTCCTCACTGACATTGAGGTGCCCAATCCCATGTTGGTATACCTCCCCCACAAACACACACACACACTTATGTGGCACACTGGAGCCCACCCCAGTGTGCCCAGATATCACAATTATTTTTATGTTTCCGACACTGGATGCCCACTCCCAGTGTCGGGATACCCGCCACCACCCAAGCCCACTTTCTTTGCTGATGGGTGTGCCTAATCCCCATGTCGGCAGCATGGATCCTCCCAAACTCAAGTGGCACACTGGAAGCCCACCCCAGTGTGCCCAAAAGTATATACAGTATATATATATATGTTTCCTGTTAAATGAAGAAAACTGTCCCCGACATCTTTTTATTTTTACCTGTAAAAAGAAAACAGTCCCTCATTGTCTCCCCAGTTCCCTCCTCCCCACCTCCCACTGAGCACCCACCTCCCACTCTTCAAAGCCCGAACTGCGAGTCTCAGGAATCAATGTAAGCCATACAATGGGAGTCAATGGGGGTAAATTATATTGATATCTCGCCAATTTTGGGAATTTTGCCCTACATTTTCAACATGGGGTTCTTTGGACTCTACCTTATGACACTGTCACTGTCATTTCATTACTTAGCCCAAAGGTGATTTCATGGTCACTGCATGGAATCACCTTTTGGATTCGATTAATGGAAATGACAGTACCACTGTTCATGAGGCGGGTCCCAAAAGCCCATGTCAAACATTTGGTGCATAAATTCCAAAAATGATGCATTAAAGTGTGCGTTGACAGTTTCTATGCACGCTACAACTTGGACACTTTTAATATTTTCACTCCAGATTTTCAACATTGCCATTTTCTAACATCTCCTTATGAACAGTACAGCTGTCATTTTTCACATCCTGCCTGAAACATGTTTTCACACCTATCACACAGAATGACACAGTCACTGTGCAAAATCAACTTTTAGGATGGATTAACAAAATCACAGTGCCACTGTTCATGAGGAGAGGTCCAAAAAGCCTATGTTGAAAATTTGGTGAAAAAATAGCAAAAATATGACTGCATTACGAGCTTCTGTTGTGCTGTTTCTATGCATGCTCATAACTTTGCATATTTTTCATATTTTCAATCCAAATTTTCAACATTGACATTTTTCATACCTCCTCATGAACATTACAGCTGTCATTTTCACATCCTGCCCAAAATGTGTTTTCACACTTGTGCCTCAGAATGGCTCCAGTTGCTGTGCAAAATCAACTTTCATGATGGAGTGATAAAATCACAGTGCTACTGTTCATGAGGTGGGGTCACAAAAGGCAATGTTGAAAATTTGGTGCAAAATACTCCAAATGACCGAGTTATGCGTGTGGCTGTTGAAATGTTGCTATGCATGCCTGCAACTTTAATAAATGTTAATATTTTCACTGAAAATATTCAAAATTGTCATTTTTTCACACAACCTCATGAATAATAAAGCTGTCATTTTCAAATCCTGTGAACAATTAGTTTCTGCACCTGTGGTGGTAATGGAGTTACAGTTGCCAGAATTGCATTTTGACTGGGATTTGAAATTTTCAGTACTTAGGTACATGCAAGGAGGTGATAAGAAGGTTATGTTGAGCATTTCAGGTGAAAATTAGTTAAGGTGGCAGTTATGACTATTTGTTGCAATTTTGCTATGCCTGCTCATAACATAATGTGTGGAAGTGCAGGGGCCTGAGACCTTTGTGTTTCCACAGATACATACATCTAAAAAGTAAGAAATAAATTGCAAATAAACTTCATTGATGCATCAGTTAGGGATGAAACAACAAAGTAGGAAATGAGACATTATGGTTTGAGGCCCCTACCACCCACCCAACCCACCAGCCCGTCCACACCGACCTCTCACAGACCAACATGCATCTGCATGTGCCTTGGGGTCATCAGCCCTAACTCTCAGCCCATTCTCCAATACTGTATACCATTTCAACTTTCTTATACATGGAATGGGGTGAGAATTATGGCAGATGACCCAAAGCACACTGCAATGCATGTTGGTCTGTGGAGGGTGGTTCAACCATAATGTCTCATTTCCCTACTTTTGTCACTTCAACCCTAACAGATGCATCAACAAAGTTTTTGCAATATATATATATATATATATATATATATATATGTATTCTCTGCAACAAACTTAGTTAATGCACCATTAGGGTTAAAGTATCAAAAGTAAGGAAATCCAACATTAGATTCCAATCCTAACACCCACCCCACCCTGCATGCAGGGAACAGGCATGGGGGCTGTCTGTGGGGTTGAAAATACTGATGCACACCTCATTCCAGGGTAAGTAAGCTCAGATGGCTACAGTACAGGAGGAGATGGGGTGGTCACTGGGTTTACAACCCCAAGGTACACCCTCATGCCTGTTCCTACATATAGCATGAGTAGATGTGAACTAATGTTGAATTTTCAAACTTTTGATGCTTTAACCCTATTGGTGCTTTAACAAAGTTTTTCAGAGAATTTTCTTACTTTTTTGAGAAAGTATAATAGTAGCCTTATCTGCCTGTGGGGGGCCCTACGCCCCAACTATCCATAATTTTTGAGAGATTCTAATTGTATTCTTATTTCATTGTGGGAGCACAGCTCCCAGTCCCACCACTCCATGATGCTCTGTGTGTTTGTGTGTGTAGGAGAACAGGCCCTGTAGGGCCCTGCACTGCCATATATGCATAAGATCTGCACTCCCTCACTTCATAATGGCAATCATGGGCCCTGTGCTCCTATCCATCCTTAATGGTATCCATATTTCACAAAACCAGCAAAAGGTACATCGGTGGGCATGCCCTTGTACCCTATAAATTTCACAACACAACTACAAACCAGTTGTTCACAGCACAGTGACAAAGAAACAACTGTGTACACCTCCCATTACAGTGTTACCCTATGGGAAATTACACAAAGTTTAAATCCACAGAACTCCAAGCCAAAGTAATATATTTTCACCAAACCTGAAAAAGACACATTGGTGGGGCACACCTTTTACCCTATACATTTCACAACAAACTGCAAACCATTTGCTCACAGCACAGTGACAAAGAAACAACTGTCTACACTGCCCATTACAAAATGTAAATCCTCATAACTCAAAGCCAAAGTAATATACTTTCACCAATGCAGCAAAAGTCACATCTGTGGGTCAACTTTGTATCCTGAAAATTTCAGGATACAATTCCAAACCATTTCTTTGCTATAAAGCGACAAAGAAACAGCTATATAAAAAGTAATTTTTGCAAATTGTAAAAAGAATCCTTTTCTGAGCTTCCTTTTTGCAATTTGTGGAAAAAGAAAATGCTTCTTTGCAAATCGTTAAAAGGATCCTGTTTCACAAATCCTTTTTACAGTTTACAGTAAAAGAAAATCCTGTTTCGTATAAAAGTTTTCCATGATTTGTGACAAATGATTTATATGGAATCAAAACAGATTTATTAACTCTTATAAAAAAAAACGGACCCCAGAATCTGATTCCTCAGGCCTGATTACGTAAACACAAGTGTTGGTATTTATCAAAGCCCTGTATTATGTTAGCAATTTAATTTTGTTTCTCTGTTAGCTGAAAACAAGATGGCTGTGGCACAAAAAAAGGATTCTGCATTTGTGGCAAAGGATTCTGCATTTGTGATAAAGAATCCTTTTCAAGGTGAACATCTAACTTTTCCATAGAGTAAAATGATAAACTTTAAAATTTAGTAACTTTGAAATGGATTAATATTTTTCATGAAACCTTCAAAAGGCACTACTGTCACTCACAAACTATATACTGAAAACTTTCAGACCACAATTCCACCCAGTTTTGTGCAACACGGTGACAAGTAATTTGATAAGAAGTTGTAATTTTCACTTTTATGACACTCTTTCTCCACACTGCACATCTGAATAAAACAAAACTTGCCTCATCATGAGATTATTGGTCCCTGATGGTGCATGCCAAATTTCATGGGAATTGATTGCATGATAGTGAAGTTATTAAAGTCCCAAATTTTCAATTTAACATACTGTAAAAGTGAAGATTTAACTCAATATAGGGGCATGACTGTGCCCCATAATATACATTCTTTGTAAAAAAACCCTGGTAATGCACTACTTAGAGTTAAAGGGACAAAAGTAGGGAACTGTGGCATCAGGGTTTCCAACCCCAACACCCCATCTCCACCCTCTGCTGGCAGCAGCAGGTATGGGGTGCTTTGCCATTATCAGCCCTAACCCTCATCCTATTCCATGAGTAAGTAAGCTGAGTTGGGTACAGTACATGATAATGGGGTGAGCTTTATGAATGACAATGGTAAGGCACACCCTCTCCTGCTGCTGCCTGCAGGGTGGGGTGGGGTGTTATGGTTGGAAACCTGCATGCCACTTTTCTTCTTTTGTCATTTTAACTCCTAACTAGTGCATTATTAAGTTTTTTTTGCAAAGCATACTCTTACTTTTTGAGAAAGCATAATCATATTCTTATATGCCTGTGGAGCGCATGGCCTCTCTGGCACTGGCCCTCTGGGTCCTGCACTCACTATCCATAATTTTGATATAGTGTAATCTTATCCTTATTTTCTGCAGGAGCACATGACATGGAAGGCCCTGTGCTCCCATCACTTCATAATCATATCTCATTTGCATGTAGGAGGCAGGGCCCAGTCCATAATGTATCCTGCACTCCCATCCATCCATAATTCTTCAGATACAGTAGTGGTATCCTTATTTGCCTGTTGGAGTGCAGGTTCCTCTGGGCCCTGCGCTCCCATCCTGTAGTGTGCAACACCAGAAAACATTGCATATTGCAATCATATACTATAGAAAACAGCAACATTTGAAAGCTGTGTAACTTGACACAAAATTACTGTATTTTCTTGAAACCACCAAAGGTGCATCAGTAGCACAAGTCCATTCTACCCCTGAACATTTCAGAGCAAAATTGCAAAACGTTTCTTAACAACATAGTGACAAAGAAATGGCTCCGTAAACCTCCCAGTGGAATGTTATCGTATGGGAAATCAATTAATATTCAAATCCACAGAACTTCAAGCCAAAGTAATATATTTTCACCAAAAAGGCACATCTAGGGAGCATGCACTTTCTACCCTGAAATTTTCAGTCCAAAATCAAACTGCTTATTTGCTATGAAGTGAAAAGAAACAGCTACATAAAATTAGTTTTTTGCAAATTGCAAAATAGAATCTTGTTTCACAGAGCCTTTTCGCAGTTTGCAGAAAAGATAATCCTTTTTGCAAAGTGTGAAAAAAAATCCTGTTTCCACAGTGAAAGATTTCCGAGGTTTATGAAACAGTACTTCCGTTGCAAAAAAAAAAAACCTAATTTCTCACAAAGTAATCAAAAACTAATCCCAGAATTTGATTCTACAGGCCCCGATTAGGTAAACAGATCTGTAGGTATTTACCAAAGCCCTATATTATTTTGGAAATTTAAGTTTGTTTCCTTGCTAACGGAAAACAAGATGGGTGCAGCATGAACTAAGATTTCACAATTTATGATCAAGAATCCTGTTTCAGTCCTCACATCTAACCTGTCCCATAGAAATAATGGGAAACTTTAACATTTAAAAACTTTGCACTGGATTAATATTTTTTACCAAACTTTCAAAAGACACTACTATGACCTAAGACCTATACCCTAAAAATGTCAGACCAAAATACCACAATATTTTCCTGCAACGCAGTGACAAAGAATTTGACAAAAAACAGTAATTTACACATTCTTTGAGACTCCATATCTCCACACTTGCACATCCAACTGAAACAAAGCTTATCACATCAAGAGATCTTTTGTTCCTGATGGTGCATGCCACATTTCATACAAATCGCTTGAATAGTTGAGAAGTTATCAAAGCACAAATTGCAATCAAGAACTTGTTTCATGATCAAGAACCTTGTTTTGAACCTGACTGGTAACTTTTCCTATAGGAACTAATGGGAAACTTTAACATGTAATGCCTTTTGAACAGATTAATATTTGTTCACCAAACCTTCAAAAGGCACCACTGTGACCCAAGACCTACAACTCCCCTAACACCCTACCTCCCTCCTCCACAGACTGACAGGTTGTGTGCCATGGGGTCTTGAGGCCCAACTTTCACCCTATACTCCTTACTGTAGCTTGTTTACAATGGAATGGGGTGAGAGTTGGACCACATGATCCCATGGTACACCTCAGCACCTGTCAGTCTGTGGAGGAGGGAGGTGGGGTGTTGGGGGTTAGGGGCTCAACCCCTAACATCACATTTCCTCACTTTTGTTGCTTTAACCTAACTGATGCGTTAAACAAAGTTTTGGCAATGAATATATACATACATATATATATATATATATATATATATATATATATATATTATAGGGGGTCGCACTCTATAGTTAAGTTGAGTAGGCAATTTAATGTTAAACCTCACATTTTGCACTTTAATAACTTTGCAACTGTTGAATGGATTTGCATGAAATTTGGAATGTACAGTCTTGATATGGTACATCTCTTTATTTTCCAAGTTGCATTACAGTTGGGCATACAGTTTCTACACAACAAAACACCAAATAATGCACATTTTGCCAGTTTTGATGTTTTTTTGTCCGTAGTGCTGCGACCACACCATGTGGTCTTTGATCTGAAATTTGGAACATAGAAAGAGTATATATTTGATATTTAATAATGAGTAATTTTGAGGAACTGGGTAATATTACAGATAGGTGATCACTTCCTAGAATTATTACAGAATCTGAGGAACATGCATAAGTATAAAACCACAAAAATTTACAGGTCCCACCATATCAAAAACTACAGTCCATGATTTTGAGTTCAATAAACAAAATAGTTACATTGGGACTGGCATGCTTTAACTTTAACAGAATGTCTCAAACAGAAATGCATACCTAGAGGTTTGTGAGTTTTGTGGAACCTAATTTGGGATTTACAACTGATGAGCTTATGGAAAAGTGGGATGGTGCTAGGAATTGCTGTTCGAGAGACTTCATGTTAATTCTAGTGGAAGCTTTGACAAAAGAATTAGAGAAAATAAATAAAGAGATTTAAATTTTGGAACAGGAAGTTAAGAAACCTTCTTTAGATTAATTTATAGTTTTTTGACTAAAGTGAATAAACGAATAGAGAATATGAAAATGAAATAAGAGCTATCAAAATGACAAAATTTAAATGTGATTTAAATGATTATAAAGATGGTAAACTTTATTCATGGTTTAAAACAAAGAGGTAGATTTAGAACAGGTTATATTTATAACATGGAGACAGACAGTAATTTATATATGTCAAGTAGTGACACTGATGTGGTGCAAATTAGAGGAGGAAGAGATGACTGTTTTTAGGCAAGAGGGTTCCAGAGGCAGGGGATGCAGACAATGGGGAAACTTGGGGTTATCAGTACACAAGGAAAGAACAAGATTTGGATCCAGAAGAAGGAGGGTCAGGATTAGAAAGAAAGGATCCAATTATAGGATCAGAAGGAAAGAGAAAGAAAAATCAAAAGACTTAACGAAAAAAATTGTGACTTGATCACAAACCAAATAGCTATTTTAATTTATCAAAGAGGAATTTAACTCCATTAGAATTATTATTAGGGAAAGGACTTACGTTCTGCCCACATGAAAGACTAAATGATTTTGAGACTAAATTGGATTTAAATTGTTTTTTAGAAAATTGAGATTGAGGTATTTTTTTTATGACAATGTTTCTGAGACAGTAGAAAGTGGAGATTACATTTTGAAAACAGATCTTAAGCCAGAAACTACACATTAAATCACAATATCTCTCCAGGACCAATTCCCAATTATTGGAACATATATTGGTTTAGTAAATAAGGATATAGAGAAGAAACTGAAAGAATTGAGGAATTCAGATAGAAGAACAAGGTTCAATTTAACTTCAGGGAATTTGCAGCCCTAAGAAATTTGGAAAAGATGATAAGATAGTGAATAAAAAGCTGATAAAGGTGGTGGAATAGTCCTGCAAGATTATGATAATTATAAACAAAATGCATTGAGATGCTAAATAATCAAATTATTTACTTTTAGCACAGGATCCAATGGAGAATATTTCTGGTTTAATTGAAGAAACATTAAAAGGGCTTTGAAATGGATTGGATTGGATTACAGATTAGGAATTTAAAACTTTAAACAACAAATTTCCTTTGATACCAGTGTTCTATATACTTCCTAAAATTCATAAAGATCCTGTTAATCCACCAGGGAGACCAATTGTTTCGGGTGGGCTCAGTTTTAAAACCTCTTTCAATATTTGTGGATTTTCATATATGGGACCTGGTGGAACAAACTAAATCTTACATTAGAGACAGTACACAGGTAATTCATCTTATTAATGAAATTAATGAAGCACCTTATCTAACACAACCTTTGATTCTAGTAACATTTGATGTAATGGAGTTATACACATCAATTCCTCACGAAGCAGGTTGCTTAGCTTTAGGAATGATTTTGAATTTAAAAAGGGACAGTATAAAACCTCCAAATGAGTTTCTAATGCAACTGGCTAACTCAGTTCTGACTCAAAATTGCTTTAAATTTGAAAAGCATTTCTACGCACAAATTAAAGGCACAGCTTTGGGCTCAGGTATGGTTCCAGCATATGAAAATTTGTATATGAACAGTTTTGAAGAACAATTTATTTATTCTAACAATATTTTTGGTGAGCATATTTTGCAGTGGAAACATTTTATTGATGATATTTTGCTTTTATGGAATGGCACAGAACAAGAACTTCTTGATATTCATGAATTTCTAAATACTAGGACAGACCATTTGATGTTTACTTAAATTATAATAGTCTGGAGATCTCATTTTAGATCTATTGATATTTAAAAACAAAATACATTGTGTACAAAAATATTCAGGAAGTCCACAGATCAAAATACTTTATTGAGAGCTGATAGTTTTCACCCTAAGGCACTAGTTGATTCAATTCCTTATAGTCAGTTCTGCCAGTTAAGAGGAATTGCTCAGAACCAGAGGACGTGAATAGTTCAATTTATGACATGGCAACTCGATTTGAGGAGAGAGGTTATAACCCACAGATTTTGAATAAAGTTAAAGAGAAAGTGAAAAATATTGATAGACAACAATTGTTACAAAATAAATGCGATCAACAAGAAAATATGGTGAATAAAAATAAAAAATATGTTGTCTGCCAAATACAGTGAGGTGTTCTATGATATTAAACAGATTGTCAAAAACACTAGCATGTTCTGAATTCCACAGTAGTTGGAGAGAAAGCTTTTCAGTAGGTCCCCAAATAGTTGCTAAGAAGGTTAGGTCATTAAATGACAGACTAGTACATACTGACCTTAAAATCCCAGAGTTACTAAAAACAAGCTATTTTACCAAGAAGGAACTAAAAGGCAATTTTAGCTGTGGTAGGTGTATTTACTGTAATAATACTAGATGTATTAAAAAGATAAGGAACATTTTCTAAATGAGGATTTTTGGATAAAAGACTTCATTAATTGTCAGACGGATGGAGTGATATACAGGATTAAATGCCCTTGTGATTTAATGTACATAGGGAAAACTAAAGAACTCTGAAACAAAGAATAGATCAACATAAGGGCTATATTAGGAATCGTGACTTTACCTCACCGATAGCATGTCGCTAAGATTTTTGGCATAGAAAAGTGAAAAGAAATAATAGAGGGGTAACTGTGATGAAAAATTATTGCATAGAGAAGCCTTTATATTGATTATTTTCAAATAACTAATCTGAAATTTGGTTTGAATGAATTGACTGGCAGCCTATACCTTAAAATGTAATATTCTTTCTCTAGACAGGGTTGCTTGAGAACCCCTCTTCCTTCCTCTTCCTTTATTCACTTTCCTTCTTTTCTTTTCTTCTCCCCATCCCTGTAACACTGTGTTTACAAACAGCTTGAGAAAATAAGGATTCTTTAAAAAGCTCTTTTGACAGACTGTCTTGTTCGAACTTCTCCAGATGCTGGGTCCAAAATATGGGAAACTTTATTTTTCTAAAATAATTACTTTTGCAAGAAGTAGTTTTGCTTTAAACAGAAAGCTCCACCGCTGACACCCTTCTGTATAGGTGCCGCCTGGGGGTCTGGTGAAGTAGATGAGCACTACTTGTCCTCTTATGAGATGTGCTGATGTCGCATGCCGGATTCGGAGGTGGAACAATAAGGTTTAAAAAATGCATCAGAGGCCCAGTAATTCACTCCGCCAGCAAAAGTAACCATGAAACCACGCCAGGTAAAACCATTAAGTTGAAAATTATAAAAAGAATTTAATTTTAAAAGTGAGTAAATAGATACGAGAGTGGTGCCATTTACTTTCCTCCTTTCTATTTTCTAGATTTTTTTAAACCTATAGGTTAAAATGAGAAAACCATTGACAAAATACTCAGGTTTGCAGGTATAACCCTACTTCCTAGTGTAATTATGTAATGGTGTAGAAAAGCAACATTATTTATTATCTGAATTTTTACAGACCGCTAAGCAGTTTGAAAAGATTATGTAAAGCCTTCGGGTGGGTAACATAAGTGTGTTGGCAAAGAACAAGAAAACCATTGATAAAGTACTTATGTTTGCAGGTATAGCCCCATTTTTAATTAAGACCAGTAAAACAATGTAGTGGTGTAGAGAAAGCAGTGGTATTTAATCTGTGAATTTTTACAGACTGTTGAGCTGTTTTGAAAAGACCACATAAAGTCTTTCAATGGGAAATATAAGCTCTTGATACAGGTAGCGTTCTTTTTTTTTTTTGTAAAGCATCCCATGCCTTACTGTGTAAAATGGTGATGTTAATTTTCTGACAGGGTAGAATGAAAATGCAGGATGTTTATGTATGTAAAATTGTTCATGGAAGTCTTTGGAACTGATGTATTTTTAAATACATTAGCTAGAACTCATGTAGCATGAAAGTAATAATTTAGGATATATATATATATATATATATATATATATATATATATATATATATATATATATATATATATATATATATATATATATATATATATATATAAAATATTCTTTTCCTGCAATAACATATTTAAATTGATTAGTAATAATACATGCTGTAGGCAATCAAGTACTGGAATTAAATAAGTGAAGGACATAAGTCTGGTATAGTATTATAAGGTAGATTGTAGCATGTTAGCTGTGTTACAGTTAAGGTATTTTATTTTGTCTCTATTATTTTTAGCCAAGAAGGAAGAAGGTGGAGTCACTCTTGATTTATTCCACTTAAAGTGAAGTTGCATCATAATATGAAAGGTATTAAGATGTATACGAGAGGATTTTCCTTCTCTTCTATTTATGTCTTTTTGATGTTTGCTTAATGAAATGTCCCCTGTTAAAATAACAGAATGTATATACTTTGTCTTAGAATAACCAGCCTTCCCTGATGAAGGAATGTTCCAAACGTTGGATATTATATGACTGGATGGAATAAATATGAACACTAATTTAATAAACTTTACAGTCTGTTTTTTTGGAGTGAGGGGCTGATATGCCAGTAAACTTTTTGTTTTAAGTGTAGCCATTTTACTAGTCTAAGCCTCTCCCCATTACAAGGGAATTTCTGATATTGTTTTATTTTATTTTTCTGAGGGACGGCTGAGCTGGAGTAACTTGATTATTTCACCCCATAGGATTACATTGTGGCACCCATTGTGCTTTTCGATGCCCATATCTCTGAAACAAAGTCAGATACAGCCTTTGCTACTGGTGGCTTAGACCCGCTGGAACAAGACTGAAATCACAGACTACAGCTGCAGTAGAATTGATGTCGTGGGTTGCATGGTCAATGAGATATTGTCAAAATAGTGTCACGTGGGTTCAAAGAGTGCCTGTCCAGTGCTTCTCAGTGCCCATATCTCATAAAAATGTGAGATACAGGTTTAGTCATTAATGTCACATGAAGTACCCGCTGTCATGATTACAGTGACACTAATTTTTTTCTACCTGCTATGGTTCCTGAGATACCGTCAAATTAGTGTTACAAGGTGGAATGTGCCCGTTCCCCACCAATACATGTTATTTTAAATTTTTTCAAAAAGTAAGGAAATTCATTGCAAAAAACTTTTTAATGCATCAGTTAGGGTAGCATAAACAGCAACAAAAGTGAGGACATTTGATATTAGGGTTTCAAACCTAACTCCGAATCACTCCCCGCACACACATACACAATACAAATACAAGCAGGGGACAGTGCAATACAACACAGCCAATCAGAAATAGACACCATAAGGTAACAGAAAGAACATAGAACTCTGTAAACATACCACAAGAGGCATCCGTCATCATCTTTTAGCAACTGTATCGCTTCTGCTGCCATCCCAGTGTCTTTTGGGGTACACCCACATGCTGTGCAAAGATGTGGGTACATGTTAAGAAGGCTATGTAGAACCTTTTCCATGAAAATTCCTTAATATGAGATGGTTATGACTGTTTCATACTATTTTGCTACACCTGCTCAAAACTTGATGTGTTGAAGTATATAGGCCACACTTTCTTATTTTTCCACAGATGGATACACAGTGATTGCCCACCTGTGGAGGGATAGGAATGCAGGGTGTAAACCAACCTACTGTGTGACTGTGACTTATACATATTGTTCTTTTGTGTGAGTGGAGGTATGGAAGTGCAGGATGTATAGTATCATGTGGTTCTGCTGTTAGCTATGTACACTCTTCTACTATCTGCATGTAGGTATGCGACTGTACTGTGAATAACTCCACACTCCATACCTGATCTATGCAAACTGTTGTAGTATCTACATGGACCAACAGAGTTCCCAACATTCTGAAAGGCACTGTTCTATTATGTCAATGTGGGGCTGGGAGTGCACTGCCTTTTGGACCATGCACTCTCACCTGTACATTGACATAGTATGTCAGAATCCATAGAACACACTGTTCATATGTCACTGTGGTACACTGTCCTTGTAGTCCTACATCAAGATAGTGCAACACTATCCATGTGTCACATTGTACATATGTCACAGTGAGAACACAGGGTAGTTTAGACCATGCACTACCATACCTCTATTGAAATAGTACAAGACAATCCATGTGTACCACTATCCATATGTTGCATTTTGCCATTGTGACATATAGGCAGTGTGACATATGCACTGTGTTGTATGATGATGGAGGAACTGGACAGCAGTATGCAAAGCACCCTGTACTCTCACTGTAACATATGGATAGTGTGAAATATAGATTGTATTGTACTTGTATCTTGATGAAGTGATGGAGTGCAGTATCTGAACAACCATCAGGTGACACTATGACATATGGACACAGTGATGCATATATATTGTTGTACTATGCTAATGCATGGATGGTAGGGTAGGGTACATAGCACCCTGTGGTCCCTCTGTTACATATGTAGAGTGCTGCTCTATCTCAATGGAAGGATGGAGGAACAGGCCCAACTCACCATGTGGTCCTGCCATGAATTATGGGTACTGTTGTACTATCTGCATGGAGATATAAAGTTCATGCACTGGCCATCTTATGTGGTTGCACAGCATGTGGGTGTACCCCCAAGACACTGGGTAGGCAGCAAGTGTTACAGTTGCTGAAAGATGATGATGGATGCCTCTTGTGGTATGTTTACAGAGTTGTATGTTCTTTCTGTTACCTTATGGTATCTGCTTCTGACTGTGTTGTGTTGCATTGTACTGTCCCCTGCTTTTATATTATTATTTGTGTATGTGTGTAGGGAGGGATTCAGAGTTAGAGTTGAAAACCCTAACGTCAAATTTCCTCGCTTTTGTCACTGTGTAAGCAACCCTAACTGATGCATTAACAAAGTTTTTGCAATGAATATATATATATATATATATATATTGCAAAAAGACATTAATCCAGGCATTAGGCTTAAAAACTGCTAATTCGCATAGTAAGGAAATAGAAAACATTTAAGGTTTTGGGCCTTCAGAGTATAAGTGAATCAGTGGTGGGGTCTTCTTTGGGTTGTCAATCATAATGCCCATCCACTCCTCCCCAGCTGTAGCCTTCTGTCCCGAGCATAAGGTACAGCTCAATGCCAGTGCCTTATGGTGATATACTCTTCAAAGATAGAGAAGTATGACTTTGCTGCATGTTGCCAACAAGAATCTGTCATAACTTTCATGATGTAGGGCCTGCAGGCCATTTGTGAAGAAAGAGATCACATCTGGCTATGTTTGCTTAGGGAGGGTGAACATTAGCATTGACAACTCCAACAAGGCCCCACCACTCATTTGCCAATACTCTGGAGACCCAAAGCCCTAATGTTATTTTCATTTCCTATTTTGTGCACTTTATATTCTTCAACCCTAATGCCTGCATTAACATAGTTGTTTGCATTTAATTTCTTTTTTTCCGATATTGGAATCATATCCTCATTTACACAAGTTGCTTTGGGACCTGCACAAAATGAAATAAATAGAATACTGAAGATGGTCCTGACCCAGTGCATGGGCACATCATGCCTTGACACACATGTCAGCACCTTGTGAGGGAAAGCTACCCAGCCCACCACAAGGTGCCATGTGTGAACGAGAATGCAGCCCCAGCCTTAGCCCATTAAACCATCTCACTGAGCTCACACCCAAACTCAGCTTACTGGCATGGGAAGGCAATGTGGTCCCCAAAGCGCCAAAGGACATCTCAGCAAACAACGTTACTTCATAATTATTTCTGTGGCATTTTGATCCCAACATTTCTACAGTCCTTTTATGACCTCTCCTTCTGAATGACAGGTGTAATTTAAATAACAATACTAATAAATCTTTCTTTATATGGTGTCTTTCCATAGCCAAAGTGCCTCACAACAATTAAAACAAAAATCATAAAATCACTCATTATAAATACTTAAAACAGATGGTACAGATAAAACAAGTAGATAAGTTAGTCACCAAAAGCTTTCCTCCACAGGTAAGGTTTGAGAACCTGTTGAATCCCTCCATGGTTGCGCCTCCCTTAGCTGATGGGGTAGAAATTACAGAGGGTAGGGCAACACTTCATAAATGCCTGATCCCCAGAAGATTTGAAACAAACCCTCAGAATCTCTAGCAACCCCTGTCAGCCGAGTGGAGCGATCGCCCAGGGCAGTAAGGGACCAGAAGCTCTATCAGGTAGTCCGACTTTAAAGGTGATCTGCCACTGTACCAGCAGCCAGTGCAGTTTGCACAGCACCAGAGAAATATGACAGGACCGAGAGGTTCCTGTCAGTAAATGGGCTGCAGCGTTCTGCACTAGCTGCAAGCGGTGAGATCCACCCCAGGTAGTCCTAGGTAGAGGGAATTGCAGTAATCCAGGCACAAGGACACAAAGGCATGGACCAGTATGGGAGATCACCAGACAGAACAAGATGCTTAAGCCTGGAGAAATTCAAGAGTGGTAAATGAGGATTTGATGACTGCCGACACCTGCGAATGTAGTGTCAGCCCTTCATCAAAAAGTACCCCAAGTTTTCACACCTGTTCAGAGGTCGGGAGTGATAAACCCCAAGAAAAATTCCTGAGGGTGAACCTACCCCCAACCCCTTATCCAGTGACCCAGGTCCACAACCAGCACCTCAGTCTTTTCCGAGTTCAACTTCAACCAACTCGAATTTATCCAGTCATGGAATTCAGTGAGGCGGTTATTAAATGCCGAGAGGTCTATCCTGGTAGGGTGAAAAAGAAAGGTAGAGCTGGGTATCATCAGTATAGCAGTGAAACCTCAGCCCATACCTTCTTACAATGTTTCAAGGGTAGCATATACACTACGAACAATGGGGGACAACACCGATCCCTGAGGCACCCCACATAGCAGAGGAAGTGGGTCAGAGGAATAAATCCCTGCCACCACCCTCTGAGTTCTTCCAGCGAGGAAAGATGTAAACCACCTGAGGACTGTACCAGACAGGCCACAGATGAACCTCAGGTGACTGAGAGGAACCCCATTGTCCACAGTGTTGAATGCTGAAGACAGATCAAGAAGAACCAAGATGGAGCATTTTTCTGATCTCTTGCCATCAGATCATTGAGCACCTGAACCAGCGCCATCTCAGTACTATGCCTCTTTCAAAACTGGACTGCAGAAGTTCATAGATGTCATGGATGGTCAAATGGTTCTCCAGCTGTACAGCCACTACTTTCTCAATCACCTTCCCTATAAACGGAAGGTTTGAAATTGGTCTGCAGTTCGCATGGCAGTCCGGGCCAAAGAAGCTTTCTTTAGGAGGGTGTTACCACCGCCTTCTTCAGGAGCAAGGAAACTCACCAATTTCAAGGAGCACCAGACAATCCATGCAAGGACCAGACCAACAATGTCACTGCAACCCATAATTAGAGTTTTTGGTCCTGGGTCCAAACTACAGCACATAGGGCTCATACCCTGGACAATCCACATGATATCCGTGAATTCGGGTGGTCGAAGGAACTCCAGGAAAGTTGAGGAGCAGTGACCAAGTGCCAATCCAAAGCAAAACCCATAGCATGTGCCAGTTGGAGCTCAGCCCTGATGTTATCCACCTTAGTCACAAAGAATCAAGCAGGCTTGTCACATTCCACTTGCAAAAGGCTTTTCAAACCTATAGACAGGCTGGGTTGCACAGTCTGTCCAAAGTTCAAAGAGCTGAGCTGGTCAATTCTGAGCAGCCGCAATCTCCTGGACAGGAACTCTGCCTTCTTATAGGTAATTGCGGATAGATAGGCCTGATAATGGTCCATCAATCTGAGGTGGTCGACATCCAGGGTGGATTTCCACCAGCAGCGCCTAACATTCATCCTAGTTGCCACAGCTCCCTCAAAGTCCCATCAAACCAGGAGGACCGAGGGTGAAGAGAAAGAGAATGAATGCGGATGGGAGCAATGACATCCAGGGCTGCAGAGATGGCCATATTATAGGCCATCACTAGGCCCTCTGGGTCATTATTTGCTGATGGAAGGACAGATAGGTCAAGCACCGCCACCAGGCCTTCAGAATTTATATTTTGTAAAGGGCGTACCTGGCCATCTCTACAGGGTAGGCCTACAAGGGGGGCATGAAAACTGAACCCCACAGTGTAGTGATCGGACCATTCGACTGGTTCCATCCCCAAGGCTGAGGTGTTTCATCCCAGGAGGAAGACTAAGTCAAGAGAGTGACCACATTTATGGGTAGCAGAGGTAACAATCCGTGTAAGGCCCAGAGATAATTAACTGGAGGAAGTGCTGTCCAAATTGCAAGAATTTGTCATCGACCCAGGTGTTAAAGTTGCCCAGGACCATCAGACTGGGTGACTCAAATGCCAGGTCAATCAAAAGTCTCGCCACTTCCTGAAGGACCCACTTCTCATCTCTGGGTGGATGGTAGATGAGTGATCCTACAGCCTACATCTGCTACCACGGTACACTCAAATGACTCACTCTCCTCAACTGGTATGCTCGTGAGGCTCAGTTTAGTCTTGAAACAGAATGCTACCCCCATGATCCATTCTCGAGCAGTGGATCACTGAGTACTCGGCTGGAGTTGCAGCCTCCAATATGGGGTCAGAATTTTCATCCAGCCAGGTCTTGGTGATATAAGCCAGGTCTACTGTTCCCACAAGATCTGCAATAATTGCAGTCTTGTTTTTAATGGACCTGGCATTGCATAACACTGCTCGAGTTGGATGAACTTCAGGGCTGCCGAACCACCTGCCCACCAAAGTTGGTGGTGCCCATGGGTATGGGAATCAGACATGGTGAACCACAATCTGGGTTCCATTTCACCCCAGGGTGTCTTCTGGATCTTACAACCCTGATGTGGTGGCCCCACTCATCCATTCTCTGCTGTTCACCCCCAATCCCCCTGCCATGCAATACCCAGCTCTACAGTGCTGGTAGATAGTAAACTGTAACGGGGAGATAAAGGATGGAGGGCATGAAAGGCAGAGGATGAATAGTGCATGACAGTAGGGGCAGGCTTCCAACACATTTTGGAACCACGATAAACTACAATAATCAGAGGGAAGGAAATAAAAGAAAACCAAAGACAAAAGCAGAAATAAATTAACTAACTGTGTTTAAATAAAATGTAGTCCCTCAACTCTCACTTAAGGGAGGAGTGAAAAGAAGACACTAACTATAACCAAATATATTATCATAAACTAAATAAAAGTAAACTCACAACAAAACAAGCAACCCAACCCCAAAACTATATATTAAAATTAATAAAATAAAAAACTGTAACAATCAATCAATCCAGGCCACTCTCAATATGGATGAAATATGATGTCCAATGTCCAAGATTTAAGTAAGAGTTCAGACTGACAAAAGAGGAAAAAGTTCACATGAATAAAAATCCAAAAGGCTCACAGGAGCCACAATTAATCCACTCAAAACACCTTGCACTCTCAAATGAATATACCCGGAGCTCATACCTCCTTGGAACCACAGTGACACTGTTCGGTTTCTTTCATGGACTTTAACCTCCACTTAAATACCGACAGAGCCCATTATATTACAGATGGTCTCAAGTCCCAATAAGCAGTCCAAAATCCCAACTCAGCAACTGAAACCAGAATAACTCACTTCAGAATCCATGTTTCACACATGCCATTTCTTGCAATTACCCATGGCCTGCACAGACTGAGGAATTTGCCTGGGCACCGATGAAGGCTACCGTCCCGATTCACTGTACCACCAAATTCTTCATACCAACTGGTCTCAGGGCTGAACTGTGCTCCAGGCACTGAAGATGCCAAATCCACGGCCGATATTTGTCAACACTAGGGGAGTCCGCACAGGCCCCGAACCTCTCCCTGGACCCACTCACCACTATAGCTACCCACCAGCTACTGTGCAGCAGAGCAGAAGTGCCGCAAAATGGCCACCCAGAGGCAGCAGCACTACAGCTCACCACCAGGTCGAGGTCGGGCGGGAAGAAACACCACCCAATGGTCCACCAGCTTCACTGCCAAGCCAAGTCGCTACTCCACTCCACTCCCTGATGTTTCTCTGTAGTCCAGCTTCCCAAAACAAGACACTCCTCACTCCTCGCTCTGCTACCAGGACTCCATACCCTGCTCACAACACTCCCTCAGCAACCAGCATCCAAAATTCTCCAGGTAATACTAGTTCCAGTTGTGATTTGTGAATATCATAGAAGTACGATGATTAGAGTTTTGTTGTATGTGGATGCAGGTGTTAATGAAGGCAGCCACTACCCAATACTGGACTAAATGAATTTTTGTAGCAGAAGTGCAAAATCATGTTGGCCAGGATTTGTGAGGTGGTGTGACAAAATGGCTATGTTGAAAATTTTGGGTTTAAATACTGAAAATTACCAAAGTATGAGCATGCATAGAAATATTATAGCATACCTCAATAGCTTTGTTGTTTTTTAATATTTTGACCCCAAAGTTTCACATAGTCTTCTTTATCACCCCATTAAATCAATCCAGTTGGTGAAAATGTTCAAATCACTGCTGTAATGTCATTTCACACCATGGGTGTGAAAAACACGCTTTGGTCAGGATGTGGAAAATGACAGCTGTAAAGTTTAAGAGGTTTTGTGAAAAATTGCTATTTGTAAATTTGGGGTCAAAATATTGAAAATTACCAAAGTTATGAATGAGCATAGAAAAATCTCAATGTATATTCATAACATGGTAATTTTTAATTTCTTTTGCCCAGCTTTTTCAACATGGTCTTTTGGGACCCCACATCATGAACATTAGTGGTGAAATTATGTAAATCCCTCCTGAAGGTGATTTCTTGCATCAACCGCAAAATAACTTTTTGGGCTGGGTTTACATAATTTCACTGCACGGTTCATGAGGGGGTCCCAAAAGGCCCATGTTGAAAATTTGGGCAAAAATATAAAAAGTAACCAGGTTATGGAGAAAAGTTCAAAATGCATTGAAATACATTATATAGCACTTACCTGTTTTCCTCTGTTTTTGTTCTGGCATTGAAGAGTGAAGACGTGTTTCTGGTCCAGAGAAGGTTGTGGCATTAGACCTGACTTGGGTAATTATTGATAAGGAGGGGTGTAGTGTGGTGGGTGCTGAGTGATGGAGCTCAGGGTGGGATTGGTGGCAGGCAACAAACAACTATATTCTTTATTTTAGATTAAAGAAAAGCAAAAGACATTGTTGGACTTTTTTTTCCCAAGGTACCTATGACACAGGGCATTGTGCACCCCAGTGTCAGCATGACACTTGGGAGCACTGGGGATGAGGCACCATGATGTCCAAGACTGCTGGGTTGGGAGAGGAAGCTGTGCACATCAACATTGGGGATTTGGCACCCCAGTGTCAGCAAGTTGAAAGTAGGGGAGTTGGGGATCATTATGGAGGGGAGGAGAATGTATGATTTTATTTTACATCATGTACCTCTGACACTAAGTATTGGGTATCCCAGCGTTGGCAAGATACTTGAGGGTATCAGAGATTGGGCACCCCAGTGTCTTGGACTGCTGGCAGGGTTGGGAGAAAATTGGAGTATCATGACATCTGGGATTGGGCACCCCAACATTTGGCAGATTAATGTGCTGGGGTGGGGTTTGAAAACAAAACAAAAGGGGAGATGAAGTGACATAAAAGGTGGGCACTACCATGTTGATACATAAAACAATAAAGACAGTTAGCTGGCAAAATTGGGCACCCCAGTGTTCAGTTCATGTATGAAGCTGCTTAAACAGCTAATGGTAGTGCTCGCTGATTAGCCAAAAGTCCAAAGCACAGCACATTCAGCAGGGTGAGGCTACACGCTAACACATAGCCCTGTGTCTGCTGAACAAAAATAGCTGGGATGGCATACGCAGACAGGGATCTGGCACTGCAACCTGTTAAACAACAGCATTTTTGTAATTCAACTACATGACTTGATGTGGTCATAAAAATCCAGTTTGTTTTAGAATGCTTATCTTTAACTGCACATGCTCAGAAACTGAATTGTTTTTCTTGAATATCTTAAAATTGATACAGTCTGGGAGATAAAATGCAAAAGCACACATCTTCGCACAAACTCTATGACACCTGGAAGTTTCAGGTTTCAAATCCTACTAGTTATTTAGTTATAGTTGAGCAAAAAAGGTCTTGATTTTGGTGATTACTGGGGGTTTGTGCCTCTGTAACTTTGTATCTAGTAAGATCTAAATATCCTGGCACCATCTATGTGCCTTCTGATTCTCAAGTAAATTGGTTAAATATGAGCAAAGCTATTCAGGAGCAGAAATTGTGGTTTAACATTAAAGTGCTTACTCAGCCTAATATGAGCACTACCACACCTGTATAATATATGTGTGTGTGTGTATATATATATATATACACACATTGCAAAAATTACATTAATGGAGACATTAGGGTTAAGGAACACAAAGTGCACAAAGTAGGGAAATGAAAATCATTATGGTTTTGGATTTCCAAAGTATTGATGACTCAGTGGTGGGGTTTTCTTTGGGGTTGTCAACCCTAATGCCCACCCTCCCTCATCCTGTAACCTTCTGTTCAAAGCACAAGGCACAGCTCAAGCCAGTGCCTCATAGTGATACACTCTTCAAAGGTAGAGAAGTATTGCATGCCACAAATCGCCAACAGAAATCTGTGATAGCTTTTTTATGCAGGGCCCTGCATGCCCAGTGTGAAAAAAGACATCACATCTGACCTTGTTTGCTCAGGGAGGGGGTGGGCATTACTGTTGGCAGCCCCAAGGAAGACCCCACCACTGATTCACCAATACTCTGGAGACAGAAATCCTAATATTTTTATTTCCCTATTTTGTGCACTTTGCATTCTTCAACCCTAATATCTGTATTAACAATTTTTTTGCAATTAATTGTCCCTATTTTTCTGATAGTGGAATTGTATTCTCATTCCCACAGATCTTGAAGGGACCCATGCAAAATGAAATCAACATAATATTGGAGTTATATCTAGCCCTGCTCACCAACCAACTAACAAGTAAAAGGCAACAGTGTTGTAATAGTTGTAGTCACACCACTGCACTGTACGATGGTATGGTGTAATGGTGCAACTACAAGTATTATAACTGCTAGCTGAGATACAGTACTAATAATAAAGATTTCTTACCTGGGTACTATGGATTGTGGAATGCTAAACATCTAGTCATATCTGTAAAATAAGAATAGCAATGGGGTCACAAAGGATCCACAGTTCTTTAGTAACTAACCAGGACAAACAAGGTATTCCAAACATAAAACAATACTTATCTGATACACGTGGTTAGTGTCCTCCAACACTGAGAGCTTACAGCCATTGGACCTGTAGACATAAAGTGGAAAATGGGTTATACTAAGACTCATACTAACAATAAATAGGATGCAAAAGGCTCACAGACCTATAAAGCCCTAAGCTTACATATGGCTAGAGGCACCGAGCAAGACAACAAGTACCTATCAAGCCTATTTTAAATGTATTTTATTAGTGCTAATGACAATTTTCAGAGGTAAACTGTTCCAAGGTTTCACCACTCTTTGTGAAAAGTAGGATGCCTCTTTTGGGTCCTAAATGTATGTCTCTTTAATTGAAGTCGATGACCTCTAGTATTAATGGTAAGTTGCTTAAAATGTAATCCACATTCAGTTAGTAAGTTGATATCATAAAAATATCCCAAGTAAATAACAGGTCATCCATAAGACACCTTTGTTCTAAGGACATTAAATTGAGTTTCTGAAGTCTACTTTCATAAGAGGTGATTTATCAGAAAAAAAGACTTAGTAATTCTTCTTTGTACCCTCTCAATCCTATTAACATCTTTACGCAAATAAAGAGAGCAAAGTTTGATACCATAATCGAAATGAGGACTAACATAAGTATGAAAAAGAGGAAAAGGGACTTCAGGATCCCTAGATACAATATTACACTTAATTGACCACCAAATGTTATTGGCTTTATTTATACTATTAGTAATTTGTAATTTAAATTTAAATTTGAATCAACAATGATTCCAAGATCTCTTTCATTCAGTTTGCAAGTAATGGGTTCATTATATAAATAGTACTGATGTTTAGCATTTTTTTACCAAAATGTAAGACTGTACACTTTGAAGTATTAAATCTAAATTCCATCAGAGTGACCATAATTCTAGGGTATCTAAATCTTTTGAATAACTACACAATTGTTGGGACATCTAGACATACTAACAATTTTAACATCATCTGCATATTTAATAATATTACTTTGAATAATACAAGATAAATCTGATATAAAGATCTGAAATATAACTGGAGCAAGAACTGAACCATGGTGTACTCCACTTAACACAGGGTTCCAAGAGGACCTAAAACCATCAATAGACACACTTTGTCTCCTGTTCTTCAACCAATCCATAATCCAACTAATGATTAATGGGTTAATTTTAAGTAACAATCATTTTGAATGAGTGCCAAATGTGGTACTGAGTCAAAGCTTTTCTGAAATCTAACAAAATCACACCACATGGAATTCCATTATCGAGTTTGTCACTAATATCATCAAAGAAAGTGACCAAATTAGTGACAACCAATCATCCTTTTATAATCTGTGTTGATCAGACCCAATGGAGGGTCTAATCAAAGAAAGTTTATCTTGATTATTCTTTCAAGTACCTTGCAAAGAATCGGAGTTGCTAAAGAGCGATAATTTTCTAACAGGCTCTTCTCACCTTTTTAAGTAGGGGTAACGTATTCATCTTTCCATTCAGATGGCACTGAACCAGAGTTCAGACTTTTTGTATAATATTTAAAGGAACACTCAAATGATCTTTCATCAATAAAAACATGTTTCCTGATATACCATCCTGGCAAGGTGGAGAACCCTTTTCATGGAATCTAATTTATTTTTATATTATCCAGGTGATCTCCATATTATCTACAACTCTAGGCTCAACATCAATACTTGAAGTAATATCACAGAATGATTTACAAAATGAGTTAAATACATCAGCTATCTCTATTTTATCAGTGATTCTATTCCATCTATTTTCAAGGACCTACTTTACTTTCTTGTTTCTTTATTGAGTTAATATAACTATATAGTACTTATTATTCCCTTTTTGAGCCTGCTGAGTGATACATTTTTCAGTATTTTCGATTGTTTAATCTCTTTGCAAATATTTTGCAGCTTTTTAAAGGAGGCTAGAGATCTTACACATTTATTCTCTTTATATTTCCTAAATAATTTATTTTTCTTTTAATCATTTTAAGTATCCTATGGGATAACCACTTTGGATGATTCCATAATTTCTTTTTCTTACTTTAGGGATAAATTTTGACACTGCTCCCAATATTACTGATTTAAATACATACCACATTTCATTGCAATAATCAGATGTTAATAATTCACTCCACTTTATGTTAGATAAATAATTAATGCCTCACTATCTGCTTTGTGATATAAACTTCAGTGTCATTTTCAGATACCAAATGCAAAAACTGAAGAGTAAATGTTACGCATTATGGTCACTATTACCTAATGGTATAGAGACTAAGCAATCTGATATTTGTAATGGTTCTCTGCCTAGAACCATGTCAAGTATATTTGAACCTCTAGTGGGAGAAACGACAAATTGAGATACATTTAGTTCATCACATGTTTTAAAAATTCTTTTGAAGGATTATGGATAGCTTTTTATTTACCCAATCAATATCATTCAGGTTTAACTCCCCAGAAATATAATATCCCCAGATCTGCTGCACAGCCATCTCTGACATAATTTCATTCATTACTTGTTTAGTGGAATTAGAGCTCTATAACAGTGTCCCAAAAATAAAATTGTTATTATTAAACCCAATACTCACCCAGAGTGATTCCACAAGACTACCCTCAGATTTAATTTTACTTGAAATATCAGTGACATTCAAATCTGAATTAACAAACAGAGCAATTCCCCCTTTACAATTTTCCCTACCTAAGTGAAATAAAAGTAACTTGGGATACAAGTAACCTATGCAGGGTCATTAGGCCACCAGGTTTCGTGATACCAATAACATCGAACATTCAGATACAATCCTAGCAGTTAGTTCATCAAACTTAGGTCTAAGACTTTGTACATTAAACATTTGAAAACTTAAGTTATCAATATTTTTTGTTTACTTCTTGATTGACTTATATTAGTATCACAAGTGCCCCCCTTATATTAGTTTAAATGTAAAGACTGTACCGAGCATGGAAATGTTTACATAACTCACTTATTCAAATTCTATTTAAATGTAACCCATCTTTTGCAAATACATTGCTATTTGTTACAAAAGTATCTGAACAATCAATAAACTGGATATTTTCATTTGTACACCAGTTATATAATCTGGCATTGATCTGGCCTTCATCCCACCAGAGGCACTTTTCCCCATCTTTCTTGATGAATGGTATTTGTTTTCCAATTTTGCATGAGGGACATGAATTATATTAAAAAGTACACTTTGCAATTTTTTATTTAATGTACTTTCCAAGTTCTTTAATATCAGAACCAATATTTTTTTCATGCTCATAGCCTACATTATTTGTCCCTATGTGAAGAATAACATTTGATGGTTGTGAAATTAAGTCATCAATTTTAGTAGAAATATCATCAGTTTTGCTCTTGGGAAACAATGAGTTTTCAAATTGTTGTTTTGAAACAGTTTACTGACATATGTTATAATTGAGTCACCAATAATCAAAGTAGGAAGTGTAGAGTCTGCAACCTCATTAGCAGGAGTAAAATCAGAAAGGGAAGGGGTTAATGGAGTGAATCTATTACTGGTTTCTATTGGGTTAGGCTGAAGAGAACTGTTATTTCAAATACAGGCAGCTCTTCTGCCCTTTTACATTCCTTTTAGAAATACTTTCTCTTCCTTCCAATTCAGAGTTTACTCTCTAGGTCTTTTATTGGAGACAGAGGGATTGCAAATATTGTGAGCATGGTATAGGCAGTATTTGATTAAGGGTTAAATCAGCCTCCATTGTCAAAGATGGAACAGCAGAAGATTTCTACATTTGTGTGTGGTACATATAACTGTGTTCAACTAAGGGAACAGCTGCTTCATTGGATACAGGAGCCAAGAGCACTCAGACCATGTTACCCACAAAACATTCTAGATCTCTTAGTTCTTTTATAGTTCACAATTCAGATGACAGACTTACAATTTCATTTTTCAATACACTCAACTCTAAACAGTTAGAGCATTCTGAATTCTGAGATGAACCATCAGCATTAGGCATTATACAGAGTACATGTTCTACAGATTACAAAACTATGCCTTACAGTATGTAACATAAATGATAATGTAGTCTCAGTACAGTTATCCATAATTACACTTTTTGTATGTTATCTATGGCCAATAAACTGAATATAAACTGAATTACCAGCACTGGTGCTAAATCACACCCTCTCTACAGACCCGCCAGTTCAAGCTGGACACGCTTGACAAGCACACTGAGACACACATGTCTCTGTGAGCATCTCTGCGCAGAGCCATGCACTCACCTGTACACATTTGCTCCACTGCAGTGTGCATGTCTTACAGGGTTCAGGACCTAGACATCACAGCACATGACTGATTTCAGGTGTCCCGAGCCTAGCAACCAGGTGCAATCCTAATTAGCTAATTTAAAGTTTTTAAGCTCAAACTGACCGAAAACCAGTGAGTCTAACACCATCCTCCAATATGTGTGCAATAAAATGGCTATCTGCAGTCCTGACAAGGACTAGTATTAACAGCTGATGTCTAAAAATTACTGTAGTTGCAACAGCTAGCATAGGACTGGAGCCTGTCTTCCAGCTTTTGTCCGCTCACGGACAGTCCCACAGACACACTGGCAGCACAGTACCATAAAAATAAAAGTTTAGAGCAGTAAAATACAGGTTTCAAGCAGCAAAGATTACCTCTGGTGCGAGCATCTTATAGGGTTCGGGACCCGGAAGACACAGCACATGACCGATTTGGATGTCTCGAGCCTAGCAACCAGGTGCAACCCAAATTAGCTAATTTAAAGTTTTTAAGCTCAAACCCAGTTAAAACCAATGAGTCTAACACCTTTCCCCAAAATGTGTGCAATTATATGGCTATCCACAGTCCTGACAAGGACTGCTATTAACAGCTGATGTCTAAAAAATACTGTAGTTGCTACAGCTAACATAGGACCAGATCCTGTCTCCCAGGTTTTGGCTGGCTCACAGGACAGTCCCACAGACACACTGGCAGCACAGTACCTTAAAAATAAAATATTTAGAGCAGCAAAATACAAGGTTTAGCAGCAGTTATGTGGCCTTCATCCCACCAGAGGCACTTTTCCCCATCTTTCTTGACACCCAACTTGTTCAAACACAGTGCATGGGCCCATCAGGCTTGGCATGCATGTCAACCTCTTATAAGGTAAGGCTCACTGTGCCAATACAAGGTGTTGTGTGGGCAACAGAACACTGATCTGTCTCTCCCCAGACTGGAGACAGTGCAACACCTTCCCCTATCTCAGTCCATTCAGCCAGCTGACTGAGCTTGCACCCGAACTCAGGTCATTGGCACAGGAAGGCAGTGTGGTCCCCACTGGGCCAATGGTATTCCATAAGAACAATTTTATTTTATCAAATACTTTTGTGACATTGTTGACCCCAAATTTCAAGATAGTCTTTTATGATTTTCCTCAGAACATGGCAGGTGTCATTTATAAAAGGTTCCATGTAATAAGAGCTAAGTAAAAATGGCACTGACACAATACAGTGAACACAAAATCATGAGAACAAAACCTGCAACCAGCACTACAGCTACTGCCAAAAGAGCAAAGTGCTTTACTGTATTTATGTCTGGGGTTCTGCCCCAGTACCACCCACTGAGGGAGACTTTGATCCTCCACACCCCATCTAAAATAACCATCTCCAGGGGAGGGAAACTCATGGAGTGTGGAGGGAGAAAGTCAGAAGGGAGATATTGCTTGGGGAGGTGACTCAGGGAGGGATAAAAGTTGAGGGTCAGACACCCAATATCACTACTATGGATGGTAACAGAAGTGGGGAGCAGTAGCAAAATGAACCCTGACACAGGGACAAACTAGACACAAAAACACAGCACAACAGTAAAATAAAAATTCCAACTGGGAATCAAACCCACCAGCTACTCACAGGTGGCAACTCTAACCACCACACTAAGCCAACAGCATGGTTTACAGCCCACAGCAGCTGCACTACATATCACAACTCTTCACTATTTCCCTGCATCTGTATTCTCACTCTTTCCACCCTTGCCCCTTTCACGCCCTCACTATTCTGTACCCTCGCTATTCTTTCAGGCGCTCAAATTGAGTTGTTCAGTTTAACGACTCATGTCACAGGATACCTTTATAAAATACTGGAAAAAGATAATTTTGTGCCACAACTGCAAAAATCTCATTAGAGCCAGAATTTGAAAAACACAGCTGTCACGCTCATGAGGTGGTTTGAAAAATGGCTATGCTGAAAATTTGGGGTCAAAATATTGAGAATTACCAAAATTGCGGTGAGCACTGGAAAGTTTCAATGTACCTCTATAACTTTTTCTTTGTTGTAGTTTATATATTGACCACACATTTTAAACACAGTCTTCTTATTCATTGATTTATTTGTAAATTAGTGACCAATAAATCATACTGATATCAGACCTGTTTCCAGGTGTGACCCAGGCAAAGGAACAGGGAGGCAAACACAGCACACACACAGTACAGTTAAATACACAATACAGCAGTGTCAGTGGCTCAGTAGGTAGCACACTCGCCTCTGAGGCTGGGAGATCAGAGAGCTCTGGGTTCAGTTCCCACATCTGGCACTTGGGTTAATATCCCAGTACTGACACTGTAGTGCAGCATGAAAGGGGTGCTGCACTTTGAGGTGCTGCCCTTTCAGATGAGACATTAAACCGAGGTCCCATCTGCCTGGATTGGTGGTAGTTCAGGTGGATGTTAAAGATCCCATGGCACTTATCGAAAAAGAGTAGGGGAATTTTTATTTTGAATAACATCAAAAAAAAATCAGTAACAGTGTTAAATCACACAAAATCATATACAATTAGCAAAACATAACAAAACAAAACCAATTGTTACAATCCTACAATATCAAGACAATATGTGGAAGGGACTTCATAACAGCATCCCTCCCTCCCATAAATTGGAAAAGGATTTTCCAAAACATCAACAATAATCATTCTGGCAGTGTTATTTCTCACATACCTGTAATAATAGAAAATAAATTAAATATAAAAATCCTAACAGACTATAAGGTAGTAAATCACCATTAGAGTGCCTAAATTAGCATCCGACATTAAATACCTAATGCTACCAAGGAAAAAGCCTGCACAATCCCTTTCTATATATTTTAACCTTAACAGAGTCAGGTTTTTCCAAATCATCCTATTTATATTTAATAAACATTGTAAATCCCTTCCACCAACTAATCACCTTCCAAGCAGTAGCCTTTCACAATCCTTAAGATAAATCCTTTCCATTGCCCTTGCACAAACAATCCCACAGTATCATAAGACATCATTTTTTGACATAAAACCCACTGGCATCTAGCTTGCCACAAATAATAGGTTAAACAGCAACAAAAAATTTGCCAGGTCTCTATATCATAACCTCCCCAACTGAGGATAAGTACCCAAAATCAGTATGTTATAACCTAAATGTAATAACCATGTCATATTCCACTTTTTGGCCAGGAATTTCCACAAAGATTTAACATAAGAACAAAACATAAAAATGTTCCATACTCTCCTCCTGGGCTATACACTGGATAGGGACAAAATCTATCAGTCAATGCTTTATGTTTTGTATTCCTCTGACATTTATTCGCCATACAGTGATAGCCAAACAAATTCCCACATATATTCAGGTAACCGAAGATTATTCAGTCTTTTAAGAACCTCTTTATATCAATCGAGGGCAGTTTTTAAAGGCCGGTTCAGTATGATATAATAAGGACATCACTACTTTATATAATTGAGGACCGTACTATTTCTTACCACTTGAGCTGTTAAGCCCCATTTAAAAGTTTTTTGCAACCGACAAAAAATAATGTGGTAAAATCAATTTCTGAATGGGCTTCGGTGTTATCTGCCAAGCTAAATAATAATGTACAAAACCTGTTTTGTTAATAGCCCGTATAAAAAGCCGTAATTGGAGATAATCCCATGTGGATGTTTTGTGATATGAATAATGTATTGAAAAAATTACCGATCCACCATCCCAAGGCCCCTTGTTTTTTCTAGGTATGTATATTGCCGCTTTATAGGGTTGAACCTATTACCCCATAACAGTTGAAAAATAAACTGTAGATTCGTGTTTCAAATACGTGGGTAAGGGAAATACAAAGCAGTATAAAATAAACTAGGGATAATAATTTTTTAATATCTGTACCTTTTCAATTTTGACAATTTCCAATGTTTCCACATATTAATTTTTCCTCAATCGAGGCCAATGCATTTTCCCAGTTTAATTCAGGCAAATTTTATGGCCTATATAGCAAGCCCAATATTTTTACTGGATCTGACAAAATTCTAAGTCCCTGAATAATACTATCAGATGTACCACTAATCCCTATAAATAATCCCTGACTTTTTTTTTGAATTTTAAATTAGACACCTTAGAGTAATAGTTCATATATTCCAAAACACAGCTACTTGCTCAAAATTAGAAAAAATACACAAAGAGCATCAGCATAAGCCTGTATGTAAAGATCTTTCGACAAGGAGGGCCTAGCACCCTTCCTATTTAGGTAGTTGTGACACTGATTGAATCAATGTGTCTATAATAAAGGAATATAATAAAGGGCTCAAGGGACATCCTTGACGAACCCCAATAGGCACATGAAAACCCTCCCCACTTATGCGTTTCACAATTGGTGAATAACAACCCCAGCATAGAGTGATTTTATCCAGTAGATAATTACATCGGAACCCCATAATGCTGTAAGGTCATAAATAAAATGGGTGATATACTCTGTCAAAGGCCTTCTTTTGGTCTACTGATACAATACAACCCAGTTTTTGTTTTAAATCAGCATACTCAATCAGATCTCGAAGGATCATATGGGCATGTCGTATTTTCCTTCCGGCAGTCCACAGTATTGATCAGGTGAGAGTACTGTTATTGCATAATGTTTTAGCCTGTTATTCAAAATTCCGTAAAAGTTTATAGTCTGTATTTAAAATTGTAATAGGTCTCCAATTTTCAATTAGTGTTTTATTTCCTGATTTATAAAGAAAAATCACTAGTCCTTCAGAGAACCAAATGGGAAAACCACTATGGATAAGAAAAATTGAAAACTAATTCTAGGCATTGGGAAAACTCAAGGAAAAGCTTTATACAGCTCGGAAGTTAAACCATCTTGCCCAGGTGAAATAATGGATTTTTGAGATTTAATGGCTGCTTCAATCTCCAATCTTGTAATTTTTCCAGTTAACAAAGATTTATCAAAATGAGAATCCAAAATTTTTATTGAATTCAAAAACTGCATCATATCCTCAACACTAGGGGCACTGTAGGTGCTTGAGACAATAGAAAGGCCTTAATAATCCTTTGTAAACCATCAGAGTCCTCCACTAATTTTCCTTCCTGATTTATCAATGCAACTAAAGAGGTATTAGTTTGTATTTTTAAAAGCTTCATAAGGATCACCATGGGGCTGCTTTTTAAACCATATTGGAGAAGGACTTGTGAAGTTTTCACCCTATCATATTGTACCTGTTGTAGTTGTTGTTTTAAAGTCTGAATTTGAATAGAGTAATCATATTTGGAGGTATTAGCTACAGAAAATAAATAATACAGTTGTTGCCTAAGTTTTAAATAGCTGAGAAATCTAAAATTTTCCCTCAGACCTCCCTGATTTTTAATAATTTGCATAAATCGTTTTTGTATCCCCACCATTGTCCTAAATCTTCATACAGAAAGGAAATTGACAGACGTGCTGCAAGTAATGTACCAATCTTATGAAGCACACCAGGGACTGTAATAAAGGAGCACTCAGCTTCCACCGGGTTTCTGCCACTGAGGGAATGGACCAGGAGAAAATTTACATTGAAGTAATAAATGGTCCGAAAAAGAAACTGGAATTGTATGAAATGAAAAGGGTAGATTATCTGATATAAAAATGTGATCTATGGTGGATGTGTATTTTTTTATAGGAAAATTTTGGCCCCCCTGCTGGTGACTACTACCATGAACTAACCCAGATGAATGTATTAGAGACCTGAATGCATGAATATCACAGTAGATTTTTTTTCCAAATCCCTTGGGGTTTTCCCACCTGATTTTAGCTCACAATTGGAAATGCATACAAAGGAAAATTTCAAACGAGGTTACTAAATAAGGTTTTATCATTTGAAACAGTACCACCCGTTCAGCCTTGATTTGTGAACAGTACACATTAATGAATCTACAAGTCATAGACCTCCACACCCCATCTAAAATCATTAGCCTCCTGGAATCAGATCCATCAATTTTATCAAGGAAAATGTATAAGAATTGAAAAGGAAACCCAAACCATCAGCTGATTGTTGTCCAAAAGACCAATATGAAGGGCCCAACACCATTCTTTTGAAAACTCCTGGCCTGATCAACAGTATATACCCAAGTTTCTTGTAACAAACAGATATCCAAAAATTGTTATGTATGTAATCAAAATGACCTGCCTTCTTTTGAAGTTTAATAAACTATGGACGTTTACTGAACCCAAATTAAAACTAGCCAGTTGAAGATTTAAAGTAGTTAACTATCTTTTTCCACCTCTTTTCTTTGTACTTTTATATCCTTCCTGTACCACATAAGGGAAGGAGGGCTATCTTATGCAGGTTGAGAGTCTGGCTCTTGACACTCCATAACTGAATCACCTGATTGAGATGATAACACCTTAAAAGGATTACTGGTTTCCATATCCACAGAAGGGGCCACTAAAGGAGGTTTTAGATTCCGGAGGACCTTCTCACCTGAGGCAATACCAAAGTAACCGACTCCTGAAGTAAATTCTTCTGTTCTTCAGTGTAACAAACTGGAGATAAAATAGGAAATTTATCTACTGGAGCATCCACAGACTGAACTTCGATTTCTCCATCAAAGGTTGCGAAACAGGGACATCTATTCCACCACCGAAACCTGACTTACAGGAACAACCCCGAGGCCAAATCTTGGGCTTTTGAATGAAAAGATCAGGGCTGCTAATAGAGGCTTTATTTTTGTAGCCCACTCACATTCCAAAGAAAACATGGCCTGTGTCTTCACAAAGGTCACATTTTGTATGATTTATGCATTGAAATGTTATATGACCAATCTCCACAATTATCGCAACGAGGTTTGTCGTGATGAGCTAGATAAGCGTCCGGATGCATTTATAGCAGGCATTCTCAGGTTGCCCAGCATAAAAACAAACACCCTATCATGACCTAACAAAAAGAGTTTGGAATATGTAGAATCCTATTATCAGTCTGTCTAAGCTTTACCTTAAATCACCAACCCCAGTCTAAAACTGTTCAGCATCTAAAACGGCTTGAAGAACTCAAAACATCACATTTTGAGACAACCAATGCAATATATCATCAACATGCACTCCTTCATTTCTAAACATTATAGTGACAAACCTGATTAGTGGTTTCGTCAAAGGAATTACTAGAAATGGGGTCCACAAGGGGAAAATTTTACTTGATTATACTGTTCCTAAAATAAATCTAGGGTATAGGCTGAGCAAAGCTCATATCAAAATTATCCTCACCAGAAATATTAATAAATGCGAAAGCCTCCGGGAGAGAAATGCAGAGATTCTTTTAACAGACACTTCCCAACATAATGCCTATCGGGCCTTACTTCCAAACCTCCCTATACCTTAACCTTACTGCATTTCTACATGGGGCTACTTCTTTTTTATTTTCAAAAATAAATCAGAAATTAATGGTTTATCTGATTCAGAAGCAGTTTGTGCTGTTTGAGTGTCTTTCTCAGGACTTAAGTCAATCAAAACCTCAGAATGCTTAATTTGAACACTTTCCTGAGAAGGCTCAGATTCCCTTTTTCCACCTCTGGTTTTCAGGTGTATCAGGTAGTGCAGGCAACCTTGGTCACCATGAAGGCTCATTTTGTGAGAAATTTAGCTTCGGGTCCCAGTCAGGTGTAGGTCGCCAGGAGCCATTATTGAAAGTCCAACCAACAGCATCAAGGCATGCTGAGGAGTCCAACTATCCTCAGTTAAAGGCTGCAATGGGGAACCTCCTGCACAGCTGTAGAGGCAGAGGTATTTCCAGGGGCCCCGAGACAGTCTGCATCCCTGGTATTGTCCCCAAGTTCCTTTTTGCAGAAAATACTGCTGCTCATCTCTTTCCCTTCCTCACCCACTTTTTCACAATGGGCAGTAGATCGTTTAAGAAATGAAAATTCAGACACACCTGTCTGGTTGCAAGGTTCTGTTTGAAAACACAGCTTACCTCGGACTGCTGAGGCTCCATGAAGGCACCGAGATGAGGAGCTTTAAACACAAATCCAGCATCTTTCGACAGTGTATGTACATGTTCAATGAAAATGGAGCCCCACTCTCTGCGGCAGGCACTTCTGGGTTTCCCAAAGTCTCCGTAGCAACTGGAGATGCCATGGGAGTAATTTTTAGCCAAGTGGCCTCCTAATCCCGGCTCTCGGCACTGAATTGGAACTGATTCACTATTGCCAGCCAGACACACTGCATTAGGGGTGCACCAAATGTATATCCGAAACACCTTTCCTCGCAACCACTTCTGGTAAAGTTGGAGACTCCTGTTTCCGAGAATGCTCATAGAAAACCCGTAACCATAGAGGGTCTTTACCTGCAGAAGTGTCCAATTGCTGTTCCACCCGCTCATGTTCCTGAGCTAGTTGCGATAGCTGCTTCACCAGCTGTTCCTGTCTTCCTCCGAGTCTCCCATAGTAGCTACGGTTTCATAGAATTTTCAAAAAGTGACAAATCTTCTGTAGAAATGAAAATCTCTCCTTCTTCTATAATATTATCCACAACCTTATGCTCAGGCAATGTCGTTGATTCATCGATTTGGCTAAAGCAGCTCAACTGCTCACTGTGCTCCATGCTGACCGCCCACCACCGAGTCTGATCCAACAATGACTCGACTCAGTTACTCTGCCCCCTACTGCCAGCAATGCAGTAGGGGAATTTCCCCGTGTCCTGACCAAATTTCCTCATTCACTAAAAATACCACCAACAGCTTAATCTGGTTCAAGGCCAGTTGGCATTCATCTGTATCCCCCTCCGGCCAGGTCGTGCCTGAAAATAGGCAGGATTTGTCTAGTGCACTTATCCGGTCAACAAAAACTAAATAAATAAATAAATGCAACCACACAGTATTGACACAATTGACAGTAACAGTTAAGTGAAATAGAGCACATGATTAAAACAGAGTAAGTACAAAAATAGCAAGCAGCAAAATAAGACAATTCAGCCATACCTACAATGGGAAGGAAGCAAATGTAAGATGGCAGTCAGGTGTGGGAAAGAGGAGCAACAGGAGAGGGAAGGAGATTCAGTTGATATTTGAGGGAAACAGGAGAGGTAACGAAATGGAGGAGGATGGAATTAGGTTCCAGAGTGAAGGGAGATGACAGAAAAGACTGATTGCCCAGTTAAGGAGTGAGGATGAGGAACTGCAAAAGTCTGAGGATCCCTGGAGTAGATGGAGCAGGAGGCAGAGGAAATGGAGGAGAGGAGTGTGAAGAGGTAAGAGGAAGGGATCCAAACATGTATTTGAATATGAATGAGGCACAGTGGTTCTGGTGATGTGACAGTATAGGAAGAATGTATAAGGCAGAGCAGAGTAAGCAGTGGTGGGTACAAGAGGGGAGTTAGTAGCAAAACGACAGAAAGAGTTGCAGAGTGTGTCCGTCTGGCCAGGGAGGTGGAGGGAACAGTATCATAGACCACGTCCACATAGTCAAAGACTGGGATCACCATTTGTTGACAAGTTCATGGCATAAGCTGCGGAGACAGTCTTTATGACATGTAGCACCATCCCTGCTGAACATAAATGGCACCATGGCATGAGCAGTCAAGGAACTGGCCGTAGCACTTGATAAATGAGTGAATTTTTTTTAATACAGTCACATAACTTTATGTGGAAATAAAATTCAGTTATCCTTAGAATGCTGATTATTTATTTATTTTGTGTCTGTTGACCGAGAAAGGAGGACTAGACAATTTTGCCTGTTTTCATCCGAATCTTGGGGGAGGAGGGATACAGATGGATGCCAGTCGATATTGAAGCAGATTAAGCTGTTGGTGGTATTTTTAGTAATTAGGAGAAATTTAGCAAGGACACCAGGGAAATTCCTTTACTAGATAGCAGGAACCTTGGCCATCTATCCCAAGATGGCCACTGTGGATGAACCCCGAGAGAAGTTGGACGTGTTAGAGATCAGAGCAGGCCTCTCTCTGACTCTATCAGCACTAGAGGCCAATGACAATGCAAATTGTAGAGCTTTTCCAGAACGAGATGTCTGGACAGCAATCTGTTATGAAAATAGACACTGTATTAGAATTAGGTGACACAGCAGCAACGAAGCACTCGAGATATTGCAAGTCAAGATAGCGATCAACAAATATAAATGTTTACAGCCCAGAAAACAATGTGTTGCTCCAACTACAAGAGGAAGAAGCCAAATACCTGAGAAAGAAGAAGGAGCTGAAAGTGCGGCTCCAACAAATGCAGCAGAAGCAGGTACCTGTCAGAGGAACAACTAAATCTGTCAGCAAAAGTACAGCTGAGCGGTGACACAGCAGGATCAAAGGAGGCTGTGACCCCACCTCAACCCAACAGCTGATTCTGTTACAGAGGATCCCCTAGTCCTAATGCAGCTGGCAGTGGAATCAGTATGGATACCAGTGATGAGAGACATGGGGAGCAGACAAATGAAAAACAAACTTCAGCAGCAGTACTCAAGTGAGGACTTGGACCACAATGGACAAGAACCAAGCCATGGCCTGAAACAACTGGGGACACAGAGTTGCACAAGAGCATGAGTAACACCTGCAAAGCAAGTACAGAGCAATTTTAATAATTTCTAAGCAAACAAATGTTACAGAAGAAGCAATGGATCCTGATGTACCCTTTCTCAGAAACCAGGAAATAGGGGAAGGCAACTGGTCCCTGAGAAATGCCCTAGAGGATGCGGGTGGATACCTAATGAACAAGGGCATGGGTACCAGACCCCAAAGACAATAAAGTGCAACACTATAATGCCAGCATAGTTACTGCACACATGGGGTCCTCTCCCTATGCTGGAGACATAACAGTTCAGGGAAGAGCTGTATCACAAAACCCTGGGCTAAGTTCAGACACAACAGGTACTAGTGCACAATCTGTCACTGCAGCCTCACAAGCAGGACAAAATGGACTAGAGCCAGAAGACTCACAACCTCCTGCTGCATTGAACTCTGATAACCAGATGCAGACTTGCTCAAAATGGGACCTAATGAAAACTCTTTTAATGACCCTAACAGAAGGGCATGGCATGAACCCATGTTTAGGTTACCAGATCTATTTCAAAATATGGGGTAGGCTCCAAGAAAAATGCAGTTATGTTGATTTGTAAAGGAGGCTTAGAAAACCTCCAGACAGGTTGCATGTGGCCAATGTGTTATTAAAAGGATCCCTGAAGTTTTTTCCTCTGAAATATTTGCACTTATTCATATTGGCAATTCAAACTATGATATCGGTTTCAAAACTATTACAGGTCGGGACAGGTTTTGGTCATAATATCATCTCCTAAAAAATAACCCCATTTGGATTCCATTTGGCTATTCTTTTAAAGGAGAACTACCCCCTCATATCTTGTAAAGTTTATTTGTTTCCATGTCACTATACAACTTTTCTCCTGTAGCTGTTAGGGATATATATGTTTGCTTTAGCTTGTTTTCATTTCTCTTGCTAGTCCCCAGTAACTATCTTGGGGTCTCCTCAACTGATATAATAACTAAATTGAATATTTCTCAGAAATGTATATGCCTGCTCAAATCAGATGTAATCTGTCTTCAAGATACTAGGTTGAAATCCTGATTAGAACTACGTCAAGCAACCTCAGGGTGGAATAAAGGATCAGCATTTTGGTCTAGTGTGAAAGAAACTGCAATCATAGGATCCTAGGAAAGTATCAGGAACTTTAGCTGTTAGGCCATTATTGTCCTGCACAATTTATATGCTCAACTGGTGGAGATGTTCAATACTATATTCATCAAAGGCTGATTTAAACTGGTGCATAGTTCACAAGAAACCATTGATTTAGGTGGTGCATTCCACTGTGCCACTACATGTTTGGGAAAACCAGGCCCTCTCTGATTTTTATTATACTTCTCACCTACAAGCTGGTACTGATGGCCCCGATTGGCAAAAATATTTGACCTCCCTTGCTTCCAACATTCCTAATGTCTGATGCTCTGCATGCCCTGTATATCAGACACATATCCCCTTGATATCTCCTATATTGCAATGAGTACAGATCAAGTTCCTCAGTCTTGCCTCATATGGGAGGTCTTCCATCCCCATAACCTTCCTCATCGCACGCCTCTGGGCCCTCTATTTGCCTCACATCAACTTTCAATCTTGGCTTAGGCATTCTATTTAAAAATCCAAATTTAAAAGTATCTATATTAGTAGATATTAGCCCAGGCAGAGCCTTAATGCTTGACATGAACTACAGTATGGAAAGATTTAGAGTTATATCAATATATGTGTCCTAAAACTAAAGTGCTCAGGGTAGCAATTTCAAGGAAATATAACCTTTCTGCACACTTCTCACATGGTAGTATGGGCAGGAGACTTCTTCTGCAGTCTAGAATTAAAAGATAGAGGGTTAAAATAAATTATTTTGTGACACATTAGCCCTACAGCAAATCATTAATATGGCAGGAGTAATAGTCTCCTACAGATCTAAGTATCCCATAGGTGGACACACCTTTTCAAAGACCCTTGTCCACCCAAATGGATTTCATTTTTTTTAGCCCTCTCCTGTGGATTATTTCACTGCACACAAGTTTGGGAATTCTCAGATCACAAATCCATCACTGTTCAGTTAGGGTAGGATGATACCCCAAGGTGCAGGAAAAATGGCTGGAGATTGAATGATGCAATACTAAACAATCCATCCATTGAGACAAAATGGCAGAGGGAATGGGAAGCCAGGTTGTCATTTTGTAGGATGCTATGAGGACTTATTGAGTGGTAAAAGATGCAAAAAATCCTGGCAGTCCTTTTTCAGTCACAACCCAGGAACTTAGCAAATGAAGAGTATTTACAGTACCTAGACTTAAGAAATCAACTACAAAATGAATATCAATATCAGAAATGCATAAGACTGATACCGGGACTAGATACAAATTATGAAAAACAAATGAAACAATTACATATATGACAGGGCAAAATCATTAGGGCAAGAACTAAGATTTGGCATGCAGATTAAAAAGGGATCCTGTGACCTGTTCAAGGAATGTAAGGAAGGAGTAGATCACAGGGTGGTAATGGAACTCAAGTCAGAAACAATGCAATCAGTCACCTCCGCACTTGATATCATTAAATTGGTAGAGCAACATGTAGAATCCTTATTTGGCACATCACCAGAAACACAATGGAAATCACAAGAAATTTAAAGATTGGAGCTCCCAAGATCTCAGAGGTCGACAGTAAAGCCTCATAGAAGAAATCAGAATAGAGGAAGTATAAAATGCTATCAAGAGTCTACGGGCAGATGCAGCTCCAGGATCTGATAGGTTAAACGCAGGGTTTTATAAAAATTCAAAGATTATCTGGTCCCAGCATTAGTAATAATATTTAACCATATGCTTCAAATAAATAAAATCTCAGAATCTATGTGTGAAGTGATTCTCATACTACTGTATAAAAGGGCATAAAACTGACCTAAATAACTGGAGGCCTTTAAGTCTCTTAAACACAGATGTTAAAATTCTAAGTAAAATACTATTGAACAGACTTGTAAAAGTGGCAGGACAATTGATTAGTTCAGCACCCTACCTGGTCATAATGACATATGCTTAATAGTGTACGACATAATAGCTAACCTGAAAGAGCGCTGTCCAGGACAGTATGGTGCAATACCGCATATACTGCTGTATGCGGTATTGCACTATTCACACACTCCCAGGCAGAGGATAAGACCTATGCTGGGAGTGGGTCCCACTAAGAGCTGCCATGGCTCACTGACTGAGCCACAGCACCAGGAACCCAGGAGCTGAGTCTGTGACCGGGCTTGATTCCAGGTCCCAGACAGTTTTTCACAATTTATGCGCTCCCGAGTTGGAACCCCCTGGAGTTGAGAATCTTTAGTGGGGAGGGTCTGAGGGTAAAGTGGCTTCCCACAGAAAAGACTATGTCACATGACAATATCGCACTGTATTGGCAGCACGATTATGCCATGCGGCATAATGTCTTTGCGACATTATGACCCTGTGACATTCAGCACAAACATGAGCAATCCCACTCAGGTCTCAACAAGATAATTTAATAGTGATAAGGGAACTTTTCAAGAAGGAATTTCAGCAGGACTCAGGGATATATTTTCAGTTTAGAGCAAAGAAAGCCTTCAACAGATTAAGTTATGATTTTATTTTTGCAGTGTTAAAGGCTTTTGGCTTACCCAGCATATATAGGATGAACAAATGCCTGTATCACAGGGGTTTTATAAGACCAAATGTAAATAGGTGGTGAGGAAAAAATACAACTCAAAGAGGAATCAGTCTCTCTTATACTCATTCAGCATAGACATCCTTATTAGGCTAATCATTAAGAATGAAGAAATTATAGGCCTCTCACCCACCACAGACCAACAAACAACTAAAATTCTGGCATATGTGGATGATTTAGTGCTGACATTAGATCTTACCTGTGTCAGTCTTCCCATTCATCATTGATGGGTTCTGGCGAAGGAGCAGGACCCCATGGGAGCATTTCTTTTTGTAAGGGAGGAGTTAACTCCATGGGTGGTGCCACCGAGGCCAAATACATCATGGGCGCCACGGGTTGAAGCCAGTAACCAACGCCGACTCCTCCCTCCATCCCAATTCTGCTTCTCCCACCACCAAGCAAGCATAACCTCGTGTGTGGAACATGAATTTTCTACTGCATCATTGGCCTAGTTCTTCACGAAGTCTGTCCTAGTTCAGCCAAGCTACGTTCTCAGCAACGTTGACTGGTAAGACCTTTCCTTTTAGTTCAACAATGCTGAACCTTGTTTTTGTTGTTGTTTTCCATCCAATCATGTCTTGTCCAGGGGACAAGAAGAAGATTTCAAGCGGGCCGCCCTCGTGCGGCGTGTCCCTGTGCCAGCTTTATTCCGCCTCACCAGCATGATCGGTGCTTGACTGCCTGGGCCCTAACTGCATAACATGGACCATTGTGGAAGCCTGTTCTTTGATGGATTGTCAAGTTCTGGAAGTCCGCGTATCAAAGTGAGCTGAACGCCGCCGACTTTCAGAGGACAGGTGCATACCAAGAGCACCAGACACAGGTCCCTTGACCCTTCCTCTGTGTCCCTCCCAGTTCTATATGGACCACAGAAGAGGGGTCTTCTACCCTTTCAAGCCTCACCTTGGTGGAAGCCCCTCCTCATGGTGCAGGAGGCCCAGTCCAATTCCTCCTGGAGTCAGGCTGGAGGCACCATTCTGGCAATCACCTCCTTGGAGGCGAAGGTTCCCCAGCATCATGGCCTGTGTCTGCTAGGCCCCGCCCGTGTTTCCTCAGGTGCAACCCCGGCACCACCATGAATCCTGGTGCTGTGTACAGTGCCAGTGATCAGGGCAGTGCCGTGGACAGTGTGGGGCCAACTCCTAGTGCCACTTGCATTGCCAGGAGCAGGGGGTTCAAGAAGTGTTCTGATCCATGCCCTCCAGGGAGGATGATGATTCAGAGGTGACCCAAACTGGCTTCCGGATTCCTTGAGATCTTCGGACTCTCCGCCCCACACTTCAGTGCCTGCCTGACCCCTCCTTTGACTCTGGCAGTTTCTACTGGTGCCAGCATTGGAGCTGCTTGCAGTGCCATCAGATCTTCCATTGCTGGGGTGGAACCAGAGGCTTTCCTGGAGCCAGTGGTGATACTGAGCCTGGAGGAGATGAGGCCCCCCATTTTAGGTGGCCAGGCTGGGCCCACTTCTGGGTCTGCTAGCACATCTAGAACAGGGGGAATGTTCCTTCTTCTACCATCTCTCAGGAGTCACTGGGAGGAGTTGAACATCATGGGTTGGTCCTGAGAATGAGAACCCTCTCTGAGTCTGAGGGGTTGAGTGGGCAGTGTCAGGAGCAGTGTCCTTCCCTAGTAGCCCACAGGTGTTCAGGTAGAAGTCACAGTGCCGGCCCTGTTCTCTCCCTGGGATGGATTTCATCTCTCAAGACTAGAGGCCACCCTTCTGGACCCACACAGCCCCAGTCACCTTGCAGGGTGAGTCCCTTCAGGGTTCAGTCCCGACCATTCCAGTCTGGATGGACGGCTGCTGACCACTGCAGAACTGATGGATCCTCCCAGGGTGTTGGTTCATCTGTTTGGTCCCCAGGTCCTGGCAGAGGTCATTGTCTTCCTCAGAGACTTCTGGTCCCTCTATCCCTGCCAACCCCTCCTCCTCTCCCAGGACACTTTGGTCCTATGGGGCCACTGACCTGGGAACAGTTTAAAGTCATGGCTGCCTTTTCCCTGCCTATGTAAGATCCATGGGTGAGCAGGTGTTTCACCACCCTCCCCTGGGCAGCTGGTTTTGACTCTCAGACACATCAGCTTCCTTGTCTTCCTCACTTGAGGGAGAGGATCTCTGTCCACCTTTCTCAGACGCTGACCAGACCAGTTATCAGCATCTCCTTTCCAGGTTAGTGGATGAGAACCACATCACCAGATTAGCAAGTCATAATCTTGAGTGGGGGCACATGCTTTTTATGAATACAGCACGGGCAACCTGGTGGTACCCACCTGGCCCGCCTTTTGCGGCACGTGGCATTACACTTGGAGGCATCCTTCAGTCCCTCTCCAGCCCCAATGGACTACCGGTGCAGGTATTGCACACCCCTAGGATCTCCAGGAGCCTTATCACACCCCCTTCAGGCATGATGATCCTGGACACTCCTTCTAGGCATAGACACCCAAGACATGACTGGCCCACAGAGACAGACTCCACAGAGTTTGACTCCTGGGGAGAAGAGAGTTTTCCTTGGCATGTCTCTCACTTTCAATCTCAGCACATCAGGCCCATCATGCTGCCTACAACAGGCACTTATGGTCCTTGCTAGGACAAATCCTAGCATCCATGCCTGATATGGAGGCAACCAGACAAGCTGTTGCCTTCTCTGCATGTGGCCTGGAGCTTGTGAGGCACCAAGCAAGACATCGTGGGATGCCAATGAGGTGGTGTCCAAGGTAGCAGGGACAGCGATCTGCATAAAGGTGGATGTCATGGCTTTGTTTATCTTAGTTATCACCTCTGGCTCGGTGAAGGATGATTGCCTCCTCTTTCCAGGGCACCCACCTTTTTTCCATAGGGTGAGATGAGAACTTTAGGGGTGACTTCTTTCTGCCAAACCAGAGGAGACCCCACCTTATCCTGATCAGCCCCAGGCCCAGTTAGGCCTGTAAGTGTTTCCTTCTATGTCTTTCCCACAGGGGCTGAGGGACATTCCTCCATCAGGAAGTACCAGATCCCATTTGGGGGCTTGTAATCATCACCAGTGATGAATGGTGAAGATTGACACAGATAAGATATGAAAATTGCATACCTACTGTAATTCCTAATCTTTCTGTGTATCTTCACCATTCATCACTCTTCCCACCCTCCTTCCCCTCTAGGGCCTCAGTCTCTGAGCAGTTTCTCCTCCCTGCTTGTTTTCCCCAGTTGAGGTGAATTTTGGACTAGTCTTCTGGTTCCTCCGTTCCCTCTGTTTGGGATGTCGAGGAGTCTCAGTTGGGGAGAACAGGCAGAGATGCTTGTCCCTTGGATGGGGATTTACCCTGGCCTTCCTCACATCCCTGCTGGGATCCCTCCTCTGACTGGTTTGAGCTCCCAATGCTGGGTGGCATCTCAAAATTTTCTTGAGGTCCCTCTTGTCATTATGTTAGAGGCCCTGGTAACACCCCAAACTTTTTCCTCTGGAGCTGTGGCTCTTTCCTTTTGACTGAAGCTATATCTGTCCCTCTGCAGGGTCTCTGTGGATATGGTGTTCCACGTCCTCTAGGTTTTCCCTGGTTTTCACTCTCTTGTTAAGATGGCTCAGCTGCCTTCTCTCTCTGGAAGAATTCCTCTTCTCAGAGACCCTGAAGGGGCATGGATCCTCCTTGCCCAGAGGTTTTGTTCAGTGAGGAGTGGGAGACACTCACCCCCACTATGGTTTCCTCCTCTGTGGGCTGGGCTGTGATGGCATTTCTTCTCCGGTCTAGAGCTGCCTTCTGTGCTGTTTCCCAGCTAGCTCCTCCTGGGTGTTACTTTTCAACCAGAGAATTCTCTTGTTCCATTCTCTGGACTTGCAGAGCAGATGGCTTAACACAGCGGGACTTTCTAAAGCCGGAGATCTTGACCCCTCCAGGAGTGGTGCTCTGTCTCCTCTCGTCTCCTTATTGTCTCCTCTCTCTTCCTCCTTTTCTCTATCCCTCCTAGCCTGTGCAGAGGTTTTGGGCCCCTGTCCCAGACCCCTAGGTTACCTTTCCTGTCCTCTGTCAGCTTATTCCTTTTCTATTTATATCCTTTCCTTTTCCTGTCTCTTTGCCTCCTTGCCCTGCCCTCCTTTTTCTCTTACTAATTTGATCTCTGGCATGCAAACTGGGATGGAGGAGGAGTTGGCATTGGTTACAGGCCAAACCGTGAGCACCACGCAGTCGTCAGCCTCAAGGGTGGCTCCGGCCACTCCTTCCCTTACAAAAAAAAATGTTCCTACGGGTCCTGCTTCTTCAGCTAGAATCCACCAGTGATGAATGGTGAAGGCAGAAACATAGAAACATAGATGTTGATGGCAAATAATGACTGCAAGGCCCATCCAGTCTGCCCATTTTTCTACCATAGAATGTGCCACAGGCCTTTACTCCTGTCAATGGCCTATCTAGTCATACTCATCTGTATTGCACTCTTATGCCTATCCCATGGCTGTTTGAAGCCCTGCACTGTATTCATATCCTCCACTTCCTGAGGTAGGCTGTTCCATGCATCTACTACCTTTCTGTGAAAAATAACTTCCTCACATTACCCCTTAATTGACCTCCCTCTAATCTCATGCTGTGTTCTCTTGTCCTGCTATTTTTCTTATATTGAAACATGTTAGACTCTTTCACCTTGTTAATGCCCTTAACTCATTGCCTCCACAGGAGCACTCTGAAGTTGCATCACTTGTCTCCTGTATACTATTAATAGTAAATCATGGGCCTTTCTAAGCAAAATCAAGCTATAGTCAGCATGCCACAAACAAATCCTAATAGCTCAAGAACCATAAGTGCTAGACACAAAGTATGAGTAGCAAAGTTATTCAGCACAACATTACCTTTCCAATGGTGGTATGCAAAGAATAATATGTAATTTCATTTTTTTCTATGCTGGTTGAAACAGCAAAAAAAAAATATTTTTTCACTAAAATAGGCAACATGAGTCATACACACCATACCATAAACAAATATGAATAACTCCTAAAGTATACATGATATACACAGAATATCAGTAGCAAAGTTGTTCAGCACAAAATTACCTTTCCAACGGTGCTATGCAGTCAAATATATATTATATTCTGTTACATTATATATTAAAATATATAAGTGACGTCTCCAGACATTGCCAGGGCACAGAGAAGTCAGTAGCTGACTTCTGTAGGCATTCTCCGGACACACCAGTGTATTTTACTGATGACTACAGGTGTCTGCTAGGAGACAATGAGTTAAGATGTTTGAATGTTTCAATCACATCACTTCTCTCCCTCCTTTGCTCTAGGGTATGCATATTGAGCTCCTTTAATCTGTCCTCATATGTTTTCTGATGCAGTCCCTGCACCATTTTGGTTACCCTTCTCTAGACTCCCTCTATTTTGTTAATGTCCTTGTGCAGGTGTGGCCTCCAGTACCACATGCAGTACTCCAGACGGGTCTAACCAGTGTCTTGTAAAGAGGGATTATTACCTCCTCTTACAACTTGTGATATCCCTACTAATACACCAACATAACTCTAGCCTTACCTACTGCATTAGTGGTCTGCTTGTATGATTTCAGATCATCTGTGATGATGATGCCCAAGACTCTTTCTTCCCTTGTGATTGCCAGCAACTCCCTCCCAACCTATAGGTAGCTTCACAGTTTCTCTTCCCTATGTGCATGATCTTACATTCTTTGCATTAAACCCCAGTTGCCACTCTTCTGACCATTTTGCCAGTTTGTCCAGATCTCTTCTTATTCTGCCCACCCCATCTGGATCATCTACTCTGTTGCAGATCTTGGTATCATCTGCAAACAGACAAACCTACCCTCCAGTCCATCTGCAATGTCACTGATGAAGATATTGAAGAGGACTGGCCCCAGGACTGATCCCTGAGGTACACCACTTTTGACTTGCATCTCTTCTGACTGTATACCGTTTATCACCAATCTTGTTTTCGCCTGCCAACCCCAGTTTGCTACCCAGTTGACCAACCTCTGACCCACCCCAAGCCTACCCAGCTTATCAATCAATTTTCTATGTGGAACACTATCAAAAGCTTTGCTGAAGACAAGGTAGGTGACATCAACTGCACCCACTTGGTCCACCACTCTGGTTACCCAGTCAAATAAATATATGAGATTCATTTGACAGGGCCTTCCTGTTGTAAACCCATGCTGTCTTGGATCCTGTGCTTCTATGGATTCCAGGTGTTGCACTGTCCTTTCCTTAAGAGTGCCTCCATAATCTTGCCTACTACTGAGATAAGACTGACTGGTCTGTAGTTCCCTGCCTCTTCCCTGCTACCACTGTTGTGGAGCAGATCACATGAGCCCTTCTCTAGTCTTCTGTGACCTCTCCTGTGCTCAGAGACTCACTAAACAGTTCTGATAATGGCTCTGCTAGTTCCACCCTTAGCTCCTTTAGTACCCTGGGATGTATGCCATCAGGTCCTATTGTCTTGTCCACCCTGAGCTTAGCGAGCTCTTGTAGAGCCCTTTCTTTTGTGAAGGGACCTGTGCACACCTCTCTCCCCTGTGTCCATGGCGCTGAGCTGTGGGCTCTGCCCTACCTTCTCCTCAGTAAATACTGAGCAGAAGTATCTATTTAGGACAAATGCTTTTCCTTGGTCCTCCTCCACACACTCCTCTTATCCCCTTTAATCTTAGCAATACCCCTCTGAACTTTCTCCTTTCACTAATGTATCTGTAGAAAGTCTTGTCCCCTTCTTCTACTGGTCGTGCAAGTGTTTCTTTGGTTTGGGCCTTTGCCTGCCTTACTGCCTTCCCTGCTTCCCTTAGGGAAGTTTGGTATGCCTCCTTATCTTTGTTCTGCTGCATTCCCATATATTTCCTGAAGGCCAAACTTTTGGCTCTGACCTTTTCTGCTACTGTTTTTGAGAACCAAAGTGGTTTCCTACTTCTTTTGCTCTTTCTTTTCTCGCTGACATAATGTGACGTTGCTTCAAGTATTGCATTATTAATCCTGCCCACTTTGCCTGTTCGCCCTCACCTGTATTTTTCTTGCCAGGGCTAGCTTAACTCTGTTGGCCATCTTATCAAAGTCAGCACCTCTGAAGTTCTTTATTTTTCCTTGGAATGGGATGATTTGGGAAGATACACAGAAAGATCAAGAATTATGGTAGGTATGTAATTTTCATATCCTGATACTAAGGTAAAAGCTCTAAAAGATATACCTAGTTTATTTTCTGATATGCCAGGCTCTAAGATGAACTATTTAAAAAGCAAAGGGGTGACAATAAGGGATACCCCAGTTCCAGAACATAATGCATTTGGTGGTATTGAGATAGATCCAGGCCCTGTTAAGATTTTAGGTATTAAGTTTGGTTCTGAGAAAATGGTACAAGACAGCTGAGAACAATGCCTCTCCAGAACAAACAGACTGATAGCAAATTGGAGGGGACAACAGACTGCAAAACAGAAGAGTCATGTTAATAAAAATCTTTACTGATCCCTATTTTTTATTCATCAGCTACATATTCCCCCACCGATCTATAATAATGTCACTTTTAGTGTATTTTTTTGGCCCTATGGGGTAAGAGGTTAAATCCTATTAAAGAGAAATAACATACAGGAAAATACAGGAGGAGGAATTTTTTGACACTCTCTTTATCACTGATCCATAGCCTCTCTCCAGTGTGGGACACTCAGCATGACCTGGTCCCTCCTACCTGAAGTCCCAGTCCCTACCTCTTGGGTCCTGAAGCCCTCCTTGCATCCTCTGACAACCCGGTCCCCAGATCTAAGCCCCTTGGGGTGGGACTGCCACTCTTCTGGTGACCTTTCTGAAATCTAGACAGGCTGCTGAGGAGCAAGTGGAGCACAAGAGCAGGATGTAGACCTGCCACTTGTAGTGGAGGCCTGCCACTGGTCCCTACCTTGCCTACTGAGGATCAGGGCTTTTTGCCTGTAGTTCCCTCCCCAGGACTTGGATCTGCAATGCTCTCATGAGCACCTACAGGATCACTGCCACAGCCAATCCCCATGGTTATTAGATCACAAGCTTGCTGTGCCTCCAGCCACCACCAGAAGCCACCAGAGCCCGGAATTGATGTCCCCTCCCTCCCAGAACAGGACAGCAGTCCTCTGGATGCTCAATCCTGTCCTCCCTGCCAGCTTCCAACAGTCCATGCTCACTCCCAAACCCAGGTCGCCAGTATAGCGTGAGGTGTGGCATTCAGTGCCTCAACCCTCAGCACCACTGGGCTGACACAGGAGGAGAGGTTGAATATATTAAACCGGTACTATTCTACAGTAGTATTTTCATAAGCTGTAACACTGAAGCAGCTTTAAGGCCAGGGAGAAAGATTTGGAAACCTTTGTCTTAAAATGACTAGAACCTTGCATAGACACTAGGTACAAAGAAAACCTAGATTATTGAAAAAAATTTTGGCCCTGCCTAGCTATGGCTCAGAGATCCTGAAAAACATGAATAAATGGGGATAACCAAGGACCAAGTTTTGACTTATGATAGGAAGATCATATGCAATACCATATTAATAGGAGAAAGAAAAGAAGAATTGTATTCCCAAAATTTCCTACACCCCAGATTAAAATGTACTGGCCCATTTAACAGATCCAAGAATGCCAGCTTTTGTATGGGGCACAGTTTTGCTAGGAAATTATGGAAGAGTAGAGTCAAAAATAACAGAAAGCATTAGCAGCTGACAGAGAGATATTATCCACGTGAAACATGTAGACAAATATTTGAAACACAAGAGCATTTATTTTTAGAATGTGTATTCACAAGAGAATTTTGGTCTTTTTAGCAATTGAGTGGAATGAACCCATGTTTCTAAGTTTAACATACCCCATGGTAATGTATGGATAGATGACAGGGGTGGAATAAATATAATAAAGATACAATGTATGTAATATTAGCAAAAATTGAAAAATATTAACATTTCTATACAAGGGTGATGCAATCAGATGATAAAAATACTCTGCTGAATGCACAAAAATCTTTTGCTATATTGTTCACATTGGTGCATACAAGGGGTTACAAAAAGTGACATATGGAAAGCATTTCTGAGACAATAATTAATCAAAAAGTACTTGAAAAACTAACAAGCATTGTTAAAAACTGCATGTATATTATGTAATGTATTGATATAATCTGTGTAATGTTATTTCTATGAAGACCTCTTTCATAAAAATACTCCTACTCTTGCAATAGGGAGCTGTGGTCATTCTGGTCAGAACAATGGCTGATCACACCAAAGGAAAAGGTGGTGGAGGAGGAGGTACTTGAGTGGAGCCCTCCAACAATGGCAAAATTGTTTTTCAAAGTTCAGTGGATATACCTGAGCTAGTAATCAAATTTTGGAACAAGATGTAGTAAATGAAAAGTGATTGTACCAGATGAGGATGCTGGCACTCAGGACAAATCCAAGAATATCACAAAGGTTGCTATGGCTAAAGGTAACTGCACCAAAAGTCATATGCCAGTGTGGATGCAAAAGCAAGGAACGCAGCTTCTACATTTATTGGTGGCCAAACTGAATACAGAGAACAGGCAACAAACTAAAATGATAGCAAACAATGCTTTCAATCTGACAGCAGTAGTGTCTAGCAGTGAGATGGTTCATTCACAAACAAGTTCTGTACCTATACAAAAAGACTGTGAAGCTAATCCAACTTTTATGAAGAAGGACTGGACCACTGAAAAGCATTACTTGCAGCCGGTGGCAGCATTCAGCTGACGGGATGACCTGGTTCCTGGCACTGTTGTGGAAATTTTCTTCAGGATCACTGAAAACAGCTAACACTAAAAGAACTCACAAACTACAAACAAAGATGCCATGGCACAGCAAACAGAAACATCAGATACAGCTCACAAAACAGTTACTATCACAACTGCCAAGCAAGCTGCAGTTGTCAGCCTTAAATGGAGTCAAGGAACCAGGTGCTACAATAAAACCCACACCAGGTATTGATATTAATATTTCTAACAAAGAAAATAAGGTGCTGTGTGATGGGACAGTTGGGATAAAATTGTTGAGAATCTAATTCAGTGCATACTGATGACATAGTAAATATGCAAATAAATAATATTGAAATGAGTATACAACAAGATTTAACAAAGAAAAATGACAAAGAAAAGTGCCCAACCCTTTACCTTCTTGGGCAGAAATAATTGACACTGAGGAATCTGCTGGTCCACAAGGCCCAAATACAGAGCCAGTTGGTCTGGAAAAATGCGCCCCACCTAAAGATACCAGTACTACTCATGGTCCATAGAAACTGCATCCCAGATTTAAATTATCAGACCTATTTACAAATCTAGGAAAGCCTACAACTAGATGGTATACTGTCTGCATAAAATATAAAGGGTCCTAGATATGCCTCCTGACAAGGTATATGTTGCACAAAAGCTCCTGAAAGGGTTGATGCAGTTCAAGCCTTGGAAATCTTTGCCTTAATTCATATTTCCAGTGATACCATTTTCAATATCAGTTTCAACACCCCTCAACAACTGGAAAGATTTTGGAGCAAGTTCACCAACAAAAGAAATACACCTTTATGGACCCCTTTTGTAGGAATACCACTTACAAGGCCTGCAGTGAAACATATCACCATTTGTTCTGAAATGAAAGTGTCCACATTTCAGACATTCTACATTGGGTAAACCAAAATGCAGATGTGCTAGAGAAACCTACTTCCAGTATGGATGTTGAAAACATTTGGACAGGGGTTGGAAAATCAAAATCAAGCTCCTGATGGTAGACAGTGGCCCATACATTTGCCAAGTTGTTTTATATAGGCCAAGACAGGGCTTTTGTTTTATCCAGGCCAGACAAAGACTTGCCACAAACGTTGGTCTATTTCCATCTGAATAATGCCTGTGATACTATGGTCTGCAGTTTTTGTCTTAGGATTGGTCATGTCAATAATTTTTTCCCAACCCACCAAAATGTAACCCATGTGATGAGGTTGACCACCTGGTTCTCCAATGTCCATGGGCAGTCCACAACAGAGGTACATTCTACAATCAGGACAACACTGTTCATATTACACAAGCTAAGCAAGCTCAACAGCACCAGTGGGAAGAAGCTGATCAACCTGGTACTAGTGCTGTGTGAATTTTCAAATTCAGTGGAATGGAATTCCACAGAATTTTCAAAATTCTGCTGAATTCCACTAAATTTTACCAGAAGTGGAATGGTAAAATTATGTGGCAGAAAATAGTTGTGGAATGGTTTTCTGTAGGAAAATTGCTGTTCCGTGGAATATTATTCTGTAGATCTGCAATATTTTTCACAGAAATTGTTGTAGAATAATTTTCTATGGAAAAAATGCTGTTCTGCAGAATATTATTCTGTGGATTACATTAGGCAGAATTCCACTGAAGAACCAGTGAAATCCCTGTGAAAGTTTGCCAGCGGAATGGTCATTCTGCCTAATTCTGATACCAGGTACTTCAAACTCGCTCATAGCTCAACAAACAAGCTTGCCCCTGATATCACAAGCACAGTACAAGTCACATTAAACTGTTTCACCGATGAGTTGGATTAGCATTGTTTTTTACAGTTGGCAATGCATTGGCAACTCATATTGCATTGTTTTTCAATGCTTAACCAGCGCAAGAAAAGTGTTTGTAAAATCCTTTGCAGCTCAGCTGGAATGCTTCTCTAGTCCAGTTGCAATGTAATGTAAAACTGAGTTTTAACTCTTAAGAAACATTTTGTGCAGGGCTTTGTGCTAGATCCAGCAACACTTTTGCAACTCAGTCAGAAATGCTAAAGCAGCTCACTGGAGGAACAGCCTAATGTGACTTGTACTGTACATCCTACAGTGGATCCATCAGAAGAACAAGAAATGCATCCAAAGACTATTCCATCTACATCAGTAAGCATGGAGGTCACATTGAAATGGAAAAATGAACCCAACTTTGGAACAGACTAAATCTGCAGAAATGCCCTCACCACCACTCCCAAAGAGGAATAACAACTGGTCAAAGGAAAAGAAGGTACATCAGAGTACACCTAAACCAAAAATTGCAAAAAGATAAAGAGCTGACTTGCAAAACAAATACACTGCTTTGCAAGACAATATTCCAGATGATGATGATGACTCTGAGGTGTCTTCCTGACCTCTACACAAAAAGAAAACTCAGACCTAGATGGGGACACTGTTGAATAAAACAAAATTAAGGAAGACAACCAGGAAAAAAACATAATACAAATGTTGAAGTTGTTTCTCTAAGTCCACTTGTTGTCTCATGCATAATACCTCCTGGTACTCTAGTAACATAATTTCTCTGAGTGTTAACAACATTAAAACCACATGAGACATAGTATTACTTTTAGTGCCTTGCAGCAATCAGATGCAAATATTATTCTTTACAGGAAACCTGTCTTAAAATTAACTCAGATATACACCAGGCCCAAAAAGCCTGGCCATGGTGTCCTCACTGTGGTCCATAGGGAAGATCACTGCTCAGGAGTGGGAATTTTTTCTCCGGTCCAGTACAAATTCAGAAAATCATGGATATTAGCTCAGGCAGAGTTCTTTTATAGACATTATTTATGGAGGCCAGGCAGTCAGAATTGGTGTTATTTATGCCCTTCAGATGAAAACTTCTAGAATCCAACTATTTAAATTGTTTCAACCATGTTTACATACAAATAAGAAAATTATTTTAGGGGATTTTAATTGTCCTTTAGAGAGAAAATATAAATCAGATAGCACTTCAAAAATGTACTGCACACTAACACCTTAAAACAGGTCTTAAGCACAGCAAATTTATATGATGCTTATAGGAAAATATGGACAATGTGAGGGGCACACATATCATAGAGACAGTATATCCTCTACAATTGATTATCTTTTCATTTCACAACATTGAGTGGTTAATAAATCTACAACTATTCCAACAGCAACTTCAGATCATTATGAATTACTGATTACATAAGGAGATTTACAGAAAACAGTATAGGTAAGGAAGCTGGTGCAGGAATAATAATATGTTAAACAATACTGAAGTAATACAACAGACAGAGGAACTGTTAAAAGCTAGGGTGATGGTAGTACCTGGTATGACTTAGTAGGGAATGGTGTAAGGACACCAAACTGGTGATCAAGCCCTTAAATCAAAACTAGCAAAACAGACAGCTTGGGATAAATATTTCCATTTCTCACTTTATGAATACATCTGTATAGACTTATTACATTACAGAACTCTGGGACCTTGATTATACTGAACAAATTGTCAACACAAAGCAAGAAACGAGGAAATATTTATGCGATATGGCTAAAATATTGAAAGCAGAACAATCATTAGGGACCCAAGGAACAAAACACTCACTCAAGAAATGCCAGGAGAGGGTGAATAATAAACTTTGGACAGCAGTAAAAGATACACAAGGCTATGTACATACTGATTTTTCAAAATTACGGACATCATTTCTGAAACTTTACAATCCACTTTTGGAATAGCTAAAGAAAATTTAAGCACAATTGACACTTTTTGTATCCCAGGAAGGTACAGAAACTTTGACTAAAATGGAACAGATTGAATTAACAAAACCTGTAAGAATTTCTGAACTTCAAGAGGCTATAAAAATCTAAATCAATTATGGCCCCTGGACCAGATGGAATAAGTACACATTTTACAAAACATTTATTGATATTTTGGCACCCATATTAATGAAAACTTTCAATGACATTTTAGAAAATTTACAAATAGCTGATGACATGATAAAGCCTTCTTAATCTTATTACATAAAAGAGCAGATAGGTTAGATATTAAAAATTGGAGGCCTAGCTTCTAATGAAAGAAGATATTAAATTGCTAACCTCTATTTTATGTAGCAGATTAAGTAAAATAGCATATAAATTAATCACACAATACCAAGCATGTGCTACACCAAGTAGAAGTATTATAGACAATTTAATATGCATAAAGGAAGTTTTTCATAAGCAACTTAAATATGCTCCATGGTTTTATTCTATCCATGGATCAACAAAAAGCATTTGATTTAATACCACATGATATTTTGTTTAGTGCAATAGCATTTTGGAATACCAGAGACTTTCATCACGTGGCTAAGACTACTATATTCAAAATCTCACTTTCATCCCTAATAAATGGGATAGTAGGGAGAAAAATACAGATAGCTAGGGATAAGGCAGGGTTGCCCCATGAGCCCATTACTGTACATATTCTGTATTGATATCCTAATAAGAAAAACTGTTCAGACCCCAAATATACAGGGAATGCAGCTTACTCAGAATAGTCCATCATTAAAATAATGGGATATGCAGATGATTTTTGCTTATTCCTAGAAAATGAGAGAGCATGTCAGGTAGCTATGGATATAATAAAGAAATATTCAGACATAGCAGGAGCTATAATAAACTTTTAAAAAAGCAAAGGAATTTGTATCAGACTATAGGACATCTGGGCATTATACAAATATGTGGGATTCCTACAGTAACAGAAATCTCTATTTTAGGGATCCAATTTAGGGCATTTTCCCTAGATAAGAGGAACTGGGAACAGAAACTAACAGAATGTGAGAATCAAATTCTTAGATGGAAAAATATACAAATTTCAAAACCTAAAAGAGCGTAATTAATTAAAACTTTCTTAATACCTAAGTTGTTGTATATAAGTAATGTATTTCCTCCCTATAGAAGTAGATACTAAACTATACAGTGTTTTCTTGGCGTTATTTGGGGTAGTAGGTTAAACCCAATTAAAAGAAATATTACATATTTGCCCATCAGCAAAGGGAGGTCGGAATGGTAAATCCTTTAGTTTTTCCACACTATTTTCTGGGCAGCTAACTTCACCCTGATTTTTCAGAATAAAGATATTATGGATAAGATGGTGTGGAGAATAGCTGACAACTATACTCCCAATATGGCAAACAAATGCTTGGAATTTTAGATTACAGAAAGACTCAATTCCTCAATATATATTAACATCCCTAATTAAGATTAGAATTTGGAAGATTACAATAAATAAACTGGAATCAGATACAAGACTGTATGAATGGATTTTATCAACATATTTTACAAGTATTACAATTTCCCAAAAGTATAGGGCAGATAACTCAGGATACCATCAAACAACTAACAGATGTTTGAGTGCCACAACATTTATGGGATACCATATGGTTGACCAATCAAGGAAAAAACCGGAGTAAGGATAATCATAAACATAAGCCAATAACAGAAAGATATTGTCCTAGGGATATATGTAACATGTTGTTAGAGACACAAGAACACCTATTTATTGAGTGTCCTCATATTGGACAATTTTGGTCACAGTTAGCCCACACAGTCTCCAGCTTGGAATTTAAGTTCATAACATATGAAGTACTCATTCTTGGAACATATATGGGGTCTGGAGAAAATATCACCCAGTACCTTGAGGATCATATGTGGCACTATAAAGTATAATATGTGGCAGGCTAGATGCCAATTAATTTTGGAGCAAAATATTTAACCCAAAATGAAATTATTCAATACATATTTATACAAGTAAAAAAATATATGTAAATGAAATGCAGATGTTGAATGCACAACAAATGAATGTCTTATGGAAGAACTGTAAGGAATGGCTAGTACAATTTCAGAACTGAATTGCTAAGTCATCAAAATATTGTGATTACACTTGTCTCTATTAGTAATTTTGTTTTGCTTTTCTTTGAAATTTTGAGAGAAAATTTGTTTAGAGTTTCTATAGAACATGGTGATTTCCTGTGTCCTCACGTATGTATGATTTCTACAATAAAACTTCCCCAACTCTTGGTAGACAGCGCTGTTTGCCCCAAATCCAAGATGGAGGATCCAGAGACTGCAGGAAGGAAGTGGTGCAGCAGGCTGAGGAGTTGTTCTTCCTCCTGATCAGTGAAACTAAGGAGAACACTGAAGAAAAAGAAATTATTGGAGACAAAGAACTAAGTACAGAGGTAATGGACACAGAGAGCCAGGATGGTAAATTGGCATCAGATGAATCAGATATGGAGACTTCACAGGCAGTGTTTCAACTGGAACAGGTGATCATGGCTAAGAGAAATTCAATGGCAAAACAAATAGCTCAAGAGGAAGAAAATATCAATGACAGAAGGTGGATTTAAAAATAAGGATTCCAAAGAAGAAGAATGGAATGGAGATCTTGGAAAAGAGAAATATCAAAACAAAATCGGTGCCAAAATATCTGGAGTTAATATGGGCAACCAAACTGCTTGGAAAGAATGAAAGAAACTTTGGGTTGTCTTCACAAACAGAACTGGAGACCAAATGGACGATGGAGACTGCACTCCAAATTGTCAGTTGGATACACAGCAGTGTAGGTAAGTGGATTCAGACCTGGATTTTGAATTTACAGATGGAGTTTCCTGATTTGAAAACAGAATGTTTTTGTAAAACACCTAATAGTGGACAAAATGTTAATTCAGATACAAGAGATGCTGAGCGTTCAGGGTGCAAAGTAATGCAATGCATGGCAGCAGAGTGCACTGGAGAGTGAACATTCACGAGCAGAATAGGGCAGATAAATAAAGCAAGAAATGAAAACCTTTTTTTTCATGGGAAATGGAAGAATGGAGGTGAAGAAAGACAAAAGTACTACACCACAGATGAGTGTGCAAGGCAACACAGATGTGAATGAAGAACAAATGTCACAGAGGACCGAAGGATTAGTAGAGCAGAGAGTGGAAAATGGCACAGAAAACAGAGAGACAACAGGAATGTCAGACAACAATGCAGAAAAGATAAGTGATACAAACTCCAGCAGAAAGACACAAGACACTACATGAGATAATGAAAATATGCAAGGGCAGGAAGAATCAAATGAGGAAGAAGCACAAGAGGAAAGGGCAGGACCAAAGCCACAAAGACCACCACCCAGATTTTCAGATTTATTTGACAGAATTACGCCATTACCTATACAAAATATGGTGCACATTAGGTATAAGGAGGCCTTGAACCACAACTGGACAGGGTGTGTATGGGGAAGAAATTGATAAAAGACTCTTTACATTTTTTCCAGCTGATGTGCATGCATTAATTCACATCACTGGCAAGGACAAGTTTAACATAAGTTTTAATACTTCACAAAGGTGAGAAAGATTTGGATAAAATATAATTGTTAAGTTTTCCCCACTGTGGATGCCCTTCTTGGTGATACCCCTGACAAAACCCAATGATCAAGAGGATAACATTAATGTTTAGAACTGAAGAGGCAAATGTGGGGATATGCACAATTGGTTACAAAAGAGATGTGATGTTTTGAGTGTCCCAGAACCAATAATTGATTCAGAGTCTTTTTGGACTGGAGGGTAGAATTTCAAAGTAAAACTCCATCAAAATGAGTCAGTTGTTCTTCATCTGCCAAACAGTTTTTCTAGGGAAGGACAGAGGAGTTTGTTTCTATGCAGGCCAACCAAAGGCCTGCTATAAATGTGGAGAAACATCTCATCTAGCCAGTACATGTGATAAGCTACGGTGTATTCTTTGTGGGGAATATAATCATACTAGTACTGTGTGTCAGAATGTTGCTAAATGTAATCTTTGTGATACCTTGGGGCATGTATTTCAGAAGTGTCCATGGGCAGCACATAATCAAAAGGAAAGAGTGGATCAAGATTCACTGATAAACAAGCTCAAAGGAAAACAGGAAGCAGCACAAAGAGAAGAAACCACAATACACCTACATCAGCTGGCACAGCAAGAATGCTGCAGGACCAAAGAACCATGGAGGAGCAGAGAATTTACAAGAACAAATGGAAAAGGAAGGACAACAAGAAAAGGATGACATTCAGAGAACATAAATGACCCAATCAGTACACAGCAAGAAAAGCCCTAAACAGAGTGAACAACCACAAAGTTAAATGCTAGAAAGCAGGAAAAATGACTATGCCCTCCCACCCCCAGAAGTGGACAACACCAGTTACAAGTAGAAGTGCAAGACTTAAAATGACAGTATTAACAGAGGTACAAATAGAAAATAGGTTTGAAGCATTGGCAAAAATAGAAAAACTGGGAGTGACACGATGGATGAAACAGACTCAGATACATCAACACAATCTTTGCCTATAATGAAAAAATAAGGACAGAAGAAATAAAAATGGAAGAAAAATATCTGGAAGGGAAAGACTGATAGAACAGAATTATTGGAAATAACATTCTTTCATCACAGAAATAACTAGAGCAGATAGTTAGCATACAAAATGTTTGTAGTATAAAGAACGGAGTGAAGAGAAATGCTATGTTTTCATTATTAGAACAAATGAAATTAGATATAATATTTCTACAGGAAACATGAATGTCAGAAACTTTCAATTTAAATCAAAACAAAAACCCTAGATTTGGGGACCTCTTACTGGGTGTTTGGGGGTAGATAGGCCAATGGGTGGGGATACTATTTAATGGAACAAAGTTTACACTACAGAAATTGATAGATGTAATACCAGGGAGACTTGATTTTAGATGGAAATGGAAGGGCAATCCTGTAAATGTATTAATGCATCTCAGATCATGTCTGAAAAAGTAGATTTATTGGGGAAAGTACAACCTTTTTAGCCACAGGTAGACATATTTATTTGATGGGGACTTTAACTGCTCTGTAGATAATGAGAGCAGAACCATGGAAGGGAACAAAAGTATATTGTTATTCTAATGCTTTTAAAATTGTATAGATGCAGCAAGTCTACAAGATGCTTATAAAGTAAAAGGAAAAGACCAGAAAAAAACATACATCAGGGGCTCACTAGCAACTACGATTGACTATTTGCTTTTATCACCTAGAATTCAGGTAAAAGAAATAAGTACAGTTTCAATAGAATTTTTGACCATTTGATGGTAATATTGGTGATAAAGAAGCATTAGGATTACAATCATATAAAAATTAGATGGAGGTTAAACACAGAAGTGTTGCAAATAATAAAGTACAAGGGGAATTAGTAAATTACAAAACAAAAGAAAATCAGTATATTGTCTATGATACAGCTGGGGAATGATGGCAGGACACAAAGAAAGAAATACAAAATGGTTACAAAAGTATGGAGCAAGAGCTCAAAATGAAACATTTTTGAAATACTTTAACCATTAGAAGGCAACTACTGCATATTTATTCCTAAATTAATACAACATTCAGAGGAGTTCTTCTGCACAAATCCTAAATTTTGAAATCCAAATGCAGAAGTATACAATATGATAGAGTGGCCACATTAATGGCTGAATTGAATTATGGAGCAGTAAAACATCGCATTGGATCCATGTGCTGCCTGCAAAACTAGAGTGGATACTACTATCATGACTAAGATAAAAGATACAGATGGGCAACTAAAACTACCATCATCTTGGATAACACAGAAAAACATTTGATCACTTATGCTTGGCATTTCTGAGGACAATTCTGGATAAATTCAAATTTGGAGAAAAATTCAGGTCCTTGATGAAGGGTTTGTACTCCTCACCCCAGGTTAAGGTCAAGGTAATTTGCATTCTGTCTGACAAGAGAGAAATCTGCCCATGTCTCCAGCTTTGCCATTGGTCTCAAACCCCAGCTGAGTTAATTAAGTTGTCTCCAGATAGCAAGCATATAAAAGGGTGGAGAGGAAACCTACATCATGCTATATGTAGATGAAACCTTGTTATATGTGAACAGCCCTAAAGAAAATATTCAGAAAGACTTGCACCTAGTACAGGAGTTTGGGATGGTATCAGGGTTTAAAATAAATAGAGAAACCAGGGCCCTGATTTTAGGGACACCACTTACAGAGGAATTAAAGAGAAAGTGCAAATTAAAATGGGTGCCAAAAGGGTTTACATATTTAGGGATCTGGATCTCTACAGATCCCACAAAACTATTTCTATTGGATTATCTGAAATTAATTTCTGAAATCCAGAATGACTGCAAACAGTGGTGAGATCTACTGATCTATGTTGGAGGTTGGGTAGAAACTGTCAGAATGAGCTTTCTACCTTGGTTTAACATTCTGTTTTCTAACTTACCTATTAAAATCCCATCCATTTCTGGAAACTGATTCAGAAAATACTGGTCAATTTAGTGATTTGGGGTTCAAAATTCCCAGGATAAAGTGGTCCACGATGTTAACCCCAAAGGGCAGGGGTACTTGGAGATCCTTGACATCAAGTCTTACTACCAAGCTGCTCAGTTACAGACCATGGTCAAATATATGCAGGCCGCCAACCCACTCAGCTAGGTAGAAATGGAGCAACAGAGCATCCCACTCAGGCTGAGGGACATCCTTTGTAAAATGTGACACAATCCTGCCCAATCAGATCTGAAACCCACGGATGAAGCTGACCATTCAGGAAGAGGCAGACCAACAAAAATGGAAGCTACAAACCAACAGAGACAAACTGACACCACTAGTGGTGTCTATTGATTTTAAACCTGGATGGACTGATATGGGTTTTGACAGATGGAAAGACTGGTCTTAAAAAGAACTGGACACTGTTAAGAAGGACCAGGGATTAAATTATCTGACCAACTAAAGGCCAAGTTTCATTTGCTTCTGCAAGATAGAGTTGGATATCTATAAATGAGCCATTTCTCAACTTCTGAACCCTGCAAGTCTCAGCTGATGCTATCAGATAATCCCTGGTAACAATGCTCACCTCACTGGCAGATGCAGGCTCCAGACAAACATAGTCTCCACCATTTGCTCAGGGCTTAGAACACTAGAGGGTGATCAAGTAGCACATATTAGGATAAAGTGGCATGCAGAACCAGGGTGCACCCAATCAGATAGAGAATGTGGCTGCAGGCCAGTAAAACCACTACTTCCCCTTTACTATGGTGCAAACCCCCAGATTTATGTTGGAGATTATGTGGAGAAGTGGGTTCTCATGAACACATTTTTTTGAGATGCCTGCAGGTGAAGAGCTGTCAGGTACAGGTAGGGGTGGTAATGGGGGATAATACAAGTCACACCTCCTAAAACTTTCAAACATTTTGTGTTAGGCATTATACTAGGTGATATAGATAAGAAGAATGGAATAGTGGGGGACAAAGTTAAAAAACTTTGTTTGTAGAGACATTTGCAAATTTGACCAAATTTGCAAATTTAACTGCAAGACAAAGATCAATTTCACCTTAAAGTTAGAACTTTGTAAATAGCGATTTTGTGAACTTCACCTGTAAATTGCAGTTCTGAGGTGAAGTTTGCAATTATCCATGAATTGAAGTCGCATGGTGCTGCAGTGGCAGCATTGCCATGTGTAGGCTGAATTCAGTGCAGTGTAAGATGAAGAGAGTTGGTGTGCAGTGTGCTTTGTATTTTTGTGCCTAACAACCTTTAAAAGCATTTAAAACAAAGTTGTTTTTTCAAACAAATCACTCCATTAAGTGTCTGCTGTGCCTTGTGCCCCAGATTGCCAATTATTTGTGATATGTTTTGTGGTTTAGTTAGTTTAAAGTTGTGAGGTCCGGTTCTGAAAGTTTCCTGGCAGATGCAAGGGGCTTGCACCAGAAAGAATGATGCAAAGTGCCCTTGTACCAGAAGATGCACTGGGAGTGATTCATAAAGGCAGCCTGCATCAACCGTAGGCTGTCTGCCCCAATGGGGCTTATGCTGCCCATGCACAAAATAATGGCTGCGACTTTGCACTAGAGGGCATGTGCAGACGCAAGCTGTCACATCCCCAAAAATGAGATTCACAAATCTCTCCCAGAGGGAAAAATTCTAAGTACCCTTAGACCAGCCAGGGCAGGTGGGTGTACTTAGAAGAGTCTCCTCTGGGAGATGACCTGTGTGCCGACAATGTGCCACGGTCCCCTCCCTCAGCCTAGATGCCATGGATAGATACAGTAAAAGTTGTACACCCTCCCTGGTGGTGAAGTGGCCCCTCCATGATTCTGCCCTCATTATAAGTAGTGAAATATACTCCTGATCCCAATTGCTGCCAGTAGTATCTCTAATACAATACCCCCACCTCTCCGACTCTGTCAGTATTTTAGAAACATATATGACCCCAATCCCAAATGCCACCATTATTAGAAATATTAACCCTGATCCTGATGCAGTCCATAGTTTATAATGCAATCTATCCCCTCCCAATGCTGCCCATATCTTATTTACAAACTACCCATCCAGTGCTGCCATAGTATATTTAATACAACCCCCAGTCCCTGATGCAGTCCATTAATATTGAATACGTGACCCCATCATGTGGTATACTGCATTTAGCCCCAGCAGGTAATGCCCACCCCACTCCCCTCCTATTCCCAATGATAGCTGGCACCTGGCACAGCTCACCTCTCACCTCCATGACCGGTGACCGGGATTCGTCTATCACTGAGCACATACTGTAATAGTGTACATGCTCATTGATAGCCTGTTCAGTCAGTGCCCTGTCACAGAGGTGAGAGGTGGGCTGTGCTGGGTTGCCAGCTGTCATTTGGAATAGGAGGGGAGAGGGGGGCACCACCTGCTGGGGTTGGGGTGCCACTGTACCACCATGAGGGAATCACAGTATTCAATATTAACGGACCGCATTGGGGATTGAAGGAGGGGTTGTGATACATATTATACTATGGGCAGCATCAGGATGAGAACTTTGTAAATATGATATAGGCAGCACTGGGGAGGGGATATAGTTTGCAATATCAGCTGCGGCCGCATCGGGATGGGGAGTTACTTTTCTAATAATGGCAGCATCTGAATTGGGGACATACATGTTGATAAATTATTGGCAGTATCGAAGGAGTGGAGGTATTTGCACTGGATACAATAGGGGACATTGGGGTTCAGGGTGGATATTACTGATTGTAATAAGGGCTGCATCAGGGATTGGGAAGGGAAACACTAGGCAACTAGGGTAGGGGTGTACTGTAATGTACTTGGGTATGGGGACCGCTTGCTTGTGCTGCAAGGGGCCTGCAGCAGACCCTTCTCATGCACCTGGTGTTTGTCGACGGGACAGTTTGTCCTAAGTGCATGGACTTAGGCGCCAGGACCTCCTGTACCAAAAATCTGGTGCAGGGTCCCTGGTGCACCGGCTTTGGTGTAAGCTGTTGTTTTGTTGCAGCTTGTCTGATCCTAGCCATTTTTGAGAATTGGGCCCGTAGTTTTATCTTCTGTGAGACAGTGGTGTTGGGGGGAGCTGTGTTGGTTAGCTGTATCAAGCAAAGGCAGGCTAGGCAGCCTTTCTTTTTCTGAGCAGCACTAGTGCTGTTGTAAATCAGTGTTTTGTGTGAATTTTCCATTTCTGGGGTTTGTTAATTTAGTTCAGTAGAACAGTTGAGTGAGTTTTACCAAATAATTTTGTCATTGTAGTTTGACTATATTGATTTCATTTTGTTTCTTGATTGAAGTAAGCATTTTTGTGTACACAATCATGTTGTTATAATTATCTGAGTTGTTGTGTCTGTGTGTGTGTTCCTAGTCCCTTAAATCCCGGTTGTGTACCATATGTGTAAAAACTAAAAACAAACAATATTTGTTATGTTGTTTGCTGTCTGTTACTCAGTAAAGTCTTGTAAAGTGTTGTGTAGTCTTGCATGTGTCCCCAGTCCCTTAAATCCCTATTGTGTATTGTTTCTATAAAAAAAGAACAAAAAATATTTGTGGTGTTGCTGTTGTTTACTGTCTGTGTACCCAGTAATGACTTGTAAATTGTTGTGTTGTGTTCTCTAAACCACACATATAATAAAATGCCCATAAAGAGACCCTCTGCTCATGTAGGAGTTTGCTTGGCAGTGGCGATGCTGCCAAGAAGAGCTTATTTCTGGTTCTGAAGGTACCATAAACACTAGTGATACAGGTTCATCAGGGCGGCAATGCTGGGAGTACTTGACAAGGAGTAGTTGCTGCAAGTGGGGTATTAGTGTGGTCAAATGTTTCTCAGCAAAATCTGTGGCATCAGTGTTGGTATGGGCTGGTGCTGGCAGTGTGGCGGTGGAAGAAGAGACAACAGGAACAGTCCAAAACACCCCAAAATGTCTTCTCTCTGAATGTGGTTGAAGACAGGACTTGGAGTTGTTTAATGGTCCCAGAACTGGTGTTGATGAGCCTGAGCATGACTCACACTGTGATGTGACAGATCTGAGTGTTTCTTCATGCATGGCCAGGGAATTAGATGCTGCTGAGAAGGAAATACAGGACAGTGAAAGTGAGGATAATGAGAAGGAGGAGGCTAGATCTCAGGAGGTTAGCAGTCTAGGTGGGGATGGGGATGAACTGGAGGTATTTATTTAAAAGATAGAAACCCTGTTTCCGAGTTGCACAATCCTGACACGGCTGCCTGAAACACAGTTCCCAAACATCAGAATTTGCCCACGGCAAAGTTTGTTCTATAAATTAGGGGTGTGGTGGCAAAGCCCCACCATTGGGGGTGCAGGGTAAAGCCACCAAACATGACAGAAACTTGGCTGTGGGAAAAATCCCAATGTTGGGCACCTGTGCTTTGGGCAGCCAAGGCCGGAATTGAGAAACTCAGGAAATGGAGTTTCTGTCTTCATAATATATCCAATCTGGACCCCTATGGGAACCTGAGAAAAGAAAGTAAGTGTGAGGGAGTTACAAATGGTCTCCTCAGTCCTCCAGACGTTTGCACTGTTGACCCACTAATAGTAACAGAGGATGAGTCAATGCTTGCAGCAGTGCATAAATCATGCCCAAAACACCCATTCCTAGCCTTCCGATGTCCCAGTACCCCTGTCCACCACCATGTGAAAACAAGGGCCACAAAATCCTCTAGTCTGGGATTTTTACATTCTTGACCCAGCTGATGAAACAGTGGCTATCTGCTATCTATGCTAAGTGCATGTGAGCTGTGGGCAAAAGAATAGCTACCTAGGCACTAGTGGGCAACACACACACACACACACACACACACACACACATACTCCTCAAGTGCAGGCACCTGCTATGCAGGATTAAGCACCAAACTGAAGTTGGTGCAAGGGCTTTCTCCCTTATCACCTCATTCAGCAAGGCATCTCAAAGTGGCATAAATATAGTCCTGGGTAAGATTCAGAACTGACCATGAAGGACTACTACATACATAAGAAGAAGTCTTGGTGGGGTTTCATAGTAGTGGGCAGAGTAGCAGAAGTACTGCCACAGTGCAAAGCACTTGTAAAGGTGTGCAACAGGTATAGGTTGTGTACAAGGAGGCAAAATCCTTACTACGTCATAATAGAGTCTTTTATTGTTTTTCCAACTTTTCTCCTTTACAATCCAGCAAAACATGTGTAAAGATGTGCAAAGTAGATCAAAATTGGTACAGTCTTTTGAAACAGCACGTACACAGAACAACCTTACCCCATTCCAACTAACTAGCTACTAATGCCAAGTGTCAGCCGAGGCTTCCTCAGGGGGGAGCTAAAGACACCCTGTTACAACTTTTATACACCAAAAGTGCTTGTGCATATTCTAAAATAGTTTAAATCAATCAATCCAATTGTCTCCTTAATTAAACAATGCTAATTTAATATAATACAAAATGCATTCATGAATGTAAAAATATGATGATATTCATAACAATAATAAATTATTTTGATGCTGTAACATAGATGAACTACACAGAATAACAATCCATATTTCTGAAGGTAAATAAATACCAGTTCTATTGGAGTAGTAATTGCTGTAATTAAATCAGTGAAGCAATGTCCAATAAACTTGTTTTCCTGGTTGTCTTCTGGTGCAGCTGAATTCAAACCATGGAATTCATTGCTTCATTCACAGGCATAAAGTGCCTTGAGCCAATATTTTTCAGAATTGATTTTCAGTCGAGCAGACTAAAACACAAACAAACAATTTGCATAAGTTCCAAAAATAGGTTTTTCTATATTGCTATATAGCGGGACTACTGATAGCAGAGTACTGAATATAGTCACATAACAGAGTAGATAATACAATTATTATAGATTTCATATCAATTTAAAATACATTTACATTGATGGCTGAACTTAAATTTAAGATCTAAGACATCATTAAGTCCATTAGGTTTCAAACTTTTAAGCACCAGATCCAAGCTGTTTCTAATGTGGCAGCTTGTCTCTTAAAGGAATAGCTTTCTTCCCATTCGTGGCACACTCAAGTCCCATGTATTTTAAATTCCTTGGATCTGAATTATAATAATCTCTGTAATAAATTGCAACTGGATTGTTCTCCTATACATTGATAATATTCCTGATATGTTCTAGGATTCATTTTTGACAGCTCTTTTGTCATTCCAATGTATATTTTGTCACATGAACATATTAGTGCATAAATAACATATGTGGTGCTACATGTAATGCATTTCCTGATGTCATATTTTTAATGTAATAGGATGGGTAAAAAAATTTCCCTCCAATGCATATTGGCATATGTTGCAGCACTTACATTTCCTGAATCCTTTGGAGAGTAGCAGTGGTGGTTGCAGTAGTAGCAGCAAAAGTTAGTGAAGCAAATCAACCCCAGTCCCTAAAATATCAAAATTATGTCATGCATTCATTGAGTATCTGTGAACCCCTGAGTCCAAACCTCACCCCACCATCCATGCCATCAGTGCCCAGAGCCCAGCTATTTGGTCTTTCAAGCCCCACATTCCAAAGGTGTAGACACATTGTATAGCATGTTTGAGCATCACACCAAATGCCCATCCAATCATTCAATTGTGTGTGAACTTAATTCAGCAACTGCTAAAATGCTGGCAAATGATATATTGTGATTCTCTTTGTGGAGAATGAAGTGTTCCACAGGCTGATGGCATGTGCCTGTCCAAAATGGCAGATTCCATTATGCAGCTGTTTCTCCACCCATGCCATTCTAGAACTTTACAGGACTGTGATACGCACGCAGGACATGCTCTGCAGCATTTAGCATCACAATAAATACACCTTACTATGTATAAGCGGACCAGTGGCCAAAGAGCTGGTACCTCTTATCTATGTATTACAACCCACTGGGCACAGGAACCCTGGGTGGCATTTGATGCTTGGAAGGAAAAAGAACTATACAAAGTCCAACTGTACTGCTAGCAACATTCTAGATATTTGCCAGCATGCCACAATGACAATGAGGAGTGTAACTGCCTCATACAGAGGTCAACAAATATTAGAAGTGCTCCTGACTGAAATTGATGAATGGCTGCACCCACTTTTCCTGAAACCAAATTTCATAGCAAGTGATAATGGCTCTAATGTGGTGAAATGTATCATCAATGGTGAGTTGCTCTGAGTTCCTGCCTGGCATGATGTCTTAAAGGGGAACTGTCATCAACAGGGTTTCTTAAAGTCTGAAAGTCCATAAAAAGCTAATTTGAGTGAGCTGTTGTAATTATGTGAGTCTTTGCAGTCCAGAGTTATTCATATGTAAATTAGCCTGTAATTAAGGGTTGGGGCAGCCATGTGTTTTAGGCTCCTGACAGGAAATGATGTCACCGAGGAACTTGGCCCTCCATTTACTGCAGGTTAAATAGGAAATCATCTGTTTCATTAAGTGTGTTTTAAGGTGTTATTACAACACTTTCTACATTTATAAAAAATTTTGTAGGTGCATTGAAACTAGTAAGTTATCACCTTTACATTTCAAACTGTTAGTAAAAATAATCCATCTTTAGGATTGCTTTGACCTGTAGGCTATACTGCCAGCTGATCATTAAAACTACACATCTCAAGGCTGACTCTGTGGTGTCAACTGGTATTTGGGCACCATACTGTATCAGGATATCTAAACCCTGGCTGTGTTCATGTCAGTGCAGATTTCTGGGGCTGCCACAGCACCGACCTCTGTCTTACTCCATTCTCTCTCTTAGAATTTCAGATGTGAACTCAGGTCTTCAAGATACAAATGTGGCTATGTACGCATTGGCCTGGCATCATGGGGCCAACCTTGAAATGTGTGTATTTGATTAACAGTTTGGCAGCATAGCCTAGAGGTTAAGGAAAGAGCTGTGAACATGCTTTGTTCATCCAGCAGAGTGGGTTTAATTCCAACATGCTCTACTTGTATATTGTGTGACCAGAGCAAGTCACTTATCCTCCCAGTGGCCCCAAAGCACACCCAGAAACAAGCTGTACTGTAGTTGTGTGTCTTTTTCCAGGACAAAGACAGTGAAAACAAACTGAGCATGTTGACTTGAAAAGAAAAATTAGGACACCATTAATTGTTTATTAATTCAAAAACACATAGATGGACAACATTGCTAAAACATGTATAGACGAAATGCATTATTAAAAGAGTATTTTACTTTTTTGATGAAGTTAAAAAATAAAGCTGGCCCTGTGGAGCTGAAGGCTGAGTCGCTGGTGCCTTACTCCTCGTGACTACACCGGTGACCCATGTTCTGGAATGAGCAGGGCTGCTGGGGGTTGGCAGGGATGGAGATGGATTGAACATCTGACAGACTGCTCTCTATCTCCAGGGAGGGGGGAGTTCAGTGACCGTGCATGCTTGATCACTGGTGGAGGCTGAGCTTGGCACCACAGAGTTGCTACTGCATGGAGAGGTGGTGCAAGGCAGATGTTTGACAGGGCTATGCATGAGTGTGCACAACCCCATCGCAGGTGTCACTGCATGCTACGGACTGCAGGAAAAGAAAACCAGGAGACAGTCTCCGGAGGATGACGAAGGAGTCAAGGCCCCACACCTGGCTAGCCATGGTGCGAAACATAGATCTGTTTTCGGTAGGGAGGTTCCTCTGCTGACCCCACTAGGGGGTAAGCCCTGAGCTAGTCGAATGATGGATGCCAGGGTGATGAGGCTTGACTCCCCAGACTGTGAGGGCTATGGAACGGAGGAATATAACACCATAAAAAAAAAAGTATAACATTTTCTTGCTGAAATACTTTGGATGGAATGGGATTTTCTACCATAAAGGAAACAATGAAGCTGGTTGATCCTGCCGCTTATGCCCTTCAAGCGTGTTCTTACACGCTGCAGCTCTGCCAATGGACTGCAACTTTCCAGAATGCCATTCCCATTGTAATGCAAAAAGAAAGGAAAAAAAGGAGAGACAGGCTGTGTGTATGTGTGCATATGTGTATGCACGTCTGTGTGCACGTTTTGTGTGATGTGTGTGTGTGTGTGTGTGTGTGTGTGTGTGTATCTATCTCTGAGAGAAGTGCTGCACTAAATGAACTGTGCTGAAAGGAAAAAATGATCACTATTAATTAAATAAAATAATATAGGGTGGGAGGGTGTAAAACCAGAATTTTGCACACACCCTTGGTGTGGGTGTTTTATAAACCCCTTGGACTTTGCCCTTGGGGTTAATGTAGCATCCCACACCTTGTGTGTATGTGTAACATTCTGGTTGCACCCACCCACTCATATATTATTCTATATTTTAATAATGCAGTTCTGATTATGCATGTTTTAACAATGTTGTCCATCTATGTGTTTTGCAATTAATGAACTATCAATGGTGTCCCATTTTTTTTTCTTTTCAAGTCAATTCTGGATAGAGAGAGCATAATATTTTCAGAATCATAACACATGCTCAGATAGTATTTACTGTCTTTGTCCAGGAAAGGCACACAACTACAGCTTATTTCTGGGTGTGTTTTGGACCACAGGAGGGTAAGTGACTTTTCTGGTCACACAATATACAAGAAGACCATGTTGGAATAAAAGCCCATTCTGCTGGATGAAAGAAGCTTGTTCGCAGCTCTCGGTTTTAACCTCTAGACTGTACTGTCAGCTGTAAATCAAAAATCACATTTCAAGGCTGGCCCCATGATGCCAGGCCAGTAGGTAAGTAGCAACATTTGCATCTTGTAGACCTGAGTTCACATCCGAAATTGTAAGAGAAAGGGCTGTAAGAAAGGGAATGGAATAAGACTGAAGTCAGTGTTGTGGCAGCCCCAGAAATCTGTACTGACATGAACACAGCCAGGGTTTAGAAATCCTGATATGGGGCCCCAATACCTGTTGACACCACAGAGCCAGCCTGAGAGATGTGTAGTTTTAATGATCAGTTGGCAGTATAGCCTAGAGGTTAAAGCAATCCTAAAGATGGATTACTACTACTAACAGTTTGAAATGTAAAGGCAATAACTTACTAGTTTCAATGCACATATAAAACATTTTTTATAATGTAGAAAGTGTTAATAACACCTTAAAACACACTTAATAAAACAGATGATTTCCTATTTAACCTGCAGTAAATGAAGGGCCAAGTTCCTTGGTGACATAAATCCTGTCAGGAGAGTAAAACATATGGCTGCCCCCAGCCCTTAATTACAGGCTGATTTACATATGAATAACTCTGGACTGCAAAGACTCATACATAGATATAATGGTTCACTTAAATTAGCTTTTTATGGACTTTGAGACTTAAGAAACCCTGTTGATGACAGTTCCCTTAATCTTGTAGTGTAGGAGTTTTGTCATATCCTGACATCAAGTCAGTATTGACTGTGGCCTGCAACATCTGTGCCCACATTGCTCATGCTAGAAAGGCCCATGACATCTTAGGCAGCTGCAGATCCAGAACAAGTTACCTCAGCACCATCTCAAGCTGGAAGCTGTCATGAGATGGAACTTGACACTGTACATGATCAAGCGCTTTATTTATTTATTAGAATATCGAATTACCCTTTGAGTCATAGACTCATTTCCAAAGGCTCTCATCGGATGACAAATACAAACATGACAGTAGTACAGCAAAGACAATGTTACATAACTGGTTGGACGGTAAATGTACAAACATTATTAAACAATAAAATACTTTGATGCCATCTATACAGAGTGTTAGCAAAGCAGTTAGATAAGTCTTTTGCAGTGCTAAGCAGTTACAAACATCCTTTTCAGTGAAGTAGTGCAGGCATTACAATATATTGGTGTGTACCTATACAGAGCATTAATTTTATTGGTTACATACATTCTTTGCAAAGCAGTGGTGTAGGCTTAGACACAGTGATAGCTAAGCAGAATAACAAGAGATCAGAGACATGATAGTGGGCCCTGGTGGGGTTAAGTGGAGCAGTCTTGGGTTAGACCTTATCTTGGTGTGGGCCCACTTTAGTAGCAACTGGCTGTGGTTTGAAATGCAGGACGGACGAGCGGCAGGTGTATTTGCCATAGAGGTGATTTTGAGGGCCACTTTGAGCGGGCCAAGCTTGGTATGGGTAGTGACCGAGGATGGTAGGGCATTATACCAGGCAGGGTCTGTGACTGGAATGATCTCTGGGCAAGCTTAGTCCTGATCCTGGGGATGGCCAGTGTTATTGTGTCTGTTCTGCGTGTATGGAATTTGGGGGCTAGGGGCAAGGAGGATGACACTCTGAGGGTATCTGCCCTCAGGAGGGATTTTAGGCCATGAAGCTTGCTCAGAACTGGAGCCTTTCAAGGTTGAGGATTTGGGCACGGTCATAGAGGGTGCAGGTGTTGGTCATGCTATCAGCCTCTGACAGAGTCTGCAGGCTTTGTTGATGGCTACTTTAATCTTGTTGAGAGCAGTGGTGTTAGTGGCGGCATAGACCAGTATGCCGTAGTCTCACCAATGACATAACAGATGAGGTGATGGTTAGATGTAGGGCTTCAGGGGTAGACAGTCCCTGTGTCAGTAGAGAAGCCAATTTGGGCATTCATCATTGTTGCAGGTGTCTGATGTGGCCCTGAGAAGGAGAGAGCAGGGTCGAATGTGATACCAATGTATTTATAAGATGAGACCTGTTCTAGGGGTGATGTGAGCTGGACAGGATCTTCAGTTGGGCATTTTTAGTTTGCTTTGGTGGTGCAAACAGCATGGTTTTAGTTTTTTCTGGTATAGTACTAGCTTGTGCTCAGCAAACCATTGCTCAGCTTGGCTGAATGAGTGCTGCAGTGAGGCCTGCTGGTTGGCAGGGTTTGCATGGGAGGCACAGAGGACGGTGTCATCTGCATATAGAAGTATCTTGCCAGAGCACGAGGTGTGAAACATATTCAGAAACAGGCTAAAAAGTAATAGCCCTAGGATGGAACCCTGTGGGACTTCAGAGCGGGTGTGGCAGGTGCTGGATACAGTATTATTTATCCTGACACATTGCTTCCTGGAGGTCAAATAGCTGGCAAACCAGTTTAGAGTACCTTGAGAGAGGCCCGTGTGCATCAGGGTGTTCAGCAGGAGGGTGACTAACCATGTCAAAAGCCTTGGACAGGTCAATGAACACGGCCCCTGCCAGCTGTCCCTTGTCTAGGGTGGAGTGAATGTAGTTCGAGAATTCAATGAGAGACTAGTGTTGTGTCCGACTTGGAACCCGCGTGCTCCACACACAGCAGGTTATGAGTTTCAAGGTAATTGGTCAGGTTGGTCTGCCACTGCCTTTCCAGGGCCTTGAACAGTGGGGAGAATGGAGATTGTGCGATAGTTCCCTGGGAGTAGTAGATCCCCAGCTTTGTGGATGGACGTACAACCACATTTTTCCATTTGCTGGGGAACTGTCCAAGGCGGAGAGAGCAGTTTAGTAGGGCAGTTAGTGGGAGAAGCAGTGTGTCCAGGACCAGATGGAGAAGTTTGATGTCTAGAGGGTCATTAAGGGGCTGGTGCCATTCAGGGCCTTGATCAGATAGGGTTTGGCTTCCCGGGGAGATGGTCCAGAGATAGAAAAGGGGCGAGGAGGAGGGTGGTCTTGGCTGGGTGTGGGGTCGAAGAAATTGGGAGGGATCACAGAGCCTAGGTCTGTAAAGTTGGAGTTGAGAGTAGTGGCAATTTGTTTTGGGTCAGTGGTGACTGAGCCATTTGTGGAGGATCTGGGGGTCACAGCTTTCCATTTAGTGTTTTATATTGTCCCAAAATTTGAGTGATGAGCCCCAGGTGGCAGTCAGGGTGGCTTCTGTAATGCTCGGCTTTTGCTTTGCAGATGGCCCCGTGCATTTATTCTGTTCTGCATGGTAGGCTTGTCCTGTGGGGGTTTGTCTGATTCATTTGCCTTATACCAAAGATTGTCACGATTTGAGCTGCTGAAGGAGGGATGGGTAATCCAGGGCAATTTGCCTCTTGAGGTGGGTCTTTTAGGAAGTGAAGGTGTCGAGGCTAGGTGAAGGTGCTGTTGAAGTATTGTAGTGCTGCATCCACAGAGGTAGCCTGGTATATAGGAGACCAGTCGCAGTGAGCTAGGTGATGCTTGAGGTTCTGTAAGACTTCTGGGGTGGAGGTGGTGATGGAGCATGGTGGTGGTGGGGTGGCAGGTTACTTGGCCGTCCATGTGAAGATTACTGGAGAGTGGTCACTGAGAGAGTTAGGGAAGACCATAACATCCTCGATTTTATGTGGGCGTGTTAGTTAGTACAATGTCCAGCAAGGCTTGTATCCCAGTGGTTGAGTTGTACCTTGTGGGTTGGGTCACCATCTGGTGGAGGTCAAGGGCTGAGGGCATCCTGGAGGTGGTTGTGGATGCAGCCAGCTAATTTAGGTTCAGATCACCCAGAAAGAGGTGTTCTGACTTGTGATGAAGGCTTGCAATGTATTCTGACAGGGAGATGAGTGTGGGTTTGCTTGCGGGTAGTATATAGCTACAGTGATTATGATAAGGACCTTGAGGGTCAGATGAGACCCTTCATGGACATGGCTTGGGCACCATGATCTAGTGTAGGTGGGGGATGGCTTGTGCTAGTCAGGTGTCCCGCAGGTATATTGCACATCCTCCAACCCTCTTGCCCACTCTGTCTAGTCTGAGGAGCGAGTAGCCTGGAAGGGAGACGAGGGAGTCAGGGTTTTCTTTGAAAGCCATGTCTCAACCATTGTGAGGATGTCAGGTTGATGCCTGGTGACCCAGCATTGCAGTGCAGCCATTTTGATAAGTATGCTGCATATGTTCATGGACCCTAGGCAGAGGCCCGTGGTTGGCTGTGGGTGCATCGGCACGCAGGAACCTGAGCCAGGGTTGGGGTGATATTTCCAGATAAGTAAAGGAGGAGGGAAATAATTCTAAGTAGGGGCAGTCGCTCTCTTCAGCGGCAGTAGTGTGTTAGGCTTTAGGTGCCACACAAGGTGGTGATGCCGGAATAGCGATCGAGCCGGATGGTGGGATCGCAATGGAAATAGGGCAGCCATGGTGAGCAGGTAAGATTGCTGGAGAGGTGTGTGTGTTGGTGGGGGGGTGGGTGGTACTGAGTGGTGGGGAGAGGTTGTGGCACTGAGTGGTGGAGATGGTGTGGTCATGCCTAGCGACATTAGTATGATCAATGTATAAGAGATCCCTACTGACGTACTGAAATGTGCCAACCACTTTGGAGTCGTGGGTAGTTTCCTGGACTTTGGTGCAAAGGTGCAAGGTCAAGCCCCAGGTCTGAAACTTGGTGGTGCCAATGTATGTAGGAGCACAGGGTGAAATGCGATCCAAAAATATGTGGCAAGGGAGCTTTACAGCAAGGGCCAGCAGTGATACCTAGAGGGCACTTTGGTACTGCAAGCAGGGCTGTGGAATTTGGGCTTGGAGGATAAAAGTGGAGGAGTAGAGAAAGTCAGCATTAGCCTGCCTGGTGGCGCTGAGGGTTGAGGCACTGGACGCTGCACCTCATACCACACCGCGACCCGGGTTCGGGACCAGACTCAGGTCAACAGGGGTCGGCGGGAGGGAGAAGGATTGAGTGCCCAATGGCAGCTGTCCTTTCCGGGAGAGGCGTACTCTCTGCTGTGATACCGCTACCTGCTGGGGGAACCTCAGGATGGTCGGTGCAGCTGGGGAGGCACTTACACAAGGGTAGACGCTTGGCAGGGGACCGGCTTCAACATGCTGCTCTATGCACGCCGGCAGCCTTGTCCCCATTGCAAGCCAACGTTAGGGAGGGATCCACCAGAACACCAGGAAATACTCTGCCTGGTTCTAGGCGACAAGCCTCAGCGCTGGTTCTGAGGCAGCACCCAAGAAGCAGACTCTGCTGTGCGCATCCCAAACAATGCTCAGAGGGAGATATGGGAACTCACTACCCTGCCCGGAGGGTAATCCGAGGCCCTGAAGGTACGTGGTAGCATTAGACTTCAGGGCGACTCCTGGAGGAGGCTGCAGATTGGGACCTACGAGGAAGCTATGAGAGAGTGATCAGTGGCAGCAGTAGGAGGATAAAGAAAGAGTAAAAAAAAAAGAGAAAGTCAGCATTAGAGGAGACTAGAGAGGCAGGAAGTTGTACAAGTAGTACAAAGCCATCTCTAAATACCTGCTGCTGCACATAAGCTGTGACAGTTCTGGAGCATTAATATCTCACAACCAAGCAATGGCAACTTATGGATGACCTGATTATGATTCTGAGGCTATCTGAACATGTCACACAGATAGTGAGTGGGACATTGCCTCTATCAGTCAGGCCATCCTACTTCTAAGGGTGCTGAGGCGGCCTTGGTAACTGTACAGTGTTAGTGGCAGATGGAGACAGAGCAAGCTGTGCATTAAAGGAACGCATGCTGCAAATATTAGACTGCAATACAAATATTTCCAGCATTCTGCAATCTCCCAGTTTTGGAACTGCCACCATGCTGGATCCATGATATAAAGGGCCTGTCATCAATAATTAAAGGTGGGCACAGTCAGGTACAAAATCTAAGTGATCGGCTCATAAGACAGATTCATGGGCACAGATGTCATTGTCACAGTTATGTAAGGCACAGCATGACAGTGATGACACACCAGGTATTGGTACCACCTCAGTTAAGCAGGCTAAAAACAGGGCTGTTCACAGGACAAATGACCATGAATCCACTTTTAGGTGCTTTGTCCCAGGTAGGAATTGCAGACATGGAGGAAACGGAGAAACATGCTGATGAGTCAGCAGGATTGTGTGCAGCACATGGTGGATGCATATCTGGCAGAGAACAGGCACCTGAACATATTGGAAGAGCCTCTGCTGTACTGGAGTAGCACGTTGACTAAGTGACCAGCCCTGACCTCCATAGCAGTGAACTATCTGAGCTGTCTACCCTCTACTGTAAGTGTGGAGGGAAGAAACACAGTAGGAGGAGGACAGGGTAGTGTATCTAGATAAACAGAGGGAGGCAGGAAAGCAGTTAGGAACGCAAAGGCACAAACAGAGGAAAAATAGCACAGGAGGTAAAAAAAGAGACAATACTTTTACAGGCACGTTGGTGAAAGGAGAAAACCAGGGTGGGATAGTAAGGCTTAAAGGGAAGAAGGAGAATGTGTGAAGGAGACTTGGAAAAGCATCAATACTGAACAAACATTTTTGTTCTGTATTCCTAGAAGAAGAAAGTGAGGGACTACAGTTAGGCAACATGAACAAATATGGGAGGGACATGGACACTAGTCCATTTACAGATGAGAGAGCCCTAAAAGAACTCACAAAACTGAAAGTGGATGAAGCAATGGGACTGGATGGGATACATCCTAGAATATTAAGGAATGTAGGGGGTGCTGGAGGCACCACTGGAAGCCCTGTTCAATGAGTCACTCAATATGGAAGTGGTCCTGGAGGACTGGAGGAAGGCATATGTAGTCCGCTTCACGAAGTGGCTGGAAACTACAGACCAGTTGGCTCACCTCAATAGTGGGGAAGATTATGGAATCACTACTTAAACAAAGGATCGTGGAACATGTTGAATCCAGCGGAGCACAGGATCCAAGACAACATGTATTCACAGCAGGAAAGTAATATCAAACAAATCTAATTTATTTATTTGACTGGGTAGCTAAGGTTGTAGATGGGGAGTGGTGGATGTGGCCTACCTGGATTTCAGTAAGGTCTTTCAATACTGTTCCACATAGAATATTGTGAACAAACTGGGCAGCCTGGGAGTGGGTCACAAGGTGTTAAACTAAGTTAGGAACTGGTGGAGTAATAGAAGGCAGTGGGTCATGGTAAATGGTGCTCAATCTGAGGAAAACAGGGTGACCAGTGAGGTGCCATAGGGATCAGTCCTGGGCCCAGTCCTGTTTAATGTCTTCATAAGTGACATTGTGGTGGGGCTGAGGAAGGTGTGCTTTTGCAGATGACACTAAAATCTGCAACAGGGTAGACACTCTGGGAGGTGGAAAAAATTAGTAGGGACCTAGGTATACTGAAGGAATGGTCAAGAATGTGGCAGCTGAGATTTTATTCGAAAAGTGCAAAATCATGCATTTGGGTGCAAGAACCCAGCAGAAGATTTCATAATGGGGGACTAATAGTCACCAAACAGGAAAGGGATTTGGGGTAATCATATCTGATGACCTAAAGGTTGTGAAACAATGTGTCAAGGCTGTGGGGAGAGCCAGTGGATGCTGGAGTGCATAGGGAGAGGTATCACTAGCAGAAGGAAAGAGGTGGTGATGCCACTGTACAGATCATTGTTGGGGCCTCATTTGGAATACGGTGTCCAGTTTTGGAAGCTGCATCTCCGTATGATGTAGACAGGATGGTGGCAGTTCAAAGAAGAGCAATGAAGATGGTGCAGGGCCTACACCAAAAGTCATATGAGGAGATACTGGGAGACCTCAATATGTATATCCTGAAGGAGAGGACAGAAAGGGGAGATATGCTAGAAACCTACAGATATCCAAAAGGCATAAATAGGGTGCCAGAGGTAGCATCTTTCAGAAAAGGAGATGTCCAGGAGTGAGTGGGCATGACATGAAGTTGGAAGGGGTAGATTAAGGGTAGCATGAGGAAGTATTTCTTCACAGAAAGGGTGGTGGATGCATGGAATAGACTCCCAGCAGAGGTGGTGGGGCAAACACAGTGGGGAATTCAAGCATGCATGGGACAGGCATGGGGAACCCAAGCTATAGAAACGAGGAGGTAAAGCCAGAGTTCAAATAGGGTCTGCGGCTTTATATTAGGCAGGAAAATGGGCAGGCTAGATGGGCTTAGTGGTCCTTATCTGCTGTCAAATTCTGTTTCTATGTATTCAGTTCAGTGGGGCCATTGTGCAGGACAGGCATACAAATCTATCACCTAGAAATGTTTGCATGCTAACATTTATTAAAATGAATGAAGGGCACACTCCATGTAAGACAAGTATGTCTGTATTTGCACCATAGGATGGCAGTGTGATTAAGATGAAACAGAGCAGCACGGTGGCATCAACAAACTGTTTTTCAGTGAGGTGGATGGGGCAGTTATGAAGAAAGAATTCCCAAGAGGTGACAACCCAGTCTGGAAGACTGTGAGGGTTGCTTCCTGATGATAATGATGATGATGATGATGACGATGGTAGAGAGCATAAACCCAAAAATGTTTTAGATCTCACCTTTCTTCCTTATAAATGTAATGCTTTCTTTTATGATTGAATTTTTCCCTGACAATATTTTCCCGATGTTGTGCCACACTTCTATGAATCCATCTGATTAACACCATAATCACTATCTGCCCTCTCATATGTGATACCTGCCCAAAGACACAGTTTAAACATTTTGGCAACTGCCTCACCCAGCCAGCATACCACACATCCTGTTAGCTAGCACCTAGCTGTCCTGTGAGCAATACCACTAGCCAGCTTATAAGCCATCCTGCCACTGCCAGAAATCCCACCAGCCAGCCTGTTTGCCATCCCACCAGCAATCCCACCAGCCATCCTGAAGCCCTCCTGTCAGCTATCCCACCAGCCATCCTGTAAGCTATCCCACCAGCAATCCCAACAGCCAGTGTATCAGCCATCCCACCAACCAGACCACCACCACCTGCCAAGCTGAAGCCAGACTTCAAACTGAGCTTCCAGCCACAGAACAACTCCTTCAAGGCAGCAACACCTGAAGTACTGCAAAGGCCAAGCTTGTATGCTGTAAAGGTGTTACTGTCATTCTTGTTCACAGTACTGCTCCTTGAAAGTGCCTCAGTGATTATCGCAGAGGAGGAGGAGGAGTGGCCTCCACCTTCCTTCCAAGACATTGAAATGTGTTTTTTCACTATTGTCTCCTCTCATGTTAGACAGCACACCAGAATCCACAGAGCAAAGAGTCAAAGACATGTCTTCCTGCACTGTAACATTGTGCCAGCACATGGCACGGCCATCACTAACTTGATGATAAGTATCTGACATTATTTTTTTCTGATCCTAAGTTTTCATCTTATCTATTTCCTTCCACAGGTAAACAGTTACAGAGTGGTTATGCCAAGTCAGGCTAAATAATGTCTCTTTCTTCCCAGGTGACAGGTTCAGATTCAGAATGAGTGACATGAGGAGACAATGAATCTTTCATATAGTCACAATGGTAGCAAAGTCAGGCTAACATTTTTTTTTTTCACAGGTGACACAGAAGGGAAGACTTGGAGACAGTTGACAATGTATATACTGTCTGTGTGGTTAGTCATCCATAGTAGCCACATTAGTTAGGTTTACATAATTTCCTTGTCTTCAGAGGTCCCTCCTCTCATGGCATGGTATGTTCTCATCCAGCAAGCAAGAGTTTTCATCCTCCACTTCTTGTGTCTGGGGAACCTTCCTTCCATGCTAAGGCCAGGCCATCATCTATGTGATGACAGGTATCCTTTATAAAGTTATTTTCTGTTCCAATTTTTTTATTTGTTTTCCTTTCACAGGTGTACTGTAACCCAGTGTGAAGCATACTACAGTGTCTAAAATAAGTAATTTGTATTTTGTCTTCACATCAGGTTTAACTGTGATACATCATGCCCTCAAAATGAATACCTCTTCCTTCTACAGCAAGCAAGCCAATGCCATCTGGTACTTCTGGAGCTCATGTTGCTGTGGTCAGCCTTGCCAACTAATGCTGATTGGACTTTGTCATACTCAAACACTGTATGTGGTGTACATCATCATGTCCTCTGCTGTGTATCATCATGTAAAACAGTCCTCCAACTGACTTTGCTGCCTCATTGTACAATTTGCAATTCTCTTGCATATGGGAATACCTGAAATGAGAGAAATAGAAGACAACAGTTATCATGATTCTGGACCTATGGCTATGGTCCTATAATGTCCCTACTCAATGGTCTATGTTTTATTGCTCTCATGACAATGTACTCCATACCCTTGATTACTGTGTAGAAAACCCTCTACTGTAACCTAGTCACTGTCTTATCTATTACTGCCTAAATAGTCTGAATTTAATATGTACTTGTTCACCACTGTAATCTAGCCACTGTCTTATCTATTACCATCTAAACAGTCTGAATTTATTATGTACTTGCTTACCTTGTAAGCTGTGTTGTATCTTGTATTTCCTAAGTACTTTGTCACAAATATCTGTATTAATCTCGGTCGCCTCTGAAAAAGGGACCTCTGGTCTCAGTGGGCCTACCCGGTTACCAAATAAAATAAAAATAAATAAATACATAAATGAGTAAACTCATTGAAAAGGTTGTATCAATCCAAACAATCAATTATCTCCAAGACCATAGCCTTCTCTCAGATGCCCAACATGGTTTTAGTAGAGGCCACAGTACCACTACTGCCCTTCTGAAATTTACCAATGATGCTAAACTTGCTATGGAGAATGGCCAACTAACAGGTGCTGTTTTTATCAACCTTATCAAGGCCTTTGACCTGGTAGATTATTCTCATCTCCAGCTAAGCCCTTCTCTGTGTTCTCCTCCAAGTAATCGCTGTTATTGTGGCTACCTTTCTGATAGGCAACGATTTGTTAAATTCAACTCAGGCATATCTGCTCTCTCCACTACTAACATGGGCAAGCCCCAAGGATCTATCCTTACCCCATCCTCTTTACTATCTTTATCAATGACTTACCTTAATGCCTTGTCTTGCTCTTTTCTACTTTGCCAATGACTTAGTTCTATGCTCTAGTTTGATAACCTTATTGACCTCAACTCTACCTTCACTCTGAATTCCAAAGAATACACTCCCGGTTAAGATACAAACTATTACTCAGCTCCAGCAAAACCTGTTATATGTTGTTTGGCTTCCTGCTAGGCTAAGAATGTGCATGGGACAACTATCTATCTCAAACCTTAATGGCACATTTCTTGATAATGCTACCAACTTTAAATACCTTGAGAGCACCCTTGACCCTTCTCTTCACTTTGTCCATTACATTGCAAACACGTACAGATCAGTTAACCTCACACTTGGCATTGCTTTAAATCTAGCTATGCCCTTACTCCCACTGCTAAGATGGCCATTGCTCAGGGTGTACTCCTCCCATCTTACCTATGGATCTGCTATTTATGTAAATACTGCTAAAAGCTCATCTACACAGTTGGGACACCACCCACAGTACAGTATAATAATAATTGTCATTTCATGCTATCTTTACATCATCTCACACACTGCTGTAGGCTTTATAGTGGATTAAATTGGCTATTCCCTCAAGCTTAGCATTCATATCCTTGGTACTATTATGGATAAAATTGTCAGACCTGGTGTATCCTGCTCTCTTGCCTCTCTGTTGTCTCCTCCCAACCTCTACTACCCCTCTGCTCTGGTGAACAGTCCTCACTAATTATCCTCATATGTCATAGTACCATGGGCTCCCAGGCCTTTTCCCACTTTTGCTCCTAAAGTTTGTAACTCTTTACCAGTGAATATCCAACTTGCTCCTCCCATTACTGCTTCAATAGGGAATTGCACCGCCACCTCCCTATCTCTCATCCTTGCACCTGCTCTCACCTATAAGAGGCTCCTGTTCAAAATTTATTGATTTCAAATTGAGATTAAATTATCTCTTTTGCAATTGAATCCACATTTAACATAACATCACATAAACAGGCATACATACATAATTTCAGTTTCAATATAATATTGATTAATTTTAGTTATACACAAACCCAAATATCAATAATTTATCCATAACAATTACAGTGTTTGCTATATAAAGTCATTAAAAAGATTTAAAATGATTAAATGGTAACAATACTGTGCATTTCCACCTTTGGATATTAGTTCCCAAGTTTTAGGCACTAAATTTGAAATTCTTTCATCACCAAATTTTGTTCTGGTTCTAGATCTAATAAAACCTTTCGGACAGAAGATCTTAAATTATATTGACTCTGTATTCTTACTTGCAATATATTTAACAAAAAAATAGGCAATGACCGTTGTACAAACTTATACACAAATAAATTCTAATGATAATCTCCTATCAAATAATGAAAGAAGACCGAATTTTGATATAGCACAAAACAATGAGTTCTAAAGGAAGATTTGTTATAAATCTCAATGCACTATTAAAGAGAACATCCAAGGAACAGCAATGATTTTTTTGCATTTTTATAAATTATATCACCATAGTCTAATATTGGTAAAATAAGGCAGAAACCAATAATTTCTGAATCTTTAAACTAAAAGAGTTCTGTCCCTATAAAAGAAACTCAGAAGTCTCTTCAGTCTCATTGACATAGACATTATATGCAATTCAAAAGTCAAATTTTGATCTAGTATAACTCCTAAATATTTATAGGAGTTTACTCTTTCTATGTCAATTGCTGATAAAGATCTAAGCTCCTTTATAGTTGAATCTTTAAAATCTTTTCTACCAAACATCATCCACTGTGTTTTTTTCTCATTCAGAAGCAATCTCAAATTAACAAGTTCCCTCTGTATTTTTATTAAAATCTTGTTGCAAAACAACCATTGCCGTATCCACATCATCACTCATGGTGTACAAATTGTATCATCCGCATAAAGTTGTATACAAGTTTTAGGTGAACAATAATTTGGTAAATCATTTATATATAATAGAAAAATGAGGGGCCAAGCACAGACCCTGAGGTACCCTATTTAATAGGGTAGCTGATGTTGAACACATACCTCCTATTTTAACAGATTGTAATCTCCCAATCAAATAGCTATGAAACCGACCTAATGCTGGAATACCTAATCCAACATTTTTAACTGATTAAGTAATATAATATGATGAACTGTGTCAAATGCCTTCGACAAATCCAGAAATAATGATGGAACTTCCTGTTTTTTGTCAGCATTCAACAGGTCATCAACTACCTATAAAATTGTATATGTAGTATTATGCCCTTTCTAAATCCTGATTGTAAATGTGTTATTATATTATACTTAATAAGATAATTAGTTAATTGAATACTCACAAGTTTTCAAGTATTTTTGCACATATTGGTAATACTGAAATTGGCCTATAAGATCCTGGGTTTGATAGGTCACCCCTTTAAATACTGGAGTAACAAAAGCTGTTTTCAGATCAATTGGTAATTCACAACTATCCAAAGAAAATTAAAATATATGTAAGATGAGGTGCTAATAATTCAGCTGCCAATTTCAGAAAAAAGGGATCTCATCACATCCAGGACCTTTTCTAATACTCAAAGTCTGTAACTGTTTTTAACATCATATAATTGAATTGGACTAAATGAAACACAGTTGTTGAAGTCCATGACCAAAATCAATATCCAAAATAGGAGGAGAAGTCTGGATGCATTTTATTAAATGCATCACCAGCAGAGACAAAAAAGAATTCAATACATTTATCTTGTCAACATCCATCACAAAGTTTTCCTTCAAATGACAAAGATGTTGGCAAGTTAACTGAACCTTGACTCTTCATCAAATTTATGCCTTCCATAGTGCACATGGATTTTTTCTGATAAGGAGAAATAATCTTCATAATATTTCCTTTTTGTTTCCTAATATTTTTAGTACAATTATTTCTAACGACCTTAAATGCCAAGATATCTTTAATTTCCTTAGTAATTTTAGCTATATGCCATAATTTTGATTTTTTTATTAAATCCTTCAATTCTTGTGTTATCCAAGGCACTTTTTCTTTTATTTACATTTTTAATTTAAGGGGTATGTTTATTTATAACTTTCACAAGAGACCATTTAAAGAAAAGCTACGCTGTGTATACATCTGGGCAAGTATACATTAAATTCCATTGAATTTTGCCACATCATTTAAGTATGCCTGTTCATTAAAATGATTAAACATCCTTACATAAATAAATTGTGATTGTCATTTCTCCATCTGAGTGTCCCTAATACAAGAAATGTAACAGTGATCACTCACATCATTTTCATGAACTGCTGATATATATCTTTCAGGTCTATTTGTAAATATTAAATCCAATAAAGTATGTTTTTCATTATTTCATTTATGTAGTCGAGTAGGTATATTAATCAATTGCTGTAAATTAAGAGCTGCAAACTGATTTAGAATCATTAATTGAGGAATTAACATATTCCAATTAAAATCTCCAAGCAATACTGTCTCACAATTTATAAAGGATCAATATGTTCACACAAAGTTTGTAATGCAAAACTTTTAGCAGATGGGGTCTATAACAGACCATAATATTTAATAAGAGACCTGTATTTCCTTGTATTTGTACAACTAACAAGTCCAATTGATCTGGAAATGTTTTGCAAGTTTCAACTGACCCTTATATATGTTATTTAAATACAACATAACCCCCCTTTTGCCTATCCTGCCTAAAAACATTGTAATTCTTATGGATACATCAACATCTTTGATTTTAGATGACAGCCAAGTTTCTTAAAGCTAATACATCTGGTTTAAATGTTTCAACTTGAGTTCTTATTATATCCAATTTGGGTAACGACTTCTAACATTTAGTGTAAAACCCAAATTTTTCCTTTCCCAAAATCAACCAAAGAATAGTCATTTCCCAACTGAGACCGGGTTCACATGTACATCACCAGAGATCAGCAAACTAATCAATATCAATTTCCTAATCCATATAAACTTTTTTGAATATATTTTCAATTTTTGTGTATCTCTAGTATGTTTATAGTGCATCTCAGGTGCACACATGTGAAACCACAGCCCTCAGTTAATACTAAAACAAAGCTCTCAGTCAAATCTCTACATATACATTGGGAAGAAAGATCTCATTTCCTACAAATTGTATGGGAACATAATTCCCATTAGGGTTATCCTTCCCACATACACAGTATTGCTAATAAAACTACCAGTATAACACACATGATAACAGCGTATATACCTCTAAAAGTCTAATAAAACAAACTGAATTATCAAACATGCAATTTATACTTTAAAAATAAAACAAAGACTGCTGCAGTGTAAAATTTTCTCTTCCAAGTGGCGCTTATGCCACCAATGCCACGCAACTGCGTCAAGGCAGTAGCAGCGCAAGATTTAAATAGCTGCTCTGTCCTCCTCCCAGTGCGACAGATTCTGTCTGCTGACCTCACAGCTGAATCAGCTTCAGCAGACAGCAGGATGTAACAAGCACTCAGGCTGAGCAATGGCACAGTTCACAAACTAGCTGGATGACACAGTTACTGCAGCTTTCTTACACAGCAGTTGTAGCGCTAAAAGATGTACCTGGTCAGTGAAATAGCAGCAAAGGTTTAAATAGCTGCTCTGCCCTCCTCCCAGTGCGATGTAGATGCTGTCTGCTGCTCCTCACAGCTGAATCAGCTTCAGCAGACTGCAGGATGTAACAAGCACTCAGGTTGAGCAATGGCACAGTTCACAAACTAGCTGGATGACACAGTTACTGCAGCTTTCATTTATACAGCAGTTGTAGAAAGCAAAGAATGTACCTGGTCAGTGAAATAGCAGGAACAGGTTTAAATAGCTGCTCTGCCCCTCCTTCCAGTGCGATGTAGATGCTGTCTGCTGCCCCTCACAGCTGAATCCGCTTCAGCAGACTGCAGGATATAACAAGCACTCAGGTTGAGCAATGGCACAGTTCACAAACTAGCTGGATGACACAGTTACTGCAACTTTCATTTACACAGCAGTTGTAGCACTAAAAGATGTACCTGGTCAGTTACCTCTTGCCACATAGATCCTTACTGTAGAACTTGTTGCACTTATGTCTGTTGCCTCATCTTTGTCCTTACCTCTGCTTTGCTGCTACCTTGACCTACTGCTCTGACCTCTGCTATTACCCAACTTGTGCTGTACCTACCTCTTAACTGCCTACTAAATCTTCCTCTACTACCTTATCAGCCTCATTTCTTGTGCTAAGTTATTTCTTTAGGAATCATTTCACTTAAATACCTTGTTTACTTTGTCAAAATATACAACATACTGTTATAATACAGTTATCTTGCAAATATGTTACCTTGATTTTATTTGTACATTGTATAGTCTTATTATTGTGCTGTATTAATTCTTTACTTGTCACCTGTATTTTGTACTTGAATTCATTGTACATTCCCAGCCATTATGTGGAGTGTTGTTAATTTTCATTATTCTTGCATTTTACTTGTATTTTCATGTTCATTTAACTTCTCTGTGCCTATAAGCTTTTGCACTGTAATATTCAAATTATCTCTATTTGTATGTTATTTTTGTGCATTATTATGTTATCTAATGCTTTGTACTTTCCGAGTTGTGCTTGAAAACAGGCATATTTAATGTCTAGTGCATTTATCCAGTTACTAAAACAAATCAATCAATCAATCAATAACTAAAAGAAAAACTACTTACCTTCCCATGCTACACAAGAGTCCAAAATTAAATAACCATGGGCAACATCCATGCAGCAGCAGCACTGAATCACCACAGTGATAATACCTGCAAAGAAAGAAACAGTGATAAGAGATGTTTAGAAATACAATGCTTTAAAATACCCTCCCATACCCACAGAACCCCAAAATAGAAAAATACAATACATAAGTACCTTTGCTGGCATGTCTGTTCAGCCCCACCAGCTATTACCATCATCATTATCATTATCATCATCAGCAGCAGCAGCAGCATTTTGGACTTGTGGGAGTACTTCTTATTTCTGTTTGTCATGAGAATTTTCCAAGGCAAAACTATGAACTTTCCTTTCCTCGGCACTGAAGTGCATCTGCCTGGTAGTTGTTGGCAGTCACAAAACACAGCAACAGCAGCACCTACAGTAGCAACAGCAAAGCATTTTGGATTTGGGAGAGCCCTTCACATTTCTGAACATCATGAGAATTTTCCAAGACAAGACAATTAACTTTTTCCCCTGAGCACTCATGTGCATCTTCCTGACAGTTGTTGACATTTGCACAGCACAGCAGTACCTAGCAGCAACAAAGCATTTAAATTTCCAGTTACATAGTATGAACTAGGGTTTGGCAGCATGATGTAGCAGCCTGCACAATTTTTACCACAATTGACAACTATGATTCTATTCAGGGAGAAGAGAATTTATGTAAATTGTGATTTAGGCACACTTCACAGTAACTGAGTAGCACAACAACTGTGTTAGGGCACTCCACAAACACACAACATAGTACCATGTAACGGTACCTGTAGCAGACTGTGACATATTTATTCTGGTAACTGAGAAAAATTAAGGAAAGAGACAGGCAGCTAGAGACATGAAAGTTAGACAAGACATAATAGGTTGGAATTAAGGAAATATAACTTAAGACAGTAACAACAGTGCAGAATGAAACAGATATAAAGAAAGTGAAGCAACACAGACAGACTTTTAAGATAGAATATGTTTTGTATTATTAGAGAAGAGAATCAAATGATTTAGGGCCTTTAAGGGCACTTGTACAATGAGCGTCTGAAGCGTTAAATATGTTCTCATTGGAGACAAGAAGGGAGAGGGGGATATGATTGAAACATACATGTCCCGGAGAGGAATAAATAAGGTGCCATCCTCTGACTTGTTCAACAGAGTTTCCAACTCAAATACTAGAGGACATGAGTGGAAGCTGTGTGGAGGAAGCTCAAGAAGGAGCTTAGGAAACACTATTTTACAGAAAGAGTCATGTAACCATAGAATAAACTACCAGCTGAGGTAGTGGAAGAAAAGTTTGTGACATCATTCAGATTGGGACTGGATAGGGCTAATGTGAGATCCAAAGCAACAGGAGCAGTAGGAAGCATTAGGCAGAAGGGGGTTAGGTCCTGGGATTAGTGGTGGGCGAAGTGGCCCAATTCGCTCTGCAAATGATCCATGGAGTGAAGGTGAAGTCGCTGGAGTGTTCAACGCCAAGTGGAGTACTGTATATTATTGGTAATGCAAAGTCCATTGAAAACAATGACTTTGCATTACCTCTGCCTTCCAAAACCACTACTTCACCAATTCTTAAGGTGAAGTACATTGAAATAATGTACTCTGCCTCACTTCACCTTATTTGTAAGCTCCAAAGGCGAATTTTGCAGTGATTCATGGGATTCAGGTCACATGGGCTCCAGATTGTTCTGCACAGACTCAGTTTGGGGTAGTGTGTGTATGAAGCTGTAGGAGACAATTTGCTCTGAGAGCTCTGTGATTAAACCTTCCAAAAGCCGTTAAAAAGCCTTTTGGGGTAATTTGTTTTGCTGAAACTTTAGTTCATTGATTATAGGAAACCCTCCTGTGCTCATATCATTGAGTGTTGATTGTTTATGTTTGGATTTTGAATGTTAATGTACAATATTCAGTCTGTGTACTGAGAGACAGTGGAAGTATGCTTTGGGGAGGGGCGTATCTGTGGTGTAGGTAGATTAACTTGGAGAAAAGACAGTGCTTTCTGTTTTGGTGATATTTTTCTTGTATAACTGTGTTAATGTACACAGTAATATTATCAATAATTCTTGCCCTTTTTGCTGATTGTTGTGGTGCAACAGTGCATAATTTTAGTTTGTTTAAAATATGTGGTTATATTACTGAAGTTTTCAATTTGCTACACATTACTTAGTGTGTGTGAGTATGTGTGACGCGTGTCATCAAATCAGACACCTTTTATTGTGCCACATAATTTCAGCAATGTGAACCTGCTATCCACTGCAGCTGTGTAATTTTGTACTTTTGTGGTATATTTACTAGTACTAGTGATTGTTACTACAGCAGTGTAGTATACTGCCCTCCTTGGGGCCTGCCCCAACCGCAAAGGAATTCTTTTCCAGATTTGAATTTCTGATGATGAGCACCAGTTAGATGTTGTGTCTTTGCATCTGCATCTCTTCAGTGCACAGCGCAATCTTAATCTGTCTGTGCATTTGCATCTCTTTAGGGCCCAATCTCCATCTCTAACTTAAGTCACAGTTGTTTCTTTGGCTTCCTTCAGAGTATTGGACAGGTGTGGTGCATAATTCTGCATGCACATTATACTCCTTAATATACATTTTAAGTCAGGACCATCATCACGAGTCACTCGTGATACAAATCACATTCTTCATCATCACAGTCACCAATGCAGTCACAAATCACGATTTATGATCACGTCATGAATCACAACATTAATTTTTTAATAGTTACTTAGATGTATTTCAAGCCTGTTTTGTAGTATCTCTCCATGCTTCACCACCCCACCATTGTACTCATTAATGGTGTTTTTAAGTGAGGTGTTTGTACCACACCTCATTGGGGCCCAGGAAGTACAGCCACAGGCATTCACTTTTCTTCATCATCACAGTCACAAATGCAGTCACAAATCATGATTTACAATTACATCACGAATCACAACATTTATTTTTTACTAGTTACTTGGATGTATTGTAAGCCTGTTTTGTGGTATCTCTCAAGGCTTCACTATCCCACCATTGTACTCATTAATATATGTTTTAAGTCAGGCAGATGGACAGTGTCTGCAGTACACACACAGATTAGAAAGAAGACTGACTGCACACATACAGTTTAGCCCAGTATACTTGCACTGCTCTGAATACAAAGTGTCACGACAACGGAAGACAACAAAAAGGGCTTAATTACATACAAGGGTCTGGGATGGTGGAGGAATACATTTTATAACACAGCAAGCAAGGTGTGAGTACATGGTGTGAGGAAAAAAACTAATGTGGGATCCCATGGTGATCCAGCAGCAATTCCAGCATTGACATAATCTGCAACTGATGTCCCTCTATGTGATCCTGGTGGAGCAGCAGGTACTGCTGTGGCCCTCCTCTTCTTAGGGATGCCGCCATGCACAGGTGCACCCTCTGCCACAGAACAGCCAGCAGGTGCAGGCATGGTCCGTTCTGTGGCAGCCTGCCACCCAACTGGTGGTGATTGAGCATATGGGTGTACTGGACTCCAGTCCCCAGGTGAGTCCTCCAGGGGCCACTGTGCACCTCCACCTCACATAGGCAGCACCTGACCACACTACTGTCCCCCACACAGTCAAAAACTGCCAAACAACGGAGGTCCGGGAGAACCAGGCACAGGCAGGGAGGGCTAGATGAACTGGCAGTCGACTGGTCATGGTGCTGAACAGGAATGGGATCCACATCTGGGCCCAGGGAACAGGCACATCCTGCTCCAGAGGACCTGGTGCTGGACTTTGTGGTGGTTCAACTGCCTCAGAGTCAGGACAGGAGGCGGTGCTGGTCCTGCTTCAGGGGGGACAAACAACTAACTACTTATAATGGAAGAAAAATAAAATTTGCAGTAAGAACAAATTAAGTTAAACAGAGTACAGAAAAGACAAAAAAATGTAGCTTTTAAAAGCTGTTGGGTCTAAATCAAAGTTTAAATCTCCTCGCTCTGATCTCAAACTATCAGCCGTCACAAAACACCCTCTCTCTCCATCTGCACAGCAGAAAGTAAAAGTGTCTGCTTGTATTACTCACTTCCTTCCTGCCTAGCTAAGGGCATGTGACTTACAGTACTGTAAGCCATGCATGATTTTAGGGGCTGCCAAATCTGAAACACCAAGTGGATCACTTAGAATCATAATGAGGAATGCGAAGTCCATTAAAAACAGTGACTTCACCTTACTTGCCATTCTGCCTCAATGTAAAGTGGTAATGACAAGCGGAGTGAGCACTTTGCATTTCCTACCCGCATCAAGAGTGGCAACGCAAAGTGCCCACTTTATGCTCACTGCCGTAAGTGGAATTGAAATTCATTGCATCTCTACCTGGGATTTGAGTAGGTCCAAGGAACACAAGGTCAGACTAGATGGACTGTTGGTCTTCTTCTGCTGTCTCTTTTCTGTGTTTCTATGTTTTTATTTAAAAAATTTTTTTTTTGTTATTTCTCTTTTGTGGGGAACAAAGGACTATGAAACTTGGAAAGACTAGAAAGAGCATAGGACATATTTAAAGTGGAACATACAGAAGATGTGATAACTAAATGAAAAAGATCACATGACAGGCCCACCACTACCACACACACCACCACGATGGAACTCCTCCATACCTGCAAGCAGCTTCTCCTGGTTTGCAGTCATTACTTGATGTGTTTTCTACCTCACTAAGTCACCTATGGAAGTCCCCACTTTCTCCCTCAGTGAGGTGAGCTCAGCTGTTCTTGCTGCTGGTGGTGGTGCTGCAGGTGCTGCTGCTGCTGTAGGACAGCATCAACTGCAACAGAGGGCACTGCTTGATGTGGTTCTGCCTGCCACCACACTGTGGCATGGGAACTGTCCATGTTGTGCATGGCCACAAACCTCTGCCTGTGCAGCCTAACCACCATCATGGTATGGGTGACATTGATGATGGGGTGCTACTGCTGGACATTACTCCTCTGCAGCAGGGGAGAGAATGGCAGTGGTGCTGGAACTCCAGTGCAGAGGCATGGAGAGGTTCTTCCATCTCTATTTCTTGTGGCTGCTGCTGCTTCTGCTGCTGCTTCTCCTGATGGTCTGAGACTGCAGCAACAGTAATGTCCCCCTCTGCTGAGGATCAGGTGATGGGTTGCCACTGCTGCTGATGCAGTGGAGAAGGACCAGGAGTAGGTATGTGTATGGTGTTGGGGCAGCCCCAGAAAACTGAGCACAGTTGAGCCAGATGGTCTTACCACAGGTGCGAACACCATGACGACCTTGTCGATACTCCATTTCAAATAAAATTTTGATCAATTAAAAGAAAACCAAAGGTAAGAGAGACAAAGTGAGAGACACACACAAAAACAGTAAAGCCAAAAAGATATTAATATTAATAGATTCAAAATAAAGATTATGTATTTAAGAAATGTTCGCTAACTAAACTGCAGGACAGATAGCCCAAAACAATTAAGAAAAAGCTTTTTAAACACTCAAAATATCAATTGCTTTTGTAGCAGTAACACAGGCTGCTAATGGAGTTTGCCCTCTAAGGGGCGACCATGTTGTCCTGGTGCACCCTTCCTTCCTTTAGGGAATGGTTGTGCTCAGAAGGGGGGAAGAAGGAAGGAGGGCCAAGAGCCAGAACAATGGGCAGGTAGCAGGAAGGGAGGGAGAAGGAAGGTACATAAGGGACAGCACAAGGGGCCTCAGCCACTTTTTGCTGGAATTTTGATTTACATCAAACTGCAGCACATCGGATTGGCAAGAAATTTCTTTGAGGTTTGTTTTACCAGGGGAAGGAGAGGTAAGGAACTAACAGTTGATTTACTGATTTACAGGACGTTTTACAATATATATAGATAGGCAGGTTTCAGAGGAAACAGCTTGCAATTGATATCAGAGCACATATAGGACCCTGAATGGCCAGGGCCACGTGGTGCAGGGGATGGGTGTTTTCTCTGAGTCAATAGTTTGCACTTTGAAGCACACAGTGAAAATCTAGCTTTGCACACCGCATGGGAGTTCATTGTGAAAGTTCTTGGGATTTGTTGGCTGCCTTAGGCTTTGGAACTGTTTTGGCTGAATGAGAAAGCCGTACATTTGGAGGAACCACTTGGAGACAGGGGAGAGAGAGCGTAAGCTGTGGCCACATGGCATTTCACACGCCGTTTGTGGTGTGGCCATCAAGTTTTCCTGGTTTTCTGGTTGTTGTGGTGGTGGGTCACCTTGGGATGTCAGGGGTGATAATAGGCCAAGAAAGAGGCTGGAAAGCGATGGGGGCGAACAGTAAGAGCCAGACCACATGGTGAAGCGGGGGTACGCTGCATGGGGTGTAGACAAACCCTCTGTTCCTTGTTTGAGGCTTTAGAAGTGGGTTAGTGGTATGTGGGATGCCTGGCAGTTGAATAGCAGGCCTCAGGCACAGGGTATGTGTCGTGACGTCGCTCGCCATGGAGGGGTGGCTGGAGCCCTGCTAATAATAAATAAAGACTATTGTGGTGTTTTTGTGGATAATGCTAAGACCTGAGGGGCAGTTGGGGGCCATGAAGAGGTTAGGGTGCTGGGAAGAGCGAGCGCGATCCCGAACACGTGGCATGACATCACACATTGGGCTAGTGAAAACCCATTGTTTTTCAGTTTTGGGCTCTGTTGGTGGCGAATGGCCATTCAGTATTCCGGTAAGCCTGAAGGAGGCCCTGTTGCCAGGACCAAGGGTACAAAGTTACAAGCCAGGGATGGGGGGCTGAGGCAGGTCCTAGCCAGAAAAGATACTGTGGAGAGCGAATGACTATGGCTGCGAGGGCAGTTTTGGAAGCTTGCCGTGGCAACAAAGATAGCAGGGGCTAGCTGGACCTAGGGGCGTCATGGTATCACGACTGCACTGTTAAAAAAAAAAAGAGAAAAGAGGAGGCCCAAGTTTGATGCGGATGGATGGTTTTGGGAGCTTGGTTTGGTATGTGGCTTGTTTTTCTTTCCTTTGGCCAAAGCATGGATATCAGGCCTGAGGAAGGCCTAGGAAGCAGAGAGAGCATGCCTGGTGGTGGACAAGCGGTGTGATGTCACACGCAACTGGTGACCTCGTGGATGCATCATTCGCCGCTAGGTGACCACATGTAGCTAGGCCTCCACCCATTGGGGTGGGGTGGGAGGTTTGCGGTGTCTGGGGTCCTTCTTCTTTCATGAGAAGCAGGATCGAAAGAAAGTGACCAGGCATGGCAAACCACCACAGGGGAGCTGGGGAGTTCTGCGCATGGCCCTCGGTCGGCCTAAAATTAAAAAAAAAAAAATTTTCCAAAAAAAAAGGCGAGGGGAGCACACAGCAGAAGGTTTAAGTGTTCTCGGTGTACAAGGATAAGGTAGACAGAGGAACACCCAGGGTCCTGGGTCCTGGCTGGCCTCCCATATTTAGGGTCCGAGGAAGAGACATAAAGGAGAGAAGGGCCCAGGAGGGTCAGGCCTCCCGCGATGGGCATGGTGGGAAGCAGCCAGGGGCCCGGGTGACCTGGCAAGGAAGACAGGGGCATTATGGGGCCCAGTTTTCATGGCTTATGGGAGGGTGGGGCAGGAATGGAGGGAGGGCACTGCAGCAGGTACACATATGTAACTAACCCTGTTTTCCTTCTTTACAGTTGGGCCGGTCAGGTTTTTGCACGATGGGGGTGCAACGGACAGGAGGAAGACGACGGGATTTCAGAGATGAATAACCCTGTTTTTCTTTTCCTGTAGTTATCTTCACAGAGAAAATTTAATGAACATGGCACCCAAGAAGAGCAGGCCATCAAAGGAAGCCGCTACAAGGCTATAATTGAATTAGCAGAAAAGCAAACAAAATGTGGGAACTGGTGGAGGGAGAGGAACTGGGGAAGCCTGGAGAGAAGAGAAAAGCAGGTATGAAAAGAGGAGACAAGGAGAAGAGGCCAGCTGAAGGGCTACACAGTCCCGCTTAGGTAGCACCGGTGATAGGGGACCCGCAAGGCAGTTGATCCAGTACCCACACGGCCGGTAAACCTGGTGACACCAGTAATCACCTCAGCTCAAAGGGGAATCCTCGGAGGGACCTGGACACGAGACTCAGGACAGGAGATCCTGCCTGCAGACCCAGCAGATCATCCTCCACCTCCACCTCAATCACAGGAAGAAGCAAGGGACTGGAGGACTCCAGGCAGCTCAACCAGGACAAGGGTACAGGTAACACATCCAGCGCAGTAGGGATAGTATAAAAGAATATATAGGGCAAATTGTGGTGGCCCTGGGGACAGGGGACTGGGGCAGATGGAATCTACCCCATGGAAATTAGGACAGGAAAAGAGGTACCAGGAGACACTGTAAAGTGAGCGGAAAGAGAGGAAAAGGTACAAGAGAAATAGGTGCACGGGATGAGAATAGGCGAGCACGTGCCTTTGGCCACGAAGAAAAAATATGGAGGGGAATATGTGGATATATTCATGGTGAGCCGGGAGGCGGCAGTGAAATATGAAGAAACTGAAAGCATAGGTAAGAGTGAGATGGCAGTGGCCATAGTGCTCTTAGGAAAGAAAGATGATGACAAGTTCACGAAAGGGAAGACTTGGGATGGGTGGTTTCTAGGTTTTGCCACTTTTTCAGCCATCGTTCTGGAAAGGAGGCCGGAGCTAGGCATTCCACTCATTACTTATTCGTTGATTATACAAAGAGCAAAAGCAAAAGGCGGGTAGGATGGATATACTACGATGAATGTTTTTCGGCAGAGAATGGCAACATTCGGGATGTGAGATGGGACACCAAGCAAATAGACTTATGGACGGATTACGAACAGATCAGTCCACACTCGAGGGTGGTGGGGCAAAAGGGTTTACGCCACAGAGAGGCTGCTGGGCTTATAACAGGGCTTTCTGCTCATGGCCTCAGTGTCATTTTCGACATGCCTGTTCAAATGTGGAGGGGCACCCAGCAAGCAAGTGCAGAACAACAGGTATACAGGGAGCACAAGGGCATGGGGGCAAGGATCAGGCCAACAGTTTTTCAGGATGGCCAGGGGTTTGGGGCAAACATGGAACAAAGGGAGGGAGGGCAGGGGAATGGGAGTAGGGGTCAGAACCACTGAAGCAAGGGAGGTTAGACAGGAAGGAAGGGAGGGTCAGGGAGGGGACAGGTGACACAACAAGGAGCAGTTTGGTATGGCCAGAACCCCATCAATCTAGCAGCATTGACAGTTTGCCTGGACAGATATCTGGACACGAGCGTGTGGGATATGATTTTATGGGTTTTTACACAGGGTTTTCATTGCAGTCTAAAGGACCCAGGCAAGCAAGGAGGCAAGCAACCTGGGGTCTGTAAAAGGAAAAGAGGAAATGCTAGAGAAGATTGAGAAAGAGAAAGCAGCAGGCAGGGTGGAGGGTCCATTTGACACCCCGCATTGGAAAACATGCGGATAACACCTTTGGGTTTGGTACCTAAGAAACAAGAAGGGAATACAGGGTGATACACCACTTGTCTTATCCAGAAGGAGAGTCAGTGAATGACTATATCAGGGAGGAACGTAGTAGGGTGACATACGCGACACTTGAAGACGTAGTCCGGATAATCCGGCCACAGGGATGCATGGATGGCAAAACAGACATTGAGTCCACTCTTCAGACTGCTTCCAGTCAGGAGGGAAGACTGGGATCCTTTGGATTTTAAAAGTGAGGGCAGTATTATTTCGACAAGGCAATGCCAATGGGGTGTTCCACAGCAATGACATTTGAGGATTCAGCACATGTTTGCAGTGGATATTCCAAGAAAAACGGGCTATAGGTCAGTCATCCATTACCTGAATGATTTTCTCCTCATTGGGAAGGGCAAAAGGGAGACACAGAGGATGCTGGGTAAGTTTCAGGAATTGTGCTGGGAGCTGGGAGTCCCATTGGCACCGGAAAAACAGAGGGGCCCAGCAAGGTTATGGAATTCCTCAGGATATAGATAGATGCCAATTGTGAAGTATTCAGGTTACCGACAAAAAGTAAGGAGGTTGAAGGAGCTAATCCGGATACATGCCAGCAGGAGAAGGTACAACTAAAATTGGTTCAGCAGGTACTGGGGCACCTGAATTTCACATGCAGGCCATAGGACCAGGAAGGCATTCACAAGGAGGTTGGCCAGAGCTATGGCAGGGGTCACAAAACCACATCACTGGGCTGATCTGATTCAAGGTGTCAGGAGCATTTTAGTGTATGGGAGGAATTCTTGAAGGATTACAATGGGTGTTTGTTTTGGCAGGAGGAGTGGCTGTACAACACAGACCTGGACCCCTACACGGATGTGGCTGGAGGACTGGGCATGGGGGTTACCTGAGGGGCAGGTGGTTTGCAGAACCATGGCCGCCAGTTGGTGAGGGACAGGAAAGTGAGAGATATAACACTATTGGAGATCATGCCCATATGGGCATGCACTTTGGTTTGGGGGAGGAATTATGGGATCAGAAGGTGACATTTTGGTGTGACAATAGAGCGTGGTTGATGTACTGAACAACAAGGAGCCAGGTCGGATACAGTCATGCAGGTAGTACGACAGTTAGTTTTAAGGGCTTTGCAGCTGAACATGTCTTTCAGAGCAAAACACATAGAAGGGTACACAATACCTGGCTGACAGCTTCCGCCTGCAGCTGGACTGTTTCCGAAGCTGGCACCAGCAGCAGAAGAACAAAAACACCCATACCAAAGAACATCTGGGACGTTGCGGAAGGAGCAGAACTGCTGTTTCACAGCTCATGGGCACCTCAGACTCTGAGGGCCTATGATAGGGCCTGGAGGGTTTTTCAAACATTCAGGGCAGAACACCAGATGGAGGTAAGTGGGTCATCTTGAGGAACAGTTGGGAATGTTCACGGTGGAACAATGGCAGAAAGGGACTGCTCACACCACAATGGGGGTTTATCTGGCAGGGATCAGTGATCTGCGGCCTGAAAGGATGGAATGACCCAACAAAATCAATGCTCATCAGAAGGATGATGCAGGGCTGGAGCAGGTTGAAAAGAGGGTCGGGGATAATAGGAGGCCAATGGGGAGCAGTGGCTAATAAAGCTAAAAGAGGTGCTCCCGCAATATGCAAATCAAAGGAGGAGGCCCAGCTATTTCACACAATTTATGTGATAGTGTTTGCAGGGCTATGAGAGTGAGTGAGGTAGAGGCCATGGAAAAGATGACAAGGAAGGAGATGTGGAATGGGGAGATGTGAGTTGGGGACAAGAGAAATACGGATCAAGCTAAGATGGTCAAAGGCTGACCAAAAAGGGTAAGGGTGCATGATAACACTAAGAAGGTGGTCAGAGATTGCAATATGCCCAGTGCAGGCCCTGTGGGTTTTTGCCATAGCAGGTAACCAGGACGGGAAGCTATTGTGCATGGTGATGGAAAAAGGGTCACCGGCTATCAAATTCGCAGTGCTGAAAAGGGCATGGGTTTTTGGGGAGAACCCAGCTAATTACTCATTCCATTCCCTAAGGATTGGGGCGGCCTCACAGTGGGCAGCAATGGGTGAACCTGTGAAGGGCTTTTGGAAAAAGGGCACTGGTGGTCAGCCAGTTATAAAAGATACATCAGAGCACTGGTATAAAAAAAAAATAAGGCGGGGGATAATACAATGAGGACATTGAGAGTATATGTAAATTAATTTTCTTTGCACCCCATAGGTAGAGGGAGAAGCACAGAAGTCTGGATCTGCGGCCATTCCTATATTTACTGGGCTGGTAAGAGAGCAGAGAAAAAAGCTGGGGAAAACAATTGTACCAGGATGTAAGGCAGTGTGAGGTTGGTATGGCACGCCCACGGGATGAGAGATGGCAACAGCTTCTGCCCGCTTTGAAAGAACTCAAGGGACATCAGCCCAGTCCAGACCTAATCATTATACACCTAGGGGCAACGACCTGGCAGGCAGACCATGGGTGCACTACATATTTACAGATAAAGAGGGACCTAGTGGCAATAAGACAGTGGTGGCCTAGTATGCCTTGCCTGGTCGGATATAATACCACCGAAGGGTATGGAGACAGGAACATAGCCACAGGGTGGAGGGAGAGGCCAGGATAAAGATGAATAGATGGGTGGGGACATTGATAAGGCAGATGGCAGGACAAGTGATACTGCGGGAGTAGAAGAATGGGTGGATGACTTCTACAGGTCAGATGGGGTACACTTGTCAGATATAGCAATAGACATGTTCAATACGGAAACGATGGGTTTCATAGAGGAATGGAGGAAACAGACAAAAGCTGGTAAAAAAAAAAAAAGGGGAAGGAAGTTTCATCCCTGAGGTGAGGGAGAGTGATACCTAAGTTAGGGAAGCTAGTCATCCAACGCAAGCTGGAGACTGGCTAGTGGGGAAAAGGGAGGGGATGGGAGGGGAAGAAAAAGAATAACAAAAGAGGAGGAAGAAGATGGAGAAAGCGGTCTCAGTTTTCACTGCTACCTAACAGAAAAGGAGAAGAAAAGGCACCCAGGTTTTCGCCTGGGGGATGGATAATCAGAGAGTGATATATGGATGGAAATAAATGAAAATTATGGAAATATGATAATAAAGAAATGGAAATGGAATATGGATTTATGAATATAAATAAATTAATTGCCAATCTGAGCACAACAACAAACTATGATCTCTGTGTTTTTGTGAGGAAAAGGGGAATCCGGGACAATGGAGTTTGCCCTCTAAGGGGCAGGCATGTTGTCCTGGTGCACCCCTTCCTCCTTTAGGAAATGGTTGTGCTCAGAAGGGAGGGCCAAGAGCCAGAACAATGGGCAGGTAGCAGGAAGGGAGGAGAAGGGAGGTACATAGGGACAGCACAAGGGGCCTCAGCCACTTTTGCTGAATTTTGATTCCTCCCACCCACCCTGCTAGACAGAGTATGAGGAAAGACAGTCAATTTGGGGCTGTACAGGTGGGTCTGTCAAGGTGGAGGACAGATGCGTCCAGTAGGACAGTGGACTGCCAAAGGTGAATGGCAGGTGATAATATGGTTATGGACTGCCAAAGTGGATGGCAGGTGATATATGGTTATGGACTGCCAAAGGTGGATGGCAGTGATAATATTGTATGGACTGCCAAAGGTGGATGGCAGGTAATAATATGGTTATGGACTGCCAAAGGTGGATGGCAGGTGATAAAATGCTTGGGACTGCCAAAAGTGGATAGCAGATGATAATATGGAGATGGACTGCCAAGGTGCATGGCAGGGGGAAAAGAGGGGAGGACGGGAGGGGGAAGAAAAGGAATAACACAAGAGGAAGAAGAAGATGAAGAGAAAGGGTCTCGGGTTTTCACCATTACCTAACAGAAAAGGAGAGAAGAAGGCACCAGGTTTTCGCCTGGGGGATGGATAATCAGAGAGTGATATATGGATGGAAATAATGAAAATTATGGAAATATGATAATAAAGAAATGGAAAATGGAATATGGATTTATGAATATAAATAAATTAATTGCCAATCTGAGCACAACAACAAACTATGGTCTCTGTTTTTGTGAGGGAAAAGGGGAATCGGGACAACTCTCTTCTGTCTGACTATGAATGAGAAACTGAAGCAAGTGAGACAGTACTATGTGACCTGCAGAAGCTGTCCCATGTGACAAAGACTTTGTTTTCACCAAACTTTTCCTAAACAGTGCTAAAGGGAATTTAAAGGCAAAAGTTGTAAGGCAAAGTCAATATAGGAGAATTTCCCATTAAATAGAAAAACTTCATGAAATTATCCGGAATGTAGATTTTGCAAATTTGCCTTGACTTCACCTGTGGATTAAAACATTGCAATGTCTCTAAAGGAAACTACCTATAGAAAAATAAAAAGAAATGTGTATGCACTCTGCTGGTAAAAAAGCTTACATTGCTCAAAAATAACTGAATTTATACCACAGAATTAATTTATCTGGTGCTCCTCCCAGGGCAATTCACTAACTCAAAAATAAATGTGTGCATCAGCATTACATCTCTAAATGGAGTGCACTCAAAATTAAAGGCAATAACAGCTCTTTTAATGCAAAAGTTTTTACTTTTTCAAAGAAAACACACATTGCAGGTGACATACAGAAAACCCCTTCAAACTGACTTAAATCTCACAGTCTCTCTCACAACAAGAACATTTTTATGAGTTCTTCACTCATCTGATCTGTCTCATTGCTGAACGTGGCAGTTCATAAATCCCAGCACTTTTTTATTTTTCTTCTCAGCTGAATTGCCTTTTCCCTTAGTTGCATGTTGCAAGAGATTTAGATTTAGTCTAAATATAAGTTGAACATTCAAAATCAATATGATTTATTTGGATTGGGCACTGGTAATGTGTGAATGATCATCAGCCATATTTAAAGGCTTCAGTTAATAATTTGGAGTAGCATGGTTGCAGCCAGAAAAATAAAATGAATATAAACACTGTATGTCCACTGCCTAAAAGCTATCATCATAAATAGGTTGTTTTTAAATTCACTTATATGGAACACTGTGGTGTATTTTATGTTGATTTTGTAAAAGTACAGGCATCTCATGAATTTCACATACAGCATTAACAGTAACCATGGCAACCTGTGGTATAAGTTCAACCACATTGGTTGATGAAATCAGCTCTGATGAAGATGTCACATATCGGAAACATCCACATGGGTGAAAGTCCAGGATGTATAACTTTACCGAGGAAGAAGAACACCAAGTAATGGTGAAGAAAAGTGAAGTTTAGTAAGCCACGTGCGTCCGTCTTCTTCCACCTCCTCCTCTTGTGACATGTGACTAAGGAATAGGCAACTGAGCCAAGAAGAAAAAAAAAGCATTGGGATTTATGAACTGCCATGGTCAGCAATGAGGCAGATCAGATAAGTGAAGAACTGTAAAAATGTTCTTGTGAGAGACTGTGAGAGACTGAGATTTAAATCAGTTTGAAGGGTTTTCTGTGTCACCTGCAACTTGTGTTTTTTCTGAAAAAGTAAAAACTTTGCTTTAAAAAGAGCTGTTATTGCTTTTAATTTTGAGTGCACTCTGTTTAGAGATGTAATACTGATGCACATATTTCTTTTTGAGTTAATTATAGAATATATTTGTGCACAGCTTCCAAAACCCTGATGCAGATGTGGCTAACAAATGCCCCTCCACAGTGGACAGATTAAAATATGTAAAGGTATACAGCATATTGAGGGATCACAGCGCTCTCATATGCCAAATGGATAAATATAAGGCCAGGTGGCTCTTTCATGAATTATATAGCAGAACAGATAGCGTGGATGACCTTGAGGTTACAGCTGATGCCTAGGTACTAGTTTGGAAATCACATGCTCATTTGACATCTTGCACCACATAAGAATTTCATATGCCATATCTTTAATGAATTGTAGTGCTCTTCCCACATCATAGAACTTTTATTTTGGTAGCACTATTCAGCAATAGTTGTATGTCCAAGCATAGTTTTTATCTGTTTGTAATGCACTCTTTGTAGCCAGTGTATGTTATTATGAAAATGGGGCGTGTTTGGGGTTTGAAATATTTCCTCTTCTATTTATTCAATTTAGCACAGGTCCTGATGGGACCTGCATGAATGAGGATGCTATATTATTATCACAAAATAACAGAAATTTATTGCAGAAAAACTATGTCAATGCAGACATTTGAGTTGAAGAACACAAAGCACAGAAAGTAAGGAAATTGGTGGTGTGATGTTCCTTGCAGTTTTCATCCCTAATGTTCATCACCTCCCTGAGTAAACATGATCCCTTGCTTCACCCAGGGCCATGAAGAAAGCTATAACTTATTGTATAGGCATGGTGAGCCATACTTCTCTACCTATAAAGAGCCATTAGTTTAGAGCATTACCTTGTGCTTTAGACAGTATGCAATGGCCTGGGATGAGCATTAGAGTTGACAACCTCAAGGAGCAGCACACCACTGATTCGGCATAACTCCTGATATTCAAAACTCTAATGTTTTTCATTTCCTTACTTTGTTCATTTGCATTTTCAACCCTAATGTCTGCATTAATGTCATTTTTGCAATTAATATGTATTACACAGGCAGGTAGCATCAGTGAAGTAGGGTTGAGTAACATTTTAATGTTTAACACTGATATTTGCACCTTTAATAAATCTGCCCACTTTCAACCAATTTGCCTGTAATTTGTAGACATAGAGTTGGTGCCAGTATCTAGAGATCTTGAAAGTTCTGTGACAATTGGTTCAGAAGGGGGAAGTTATAAGGGTACAAAATGTAAAACTCACCAAAATTGATACCTTTTTCATGCTCATCTATAATTCAAGATTGGTTTCTGTATGAAACCTGAAACTGGCAGGCTTGACAGAGAATGGCCCATGGTACATGCTTTATAACCTGCAAGTTTTTACAGATATAGTTTTTGATATAAGTTAAAAACTGTTCCATTTTTGCACATGCTCAGTTGACAGATTCAACATTCTAAAAATAACTGGATTTTGTGAAAGCAGCGTGATGAAAGTGAGTTCCTTCAAACTGTTTTGTAAGCCATGAATGCCAGCCGGTATTCAAGGCTCTCAAACACAGTGTGAATGAAATCAGGTTTGATCACACTGCATTTCCTAAGAGGAAAAGCTGTTTGTAGAACAGTATCCCACCTCCCAGCTTCCAACCAAGGTTATATTGGTTTTAAACTGGAAGCAAATACCAGTGCCACCACAAGTTATCTCCTTGCCACCCAATCAAGTCATTTTTAAATTAAAACCTGCAGTTGCTGCTTAATACTACCACTGGTACCTCCACTGACCCAGGTTATGGTAAGAGAACTGATGGCTGGTGCCTAATCCACTGCTGGTATTAGTGTAAATCAGCCCAGTCCTGATATTTGGCTCCCCATTTTCTGGTACTGGGTGCCCACCCCAGTGCCAGAAAGCAATATGTCCCAACCCCTTAATCTATGTAGACATCACGGTGCCTACCAGTGCCATTAAGCACCTGTGATACTGGCTATTCCATTTCCCAGTGTCAAGTGTGTTTACCTGCAAAACAGAAAACCATCCCACATCATCTCTGCCAGCCTCTCTGAAAATGGGGCTTGAAATATCTCCACTATTCTGCTTATTCCATTTCACACAGGTCACAAAGGGTAAGATTCCACTATCACCAAAAAGAGGGAATGTCATTGCAAAAACTAAGTTAAAGCAGATATTAGGTCAAAGTACATAAAGTGCACAAAGTAATAAAATTAAAACATTAGGGTTTAGAGTCTCGGGAATCTTGGGAAATTGTTGGTGTTGTTCTCCTGCAGTTGTCAACCCTAATGCCAACTCCTCACCTGAGCAAACAAAGATGATCCCATGCTTCATTTAGGGCCAACAAAACTATGTCTGATTTATAGGCCACATGCAGTGAGCATTACTTCTCTGTCTACAAAGAGTATATACCTATGATCCACTGGCTTGGAGCTGTACCTTGTGCTTCAGATGTGAGGTTATGGGCTGGGAGAAGGGTGGGTATTAGGTTGACAACCACAAGGAACACCACACCACTGATTTGCCAAGACTCTTCAACCCTAATATCTGCTTAACAGGTTTTTTGCAATGAATATATTATACAGTTGTGGTAGCACCTGTATATTAAGGTTGAGTAAGCACTTTAATGTTAACCCCTATTTTTGCACCTTAGTAACTCTACCCCCATTTAACTGATTGGCCTGAAAGTTGGTAGGCTTAGAGTTAGTGCTAGGATCTATATAGTCTGTAAATGTTGTAGTGGTTAGCCTAATAGGGCAACATTACAAAGGTGCAAACACAGTAAAATTCACATAAATTAAGAGTTTTCATTTTCTCACCTGTAACAAAAAAAAAGATTTTATTTTGAAAGCTGAAATTTACAGGTTTAATATAATGTGGCCTGAGGTACACACCTTTACAATTCTCATGTTTTTAACTTATGTACTTTTTGAAATATAAGTGACAAACTGTGCTGTTTTCAAGCACGCTCAATAAAAACATGAACATTCTAAAGATACTGTAGCTGGCTTTTTCAAAAGCAGTGTGACCAAAAGTAATATCCTCCACATAGATTTTGTCATCCATGACTGCTCACTGGACCCCAAGGAACATCACACCACAGATTCACGATGATGCCAAACTTTTTTTTGTTATATTCTTACTTTGTGGGCTTTGCATCCTTCAATCCTAATATCTGTATTAATGTATATATTTTTTGCAATTAATATGTATATCTATATAGTACTAGTACAAGTAGGGTTGAGTACAGTGTTTAATGTTAAACTCAATTTTTGCACCTTAATAACACTGGTGGTGTTTGATAAAATTGCTTAAAATTTGGCATGCATTGTCTCTGAGGCAAGTTCTTAAGATGTGAGAAGTTTTGTGACAGCAGCTTATGCAGTTTATAAGATTTGAATGTCAATTTTAAATGTAAAGGAATTGTGTTCCTATAGTTTTACACATGTCTTTTGCTCTCACCTACAGATTGGATGGTACAGAATTTATTTTCAGGACCTTTAGGGTAGATATGGCCTGTGCCACAGTAGTGGCTTTTGAAGTGTCTGCAAAAATATTGATTCCAGAGTTATAAGAATGTAACTTTTTTTCTGAGCTTGCCCAGTAGGGTTTTGGTAGCCCTCTTGTATGGCACAAAAATGTTTGTGCCATGACAGCACTTTGCTTTCATACCACTTAGTTCTTGCAATATGAAAATCATTTTTCAGGTTGTGACATCTGCCATTTTTCTTTCAACCTAAAAACATGGAAAATACATAAAAATGAAGAATTTGAAAATACACAAACAAACACATGAATCTTGCTAAGCCAGGCATGTTAAGCAAGATTCTATTGTTTGTTTTTCCCAAATGAGCCATAAATACCATTTTGGGACTTTGGCTGTGAACACATACATTTGGTGTAGTAGACGTGGTGTACCTAGACTTCAGCAAGGCTTACTGTGTTTTATACAGGATGCTAATAAACAGCACAGGAGCATTAGATAAAATATTTAAACTGGATCCAAAACTGCTCAATGAGAGGACCCAGAAGATATTGGTAAATGGCTTACTATCAGAGGAGGGTCGAGTTACAAGTGGTGTTCCACAGAGTTCAGTGCTGGGACCAATATGTTTCAATGTATTCATCAACAACATAGCTGATGTCCTAAATGGGAGGGTGTACCTATTTTGTGGATGATCACGGAGCTCTGCAGTACAGATTGGGAGGTCAAATAACTGAATAAAATTTCTTTTCTTCTACGGGCGGAAACTCCAGAACGGGTAAGCAATCCTGATTTCTGTATACAGCATGGAAATATTTAAGAATGCTGGGTCTTAAAGGCAAATCTCCTCTTTACACATTGGCCTTGGAAGAAGTAGGTAAAAATCAAAAAGGCATTTTTGGAAATTGCTCTGACTTAAGCTGAACTGTTTTGGAAAGGTATTCTAATTTAAAAAACTTGCTGGCCCGGTGGCGCTGAGGGTTGAGGCGCTGGACGCCACACCGCGCCACGCCAGCAACCCGGTTTGGGAACGGACTCGGGTCGCCGGGGTCGGCCGAGGGGAGGGAGGATTGAGCGCCCCAATGGATGCTCTCCTCCCTCAGTGGGGGGATTTCAAACCCTGAGAATGTTGGGGGAGCACCGGGCTGGGGGGTCGTGGTCTGTAACCAGGAGTCCGGGAGGGGACATTGATAGGTGCTGAGGGAGGCGTCAACAGCACATCGCCCCCAGGACGACGTCCTGTGTGTGCCGGGCGTCCCCAGGGGCAGGGGGAAGTGGGAGAACAGTGAAAACGTCGCCCCGTGTCCCTAGATGCAAGACTGCCCCATCTCGAGCCCACCTAAGGACAGACCCCTGTGCTATGGAGGAAAGGAGAGGTAAGAGAGCACTCTAGGGCAGATCCTGATGGGGTGTCGGGGATTGTGCAGTCGGAAGGAGGGGACATCGGGGCAAGGAGGGAGTATAAAGAGATAAAACAAAACAAAAAAAAAACTTAATTTATCTCTACCTCATGTGTCTTTTTTGCATAATCTTTTATTGATTTCAAAATTTTAAAACATACACATCAACAACAACACGTCAAACAGACAAACAAGAAACAGATGCATTCCATATGACATTACAAATATGGTCATTAATAAATTAACATCAACATAACTACTTTTACCCAGTCCAGTTCTTTCATATACAATTTCATTTACATTTCCAATCTATTCTTCCCAAAATTTATCTGTAACCATTAAGCTATAGGCCTCAATCACCCTGTATCCTCCTCATCCCAGTCCCAACCGTAATGTATTCTCCTTCTCACTAAGTGATGTCAGGAAGGGCCCATTCCCTATAGAAGGATTCTGCCCTGTCCTTGAGCATGAGGTCAATCTTTCTAGGGCCAGCGTCTGAAGGATAAGCGGTGCCATTGCATAATAGAAGGTGTCACACAGGTGACCCAGGTATTTTGTATGTAGTGTCTCACCGCATTAATACTACCCTTATCCACTGTGGTAGTGGATCCCATTCTCCTCTCTCCTGGGACCATACCAAATAGACCTACAATAGGTTCTACCCACAACGGCAGCCTACCATCTTACTAACCTTCCCAAGTACTTCTCCCAAAAGGTCTGAAGCACTCTGCATGACCAAAAACAGTGCATATACATCCTCTCTCGCTCCACATCGACTACAGAGAGGAGACACAGATGGTGTGCTCTATGGACTGTCACTGGGGGTAGTAGAGCCTATGCAATAATTTATAGAAGGCTTCTTTGAATCTGTTGCACACTAGAAGTCCCATATGTCCTTCTAACAGTAGTTGCCAATTACCCTCTGCAATTTCACCCCTGTCTCTCCCACAGTGCTCTTGTTTTCTGAGTAAACTCTGGATAATCCTGTTTCCTACTTTTGCAGCCTTTCTAACAAAGCCCTTAGGGTCTTTCTGTGCAAGATAAATCAGTGTCTCTGTCGACCGCCAATTCTGTACTTGCTCCCCTCCCTGTCCAACTTTGACACAAATGCCCTAAGCTGAAGATATCGAAATACTTGTTGTCCCTGTAATCCAAACTCCTGAACAATATCCTCCAATGAGCACAGGGTTCCATGCTTAATTAAAACCCTATACTCTGGACTCCCTTATTCTCCCACTTTTGAAGCCTCTGTCCTCCAACCCCAGAAGAAAAAGGAGTCATCCACCACAGGTAATATCAGAGTCTTCCCTTTACAAATTCCTTCTTTTTCCTGAGGTGATTCCAGGCCTCTAACACTGCCCTCACTAATGGGTTACCCCACCCTGAGTAGAATATGCTTTGAGGCCCTTACTATGCCGGTAGGCTAAAAGACAACCCGGCAGCCCCAATGCTCTAAATCCATCCAACTAGCCACAGCAGGGCAGTGCACCCAATCTGCCACATAGCGTTGCTGTGTTGACAAATAATAGTTCCACAAATCCAGAAAATTTAGCCCACCCTATTTGTTTCAGCTTCAGTCTCTGTAGAAAAGCTCTCTGATGCTTTTCCCGCCATATAAATCTAGTAAATGCTTTCTCAATCCGGTGAACATCCCTTCTTGACATACCCCGGTATCATCTGCATGCGTATAATATTCTTGGCAAGATATTCATTTTATCAGATTGACACGACCCAACCATGAAATAGGAGCTGCATCCACCATCTCAGGTCTGCTTCAACCTTTTAAGTAAGGGGTGTAATTTAACCCATACAGTGCCCCAATTGTCCTACCCACCATGATACCTAAGTAAGTAATAGTCAAGGACTTCCCTGTAGACCCCACTGCTCATCTTTCCTTCTCTTTTTAGGAAAGCACATCAATTCCGATATACTAAGGTTGATTTTATATCCAGAAAACACCGCAAAGGTATCTATTGTCTCCAGCAAAGATGGCATAGAAATCTGCAGTGCGTGGCAAATAAAGCATGTCATCTGCATAAAGAGCAACCTTATGCATAGTACCCCATCCCCTCTGCCCCATGAAACTCTGGGCACTGCTGGAGTGCTATAGCCAACGGCTCTAATGCCAATGCGTAATAACAGAGGAGAGAGGGGCAGCCCTGCCTCGTACCCTTCCAGATCAAAACATCTGTGGGCACCCCATTAACCAAAATCCGAGCCTTAGGGGCCCGATACATACATTGTACCCACTGTACGTATGATTCACCCAGACCAAACCGTGTAATACCTCAAAGAGGTACTTCCACTCCACCCTGTCAAATGCTTTTTCAGCGCCCATGAAAATAATGTACATTTTTCCTCTGTTTGCCCTGCTCTCCATATCACGTTGAGCAACCTTCTCATATTATGATAGGAAAATCTCCCTTTATGAATCCGGTCTGGTCTGGGTGAATCAACACAGGCAGATAGTCCTCCAACCTTGTGGCTAGCACTTAGCTATGATTTTAAGATCACAATTTAAAAGTGATATCGGCCTGTAAGAGGCACATTCCAACTCATCTTTACCTGGTTTATGTATTAAACAAATCAGAGCATCAAAACAGGTAGTGGTAAATGTGGACCTCCTTCCTCCCCTACTTCATCAGCCCACTTAGCACTTCTGATGTCTGTCCCACCAAGGTTTTGTAATATTCCACAGGGAATCCATCAGGCCACTTGCCTTTCCCGCTGCAATCTCCCTGTGGCTTTAATTAACTCCTTCTTTGTTATGGGTTGATTTAATCCTCCCTCTCTCTGGGTAAACGAAAGCCTAGGAAATTGTACCTTATCCAAAAGTCCTTCATCAATTGTCCTACCTGACACCCAGCCTTATACAGCTGCTTATAAAATCCTGAAAAGTACTCCTTACCCTCTGGGGTTCTCTATACACTACCCTCCCTATCCCTTATTTCTGTTATTCGAGTGGGCATCTACCTCCCTTCATAAGTCGCACCAGTAGTGGACCAGGTCTATTAGATCATTCAAACATATGATGTTTGCAATATAAACAGGATCTCGTAGCTCACTTCTAACCAAAGCATTCAATGCCTTCCTGGTGACAGCTAATAACTGTACTATTTCCCCGCCTCCCAGGCTGCCCTCTTTTCCAGATCTTTTAGCTTCCTCTCAGTCCCTGTCTGTTTTCATGCTTCTCCTTCCTGTATTTGCCCATAAATGCTATAATGGCACCTCTCGTGAAGGCCTTACCGCATCCCAATATATAGCTTTTGAAACCTCATTTCAGGGCTACTGGAAAATTGCAGGTGCAATTTTTCCACAATTTCTGCAATTTTCACCCTTCTCCGCACAAAATCCACAATTTCTTGCAATTTCTTACATTTATGGAATTTTTGACTGAAATCGTATAAAATATTTAAATTATCAAGGAAATATGCTCAGATATGCTAACAATTTAGTACACAGACTTGGATTTGACCAAAACAGGTGAGAAAGGGTCAAATGTGACTGCTTTCATGTGCTTCACTTCCTGCTTTGGTTTCAAAATCCTCTGGTCATACATATGTAGACTTGAACACTTGAAATCTGTGTTAAAGCAGACTATCAGAGAACTTTTTGTGACACAAGGACTGAAACAATAGGGTGTGAGAAGAGGTGCAAAGTGCCCCATTCACCTAAATGAAGCCTTGACCACAATGCTTGTTTTGAATGGTAGGGTAGATTTTCCTTGTATAAATACTTTCAATCTGAAAGGATTTTGATTCAAATGTGTCAGGAGTTTGGGTGGCCCTGCTGATTATAAACTTGAATGTGCTTCTGAGGGGTTGGTGACAGTGATTCCTTACATGTCGATCTGCCACAACTGCATTCTCGTACAAAGCCTACAAAAAGCAAACATTTCTGAAAACATGCGAACAGGGTAAGTATAGTTAAACTGTTACCTTCAAATAGTTAAAATAATTGCAGCTCAAGTAAAATCACTGCAAACTGAGTAGAACAAAAGTACAATGTATTGAAAACTATTGTATGATGTAATGAAAAGCTACTGGTATGATTTGATACTTTTAGCATGTGATTTTAAAATGTACTTACAGTGCTGATTAAGAACAGTAATTCTTTTAACAAAATAAACATTTTCTTACTAAACCTTTATTAGGCACCCTGGTTATCTGTTTATTTTTCTTGCACCAAAGCAAGTAGTTTAAACAGACTTCATTATTTAACACCTAGAAACTGGCAAAATATGTTGTTTCAGGATATATTCAGTACAGAGTAACTCTAAATTACTGAATAAAATCTAGTTAGCACTGTATGATTTAGATGTCTTGATTTTAGAAGATATGTTACATAATGATTAATTTGCAGTGCATTTCAAAACACACATTTCTTCATATTAAACGATTTACAAGTGGCAATACATTTATCTAACAATTCATATGATCAATACAAGCTGCAGCAAACAATAAAAGATTTACTAGGGCAGTGAGGATGAACAGTGAATCCAGCAATTTTCCACAATTTTTACAAAAAGTCCCCTCATTTTTGGGTAAATTTTCTGCAATTTTCAGTGGCCCTGCTCATTTCCCTCATTGGTTTCCTTGTACCATTGCCATTGATTCTGAAGTATTCCCTAAACTCCTGGTTTGAGAGCATGTATGATGGAAATTTCCACTGGGAGGGAGTCTCACACTACCAGCGTCTGAATCAGCCCGATGACCATAGCATAGTCTGACACATGGATAGGGCTATGAGCTATATCCACCACTCTGTCATGCCAACCCCGCATGAAAATATAGTCGATTCTGGACCATGTCCAATGAGGGTTAGAGAAAAAATATATTCTTTAGCCCCTGGGTTCAACATCCTCCAGCCATCCACCAGGTCCATATCTGCAATCCCTCCTGCCATTGGCCCAATACCTCTGTCCTCCTCTTGCTTTCAGAGTGGTCCAGTACTGGATCCATTGTACTATTCAAATCCCCACCCATAATAAGTCCTGGGAACTGTTCTTTAGTTAGAAGATCCAGGAGTTCAGGAAAACCTGGGGTCATATAATGGTGGGGCATAAACACTACCAAAGGTAACTAATTCCCCAAATAGATGTCCCACTATGAAAACATATCGCCCATTTCGTGGTCTCTCACCACTCTTGTAACCTCCATTGGCAGGTGCAAGAGAATAGCAACCCCTCTTTGTGAGCAGGGTATGAGGCTGCAAAACATTTACCAACCCAGCCACGGACAAGCTTAGCATGCTCTAAATCCGACAGGTGGGTCTCCTGAGAAAAGCACCTGTGTACCCTTCTTTATGCCGCCAAAAGTGTTGTACTTTTGACTGGGTTAATAACCTCGCACATTCCAGGAGACCACCGCTGGCTCCTGTATATTAGCCATGGTATGTCCTACTCAGTCCCCAACCTTCACTTTCCCTAGCCAGTGCATCCGAAATTCCATACAACAATTATAAATGCAATTTCCCGGACTCTGTAGTAGACTGTACATATCACAGAATGCATCCCACATGAAATAACAATGAACTATATACAACATGTAAACATGAACAGTAACCCCTTCTCCTCCCCACCTCATTTCGTCCCTCAACTTGATTGACATCATCCCTCCCTCCACCCCACCCACCTCCTTCCACCCCCATCCAAACCAGTCGAAAAACATCCTCCCACCACTTATACCCCTCATTATCGACACCATTACTGCCCTAGCATGAGTGGCAGTAAACCCTCCAAGGATATATGTGCCCTGCTGCTCCAGCAATGGCCGGTACTAGCATTTACAAATTAGCACAAGTGTGATTGAATGTAAAGAACCTCTGCTCTCCTCCATTGGCCCATATACACCCTGCACAGAACAAAAAGAGGTTACACCCAGCATGACTCGCACAGTTCTTACTAGTGAGGCATTCCCTGAAATCGCTAGCACCACATTTGCAGGGAGAGAATAGAAAAGAAATGCCTCCATCGCTTCCACCCCCAGCACATCTTCCCACCCCACATTCTCCTCTGACATCTGCTGTTAGTCTCTCCAAAGGGCATGCATATCCACAAGATGCAGAGGCTCCCACAACCCAAGGAGGGAAGCAGGCCGTACATTACACATGCACTAAGCTTCTTCTCCCCGTCCTCATCATATCTACCTTTGCTCATTCCTCAGGCACTTGTCCACATAGATCCTGCCAAGGTTGCATTGTACCTCACCAGACTCCATACAATTAGGATCAGCAGCCGCCATTCTCACCCAGAGGTGACCCAAAAGTTACACAGTCCACTGCGGCCGGCTCAGCGATTATGCATGACTTCACGCTGAGTGCCCCCATACTCCCGATGCAGGGTGTTAGTATATTCACCCAACCAACAGAGCCAAAAGTAGTGCATATCATAAAAACAAAAAAACACAACAGTTAAGTCTAAGAATACAAGCCACATGCTGGCCAGAGTGTTCAACAGCAAATTGAGAAACAGCTCCATGGTCCATCCCAAACCAGCTTCTTCATTTAGCCAGCTTCTTTGTAAATCTTTCACAAACTGTTCAGCCTTAGGGAGCTCCTAAAGGAGAATGTTGCTCCTTCATGCCGGATTTTGAGAACTGCTGGATAGATCAGGAAGTTCTCTACTTTGAGGCTTCTGAGCTGGGCCATGAGTGGATTGAACAGCTTACGTTTTTGAGAAGCCAAATTGAATAATGTTGAGATAGGTATAGCCTGGTGCCCTCAAACTCCAGGGATTCTTTCTCTCGATAGGCCTTTAAGATCGATTCCGGTCCTGGAATGCATGAAACCTCATAACCACCTGTCTTGGGGGCCGATCTCCAGGGGCCGAGGCATCACAGCCCTGTGGGCTTGTTCTAGTTTCAGTCGCCCATTTTGGGTGCAGTCCCAGCAGATCCGGCAGGATTTGGGCACAGAACCTCATCATATCTCCTTTTCTGACCCTTCTGGAAGTCCCCTGAGGCACAAATTGAGGCACCTGTGATAATTATCCTGATAGTCAAATGCTCCTTTAGTTCATCCAGCTCTTTTGTAGCAGTGCAACTTGCCCAGGAGCCTCCATGGTCTCGTTCTCCAACCTGGATATACGGTCCTCCGCCTCCAATTCTATTACTGTGCAACGTTTGTTGTTCCAGGACCTCCTGCAATTTAAGGTCGATTTTACTTTCAAGTTTCAATAACCTAGGTTCCAGTGCCGCAATCACTTGGCCAGCCACTTTGCGGCCTAACACTCATTTCAGCCACTGAGAGTGAAATAATGCCTCGCTTTCACCTGCAGGAGTGGCCGCTGACTTCTTCCCGGCTTTGCCAGTCATGCCTTGGCTCTTTCCTGGATTTGAGTCAGGTATTCCTCCATGGCACCTTCCTGCATATATTTATGCCGAATACTGCATGTAAATAGTTTTAAGGGTTCTTTTATCACTTTTACTGACCGTTAGCATGGAGCAACAACGCAGGCACGACTATCCAGTTAGCTGCTCATCAGCGCCCCCACCTCATGTGTCTTGATAGAGTTTTATCGCACAGTGGTTAAAGCTTTATCAGAGGTATATGTTTTTGAAACAATTAACAGAAGAATGTCAAACAAACCTAAAAATTTAAAGGAAAACAAGGCTCACTTTTTGAGAATCCAGAGGGAAAGCGCCAGAGAAAAGACAAGCATATACTGCACACATAGTGCCTATTCTGAACAGGATAATACCTGAAATGGTACTTTGAGTAATAGCTCCACCAGCAAAGCCTCAAGCTAGAGGTAGAGGATGGTATTAGATATTAAAAGGACAAGCACTTTTAAAAACCTGATTCAGAATATACCACAAGGTGACTTGCCCTCCTTAATAGGGCAGGCTGTTTGTCCTTGACAGCCCTCCACAAGGTGCTCACAGTTGGAAGCTAGGAGTCTGGGGGGCAAGGGGTGGGGAAATGATGGGTGGCAGATGGGACTCGCCAGGCAGGTGGTAGACAGGGATTGGACAGAGGTAATGAGAGAGATAACAGGGAGGGGGCAATAAAAGGGTCACTCAGCCAGAGCAAGCCCTTTTGCTTGCTGGTTTTCATACTGCTGGGTGCTTTGTAGCCTACACTAGGAGCTTCAGTGACCAGCACTTTTGGGCGGTGTTTGTGCGTGAGTAAACTTTGTTCTTTGGGTGCTAATTTCGTGCATTAGAAGTTTTATGGTTTTGTTCATGGTATTTATTTTTAATCTTTTAAGTGCCCGAATGTGCGGATAAAATGGAGGCTTGTGGGTGCTGCAACATGTCCTGGAGATCCCTGCGATGGTTTTACATTGATATGGCAACGGTGATTCAAGGTGCAGCTTCAGGCTGGGAAGGAAGACTGTCATGGTATATGGATTTGGAGCGGCACTGCACTGAAGGCCGGAAGGAAGAACTAGATCTGGGCCATGTGGCAAGTAAAAGGAGGCTGCCAATTCTTTCAGGACCAGGAGCAGGTGGTCTAGCGGGGCATGTGTTCCTTTCGAGACAGGGATCTGGTTGGAAGGTGAGACACGGCTTGCCTGTTAAAAAAACACTTAACGCTGCTACCTGTTTTCACCCATAAGGGCAGTGTGCAGAGCATCAGTCTGGTGGCTTGGGGCCAGCGTGGGTAGGATGGGAATCCAGCACGGGGTGCCTGAGGCCAACAATTGCAAGGGTATGTGCACACCAGGGAGTGGGGGAAGTTATCAGCAGGGTTGATTCACCCCAGATGGACGTGCCTCTTGGTTAACAGGGGACTACTGTGCAGGGGTGTCAGAGGAGGCAAGGGAAGCTATTTGGGGACGCCACGTGGTGGCTGCCATTTTGTGTATGGGCTTCACTTCAAGTTGGAACAAATATATTGCTGTCTTCTTGTTTCAGCAAGAAATACTGTGTTTTTACAACATTCACACTCACATAATTTCTAGTGCAATTGTAAAACATCATCCCCTTTGAATTCTGATGGTTTCTCACTTTAATTTTGTATACTGTGGCACTCAAAAAAAAACTTGTTACTGCAGTCATTCAGGGTTCTGGAAAGGGAGACATGGCCACTTAGAATCAATTCTAGAGAGCATAGAATTCAGTGAGGCATCTTCCTGAGTCTGCCTCATAGATGGAGTGAATGGCTCTAGGGAGCAAGAAGGAAGAGAATAAAGTGCAAGTAAAAGGAAAACAGATAAAACCAATGAGCCCCATGAAATGAGTTAAGCTGTTTCTGAAATGGTCCTTTAGTAAATGCCCTTGCATAGTGGGGATTTTTATCCACTCTGTGCATCCAGGTCACCCTTAAAGGCATGCACTGGTGTCTAGTGGGCCTGACTTGCTGCCAACAAAAAAAGAAAAGAGAAACAAATGGTTTTACCTAACAAGGCAAGCTAATCCTAAATAGAAGGGAGGGATCCATGGGGCGGCCCGAGGCAAGGGCTAGCAGTCATAGCAGTGCTACCCATGCCACTCACCCATGGTTCTAACCAGTTTTGTGTTTTCACAGCATTATTTTACAGAACAACAGGATGGCACCAAATAAGAAGACATCCAAGGAGGAAGCCATGAAGCAATGGACTCAGGTGATGGAGCAAGCCAAGAAACTCCTGGATGCCATGGGGAGGAGCAGAGGGCTGGAGCCAGGTAAGCAGGGGAGAAAGAGGAAAGAAGGGGAACTGCTGGATTGGGAAGAGGGTCATGGATGGTAAGCACCAACATGTGGTGAGATGACTCAAAAACCCTGAGTGAGCTGCAGCCTGCTCCCCTGGCCCTAGTCCCTCCTTTGGCTGACCCTCCATCCGATGTCCCACTAGTGCCAGCGCTACTGACCCAATGCCAGACCTGTCTGTGGTACCAGGGGTGGATTTGACTGCCTCCCCAGTCCATGCCTCCCCCGAATCACCTTGCCAGTGACTACAACAGCAACTGAGGCACCGGCCCCACCTGAACAGGTAAGTTGGAAAAAAGGTGGAGGAGCATAAAGGAGTGTGTAGCAGCTGCTAGGTGCCATCTGGGACAGCAGGGTGGCATAGCTGGAGAAAGTGTTCAGGGAAATTAAGAAAGAAAAGGGGGGTTAGGTGGGAGCCCACTGCGTGGCACACTACACTAGCCGGAACAACTTGGATATGAGCCCACTGGGGGTAGCTTGAGCAACTATGTTCCTCTGGCCACCAAAGAGAAGATTTGGAGGGGGAATATGTGACATATTTTCTTGGCAACCAAAGAGATCTTAAAAAGCACGAAGAAAGAGAGAATGTTGGGGAGAAGGGCATGGCTGCTGGTGTCATTCTGTTGGGTGAGAAAGAAGGGACAAGGCTGAGAAAGGGAAAACATGGGATGCATGGATGGTGGTTTCACCCACTACAGTGCAATAGTGCAGGAAAAGAGGCCAGAGTTAGCAGGCCATTGTTGTCCTACTTCCTGATTGTGAACAGTGTGTATAAGATGTGGGGAGGTATAAACTGGATCCAGTACGATGAAATGTTCTTGAACCCACATGGCAAAGGATAGGGATGTCCGTTGGGATACGTGTCATTCAGATATTTGGTTTGAGACCATGACGGTACCTGGGGGCAGAGGGAGACTGGGGCAGGTCGTCAAGCCCGGCTGAAAAATGCTGTTTAGGTTTCAATAGGTGCACTGCTCTGGCCCAACTGCCATTGCCAACACGCATGCTCAAAATGCAGTGGTAGTCACCCTGCATCAAAGTGTAGGACCCACCCGCAAGCATTGGGGATTACCATACACTTACCAGCCCTTTCAGGAGGGCCACCCAAGGCTGAGGGGACATGGGGAAATAGGGGACAGCTAGTCAAGGAAGGTTTCAACAGGGATGGGGTCCAGGTTTTTAGCTAGGCAGGAAACAGGAAATGGAGCAGGGATGGGGTTGGGGTGTGGAGATGGGAAACTTCAGCCTGGGTTTTACCCTCAGTTAGACTGGAAGTACTGAAAGCCTGGGCTAACAGGCTACCTAGACAAGAGAGCAGCAAGGACTTTGGAAGAAGGCTTCTGTAAGGGTTTAGCCTCTGTTATAGGGGGCAATGGGTAGCAACACAGGTGAAGAACCTGAAGTCGATGAGGGGTGGAGGAACCCTCCGCCAAAAGATTGACAAGATTTGAGGGTGGGTCAGGTTGAGGGTCCTTTCACAGAACCTCCTTACCCAATCTCAGGGTCTCCCACTGGGGCTGGTGCTTGAGAAACAGCTGGGTGAATTCAGAGTGATTCATCACCTGTCCTACCCAGTGAAGGAAGTCAGTGAATGACTACATTAGTGAGAAGGATAGTAAGGTGTCATATGTGACACTGGACAAGGCAGTAAGATTGATCAGGGTTGAAAATGCACTGTGGTTAGTGAAGACAAACATTGAGGTGGCCTTTTGCTTGCTACCTATAAGACCTGAGGACTGAATTTGCAAAGTTTCTGGATAGGGTGACTACTACTTTGATAAATCCGTGCAGATGGGTTGCTCAATCACATGCGCAGCTTTTGAGACCTTTAGCATCTGGCTGCAATGGGTATTCCAGACAAAATTTGGCTCTGGGCAGTCCTACATTATTTGGATGATTTCCTACTGATTGGGAGGAAGTCTGAGAGTGAAGGAAGTGTTAGAGCAATTTAGAGTCATGGTCATGGGCCATACTTTGGGGTGCCGCTGGCACCTGACAAAACTGAGGGCCTAGCCAATGCATTGAGTTTTGGGATAGAAATCAATGCAACCACGGGGGTGGGGTTCAGCTGCTGCAGGACAAACTCTTACGCTTGAGAGAGTTGTTAAAGGTTGTCAGAGGTTGCAGGAGGGTCCCTCTCACATGATGCAGCAGCTGATAGGACACTTGAATTTTGCATGCTGGGCCATAGCACCGGGTGGGTGTTTACATGCTCCTTGTGCAGGCAATGAGGAGGGCTACCAGACCACACCAATGGGTTGATATCAAAAAGGGATGAGGGATGACCTAGGGGTATGGGAAAATTTACTAGACCAACACAATGGTGTCACATTCTGGCAAGATGACTGGGTTTTAAACACAGACCTGAACTCTACACTGATGCATCAGAGAGCCTGGGGTTGGGGTGTATTTCAAAGGAACATGGGTGTCGGAACCCTGGCACAGAATGGTGGCTTCAAGGGCCTGGAGAAGGATATCACATTCTGAAAATATTCCCAGTTTGGGTAGCTACCTGGTGTGGGAGGAGGCTTTGAGGAACCAAAAGATCACATTTTGATGTGACAATCGGGAGGTGGTGGACATCTTAAACAAGAAAACAGTTAGATCAGAGAGGGTGATGAGGGTAATGTGGCAGCTGGTATTGCAAGGGCTGAAGCTAAACTTATCCTTTAGGGCAAGGCACATTGAAGGGCATGGAACACTATAGTTGATAGCCTTTCCTGCCTAAAGAAGGAACACTTCAGGAACATTGTCCCAGAGGCAGAGCAACAAAAAATCATGGTCCCACAACTGGCATGGGAATTGGGTGGAAGAAGCGGAGCTTCTATTTCGAAGTTCCAGGGCACCAAGGACCTTGAAAGCATATGAATCATCCTGTCAGACTTTCAGGCCTTCCAAGAGAGGCTGGGAGTTGAGGTAAGTAGGCTGGTAACTGAAGAGCAGCTAGCTAGGTTCATTGTCAACAGCTGGGGGAAGGGAGGGCCATTTCAACCATGGGGATCCATTTAGTCCTGATAGGCACCATGTGCACCCTGAAAGGCTGGAGGGACCCAGGAAACAGGGCTGATACACAAGGTGGGGTGAAAGGATGAAAGGGACTTGCAAAGTTAGAGGAATGGTCAAATATATGGCAGCTCAGATTCAATGTAAAGAAGTGCAAGGTAATGCATCTGGGAAACAAAACCCAGAGAAGAGTACACAATGGGGTGAGATAATATCAACAACAAAAATAGAAAAGACCTAGGAGTAATTATATCAGATGACCTAAAGGTGGGCAAGCAATGTGAGAAGGCAGTAAGGAGGGCTGGGGGATACTGGAATGCATAGGAGAGGCATAAACAGTAGAAAGCAGAAAGTTGTTATCCCTCTGTACAGACAGTTGGTGAGACCCCATCTAGAGTATTGTGTGCACTCCTGAGACCCCATCTCCACAAAGACATAGACAGAGTGGAGGCTGTTAAGTGGAGGGCAACCAAAATGGTGCAGGGTCTGTACCAGAAGACATACGAGGAGAGACTAAAGGAGCTTAATATGTATACCCTTGAGGAAAGGAGGTGTAGGGGGACATGATAGAAATGTTCAAGTATCTCAAGGAGTTAACAAAGCACAAGAGGGTAGTACTTTTCAGAAAAGAGATGTGCAAGAACATGAAGGCCAATTTGAAGATAGAGGGATGGCTCAGAGGTAATGTTAGAAAGTATTTTTCACAGAGAGGGTTGTGGATGCATGGAACAGTCTTTCTGAGAAGGTTGTGGAATCCAGAACAGTGGAGAATTCAGCATCGCATGGGACAGACATAAGGCAATTCTAGTTGGGGGTAGGAGGAAGTAAGTTGTTAATTAACTAGAATCTGCAGCTTATCCTTCAGGTAGGAAATGGGCAGACTGGGTGGGCCAAGCGGTCCTTATCTGCTGTCAAATTCTATGTTTCTATGAAAAGTAATCTAGTCAGGAAAATGATGAAAGGCTGGCAGTGGGTACAAGGAAAGGAGCGGACAAGAGGTGGCTATATCGAGCCCCTGCTGGAGCGACTGATTTAGGTACTGCTAATCGTATGCTGTTCCTCAACTGAGGCGGTGGATTCGCTGCAATTTCACCACTATGTATCACAGAGCTTTCAGGGAAGTGAGATCATAGGGACGGGCAGGCCATGGGGAGGACTTGTGGGGTGACTCCAGTGGGTAGAGAACATAGTCAGCCTGATGATCAGGTGGTCTAAGACAGACCAGGCAGGTAGAGGTGAGACAGTTAAGCTGGAAGGTATGGGGCAGTCCAGGTATGCCTGGTTAGGACATTACTAACATACACAGCGGTCCACCCATCGGCTAGGGCCCTTTGTTTTGCATGGCATGGGTCATGGGTCACCAGTGCCCAAATAGCAGCAGTATTACAGAAGTGTTTGCTTTTCCTGGGAGAGGGCCCTACCGGATACTCATCCCACTTATTTAGAATAGGAGTGGTTCTAGCCACCGCCTGGGCGGTGGCAGCAGACAACATCAAGAAACTAGGTAGATGGAGGTCGGGATGCTATAAAACATATATTAGAGAACTGTCTGCTGATACTAATGCTGTTTTTCAATTGTTCCCTGCAGGTGAAGTGATCATTTCTCCTTTGTTTCTTAGCAGGGTACAGACAAAAAGCAAAACAAAAATAAAAAATGGGGAGGGGTTGAGGGGAGGGGTAGATCCTCATATGTATCTTATATGTTCTGTTTTTATCACCAAGGTAAGACTGGTGTTAGAGGTGTGGATCTGTGGCCACTCATTCATTTACCAGGTGGAGCGGAGAGCAGTGGTGAGAGCAGGGGACACCAACTGTATCATGATTGGAACAAGGTGCAGTTACATTGGCATGGCATAAGAGGAATGCGGGGACAACTGCTACCATTGCTACAGGGTGTGGAGAATGAGGCTTGCACCAGATTTGCTTCTTATACACCTAGGGGCAATGACCTGGGCACCTGACCATGGCTGTGACATTTATTTGCAGATCAAATGGAACATTGACGCCTATAAAGAATTGGTGGCCAGGTTCCACCTTGGTGTGGTCTGAGATACTTCCTAGGAGGGTGTGGCAACATGCCTAAGACCATAAGGCCCTGGAAAAGACAGGAGGAGAATGAATCATAGGGTGGCAGGTGTGTTCACCAAATTGGGTGGAGGGAGCATGAGGAAAAGAGTACAAAGGAAACCAATGTGGAATACTATAGGTCTGAAGGGGTACACCTCTCAGACATGGGATTAGATTTATTTAATATGGAAATCGGCCTAGCAATAGATGGGTGGAGACAGACAAGAGAGAGGAGTGCCAAGGACAGTCTATGGGGTTGAAAGGGGTGGGAAAGAGAAATGGACGGGAAGGCCACCATCCAATGCAAGCTGAAGGTGGTCTAATGGTCATAAAAGGGAGGGAGAATCTGGTCTAGGGTTTACACCAGGGCCGGAAGACAGTGTAGGGAGGGAGGGACCATGGGGACAACCAGAAGCCCTGAAGAGGGCACTGATGTATACACATGTGCTCAGACCAGAAAGACAAAAGGAAGGGGCTGGATTCTACATCCAGTTCATAGAGACTGGTGGGGACCGAGGTTTACACCTGGTCCAAGCAGATGTGAAATTGATTGACCAAAATGTATGTCAAATGTACTGATTGTAATGATGTGATATGATATGACTTGAACAGTATAATAAAACTGGAAATGGAAGGATATGATTCAATAAATTGTAAGCCAACTGAGCACCAGCATTCAGTGTGTAGGACTCTTATTTGGGAGGGACTGATCTGAGGACAAGAGAATCCTGAAGTTACATCTTTACCAGGAGTGGTTGGACCACTCAGTACTTAGTGGAAACTTGCCCCCTACCTTGCATTTGGCAGAGGGGGACTCTGTTTTACCAATTTGAACACGGGTTAGAAGAGAACGTGGCTAGTATTTGCCCATCAGCCTCAAGAATGGGCTGATTTATTTGATTCTTACCCAACTGGGGTATACACTCAGGACAGTATGATGCCCAACCTGTAGGAAGAAGGGGAAACAAAGAAAGAATTCAAGAGGCTGAAAATATGCAAACCTCTAAATGTGTGACCTCCACTAGCCCTGTGGATACAGTAAAATTACCCAATCAGAAATCCTGGTTTCTCCACAGATAAAAAAATCAAAGAGTGGACAATAAAAGGACAAGGGAGCAGGAAGAAACTAACAATGGAACTAATCTTCCCACATGTCTCCCCAGCTGTTCATTTTATAGAAATAACGAAACAGGAAATGCTCAAACAGTCCAACAGAGAATCGGATTGAAGGTGGGAACGGGACAATCTGGCTTCCTCACTGCCCCACATCTGTCAGGACCTGGTTCTGAGATAGAAATCTGGACACAAATCTGGCGCTGGTACAAAAAAAAACAAACAGAAGACCTGTGAAAGACCTAAAGAAAGAAAATAAAACAGGAACAAGAAAGAAAGTGAGGAGGAAAAGACAGAGGATTATAATGGAGATATCCTTGGAGAAATTAGAAGTGGATCCTAAGATTGGAAACTAAAATTTCGAGTGTTCAGGATGAAATGAAAGGAATGAGATATGAATTACAAGGCTTGCATCAAAGAATCTCAGTAAATGAAAAGAACCTCAGATATCAAGGATACATTACTAGGAATCAAGAAATATATGAGAGCATAAAGAAGAAATAGGAAAAATGCAAGAAAAAATCGCAAAATTGGAATGGCAATCAAGTGGGATAACATTAAAATACTGGGTGTCCCAGAAGGAATTGAAAAGATGACATCTTGAAATTTTGTGAAATCTGGTTCTCAGAATTGGTCGGAAAAATTATCCTGAAAATAAAATCAAACTTGAGAGAGCACTTAGTTTGCCAGCATTTTGCCACCTTAATGCCCCAGAGTGATGTTTATTAAGTTTTATAAATACCAAGAAAGAGAGCTTGTCTTAAAGGAAGCAAGGAAAAAGAAACAGATATTGTTGCAAGGAGTACAAGTTTCAATTTTTTCTGATTCGTCCTGAATTGCAAAAGAAAAGGAATGCTTTTAAAGCAATCAAGCAATGTTGTTGGGAAAGGCAAATACCGTTTTGCACCCAATTCCTCCACCTTGAAAATATCCATTAGAGATAAAACTAAGGTGGCCAACCTCCTCAGGAAGCAGAAGACTTCTTGGAAAAATTCTCAATATGGGACATAATTATTATGGAGGCCTCTTAAGGAATAGTAGAAGCAGAAGATGGGTAAGGAAATACCCCCAAAAACATTACATGATCCTTGCACCCAAACAATTGGACACCAGGAAAGTTGGTATTTATTGAACAAAATAATATTAGGCAATAGTAACCAAAATGTATTTATAAAAATGTTTTTGTAGGAGCTCTTGAAGCTGTAGTTTGGGTAACTGGACCCCATTTTGTTTGGAAAATGTTTCTATGGGTCTATCATTTCATGGACCTATGAGAGAGGGAGGATAGCAGTAGGGACCCAGATTAGAGTAGGAAGGAACATTTCTGTTTTAAAAGTATAAAAAGATAGAAACTGGAGAGGAATATGAACTATTAGAGAAAAGGTGGATAACAGATAGCTCACTGATGATTTTTCCTTCCCTTGCCCCTATAGCTCATTCTTTGCAACAGACTGTTTGGGACAATTTTTAAAATTACTGGATGATAGGTTTTAATATAGTATCATGGAATGTCAATGGGTTAAACACCCAGTTAAAAGGAAAGTAATCATTGCAACCGTGAAAAGACTTCAGACAAACGGTTTAATTCTACAAGAGACAAACTTGACTTAGGAGAATTTGAAAAACTTTGTAAATTATGGGGGTAGCACTACGTACTGGATCTAATGGAAAATCCAAAGTGTGGCCATTATTTTTCTAAAAAACACAAGGTAGATATTGTTAATAAAATTATAGACATCAATCATAGACATATTATTCTACAGGTAAAAACACAGAATAAAGATCTAACGATAGCAGGTATTTATGCACCAAACAAAGAGTCACCAAGCTTTTTGTAGATTTTTTCACCACATTAGCCCAGTTCCAACACCCAATGATTGTTGGAGGTGATTGCAACACTGTATTGAACTCTAAGTTGGATAGATCAGGTTACCACTCGGCCCTGTCAAAATCAGCAGAAGTTATTCATGAGAGTATGGAAGCCCTGGGTTTATATGATCTTCAACATTATGTCAACACTACATCTGGGGAGTTTTCCTATTTTCCCATCATCATGAATCTTATTCTAGGATTGACTGGCTTTTGGGCTTACTTTGCTTAACACCAAAGATAATAATAAATTATGACGGTATTAACTTGTCTGACTATTCAGCTTTATTGGCTCCATAAATTTGAGGTCTTTCTAATATTCAACTGAATAAAGAAACGCCCAATAATACCACCTGGGGCATTAAAAGCTACACTGAGAGGGCAAATAATTAAATATAAGATAGAAATCAATTGAAAAGAAAAGAGAAGTGGCAAGATTAGAAGCCAAAATTAAAAGAGTGAAATGAGATACATACATACAAACTTAGAAAAAGACTTAAAAGCCCTCAATAATTTAAAACATACTTACAGTTCTACAATGATAATGGAGAATAGAGATAACAATTGTACAGTCTAGAACAAGATATTACTCAAGCTGATAAATCAGACAAAGTGTTGACGCACCAAATCCAGAAAGAAAACAGACAGGCAAATAACTGAAATCTATATGGAAAACCTCTTAACGAAAGACCCAGTAGCCATTAATAAAGAATTTGAAACATATTATAAAACATTTTATACTTTAGAATGTAGTGATGGCTCTATCAACTCTCCCTTTCAGACACTAATTTCAGCTATCTCGGAGAATCAAAAGAAATGTTGAACTTACCAATAACAATAGAAGAGGTAGAAGATGCAGTCAAAAATATAAAAATGTGAAAACTCCTTGTCCTGATGGACTCCTAGTGAACTTTATAAAATTATAGGAGACAAGATCTGCCCTATTCTAATGGAATTATATAACTCATTTACTTATACCAAATAGATTCTAGATGCATTTCAAGAACCGGTTATAACAGCATTACCAAAGGAGGAAAGATCCCAAATATTGTTCCTCTTACCACCCGATTTCTTTGTTAAATCTGGATTACAAAATCTTTACAAATATTTTAGCCACAAGACTTGAGAAGGTACCCTCAGATTTGATCCAGCAGGTCCAGACAGGATTTATTAAAAAAGAATGGGTTCTAATAACATCGAGAATGCCCTATAAGTAATTGAGAGCTAAAAAAAAACAGAAGCAATACTACAGTCATTAGATGCTGAGAAAGCTTCGACAGGGTCAGGTGGGTATACCTGTTCCAAGTGTTGAGAATAGTGGGTGTCAGCATAACTTCTTGGGTTGGATTAAATGATCTCTAATAAACCGATAGCTAAAGTAGTTATGAATAATAATGTATCTCAAAATGTCAACATGACTTGAGGAACCAAACAGGGTGTTCGATTCCCCATTACTTTTTACTCTGGCAATCAAACCATTGACAAATGCTATTAGAGCTGCCAAATAGAGTCAAGAGGTTAAATTAGCAGAAGGGTGTTAAAAAGTCTCTTTATGCAGATGATGTACTTATGTATATAAGTAATCTGAGGTCTGCGATACCTAAAATTATGGAAATAATCCAGCAATTTGAGTTATCTAGATTTAAGATCAACTGAAAAGAAATCAGAACTACTAAGACTGAACATAAGGGGTACCTCCCTAAAAGCTTAGTAACTGTTCCATCAGATCTGACCATATTAAATATTTGGGGATCTATCTAACCAGAAACTTAAATCAAATTTTGGAATTCAACATGCAATGATACTAACCTCGATTAAAAATAATTTAGAGGATTGGGTTCACTTGCCTTTAACTTTAATGGAGTACACAGGTTATTACAATGAACATATTATCGAAAATACTTTGTCTTACAAGCAATCCAAATTTTAATGCCCACGCCTCAGGATAAAATCATTAAAAGGACTATTCAGACATTTCTTTGGAAAACAAAAGACCCAGGATGACTATAATAAAATTAATGGGAAAATACGAAGATGGTAGTTTAAATCACCAAACTTAAAAAATTATCAATATGCTTCCATACTGTCCAAAACATCAGAATATTATGCACAAAATACCCACTGGTCAGTGAAATATGAAGAACACTTTAAGGAAAAACAGCTGTATCACCACTTATATAATAATTACAATCCTCTGCATTAAAAAATATTAAAACAGCTGTATTAGATCCAGTCTTATGTCATGTTTTCTTCCCCAAAGAATTAAAAGAAAATAACAGAAATAACATCCCGAGTCCTATTAAGACTATGGAAAGGGAGCTGCAAGGGTGAAGGGAAGGAAACCAACTCATGGATTGATTTTAACCTGTTGAAATAGGAGATATATTTCAAAGAGGAAATTTTCTGTCCTTTGAAATAATAAAAAACTTATATAACATACCAGAGACAGAGAGGTTTAATTATTTTAGAATTAGGGCAAATCTTGTTGTGCAGATGGGGGGAGACTTATAGATTTCTAAAGCCATGACTCTCCAAACATGGATTTCTTTGAAAGATCAAAATTTTAAACTTATTTTTAAATTTATAGAAGCTTGCAATCCATTTATCAAGTTTATTTGGACAAACTTAAACAAAGCTGGGAGAAGAGTTACAATATGAAATTTTGGAAAATAAATGGATGAAGATTATAAAATTATTTAAACCTACCATTAGTAATAAACTCAACCAGATACAGTTCAATATTGTACACAGAATCTATTATACCCCCATCTGCTCAACAAAATAAATCACATTTCCCCATGGTGCAATATATGTTAAAAGCAAAGGGTTACCCTAAGCGTGTTTTAGCCTCTTCTAGCAAAATTAAGCCATTCTGGAAAAAAATATTTGATACCTTAAGCTTAATTCTAGGTACCAACTTAAATTGGAACCAGAGATATGTTTATTAGGGTTTTCGAGCTTCAGGTACTCCCAATAGGAATAAGGGATCATCTTGAATATGGGTCTCATAAACACCAGACAATGTATTGCTAGGCTCTGGAAGAATGAAGAACATCCTGAATACAATCTGTGGAGGAACCTCTTTAGAATGCATCAAACTTGAAAGATTCCATTGCATGGATATTAATTCATTACACAAATTTCAATTAATTTGGGCACCAGCTTTACACTTAAGCAGCACACTTCAAATTTAAATATGGAAGAAAAAGTGGGATAAGTTAGGATTAAGTAGATTAGATAGAATATGATACGTTAGGTTAGGGGATTGGGGTACTGTAGGCACACACTCCACTGGGTAACAATGAGAACATGTAAAAGGTTGTTACATCAAGGTGGAGAATTAACCAAAAGGGATGACAGGGTGTGTGTTGTTGTGTAATAACATCACTCCTGGGGTGAATGTCAAAGTGAGGTGAAGCAGTGCTTACCCCACCCCCAGAAGTGATGCTATTACACAATAACACACACCCTGGAGTGCCCTTATTGCTATTATACAATGGCTCAGTTGTAATTCTAAAGAAAAGAAAAAAATTCATGCATTTTATTTATTTTTTCTGGGTGGAGAGTATGTTTTTTAAAAAGTCCAATATTTGTTTCTGCCACTAGATGGAGCTCTTAGCTGAATCAGTGTGCTTTCCCAGTCTGACACTGCTCACTTTAATTTGCTTATGGTATTTTGACCCCACCACCCATTCTTCCCCTGGTGAAAATGGGATGCAGCTGACGTTGTTTGGCTTTTTATTTTATGGTTTAATTAGCTAGTTTTTCTGGCTTTAGAGCCTGTTGGTGGTTGTCAGTCATGTGGTCGATGTCCAAATTTCATAATTGTGCTGATGGAACTGAGGTGTCATGGCTTCATTTACTTTTCAGCGGTGAGTACAGGAGAAGCAGGACAAGCCGTCAGAATGCGTGTTTTTTATAGCAGAAGCTGTACTTTAGGTTTTCCTGGTACATTATCTAGCTTTTCTCATTTGTACCGAGAGAACACTGCAGGACAATGACAAAGGTGCAGCAGCGAGTTGAGAGAGCAGAGAGTGAAGAATCCGTTGAGCGTGTCTGAGAAGCACTCAGTGTGTCAGCATATTAAAGGAAAATACTTGGTGTACGTTATTTAAAAGCACTTTCTGTTTAGTATTGTTGCAGCCAGTATTTGTTGTGGCTGGCATTTGTGGGTGGTAACTTTGTTTGGGAGGGTGGGTTGAAGTTGTTTAGTGTCATGGTCCATAGCAGGGGTAACTTGTGAAGAGGAGGTATGATTTTGCATCTGATATGCGGTCATGTGTGTGCCTGGCCTTCATACAGTGATGTTGATTATATAATATCATCACTGTCCTAAACTCCACTGACCAATCAGAAGAGCAGGAAATTCCCTTGCCATTGTATAACTTACCGTTGATAACCAATAAATATTGAATAACATGTATTCGAACCTAATGGAAATAAAAAAGATTAAAAAGGCATATCTGCTCTCTCCACTATAAACATCGGCAAGCCCCAAGGATCAATCCTGGCCCCCTTCTCTTTATTATCTTTATTAATGACTAAATACCTTGTCTTGCTCTCACTACTCTACACTGATGACTTAGTTATGTACTCTAGCTCTGATAACCTTAATGACCTCAACTCTACTTTCACCCTGAATTACAGAGAATACTCTTCTGGTTAAGACACAACAAACTACTACTCAACTCCAGCAAAACCTATTATATGCTGTTTGGCTCTGCTACTAGGCTAAGAATGTGCATGGGCAACTATTCATCTCCAGCCTTGATGGCACCTTTCTTGATAATGCTACCAACTTTAAATACCTTGGGATCACCCTTGACCCATCACTTGGCTTTGCCCAACACATTGCTAACATGTGCAGATCAGTTAACTTCAAACTTGGCATTGCCTTTAAATCTAGCTATGCCCTTACTCCTGCTGCTAAGATGGCCATTGCTCAGGTATACTCCTCCTCCCTTACCTATGGCTCTGCTATTTATGTAAATACTGCTAAAGCTCATCTACACAATTGGGACACCACCTATAATAATGGGCCTTATGCACATACTGGTGGGACGTGACGCACCAGAGGCACATATCCCACCCAGAAAGGGCCACACCTGTGGACAGGTGTGCACCGGGTATGCACCACCAGTGTGCACCTGTCTGTGGCTCCACCCCTGGCACATGGGGAGCATGGAGAACAGATACATGGACCGGTGATCATCCAGCAGGATGTCTGCTCCGTCCATGAATGGATCCCTTGCACCCGTGGGCACGGACGAATGGCTGCGTGCACTGTGAGCTGTGGCTCAGAGGCAGGCATATGCCCAGTTGGCTCGGCCTGGGACGATAGAAACATAGAAGTTGACAGCAGATAAGGACCACAAGGCCGATCCAGTCTGCCCATTTCTTTTCTCCTTATGAATGTGCCATCAGCCTTTGCTCTGCCAATGGCCTATCTATTCATACTCATCTGTATTGCTCCCTTATGCCTATCCCATGCCAGTCTGAAGCCCTGCACTGTATTCATATTCACCACTTCCTGAGGTAGCTGTTCCATACATCTACCACCCTTTCTGTGAAAAAGAACTCTCACATTACCCTCTTAAATTGCCTCCCTCTAATCTCATGCTGTGTCCTCTTGTCCTGCTATTTTCTTGATTGAAACATGTTAGACTCTTTCAGCTTGTTAATGCCCTTAAGGGGTTTGAATGTTTCAATCATATCACCTATCTCCCTCCTTTACTCTAGGGATACATATTGAGTTAGGTTAATCTGTCCTCATATGTTTTCTGATGCAGTCCCTGCACCATTTTGGTTGCCCTTCTCTGGACTGCCTCAATTTGGTTAATGTCCTTGTGAAGGTGTAGCCTCCAGTACTGCACGCAGTACTCCAGATGGGGCCTAACCAGTGTCTTGTAGAGAGGAATTATTACCTCCCTCTTCTGACTTGTGATACCCCTATTAATACATCCCAACATCCCCTAGCCTTACCTATTGCTTAGTGGTCTGCTTGGATGATTTCAGGTCATCATTGATGATGATGCCCAAGTCTTTCTTCCCTTGTGACTGCCAGCAACTCCTCCCAGTCTATAGGTGGCTTCAGGGTTCTCTTCCCTGTGCATGATCTTACACTTCTTTGTGTTAAACCCCATTTGCCACTCTCCTGACCATTTTGCTAGTTTATCCAGATCTCTTCTCATTCTGCCCACCCCATCTGGATCATCTACTTTGTTGCAGATCTTGGTGTCATCTGCAAACAGACAAACCTTACCCTCCAGTCCATCTGCAATGTCACTGATGAAGATTTTGAAGAGGACTGGCCCCAGGACTGATCCCTGAGGTACCCCACTTGTGACTTGCATCTCTTTGACTGTATACCATTTACCACCACTCTGTTTTCTGTCCATCAACCAGTTTGCCACCCAACTGACCAACGTCTGACCCACCCCAGCCTACCCAGCTTATTAATCAATCTTCTATGTGGAACAGTATCGAAAGCTTTGCTGAAGTCAAGGTAGGTGACATCATCTGCTCCCCTTGGTCCACCACTCTGGTTACCCAGTCAAAGAAATCTATGAGATTAGTTTGACAGGACCTTCCTTTGTTAACCCATGCTGTCTTGGATCCTGTGCTCCTATCGATTCCAGGTGTTGCACTATCTTTTCCTTAAGGAGTGTCTCCATAATATTGTCCACTACTGAGCTAAGACTGACTGGTCTGTAGTTCCCTGCCTCCTCCCTGCTACCACTCTTGTGGAGTGGGATCACATGAGCCCTTCTCCAGTTTTCTGGGACCTCCTGTGCCCAGAGACTCACTAAACAGTTCTGATAATGGCTCTGCTAGTTCCACCCTTAGCTCCTTTAGTACCCTGGGATGTATGCCATCAGGTCCCATTGTCTTGTCCACCCTGGGCTTATCGAGCTCTTGTAGGACACTTTCTTTTGTGAAGGGACTAGTGCACACCTCCTCCCCTATGTCCATGGTGCTGGGTTGTGGTCCTGCCCTACCTTCTCTTCAGTTAATACTAAGCAGAAGTATCTATTTAGGATAGATGCTTTTACATGGTCCTCCTCCTCACACACACCCTTATCCCCAGTGATCTTAGCAATCCCCTCTGGACTTTCTCCTTTCACTAATGTATCTATAGAAAGTGTTGTCACCTTTTTACTGTTAGTGCCAGTGTTTCCTTGGTTTGGGCCCTTGCCTGCCTTACTGCCTTCCCTGCTTCACTTAGGGAAGTTTGGTATGCCTACCCTATCTTCATCCTGCTGGTCCCCTTATACTTCCTTAAGGCCAGCCTTTGGCTCTGACCTTTTCTGCTACTGTGTTTAAGAACCAAAATGGTTTCCTTCTTCTTTTGCACTTCCTTGCTCACTAAAACAATGGGACGTTACTTCAAGTATTGCATCTTTAATGCTTGCCCACTTTGCCTGTACCCCTCACCTGTATTTTTTTTGCCAGGGCTAGCTTAACTCTGTTGGCCATCTTATCAAAGTCAGCTCCTCTGAAGTCCCATATTTTTTCCTTGGAATGGGATGATTTTGTTCTAGTGGCCAAATTGAACCATATCATGTGATGGTCACTGGCATCCAGGTGACCTACCTGGAGATCTGTGATCCTTTCCCTGTTAGTCAGTACTAGATCTAGTATAGACCTGTCTCTTGTGGGTTGTTGTACCAGTTGTTTGAGGCCCTCCCTGCAGGGAATCCACAATGTGTCTAGTTCTGGCAGATGTCCCTGCTGGTATTGACCAATCTGTATCTGGCTTATGTTCGGCGCGTGATGTGGGCGGCATGGTGGTGAGGGGCATACATGCTCTGCCTTACTCACGGTGGCCTGGGAGGACTTGCAGGGGCATGCACCCCTTAAGGCAGGGGTGACTCTTGCGATACTGTGCATCCCCATTTCCAGAAGTCCGTCTCTGGGAATGGCATGGAGTGGGCATGCCCCCAATCATGTTGTCCTCTGTGCAGTCTGGTGGTGGGCTGCCCATAGGAGAATCCCATGGCTGGCAGAACAGGGGCACAATGGGTGCAGAGTGGTTACATGGGATGGGTATGCAGTGCATAGCCACTCTGCTCCATAGTGCATAGGGCCCAATATTTGTCACTTTATGCTGTCTTCACACCATCTCACACACCACTGTAGGCTTTATAGTGGATTAAATTGGATATCCCTCAAGCTTAGCATTCCTATGCCCTTGGTACTATTATGGATAAAAACTGTGAGAAATGAGGTACCCTCCTGTCTTGCCTCTCTGCTGCCTCTTTCCAACCTCTCTTACCCCTCTGCTCTGGTGAACAGTCCCTACTAATTGTCCCCAGAAGTCTTACTACCATGGGTTCCCAGGCAGTTTTCCACTCTAGAAACATAGAAACATAGAAGTTGACGGCAGATAAGGACCCATCCAGTCTGCCCATTTCTTTTCTACCTTATAAATGTGCCATTGGCCTTTGCTTTGTCAATGGCCTATCTATTCATACTCATCTGTATTGCTCCTTATGCCTATCCCATGCCTGTTTGAAGCCCTGCACTGTATTCATATCCACCACTTCCTGATGTAGGCAGTTCCATGCATCCACCACCCTTTCTGTGAAAAAGAACTTCCTCACATTCCCCTTAATCGGCCCCCTCTAATCTCATGCTGTGTCCTCTTGTCCTGCTATTTTTATTATATTGAAACATGTTAGACTCTTTCACCTTGTTAATGCCCTTAACATGTTTGAATGTTTTGATCATATCACTCTCTCCTCCTTTGCTCTAGGGTATACATATTGAGATCAGTTAATCTGTCCTCATGTTTTCTGATGCAGTCCCTGCACCATTTTGGTTGCCCTCTCTGGACTGCCTCAATTTGGTTAATGTCCTTGTGAAGGTGTGGTCTCCAGTACTGCACACAGTACTCCAGATGGGGCCTAACCAGTGCCTTGTAAAGAGGCATTATTACCTCCCTCTTCTGACTTGTGATACCCCTACTAATACACCCCAACATCCCCCTAGCCTTACCTACTGCTTTAGTGGTCTGCTTGGATGATTTCAGGTCATCAGTGGTGATGATGATGCCCAAGTCTCTTTCTTCCCTTGTGACTGCCAGCAACTCCTCCCAGCCTATAGGTGGCTTCAGGGTTTCTGTTTGTGATGTGCGTGATTTTGCACTTCTTTGCATTAAACCCCAGTTGCCACTCTTCCAACCATTTTGCTAGTTTATCCAGATCTCTTCTCATTTTGCCCGCCCCATCTGCATTTCATCTACTCTGTTGCAGATCTTGGTGTCATCTGCAAACAGACAGTCTTATTATCTGTTCATAAAATTTGAAACTCTTTACCAGTGAATATTGAACTTGTCCCTCCCATTACTGCTTCAAAGGGAACTGCACTGCCACCTCTCTATCTCTCATCCTTGCTCCTACTCTCCACCTGCAGAGGCTCCTATTACCTCTTGCTACATAGATCCTCACTGTAGAACTTCTTGCACTTATGCCTGTTGCCTCTTGTCTTTGTCCCTACCTCTGCTTTGAGCTACCTTGACCTACTGCTCTTACCACTGCAATTACCAGCTTGTGCTGTACCTACCTCTTAACTGCCTACTAAATCTTCATCTACTACCTTATCAGCCTTATTGCATTGTGCTAAATTATTTCTTTAGGCTTAATTTTACTTATATACCTTTGTTTACTTTGTCAAAATGTGCAATACACTGTTATAATAGTTGTCTTGCAAAGACGCTTACTTTGCTTTTATTTGTACATTGCATAGTCTTATTATTGTGCTTTATTAATTCTTTATCACCTGTATTTTGTACTTGAATTTATTGCACATTCTCAGGCATTACTCAAGTGTTGTTAATATTCATTACTCTTGCATTTTACTTGTATTTCCACACTCATTTAACTACTCTGTGCCTGTCACCTTTTGCACTGTGATTTTCAAATTATCTCTCCTTGTATCTTACTTTCTCTCCATTATTATGTTGCCTAATGCTTTGTACTCTCCGAGTCATGCCTGAAAATAGACATATTTAATGTCTAGTGCACTTACCCAGTTACCAAAACAAACAAACAAACAAATCAATCAATCAATCAATCAATCAGTAACTAGAAAGAAAAAATACTTACCTTCCCATGCTACACAAGAGTCCAAAATTAAATGACCAGGGGCAACATCCATGCAGCAGCAGCAGCACTGAATCTCAGTAGTGATAATACCTGCAAAGAAAGAAACAGTGGCAAAAGATGTTTAGAAATACAATGGTTTCAAATACCCTCTCACATCCACAGAACTCCAAAACAGGAAAATATAATATATATAGTACCTTTGCTGGTATGTCTGTTCAGCCACGCCAGCTATTATCATCATCATTATCATCTGCAGCTTCATTTTGGACTTGTGGGAGTACTTATTTCTGGGTATCATGAGAATTTTCCAAGGCAAAACTATGAACTTTCCTTTCCTGGACACTTAAGTGCATCTTCCTGGTAGTTGTTGGCAGTCACACCACACTGCAGCAGCAACAGCACTTAACAGCAGCAAAGCACGTTGGACTTGGGGAGCCCTTCACATTTCTAGGCATCATGAGAAATTTAAGACAATGAAGCTTGCCAATTAAAGGGCAAGCTAGGTTGTCCCAGGCCCTCCTAGAAATCAAGGTAGGAAGCCAAGGGTGTGGGGGAGGGGAGGGGAGGAGCTACTGACGCCACAAGGCAGGGTGGGACAAGTGTGAGCGCTATATACATGGAGCCCAGGGGCCTGGAGATTGGCCAGGAGAAGGGGCCATCAGGGGTCCTGATTGGGGTCCTAATGGACTCTTTAAGGGCAGTTCACAGGCAGCTTGCCCACTTTGCTGGGATTTTTTCACCCACCCATGCGGTAAGGAGAGGCATGGGGGAAGGTTTTGGCAAATAGTTTGGAGCAGGCAAGAATGGTTGGTGCCCAAGGGCCCTGGGTCATGGGGGCCTACATATGGAGCTGTGAAGAGGCAGCTGTGAGGCCGGAGTGCTGAGTGGAGCCCTGCTGGGGGGCACAGTGTGCCCAGTGGACAAAAAGGTATAACAAAGACATGTGAAGGGTGCTGGGAAGATAAGAAAAAAGGGGTAGAAGAAATAAAAGGGGAGGGGCTAGAAGTGTGGGAAGGGGGTAGGACCATGGGCTGGGCAAGGAGCCCAGGCATGGATTAAAAGGGGAGGGGAATAGGTCTGGGTTCCAGATACAGAGTGTCCGGGCCTGGAGGGAGGCCGGGTTCAGCAGGAACCGCCTGGTTCTGGTGATGGAGGAGGGGCAAGATTCAGTGCCCGGACCTGGAAGAAAGGAAGGAAGAGAACAACCAGGAGGAAGATGAGGCCAGAAGGAGAAGAATGTTGAAGACTAAATTATGTTATGATAAATTTATGTGATTGGGCATGACAATTGAACTATAGATGGATGGATTGTACCAATAGAATTAATAAATATGTTTGCAATGAGCATCCAAAGATTTCAAAATGGTGTGGTTGTGGTTCATTTCTAGGACTGGAGTTCAAGGACAATGAACTTTTTTCCCGGCACTCATGTGCATCTTCCTGACAGTTGTTGGCAGTCATACAGCACAGCTGCAGCAGCACCTAGCAGCAGCAAAGCATTTAGGATTTCCAGTTACACAGTATGAACTATGGTTTGGCAGCATGATGTAGCAGCTACCGAGTTTTTACCACACTGGAACTATTCAGGGAGAAGAGAATTTATGTAAATTGTGATTTAGGCACATCACAGTAAATGAGTAGCACACCAACAGTGTTGGAGCACTCCACAAACACACACAGCATAGTACCATGTAGCAGTACTTGTAGCAGACTGTAACATATTTATTCTGGTAGCTGAGAAAAATAAAGAAAGATACAGGCAGACAGAGACATGAAAGTTAGACAAGACATAATAGGTAGGAATTTAGGAAATATAACTTTTAAGACAGTAGCAACAATTCAGAATGAAACAGATATAAAGAAAGTGAAGCAACACTTGAAGATTGTTAAGACAGAATATTTCTTTGTACTTGTTAGAGAAGAGAGACAAAATGATTCAGGGCCTTCAAGGGCACTCTTACAAGGAGCGCCTGGAAGCATTAAATATGTTCTCACTGGAGACAGGAAGGGAGCGAGGGACATGATTGAAACATACACATTCCTGAGAGTAATAAATAAGGTGCCATCCTCTGACTTGTTCAACAGAGTCTCCAACTCTAATACTAGAGGGCATGAGTGGAAGTTGGGGGGGCTTTAAGAGGGAGCTTAGGAAACACTGTAAGAGAAAGAGTCATGTAACCATGGAATAAACTACCAGCTGAGGTAGTGGAAGCAAAGTCCATGACATCATTCAAACTGGGACTGACAGGGCTAATACAAGATCCAAGCAACAGGAGAAGTAGGAGGCATTAGACAGAAGTGGGGTTAGGTCCTGGGATCTGAGTAGGTCCAAAGGAACAAATTCCATATGGAAAAGATCTATATTTTTAGTATCTTAACTATATCCTAGTGTCCTAAATATATCTCAAATACATGTCAGATATTAGTCATAGTTTTCAGATATATTTTCAAATAGAGTCACGTGATGCAAGCGAGCTAGAAGCAGCACCGACTTGAGCTCCCACTCTCTACTCTTTCCACTGATATTTCGCTAATTTCAACAAGTTTTACTGCTGAAATAACTGCTCCACCTTTGGGCTCCTACTTTCAACAAAAGATCTGGATATCCTATGCATCACTATCGGGATGTTTGCCCCACGATGGATGTTAAATGATGCAGGCTCACCTGAGGCATACGCCACAGCACTCGCCTGAGAAATCGCACCCTAAGAAACCCAAAGTGCAGGGGGATAAAAGCGGAGCATCACTGATCCAACCATTTCCGCCATGGAGGAGCGGTTCTTAAAGACCTCGAACCTTCAGGGAAACTCTGCATGATATCGCCAGAGAATTAAAATCTCTACACAGTGACGGACTGATCTAACTCGATGAGTTGGTGATTCGAGGCCCGAATCAAATCGGTAGAGAACTGTCAAGACAAACAAGATCCTGATGGTATTATTAGCCAACAAGTTCAAAATTACATTTGAAAACTGAAGATCTGGAGGGAAGGAGTAGGAGAAATAATATTCTAATCATGGGCCTCCCAGAAAAGAAGAAGGTTCCAATACTGTCCTATTTCTCCAAAAGTTCCTAGACAACTTTGCAGGCCCCTCACCACTCCATTCATGTTACCAGATTGAATGGGCCCATTGCTCCTCAGACCCAGGCTCCAGCTGGGAGAACCACCTCGACCTCTGATTCTGACATTTTAAGCTACATAGAAAACAGCATGTCCTATCGAAAACCAGGGAGTTAAATGCAGTAATGTGGGAAGAAAATAAGCTCTGCATTTCCCAGGACCTGCCATACAAAGTCCACCAGAAGCGAACCACCTTCCACCCAACAGTAACCAAGTTAGTGGCAGCCAGCATCCCATTTAAGATGTTATATCCTGTGAAATTGCAGGTTTCCATCTCAGGCAGTTGGGTGTCCTATGAATCACTGCAACATGCCACAACAGATCTTATTACCAAGCTGCCAGAACTATTTAATCCAGGCTGAACACTCCACTTAACAACTCCTGGGGTCTAATTACTATGAGACTAAAGTCTATTCGTATTTTGTCAGAATTGCTTTTCTTTTGTGCTGTCAATCCTTTTATAGTAGATAAATAGAATTCTTACCAGGGTTTTAAGGCCTTCGTAGTGGGGTGATTACCAGGCGATTGCCTGACCATTTCCCTGTTGCTAGCACTAGGGCAGTAATATGTGTTTGAGCTCGAGTCATCTAGAGGGAACCCCTGTTTGAGGGGCAACTTGCCAGGAGACAGAATAAGCCTAGGACTGGGTTTGGGTCCGATCTGTCAGTTTTCCCCTGCCACTTCCACCTTCTTTACAGAGTAACCTATATTGATGGACGATCCCACATCACACTAAGTAAGTGAACTCCTGTTTATTTTTATTCCTCACCTATGACTAACGCTTATTTTTCTGTGGGATGTGCGCTCACGATTGATTTGTTTACTGGCTTGTAAACCCCACAGCAGACGATATTTAACGGGCTTGGAAATGATAACGCAGTGGTTATCTTCTGTGGGTAGGGTTCTCTTTAACTAATTGAGGTCTGAACAGATGCTTTGTGTTCCACCTCAGGTCTTCGAGGTTATTTTGTCATTACTTTCATGTTTCTAAGAGTCTGACACTTATTCCCTTATGGAGTATTTAATTATTTCATTAGCTAACAAAGGGACACAATATCTTTTATAAATAAACATATGGGGGGGGATGTTTAGACAGTGCAGGCTCAGGTTGAGCTGCACAGCGGCTAATTCTTGGGGGTTTGACATCATAACTCCATTTATCCCTCTTAGATTGGGATAGTGAAGGTCACTATTATTACCTGGGTTATGCCTATCCTACCATCCCTATGGGTGGTTTTCAAACCTGAGAGGAATGTTTTTAGAGGCCATAGTGGGTTGGTCTCCATGTTTCTAGTACTCAAGTCCTGTTTTACATTTGGGACCAAGAGGGGCCAATGTATATAGTTATAGTTTTGAAATGGGTAGGAGGGAATTGTTTAATTAGGAACAAACTAATGGATAAGAGGATCCTGAAAGTGGGTGGGATGGGGTGGTTTACTACAATGATGCACATTCTGTATAACTACACCAAAATGTTTTATCCTTACCTACTATATAACTATTTGACTGGCTGTTTTCATCTGTTAAATTTTTACAGGAATCACCGCATGGTGTTACTATAAGAGGGATATGGAATAGTTCATGTTGGGGGAGGGAGGGTAGGGTGGGGAGGCGAGGTAATCATTCTGAATCTGATGTATCGATTGTTTACTACTATAAATGTTGATTATGACAAGTAATATCACCAAATTTCTGTCATGGAATGTCAGAGGTGCTCGTGAGTATACCAAGAGGTACCAAATTTTAAACATCTCTCATTGTTACAATTTACTATTTCTTTATTCAAGAAACCCACCTGCTCCCATCTGAGGCCACTGTTCTGTATAGGCAAAATATTGGCCAAGTTTTTGTTTCTGGAAACCTGACTGCCAGTAGAGGGTTGCTATACTGATCAACCGGTCCATACCCTTTCAAGCGGACCAATCATTGTAGATCCACAGGAAGATATACCCTAGTAATAGGCACATTGAGATGCACAAAGTTATTACTGGGAAGTGTTTATAGCCCAGTGGGTGGTGACCCCAGTTTCTTTACAGATCTCTTAAACAAGTATCCCCTTCATGTCCTTACTAATGATATTGGGAGGAGATTGGAATCTCCTCCTACTCAAGACCTAGATCATTTCAATGGTCCACTATGGCCAACATCAGCAGCACAACAAGCCCTGCATGAATTTTTGATTTCTTAGCTTATGTGATCCATGGAGATTATTAAACCCATTGTCCCATACCTTTTCCTTTTACTCCACAGTCCATCACTCTTTATCATGATTAGATTACATAGTAATTAGCTTTCCTTCCTGGTTTATATAATGCAGGAATAGAATCCATTGTTCAATCTGACCATGCCCCAACATGGACTTCCCTAATACTGGATCCCAGTTATCAAAAAGATTTGTCCTGGAGACTGAACACTCAATTACTTAAAGATGAATACACGGGTCTCTAAAATCTCCTCTCATTCAGTCCTTTGTGGAGAACAATTACAACTTGCTTCCAAGAGTAGACCATGAGTGGTGTACCCTAAAATGTTTTCTTAGGGAGAATTTATAAGGATAGTGTCCACTCACAAATGACAAAGAGTAGCACAGGCTATATCCCTTCTAGCTCAGATCCACACATTGGAACATTCTCTCAGCTATCTCCCTCAATCCTCATTAAAACCTCTTATCCCTATGAAATCAATATGCTACCATCCTTCAAGAAAAGCTGAATTAGCCATCTTAAGAACTCAGGCAAAGTATATCGACCATGGTGACAAGGCGGGCATTTGTTGGCCCTATGTCTCAGGAAATTGGAATCTTCCAGAAACATAATACCATCTTTGAACAGTTCTACTCCTTTGTTTATGGCACGAGGTATCCCTCCTGTAAAGAAGATCTTACAGCAATACTGCCTCCACAGACTTACCTTCTCTGTCACTTATGCATCAAGAATTCTTGTCCTCTGAACTTTCCCAACAGGAAATAGAAGTGGCTATCAACTCTTTGTCTCTAGATAAAGCCCCATTTCCAGATGGTCTCCCTTCCAACTTCTACAAAACCTATATCAAAGAATTAACCCCATTCTCCTCCGTCTCTATAAATATCTACTCTCGGTGAGGTCATGGACTCTTCACTACTGGAAGCTACTATTATCCTTCTTCTTAAGCTGGATGAATCACCCTCCTGTCCTGCCAGTTACCGACCTATATCCTTATTAAACTGCGACATAAAGATTTTAGCAAAATTCTGGCTAATAGAATAGAAAAGGTTTGGACCTATCTTCTTAGTCCTGAACAAGTAGGGTTCATATCAGGCAGATCATCATCAGACCATATCCGTAAACTCGCACATATTTTCCAAGCAGCAGAATCTCAACCCCTTCCAATGGCATTAATTTCTTTAGATGCAGAAAAAGCTGAGGGGTGGATTGGGCTTTTTGTGGGCGACGCTTTGAAAATGGGTTCCTTCCCAGTTTGTTAAGTGGATCAGAACTTTATATTCTTTCCTCAGCCAAATTCAATGTAATGGGTATACATTATTCTTCTTCTTTCCTCTCAACAAGGGTACACGTCAGGTTGCCCACTTTCTCCTTTTCTCTTTAACCTCTATTTAGAACCATTACTCAGGCAATTAAAATCTTCTCCTCCATAGCTGGAATACCTATTGGAAATCAGATCCCACAACTATCAGTTTATGCTGATGTTATTCTACTACACCTTTCAAATCCAGTCTCCTCCTTTGTAGAAGCCCTAGAAATAATTTACACTTTTGGTAAATACTCAAATTACATACTCAATCTTAGTAAGACCAAATTTATCCCTTAACCGCATCACGACAGGCAATCCTTTGCTCAATTCAGTGTGAAGTGGTCTCCTCGATATATTAAATATTTAGGTATCTACCTTACATGGACCCATCTTTACTGCATAAACTTAACTTCTTAGATCTCTGAACTTTATCCAGCAAGACCTTTTACGCTGGGGAAGTCTCTCACTTTCACTCTGGGGTATGATTAACATTATTAAAACGAATGTCCTTCAGAGATTGTTCTACCCTCTCAACATGCTCAATGCTTGGCTGCCTTTAAATTTATTTAAACGTATACATACTGATGTTACATCCTTTATCTGTCTTGATAAATCCTCCAGGAGGTCATATCATAAATTATGTTTACCCAAGGAGTTTGGAGGGCTCCGCTTCCCAACTCCAGTTATATTATTGGGCAAGTCATCTTTATAAATGTGGAAAATGGTTGTCTATACCCGAATACAGCTACAGACACACGTACCCATCTGGCTACAAGTTGAATCCAATCTATTCTCTACAAATAAGATAGACCACACTGGGATAATCTACTCCTCGGCAAAAGTTTTACCAAAGGACCTATATTCTTCCCCCATTGGTAACTCCCTTAGAGTTCTATCTCAGCTTGGTGGACATCTTAAGCTATTCCTACCAAAGACTTCTCTCAGCCCTTTTTCTCTAATCTGAATATTAAGATATGGAGTCAATCTCTCACATCTTGGTTAAAATACCTCAGGATTCTAAAATCTCAGACTTCCACTCTAACAGCATCATACTCACTTCACAAGAGATAATGACTAAATTTGGCCTACAGTCAGCTTCATCTTTCAAGGTGTATCAGCTTGCATTTACTAATTAATTATTTGGGCAATGTCACAGAGTGGCTCTGTGAGAGTTGGGAGCTTCAAAATATTGGGTTAGATATTTATTTTCTCCTGCCCTTAGGTTAGAAGAAGCATGGGTAATCACCAAAATTAAATAAATGGGTGAAGGATTTATTGTTAAAATGATTTACAAATTAAAAATGCTTCTGTGCCTTGATCCATTGCTTTGAAAATGTAAAAGCAAGGATTATGCTATAAATAAACTGCATTTTCCTTTGATTTGCTGCTTCTTGAAACCTCCTCTTAGTCCCTTTTTCTATTAAAAAGTATTCTGGCTGTTGGCTTTAAAATAGCTTGATGTATAAAATTAATTACATTTAATGCACAAGGACGAGTCAGTCTCGAGAAGAGCAGGGCTGGGCTGAGCATGGGATAGAAAGACACTATCTTTTAAAATGCTGAAATTGTAGGAATGAGATGAGATTTTAAATTAAGGTATAGGGCGCTGAAACATGTTTTTCTTCCTCCAGGTCTCTTGTAGTGAATTATAGCAAAGCACTTACCTTTAGCTTACCTATATTAAAGTTAGCGCCGTGGCTTTGGAAACAAAATGAGCGCTTTATTTTTGAATTTCTAGTAAAAGGAAAAGTAGCTTAATATGGAAATTGGTAAAATGGTCTGGGAGGGGAAAATAAAATACCAAGAGGCCAAATTGAAATTTGTGCTGACAAGCAGAAATATCAGCGTCGGAAATGGGCTTGCTTATGCTTTGCAAGCTCTGCAATAATGCTGAGAAACTTTGGATTCTCGTCTTTGTCCCCTGTAATGCTCTTTTTCTTAAGAGCTGTGAATAAAACTTTTTTTTCTTTATTAAAGTTAGCTGCTGAGCTCTTACATGCCAGTGCAAATGCAAAGTGCCGGTAATTTTACCCGCTTGAACATGCACACTGTCTCAAGGTATTTAGCCCTTTAATTTACTCCAGCAGGATGGTTTCTGATTTAAACAAAGCAACTGGAGTTCTACATACCCTCCTTAGTTTTGGGGTTCTTGGGGAGAGAGGATATTTTTGTTGTGGTTGGCGATTTGGAGCTCCTAAGGTCCAACTTTTTTCAGACTACAGCGCTTCTCTGGGGCCGGCTGGCCACTCCCTGAATTCTTTGTATTGTTGCTAGAAGGGTGGTTCTTCTTCATGCCAGAGAGTGGAAACAAAACTTCTAAAAAGACTGTAATTCACTCTGCTGACAGTATGTAAGTTGCTAAAGTAATAAAATGTGTTTATGCTATTTAAACTAAATAATGGTGCAGTGTTTAAAGAAATTAAATTGAAAATGTATTGTGGGTGGAGTTAATTTATCACCTGACTGTTGAATTGTATAAAAGAACACATATCATTTAGAGATGTCAGATGTGACCAGGAGAGAGGAGAGAGGAAGGTCTGAGAGAACTCCAGGAGTGATGTCAAATTGCTGTACAAATGTGTTTGACTTGTTCTAATATATTCTTCTGGACATTTGAAGTGGTTTCAAAAGAGTTTGCTGTATGGAATGTGTCCTGCCTCTGAAGAAAAATATCGATTTATAAAATAAATTTTGAACTATATTAAGGACTGCTATTGTGTCACACTACCTGTGTTGCCCACGAAACCTGTGCCCTATCACAAGATCATAATCTTCTATGTTTGGGGAGTTTCTACAACAAATCACCAGTCCAGCTTGTCGACCTCACAGAATCTCCACAATATATAAAGTTTTGCTTATTAGCCCACAACCTCCCTCCCAGTAGGCTCTATGATATGGGACAATCTCTTACCTGATATAGAACTTAATTGGCCTCAGCTGTGGAAAGATCTCTATACTTCTATTTCTAGGACAGGTTCAGGTTGATTCAATATAGAATATTAAACAAACATTTTAAATATATGTTTTACATAGCAAATACATATGTTTTATAGTTTATAAATATAACTGGGATATATAGTACATATAGATTTCAAATATAAATAGGCTACAATCTGGAAATATATGTTGAATGCACTATTTCTACATACAAAGTAAAATGTTAAACCAAAGCCAATAGTAGCAATACACATAGTAAACTTCAGACCTCCCCACAGGACTGGCATTTTGTGCTGTTCTCGTGCTTTTTCAACAACAGTGCAAAATATTTGTGCTGCAAGAAGGTCTGTTTTTCACTGTTGCTACTTTTGGCTTTAGTTTAACAATTTTTCTTTACTGTACAAATACATTTTGTAATGGAAAATCCAAGAAATGCCTTCTGGAGCTTCTGCTGTCAGTAAAATATGAATCTTGTTTGCTTGCAAGATACAGTATGTGTAGAATATATGCAGATATATTTTGTATATATATATATATATATATATATATATATATATATATGTATCAAATATATTTTTCAAATGCTTGCTATGGTACTGTGTACAGATTTGTATAACGAATTTGCATATTTCAAAAGTTTACAGTTTATCAACCAAAAGCATGATAATTTCTATTTTAAAATAGTTCTGAATTGACGGCATTAGCTTACAAACCAGAGGAAAGGTAAGAAGAGCAAAAATAAGTACATGTTGGAACTCACCCTACATAAAAAGGAACTGAACAATGGTGGTATAAATACCAATTTGAGTATTACAAAATAATGAGATCAAGAGGTAAGTTCTATGTGTAAGTATAAATGTGTAATCTGTAACTCTAGTAATGCTGCATTATTAAATAGGTGTTCTATACTGTAGTTATCTAAGTGGTTGCTAATAAGAGGAATTCCAAATACACAGTTGGGGATATGCAACATTAAGATTAATCTATTGTTTGGGTATTTCAAGATATTTTTACAATGCATATATAAAAAACGATTTTAGAAATATGTCAACTATATAAAAATTATATCTATTAAATATTCAAAATATATACACAGATATATAAAATATATATCATGCACCTATAATAAAGATATCATGAAAATATATTTATGATATATCTGTTATATATCTGTTACACATATTCTGCAAATAAATGCACTTTTATAAATATATCTAAAATATATTTCTTTTCCATATGGGAGAATAAAATTCACATAATATTAACAAGATATTTCTATGAAATATACAAAAATAGTGTCTTAAGATATGTCTGAAATATATGCATCAGATATATTTCAAATATTACAAAACCAGCCAATTTGAGATGTAATGCATTTATTTGGAAACTACTATGAACATCTATTTATGGATGAAATTAAAAACTATTTCAAATATATTTTACAACATATATTCCAAATATATTTCTTTTCCATATGGGATGGGCAGACTAGATGGATCCTTGGTCTCCTTCTGCTGTCTCTTTTTCATGTTTCTATGTTTCTATTTTTAAACTTTTTGTTTTATTTTGGTATTTTGGTATTTTTCTTTTTGGGAACAAAGGAGTATGAAACTTGGATAGACTGGAAAGAGCATAACATACAGTACTTACAGTGGAACATATAGAAGATATAATAACTAAATGAAAAAGATCACATGACAGGCCCACCACTGCCACCCACACCACCACGATGAAACTCCTCCATACCTGCAAGCAGCTTTTCCTGGTTTGCAGTCATTACTTTGATGTGTTTCTCTACTCATTAAGTCACCCATGGAAATCCTCCACTATATTGATTTTAAACTGGAAGCAACTACCAGTGCCACCACAAGTATCCCCCGCCACCCCATCCAGACATATTTTTATTAAAAACTTGCAGTCGCCTCTCAGTGCTACTGCTGGTATCCCCTCACCCGTCCAGGTATTGGTAAGAGAACTGATGGCTAGTGCCTAATCTGCTGCTGGTATTAGTGCAAAATTAGCCCAATCCTGTATTTGACCCCATTTTTCTGATACTGGGTGCCTAACCCAGTGCAAGAAAGTAATATGTCCCAACCCCTTAATCTATGTAGAACTCATGGTGCCCACCATCAGTGCGGTCGAGCATTCTGATACTGGGGATGCCCATTTCCAGTGCCAAGTGTGTTTACCTGCAAAATGATAACCATCCCTCATCATCTCTGGCAGCCTGTCTGAAAAATGGGGCTTGAAATATCTCCAATATTCTGTTTATTCCATTTCATGCAATACACAAAGGGTATGATTCCACTGTCACAAAAAAGTTAATTTCATTGCAAAACTGAATTAATGCAGACATTAGATCAAAGTACACAAAGTGCACAAAGTAAAAAATTAAAACATTAGGGTTTAGAGTCTCAGGAGTCTTGGGAAATTTGTGTGTGGTTCTTGTTGCTGTTGTCAACCTAAATGCCCAACCCTCCCCTGAGCAAACAAAGATGATACCATGCTTCATTTAGGGCCAACAAAACTATGGCTGATTTATAGGCCACATGTAGTGAGCATTACGCCTTTATCTACAAAGAGTATATACCTATGAGCCACTGGCTTGGAGCTGTATCTTGTGGTTCGGACGGGAGTCTATGGGCTGGGAGGAGGTGGAATTAGGGTTGACAACCACAAGGAACACCACACCACATCACCCATTTGCCAAGACACTTCAACCCTAATGTCTGCTTAACATAGTTTTTGTAATGACTATATTATACAGTGATGGTAGCACCTGTATATTAGGGTTGAGTAAGCACTTTAATGTTAAACCCTGATTTTGCACCCTAGTAACTCGACCCCATGTAACTGATTTGCCTGAAAGTTGCTAGGCTAGGAGTTAGTGCAAGGATCTATGTAGTCTGTAAATTTTGTAGTGGTTAGTTTAACAGGGCAACATTACAAAGGTGCAAACACAGTAAAATTTACAAAAATTAAGATTTTTATTTTCTCACCTGTAACTGAAAAAAAAGATTTAGTTCTGAAAACTGAAACTTATAGGTTTGATATAGTTTGGCCTAAGGTACACACTTTTACAATTTTCATGTTTTAACTTACATACTTTCTGAAATATAAATGACAAACTATGTTGTTTTTCAAGCATGCTCAATTAAAAATGAACATTCTAAAGATAGCTGGCTTTTTCAAAAGCGATGCAATCAAAAGTAATATCCTCCACATAGATTTTGTCATCCATGACTGCTCACTGGACCCCAAGGAACACCAAACCACAGATTCATCAAGATTCCCAAGATTCCAAACTTTTTGTCATTTTCTTACTTTGTAGGCTTTGCATCCTTCAACCCTAATATCTGTTTTAATGTAGTTTTGCAACTAATATGTATATCTATATAGTAGCAATATAAGTAGGGTTGAGTATGGTGTTTAATGTTAGACTCAACTTTGAATCTTAATAACACTGGCAGTGTTTGATAAAACTGCTTAAAATTTGGCATGCATTGTCTCTGAGGCAAGTTCTTAAGTTATGAGAAGTTTTGTAACAGCAGCTTATGCAGTTTCTAGATTTGGAATGTCAATTTTAAATAAAAAGGAATTGTGTTCCTATTGGTTTACACATTTCTTTTGCTTTCACCTACAGACTGGATAGAACAGAATTTATTTCCAGAACCTTTAGGGTAGACATGGCCTGTGCCACTGTAGTGTCTTTTGAACGTTCTGTAAAAATATTAATTGATTCCAGATTTATAAGAATTTAACTTTTTTTTCCTGAGCATGCCCAGTAGGGTTTTTGGTAACCCTCTGATATGACACAAAATGTTTGTGCCATGACAGCATTTTGCTTTCACACCACTTCGTTCTTGCAACATGAAAATCACTTTTCAGGCTGCAACAGCTGCTTTTTTTTTCAAAATAAAATAATGGAAAATACATAAAAATGAAGAATTTGAAAACACAAACAAACACATGAATCTTGCTAGTGGGGCCTGTTAAGCAAGATTATTGTTTGTTTTTTCCCAAAATGAGCCAGAAATACCATTTTGGGACATTGGCTGTGCAACTCATAAATTTGGTGAGTAGACATGGTGTACTGTACATAGACTTAAGAGGCTTTGCTCTGTTCAACACAGGAGATTAATAAACAAGCTGGATCACATAGGCATTGGGCCAAAATTGTAAACTGGATCCAAAACTGGCTCAATGGGAGGACCCAGAAGGTATTGGTAAATGGCACACTATCAGAGGAGGGTACAGTTACAACTGGTGTTCCACAGGGTTCAGTGCTAGTATCAATACGTTTCAATGTATTCATCAGTGACATAGCTGATGACCTAAATGGGAAGGTATGCCTCTTTGCAGATGACACAAAGCTTTGCAATAGGGTGGACTCATCTGAAGGGACTCAAAGAGTCAGACCTTATGAAATTGAAAGAATGTTCAGGGAATTGGAGTTGAAGTTCAATGCCAAAATGTAAAGAATATAAAGTTATGCACCTATTAAGACTCAACCCATGGAGAAATGTCTTTCTAAATTGGGTACAGCTGTTGGTAACAAAACACAGTGTGATCTTGGAGTGATCATCACAGATGACCTGAAGGTTGGCAAGCAATGTGAAAAGGTGGCACAAAAGGCCAGCGGCATCTTGGGTTGCATAGGGAGGGGTTAATCAGTAGAAAAGGGAGGTGATTATGCAACTGTATGGGTCCCTGGCAAGGCCTCACCTGGAGTACTTTGTCCAAGTCTAGAGTCCTCAACTTAGAAAAGACATAGAAAGACTAGAGACTATACAAAGAAGGGCAACAAAGATGTTACAAAGTTTGCATCAGAAGCCATATGATACAAGGCTAAAACAGCTCAAAGCACAAGGTACAGCTCCAAGGCAATGCTTTATAGTGATGCAGAGTTCAGAGGTGGAGAAGTATGGCTCACTACATGTTGCCAACAAAAAATAGTCATTGCTCTCTTCATGCAGCATGAAGAAAAGAAATAATGTCTGATCTTTTGCTCTGGGATGGGGTGGGCATTAGGGCTGACAAATCCAAGGAGCACCCCACCACTGACTCGCCAAGACTCCTGGGTCCCAAAAGCCTAATTTCTTCCATTTCCTACTTATGCTTTCAACCCTAATGTCTGCATTAACACATTCTTTGCAATGAAGTACCCTTTTTGTGATAATGGAATCATATGCTTCTAAGACCTGCACAAATGAAATAAACAGAAAAGTTGAGCTATTTTCAGCCTTGCATTATGAACCAAATAACAATAAAAGTGTCCTAATACTTCTAGTTGCACCTTTACACTGCACCATCCTATCTTTGATACAGTACTAATAATAAAGATTTCTTATCTGGGTCCTGGGAATGTGGGATAGGTTTCAGGAATATCAGTCATACCTGTAAAATAAGCATAGAAGTGTGGTCAGAAAGGATCTGCAGCTGTTTTGTAACTAACTGGGACAAGAAAGGTACCTTAAACATAAAACAATACTTATCTGATACACGTGGTCAGTGTCCTCCAACACAGGGCTGGTATTTTGTTGCACTGTCTTCTTTATTTCACCAGACCTGTAGCCATAAAGTATAAAATGGGTTAGTATAATTAATAAAAATATTGATCAGCTGTGCAAGTTCGAAAGGTATTGTAATTTTTTGGGAGGTTAAAATGGATGGTCAGGAGGGTAGATACCGGTATCACAGCAGTGACCTGGTTTCAGGAATGGACTTAGCTCACTTGTGGAGGCCAGAGTGGGGATATGGACAGTTTTCAGCATCCTTGGGCCCACTCTCTTCACAGGGGAGTTGCTTAACTCATTGACTGCCATCAGGACAGAATGAAGTCACCACCTTCGTGACACCCTGAAACACCATCAGGGTGACAGATTGCCAAAGTAGCGACAGTGAAGGAGCAGACATCCATCCCCTCTATCCCTATCATGGACGGAATCTGTGAGTGGGCACCAAGGTACAAGGTAAGTTCCTGAGATGGAGGGTGATGGGTCTGGGTGGCTGATAGCTGTAGGGGGCCTGCCAATGGTGCAGGGCCTGACTACCTGGACCTTCATCCTACCAGATACATTTTTCCCAATTTTATTGCCACCCCATTGTCCTGATGCAGTGCATGGGACCATCAGATCTCAACACGCACACAAACATCAACCCTTTGTAAGTGAAGTCTCCCCAGTCTGCCACAAGATGTTGCCTGTGTGCCAGACTACTGCTCTGTTACTCCCCAGGCTGGTGTTGTGCTGCATGCTGCAGTGCCTTCCAGCTTCTGCTCATTCAGCCAGCTAACTGAGCTCGCACCCAAATCCAGGACACTGACACAGGAAGGCAACATGGTCCTCACTGGGCAAATGGCCATCCCTGCAAACAACATTACCTCATAATTTTTTTATGACATTTTGATCCCAACATTTTCAGTCTAGTCTTTTAGGACCCCTGTTCTGAACATGACAGGTGTTGTTTTATAAAATACTGGGCTAACATAATCTTTTGTGCCACAAGTGCAAAACATATTGTGGCTGGGATTCAAAATGACATTAGTCACGTGCATGAGGTGGTGGAAAAAATGACTACATTGAAGATTTGGGGTCTAAATATTAAACATGACCAGTGTTTTGAGTGAGAGTTTAAAATTTCTATTCACAACTTTGTTGTTTTTGAATATTTGTCCCACATTTTCAACATAGTCTTCTGATGACCCCATATTATGAACACATTAGGTGAAAATTTTCAAATCCTGGCTGAAACGTCATTTTGTACCACACATGTGAAAACACATTTTGGCCAGAATTGAAAACAACACCTCTACATTCATGTGGTGGTGTAAAAATTGCTATGTTGAAAATTTGGGGTAGAAATATTGACAATTACCAAAGGTATGAGTGAGCACAGAAAAATATCAATGCATGTTTATAACTTTGTTGCTTTTTAATATTTTTACCTCAAATTTTAACCTAGTTTTCTATGACCCACTTCATGAACCCAGTAGGTGAAAATGTAAAATCCGACCTGAAAAGTGATTTTGTGGAGCGACTGTAAAATCACCTTGCAGGCCAGATTTGAAGAATTTCACTTACCTTGTTTATGAGGAGGGGTCCCAAAAAGTCTACATTGAAAATGCAGAAGAAAATTGTTAAATAATGACCAGGTTATGAGTAAAAGTTCAAAATGTATTGAAATACATTAACCACACGTGACTGATTTCTCAGTTCCTGGTTTGGCATTGAAGAGTGAAGATGTGTCTCCTGTCTGAGAGGATTTTGGTGTTGGACCCTGCTAGGTATGTAAAGGGTATTGGGGGTGTGGGGAGATGGGAGCTGAGTGAGATTGAGTGGGTCGTGGAGGGAAAGCTGGTGGACTGCAGACCTCAATGGACAATTTTCTTTGTTGTAGGTTAAAAAGACAGTAAAAAAGATGACAAGGGACTGTCTTATTTTTACAGGTACCAGCACTGGGGATTGGGCAATTCAGTGTTGGTTTGATGTTTGCAGTACCTCAGGTGGGCTCCTGGTTTTGCATAGGGTGGGGTTAGGGAAGAGGGTGGTTTGAGCCAGCACCAGAGATTCGGAACCCCAGTGTCAGGATGCTGTTGTGGTGGGTGAGTGGGTGAATCAGTGGTTATAAGAGGGGAACAGTGCTGGCAGCAGGAGCGGGAACCGGGTGTAGGAATGTATCAGTGATGTGGGATTGGCCACCCCAGTGCTCCATCTAAACAAATTAAGTTGCTAATAGCCACCAAAGGCACACAGCTTTGTCAACAGGGCTGGACTAAACTCTGAGACATTGCCCCACCCCTGCTGAACAAACACTGTTAAAACAGATATGGATGCTGTCTACAGGATTAGGATAGCCATGTCTCCTCATACAGACATACATTCATGTAAAATGACCACATTAAGAAATGTGGTTGTAAAATTCAGTTTTCCTTGGAAAACTTATTTTCTAACTGCACATGCTCAGAAACAGAACAGTTTTTATTAAATATTTAAAAAACTAATTTGGGGTTCACAAAAGCACATACCTTGGGCCAAATTCTTTCAAACTTGCAAGTTTCAGGTTTGAAATCTCCTAGTTGTTTTTTCAATCAATCAATCAGTCAATCAATCAATTTTATTTGTATACTGGAAAGTATGTGAGTAAAATGCCTGTTTTCACAAACATCCAGTGTCTCCTAGTTTTTAGTTGTAGATGAGCAAAAAAAGGTCTTAGTGATGTACATAATTTCTACGATTTGCACCTCTTTAACTTTGCCCCTAGTAAAACTGATTACTACAAAATTACTAGACTCTAGAGATTCTAGCACTAACTTTGTCTTCCAAATTTCAAGTAAATTAGTTGAATGGGAGCAGAGTTGAGGTCACAAATCGGGTTTTATGTTAAAGTGTTTTCTCAACCCTAATTTACGGGCATGACCACACCTGTATAATATCTGTCTGTCTGTCAATATCTATGTATCTATCTGTCTGTCAATATCTATGTATCTGTCTGTTCATCTATCTCATTCATTATCTATCTATCTATCTATCTATCTATCTATCCATCTAGCTCTCATCCTATATATTCTTTGCAAGAAACTGCATTAGTATACAACTTAGGTTCATCTTAACACAAGAAAAGTAGGAAATGTGGCATTAGGGTTTCCAACCCCACTATACCCCCAGCAGCAAAAGGAAAACAAAATAGGGTTTGGGGTCTCCCGAGTTGTGGCAAATCAGTAGTGGGGTCTTCCTTGAGTTGTCAACCCTAATGCTACCCCTCCCCTACCTGGTAGACTCCTCTCAAAGCTCAGGGTACAGCTTCAAGCCAGTGCCTCATAGTGATACACTCTTTGAAGGTAGAGAAGTATGACTCACCACAAGTGGCCAACAAAATATGTTCTAGCTTAGATATGTGTGTGTGTGGGGGTTAAGTGTCAAAATGAGGTGAACTTCAACCTGTCAATAAAAAAAATTGACATATCAGATAGCACCACCCAGTGGCACACCATCAAAACAACATCTACTGTACACTATAAAAACAGACATATGGACATGCCAGCAGAGAAAAGCCTTGTGGTCTATCCAGTCCGCTCATTTGTGCAGCCCCTAAGTATTTAGAAAGGAAACTGCTCCTCCCCATTTCCCTTTGGCCTCCTCAGCTAGATTAACTTCTGCACAAATAAAGACCCTTAGTTATCTTTTTGTTTTATTTACAGTATTAAACATGTTAAAACATTTCTTACTGTAAAACCATTCTATAGGCATAATAACTCTACAGTGTATGGGATTCTTTTCCTGAACCACACTTCCAGGTAGCTGATGTTATTCGGTGCAAGAGCTTCATGCCTCATAATGCACCTGGGCATGTGGTTCAGAAACAGACAAGTACGGCCCATCGCTTGTTTTTGCTTACTTAACGTGGCCGCCAGAAAGTATTTTTCTAAACTTTCTGTGAGGCATGGATACCTGACTGCACTATGTCCTGGTTACAGGAAAAGTTCCTATTGGTGGTTGTCTCTTCATAAGGGACTGGATTCTGAACCCCTTGGCCAATCATGACACAAAAATGTCTCCTATTTTATGAAGAATAATATTATCTGATTTTGATAGAATACCAATAAATAGTTATTTAGTGGTTCTTTTCTGGGCCACATTTGCACAGAGGAAGCACTTTATACTTCTATGAAGGTGGTGACCTTTGTTCGTGAGAGATCAAGAATCCCTGCTGCTTTTATGACATAACAGGAAGAATATTGGTGCTCTGTAATCCATCCCATCTGAATAGGTATGGCACGGTCTTCTGGTGATGCAGTGCATACTCTTGCTAGGTCTAGAAAGCATGCTGCCTATGGAAGATACCTAAAAGGAGCAAATGGTTACCAAATATCTGGCACATACACATGGATGGATGGATGGATGGATAGTGTTAGCACTTACTCATTTTATGCCACAATGGCTCTTTTGGTCCATAATAATGGAATTTGATATCTGGGTGCTAATGGTGGATGCAGCTGTGAAGTTGCCACTGGAAAGATTTCACAATTATTTGTGGCGCTGGCTAGGACTGAGGCTTTAAAGAAATCATTTGGTTTCTTTTATCCATGAAATCTTTCTGCCTATTGACCTTGTTTTGTCAACCTGCAACAAGTTAAACTACCCAATGCAAAATCTGTATAACCTCTATTCATTCCTAATGCCTCGGTTCTGAGTGGGGTTGAGGGTCAGTTTCAGAAACTGCATTCCATCCATCTCACTCCTGTCTTGACTCAGAGTGCCAGTGTGGCTGATACAGTACATGTAGTACTGGATGTTTCCTACACATGGTACAGTATCAGGCTGCATCCTTCAAAGACAACAAACATTTTACCAAGGCCCTTTCTCCTCCTAATATGGAATGATGCCTTACTAGTCAGCCATGTCAGCAAACCTGCCATAATCAACTGACACTCAGACTGTTCTGTGAAACCCAGGCTTACATTTCTGGCTGGAGGAACCCATGTTTATATGGTTATGTGGTATCATTTTGCATTACTTTCATGAAGATTAATGACATATTTGAATAGTACATGAAAATGCATTAAAGGGACACTGTCGACTTTTTGCATTGTATTATTTCAAGCTGAAAACTCACATTTTAAATTACTTTACCTTCTCTGAAATTCATTGGCATTTCTGGTGGTTTAATCTGCCTATTTCTAGTAGAACTGAAATACATGGTAACTATGTAATTATAATTTACCTTGTTTTGATTCAAATTCTTGATCTGTTCTTACTGCTCACCCTGAACATTAGGAAGACCCCCAAGCAATGCAGCTACTCACAATGTAATAATCTCTGCTCCCACTGCATCTTGAGAGATTATACTGTGTTGGGAGTGTTCCAAAGTCCAGGAAAGATGCAGGGAGTTGATTAAAGAATGTAACAAACATATTTTGGTGTGGTAACACCAGTATGGAGGGCAATCTGTTTTTCCCTTTTAAAAGAAAAGGGAATCAGAATCAAACTTCCAGCCATAACAGCATATTCTATAGAATACTGAACAATCATAAAATATGATTTTTAAACTAGGGACAGTCTGAGGCATTAAGGGTTGACAGTGTCTCTTTAAACATCAAATAACACCTGACTCCACAAATCCTTCATGCCATTTTAAGGAAAAAGGGACTATTTATTTTCTGACTGTCTAAGGTTGATATTCACCTGTCTGTCATCCCAAATTGGTAAACTCACAAGTCTCTGAATAGTGAGTAAATGTTGAAGGCACACAAAAGCACAAATCAAACATGAGGTAGTGACAGCTGTAAACATAGTTATATTGATTTTATTTTGTGATTTTATTTTAGATCCTGCTAAATCTGAGTCACAGCTAATGGCTCCCAAGAAGTACATGACAAAACTGGCAGTGAATGGGAAGACCTGCCTGAAAATTATTTTATCAGTATGGTCTGGAATGAGAGGAGGACATTATGACGAGTCAGCAGGCTGTTAAAGAGGCACCTTCGTGCCATTGCCCACCCACGCCACACTTGTACAGGACAATCTGTTAAAGACTGTTAAAGTGACAGGTGCTGCATAGTTACTGCCTAAAAGTACTTCAGGCTGGCCAAGCAAGGCTTGAGTGGAGGATCAGTGGAGTGTCAGGTGACCTGTCGAACTTGTGGCAATGTTGACAACACAGACTGCTGCCACCAGGCCAGCACTCCATTGCTACCACTACAACATCAGTGAGTGTCTTGCTGACACCAGGGAGGCAGTCCACTGGTGGCTGGACTCTGCAAATTGTTGGATATATTGTTTGCTGCATAGTTTCTTGTTTAGATGTTAGTTGTGAGATATATTTAACTTTTGAAATTAAGATCCAAATATTTTCTTGAATTTGTAATGTGCTGCCAAGGTTGACATTAGTCTCATGGTGGATTATTGGTATTAATGGCACATCCTGTTTCTGGGAGAAACAGAGTTTTTAAACTTTGGAACACCCATTCCTCACATTCTTTACAGCAAGATACGCTGTTTTCTTGTGCTTGTGGATGGCTGTGTGGGTCCACATGATTGATGCGAACAGGTCCTTGAAGGGGTGGTGGAAAGAAGAAAAGGTCATTGTTGGCCAGGAAATGTCTTACTCAGAGGCATACATTTGCTTTCTTCTCATATGAAATACAAGACTTTAATGGAGGTCCTGGTCAGGCAACATAAGATAAGTCATCAGAGAAGGAAAGATTCGTAGCTTTATTAGGACAGCAGACAAATTCCATAATCTTTTCAAAAGGTACCATATGATTTTTAGTGTCCACCTGAGCAGCCACGAGAACAGGCTGATGTAACCTTGGTGTAAGAGCTCTATCATCCAAAGTAAAAGAAAGGGAATGTCTTGGTTGGTGGTATATTTTTTAAATGGTAATGATGCACCAGCAACAAACTCCAAAGTAGGATAAACTGCTGATGACTAAGAGAATTATTAGAAAATGAGACAGGTACAAGAGACCAATGAGGTTCTTGGAGGGCAGAGAAGTAGTGAGGTTCAGAAAGCTTTCCCAAGTACAAGGAAAAGCAGGAGGAGAAGAACGGGAGAGTATCGAATGAAAACTAGGGAAGCTAGGAGGATGGTCAGGGAGGCAGAGGCAAACACAGAGCTGCATATTACAGACGGGTCATGGGTGGGGAAAACAATTCTGCAGATATATTAAGGAAAAAGGAAGCAGGGAGAGGGTATTGTTAGGCTACAAGATGAGAGGTGGGTACTAGAGGAAGAGGAACAAGAAGCAGTCATCATTAACAAACACTGCTGCTCTGCCTTCACAAGCGAAGACAGTGGACCCCTGCCTGAAAGTGGCATCAAGATGGCTGCCAAGTGCATTCCTGAAATGAGGCAGCAAGTATTCACCAGAGAGAAGATGTGAAGGGCTTCAAGCCCTAAAGGCAGATATAGCCCCAGGGCAAATGGGATGCACCAAATGGTGCTCAAGGAACTGGCTGTGAACTTTTCTGAACCCCTGAAGTGCTATTCAATATCTCAGTTCAGACAGGATAGTTCCAATGGACTGGAGGGTAGAGGAAATATTCACGATACACAAGGAGGTGAGAAGGAGCAACCTGCAATTTACAGACCTGTCAGCATTACTTTGTAGTGGGAAACTGACACAAGTTGTTGATCAAAGAGGATGCTATGCACTATCTAGAGAGCAGTGGCATACAGGATAGTAAACAGCATGGGTTTGTGGCAGGAGGTGATGTCCAACCAACCTGATAGTTTTCTTTGACTGGCTAACAAAGGTAGTAGATAAGGGCTAAGCTGTGAATTTAATCTGCTTTGATTTCAGCAAAGCTTTTATCTTGGTGCCACGCAGAAGACTGCTGAAGAAGCTGAGGACCTGGGCAAGACTATGGACATAGATGGATAGGAAACTGGTTGAAGGAAAGGCAGCAGAGTGTGGTGGAAACTGGGGTCAAACTGGAAGAGAGGGAGGTCACAAGTGGGGTGCAGAAGGGTTCTGTCCTCGTCCAGTCCTCCTCGATATGTTAATCAGTGACATTGAAGAGGTCATCCATGGCAAGTTGTGCCTCTTTGCAGATGGCATGAAGCTCTGAAATAGAGTAGATAGTGCCAAAGGTTCAGGATAATGCAAAGGATCTACAAAGGCCAACGAGATGGTCTAAGATTTGGCAGTTGAAATTCAATCCCAAAAAGCAATGTTATGCACCTAGGAGTAAAAAAGAAAACAAAAGAAAAAAAGGACAGAATTCTGATGGAGGGGTTTAATTAAGCACTACAGCAGAGGAAAGAGACTTGGGTGTCATCATTAGTGTTTTCAAACAATCAAGCTAGTGTAACAAGGCCTATATTAAGGCTAATAGGATGTTAGGGTATTGAAGGGTATTGGAAGGTATTGACAGCAAGAAAAAGGAGGTACTACTACCTCTATGAGGTCACTGGTAAGGCTGAACATGGAATGCTATGCTCAGTCCTCACCTAAGAAAAGAAAGGGAAAGGATGGAGATGGTACAGTGCAAGGTGACCAAGATGATATAGGGTCAAAAGTGCAGATCTTATGACGATCCTCCTCAAGGCACTGAACATGCACTGGCTGGAGACCAGATTGGGGAGAGAATATGATAGAGATCTTCAAGTTCCTAAAGGAGTAAACGAGGTGAAATACAGTGAATTATTTAGCATGAGTACAAAGTGCAGAACCTGAGCTCATGAGTGGAAACTGGCAGGGGAATGGTTTAAGAGGATGTGAATTTGTGCTGTCTTATAGAAAGGTGGTGGAGCCTTGGAACAATCTGCCAGTGGAGGTAGGGTGCCAAGACCATAAATGGTTTCAAGCATGACTGGACAGAGTGAAGAATTTGGGGTTGCTCAGGTCAGTTGTAGTAGGATAGGAGTAGGGGGTGAACTGGGAGGATTAAGCCCTATAAGGACACTTGGTCCCGATGCAGATAGTGTACTCTGGCAGATTATATGGACCATTGATCTTTTTCTGTCATCATTGTCATTGGCTATGGTTCTGTCATCAGAAGAGAGTTCTGCTGGGCCTGCACGACTGGAGAGAGGAACAAAAGTCTTTAGAAACATACTGTACTGTACTACTCAGAGTTTATACTTAGACACATTAAGCAATAACATTTCCTGTTATCTTAACATAACCTCAGTCAAAATATTTTTGATTCTTATCACCCTGGATTAATACTTTTTTCAGTCACTTGGTGGTGCATATGGGTATCACTCCAACTATTCTTCTGTACACTGTGGCACTGAGTCTACTATGTGTTTGTCAGGCAACATAGTAGCTAAGATAACAGAACTGATCCAGTTGGTAACTTGACAGTGTGAAAAGAAAAGGAAAAAAATATTTGTAATGAAGACTACAGATCACACCACCATACAGAAGCAGCTAAAGAACACCATGGTGCATATATTGTTCTTTTTCTCATACCATCCATTCTGTGCTATGTGTTCATTTTAGCAGAGCAGCATCTATTAGACATCTAAAGTGGATTTCCGCTTGTACGTCAAGCACTGGGTTCTGAAATGGACTTGGGTCACTGGAGAGCTGCCGAGGAGGGTGCCCAGCATCCTGTGACTGCCCGCCTTCCTCCGGGGAGGGAGGGGACACGGCTCGCTGTCTGTCGCCTCCTGGCAGAGACCAGGAGAGTGACAGAGCAAGCGAGTCCCACTGCACACAGGGGCGGTGAATGTTGGCTTTTGCCTAGATGTCCATGGCACGCCACGCCCATGGGAAGAAAAGCGGAAACTCAGCCTCCTGGTTGGCCAGATGATGGCTGCTGGCTCCTGCCAACTCAGTGCCCTGAGTGCCCCAGAATCCACCTCAGCAGCACCAGGGGACTGATTGAGGTGTGCCAGTTTACCCCTGGCGCATTCCCCTTGGAGGAGAGGGACCATCCAGCAAGGGATATGCTGGGCCACCCGGGTTGGCTGCATCTGAGGTGAGTGGAAGGGGGTCGAAGAGAGGGTAGGGGGGGTCCTTGAGCAGCCAGAAGGATAGGCAGGCCAGGAAGCAAGGAAAGGAGCAAAAAAGACATCTAAAGAAATACTGTAGTAACAGTTACTTCATTGTTAAGTAGTGATGTTTACAAACTCTTATCATACAATGGCAAGAAAGAATGCTAGCCTTTGATTGGTCACTGTGGGTTGGACCACTGATGTTATCCCAGCATAACATCATGGGTCTAGTCCCAGCACAGAGATGACCGCAGCAATTCTTCATATATCGCTCTATGCAGCCCACTGCAGTAACATCCGCCTCAGCAGCCAAACCTGCCATCAGTGTCCCCAGCTCGCTTCTGCAAACACCACAGACATGGAAAGCCAACATCATTATCCCCAACTCACTTGCCATGAGCACCAGACAGTGAAACAACCAACAATCACCCCCATACACAAAGTATTTCCCAAACAGAAAACAAACTTTCAAAGGGAAAAGCCATCAGTAAAACTACACAGTGATCCCACCATCAGCTCCCACTTGTCTCCTGGCTCAAAGACAGTGAGCATGAGACACAACGCTTCATCTCTCTCTGACCATGCTGTCCTGGCTTGCCCCAACATTAATTCAATTTCTTTAGTGTCCTCCTGGTACCACTACAAAAACAGGTGTGCACTGTACCAGGAGAAGAAACACATGAGCAACAGCAGGGTGGCAGCACAAAACCCCGCCATAAACTGAGAGGGTGGGGAGGAGGAAGCACCATCACTCCAACGCTTCTCCAGCTGCATTCTCTGTTTGGTGGGTGGGGGACACCATCACCCAATATCTCGGCAGCTGTACTCCTTGTCTGGCCCAACATCATTGTTTAAAAAAATGAAAGCAGCAAAAGTAAAAGAAAGCCATAAGTATAATTGGCTTTCCTAGGTAGTGCAATTGTATGTCCACAACACCGCCGATATATTGGCTCCAACTACTGATCAGTTTGGCAGCCACATTCCTACCTCTAACATCACTGATGACTAAGCACTTTTATGTTTGCTTGCATGCATGTGCAAGAAACATAGTGCCATCATCCGAGTTTTCGGAGGTGTGTCACCCCTCTTCCATTCCAGTCAGTGTGTTGGCAGGTGTGGCTCTGTCCGCCAATGCATGCTGGAGCTGTCTATGTCAAGCTCCAAAATGCAGTGGCATACAGTTGAAAAGGGGAGCTATGCTTCAGTGAGCAGCGATAAGATATTGTCTGCCCGCGCGCAGCTCCCCTACACACACACACACACACACACACACACACACACAGAACGACGCACGCATACCGCGTGCTGCCCCCCACGCACGCACTCTATAGCCGACGGGGTGCCCAATCCCCTGTCGGCTGTGCTGCGCCCTCCCCAAAGTTTTCAAATGCCACGCTGGGTGCCCACCACAGCGGGGCAACTCAATGGTATAGCCGATGGGGGTGCCCAATCACAAGGTTTTCACTGTCTCCCACCACCGAGTACAGGGTGCCACGCTGGGAGCCCACCCCAGTGTGGCAACAAATGCCATGGCCAACGGGGTGCCCAATCCCCCATCGGCTCTACCCCTCCAGCCATCCTTCTGCCATGCTGGGAGCCCACCCAGTGTGGCAAACGTCCCGTCGCTCTTTTTTTTTATATACCTGAAAATTAAAATGGTCCCACGCGCTTCTCCCCACAACCTGCACCCACCACTGCGCAACCCGCCTCCTCACCCCCCACCCCATACTTACCTCCGGAGTCTGGTGCGACGATCATCGGTGGACTGGGAACACTTCTGCACTCTTCAAAGCCGACCGCGAACTGAAGAAATGCCGTAAGCTGTATAATGGGATAGATAGGGTTTTCAACTTTGTTGCATATCTCAGGTATTTTTGGAATTTTTGCACCAAATTTTCAACATGGGGTTTTGGGACCCCTTCATGAATGCTGTCACTGTCATGGCGTTATTCAGGCCTGAAGGGTGATTTTGCAGTCACTGCATGAAATCACCTTTCAGGACCAATTAATGAAATGACACTGTCAGTGTTCATAAGGTGGACTCTCAAGAGTCCTATTTTGAAAATTTGTGAAAATTCCAAAACTGACTGTTTTTACAAGCGCATGCGTGCACAGTTCCACGTGCTCTCATAAGTTCGCAAATTTTTCAATATTTTCACCCAGATTTTCAACATTGCCATTTTACCACACCTTCTTATGAGTAGTACAGCTGTCATTTTTCACATCTCACCCAAAACGTGTTTCCGCCCATGTAGCACACAAATGGCGCAGTCGGTGTGCGAAACCAATGTTCGGGACACATTAAGAAAATCACAGTGACACTGTTCATGAGCAGAGGTCTTAAAATGGCTATGTTGAAAATTTGGTGAAAAATTCCTTAAATGACTGTTTATGAGCTGCTCGTACAGTTCCTATGCATGCTCATAAGTTTGCGATTCTATTTACTCTAGATTTTCAACATTGCCATTTTATTACACTTCCTTATGAACAGTACAGCTGCCATTTTTCATATGCCACTAAAATGTGTTTTCGCACATGTAGTGCACAATGGTGCTGTTGTAGAAGCAATGTTTGGGACAGAGTAAGAAAATCACAGTTACACTGTTCATGAGCAGAGGTCTTAAAATGGCTATGTTGAAAATTTGGAGACAAAAGTCCATAAAATGACTGTGTTATGAGTGAGCATTGAGCAGTTTCCACGCATCCTCGTAAGTCCATGACTTTGTAATATTTTAAGTCCAGATTTTCACCAGTGGCATTTTTCCACACTTCCTTTTTTACAGGACAGCTGTCATTTTTCACAACATGGCCGGCGTGTGTTTTACACTTTCAGCACAGAGATGCGTGGTCGCTGTGGGAAATCATTGTTCGGGACAGATAAAGAAAATCACAGTGACACTGTTCATGATCGGAGGCACCAAAATGCCTGAGTTGACAATCTGCTGTAAAAATCCCCAACCTAATTATGTTATGGTGTGCTGCACAGTTTCTGCGTACGCCATGACTTCACCATTTTTTAAATATTTTAATGCGGATTTGCAACATTGCCATTTTTACACCTCCCCATGGACAGTGCAGCTGTCATTTTTACATCCTGTTCGGCATGTTTTTGCACCTGTGGTGCAATGCCGTAGTCGCTGTGCATAAGCAGCTTCGCTAACAAACTGATATTCCCCTGTTCATGAGGTGGGGTCACAAAACCATGTTGAACATTTGGAGTGAAAATACCAACGAATGCCTGAGGTATTCGGGTTTCCAACCATAACGCCCAACCCTGTAGAGAATGACAGGCATCAGGGGTGTGACTTGGGATTCTTGCCTGTAATGCTCATACCATTCCACACCCTGCAGCCAGTGGGAGGCACCGAGGTATGCCTTGGACTCTTGGCCCCAAAGCTCACCCCATTCTCCTATATCGCACCCATCTCACCATATTTCCTAATGGAATGGGGTGGTCATAAGGGCCAAAGACCCCAAGGAACACCGTGACACTTGTCAGTGTCTGCAGGGTGGGGTGTGGTGAAATGGTGTGGCCTGCTATGCCTGATGACCCAAAGGCACACCCCAATGCATGTCACTCTGCAGGGTGGTGGTGGGGTTGGCTTCAGTTCAATACTTCACTGCCATTCCTATTACGCAGCTCTGTAACTTCTACACTACCACTGCCAATGCCAGCAAGCAAACATTCGGCATTGACAAATGCTTGTTTTAATTAATATGTTTTTCTGTTAACACAACAGCAATATGTTACACTAGATGACAACTTGCAGGGCCAGCAAACAGACTTGTGGAAGCAAACACCTGTAGGAAAGAAGGCTGTATGTGCTGGCAGTACCATCTAGTGGATAAAGAAGAAACTATGGATCTTTTTCAAAGGTGTACTCTACACACAAAGAAAATAAGTAAAACACATGTTTAAAATGTTTTTAATCATTTTCAATTAGTTCTGTAAGGAGCCATTGTATAATAGGAATAATGCACTCCTGGGTGTGTGTGCTGGGATAGCGTCACTTCTCTCAATTGTTGGGCCTTGCTTGACGCAGTCTCATGCCCAATCACCCAAGGCATGATGTTATCCCAGCACGATACACACCCTATAGTCCATTATTCCTTTAGAAGCACATTTTCATCATCAGTGATTTAGAAGATCAGGACATAAGGAGAAACAGAATAAAATGAAACAGTCAGCATTAGTTAAAAAGTAATAAAACTAAATTCTTGTACTGTACAATACAAAAATCATATCAATGCACAATTGCAGTACATTAATCAAAATCAAGGGATATAGTGGGTTGTTTACCTAATAATCAATATTTTAAAATAATAATAAATACTGCCTGACCTGGATTGTGGCACAGGAAGGACATTACATCTGGCTGTTACTGCCATTCTGAGGGAAAGGAATCAGTCGAATTTGAATTTTAGTAGCAATATTTATTTTTATACGCTCTTACTTTATTCTATTTAAGCTTAATCTTAGAATTTGTTTTGTACTGTTTGATATCATTAGCCCGCATTAGGCTATGGTAGCTGTGACTAGCTGGGGTCAATTTTATTTTGTTTAGTTTTCATCCAACTTTTTTTTTTTTTTGGTCTAGAGAACTAAGCCCAGCAGCAGGTACTGTGATTCGATAGGGACTGGCAGGCAGAGTGGGGAGATAATGAGAAGCTGGCTGGAGGCTCTCCTGCTTGGCTCTGACCTGCTGGCAACGTTCTTTGCCTATGACCATTCCAAGCATCATGTGTCCTGAGTGTCCTTTTAAATTTGGACCTAGAACTATGAGGGTGAAATTCATGGGGTGAAATAGTTTGTGGTAGAACAGTTTGGTATGTGGTTTTGTGTGATAGTTGTGTGATGTTGAGCTGTTTTGTATTTTTTGAGGAGTGGATTTAGAAGGATTTGGTGTTCAGTTCAGACAGAGTATGCTGAATGGAACATTTACACAGTGACTATAGTGATTTTACAAGTTTTTTTTTCCCTCTTTATACTCCTCTGCTCCCTCCTGGCCAGCACCTCCTTTGGGCCCTCAAGGTCCTATCCTGTCTGTCTGCCATCCCCATGACTTACCCCTACCCCAGATTGCAGCCCCTGGAGGTAGCCCGCATAACCCTTTGCCGGGTGGGTCCCCTCCTCCGAGAGGAAGGCACCGGTGGGGTCATCCAGCACTGCGGCATCAGCTCCAGGTGCTGCTGAGGTGGGAGATTGTGGGGCCGTGATGGCAGCGAGGAGACCGGAGAGCCATCATCTGGCTAGCCAGGAGCCATTTTCTGGTTTTCTTCCTTGGAGAGTGACGTACCTGGCATCAAGGCGGCGCCGGCGTCCATCACTCCCTGGAAATTTGAGCCCTGACACTTTGCCATGCTCCTGGCCTCCACAGGGGCCAGCAGGTGCCTGGCTCACATCCCACCCTCCCCTGTAAGGCGAGGCTGTCTACAGATGCTCCAACCTTCTCCCCGGCTGGCTCTCCGACGACCTGAGTCCGTTCCCGAACCCAGGTCACCGGTGCTAAGCGGAAATCCAGCCACTGCGCTGATGAGCCGCTCAATTTTACAAGTTTTAATGGAATTTTAGTAGCGTGAACTGCAAAACACCCATATAATTTGCTAAATTCAATATTTCCATGAATATTGCTATCAAAGACAATACTGTAAGCAACATATTAAAGTAGTAACATGGGAAAATAGGCTCTGATTGAGCTTTATCTTAAAGTTTCCATCTTCGAATTTATGAAAGCATATTGATTTAGGGGAGAATTTAATTAAGGATAAATCAAGATTTTCATAATCAACCAGTTCCCTGATCAATAGGTGAAATTTAATTACATTTGGCAATAGGGTGAGTACTGGAAATAATTATGTCAAATGTGTAAAAGCATCTTTTTCTGCAATTCAATAAGCTTTATTAAAGATTTTAGAACAAGTACAACAATCAAAACAGATCGCAAAGAATAAGTTGACTTACAGACAGTGCATAAGAGCATCTTTATGAGCGGTGTCTATGATTAAAAGTTAAATAATTTAGCACAAGCTACTGAGGATTCCCATGAGGTAATTATCCCAGCTCAACACCACTTAACTATTTGGCCCCCACGCACAGAGAAATCAGAACAAACAACTGACAGGATAAGATAAGACAGCCAAGTACATGGAACATTTGTAATGGTAGTTTGTTGTGCATGAACTGGCCCAAGTTTTTGAAACCACATAGTGCAGAATGTTTGGTGCATAAAACCTGAAGTAACATGCCAAATTAGTTTTTATTAGCCCTTCAGGAAAGATTACAAATCTGAGCTAGAAGTACAACTACTCCGCATTTTCCATATAACAAAATGCAGAAATAAAATACAATTTTGAGATGAAGCCTGATTTTGATGCAGTGGGAGAAGTCTGGAGCCTTTTCATGTGGCTTGAGCTGTTACCTGTATCATATACAGATGCTGGATGCTGATTTTTATTACAATTTCAAAAAGTAAGTAATACAAATTCAAATAAATTATTTTAAAACCTTAAGCATAGTTACAATTATTGTATAAATGGGTGTTAGCTAATTAAGGTGTCTGAATACATATAATAAAATCCTCTTAAGAAAAGCTATTTAAGATTTATATTGTAAATACAGCAAATAAAATAGCAACTGATAACGATTTAAAATTGCTTTGGGAGAAAGCTTCTACTGGAAATCAAATTAAATCAGATTGCTTATTAGTGACTGTTTGATCTGATAATTATTTCATTTTGTCTTGATTTTAATGAAATTAGGGCTGGTTTATGGTGTGATAATTGTGGTTGTCTGAATGGGAAGGTCCTGAAGGTGGGATTCTTGAGACTGAGATTGTTTGTGAGCCTGGAGCAGAGACAGGAATCTTAGCAATATCCATCAAGCAAAAAGATTTAAGGATTCCTGATGCTGGAATATTGGTAACATCTTAAGAACAGGACTAAAAGATTGCAAGCTCTGTGCAAGGACTTATTTATTAACATATTTAACTGGACTAATGTTCCAAGTTTTATAGTTGTACATTGATTCTTGCAGTCTGTGCTTATTTTACTGGAATTTGTTGTTGCACATGGATAACAACTACCATTATCTGATTTAGTCACTGATAAGCCATGAAAATAACGTATGCTAGATCTGAGGATTTTTGGGGACAGAGGAGATTGAGGTGGGGAGGTGGGGTGGCAGTGGGTGACAAATGGAAGGGGGCAGCTGCAAACTACAGGTGTTGGCTGTACACTCGAGCAGACTTAGATAGACTGGGTGGTCTGTTTCTGCTGGCACATTTGTATGTTCATATATTTAATGATCAAACATAAATTGTAAAATTTATAGATAGTTAACATCTACTCCTGCAATGAATAAGAAAGGGGAAAATGTTTATATATCTCTGCAGCAAATAAGGCCCTTGTAGTATTAGATACACAGGGAGAAGCTTGTCCTAATTATGAAGATCAGAAATCATGTTTTACTATGGACCCATTAGAGTTGGGAAGGATAATTAATAGAGTACCTAAACAAGCAGTTTTTAAAACTGCAAACTCCAAAATCTGGCTTCATTGCGAAAGTAAAGTAAAGGCTGCTGTTTATTTATACTAAAACTGCATTTATGTAAATAACGTAAATGCAGTTTCATAGTTTTGAAAATGTAAACATCAGCCTTTCACTTTCAGAACAACAGCCTTGCTTGCACCCTAAAATGTCTGCCAAGTGTGTGAAGTGCTGAGTCATGATGACATAATTGAAGCCTGAGGCACAGACCCACATGACTCCTATAGTGCTAACTAGTTCTTCTTTCTCCCTTTGTTTTAAATTGTTTTATCAGAATGATCAACACCATGTGTTAACATGTGGATTATTTTGATAAGTACACATGTTAGGCTATGGTTTTGTTCATTTTGTTTACTTTAACTTGATGAAAATGTTTTGTAATCCAACTGACTTTCTCATTGGCAAACAGCAGTACAGTACAACACTTCAAATACCTGATGATCTAGTGGTTATGTGATGCTCTGAAATTTGTAGAGAAGTACTGGTCTGGTCCAATTCCAAAGCTCATGCTTTCTTGGTAATCCACAAATAAGCTTGTCTTGTAGTCTTGTTCCACGTGAACCCACTGCACCTTGCCTGCCTTCTGTTGAACACCCACCATCCATACTCTGTCCTTAGTACTGCCTGGGGCTGCATATAATCTTGCAGTCACATAAAGAGAATTATCACACCTCAGATTGTAATCTTGTGCCTCAGAGAGTTGTACACTCCTATACCGATATGCTTCATCAGCTGGCACTGTTAAAAATGCCTCACAAATCACTCTCCAGTCCACTTTCTCAGTATTTGACTTCTTAGCCCACAGTAAACAGTAAGTGGATCACCACCCTTCTGCACACTGAAGGCAGTATGTACAGTCCCCTGTTGTGTTTTTTCCCCCACACATTAACCAACAACTAGGTCTTCCTGGAGAGCCAAGCAACAAGCATCAGAACACACCAAAGAAACTGCTGTTCATACCTGCAAATTTACCCGATTGTTGTACCACTAGGTAAGGTATTGTAACTCTGGGGCCTGGGCCTCCAGGCCCTGAGGGTTTTGTTTTTGTTTTTCAGAGGCTGATTGTCAAGTAGAAGCAAAGTTATATTCAGTGCTGAATAATAGTGCCTGTTTTCTCCGTTTTAATCCATGGTTGGCTAAGGTTTTGTTAAAAAAAGGGAGAGGTTACATTAGTGTTGTGGAAGGAGCCCTTGGGCGACCCATATGGTGACCACATGGCTTATTGGGCCTGGTATTGGCTGCATGTGTGGATTGGTAGCCAAGGGGTTTTAGCTGAAGAGATGATTTATTTAAATATAGCTATTTAAATATATGTATTCATTGGAATGAGTAAACAAAATCAAGTTGGTTTTACTGTTGAATTTGAAGAAGCAGGGGGCCTGATTCTAGGACGATTTGCTCATGGTGCAAGGCAATTTATGCCGAACTCCATGATGTAAATTGCACCTTGTGCCATGAGATCATAAGTCCACGATTCCAAGATGTTGCATGTGCCATGCCACATGTGGAGTTATTAAGGTAAGGCTAAACCACCCACTATGCCCACAACCCTCTGTGGCATGGCACAAGGTATTACAGCAGCAGCTGTGCCTATTCCAAAAGGGCAGCTGCTGTAATCCACCCATGCAATTTCAAACCCACTATGGCACTCGCGGAGTTAGACCAGCATGGAGGTGATCTAAGGGGCATCTGTCCTGGCAAAATGATGGATGTTCTCCCACAACAGTGTGGTAAGCACATAGCCCTGCTCCACATGCCCCTAGTGGAGTCATGCCCCACCCCAAAATGTCGGGAACCCCAGTGTCCATTTACTGCACTGTGCCCCAAATTCCTGTGCCACCTGGCCAGCCAATGCCCCAGGTGATTGCATGTACATTTTAGGGCAGGGGTGCTCTGAGGGCAGTAAATTGTGGGCCATAACTTGCAGCACCCAGGTCTGTTATGCCATTCCTGTGGCGCTAGCCTGTGGCTGCCCAAGTCACAAGAACATAGGTGCAGGGGACCCTGCCTGTCTTGGAAAAGGGCACAGGGTCACTGGCATAACTCCACATGGCACAACGTGATAAGCCCATGAGTTGCGCCATGCAACTTGGAATTGGGCCTTGGGTGTAGAAAGGACAAGAACTTAAAGTGAAGCTGTGTGGAGCTGAGCAATTGTTTTGTAGGAGCGAGTACTGCAGGACAAAAGGTTTGGGGGTTTTGAGCACTATGGTCAGTACAACTGGAGGCCACTGAGGCCACTCAGGAAATTACAGATGATTGGTGGTTTACACCCTTCTCCTGCTGGTGTTTTGCAAGGAAGAGGGGTGGGAGGGCTGTTGGTGCTCATGGTTCTCTTCCACAGATGTGAAGCCTGTAGTTCTGAGAACAGTGTTCCTGGTGGCCGGCGGGCACATTTTCATGCAGTTTTCTAACAGATACCCCTCTGCATAGCATGACTAGAGGGTGGGTAAGGGCAGTGGCCCCAGAGATGGTGTTACTGGGTCAGCATGTAGTGCATCATTACAGAGGTGGCCCCACCAGGGTGGTGCATAGAAGGTGCTAGTGGTGGAAGATGCCCTGGAGGTGGCAGTCTAAGGCCTGAGTGCCACTGGGGAGCAAGTGTAAGAGGGGTTGTTGTGGAAGATGGTGAAAAATGGAGAGGTGGTCCGAGGTGGGAAGACAGAGCCAAAGTTTTCTCTATTTTCCAGCTTGCAGAGGAGATCGTATCCCTCAGCCCATGCTTGGGCCCAGCAGTGGGCACCCAGCGTAATGCAATACAGAATAGTTTCCGGGTGGTAGGCCTTTACAGGAGGAGGCCATTCTTTGTTCTGGGTGAGGGATGGGAGTGAGAGGGGGCTCTGGGAGCAATGCGGTGGGGGAAGCAAAGCAGCAAGGGGCCAAAAAGCTTTGCCTGGGTAGACACGTTTGTTTCAGGGATGCCCTAGGCCATGGCCACGTGGCATGGTGTCTGACATCATCATCACCATGTGCCACAGGGGCATTATTGGTCCACGGAGGGTTATCCAGCAGATTACTTGAGGGAGCCTGGTGGGAGGAGAGATTTCACCCATTTTAGGGGTGTTTGTGGCACAAACACTGGTTCGATCAGAACTACTGGACCAAGGGGCCAGAGGTGGCTTGGAGGAGATGGACTTCATGGAAGTTTTTGCTGCATTGGCTGAAGGATTGGAGAGGTGCTGCAAGGATAGTGGGTCCCATGTACCTTGAGGAATCTGGATTGCAGGGATGGTGTCAGTGGTGGGGTCATGGATCCGTGAATGGAAGGTGCAGCTGGGGATGAATATTTTCTCTGGGGAGGCTGCAATGTATAAGCTGGGGGCAGCAGCAGAGAGAGTGGCTGCAGGACAGGCCTTTGTCCATTTCGGATTCAGGAGGCTTCGACAAAGGGCTCCTATAAAAATTAACAAATAAATAAATATAAAAGATGAAACAATAACAAATGAAAAATGAAAGTAATGATAATATAATAGGACTGGAGCAATTGAAGGAAGCAACTTGGGGGTACCTGGTATTGAATAATAGTTACACAAAGGGCAATAGATGGGTAGGCCAGAATGGAACCGGATGCATAGAAGGGCAGAAACCCGGCCTAGCCCACCAACTGTCTGGATTTGTGGACAACTGCAGGTACAGGGGCATTCCAGAGATGCAAATTCAACCATATCTCGGACTGATGCAAACCTTTGAGGTGGTGTACAGAGGGGGGTCATCATTCTGTCACTTATCTGATTTTGTTTTGTCTAAGTATTTTTCAGATTATGGCTCCCAAGAAGCAGCCACCCCAGCCTCAACGCTCAACTATGATCTGAAGCAGTGGCATTAATGAGCAAATTAATTAATTAATTACAAATTAATGAGCGTACAGTACACCCGTACTATACGCCTCCAGTATGTCCACTGGAGCAGTATCAAATGTGCTTCAGCGGATTTCAATGCCATACAGAATTGGTTTACGTCAAACCAGCTATCCCTAAACACTGAAAAACAGTCTCACTCACTTTCAGGTCACGCTCCCAATTCTCCCTGCCTAGCTTCACACCCCTCCTTCCGTACCTAGATGGGACCCCTCTAAGTCCTGCACTTCTTTCAGATACCTGGGAGTCTGGCTTGACCAATAACTGGATTTCTCCACCCATATAGAATCCTTGCACACTAAGTTGCACCGAAACTTGGTGCTCTATATCACAATAAGGATTGTATGCCCAAAAAGGTCTGTAGGGAAATTGTTAAAAAATGATACTCCCTGCACTTGACTATGGCGATGTGAGTATACAGTGCCACACCCCAATCTAACCTGGCCAGCCTAGACACCCTTTTCCACTCCTTCTGCCATTTTGTCCTTGACTCCCCTCCCAATGACACACCACTGTGATCTGTACAGAGACCTAGCCCTGCCTTCACCTACAACCTGCAGACTGATCCACTGCTCCAGAGCAATGCCAAATTCTGGTCACAGTCCCTTTCCCCCTATCTCGCTTAGCTATATTGTTGCCAGCCTCCCTACCTACTCACTCCAAATTGCTGACTCAAAGCTTCTATAAGTCCCTTCATGCATACCTCCAAGGGACAAACGGCTTTCAAATTCCGCATACCAAAACTATGGCATAACCTGCCTGCTGATATCAGGAGTTCCACAAACCCTGGGCACCTAAACTCACTCCTCTATGCTCACTTCCCCACCATATGCACATGCTTGCAGTAGCCATAAAGATCAAGCGAGCAAATTCTTTCCTAGTAACTGTCAGACATAACAAAGCTCAGTTGCTGCACAGAAATGCATACTACTTGCCTGTATTTAAATGCTTAACAAATAAGTAACCATGCATGCACTGTCAGCAGCCCTGCCACGTCTGGCAACAAACTCAGCTACACTAATTGTGCTACCAATGTGCTATATTATATTTTTGTGTTCGTCTTACGTCTCATCATTGTAATGCTGAAATGCACCATTTTTCGCCTCATCCTTGTATTCTACCTACACTGTATAACAATGTATAGTAAATCTGTGTACTTTTCAATGCCTCCCTATCCCCACATCCCCAGGTCGCGTCTGAAACGAGTGGTTCTCCGCTCAGTATGCCTGCCTGGTTAAACTCTTAAATAAATAAATAAATAAATAAATAAAATGACCAAGCTGATAGACAAGGTGGCAAAGAGGGAGAAGAAGAGGCGACAGAGACAAAGCAGGAAGCAGCTGGCTGGGCCCCTAGGGCAGGGGCTGGAGGTAAGCACCGAGATGGCTGGCCCCAGACACAGAACAGACCCCCAGCCAGAGCCCACACCAGAGCTGTCGGGACCCAGGCACAGGAGGGTAAGTATCGGGAGACTCCCTGGTGAAAGCAGCCTAAGGGAATACATGGTAGGGCTTTTGGAGAGATGAGAGGAAAAGGCTTGATACAGTGGAAAAATTCTGGAGAATTCAAAAAAGGTAAAGGGAGACAAGGTGGGGCAAATGGGACAGAAAAGGGTGCAGAAGGGGAGGTGCTTTACAATGCTCCTCCTGGTTTCTCGTTGGGGATCATGTCCCAGCTAAGCATAAGGACAAAATCTGGAAGGAGGGAGTATGTGGACATATTTGGCCTGTTGAATAAAAGACAGTCAAGAAATACAAGCAGAAGGAAACAGTAGGGAAGTCAGAAATGGCAGTGGCGTTAGCAGTGGTGGGCCATAAAGAAAGGAAGCCACATACAAAGGGAAAAACCTTGACACATGGCAGACAGGTTTCCTGATATATAGTGCCATTCTTTTAGAAAAGCAGCCTAATTTGGCCATCCTTCTGCTGACCTACATGTCCATAATTAGGAAGCCTATAAGACACAGAAAGACTATGTGTGGCTGGATTATGATGAGGCTTTCGCCAACAGATAGTGTCGAGGGGGATTTGAGGTGGGACTGCACATTCTGAGCTCTGGGTCAGAACCTTGTCCAGCCAGTCTGGAGGTGCCAGAGGGGCTAAGAAGGTGGTTGGGCAAGGGTTACAAGTCTTGCTTGGCACACAACAGAGCTGCATGCACCTAGACAAACTGTAATTTAAGCATGCTTGTCCGAAGTGTGGGGGCAGCATCTGGTGCTAAAATGCAGAGGGCACAGTGACTGCTCCTGGGGTTGGCGGTCAGGACCATCCCTTTTGAGGAGTGCAAGGGGAGGGGAGGCACAGTAATGGGTTCGGTGGCAGGGGATGAGGATCTGGGAACAGTGGAGGGTACAATTCCAACTACGGTTGGAACTGATGCCCAGGAGATAACTGACTATGGTGGGGTCTTTAAGCTAGCAAATATTCCAATTAAAAAAGACATGGTAGAGGCTTGCACAGTGGGAGACCCAGACCACAAGGTGGAAGCGATGCTGAGGAGGGTTTTACCAGGGGTTTTCATTAGAGTTTCAAGGGGACAGGAGGAGAGCAAGTGCTAAGAACCTAGCTTCGGTAAGGGAAAGAGAACATAGTGCGATAGAAAATTATCAAAGAGAAAGACACTGGCAGGGTTGAGGGGATTTTGAGACACCGCCCTGCAGCCATTTGTATCTTTCCATTGGGAATTGTTCCCAAAACAACAGGGTGAATACGCCTGATCCTCCACCTGTCTTACCCAGAAGGCACATCGGTGAATGATGGAATCCCCGATGAGCATAGTTGTGTCCTACACATTGCTGAACTCAGCGGTACTGCTCATCAGGGCAGTACAGGGGCCTGGCTCACAAAGAAGGATATAGAGTCTGTGTTTCACCTCTACCAGTCTGACCAGAGGACTGGGACTTGCTGGGTTTCCAGTTCAATGGGGGGTTACTTTTATAAAGCCATGCCTATGGGGTGCTTTGTAGCCTGCTCCACTTCGAGGCATTTAGTACATGGGTCCAGTGGGTGTTTAGTTAGAGGTTTGGGCACATCCTGGCCGTATATTACCTGGATGATTTTTGTTGATTGGGAATCCAGGAGGGAGGTGCAAGAGATGTTAAGGACTTCCAGGCACTGTCTTGAGGCAATCAGTATTCCTTTAGCAGAAAGGAAGATGGAGGAACCGGCAAGGTTATACAGTTTTTTAGGAACTGAGGTGGATACCATGGGGAATGTTTTCACCTGCCTCAGACCAAGGTGCAGAAACTTAAGGGGTCTACTTGGCAAGGTCTTAGGCAGAAGATGGGTGCCTTTGCTGGTGGTACAACAGCTGCTGGGCCACCTCAGCTTCGCGTATAGGTGATCAGCCCCAGCAAAGTGTTCACACGATGGTTGGGGTGGGGCCACAGAAGGCAAAATAGCCACATCACTGGGTGGATATTGCAAAGGGATATTGGAGGACCTACTTGTATGGAATGGATTTTGGAGGAGTACAACAGAGTTATCTTCTGGCAGGATGATTGGAGGGACAGTGAAGCCATGCAATTGTACACAGACACACATTCTGTTCTCTGGGTTTTGGGGCATACTATGAGGGAGATGGATGTCGAGGCTTGGCATTGACAGCTGGAGGGTCAGGGGTCTGGAGAAAGACATTACCTTGCTAGAGATCTTCCCCATCTGGGTAGCATTAGTGGTATGGGGGAGATGAGGCACAAAAAGTGGTTTCTGGTGTGACAATAAAAGTGTGGTTGGGTGATTAACAGGAAGAATGGGGCCACTGAGATGGTGAATAGGTGGCGAGACAGCTGGTAATACTAGGTCTACACTTGAATCTGGCGTTTAGAGCTAGGCACATGGTCGGAGTTAAAAAATGAGATAATTGTCAGCCTTTCACATTTGCAGTTGGGCAGGTTCTGGAGGCTGGCTCCTCAGGTGGAAATGGGGAAAACACTTGTACCAGACCATCTGTGGGGAATTGGGTGGCAAGACCTAGAATGTTGTACCAAGCTCCTGGTTGTCCAATATTTTGAAGGCCTATGAAGGAGCCTGGGAAGCCTTCAAGGATTTCAGGTGCAGCAGGGCATGGCAGTAAGTTTACCAGTCCCAGAATAATAATAATAATAATAATAATAATAATTTTATTTGTATAGCACCTTTCAATATATCAAGGTGCTAAACAATTTAAAAACAGTTCAAAACACTACATAAAAACAGAACATGTACATAAAAATCAACATACCAACAAAATAGAATATTTATAATAAAATCCAAACATTAATAAATAACTTAATTATCTAAAAGCCATATTCCACAGATAAGTTTTCAGATCTCTCTTAAAAGCTCCATGAGTGCACTGACCATAACCGACATGGTAGAGAGTTCCAAAGTGGGTGCAACATCGCAGCAGCTCTGCTGCCGGAAGATTTTAAACTCACTCTTGGGATCTCTAACAACCCCATGTATCGGCGGCAGGAGTAATCGGTCAGGGCAGTAAGGAACCAGGAGGTCTTTCAGATAGGCTGGACCCTGATCATGAAGGGCTTTAAAAGTCAGTAAATGACTTTAAGGTGATCCGCCACCGCACAGGAAGCCAGTGCAGTTCGCGCGCACGGGAGTGATATGACAGGACCTACTTGTCCCAGTCAATACCCGGGCTGCAGCGTTCCGCACCAGCTGTGGCGAGCGGATTTCAACCCCAGAAAGCCCAAAGTACAGGCGTTGCAATAGTCCAAGCGTGAGGATACAAAAGCGTGAACCAGAGTAGGCAGGAGTCGGACGGAACAAGGTGCCTAACCCTGGCAATATTCCTAAGATGATAAAGGAAATCTTGACAACGGCTGACACCTGAGCTTTAAGAGTCAGCCTGTCATCAAGAATAAACCCAAGGCTCACGCACCCGTTCTGAGGACGGCAGAGATACTCCACCAGGACAATTCCAGATGGTGCACCAATACCCGGCCTCGCCATCCGACCTCCTGGGTCCACTACCAGCACCTCTGTTTTCTCCGAGTTCAACTTTAGCCAACTAGAATCAATCCAGTCTTGGATCTCCCCAGACAGTTGTTAAACACGAGAGAGCTCCATCCTGGTCGGTGCAAAAGACAGATAGAGCTGGGTATCAACAGCATAGCAGTGAAACCTCAGCCCATATCGCTAATGATACCTCGAGGCAACATATACACTGCAAACAACATGGGTGACAGCAGGATCCCTGGGGCACTCCACACAACAAAGAAATTGGGTCAGAGGAAAAATCCCGACACAACTCTCTCGCGATCTCCGGTAAGGAATGACATGAACCATTGCAATATGGTTCCAGATATTCCACAGATTTGCCCCAGGCGAGCTAACAACACCATGTGGTCCACAGTGTCAAAGGCTGCAGAGAGATCAAGAAGAACAAGAATGGAACGCTCTTCTGATCCCTCGCCATCAGAAGATCATTTAACACCGAACCAGTGCAGTCTCGGTGCTGTGTCTTCTAGAAGCCCGGCTGGAAGGATTCGTAGACATTATGGATGGTTAAATGGTCATCCAGTTGAACCGCTACGACCTTCTCAATAACCTTCCAATAAAGGGAGGTTAGAGATAGGCCGATAATTAGAAAAACAGTCCGGGTCCAAGGAAGCTTTTCAAAGAGGAGTCACCACTGCTCTTTCAAGGAGCAGGAAACTCGCCTTAATTCCAAGGAGCACCAGACTATTTAAGCCAGGACCGGACCGATGATATTAAAACAACCCAAAATGAGGGAATCGGACGGGATCAAACCACAACTTGTAGGGCGAGAATGGATGATCTCATAATGTCCACGAACTCAGGTCGTCGAAGGAACTCCAGGAGAAATGAGGCACTGTCATCTCATGCTGTCCAAGAGCATCACCCATAGAGGTTACGGACCCAGGTTCACTCTGATGTCGGCCACTTTAGTTGCAAAGTATAGAGCGAGCTCATCGCACTCTGCTTGAAAAGCTCTCCGAACATGCAGGCAGGCTGGGTTGCACAGTCTGTCTACAGTTCGAACAGCTGAGCCGGTCGATTCTGGAGCAACTGCAACTCCTGGACAGGAATTCTGCCTTCTTATGGGTGATTGCAGATTGATAGCTAACATAATGTTCCATCAATCTAGAGTGGTTGGCATCCAGGCGGACCTAGCCCAGCCGGCTGCCTCTAACCTTTGCCCTGTCTCCGCATCTCCCTCAAGGTCCCATCAAACCATGGGGCTCTGGGGCGGCGGGATAGGGGGGCCATCAACAGGAGTACAGATCCAGAGTCACGTGACGGCCTTATTATAGGCCAGTACCAATGCTTCTGGCTATTGCTCACCGAATCAAGGATGACAGGTCAAGGACCGCCGCTAGACCTTGTGGAGTAACATTCGTAATGGGCGGTACCTGACCATCTCCACAGGGCTGGTCTTCTCAGGGGTGGCAAAATTGAACCTCACGATGTGGTGATCAGACCAGGCGACTGGTTCCACTCCCATGTCAGATCGTCGATCCCTAGAAGGAAGACTAAGTCTAAAGAGTGTCCAGATTTATGCGTGGCAGTGGAAACCACCTGTGTGAGGCCCAAAGAAGACATCAATTGAGGAAGTCATTGCCAAAATTTGAGAGTTCATCGTCGACCCAGGTGTTGAAATCACCCAGAACCATCAATCTGGGTGACTCAAGCGACAAGTCGACAAGGAAGTCTGCTACTTCCTGTAAGAAACATCTCCCATCTCCGGGTGGACGGTAGATGAGAACGATTCAACGCTACACCTGCTATGACTGTGCACTCAAAAGACCCAGCCTCACCTACTACCACATTCGTGGAGACCCAATTCAGTCTTAAAACAGACTGCAACCCCCCGCCCCTGCGGTCCAATCTTAGGCGGTGTATCACTGAGTACCCGCCAGAATCGTGGCCTCCAAAATAGGGCCAGAGTTTTCATCCAGCCAGGTCTTGGTGATGCAAGCCAAGTCAGCCGAACCAACAAGATCGGCAATAATAGCGGTCTTATTCCTAATAGACCTGGCATTGCATAACACCGTCCGAGTTGGACAAACTTCCGGGTTGTCAAGCCCATCTGCCCACTGATTTCAGTAGTGCCCTTGGGTATGGATACCAGACAGGGAAAACCTCGATCTGGATTCCATTTCGCCCAGGGTGCCTTCTGGATCTGACTACCCGATACGATGAACTCGCTCATTCATCCACCCTGTTCGACAACCCCCACGAATAATACCCAGTGCTCTACAGTTCTGGTAGGTGTCAAAATGAAAAGGAGGAGTGACAAAGGCGAAGGCGCAAGCGGGGAGGATGAATAGTGCACCACCGTGGAGGCTAAAGGCCAGCACATGTTGCTACTTAGATAAAATAAACCAAAACCCAAGACAAACTATTTAACAATCGACCAACAAAAACATAAATATAACCTTAAGGAAAAGAAAAAAGTCTACACTGAACTATTACCCACCCCCGGATTGCTCTCACCACCGGGAAGAAGAGGCGAGGCACTCTCACCTGCCTATCCCTCATGGGATATAGCAACAGAGGACAAAGAAACTAAAACTCTCCCAAGTTCTCTCACAACAGGGAGGGTGGTGTTATTTGTAGGTAATGAGGTTCATGTTGGACAGGTGGGAAAAAGGTTTGTCTCATTCAACCATGGCAGTACAGTTAGCTTGTATAGGTTGGGCCTGTGGGACCAGGGGTTGACCAGAGCCCAACAACAGTAGGCAGGTAAGGCGCATGCTGCTGGGTTGGTAAAAGTGCAAGGCCCCGAACAGACATGCACAAATCCATAAGGCCTGACATCCTAGCAGCTGTCATGGGGCATTGGGAGTCATATGTGTTTGAGCAGCTGAGGCCTGCTTTTTTCAGGCGTTGCACTCTATTGTATAGCGGTGCCTTTAGGGTGGGGAAGTAGTGGCAAAAACAAAGCACACTGGGGGCTCTGAAGAAGGAAGACATTCAGTTTAATGGGGCAATTTATACATTTGGCTGTGGTGTTCAAAAACAGACCAGATGGGACAGGGGCTAAGGCATGCAATCAGCGACTGAGGACAAGCTGGTGTGCTCTGTCAAGGCTATGGAGAGGTACAGGAGCATCCAACCAATGGGCACATGCCCTTGGTTTCAACCTGGCAATGGGAGAGTGGTAACATCCTATCAGGTAGAGGGGCTATGAAGAGGGCATCAATGTTTAAGGGGCATGATCTGGCACAGTTCACCATGCATTCATTCTGGATTGGGGCAGCTCGACCTTGACCAGGAAGGGGGATCAGCAGAGGATAAAAGGAACTGGGTAGATGGCAATCTGATTGTTATAAGGCTATATCAGACCCTAATATGGTGGTTTTGTGTTTTCTTCTGTCAGCAAGTGCAAAGCAGAAATGGATTATGTGAATCTTGGGACAGTCGTGTATTTACTGGGTGGAGAGACACACAGCGACTAGCCAGGGGACAGGGAATTGATGAGAGGATCATGAAAACATTTAAATAGTAAAACTCTTTGATTCAGTATTTTTCATCAACTTTTCTTTTAGTTTTCTTCCCCACCACGTTTCACTCTAAAAGAGCTAGTTCATGGGGTTTTATTTTTCTTATTCTTTCTCACATAATCTGTAACTACATTTATTTCATTTATTTTTTTTACTTTCTCTCTTTATCCCTCCTATCTCCTCTTGGTGCCTCCTTCCAACCGCTCATTTTCCCTCCATTCCCACCTTCCATGGGATCTGCCCCTAGAGTGCCTCTTCTCCCTCCTGCACAGTGGAGTCTGTCCCTTCTTGGTGGTCTGGGATGGAACCAGGCGGCTTTCATCAGAGGCTGCCAAGAGGTGTTTTCCATTTCTCCCCTTAATCCCTGCCCTCTGAGATGTCCGGCACTTGGGACGTCGTCCCGGTGGTGGCGTGCTGATGCACACTGTGCCTCCTCATGCCATCTGGCGTCCCTCCTCCGGCTCCGGCAAGCGGAGCCGCCCCATCCTTCCTGTTGCCGGTGCTTCCACTGGCTATGGAAGGATGCAGACTCTGAATGCATTCTTGGTCTCCCACCCTGAGGAGGAGAGCATCTGTTGGGATGCTCAATCCTCCTCTCCCTGCCGACCCCGCCACCGAGTCCATTCCCGAACCGGGTCACCAGCGTAGCAGAGGTGTGCATCCAGCGCCTCAACCTCAGCGCCACCAAGCCGGCAAACATTTATTTCATATTAATATTCCTTTCTTTCTGCAATTTTATTTTACATTTGCAAAATACATTCAGGTTTTTAGATAGTATATACATACCATTCAACAAAGATTATTGTACATGAACCCTTGCTTTTCTTAATTATATACAAGGTTCTTTTTTGCAGTCATTTTAAGGATTTTTTGACCCTTGAGTTTTAACAACAGTGCTACTCACAAATGAAACTTAATATAGCTACTGCCAAAGGCTTGAATACTATTTTTCTGTTTTGCAGCATACCTCAAAAGTCACTTTGAGCTGCTTGATGTGAGGTTAGCGTTTCTTGCTCTGTAGAGACACAATCATTAGTTTCCCTTTTAGTCCCTTGTTTCATTAGTTTCATTAGTTTTGCTGTTTTCAGACCTTAATGTTAGAACTGAAATAAGTTATTGACTTACTCATTGCTCATGTATTTTCTCACTAATTTATTTCCTCTGCTTATTAGCAATGTCACGAATGTATCTTTCTTGGAGCTGCTCCCTGGTTCCTCTTGCCCGATTTTGCGAATTCCCATGGTGAGATGAACCATTATGTCTACCAAGCTAGTTAACATGCATGATTCCAGTTGCTAAACAACCGAACACTACTGAGTAGCTGATCTGTTTTTCACAAAATGTGCCGTTTGTTTCATTTGCTGCAGCTCTGTGTTCATTTTATTCCTTTTAGTACTTTAAGTGCCTGTGATATATAGAAGGCTATTAATAAACCATGTTATACTCCTTAGGGTAACTTTGAGGACTGGAACAGTACAGGCCAATCAAGAAGGTCTTTGTTCAAACAATATTGGAGGCCATTTATAACTTGACCTTCCTGTTGTTATAACAATGCTCTATTTTATATACCTTTTAATGCTGGGTAATACCAATGGCCTTCTAAATTCCTTAGTATGCACCATTTACATCATTTTCATCCTTCACTTTATTCATTTCCAATTTATATTCTTTATGTATATTAAATTTTAATTAAATGAACTTAGGTACAGTTCCCTTGCTTATGATCCAAATGTTTTGCTGTCTTACGGTCTATGTCTTACATGAGCTATTTTTATAAGCTCTTTTCTGTTTCTGTATTGTTGTGCCCACCCACCCTAGAAAAGCTGTTCTTGGTGCACACATGCCAGTTTCTCTATATTCATCCCTGTTCTATGGTCTAATGTGTTCATGTTGAATATCCACTGCATTTCTGCATTTAAAAGTAGATCCTGAAAATTTCCTCCTCATTCAGGTGTTGGTACTTTTCAGTCTCCAAAATCTCAGTGAGGCACTTTTATGGCCTGCTTCTGTGAAATGTGTTGCTACCGGAAGTCTCTTCTTTCCTTCTTATGTCTCCCTTATGCTTTTGGATTCTCATCTTAAGCATTCTACTGGTTTTCCCAATATACAGCATGTCACAGGAGCACTGTATTACATACACTACCCCTCTGACATGCAATTGATATGTTGTTTAATCTAGTGACTGTATCCTGTATGGAGATGTATAAATGCTTGTTTTTTGAGGTATGGCTGCAAACTGAGCACTTACCACATGGTACCACCTGGTGCCAGTGGTCCTAGTAATAGTTGTGTTTATTTTCTAATAGTTTAATCTGTGATTTTACTAGTTGGTCTTTAGGTTTTACCTTCTTTGCAGCCATAATGGGCCTATTCTGTAGTTCTGGTATATGTTGATTGTCCATTTTTACCAGTGGCCAATGTTTGTTAATTATTCTCTTAATTTCGGTTAACTTATGATTGTATTTAGTAGCAAACATAATCCTTTGTGGTTTCTCTTTGTTCCTTTAACTTTTAATAGATCTTGCTGGGTCTTATTCTTTATTTTCTCTTCTGCTTGTTTCAATGTCCCTTGTTTATATCCTCTGTTTCTAAACCTTTCCAACATGATTTCTGCATCTTCTTCTTCTGCATCCTTAGTTGCAGTGCAGTTTCTTTTGCTCAGGTCAACTGGAGTATGGGATACTATTTTTAATTTAATTTCATGGAAACTATTGCCATGTAGATTGTATCTCTGTCAGTTTCTTTCCTGCACAGTGATGTCTCAATTTTCTTGTTTACCTTCCTTATCATAAGATCCAAGTAGGGTACTTATTTTGTATCAAAATTCATTACAAACCTTAAATTTGGATCTCTAATATTTAATTCATTCATGGAATCTTATAAGTTCTTCCTGCATTCCTTCCATATCATAAAAATGTCATCTATAAAATGAAGCCATGTGTGTGTATTTTATTGTTGTTCTCTGTGAATATATGCATTTTTCAAAATTATCCATATACGCTTTTGCATATGCTGGTGCCATTATGGAACCCATTGCTGTCCCCTATTCTGCTGATAACATATTCCATCAAACTCTAAATAGTTCCTTTTACTATTATGACTGCCATTTCTTGCAATATTCTTGTTTTTGATGAGCTGTTCCTACCCTTGTATCTAGTATGTTCGCTGGACACTGTATCCCTTCTTGGTGTGGGATAGACGTGTATAAATCAGCTACATCTAATGTAACTAGAATAGTTTCCTCATTCAAATCTTTTTCTGTAATTTTCTGTAGTTTCAAAATCATATCTGTGGTATCTTTAATATAAGATTTTGTTTTTTCTATTAGTGGTTGTAAATGGAAATGTATATATTTGGAAATGGGTTGAAAACAGATTCAATTCCAGAGACTATTGGTCTGCCTGGTGGATTAGTTGCATGTTTGTGTATTTTTTGGTATTGAATAAAAAGTTGGAATTCTCGGAAATCTTTTGTTAGAAATTCAACTTCCCATGGTTCTATCAGTTCATTGCTGCATATTTATTGAGTATAATATCAGTTTCTTGTTTTATTTTTTAATTGGATCCTCTTTTAGAATCTCATAATTGTCTCTGTTCAAATAAATTCATACACATCTCCTTATATTTTGTTCTGTCTTGAACAACTGTGGCTCCTCCTTTGTCCATCTTTTTTAGATTTTCTAATGCTGTTCTTTCTTTTCTGGTTGGATTTTTCCATTCTGGATTTATACTCTTTTTGTTTTGAATAATTCCATTATTTCTTTTCTGTTATTTTGCAAAAGGTTCTGTTCCATGGTTTTTACCAGTAGGGGTTATATTTTGACTTAATTTGCATGTTCTTCTTAAGTTTTTGTTTGTATGTATTAATAGATGTGTCTTTACCTCCAAATTGATTCTTCAAATGGAGATTTCTATGAACTTTTGTAAGTCCACCTCTAGATCAAACAAATTAATAAGTTGGGTGGGGCAAAAGACAGTCCCAAACTCAGAACTTTTATTTCTTCAGTTGTTAGTGTTTTTTACTCAAATTGAAAATTGGTATTATGTCTGCATTTGTGTCTGTCTGCCTCTTGTTTGTTTTATTTGCTTTCCACCTGCTCCTCCTCCCCCTGTTTCCCCTCCCCTCTCTGTATGCTTCCCTCTGTCTGTATGTTTCTCTTTGATTTCTGCATTCATATCTGTTTTCGCCACTGTTAATGTTAGATGGTCCTGGTTGTTAACTGTTGTTGTTCATCTGTGCCCCTTTGTGGGTCTCATGTGTAATTGCCATCACTGTCTGTACTTTCATATGTGTTATACTGATTATATGACAGTTGTCTCCTATTGAATTTTTGTATGTATATACCTTGTTGTCCCTATAATCATTAGTATCCTTATAATTTTTTATTTTTTCTGTTTTAATCTTTCTTCATGCTCTGCTAGTTTTTATTTGAAGTCTTCAAGATGTTTCCTAAATTCTTCTTCTTGCATCTTTAGTCTTAGTGATTCTTCTGCTAACTTAATATCATTTTCTAGTGTTTGTGTCACATCTATGATGGTTTCAATGAGGGCATACATGAAGTCACAGTTTGCCTTGTTTCTCATTCTATCCCACTTTGTATCTAGTTTCACTGATTTTATGCCTAGATTTGGTTCAACATTAATTTGTAGCCCTCTAGGTATTCTATTATACTGATAAATACTGGGTCAATGTCAGGCCATTCCATTCTAGATTGCAATTTTATATATTTTAAGTGTTCTGTTTTGGGGCCAATTAGCAACTGCAATTGCACATGCACAACTAGCTCGGTATGACTTATGAACATACAAACATAAAAATTTGCCAGCAGATAAAGGCCTAGAGGTCTATCAAGTCTGTTCAAATGTGCAGCTATCACCCTTATTCTGCAGCTGCCTCCTTCCACCCATCCCTTCATTGACCCTCCCCTTGTCCTGTTCCATCCCTTTTGAAGCAGTCCACTGTTCTACTGAATACCACTTCTGCAGGTAACAACATTCCACCCAGCCACCACCTCTCTGTAAAAGTGTCTCCTCATCTCCCTCCTTTGCAGCTGCCTTCCTACATTGTGCTGAGTTGTTCATTGACCCTGTAATGAGCACCCCAGATCCTTCTCCTCCTCCTCTGTCTGGGCTAGCAGCACTCCCCCAGCTGGTAACTCCTCCTTGGGTTCTTCATCCCAAAATGCAGCACCTTGCACTTTTTGGCATTACACCCAGTTGCCAGGTGTCTGACCAGGTTTCAAGCTTTGCCAGATCATCCTGCAACCCCTGCCATCCCCCTAGGTCATCTACTACTGCTCCTACCTTGGTATCATCAGCAAACAGACTGATCTTGCTCTTGATGTCCAATGATATGTCTGCAGTGAATATCCCAAACAACACTGGTCCCAACACTGAGCCCTGTGGAACACCACCCATCACTACCCTTGGGTGTGAGAGCTCCCCACACACAACCACCTCTGTTGCCTTCCTGAAGCCAGTTCCCTACCCATCTCACCAGCTTTGCACCTGCCCCTGTGCCTACCAACTTACTTCCTAGCTTTCCATACGGCACTGAGTCAAATGCCTTACTGAAGTCCAGATAGAGAATATCCACTGCATGGCCCCTGTCCAGTTGCCTAGTTACCCAGTCATAGAACTCCACCAGGTTGGTTTGGCAGGATCTGCCCTGTGCAAAGCCATGCTGTCTGTGGTCCTGTAAGTCCTTGGCCTCTAGGAGGGCCACCTGCCTTTCCTTCAGGATAGTCTCCATTAGCTTACCCACAATGGATGTGAGGCTCACTGGTCTGTAGTTTCCCAGTTCATCCTTGGGGCCACTCTTGTGGAGGACTTAATGGTTTGTCTCACTGCAGGAATTCCCAAACTGGGCAAGAGGAACCAGAAAGCAGCTCCAAGAAAGACACACTCAGTGACATTGCTTATACACAGAGGAAATCAATTAGTGAGAAAGCACATGAGCAATGAGTGGGATAAGCTGAATAACTTATTCCAATTCTAACTATGGTCTGGAAAAAGCAAAACTAATTAAATTAATGACACAAGGGACTAAAAGAGAAATGAATAAATGTGTCTCCATACAGCAAGAAATGCTAACCCCACAAAGCAGCTCAAAGTCACTTTTAAGGTATGCTGCAAACCAGAAAATAGTAGTCAAGCCTTTGGCAGGAGCTATATTAAGTTTCATTTGTGAGCAACAATGTGGTTAAAATAATTCTAAACATGTCATTACAGGGTCAACACTAATCCTTAAAATGAGTGCAAAAAGAACCTTGTACACAATTAAGAAAAGCAAGGGTTCTATAACAATAATCTTTGTTGAATGGTATGTATATACACTAAAAATCTGACTGTGCTGTGCAAATGTAAAACAGCAAAATTCCAGAAAGAAAGGAATAGTAATATGAAATAAATGTATTTACAGATTATCTGAGAAAGAATAAAAAAATAAAACCCCATGAACAAGTTATTTTTAGAGTGAAACATGGGGAAGAAAATAAAAGAAAAGTTGATGAAAAATACTGAATCGAAGAGTTTTTACTTCAAAAGGGCCCCAATACTATTTAAATGTTTTCATGATTTTCAAGTCTAACTGGGGCTGAAGAACTAGAAGACTCAACCATTGTCTATTAAACTCATAATTGTTTACATTGTATTTTTGGTTAATGTTTTAGGCTAAAATGAACACGTAGTAGAGTTGGTTGTGATTAAACTGGATAATAAAACATATTCATGAGTAGGCTTTATAGCAACACAACAAGTGTACTACATTAGCAGACAACAAGCTAATGAGCACACAAACGGACCACAACAATGACTAGACCTAACATGGATCGTTTTCAGACATAGGAGGTAGTATACAGAGTAATTTACATTTTGCAACCTTTACAGATGAGGAGAAAAAACACTATTTACAGCCATTAGAGGCAACAGGGACCTGTCTGTACAGATGGGGAAGGTCCAAAACCCAATTGGCCCAAAAACAGAAAACTTAAAATATAAAAATTGCAATCTAGAATGGAATGGCCTGACATTGACCAGTATTTACAGTATAATAGAATACCTAGAGGGCTACAAATTAATGTTGAACCAAATCTAGGCATAAAATCAGTTAAACTAGATACAAAGTGGGATGGAATAAGAAACAAGGCAAACTGTGACTTCATGTATGCCCTCATCAGAGCCATTATAGATGAGAAGCAAACACTAGAAAATGACATTACGTTAGCCAGAAGAATCACTAAGACTAAAGATGCAAGAAGAAGAAGTTAGGAAAATATTGAAGACTTCAAACAAAACTAGCAGAGTATGAAGAATGATCAAAACAGCAAAAATAAAAACATTTATAAGGGACACTAACATTTATAGGAACAACAAGGTATACACATACAAAATTAAATAGGAGACAGCAGTCATATAATCAGTATAACACATATGAAAGTACAGGCGGTGATAGCAGTTACACAGAGACCCACAAAAGGCACAGATGAACAACAACTGTCAGTGTCACAACAACCAGGAGCATCTAACATTAATGGTGTAGAAAACAGATATGAACTCAGAAATCAATGAGAAACATACAGACGGGGGAAGGATATAGGGGATGGGGAAACAGGGGAGGAGGAGCAGGTGGAAGGCAAATAAAACAAACAACAGGAGAGGCAGATAGACACAAATGTAGACATAATACCAATTTTCAATTTGAGTAAAAAACACTAACAACTGAATAAATAAAACTTTTGAGTTTGGGACTGTCTTTTGCCCCCACCCAGTCTATTAATTTGTTTGATCTAGAGGTGGACTTGCAAAAATCTGTAGAAATCTCCATGTGAAGAGGCAAGAACACATCTATTAATACATACAAACAAAACTTAAGGAGAACATGCAAATTAAGTCAAAATATAACCCCCTACTGGTAAAAACTATGGAATAGAATAATTTTGCAAAATAACAGAAAAGAAATAATGGAATTATTCAAAACAAAAAACAAAAAGTATGAATCCAGAATGGAACAATCTAACCAGAAAAGAAAGAACAGCATTAGAAAATCTAAAAAGATGGGGACAAAGGAGGAGGCATAGCTGTTCAAGACAGGACAAAATATAAGGAGATGTGTATGAATTTACTTTAGATCAGAGAAAATTATGAGATTCTGAAAGAGGATCCAACTAAAAATAAAACAAGAAATTGATATTATGCTCAATGAATATGCAGCAATGAACCGATAGAACCATGGGAAGTTGAATTTCTAACAAAAGATTTCCGAGAATTCCAACTTTTTATTCAATACCAAAAAATACACAAACATGCAACTAATCCACCAGGCAGACCAATAGTCTCTGGAATTGAATCTGTTTTCAAACCCATTTCAAATACATAAATTTCCATTTACAACCATTAATAGAAAAACAAAATCTTATGTTAAAGATACCACAGATATGATTTTGAAATTACAAAAATTACAGATAAAATTTGAGTGAGGAACTATTCTAGTTACATTAACGTTGCTGATTTATACATGTCTATCCGCACCAAGAAGGGATACAGTGTCTAGAACATACTAGATACAAGGGGTAGGAACAGCTCACCAAAACAAGAATATTGCAAGAAATGGCAGCTATAATATTAAAAGGAACTATTTCAAGTTTGATGGAATATGTTATCAGCAGAATAGGGGACAGCAATGGGTTCCATAATGGCACCAGCATATGCAAAAGCGTATATGGATAATTTTGAAAAATGCATATATTCATAGAGAACAACAATAAAATACATACATGGCTTAGTTTTATAGATGACATTTTATGATATGGAAGAGCATGGGAAGAACTTATAAGATTCCATGAAGAATTAAATATTAGAGATCCAAATTTAAGGTTTGTAATGAATTTTGATACAAAATAAGTACCCTGCTTGATCTTATGACAAGGAAGGTAAACAAGAAAATTGAGACATCACTGTACAGGAAGAAACTGACAGAAATACAATCTTACATGGCAATAGTTTTCATAAAACTAAATTAAAAATAGTATCCCATATTCCCAGCTGACCCGAGCAAAAGAAACTGCACTGCAACTAAAATGCAGAAAAGAAACAGAAATCATGTTGGAAAGGTTTAGAAACAGAGAATATAAACAAGGGACATTAAAACAAGCAGAAGAAAATAAAGAATAAGATCCAGGAAGGTCTATTAAAAGCTAAAGGAACAAAAGAGAACCACAAAGGATTATGTCTGCTACTAAATACAATCATAAGTTAACCAAAATTAAGAGAATAATTAACAAACATTGGCCACTGGTAGAAATGGACAATCAACATACCAGAACTACAAAATAGGCCCATCATAGCTGCAAAAAGGTAAAATCCTAAAGACCAACTAGTAAAATCACAGTTTAAATTACCAAAAAGAAAGAAACACAACTATATACTAGGACCACTGGCACCAGGTATGGTACCATGTGGTAAGTGCTCAGTTGCAGCCATACCTCAAACAAACAAGCATTTATTCATCTCCATACAGGATACAGTCACCAGATTAAACAACATATCGATTGCATGTCAGAGGGGTAGTGTATGTAATACAGTGCCCCATGACATCTGTCATGGGCAAACCAGTAGAATGCTTAAGATGAGAATCCAAGAGCATAAGGAGACATAAGGAGGAAAGAAGAGACTGCCTGGTAGCAACACATTTCACAGAAGCAGGCCATACGGCACCTCACTGAAATTTTGGGGACTGAAAAGTACCAACACCTGAAAGAGGAGGACATTTTTTGGCATCTACTTTTAAATGCAGAAATGCAGTGGATATTCAACATGAACACATCAGACCATAGAACAGGGATGCATATAGAGACAAACTGCATGTGTGCACCAAGAACAGCTTTTCTAGGGTGGTGGGCACAACAATACAGAAACAGAAAAGAGCTTATAAAAATAGCTCATGTAGACATAGACCGTAAGACAGCAAAACATTTGGATGATGAGCAAGGGTAACTGTACCTAAGTTCATTTAATTAAAATTTTGTATATATGAAGAACATAAATTGAAATGAATAAAGTGAAGTGATGAAAATGGATGTAAATGGTACATACTAAGGAGTTCAGAAGGCCATTGGGTATTAACCAGCATTAAAAGGTATATAAAATAGAGCATTGTTGTAACAACAGGAAGGTCAAGTTATGAATGACCTCCAGTATTGTTTAAACAAAGACATTCTCGATTGGCCTATACTGTTCCGATCCTCAAAGTTACCCTAAGGAGTATAACATGGTTAATCAATAGCCTTCATATATCCTCAGAGCACTTAAAGAACTAAAAGGAATAAAATGAACACAGAGCTGCAGCAAATGAAACAAACAGCCCATTTCTGTAAAAAACCTGTGTAGTATTGTTCAGTTGCTTATCAACTGGAGTCGAGCATGTGCGACTAGCGATTGTGACGTAATGCTTCATCTCGCCGTGGAATTCTCAAAACAGGCAACAGGAACCTGGAAGCAGCTCTGAAAGAACACATTTGGTGACATTGCTAATATGCAGGGGAAATAAATTAGTGAGAAAACACATGAGCAACGAGTGGGGTAAGCTGAATAACTTATTTCAATTCTAGCTATAAAGTCTCAAAACAGCAAAACTAATGAAACTAATGAAACAAGGGACTAAAAGGAAATGCATGATTGTATCTCCACAGATCAAGAAATGCTAACCTCACACCAAGCAGCTCAAAGTCACTTTTGAGGTATGCTGCGAACCAGAAAAATAGTATCAAGCCTTGGCAGTAGCTATATTAAGTTTCATTTGTGAGCAGTACTGTGGCTAAAATAATTCTAAACATTTCATTACAGGGTCAACACTAATCCTTAAAATGAGTGCAAAAGAGAACCTTGTATATAATTAAGAAAAGCAAGGGTTCCTATACAATAATCTTTGTTGAATGGTATGTATATACACTAAAAACCTGAATGTACTGTGCAAATGTAAAATAGCAAATTGCAGAAAGAAAGGAGTATTAACATGAAATAAATGTATTTACAGATGATCTGAGAAAGAATAAGAAAAATAAAACCCTGTGAACAAGCTTTTTGTGTGAAATGGGGAAGAAAATAAAAGAAAAAGTTGATGAAAATACTGAATCAAGAGTTTTACTTCAAAAGGGCCCCAATACTATTTAAATGTTTTAATGATTTTCAAGCCTAACTGGGGGTGAGATCTAAGAAGAATCAGCCATTGCCTACTAAACTCATAACTGTTTCCAATTTATGAGAGGACTCCAGAAGCTTGCAGACACACTGGAAAGGGGTCTGAGGGATGCGCAGAGGGTCCAAATGCTTCCCATTATTGAAAGAACTTAGGATGGTTTGGGGCAGGCCAGACATTTGGTTATTCATCTTGGCAGCAATGACTTGGAAAAAATGTCATGGGGAGCCTTATTGAGGGCTATGATAATGACTTGCAGACCATAAGAGGTTGATGTCCAGGGTGGAGACTGTGTGGTCTGAAATCACATTGAGGAGAGTATGGTGTCAAGCTGTTAGCATCAGGGCAATTGAGAGAGCCAGAAAGCAGCTGAAAAAAGGGTGGCATCATTTCTTAAAGGTTTGGGGGACTCTGCATTTTGCACAAGGGCATTAGTTTTGAAAACAACATCTTTATAGAGGGATGGGGTGCATCTCTCTGATAGAGGATGGTGGTATTCTTGTTAACTGGCAATTGGCTGCAGTTGAGGTTGTAAGAGGGACCAGAGGGCCCCACAATGAGGTAAGCCCCACCATCCAACACAAGCTGGAGGTGGGGGCTGATGGAAAGAGAATTAAGGGATACAAGGGATGGGCCTAGAGAGATGAAAGGGAACAGGCAGGGCCAGGGAGGGGTTCAGGCCAGGGGTAGGGCACCTGGATATGACTAAAGGGGAGGTGTATATAGAAGGGCTAGTTAGGTCCCCTGCATCCAGACCTAGCAAAATTATAGGTAGGAAGGATTGGCTGTTGGTGGTGGAGGGTTGGGTGATGCATCCGGACCCCAAGAGAAGAAGGAACAGAAGGGCAAATTCAATGCAAGATTGAATTTGAATAATGTGGACAAAGAAAATAAACTGTTATGTTTTTGGAAATATGATTGATTTATACATGTGTACAGAGAATGTTACTATGGTGGCATAAATAAAATCAGATTGCCTTTTTGCACCCAAATACGGTCTGGACATTGAATCATTTTAGAGGGTGATCAGAAGACAAGGCATACCATGACATTGGTGACTGCAATTGAGCAACCCACAAAGGGTGACTCAATTGCAGCGCATGTCAGAGTGACAACCAGGAGCTACAGTGACCATATGGGGTGGGTTGGCAACCTGAGTGACAGGAAGCCGCTACAGGTATGCACATGTGGGGGGAGGATGCTGGTACAGATACACTGGGGGAGTGGGAGTGAGTGGGATGGGAGGGATTTGAGGATGGCACTGTGGTAGGCTGCTGAGCTGGCCCCATGGTGCAGCAGGTAAGTTCACGGCTTTGCTGTGTAGGGTGCTGGGTTCGGGTTCTGTTTGCCCCAACATGTACCCCCTTGAGTAGAGAATCCATAAGTAGGGGGTGTGGGGGCACAGTCCCCGCATAAACATAAAATAATATAAAGTCCCCAGCGCCGGGGAGTCAGAGGTTGAAATGATTTTAGATGCTCTGACTTCACCATAACAACAATCACCCTTTGGTGGTCACCAGTATCACATAGAACCAAAGATGATGAGCCTGAGGGCAAATGTGGCAGAAAATCAATACATGATCAAAAGCTTGTTTGAAGACCATACATCAAGTGTATGAACAGGATGAAAATGAATCCTTTTAATTAAAAACAATTTAACAAATAAGGGAAATTGGAAACACACAATAGAGAGATACAAGATAATTTGCCTCCACCATTTGTTAAAAATTTCCATCTCAAGTAACTCAGAAGGAAGTAAAAGAGTAAAGAGAAAGAAAGCTAGGAGTACAGACTAGAAGGGGTACCTAAGAATGGGAGGAAAAGGTTAACAAGAAACTAAATGATAAAAATAGAGGCAAGTAAGTAAAAAGTTGTCAAAAGTGTCAAACAGTCAACACAATTAAGGCAAATGATGTGCAAATAATTAACCAAGAACCTAAGTAAAAACAAGAACTAATACATAGTATTTGATATGGGAGGAACAAGGATACATGATACAAGTGGAAACATCAGATAGCAGACTATGACTTGCAATGACCTTGTAAATTAGAAGGGACTACACATGAATGAAATGATGCTGGAAATATGGCATTGTTGATTATAATAGGGATAAATGGAGCCCAACAAGAGACACAACAGTCTGCACTGGCTAAGACAAGGTTTTTATATGGATGTTGAAAATCTAAAGTGGACATGTTGGCTGGCTTTAGAATTAAAGAACCATTAGTAGAGGATTGTATTTTTTTGTAGTGCCAACCGAGCAGTAAGCATTGGACCTATATCAAAAACAGAATTTCTACTAACTTTGGGAATTAAGCTTGAAGCTCCAGTACTACTGGATAAATTATTAACACCTGAGGATTTGTATCTTAAAGAGGATCATGGTATTGTAGAATATAAAAGCCAATTTATGTGTAGGAGGTGAAAATTTGTGTGATTTTTTACCAAACCCTTATCATGGATTTCTTCTTAGTGTATAATGATGTCTCAGAGACACCATTACAGTGTAAGCATTTTATTTATAGCTATGCCAAAATACAGAAGTATACACACCACTCTGGGAGTGAGGGCACCCATCTGCAGTCTGGGCTGTATTCAACTGAGACTCCCATATGATCCTGTAATATATAATATTTCATGACTAGGGCTATTGCTTCAGTTTCCATTAACTACATACAAAATAAGCACTTTCCCAGTATAGAACATCAGCAACTTTTGACTGCTATGTGTGGCTGCCTCATATCAAACTAGCTAACCTTGGATTCTATTACAGTAGTACAGAACAATACATTTTCGTCTCCTGCCAGGACTTTTTCACATTCAACATGGTCAGTAAAAGTCAAGTGTATATATAACAGATCCATAGCGTGTGCTAGCTTTAACAGGATTAATAGTACCCTAATGAACACACAAGTCATTAAAAGAAAGACAAAAGTTTTGCTAAGAATCTCTGATTCTTTAGAAAATTTTGATGTGATAAGACCAAGGAATTATTATGATAGAAAGAAAACAGAAGTGGTGGTATTTTTAAAACATGGAAGGAGCTAATATAATTTGGTAAAATAAACAACAGTTGAGTTAGGTTTTAAGATCAATAACACTCAAATTATAACATCTGTTAAGTCAAATATCCTAGCTCTTAAATTATAACACTTGTTAAGTCTAATAACCTAAATTATCAAAACAGAATTATTTAATCAGATAATTCTAAATATGAAATATAGACTTAGAGGAAAGAGTTATTATATGAGTAAATCCTTTGTCTTCCAGGACCCTTTCAAAGTGCTGACATTGTCTGGATGGATCTTGATCCCAAATGAACCCACTGAGAACGTTAATAAATCTATTTGTGAATTTATGTCAAGACTTTGTGCATCTTCCACTAGATGGTAAAGTAATTCCCTGGATTGATATACATACAGAGCTCAATGGCAATCATCAGGATTGATCTATTTTTCAGGATGGAAATTTATATTTATAAATATTTATAAATAATTGCTCTGGCTGAAGCAGAAAAAGTGGATGTGTTTGAACTACAGCTTATAGAGCTTGGTTATACTGTATATTTAATATTCAAAACACAAACCAGTACCAGGACTGAGATGCAAAACATTAATTCATCAATAGAAATAAAGTGTGATTCTTCCCTGAATAATAGGCAAATACTAGAGGATAATTCCCTCTCCACTCTTTTATAAGAACTCAGAATAGGTATACTACTTTAGTTTCCATACCGGAAATAATGTGAGGTACAAAGTCGGGATCAGTCTTTCCAATGTTCCTTTTTATCAATTTGGAATGTAGTTTCCTGGACTATAGATGGCTTAGCTAATAAGCTAGTTGACTCTTCTTGTATGGAATTGTTATACATTTGATATAATAATGTTACTGGAGACTTGGTGGGTTAAGGACATACCTAGATTGCAAGGTTATGGGACTTTTATTAGAAGGGCAAAAAAGAAGAAATATGGTAGCGGCTGGATGGATCTAATGATAGCTGTTAGAATCAAGCAGGCCTTCAAGCAATTCAAGTAAAATTAAACAATAAGCATTCTTTTGTACTTGGAAATAACTGCAGGTGCTAGCAAAACTACTCTTATTAGTTCTTACCTACCTCCTAAGGCAACAAAGCAAACTATTCCATAATTTGAACAACTTTTTCTAGAGAATTGATGAGGATAACCCAACAGTATTCTGACTCAGGTACTATTTTAGCAGGAGATTGTAATGCAAGATATACAGAATTAACTCAATCAATCAATCAATCAATCACTTTATTCATCCAGGCATAATCACCGTTGAGCAAGCTCATTTTCAAGGTGGTCCTGGAAGGAAAACAATACAATACAGTACATACAATATAATAAGTAATTGGAATACAGTTATGTATACACAAAAATGTGCAATATACAGGCCAGAGAAGGATGTTGTGGGCCAGCATTTACTGAGTGCCCAATTTCAATGACATGTAGTTCATAGACAATAGTATTTTACAATGTAAAGAAGAGTCATCGATTCCAGTCTGCTACTTAATATAGTAGAAAAAAGAGAAGGGAACGGGGGAGCATGAGTAGATGATGGGGAGACAGAGCGAGGAGGGCTAGTGGAGAAGCAAGTAGACTGCAATTAATGGTTGTCCCCTGTGGGAAGGTAATGCAGGAAGTTCTAAATTAAAAGCTAGTAAGGTGGGTTGGGTTAGTAGCGGTTCAAATTTTCTGAAGCAGTTACAAGTTTCCTTCAGTAATGCAACTATCAACTCTTTAAATGTGGAAAGGCTAGGAAGTGAGGACAGTTTTAATATGTTTTACATGGTGTTTCACAAAGATCGAAGTGTAAAGCTGATTGCAGAAGAGCCATAGTTTGTTTTACTCTGGGATCTCAAAGTAGAGCAAAGTAAAATGTCTCAATCCATAAGAGCCTTTAGCTCACTTAAACAAGCTTGAAACATATGTAGGAAGATTGTTAGAGAGTGGTCTATGAAGTCAGAGAAGAGCATTTCTTTCCTCCTACTAGAGAGTGAGGGCCACCCCACTTCCTGGTAAAGTAGGCAATGGTGAGTTCAAAGGTAGGTTGAGGATAAATCTAAGGGCCGTGGTATAAAGTGTCAAGTTTGCTAACCAACGTTAAAGGACAGTGTGTGTAGATAAAGTCAGCATAATCTAGTACAGGTAAGCATGTAGATTGCACTAATCTCTTCCTAGCCTCTAGGATTAGTAGATGTTTAATTCAGTAGAATAGGCCTAACCACTACCTTAGTTTCTTTGAGATTTCATTCAGGTGGCACAAGAAGTTAAGTTTATCGTCCAGCCAGAATCCAAGTTATTTAAAGAATTCAACAGTTTTGAGGGGTTCATCCAGAAGTGTTAGGATTCCGGTGTGTATGTTAATCGGGGCCAACTTTGGAAGAGAACCATGGCTTTAGTTTTTTAGCAATGAGTAGAAGCTTATGTTTAATGAGATTGTGTTGAAGGCAGTAAGAGTAGTCACTCAACATTTTTGATGAAAGACTCTCAATTTAAACAATGGGTTAACTAGTAAAAGAAATAAAAAAGACAATAGATGAAATGAGATTGAAAAGTAGTTTAATTTATTGGTTGCAGGAACCTGTATATATAAATGGCAGAATAAAAAGTGATTATGAGGGTGCTTATACCTACCTTTCAACTACTGGGATGTCAGTAATTTGTTAACTTAAATGTGTTGGATACATCTTAGATCTTGAAATTATAGAGAAGAATAGAATCACCTCATATCCCTGTTTCAATAATACTGGGTAATTCATTTTCAATATGGGCTGATGTAATTGATAATAACTAGGTTGTTGAAGTGAGAAGTCAAAGGATAACAAAACAGATCACAACAAATACTGATACAATTAAGAATATACTTCTGGATCTAGGATTAGCAAATTAAGAGACACATATGTAGTGATAATACTGCACATGTTAATGAGAACTCCCATTTGATTCATTTAGAGAACTATTACAGTTTTCTGACACCTTCACTCTATGAAGAATCTAAGAACTCCAATATAAAAAACTTGGTTTAATCCAACCTATATGACAGAAAACGAGTTTGAGTATCCTGATTGGAATGGTCAGGAAAGATAAAACAAGGGCTAATATTAATAGACTTAATAAACAGCAGACGATACTATAATCAAATTATTAAAAAGAAAAACATATTTTCAAGAAAACAATAGGATAAACAGAAAATGCTGTACTTCAGGAAGACTCCAAACAGTTCTGGACACTAGTAGCAAGGTACAAATTCTTCTACATCTTCTTTAGATTATTACTTTCAACCTGACATATGGGTGATCCATTTTTTCAGGTGTATTATAGTATGGAAGAAAAGTTAAGGCCAGATATTAAACTGACATTAAGGAACAGATTGGGAAAGCAAATAAACCAATACCAATTTACATTTCTAAAACAGAAATATCTAAAGCATTAGCTAATGTCAAATGCAATAAGGCTCGGGGCTGGATAAATTGGTTATAGAGGTAAATAAATATTTTGAAGACTGGTGGCTCCTGAAATTGCATTATATTTACAATTATATCATACAGAATACAATGATTCTGGACTCTTGGCAAGGCAATATAGTTTACCCTATACATCAAAAAGGAGATTCTAATGATCCAGCTATGTATTGACCAATAATAAGTTTAATGGGTACATGACACAAATTGTTTACCAGGATAATTCTGGATGGATTACAGACTTGTGTAGATAATAATAATCTATTAGTTGAATATAAGAATGAGGTTAGGAGAAACTGATCCACTACATAGCATTTTATGATATTAAAATATCTCATATGCAATTATGTGACAATTATGAAAAGTAAATTATTTGTCTGTTTTCTAGATTTAAGAATGGCCTTTTATAGTGTTAGTTAAAGAACTCTTTGGATTTCTCTGCAGAAATTTGGAATAGATGAGCACATACTAAATATCATAATTAAGTTGCATGAAACACATGGTCAAGGGTACAATATAATATAACGGAGCCTTAACTAATAAGATCAACACTAACCTTAAAGTACACCAATGATGTATAATGGCCCAGATATTATTTAACTTATACACAAAAGATATTACCAGAAGTTTAGATGGTAATATTTTCATTCTCCTAAGATTAATCAAACTACGGTACGGTCACGTTAGTTGCATATGCAGATGATGTAGCATTACTATCAACGCTATAACAGTATTGGTATTGCTAAGGAAATTAAATAAATGTATCACTTATTTTGATGAAAACATTTGACTATAAATATTACAAAGCCCAATTAGTGATATTTGGTCAAAATAAAACAAATATAGGATGTATGTTAAAAACACCAAATTACAACTCCTAGAAACATATGATTATCTTGGCCTTAGGTATGTTGATAATATAAAATGGACTAGGCACATAAATTATCTAAAAACTAAACTGGTAAAAGCTGTAGGTGGTAAACATTTTATATGGAATTATGGTGGTCAGTCTATAAAGAGACCCTTTGTGGTAATAAATGCCAAAATGAATGCAGCAATATTATATGATAGTGAAGTTTGGAGTTTTACAGATATGCAAATGATATAAGTAGCATTGATTACATTATAAAGCTTTATTAGGACTTCTAGTTATGTACCAGCATCCATTCTTTGACTAGAGCTTGGCCAATTTACAATGAAGTATGATTAAATAAAGAATAATTACATTTGTAATGGATCTTAAATTTACATCGGTAAATAGGCTGCCAAGGATGTGTTTTGAAGAAGGAATACTGGTTGCCACAGATGAGTGTGTTAGGCTCAGGGGTAGAACACAAGGGCCAAAGTGCCCAGCTGGTTCAGTTCTGGGGTTGCCCAGGCAGTAAGGGAAAAGAGGTTGTCCTATAGAAAATTCAGGAAGACTAAGAGAGAGGTGGATAGGAAAATTACCTAAGGTTGGCTAGTAAGGCAAGTAAGAAAATCAGGTGAGCAAAGGCACAGAAGCAGCTGCAGATAGCTGAAGGAATTAAGAAGGGGAAAGGCTTCCATTATATAAGTGAGAAATGGGTCAAGAAGGAAAGGATTGTTAGGCTTAAGAAAGGGGTGGAATGGATGGAGGATAATGGGGAAAACAGAGATACTTAATGAATACTTCTGTTCTGTCTTCACCAGGAAGAAGGACAGACCAGTGCCTTCAGGAGGGAAAAGAGGAGCTGGGAGGAACAGAGATGTAGTGATAGAGGAGGATAGAGTGAGGGAGGGGCTGGCATTGAAGGTGAACAAATCACACGGCCTGGACAGAGTACATCCAAGGGTACTAAAGGAACTGGCTGAGGAGCTGGCAGGGCCACTGTCAGACCTATTTAATAGTTCACTAGAGACAGGCATAGTACTGTAGGACTGGAATGCAGCACATGTAGTGCCACTCCACAAATGAGGTCCTAAGGATGACCAAGGGAATTACAGACCAGTCAATCTGGCCTCCATTGTGGGCAAGCTTATGGAGGCCATACTAAAGGAAAGTTTGGTGGAATATCTAGAGAAGCATGGTCTCAGGATGGGAGGCAGCATGGATTCATGGGGTGGGGAGATTGTGTCAAACAAATCTGATTAATTTCTTTGACTGTGTCACTAAGACAGTAGACAGGGATCAAGTGGTAGACATCCTCTACCTTGATTTCAGCAAAGCCTTGACTCTGTGCCCCACAAAATGTTGATCAGGAAGTTGGTGGATCTCGGGGTTGGGGAAAAAGATGGCCAGATGGGTGGAAAACTGGCTGAAGGACAGAACTCAGAGGATGATTGTGGGGGAGAGTTATCTGGCACAAGACAGGAAACCAGTGGGATCCTGCAGGGCTCAGTGCTTGGGCCAATGTTGTTCAATGTCTTCATCAGTGACATTGGAGATGGCATTAAGGGCAAAATGTACCTATTCATGGATGACACCAAGCTCCATGGGAGGTGGACACACCTACTGGAAGATTTGAAAAAGCTAAGGAGGTGGTCCAGGATCTGGCAACTTGGCTAATGCCAAGAAATGCAAAGTTATGCATATAGCTCAGTGTCAGTGGCTCAGGAGGTAGCACACTCGTCTCCGAGGGCCAGGAGATCAGAGTGCTGTGGGTTCAGTTCCACATCTGGCACTTGGGTTAATACCCCAGTACTGACACTGTAGTGCAGCATGAGGAGGGATGCTGCACTTCTGAGGTGCCGTCTTTTCGGATGAGACGTTAAACCGAGGTCCCATCTGCCTGGATTGGTGATAGTTCAGGTGGATGTTAAAGATCCCATGGCACTTATCGAAAAGAGTAGGGGAATTTCCCGTGTCCTAGCCAAATTTCCCTCATTCACTAAAAATACCACCAACAGCTTAATCTGGTTCAAAGGTCAGTTGGCATTCATCTGTATCCCTTCCCCGGGTTGTGCCTGAAAATAGGCAGGATTTGTCCTAGTGCACTTACCGGTCAACAAAACAACTAAATAAAATAAAAAAAAAATATTGGAGATAAGCATCCTAGGACAGAGTACTACCTGGTTGGAGTCTGAGTATCTGTATCAGAGGAGGAGAAGGACCTGGGAATGTTGATCACTAGTGACCTGAAGCACTCCACACAGTGCAAGAAAGCAGCAACAAAGGCAAACAAGATGCTGGGATGCATATCTAAGGAATCAGTAGTAGGAGAGAGGAGGTTATGCTGCCCTTTACAGGTCACTGGTAAGGCCACATCTATAGTGTGGAGTTCAGTACTGGTGTCCACACCTCAAAAAGGACATTAACTTGCTGGAGAAGGTCCAGAGGATGGCTACAAAGATGATAGCTGGTCAGTAGGGTAAGGTATATGAGGAGAGGTTGAGGGCACTGAACATGTACTCCCTGAGGACAGGAGAGAGAGAGAGAGAGAGAGAGAGAGAGAGAGAGAACATGATTGGGGCCTTCAAGTGAATTGAAAGGATAAATAAGGTTGATAAGGAGATCCTCTTTAAACTGGGTGGCAACCATAACACGAGGGGCACAGTATTAAGCTGGAGGGTGGGAGGTTTAGGAGGGAGGTCAGGAAGCTAATTTTTCACAGAGAGGGTGGTGGACACTGGCATGCACTGCCAAGACATTTGATGGGTTGTTACAGGTGAACATTAAATAAGGGGTGATAGGGGTTAAGCACAGGTACAGTTTGGTGAGTATAAGTTGTGCAGTGTGGAAGAGATGGAGTAAGAGGAGGGAAAGTCCTGAATTTTATGGGGAAGAGCATTCCATAACTTAGGGAGGAGGGGAGAGAAGGTCATGTGTCCAATCACAGTTGAGCAGCGGGGGACTAACAGTAGACAGGAGTCAAAAGAACAGAGGAGTGAGCAGGAGTGGGAAGGGTAGTGAAGGAGGAGGAAATATGGGGAGTGAGCCAAACCAAAATTTAGACACAAATTTGGTGCAGTGAAGGTAGCAATGGTTTTGTAGTGAGGGAAATGCTAGAGAGTGATAAAGATCACAGTGATGAGTTGGGGGCATCTAGAGCGAAGTGACAGAAGGAGTTAAACAGGGTGTCCAATCTGGATAGGAAGACTTGGGAGTAGCACTGTAGACTACATCACAGTAGTCGAATATCAGTAGTATCATCTTCTGGACAATTTCACATCGGGCCAGTAGCGGGAGGCAGCTATGGTTCCTATATAAAGTGCCCAGTTTGGGGCAGTTTTTCAGGATGGCATCTACATGTCTGGAGAAGTTGAGGTGCTGGTCAAGTCACACCCCGAGGTACCTAAAAGATCAAGTGTCATTTACTGTCCCATCAAGGGTATGGTAGAGAGAGGAAGGGAGCCTAGTGAGTCTCTGCCCAGTGCCAAAGATCATAGAGACTATCTTCTTGGTGTTTAGGGATAGCTGGTGAGAGCTAACCAGTACTGGACTTTATCAAAGTCCTGCTGGAGTCTGCAGCCACATCCTGAGGAACTGGCCAAAGGTGAAGATGACAGTGTCATCAGCATACATGTGGATGGAGGTGAGAGAACAGGCTGATGGAAGATCATTTAAGAATATGGAGAATAAGATAGGGCCTGAACGGAGCCCTGGAGAACTCCAGTATTGATGGGGGAATAGTGTCGGCTATTCTGATGGACTGGGTCCTACTACCAGGTAGACTCTGAACCAGTAGTGGTAGAGGTGGATAAGCCAGCTTCAGAAAGGGAGTTCAAAAGAAATGTCTAGGTTGACAAAGATAGCAGATATGATTTGGCCTCTGTTACTCCCAGAGAGGATGGAGTCAGTTAGCCTAATCAGAGAGGTGGTGGTGGAGTGGTTCTCCCAGAACCTAGATTGGAACAGGAGGAAGAAGTTAGAGTCAGATAGGTAAGAAGAGAGTTGAGAGTGAACCAGGTGTTCTTGCAGTTTGGCCAGGGTAGGTAGGTAGGGAGAGATAGGGTGGTAGTTGCAGGGGTAGAGGAAGTGCCACCTTGGCAGTGGGAGTACAATGGCATGCTTCCAACCAGTGGGTATTTTGAAGGTTGCAGAGGTTAGGTAAGGAGAGAGTGGAGCAGAGATTGCTGGAGCAGATAGACAAAATAATTTAGGGTCTAAGCCATCAGGTGAGCTGTCTTTGGAGGATTGAGAGCATGCAAAGCTGCCAGGGTATCAGAGGCTGATATGTCGGTAAGAAGAAAGGCATTTGACAGGGAGGTGGATGCTGGAGGGGTGGGGATAAGGTAGCCAGGGGAGGGTAGAGAAGCTAAAGGGTGTAGGACAGGAGGTGAAATAAGATTTAAACTCAAAGGCCATACTTAGGCGAGCTGAAATTTTAATGTCATTTATTATGAGGAGAGGTGTAGGTGGCATGGCTGGGGGAGAGAAGAGGAGTGGATGACCTTCCAGAATTTCGAGGGGTTATTTATGTTAGTCTGCAAAGTGGTGCTGAAGTATTTGACTTTGGCTAGGTGAGTGGCTTTGGTGCACTTATTACGAAGGGTGCAGTAGTGCAATAGTTGTTTGGAAGTTTAGAGGTTTTGTGGGTTTCCACATTTGATCACATGCTCTTAGGCAAGCTAACAGCTCTATTGTAATCCAGGAGAGATGGTTACCTCTGACCTGGTATGCCACAGGGTGTGTGTTGTTCCATACTTTAGAAATTTTCCATGAAAGTATGCGTAGCATCATCGATGGAGTTAGACACAGAAATAGGCTCCCAGTTTGTATTACTGAAGTCGATTAGAAGGGAGGAGGTTTAGGAATTTGTATGAATGGGTTTGGAGATTTTGTGAGGTGCCTTGGTCTATGGGTTCTGCATACGATGTAGGGCATGTGATGGTCATAGGACACCAGGTAGTATGCCAGCTTTGATTACTCTTTGAGGTTGGGTTGTGAGGGCCCAGTCAATTAAGGAGTAATTACTGTAGTGTGGTTTAAGCGTGTTTGCTCTAGTATGAGTTGTGTTAAGTTTAAAGCATTTATGTCATTTCAAGCTTTACTTAGGGATGGGAGAGCCAGTTCAGGTTGAAATCACCCATAAAATATGATTCAAAGGGAATGAGAGATAATCGTGTGGCGAGATTGGTGGTAGTTGGCGGGGAGGCCCAGCCGGCAATAGTTGCCAGCAATATATATAGGTATTGAGAAAGGCAGGGAAAGTTTTAATGCTAGTGCCTCATAGGCTTTAGCATCGAGGTTGTGAGGATGGAGGTAAAATGTAAGGTGGACGAGACATAGATTGCCACCCCTCCACCCTACCTGATTGATCTTGATGGAACAGTGAGTATCCAGGGATGGACAGAGAGGTGTCAGCTATTTTTGTTTAGCCAAGTTTTGGTAAGGATAATAACATCTGGGGCAAGGGATAAGACAAGTGGCTGGAGGAGGTCGAACTTAGGGACCAGGTTCCATACATTTAAATGTAGAAGCATTAGCCCTTGGGGCAAGGCTAGGGGAGTTATGTGCTGGTTTATTAGCTAAAGGTGTAGTTGACAGTGAGCCAGAGCAACATGGTCCTGAATTAAGGTTGATGTCACTTGAAAATAATAAGATAATGGCTGGTGTCTTTAGAATTCAAAAGTCAGAATTAATAGAGCATGTTAAAGCATGTTAGAGAATGTTAAAGCAAAATGTAGAGGGTTTGCATTTATGCAAGAAATATCATAGTTAAGTACTTAATATTAAAGTAATTATTTGTATTACATACAACATAGATCAGATGCTAGTCTCCATATTGTAAATTGTGGATCGGGATCTTATGATGATATCAAAATATTATTCTCTTCTGCCCATTCTATAGACAGTTGAGCTAAGCCTTGTTAGCAGAGGTTAGCAGAGAGTTAGCTGGTCCTCCACAATATTGGGGATTTGTGAGGAGGAGAGAGCCTAAGCTGCTGTTTTTAGTGCCAGTTGTTGGCCATCTTTTATTAATAGAGACTACAGACAACAATACATCAAGAGGGTATGTAGGTATCAAGACCTGAATCCTGACATCTCATTTAAATTCCATCTTAATTGGAATTAGCTAAAGCTTCACTCTGAGTTCTTTGTCCTCTTTCACCTCTTCCCCTTCTTAACCTCAGTTGAATATTGCTTTTAATATATTGTTCTACCTAATAGGTTTCATGAACCTGAATGGTTATATTAAGAAAATGAATGTTTATGTTAAGAATAGATACATTCTGGTTCATATGAAGGGTATTATTTAACCTTGCTTATTGTGTGGTCACTGGTAAAATACAGATTGCAAGTTATAAGAGAGAAGATATGTTGGCCTAGTAATAATTTTATGTTGTATGTAATGTATTTTTATGATGCCTTATTTTGTAATTCTGTTTCTAAATTTTAATGACCTTGAAAGTCAATGAATAAACTTGAATTTAAAACCTGAAATAAATACAAATTTCAAAATTAATGTATCATGTAAATAACTGAATAATACAATCTGTAACAAAATGACACACAATGATGAATTAGTCATGTCAAACCTTTATAATTAAGAACACCAAGTAAAGATTGTACTTACACTGTGGAATCCATCCAAGAGCCTGCTGAACATGGAATGTGAGATAAGAATATGTGAGTCTCCTTTTTAGAGGCATCATCTTTCCTGGTATGGGTAATGCAATTTGGCTTATCATCAACACCATCTTCATCATTAGTCATCATTGTCACCTTTAAGCAGCACTGGGCACTGAGTCAGCAGTGTCCACCTGGCTAAGACTGACGTGGTGGACAAAAATATGATGGGGAGAGGCAGGAGGCCCTTGACATGTTAACTTGATCGAAGAGGATATTGCACAGAATGTCTGGGTATAGGTCTTCCTTATTCACAAGTGTATCAATGACATAGAGCAGTTACATGACTGATCTAGTATCCTGTAGAAGGACATGGTGAGTGATGGCATAAAACCCTTAAGCAAATGGTTGATAAATGTAGGTGTAAACAAGGCTTTGTTTCTCACAAATAGTGGTGATACTTCTATGGAACAGTCTTCCAGCGGCAGCATGTACCTGCAGATTGTATATTCCTTTTATGTATACACTGACACATTTTTGCTTAATATAGAAATTACTGGGTTGGAACTATATGTAATCCCTGTTTTGAACAGAATAGTTATAATTTCATCCTAGAATACTGAGTGGATTGGCAGACATGATGGATATAAGTAAGCAATAAGAGACAAGAAAGTGTGCATTAGACACTTCTAATGCATGGCCAGGCATAGTAAGGTTGCCTCTTGCCTGCAGCCCTGGCCATGCATTAGAAGTGTCTAAGGCACACCCTAAAATGCTTATTGTGTTTATAAAATGAATGCATTTAAGCGGCCTGCCAGTGCAGTGGTTGGGTTACCATCTGAGGCGAGACATCCCGGTTCGAAATGGACTCTGGAGTCAGAGGGCTGGCCAAGGGAAGGAGGATCGAGCTTCCTGTGGCTTGCTCTCCTTCTCTGGAGGAGGGGTTGTGTGTCTGGTGTAAGAGTGACCTCTGGCAGAGGCCACAGGTGCAACAAGCGACCAGCACCTTCTTGCTCGGAGGTGGCTGGACAGTGGCATGCATGCCAAACTGTGATTGCATGCCCTGCCTCCACACCATATCTGAAAAAACCTTGGCTATGCAGAATGTTGCCCACCTTGAGTCTGGGCCCCATGCAGCTGCCACTGTAATTCCCTGGGGACATATCCTGTCTTTGCTGGGGGTAACACCCTCCTGGTGGCCCTGCCCTGGGGTGAGCCAGGGCACACCTCAGAATGGTAGCATCCTGGGCAGTACCCCATCATCTGCTGGTTGGTTGGGTTCCTCCTGTGGCCCCACTCTGGGAGGTAATCCAGAGTGTACCCTATGTGGGACTTCGGAGAGTGCATGATGGGATGGAACTTAGGAATGGTCTGATGGGAGGTGAGCCGTAAAGCATAGTAAATAAAAAAGAAAAGGGTGCATTTATTTAGAAAAATAATGCAAGATACACAGGTCACATGAATTAATTAAATTATTTATTTAGTTAAATATTCATGTTCAAGATAAAATAGTTCCAAAACTGGGGGTGTACAAGAACAAGGTGTTTTAGAACAAACAAAAAGTCATTTGCCAGTACCATTGTTGATGAAATTAACAGGCCCATTGAAACTGCAGTTGCTGAGGTTAAATTACCCCTGTTTAAAGGTGTTTATGCTGTACCTGTAGGTGGCAGTGTCACTGTAGCTTCAGCAGCATTACAAGCAGTGGTTACATATTTTGTGGCAGTCTCTTCCATTTTGGGTTCCAGGATGTTGCTCAGTCTTTGTTGATCCTAGGTGGAAGCCGCCCAGTAAGAGAATAAGCTGACCTTTATCTATGACAAGTAATGCCATAATCTCCCAATTCTCCAGCCTGGTGTCAGACAGCAGTTGCACTGCAGTGGCATGAATCAAGTGATTCATGTAGTGCTCAGTTAACCACTTCTTTACTGATGAGGCTCTTCATAATCAAGAAGTTGTTGATCCCATGGGCTGTTTAAAGAACTAAGTAGGTATTGTATCAAGAAAGTGCTGGAAGCCACTTCAGGTGGCATACAGTGACAGGGCATCCAGTGGCAGCTTGAAGAGAATTTCTGAGACTTCAAATGGGAACAGAGGAGAACCAAGAATCAAGAACATAAAACCACAGTGACCTTCTTTATTTAAGTCACCAGAGTTGATATGGGTTTTAATATGCTCATTGTAGGCTAGTGCGGCATACTTGTTTCCAGTCTCCTATAACTAGACTGCCCAGCCTCAGCTGTCTCAAACCCTCCCTCCTATACCTGGCCATGTATAACTAAATGTCTAGCCACACTTTGTGGACAAGGACATGCGTGGTATTGGAAGACAGCACAGAAGATTTTCTGAGAGTTTCAAGATTGACCTTTGAGATAAGGGCATGGTGTTTGGACCAGTCTTTCTGTTTTCCTATAGTGCTTCATTACAGAACAAACACATTAATATATGATATGAAAGCAGATTTGTTATTATAATAAAATTCCGACCAATTGCCAGAGAATTCAAATGTCTTTTCAGAGCTGCGTGGAGGCTGGAGGAACTGCTAAGAGAACATTTTGTGCACTGGATGTTCACATCTCAGCATAAAGGCTCTAAAATAGTACTTAATTCTTCAACTGGGGTTGTTTTCTAGTCCAAATGTATATTTTTGCTATTTTTCCAATCATCAAATCCTGAGAGTCCAGATTGTAGTTTATACAGTGTTTGTTCATTTCTGACTTCTTCAATGACATTCAATTCAGTACCTGACAAACTGGCATATCTGGTACTTACTGTGTTTGTAATTGCAGGCAGAGGTGCTGCAGGTAAATCTTCCATATCTTCTTCACTGCTGAAGTTTTTCTGCTTCAGTGCTTGTACTTAACTCAATCGCCACAGGAAAGGTGGACTTGGCAAATGATTGATGTCAGTACTTCAGTGGGCAAAAAAGTGAGTCATAAAAATTGCTGTTGTTTGAGATGCCAGCAATTTGGGAAACCACTGATACCAAGGGCTGCAGTGAGGATAGTTGACCACTAACTTTTTTTAACCTATGCATTAAATGGATATAATGCACGAGGTATCGACTTAATCAGGACATAGGATTTCCCTTCTCATTTTATAAACTCACTTTAAGGTAATGGTACTACTTTCTACTTTGCTTGTAATGGCATAAAAGGAGAAGAAGACATTGCTGTAATTGATACATGCAGTGTTTAGCTCTCAAGACACAGGGTGATTACCGTTGTAATTATTGCATTTTAATGTTTGGCTGCTTTAGCTTGGGATGTGACATTGTAATAGTGACAGTGGCTTTTCTGGTTGTAATGTTGCTACTGCTTTGCACTAAATGAACACACTACAAAAGACTACTAAGAGGTAAGCAGCTGATAAATTTGCACTACTAGTGTCGGCTCACTTAGGAGTCAAACTAAGTACTGAGTTTAAAGCTCCTTCCCAATCCTCTGTGTTTACTTAATATCTTCTCACAGATCCAAACCCTGAGTAACCAGCAATGCCTGCCAGCTATGCAGCCCAATAAATTGGATGCTTTGTTTGGAGATGGCTGGGCATCTCAAGAGACCTGAAGTGCATTCCTGCCTTACCCCTGCTAACATTTGCCTTGTACATCTGGTAAATATAGACACTTGGATCACTCTCATGAACAAATAAACAAACAAAACAATTCAACATGTGTAACTTCTTCATTCAGTGGACATTCATGGAGAGGCCAAAGGGTGTTCTGACTGAATTCATCATTATGCTGCTCATGCTGAAGATTGTCTTCTTAATCTTTTCAGTACAACTAGCATGTGCTCTTTACCCTGAGGGCTATTCTTATTTACTTCCATATGTGACAGCACAAAGGAGAGCTTTTAGTTACTTGGGGCACACTTTTATAGGGGTCTGGGGTGGCTGCCAACGCATCAGATACTGAATCCTCATCAACTCCCTACTCAGTCTCACTATTATTTAGTATACCTTGATCTCTGCCTCATCCTCCTGATCAACCTGCACAGTGACAGAGTGTGCAGGTGTTTCTTCTTCCTCAGTCTCAGATGTATTTTACTCTTCCTCTTCCTTCTCTGCCTACTGGGTCATAATGTTGTATGCTTAATAGTGGATGACAGTAACTACCCCAGAATAGAGGCTGTGCAGCCTGCGGGTGATGCAATACGAATACTGCTATGCGTGGTATTGCACCACGCACTATCCCAGGCAGAGGATAAGACCTCTGCTCGGATGGGGTTCTGCTGAGCAGCTGCTGTGGCTCAATGGACTGAGCCACAGCAGCAAAACCCAGGCGCTGTGTCTGGGACTGGGTTTGATTCCTGGTCCCAGAAATTTTTTTTTTTTACTTTGTGCGATTTGGAGGTGACCCCCTGGAGTTGAGAATCCTTATGAGAGGGGTTTGGGAGGTGCAGCCCCGCATGTCGGGTGGTGCCCCCAAAATTATGCTGCATGCAAGAAATTGTGCTGTATTGGCAGTGCGATTTTTGCATGCATAATGTCTTGTGACATTATGACCTGCGTGCCCTTCTCTGGGGCTGCAACTGGAACAGTCTCTGCCTCAGTCACACCTTCACCCTCCCATATAAATTGAGGTTGTATTCTCACCCACACCAGTCCCAAACAGCTTCTGAGAATCCTGTTGCTCATGCATCAGTGCAGTAACATACAGGCTCTTTCATATGCTCACTAAGCATTGGAAAGTAAAAAATCATTGGAACTAATAGAAATAAAGCTATGCTCTATATGTCTGCCTCTTTTGAGAATCTACAAGGGTGATATAATGTACCCCCACATTTCTTCTAATTTTTACAGCTAAGAAACATTGTACAAAGAACAGTGGGTTTGACTAACCCTCTCCCCCATTATAGTGGCATATAATTGAAGGAAGATTGACTAACCGTGGGATAAACTGAAACTCATTGTAAAACTCTGCAGTACCCATTCAAACATTAATCAGAAAGATTTAACCACTTCAAAGATTAAAAGAGAACAAGATACAGAAGCACAGAAACATAGACAATGATGTCAGGAAAGTAACAAATGTCCATCTAGTCTATGCAGAGTTCCCTATCTGCCCTAGGACCTATTGTCAATATGCAGTTTACCCTTCCACCCCTGGTCCCCACTCTTTTGCTACCAACCTGAGCAACCACCAAACCCTTCAGCCTGTCCCAGCCATGCTTGAAGTCATTTAAAGTATTGGCACCTACCACCTCTGCTGTCAGATTATTCCATGGCTCCACCACCCTTTCCGTAAAATAGAAATTCCTCACAGCTGTCTTAAACCTTACACATGCCAGTTTCCACTCATGAACTCAGGTTCTTGACTCTGTATTCCTTCTAAATAATTCTCGACAGTTTACCTTGTTTATTCTCCTCAGAAACTTGAAGGTCTCTATCATATCAGTCGCTATCTCGCCTGGTCTCTAGTGAGTATGTGTTCTGCGTATTGAAATGATCTTCATAAGATCTGCCCTTAGCCCTGAATCATCTTGGTCACCCTGCATTACACCATCTCCAGCCTGTTCTATCCTTCCTTGGGTGAGGACTCCAGAACAGTGCACAGTATTCAGGTGTGGCCTCACCTCTCACCTAGATAGAGGTAGTAGTAGTACCTCCTTTTTCCTTCTGTCAATGCCCTTCTGATACCCCCATCATCCTATTAGCCTTACTGTAGGTCTTGTTACACTGACTTAATTGCTTGAGGGCAGCTAATGATGACTCCCAGGTCCCTTTCCTCTGCCATTGTGCTCAGTTTAACCCCTCCCATCCAGTACTCTCTCCAGGGTTCTTTTTTCTTAGGTGCATAACCTTGCATTTTTCTGGCATTGGATTAAACTGCCAAACCTTAGACAACCTCTCTAGCCTTTGTAAATACCTCCACATCTCTCTGTTTCCTTCACTGCTATCTACCCTACCACAGAGCTTTGCATCATCTGCAAAGAGACATAACTTCCATGGATGCCCCCTCAATGTTGCTGATGAAATAATAAGACATGACCAGAAGAGATCTCTGTGGAACCCTCTCATGACCTCCCTCTCGTCTGATTTGACCAGTTTACCAGTGCTCCCCTCTGCTGTCTCTCCTTCATCCAGTGTCCTACCCATCTAACTATGTCTGTGCCTAAGGTGCCCAGGTTCTCCAGCTTCTTTAGCAATGTTTAGAGTGGTAACAAGTCGAAAGCCTTGCTGAAATCAAAGTAGAGTAGATCTGCTTAAAATAGAGTAAATATGGCTTCTTCTTTTCTGAAACAGAGTGGAACTCTATCATTCACAGTATATATATATATATATATATATATATATGTGAGTATATATATATATATATATATATATATATAGATATATTATGGTAGCAGATAGTGCTACCATAGTTAATGTTGAGGAGCCATTTACATGTTAAACCTAAAATTTTGCACCTTAATAACTTTGCAACTGTTCAACAGATTTGCCTGAAATTTGGAATGCACAATCAAGAACCATATGGGATCTGCCAACTTTCCTTCTGTTTGGATATCTGACTGCGGAGGTATTAAGTGTGATCTCTTGCATGCAGTTCGCTTTTGAATTCTTTGCTCATCCTACAGGTTGCATGGTTTGTGTGACCATTCCGAAAACTTCAGGAACGCGGCGTGGTCCCCAATGTGCCTTTCGAAGATTTCGTGAAAAATATTAAACGGTTCAAAGTTATTCAAAAACAATTTTCCATTATAAGTCAATGGGAAAAGTTAATAAAAAGTTCGACACTTTGCGAAATGCACTTTTAGTGTAGCAAATGGCCCTAGTAGTGTTGCAAATCCACCATCTTGTTTTCAGTTGGTGATCAGAGAAATGCTTGGCATTTAAAATTGGAACCCTCTAGGGACACAATTATGTTTGTGTTTACCTAGTCGAGCCCTGAGGATGCTAGGCATGTCCTTATTTTGGGTTAAACACCCAGAAATATGTTTTACATTTTTGGAAAAAGCAGTGTATAAAGTAGTAGCACTCAGGCACTTTCATAAATCTGTGTGAAAGCTTGGAAATCACTGACACTACTTTGGACACTATGCCCAAAATAACAGGAATCTCTTTGCCACCCTGCTGCAAATGAATGGTTTGGTCTTTTGGGCTGAAATTTGAGGAAGGCAGCCAACATCTCACAGATGTGCCTTTAGATGGTTTGGGGACAAAATATTGCATGGATGCAAAGTTACGGTACTCGAAGTTGACACTTTTTCCCATAGACTAACATTGCGGCGTCCGCTGCATGACAGGAATTCTTTGCCACCCTGCTGCAAAATAACAGTTTGGTCTTTTAGACTGAAATTTAGAGAAAGAAAGCCAACATCACACAGATGGCCTTTTGGTAGTTTGGTGAAAATATATTACAGGGAGACAAAGTTATGGCACTCTGAACTTCTCTTTTTTCCCATAGGATAACATTACGGTGTTCTTCCGCCTTTCAGGACCAGTATCTAAAGGCGGTGTGAGATCAGACTTTTAAGTCGGAAAGTGCTTAGCCCCCTTAAAGGGGCTAAGTACAAAACTACCAGGAAAGTCACAAATCATATGACTTTTACAATTTTTTTCCGACTGCACGGTTCCTGAGATATAAACAATTTAGTATTCCAACTCCTTATTTTCTGCTCCGAGACCCATTATTATGCATACAGTCTTTGTACTCACTGTCTTTCTCTATGCAGCTTTTGGGGATGAACCACCTGATGGTGCAGGCCAAGATGGAGTGGGCAGGGGCTTCATGAAGGCCACCTGACACCTCTTTTCCATTTTCTCTCCTGTGCCCCTGTCTTCCAATGTGCTGATGTGCATTTGGAGGCATACAAGCCACATGTCAGGATGACCCTTCTTATGTGCAGCCCAGAGCTGCTTTGCCACTGAGGCCTCCATCTGGCAGCAGTCTAACGTCAGGCTGACAAGCCACCACTCCCAGAAAAGAAGAGCAGTCTATCAGATACTCAATCATCTCTTTCCTCGCTGACCTGTAGCAACCCATGCTGGGATTTAGGCAGTCCAGGGTGTGGATCCAAAATACCTCCCTTTTTAACAGTAGTTTTCCCAGTCTGTGTTTCTCCTTGGGGTTTTACATGTTCTAGTTCCCAAAACCTTAAGGAGATTACTGAATGTCCTGCTGCTATAAAATGTCTTGTGACCACTGATTTTTTTTCTTTTCTGTGAATGTCATCTTGAGCTCACTTATCGGTTCCCCAGTTTTCTACTGGTCTCATCCATGTAGAGCTTGTCAGATGGGCACTGTATTAGATATACAACATGAAAAAATGCCTGAGCCCTTTTTAAGCCACAAAGGAGGAACAATCTCAGAGTGCTACTGGAAGAGCATTCCACTTTGAGCGGGCAGAGAAAGGGAAGGATCTTTTGCCTGCACAATACCTTGTTCCCAGCACTGGATGACCTAAATGCTGTCCTAAGAGTTGGGGTCGTCGGTCCTAACTCTCACCCAATTCTCCTATTCCTCAGCTTCTTTCCACATGTGATGGGGTGAGAGTTAGGCCGCGCCCCAATGCGCACCCATGCCAGTTGGAGGTGGGCTGAGGGTGCAAGGGGTTTCAACTCTAACATCAAATTTCCTCGCTTTGTCGCTGTGGAACAACCCTAACTGATGCATTAAACTGAGTTTGTTTGCCTCTAATATATATATATATATATATATATATATATATCACACTGTATGGTAGGCGCTGTTCTACATGGAATTCCATCCCTAGGCTTGTTGTGCTGCAGTAGCACTGTCACTACAGCAGCACAACAAGATAGAACGTCATTGATCATGCATGTTATTGAATCCTCTGCACTTCAAGAAGCAGCTGCAGTGAGAGCTGGCCCAAGAAATGAGCACAACAGAAAAAAATGGTACAGTAAGGACACATCTTTGTTGTAATGAGCACCCATGCACTATAAACGACAATGTATGAGATATCATACATACAGTACAAGGCTCTGTTTCCATCTCCAGGTTTCTGTGGTAACGAGACCTCTTGAGCTGTGCTGTTGAGGCCTCTTGTTACCATGGAAACCTCTTGAATGAAATATAGCCTTGTGTATAATAGCTCATAACAATCCTCTATGACTTGGTAAAATATCAAAACCTCAACAAATTATGTGTAACTATGTTCACCATAAATACTCCCTCAAGCTTAATAAAATGAACCCTGCTATTCTGAATGTTTGTTTCAGATTTCCCACTACATCTGGAACACCTATCCATCTATCGCATTCTTGCCCACGCTTATCTAATTTTGTAATCAAATTAGCTGTACTCTATTGGGTGTAGCAGGTATTAATTTTAGACTGTACCCAGCCCTAATCGTTCTAGGCTTAATCAAAATAGAAGTCAAAACCTTGCAATTTAAGATTAAACTTATTCTGATTGGCTTGATGCTAGCTAAAATGGTATCATAAAGCAGCAGTGCATCAACATGGGGCAAAAACGTGATCCTTATGTTTTCAGTATAAAAGATTCCAGGCAACTTTCAGTTTTATTTTGTGGTAACATTTTCTAGTTCCACTGAAATTTGAGTATTCCTATAAATGTTTTAATCTAGTTTTATTCTCAAGAAAAATGATGGCTGCCACATTAAGCATAGAAATACCATTGTAAATCTGGTAAAGGTTAGGATCAAGAAAAAAGTACAGCATAGGATGCACCTGGAAAAGTACATTGAGAGATATGCTATATCTTTATAATTATAGGTGAAAACTAGCGTTTTGGAAAAAACATTTTGTTCCACTGCTGCTTTAATAAAATGGAAGGTCAAGGATCCTCTAATTTTCCTAACCAGGATTCACTTTATGGTGCATATCTATAAGCTCGAAAGAGTCATTACTGCTTTAAAAAATGGATATAATTAACAAAATCTGGAAACCTTATAATCAGTACTTTCAAGGGGCAATGTATTTTAGATTACCTCATGGCCACCACCAAGGGTCATTTATTCCTTTTAGCTTTTTAGTTTGGGTCATCAACCAATTATCAATACACATCGATCATGTCCCTTTTGGATGCACCACAAACCTTACATTTTTGTTTTCATTATGTCTATTATGATCACAATGTTAGGCCTCTTTTGACAGAATGACATATTTACATTGGATATGGCTATATATAGTGGACCAGATATTCAAAGGGTTGCTCCATGCTCAACAGGTTTAGCATGCTCAAGTCTACATTACGCCATTCTGCGATATTCAGCAGGAGGCAGTTGTGCCACTGAAAACAGGCTGAGCAACAGCACAATGCAAATGAATGCATGCTCAACAGGAGGGAGGAACCATGCATAAACTGCACAGCCCAATATTCAGCCGGGCTGTGCAGAGTTGTGCAGGCGCAACCCCAACCTGAGCCCTGCAGGATCTTGAGCCAAAAAAGGCTTAAGTGAGGGCAACCACAGGTGAGCTGCTGTGTTGCAGTGCGCAGCACAGCAGCTGCCACCTGTGGCTGGCCCCCAACCCAGTCCCTGTGTCCCCCAGCCCGATCGCCGGCAGATAGTGTACCTCCAACCAGGCTGATCGCGGGCATCACGTGGCCCTCCCAGCTCATTCGGGGTCCAGTGATCGAGCCGTCTGATCGCCGTGGCAGTAAGGAACCCCCGAACACTCCCCTGGTGGTCCAGTGATGGATCGCTGGCAGATTGTGAGTCGACCTCGAACACGCCCTCAGTGCTCAGCAGAATGTAATTGCTCAACATGCCTCACCTCACTCACGCCATCACCTCGGGCCAGCTGGTGGCGGCAGGTCTCGCCTGCCGCCTCGCCGCCGGCCGATCGATCGCCCGGTAGGTTGTGGCGTTTCTGGGCAGCGATGAACCGTCGGGCGCAGCAGCCCATATGTAAGATGAGCTAGTCCAGATTTGTGAATGAATCATTCACAAATCTGGACTGTCTCATGAGTATGGTTGCACGCCCATTGGTTCTGCTCTGCACCATGTGCATGCAGCCCACGGCAGTCAGTCGGTGGGCGGGCGAGACGGGCAGGCGGGTGGGATGCTGCCGCCCGCCGCTGCCGGGGAGCGGGTGGTGGGGCTCGTGGTGGGTGTGGGGGACACTAGCCACCAGGGAGATGTTTGGGCGGGGGTGTCAATTTACATTCTGCCTGGCGATCGGGCACTAGGAACGTGTTCGGGGGTTCATTTCACAACTGCCCACGATCGGGCACTAGGAATGTGTTTGGGGGTTCATTTCACATCTGCCCGCGATCGGGCATTACAGTCCACTGGACCACCAGGGAGATGTTGGGGGTTCTTTTTACATTCTGCCCACGATCAGCATTACGGTCCACTGGACCACCAGGGAGATGTTAGGGGGTTCTTTTACATTCTGCCCGCGATCGGGCATTAGGGATGTTGAGGGGGTTCTTTTACATTCTGCCCGCGATCAGGCATTATGGTTCACTGGACCACCAGGGAGATGTTGGGGGGTTCTTTTTACATTCTGCCCTGATCGGGCATTAGGGAGATGTTGGGGGTTCTTTCTACATTCTGCCCATGATCGGGCATTATGGTCCACTGGACCACCAGGGAGATGTCTCGGGAGGGGTGGGGAGCCACATTGCTGCCTGCGTCGGGCTGCAGGGTGCGTTGGTCCCCGGCGGCTGCTGCCTGGCAGGCGGCCAGGCGCAAGTCCTCGGGATCGCGCACCTACATGCTAATGGCATGCAAATGGGGCCATAATCAGATGCAAATGGCCCCCTGCACCTTGCATGAATTATGGCTCCATTTGCATGTCACCTTTTGAATATCATGATTTTGCGCATGGCGCAATGGTATAGCCACCGGTTGAATGCTCCACTCTGACAACTTGCGGTGGCGCCAATTCACTGCGCCATGCACGGTGGCTGTGGCTGGGGGTGATATTCAAGGTTGCTCAATGCGCAACTCCTTTGGAATATCGCCTGAAACCACCCTCTGCCGCTATTTTTGCGAGCGCAGAGGCTGGCGCTCACAATGGCGCGTTGAATATCCAGCCCTATGTCTATTACTTGTGCTGTAGTGGCTTTTAAATTATATTTGAACTTCTCTACCATAAAACAAAAATAAAAGGAAAGGAAATAAGATCCCAGCTGTCATACAAGGCTTTGTAGGTGATCAAATATGGGCCTTTTGAAGGATCATACATTCTTGGCTTATTTTGTTAGCTCATAGCATATTCCACATTGTTGGACTTCTGTGGTGAATGCCTTTTCTTGAAAGGATTTGTATGTTCTTGGAAGTTGCAGGAGGCTCCAGTCTGGGGAGCACAGTTGGTATTTCTGCATTAGTCTAACAGGCTACTTAGATAAGTGAAGGAAGTCATACACTAAATGATCTTAAATACTATAGCTGCCTGCTTGAGCTTTCTTCTTTTGTCAGCCCATAGGAGTCAACATATACTCCTTGCTACCACCAGCTTAACCACGCCTCCCACCCCAAAGAATCTCTTATGGAAAATGCTAAATGTACTGTGTATCTGTCTTAATACCTGTGAGCTTTGTGATACCTGCTGTCTCTGTGCCAAACGTTTGATACCTACTCCCCAATATGTATCAGCCAAAACTACTGTATATTAATACCTATGTATGTATTCACTGTAACTAAATATGTATCAGCTAAAACTACTGTATATTGATATCTATGTATGTATTCACTGTAACTAATTCGGGTTGCCCAGTTACCAAAATCTAAATAAATAAATAAATAATAAATATATGGTGCCTTACATAAGACAGTGGTATGTTCTGTTGTTGCAGCAGCATGCAAATCTGCATGTGCTACTATTAGCAATTAAGGTGTCAAACCAAGAGCAAATCTAAAAACGTTGCTGCTGCACTCTAGGGTTGGCAAGAGTTGTTGCTTTGGTAGCAGTTTTATGGTCTGAGGTTACTAGAGATAGAAACATAGAATTTGATGTCAGATAAGGACCGCTTGGCCCACCTAGTCTGCCCATTTTCCCCACCTACTGTAACACTGCAGACCCTACTTGATCTCTGGCTTTACCCCTCCCGTCCCTACCACTAGGGTTCCTTTATGCCTATCCATACATTCTTGAATCCTTTACCAGTTTGCCCCACCACTTCCACTAGGAGGCTGTTCCAAGCATCCACCACTCTTTCTGTGAAGAAGTCTTCCTCACATATCCTTTCAGTCTTCCCCTTCAGCTTCCTAGCATGACCCCTTGTTCTTGAACATCTTTTCTCTGAAAAATAATTCCCTCTTGAACCTTATTTATGCCTGTGGTATTTGAAAGTCTCTACCATATCTCCCTCTCCTCCTTTCATCTCCGGTGTACATAATGATGTTCTTTAGTCTCTCTCCTCATAGGGTTGTGATGCAGACCCAGCACCATTTTAGTTGCCCTCCTCTGGACCGCCTCTGCTCTGTCTATGTCCTTCCAGAGATGTGGACTCAGAACAGGACACAGTACTCAAGGTGAGGTCTCACCAGTGCTCTATACAGCGATAACACCAGCTCTCTCTTTCTGCTGGTGACACCTCCTTGTTCACCCTAACATTCCACTAGCTCTCCCCACTGCCTTATCACACTGTTTGGCCACCTTAGATCATCAGATATGATTACTTCCAGGTCCCTTTCCTGTTTGGTGGTTGTTAATACCATTCCCCATTTTGTACTCTGCCCTGGGTTTCTGTGCCAAGTGCATGATGTTGCACTTCTTTGTATTGAAACTTAGCTGCACACCCTTGACCACTCCTTTGGCTTTCTTAGATCTCTATTCATTCCCCGGATGTTGACACTATTGCAGATTTTAGTGTCATCTGCAAAGAGCATACTTTCCTTCTAGCCCACCTGCAGTGTCACTAATAAAGACATCAAAACAGGACCAGTCCCAGTACTGATCCCTGTGGCACCCTGCTGGTCTCCCTCCTTCCTCAAAGTGAACTCCATTTACCACCACCCTCTGTCCCCTGTCCCTAACCAATTCCTTACATAGCTTACCACCTTTGGACCCAGTCCTAGACTGCCCAGCTTGTTTATGAGTCTCCTTGTGGAACGGTGTCAAAGGCCTTACTGAAATCTAGGTAGGCTACATCCACCGTCCCCTGATCTATTTCCTGGTCAGCCAATCAAAGAAATCTATTGGATTTGTTTGACATGGCCCACCCCACCACTGAATCCCTGCTGCCTCAGATCTTGTAAGCCACTGGATTCAAAATATTCTACAATCCTTTCCTTCAGTAGTGATTCCAATAATTAACCACCACCGAAGTCAGGCTGACTGGCCTGTAATTGCCGGCCTCCTCCTTGTTATCACTTTTGTGAAGTGGGACTACATCTGCCCTCCTCCAGCCCCTGGAACCACTCCCATCTCCAGTAAGTGGTTGAACAGGGCTGTCAGAGTGCAGTCAGTACCTCTCCTGAGCACCCTCAATAGCTTTGGATGCACCCCATCTGGCCCCATTGCCTTCTCCACTTTCATATTTGCGAGTTCATTCAAGACTGTCTTCTCTGTAAATAGACTCTCTTCGTTAATGCTCCTGGCATTTATCTGTGGTCTCTTGCCTTCTCCTTCATCTGTAAACACTGAACAAAAGTATTTGTTCAAGATGTCCTCTTTCCTGGTCCCCTTCCATGCACTCTCTCCCTTCCCTCCTAAGCCTTACTATCCCTCCCTCCCTGGTCTTTTTTTTTGCATACATACCTGAAAATATCTTGTCCCTTTCTTTACTGCCTGGGCTATTTTCTCCTTTGTTTGTGCCTTTGTGCCATTTCATTCCCTCTTGCTTTCCCTGCCTCCTCTGTTTCTCCTGATGCACCTCCCTATCATGCTTTCTGTGACTCGTTATACCTCCTGAATGCTAACTTTTTGCCTTACCCTCCCATCCACCTCTTTTGAGAACCATAGCAGTGTCTTTTTTCTTGCTTTTGCTTATTTGCCTGATGCAGAGGTATGTTGTCTTCTCTATCCCTCCTTTTACTTTTCCCACTGTTCCTCCTCTACCCAAGTCCTGCCTCTTGCCAGGGCATCCTGAGGCATTCCCCATATTTTTAAAATCAGCCCTCCTGAAGTCCAGGACCCTCACCTTTGTGCAGTTCGATTCTGCCCCAGTACTTATATTGAACTACATCTGTATAGTAATCACTGGTCCCCAGGTAGCCACCCACTGTGATATCTGCCAACACTGTCCCTGTTGGTGAGTACAATGTCCAGTATTGCTCCCTCACAAGTGGGCTCTTTTACTAGTACTAGTAGCCTGGAAATGTCCCCAGCAAGGAGTCCAGGATGTCCCTGCTCCTAGTTGAAGCTGCAGCTGGGATGCTTCAGTCCACATCTGGCAGACTGAAGTCCCCAACCAGCACACCTCTCCCTTGTTTGCATTTTTTATGGCCTCCACCAGAACCTTATCTAACTTCCACCTCCCCATGCTGGAGGTCTGTCGATCACACCAGTGCAAATAGCATTTCCTTCCCCATCTCTAGGGTGACCTAAAGAACCTCCACCTCCCTGTATTCCCTGAATTTTAGTTGCTTGTATGCTATTCCTCACATAAAAGCCACTCCTCTTCCTTTCTTTCCTTCCCATCTTGACCTTCCTGAGCGGAGTATAGCCTGATATGGCTGCATCCCAGCCATGGTTCTCATTGCACCATGACTTGGTAATGGCGACAATGTCCAGGTCAGCCTCTGCCATAATGGCCTCTAGGTCTGGGATTTTATCTCCCAGACTTGAGCATTCACATGGCCTTCCAGATTCTGCTACCACTTTGCTTGTCAACCCCCTTTCTCTTTTGCCTTCTTTCATTACTCCCTCTCTCACATTCCCATCTCCCTTCATTTCTACAGTTTTTTTTTTTTTTAATCGGTGAGTACCCTTGGGAGTTTCCTCCCTTAGGATTCTCCTACTGACTACTTCAGCTTTTGGTGGGGGGCCAGTTCATGTCTCGCTGTTTCCTTCTGCTACCCCCATCAGATAGTTTAAATGCTTGCCAATGTAACATTTAAAATGTTCACTGAATGACTGTGGTTCCCCTCCAGGATGAATGCAGGCCATCTCCCTGTATAGGCCCTTATCCCTCCAGGTGGGACCCCAGTCCTCAATGTAGCTGAACCTCCTCTCTGCACCACTCCTTCAACCATAAGGAATCAAGGAGTAAGTCCTGTAACTTCCAGTGCTACAGTCCAGCCATACCGGGTAAATAAACTGCAAAAAAAAAAGAGAACAATCCAGCGGTTCTAGTCTGATATCAGCAAGTCCACCCATCAGCACAACTTCAGAGTCTTCTATTCACGTCCTCTGGAAATGGATACAAACAAGACCTCACCTTTTGTCCCTTCAAACAATGCCCTGTTAATCTATCAAGTCTTTGGTGCCAGCCAGAATATAAGACATTTGAATGAATTTTCCAATTGGTCAGCCCTTCTAACAGTCACAGGCATGGGCAGATTATTGAAGTTCAGCTATCCAACACAGGCATTGCATTCTATAGGAGGGAACCATATAGCACTTTGCTCAACTCAGCAGGGGATTGGTAGTTAACAAATACATTAATCAGCTCTTCCAGGGAGGGGAAGAATAGTGCACCTATTAGCTGAGGAAGGGTCAGTAGGATGAACAGTGGTAGTCCACTCAGCTCTGCAAAGGGCTGATGGGTTTAAAAGCATTCTGATTGTCTTTGTGATACAAGGAGATTACCTGAATAATGCACCAATCAAGCAGGGGTGGAGGTGGTGGAGATTAACAGTGCACTGCTTAACTCTGCAACCAGTTAATTTAGGTGTTTGCTGCAGCATTCAGCCCTAAAAGATGTCAATGGGCCTCAAGAGAAACTCAGTATTTGGGACATTAGGATGTTTGACTCTGTGTGTGCTGCTACTGCAGTTGTGTGCTTGTAGGATAATGTGAGGCACACAAACACATACTGTACATGAAACATAGCCCAAGATTACCGACAATAAAATTGCTTTCCATATCTTAAATTTTTAAAATAAGGAATGGGGTCCAGAATGTGAGAAAACTCTGGCATATGTTGTTGGGCTGAAATACTGCAGAATTACATTATGAAATTACCTTTGACCAATCGCATTTCTTGTTTTATTTTACCCATTTTAAAATACATAGATTTTGTTTCAGTTTACTGCTCAGCAGAAAATATAACAAAGGGTCATTTTACAACTGGTAAGAATACAGCAGCTGTAGTATTAATAGCCACTGCTGTCAGAATGAAAGCAATGGTAGGGCTTGCATTTATTCACCTACCCAATGTGCTCCTGAGTGTCTTGCCTCATTATTATGTCTCCAATTAACTTTCCGTTTTCACGAGCCCTGTTCATGAAATGAAAGGGATGAAAGCATTTAACATTCTGAGAATATGGTAACTATATCAAGATCACCACCAGTCATATGGTAATTGTATTGAGTATATTTCCTGGATCTTGGCATTTCACCTTCAAGTAGATTTGTATGGAGCAAATTTAATTTTGCTTATTTTTGAATAGGCTAAGCACTGAATGCAGATACAGTATATGTTCTGTCTTTGAAAGATTGAGAAATGTTTCAAAGTGTAGCTAGTTAGGATAGGAGGAAGAGAGAAAAAATGTTTTGTTGGAATATCATGTGGGCTAAAAAGCCAAATTGTGCTTAAATATTTTTCTCAGATCTGTCTGGTGATATTTTAAGTTTTATAAGTACTGGTGGCTTTTAATTTAAAAGGTTCACATTTGTTTAATGTATTTATTTAAATAAAAATATTGTACCAGAAAAATCATACTGAGCTGCACGAGGACAATGAATTTCTAGATACATCCTGGCAAAGAACACAGAGGTGGAGAAAAACTGTATCAAAGACAGGTTATACCTAGGAATAATACAGACATCTCTAAATTTTGATTTAAACTTCATATTTTTAATAACTGGGCTCCAAGAGCACATGAATTAAAAAAATGATTCCCTCGTTGTCACTGTCTCTGTCTCTAAAAGCAACCAAAGTAAGTCAATGGGATGTTGGGGTCTTTGAACTCTAACTCCCATCCCTCCCCATTAACCCCACCAAATTGATTGCCAAAGTACTACCCACTGTCTGATAGTTCAGCTACTTTGTGTATTGTCCACAGGTCTCATCTCACAATATCCCAAGCCTGTACTGTAGCTTGATCAGTCTGTGGCTTGTGGGCCATACAGAAAATAGGCAACCTAGCTGAGACTACCCTGGGCCTTCCATAGCTCTTTGTGTATGGCCCCAAGGGCAATTCACAAAAGTTGATGTCAGATACTGCCCTTGGCAATACTCGTGGCAGCTTCTTGTAGGCCCTGTGGGCCAAATGTAAAGCAATTGACCTATCTGACACTGCTTCAGTCCTATAGCTTTCTTTGCATATGGTCATGTGGCAATATACAGAGCAGCTGACTAATAAGTCACTGTCTGAACCTTTAGTTTGCTTTCTGTATTGCCTTGAGTTTCTTTCTATTCTGTTCATTGCTTGTCACTTTTTCCTGTTGTACCTGAAGGATGTTTATTCATTTTTCTTGACACCCGTTGCTATCCTTAACTCTGTGTTTTTCCTGATGAATGTATACCTTGTGACACTGGGCAGGAAATTTTGAAAGACCTGAGTATTCCATACTTTAGTACACTTAAACCTTATAAGAGGCAGTATAGTGCAGTGGTTTAAAGCTCTGAGCTGCAAACCTGGAGACCTGGATTTGAGTCCTACAACCCCACTTGCATACTGTGTGACCCTGAGCAAGTCGCTTAACTTCCTTGAGCTTCCAGGTTGCACCTATAAACAAGTTTTCAGCTTAGAAACATAGAAGTTGATGGCAGATAAGGAAAGCAAGGCCCATCCAGTCTGCCCATTTCTTTTTCTATCTTATGAATGTGCCATTGGCCTTTGTTCTGTCAATGGCCTATCTATTCATACTCATCTGTATTGCTCCCTTATGCCTATCCTATGCCTGTTTGAAGCCCTGCACTGTATTCATATCCACCACTTCCTGAGGTAGGCGTTCCATGCATCCACCACCCTTTCTGTAAAAAGAACTTCCTCACATTACCTCTTACTGCCTCCCTCAATCTCATGCTGTGTCCTCTTGTCCTGCTATTTTTCTTATATTGAAACATGTTAGACTCTTTCACCTTGTTAATGCCCTTAAGGTGTTTGAATGTTTCAATCATATCACCTCTCTCCTTCCTTTGCTCTAGAGTATACATATTGAGTTCAGTTAATCTGTCCTCATATGTTTTCTGATGCAGTCTCTGCACCATTTTGGTTGCCCTTCTCTGGACTGCCTTAATTTGGTTAATGTCCTTGTGAAGGTGTGGCCTCCAGTACTGCACACAGTACTCAGATGGGGCCTAACAGTGTTTTGTAGAGAGGGATTATTACCCCCTCTGATGACTTGTGATACCCCTACTAATACACCCAACATCCCTCTAGCCTTACCTACTGCTTTAGTGGTCTGCTTGGATGATTTTAGGTCATCAGTGATGCTGACGCCCAAGTCTCTTTTTTCCTTGTGACTGCCAGCAACTCCTCCCAGCCTATAGGTGGCTTCAGGTTTCTCTTCCTATGTGCATGATCTTGCACTTCTTTGCATTAAACCCAGTTGCCCTCTTCTGACCATTTACATAGATACATAGACAGCGTCGGCAGATAAGGGCCTATGGCCCACCAGTCTATCCATTTGAGCTTGTAGGTTCAGTTATGTTTTCCTAGAAGTCTGTTGCCCTTACCCCTGACCTCCAGAATTCCTTTATGTCTATCCCATGCATTCTTAAATCCGTGATTGTTTCAGCCCCAACCACTTCCTCTGGCAGGGTGTTCCCTTGTCCACCACCTGTTCTGTGAAGAAATTCTTCCTCGCTTTCCTCTGAATCGTCCTCCTCCAACTTCATCCCATGCCCTCTAGTCCTGGGCTTATCCAGATCTCTTCTCATTCTGCCCACCCCATCTGGATCATCTACTCTGTTGCAGATCTTGGTGTCATCTGCAAACAGACAAACCTTACCCTCAGTCCATCTGCAATGTCACTGATGAAGATATTAGAGGACTGGGCCAGGACTGATCCTGAGGTACCCACTTGTGACTTGCATCTCTTCTGACTGTATACTATTTACCACCACTCTGTTTTCTGCCCATCAACCAGTTTGCCACCCAGTTGACCAATGTCTGACCCACCCCAAGCCTACCCAGCTTATTAATCAATCTTCCACGTGGAACAGTATCAAAAGCATTGCTGAAGTCAAGGTAGGCAACATCAACTGCTCCCTCTTGGTCCACCACTTGGTTACCCAGTCAAAGAAATCTATGAGATTAGTTTGACAGGACCTACCTTTTGTAAACCCATGCTGTCTTGGATCCTGTGCTCCTATGGATTCCAGGTGTTGCACTATCCTTTCCTTAAGGAGTGTCTTCATAATCTTGCCCACTATTGAGGTAAGATTGACTGGTCTGTAGTTCCCTGTCTCCTCCTGTTACCACTCTTGTGGAGCGGGATCACATGAGCCCTTCTCCAGTCTTGGGAACCCTCCTGTGCTCAGAGACTCACTGAACAGTTCTGATAATGGCTCTGCTAGTTCCACCCTTAGCTCCTTTAGTACCCTGGGATGTATGCCATCAGGTTCCATTACCTTGTCCACCCTGAGCTTATTGAGCTCTTGTGGGACCCTTTCCTTTGTGAAGGGACTAGTGCACACCCTCCCCCTGTGTCCATGGTGCTGAGCTGTGGGCTCTGCCCTACCTTCTCTTCAGTAAATACTGAGCAGAAGTATTTATTTAGGATAGATGTTTTACCTGCCTGCAGGTCTGGGATCTTGTTTCCCAGACTGCAGCATTTGTGTACATGATTTTCCATTGGCCAGACTTCAGTGTGTTAGTGGTTGGGTGAGGTCCGGCATTTCCTCTGTCTGCGTCGTGTGGAGACTGGACCTTGTGTGTCTCTCCTGGTAAAAAAAAAAAAACCCTAGCAGAGCACCTTTTGTCATGACTAATTACTTTTTTAATTTAAAGTACCACACTTGAAATGGTTTATTTTTTCATTCTTGGGTTTATATTATCTAGAGCACTAAATCACCTGGAGGAATGGAGTGGTGTGGAGTGTGAAGATCAGTGGTTCCAGACGTGACCCCCATCACAGGAGGGCTGATTAGAAGTTTTGATTGGAAAGAGAATAGTTATGGAAAAGACCCACAAAGCAGGAAGTAGACAGAGAGAGAGAGAGGAAAAGAGTTCCAAGCAACTGGAAAAGGCTGGAAGGTGGAATTTGAGAGTGATGGTGCAACAGTATTATAGTGTGCTGTGATGGAAAGGACAGAATGAAGAAAATTTAAACCAGACTGGAAAAGGTCTAGAGTTAAGAGACAAGGGAAAAAAAAATAAAACAAATATCAGCTTTCGGTTAGTTGAGAAGAGAGATTCAGACCTGAAGTTTCATGGTCTGAATACAGTTATAGGCAAAAAAATAAAAATGGAAATATGCTTTGAACTAAATAACCACTGTTAAGCTGATTTTAATATTTCACATTTCTTTTAAACAGTTTTAGTGAATTTTAAATGTTTTTTGGAACTACATAGAACAAGGAAAAGATAAGAATTTTAGCAGGCTGCAGATCTCATGACCCCAATTTTTAAGAAAATGGTTATTAATGGTCCAACACATTGTGATGTCAGACATCGTAAGCTGAAGCCCACGAGAGAAGAGGTGCACAAGGGACAGAAGAAAATTACACTAAAGCTCATTTTTCTGTAACCTGAGGCAATTTTGTTTCTATAAAGCTTTCTTTTATTTTTGATTAGCAATTTTTTTTCCAGTTTTCTCCCACCCAGGACCCTGGCAGACACTCGTCAGCGTGCTTGCATGGAGGCACACACACACACAACGGGTAATGGCTCGCCCTTCCAACCCCCCAGGCAATTGGTACCACCCTCCCACCCACGCTTCCCATCAGACCTCCACCTGATGGGCGGATAACCACCCCAGGAGAGGAGAGTTGTTTTTGGCTGCTCAATCACTCTCTTTCTTCCCCATGTCAGGTCCTCAAGACCCATGGTCATTCCCGAACCTGGGTCACTGGCTTGGCACGTGGTAAGGCTCCAGCACCTCAGCCATCTGTGCTACTGGGCCTGCCTTCTATAAAGCTTTCTCACCTTACTGGGTCAGGCAGGCAGGCAGGCTTTCAGCCCCATCCTGCTCTTCCTGGCTTCCACTCACCTCACTGGTCCTGCTTACAAATGTCCCAGATGGATTAGCCTCCCAAGGCATGGTCAGAGGGCAGGGAATCTGCAGGGAATCTGCAGTATTCAATCCAGGTGTACCTGATGAACCACCTGATGGTGCAGGCCAAGAGGGAGTGGGGGGCTTCATGAAGGCCACCTGACTCCCTATTTCCATTTTCTCTTCTGGCCCCGTCTTCCAATGTGCTGATGTGCATTTAGAGGCATACAAGCCACATGTCAGAATGACCCTTTTCATGTGCAGCCCAGAGCTACTTTGCCACCAGGCCTCCATCTGGCAGCAGTCTAACGTCAGGCTGACAAGCCACCACTCCCAGAAAGAAGAGCAGTCTATCAGATACTCAATCATCTCTCTTTTCCTCGCTGACCTGTAGCAACCCATGCTGGGATTTAGGCAGTCCAGGGTGTGGATCCAAAATACCTCCCTTTTAACAATAGTTTTTCCCAGTCTGTGTTTCTCCTTGGGGTTTTACATGTTCTAGTCCCCAAAACCTTAAGGAGGTTACTGAATGTCCTGCTGCTATAAAATGTCTTGTGACCACTGATTTATTTATTTTCTGTGAATGTCACTCTTGTGCTTGCTTATACAGTTCCCCAGTTCTCTGCTGGTCTCATCCATGTAGAGCTTGTCAGATGGGCACTGTATTAGATATATACATGAAAAATGCCCTGAGCCCTTTTTGAAGCCACAAAGGAGGAACAATCTCAGAGTGCTACTGGAAGAGCATTCCACTTTGAGCGGGCAGAGAAAGGAAGGATCTTTTGCCCACAATACCTTGTTCTCAGCACTGGATGACCTAAATGCTGTCCTAAGAGGTTTTTAGCTAATACTTCCCTAAGACAAAGAGAGGTAGCACCATTGACAAGTTTGTGTACTAGGCGGGATGGGGTGGTGGTGGTGGTTGAATCTCCTTCAAAAGAGGGCCAGTTGAGGATCAGAAGACATCACAATTGTGTACCCCTTTAATAGCTATATTAATGATTTAATGCACACCCTGGGCAGTAATGAGTGCAGACACTAGAAATTGTGTCATCTATGAGGAAGCCTCACAGTGATTGGGCAAAATATCAGAAGTGGTGATGTGACATCATCTGATTTAGTACACACACTGCTGCCGTATATAACTTTATGTGCTTGCTGGACCGATTTGACCACATATTTTGAGCACAATAAATGTAAGCTTTTACTGCAAACACCACCCTCAGATTTTAACTACCTCCTCCTTTGCAGCTCCCTAAACTTCCCCTGGGTTGGCCCAAACATTGACTGTGCCCATATTCACACGAGAACTTATGGCAATGATTAGAAATCTGAAAACATGGAAGAGCTCCTGGTCCAAATGGATACACTGGGGAATTTTATAAACTTTTTCATCCTACCCTGATACCCACCTTTATTCCAGATTTGTCAGGAAATTCAGGATGGCTCTCCTATTCCCCTTCATGGAACCAAGCCACTATCTCTGTTATTCCTAAACCTAATAAAGATAAAACCCAGGGCCCTCTCATTGTCCTATTTCCATTTTAAGTATAGATTATGAACTTTTACTTCTGTCCTGGCAAAGAGACTGGATGCCTTGCTGCCAGACTTGACTGATGGGATTAGATGGATTTTGTTTGGGTGCATCAAACCCATGACAATATTAAACACACACTCCTCATCCACACAACGTCTTGCAGTCCAAAATGACCCTTTCTTTTACTCAGCCTTAGAAACATAGAAACAGAAACACAGAATTTGATGGCAGATAAGGACTGCTTGGCCTATCTAGTCTGCCCATTTCCCTACCTAATGGATAAGCTGAAAATCCTAGTTAACCAACAGCCTACTTCCTCCTACCCCGACCAGAATTGCCTTATGTCTGTCCCATGCATTCTTGAATTCTCCCATGTTTTGACTTCACCACCTCCTCAGGAAGGCTGTTCCATGTATCCACAACCTCTCCATGAAAAAATACTTTCTACATTACTCTGAGCCATCCCCCTCTATCTTCAAATTGTGCCCCTTGTTCTTGCACTCTTTTCTGAAAGATGCTACCCTCTTGGACTTTGTTGATTCCTTGAGGTACTTGAAAGTTTCTAACATGTCCCCCCTCCTCTCCTCAAGGGTATACATATCAAGCTCCTTTAATCTCTCTTCACATGTCTTCTGGTGCAGAGCCTGCACCGTTTTAGTTGCCTCCTCTGGACAGCCTCCATCCTGTCTATGTCCTTGTGGAGATGGGGTCTCCAGAACTGCACGCAGTACTCCAGATGGGGTCTCACCAACTGTCTGTACCAAGGATAACAACTTCCTGTTTTCTACTGGTGATGCCTCTCCCTATGCGTCACAGTATCCCACCAGCCCTCCTTACTGCCTTTTCCATTGCTTGCCCACCTTCAGGTCATCTGATATGACTACCCCAGGTCCCTTTCCATTTTGTTGTTGTTAGTATCTCACCCCCATTGTGTACTGTCCCCTGGTTTTGTTTCCCAGGTGCATTACTTAGCACTTCTTTCCATTGGATCTAAGCTGCCATATGTTTGACCATTCCTCTAACCTTGCCAAGTCCCTTCTCATCCTTTCCACCCCACCTTCTCTATCGACCCTGTTGCAGATCTTTGTGTCATCTGCAAGAGACATACTTTTCTTCCAGTCCTCTGCAATGTCACTTACAAAGACATTAAAGAGGACCGGTCCCAGTACTAAACCCTCGGTACCCTACTAGTAACCCCCTTTCTTCAGAGTGGGTCGTGTTTACTATTGCGCTCACGGCCCTGTTGTCCACTAATTTTTACCCAGGCTACCACCTTGGGATGCACTCCAAGACTGGCTAACTTGTGTATTAATCTTTGTGGGACTGTGTCAAATGCCTTGCTAAAGTCTAGGAGGCCATGTCCACAGCCCTCCTGGTCTACTACTTTGGTCACCCAGTCAAAGAAATATAATAGATTCATCTGACATGACCTTCCTGCTGTGAATCCATGTTGCCTTGGGTCCTGTGCCCCACTGGCCTCTAGGAACTCAATATTTATTTCCTTCAGAAGTGATTCCATCATTTTCCCTACCACTGAGGTCAAACTAACAGGTCTATAGTTTTCTGCCCTGTCTTGCTCTCACTTTTGTGAAGGGAATCACATCCGCCCTCCTCCAGTCCTCAGGTACCACACCATCCTCCCATGATTTGTTAAAAAGGGTCGCCAGTGGTGTCACTAGTTCTACCCTTAGTTCTTTTAGAATTCTTGGGTGAATCCCATCGGGCCACATTGCTTTATCCACCTTCAGTTTTAAGAGTTCTTTCAAAACTTTCTTCTGTAAATGGACTGGTATCAACTCTCTATCCAGAGTGATTCTGTTCTTTGATTTAGGTACCTCCTCCTCTTTCTTTTGTGAATACTGAGCAGAAGTATTCATTCAGTATCCTGCTTTTCACTGTCACCTCTGCCAACCCTCCTTCCTTTATTAAGCCTCAGTCTCCCTCCTTGGTCTTTCTTTTGCTCCCTAATGTACCTATAAAAGGTGTTATCCCCTTCTTAAGTGAGTTGGCTATCTTTTCTTCAGTTTGTGCCTTTGCTATTCGGACTGCCTTCCCTGCTTCCGCCTGCTTTAACTGGTAGAGTTCTCTGTCCTGCTCCTTTGTGTTTCCTTATACTTCCTGAATGCTACCTTTTTCTCCTTAACCTTCCCTAGCCACCTCTTTTGAGAACCATAGTGTTTTGTCCTTGATATTGAAAACACTTTTGACAGGGTGGCATGTCAGTTTCTATTTGCAGTTATGGACCATGTTGGCTTCCTTCCATGTTCATTGAGATTCTGCAAGCATTCTCTCTACAGGCATATATCAAGCTAAATGGCTGGCTTTCCATGTTATTCACACTGCATAAGGCACCCGACAAGGATGTCCTTCATCCCCACATTTGTTCACTCTGTATCTAGAGCCTTTGGCCCAGGCCATTCAGAGACATCCTTCTATTCATGCCCCGTCATAGTGAACCAACAGCAGAATCTAGCCTTCTATGCAGATGATTTACTTATTAACCTCTAGAACTCGGAGGACTCTTGATACCTTTGTGGCAGACCCTCCCAGACTTTGGGACTTATTCTGGTTATACTTGAATACAACAAAAACTGAGATCCTTCAACTGAATTATATCCCCAGTTCTGCCTCCTGACAGAACTTTCACTTTAAATGGGATATGCAAGCACTGAAGTACCTTGGGGTTATGATCACCCCAACAAATAGCTCAATTATATTCATTGAACTATGACTGTTAAACCCAACAGTTTGTTCATGATTTAGACACGTGACAGACTGTTACCACTCACATTAATACAATGCATTGACAGTATTGGAATGGTTCTGCTGCCCAGATTTCTTTGCTTGTCACAGAAGCTTCCCATTTCACCTCCTTCACAGTTGTTCCAGAAATGGGACAAACTGATCTCCCAATATATTTGGAATGGGAAAACCCTCAGATTAAATTTTCTACTGTACAGCTGCCACGAATAAAGGGGCAGGTTTGCCTTACCTAAACTTTCCTTTTATCACATTGCCACTCAGATTTGTAACTCCATACTGGCTAATGCCCACCTATGTCGTTCATTGGAAAACCATGGAACTTAGGATGGAGGGCATCTTATCTCTCCTTGTTGTCTTGTTTGTCCAACCACTCCCCACATGCAACCAACTCCTCTCTAACCCTACACCTTCAATACCATTACTGTCTGGTATCAAGTCCTTTCCTCTCAGGCCTTACGCCTACTCTGATTTTAATTACCCCTTGCATATAACTCCACTTTTCTACCAGCCACTTTTGACCATGGCTATCCTAGATGAAGCAATTTGGACTTATCTTTCCTTTTCAGTTCTTACGAGGGTTGGAGATACTTTCCTTTCCTGATTTGCAAAGACAATTTCATCTACATCCAGTGGATCAGTACCACTGCTGCCAGGTATCACACTATTTACAATGTGCACTATGGCAGTGGCCCATGGACAACAGATTGCCACTGTTGTTGTTGCTCTTTATTAGAGTATTGGGGAGAGACCTTATCCTCACCCATTTGCTAAGCACATCCAGCCCTTTTGCAATTAGAAGGGGTAATGTCAGTTATATTAAGACCCACTGGAAACTAACCCAAATTACTCCTTTTGATTGTGACCGATTATTTGACATATGTTTCTATGGTGATCTCTGCCTTTGCATGGAAACAATTCTCCTGTAGACCCGTATGTTTTTTTGGGACCACACAAATAGTAGCAAAATTTAAACCCTCTTTGACAGTGACATGTTGGTGAGGTTGTGGGACCATGCTGGCACATACATGGTCATATTTTTGGGAGTTGTCCAGTACTACAACCTTACAGGGCTCAACTTTCCGCCATCCTTTGGGATAGTTTTGGATCAGATTTCTGATTAACAGACCATATCATACTTTTTTAGATCTTCCAGAAGGGTTCTAGGGTCCTAACACCTGTAAACTCCTGAATATATCTCTGGTGGTTTTCAAAAATCTATAACAAAACTATGGCTTACAGACAAGTTTCCTCAGTTGAACAGTGGCAGGATCTCATGTGATCTGTTTATGACACGGAGAAAATAACAGCCTAACTGAATCATGCTGTCCCTAGGTTTGATAAGATTTGGGCCCATTGGGTCCACTATATGTTAAACCATAGACAGGACTTTGTACCTTAAATGAGTAAACCTACTTTATATGTTACAGAGTTACTTGCCCGGATACTTGTGGGTGATGCAGCCTTCTGATGTCATGTTTTATGCAGCCTGATGTTTGTTTTTTTCAGTTGGGTTCGTGTCTGTTTTGTGTAATATTGCAAACTCTCAATAAATAGAAAATTACAAATAATGTTTCTGCAGCCAACTATGCAGTATTGCTTTATTCATCCTTGTAATTACTCCTTGTAGCAAAATCTGTAATAATTACCTTTGCTCACTCTGTTGATCCATGTTGCTGTTATCAGTTTTTGTACTTCCTTTCTGTAAACTGAAAATCTTTGAATAAAAAAGATGATAGGTAGTGTTGTGTGGAATTTTCTAATTCTAACGGAACAAAATTTCATGAAATGTTTGAAATTCCATTGAAGTTCACTGAAACAGAATTGAGAATTCTGTTGCAGAAACATGTAGAATAAGTTTTTCTGCAACATTTCCATTGAATTTTATTCTGCAGATCTCAATATTTTCAAGGGAAATTATTGTAGAATGATGTTTCCACAGAACAATGCTCTTCCATGGAATATTATTCCATGGATTGCAACAGACAGAATTCCGCAGAACAACCAGTGAAAGTCTGGCAGAAATTCCACTGGTGGAATGATAATTCCATGCTAATTTTGCCAGTGGAATTCTGCATTCTGCACAGAACTAATGTTGGGTAAAAGAAATACCTGCCCAGAAGTTCTACTGACACCAAACAAAACAAAACAAAATGGTTTGGAATGCTAACACAATAAAAAGTCATATATTTTTTCAAAAGATATAAGAATAGGTTTAAAATAATGTTTGCTGTTTAAAATAGTCCTTCCTCTTAGGTTAGTTAGTACAAGTTCATCAGGTTGACGGTAGGGGGCACTGGAGGAAAGTGTGTTGTGTGCTTCATACTGTAGTGATTAGATGCTGCTTCTATTTTAGTTTTCAGTTTTGTGCTGTGTTTATGTCTTGTGAGTGTGGTCAGATGTCAGCAGTCTGGAGCAGGCAGGTGGATCATTGGAGTAGTGTACTTGATACATTAGGGTGTTGGTGTTCTCAAGTATCCATCCATTGTATGTCTTAAAACTTTTTGCAGAGTTGCCTTTATTCATCCTCTGCACTTTAATATAGCACTTTATGTAGCACATGGTGCTTGTTTGATTAAATAAATATAATATGACCTTTCATGTGCGCACCTCATATATCAGTTTTCACTATGGATCATTTGGAGGTTCACTGAAAAGATGGCAGCTGGGAGCAGGTGGGCAGAAAAGGTCAGTCAACAGACAAAGTAAGGCACAACTGCTATAAATAGTACAATCACAGTGAGAGAGTATTTTGAGTGAGCACCCAGTATTGAATAAACCTTCATTTTAAAACTAAAAAGTTGCTACTGATTAGTTAGGTCCAGGAACTTATTAAAATAGACTGTCTGCTATGTTGGGTGTGTGAGAGGCTCCTGAAGGTACACTTTGTTTTTGATTTTCAGGTGGGGAACAAATGGTGGATAATTTAAAAATTAACATCTCAAATACAGTCCTTGAATATTATTGGTGGTGAAGAGGCAAGTATTTTTTTGGTGGAGTGTGGTGTGGTATATGTTGAGCATTATGATGCCACCTACCAATCAGAAAGAAGTATTTTTATTACCCATTTTCCAATTGTATTTGAATCCCAAGTCCTGCTTTTCCAGATTTTGCTTACTGCAAAATTGAGTCTGTAACTTTACTGTGTAGTAGACAGCTCAAATTCTAATTTATGTGTTCAACTGCTGAGAGTAGTAGTAGTGGAGCACACCAAATGCAACACAATACTGCAGCATTCTGTGGCAGAGTTACTGCAAGAAAAATGGCAGTCAATGACAGTTAATCCCTTTTGTCATGTAGTAACCTGAGACACTGTGTTGCATCCTGGTGGGCTCCACTGTATAAGGCCTTTATGATATCATTAACATTGTGAGAGTTGCTGGAAATTTATTATCAGCCAAACTGATATTACAAGTAATGACTTTATAATGCAAGTGACAGTAAATGTTGATGGCATCACTAGGGGAAAGATGATAGGTAGGATTTTTAAAGGACCTTCTACTAGTTAAAAAGTAGAGGTCCATTCCTGCTGATATACCACATTACATACAGTATGGTGCAGTTCTGTCTGAATTTTAGATGCACTTGTGTCCCCAAAAAGACATTTGTATCCCTAAAATATGCATTTGTGTCAATAAAATTACACAAATTGCATTTGCATCACTTTTCTGCTGCACATTGGGGGCCTGATTCAAAAGATCCTGTAGATCACCACAAGTTGCAGCAATCTAGGGTCATGTGAACTCCTGGCATCAGGGACCCGTCACCTGATTCTATAAAATTGTGGGTCTCTCCACCAAAACCCAGGATTTGCTGCACACAAACAATAGGCGCACCTGCAGACCTGCTGCAGAGATCCAGCCCCCTATCCAGTGGAACATTAGAAGCAATGGCTGGAGGGTCCAGGGGCAAAGAGGCATGAGAGATGCTGTAGGGGTGTTGGGGAGCAAGGTCATGCTGGGGAGTGATCAAGCACCAGGTGGGGGTGCCATGCAAACAACCATTGTAGTAATGGCTTATGCAGCGATAACAATGACACCCCCTTGGGTGCCCGATCAGCTCCCTGGGCATGCCCAATCACCCTCCAACACCCTCCTAGTAATACCCTGTCCCTTCTGCCCCTGGAACCCACATACAGAGCTCCCCACTGGTTCCCCACCATGTCGGGCAATGGCGCAAGTGGCGAGACAACTTCCTAGCTGATATAATGTGAGCCTCTTGCACATCCACGCGGGCTTTCAGAATCCCAAAAGTGGATGTTACAGCCCCACCATGGTGCTAGCTGCCTTATGACCTGATGTACCCTGATGTTGGTTGTAAGGGTGGTGCAGTGCTCGCTTGCTGCATCAGCTTTGCATTCTGATGCAGACCATTTTGGAATAGGGATTGCTGCATTTTATGACACAAGGTGCAGATTGCATCATTGTTGTTTGATGCAAGCACCTTGCATCAGTCTAAGTGCTTCTGGAATCAGGCCCTGAGAATTTTTGTCACAGTCAGATGGCTCTTTAAAAATACTGTAGCAACAAAGCAGCTTGGATGCAGGTAGGTAAACACATACACAGATTGATCTTGCCTTGCTCCTGCATCTGACTCTTTTGAAAATCTCTGAACATGTTTATTTTCACTTCCTACATTTCGTCAGGAGAAACATTTGCAGTTCAGATGTGTAGTCTCACCACAAAGTAGTACAAATATGTCCCTAATTCACTTGGGTCCAGTATGCTATGTACCAGTTGGATTAGGGCACTGTTTTATTTATCCTCATAGTAATACCCAGCTACTGCTTCCATAGGGAATTCCTGCATTATTTCCAGCAATAATTTGGATAAATGGTGTAGGAGAAATGCTCAAGTAATGCCAGGAATTCACTGATTCCTGCAAACCTATGAAGAGGTTCAGCAGCATGAACCCAACTGAAGGTGACAGTGTATCTGAGCACAGTATGTAAGGGAGATGCACTACCAATACCTGCTAGTTGTCAGTCTGTAAGCAGTCATAATTACTGAGTTCAGATGATGCAGACGTGCACATCTGGAGTGGTTTGAACTCAGAAGTCACAAACTCCACTGTACTCCAAGTATGAACTGTCTTAAACATTGGTGACATTTTGATGACTTCTGGTGATGTCACCATAGGTATGGTTGCTAGAGAAAGAGCTCATTCACCTATTACTAACAATTTCCCATTTCATTCTGGACAGCTGCATCAGAACCGCTAAATCCATTACCAAGGAAGAAATACAGCAGCATGGTAAAGACTAACAAGCCAAAATGGTCGCAGAGAACCCGAAGGTGGAGACAGATTCTGTCCTGAACTTACAGACTCAGAACTCTGGCAAACTCTGAGGCAGCAAAAGCCACAATGAGCTCTCCACTAAAATCAAACTGGACTTCTAAAATGCAGATAAAATTAGAAACCGTCTATAAAGAGATACTTACCTTTCATACAGACATTGAGGAGACTATGAATGAGATCCACATAGATGTAGCTTCCTCAACAATGGGCTGATGATTTTGAATGCCAAACTACTGCAACAGAAAACCAGGTTGACAATATGGAGGCTTCCCTAAAATAAATAATGGAAACCCAGACATTCATCACTGGGAGGCATAAAGACTCAAAAATAGGGTCAGGTGCAAGAAAATCCATCTTTATAGCCTCCCCAAAGAAATCTGAAGGTACTGGATTTGTCAGCATTTATAGGCTCATTCTTCTGTACTGCCCCTTAAGCTCAGCCTAGACTCTTCAATTGATATAGTGTACAAGTATCATTGAAGCCTCAGACAGCAGAAACTGAAATTTTATACACCCTACACAGTATGTTTTCTTGCTCAGTTTGTTGAGGTACTGAAAGAATATTAATCAGCAGAAGAAGCCTATGCTGACTTTCAAACTCACGACATCTTCATATGATTAAAGGGCCCAGACATCATACACCCTCTGCCTAGCTGCTGAGATAGCAGTCCTGCCAGAACTCAAAACAGTGCCACAGACAAACTGCAGTGACTATGGCTTCCATCAGATCACAATCACAAACTTTTCATCGTAAACAGGCAGTCCTCTGATCCAACAAGCAGACATTGCTTGACTCATATTATGGAACTGGTGGAGTGAGGGGATATGAGGTGGGGCCAGGAGGTTGTGTGCTTTATCTAATTTGATCTGTGGTGGTTCCAGTGGATCAAGCTTTGGTCCTCTTCAAAAGATGCCAGTTTATTTTGTTCAATCTGCTTGGGATCTGCCCGCTACCTAAATTGTGACACATGGCTAACTGAGACTACATGCTACCTGAAGTGCTGTTCCTGATGCCAACGCATAGGGTGATGCCAATACATGGTGAGCTCTTCCAGCAGACAGGCTCTGGACTTCCACAAATTGATCCTGAACTCCCACTATATGTGGGTTTAGGTATATTCACAAATCTAGGCGGTGAGGAGCTGTCTCTGTTTCCTTTGGGTTTTCCGACCACTGCTGCAAATTATTGTGGAGCAGGCTTGTTCCTACTCCACACAGAACTCCTTCTAGGTGCCTCAACCCCCACATTGTTCTTGCTCCTCTGCCCCTAATCTCCTTCCCTAGATCACCTCCCCATAACTAATTATGGGGAGCCACTTTCCTTTCACTTGTGGACCACTCTCACCTGAAATGCAGCACTTTCTTGGTAACAGACTTGACACAGACAACAACCAGGTGTCTTCTATTAGTACTGCATGAAGTTTCAGCTACCCTTGACTGTACATCTGCATTTTTAATACCTGGAAAGCAGGGATTCTGCAGCTGATTATCCCATCCTAGGCCTACATGATAGATTAATATCATAATTGTCACAAATACTTCAGTGCACTGGCATGAACGACCCATTCAGGGGTTGGGGCAGTGATCTGATAGCTATTCATAGCCCAGCCTGAACTCACAATTTATGGGGAAGGGCCTCACTCTTGAAGAAGAAATGAAAACATACTGCTTCAGTGTGATTTCATAGTTCATGTTTATACTAATTTTTCTCCACCCTTTGACGTTATTCATTGGACTAATTCAGGTAGGCTAGCTTTAAGGATAACCCCGGATGGTACCTAATGCTGCCACCTTTCCTCTTTCAGCCTTGGTTCCCCAATTCAAGACTGATTGCTTAATGCCTTCCTTACTGAATAGGAACCCTTGAGGCTGCATGTCATGCTGCTTATTTAGGGCACTTAAGTATGGTCGACCAGTGGTCTCACCTATCGATCTACTCTTGGCCCACTGACCTAGGGGCCCTCTTCCTCATCCATCACTAGTAGCTGATAGTAATTGCCTCTCCTGAGGGGCCCTGATGAACCCTCTCCTTAAAGCAGGGGGTCTCTCAACATAGGTAATATCTTCGCCGATATACCTTAGGAAAACTTTATGAGTTGTGACAACCCAAGCTGGGTGTCCATGCCCTTTCTGGCAATGCTGTGTTCCTATCCCTCCCATATTTTCTTTTGCTCCTCTCCTGGCTTATTATCCTTTGTTGGGACTTCATCCCACTGGAGGCCCAGGTCCCTCCTGGACCCAGCTCTTCCTCCAGCTCCAGCTATAACTCACCAACATTATGGAACTTTATTGTAAATGAGCCCTGGCTCAATTGAGTTTGTCCTTTGTTCCTATTTGATATGATTAAAAACAGTTTACTACTACTACTACTACATCCTTTGTTGGGACTTCATCCCACTGGAAGTCCAGGTCCCTCCTGGGTCTGGCTCTTCCTCCAGCTCCAACATTGAATTCATCCCTGAGGCAACAAGTCAGCTTAGTTCATGTGCCTCCCTTGAAGCCACACTGTATATAATTCTGTCACCCCATGGAACTGGTTAGTGGTTCCTCCTTTGTTGGTCCTTAAGTTTTCCTGGTTTGATCCTGTGACCTCCCCAGAGGTTATTAAATATCCTTATTTTCCTGTTTTATTACCTCATTGGTAGTTTTGTACACCAGCATTCAATAGAGTTGAATGAGTTACATGGATTTAATAACAAAAAGAAGAAGAGTCAGACTGTGATTTAAAACTGTTTTATTATTGGAACAGGATATGGTGAAGAGTTGGTCTGAGGCCAATCTCTTGCATGGCCTCCGTGGGTTCATGGTCAAGTAGAAGCAGATGCTCTGCTGTGTCAGGTCCCTCAGAAAGGGTGTCTAACCTGCTGACCCAACCAGGGAGATCCTCCCTCCCTCCCCAGTGACTAGGTCTATATCTGAGAGATGTCTCTGCCCACCCGCCTCCAGCAGATCCAATATTTACACCCTTCTGATGAGTCAATTCCATCAATGATCTTTCCCTAGCTGTTAATGATCTAAATAAACTTGTGAAAAGAGCAATATTCATTCAACATTTATATCAACACCTCACATACACCTATTTTAAGCAAGAAATACACGTGATCTCCACAGAATACTCAAAATTATCCTGGGGAGGCAGTTACACAGTATGTGCCTTTTCTTACCCTAAGGGTAAATGATTCTGAGTGGTCACAATAATCCCTTCTACCATTACATTTAAATTATACAAAGAATGCAGTGACCCCTTGAGCCAGTACACTATATTGCAAGGAAGACTATTTCAGACAGATATCACCTTGCTAATGTGTATTTTCTCCAGCTCCAGTTCCTCAGTGTTCAGAACATTTCTATGCAAATTGATGGACCTGCTGCAGGGTCAACTACTATTGTGAGGGATTTCAACTTGGTAAATTCCTAGACCAGGACACCTAGCTCCCTGCTAAACATTGTGCTTCCCATCATAAAGATATCTCCACTTGAACCTCTTCAACTTGAGAATAATAGATATACGGTGCTGCCTTTTCCCAACTGGAAAGGCATTCATGCATTTTTCTCCCAGATTCCAAAACTTATCATGCCTAGACTATTTTTCCACAACCTGTGGACATTTTTCAAACATCCAGGACATAACATCCAGAGCTATGCTATTATCAGATCATAACTCTATCACCCACAAATTGGCACTCAGAAAAGTGTGTAAATCTATGTTTTGCCATTTCCATACTTTCTTATAAAAGGATGAAAATTTGATACTGTAGTGACTAACAGAATTCAACAAATTCTACAAGATAATGAGTCCCATTCAGGACCAGCCCTTATCCTAAAGGATACCATAAAAGCAATTCTGAGAGGGATATAATCTCCTACTCGGTCATAAAAAGGGCAGCAAAATGAACAATGCAATTTCTGTTGGAACAGTTACAAACATACAAGATTATTTATTCCCAGGGTGACCAGGAGATAGCAAAAGGATTACAACCCAAAAGTGATCTCAAGGCTATAATGGACACCAGTATTCAATCTAATAAGGAGGAGCCAGAGGCTCCCATCTTTTGACTAGATACACTGGGCTGGATGACATGCAGCATGTGTACTACAGCTGAGAGACCCATAATGGAGGCTATGACACATGACTCCTTTCAGCTACAAATGGTATTCAGGGAATTTTATCAAAATTGTATGTGGAACCCTCCCAGTGGACCTGGATAAGCTCTCTGATTACCTAATGAAACTTAATCTTCCCAGACTTACAGAATCTCAGTTGGCTCCTTGATGGACCTAATACTGCAAGAGGAGATCCTCTTGATGTTATAGACTGCAAAGATACAAAATGTCCTGGCCCATATACATTTTTGTAGAATGGTATAAAACCTTCTGCAACCAACTGATATTGTGCATACATCAGGCTTTCCTAGTGGTCTCCTCTAGAGAAACCCGCATCTGTATGGTTCTATATCACACTGGCAATAATCTTAAGACTCTGTAAGGATTCATCATCTCCTCTTCCTGTCATCCCATCTCTATTTTAAATGTTGATTACAAACCATACATTATGAGTTGGGCGCTAGATTGATTGTATATTCATTTCTAATTCACCCTGACCAGGCAGGGTTTATTAGAAACTGTCAGACAATGGATAATATTTATTTTTTTTTCATTTCTTTTTTATTTATTGAGGTCAAGGAATAACACCTTTGAGCTGAAAGTTTGTTTACAAAGGTTCCATGTCAAATAAAAATAACATACATTTCATAGTTTGAGAAAACACAATATAAACATTTAAAAATTGGAACAGTACAAAAGTAGAAAGTGCAATGTTACAAATTAACAATATTGGGGAAAAACAAGGTTTCACACAACTGTAAGCATGGGGCTAAAACATGATCAATTACAGAATAACATGTCTTTGTCAAGGTTAAGAGAGAGAGGAGAAAGGAGGATGGAGGTAATGGGTGGAGATATGTGACCATGGAGAAAACTAGGAGGGATGAGGTGGGGGATTAGTACAGGTGAATTGGGTTGGGGGAGGGAGAGGGAAAGCTGAGGGTGAAGAGGAAGGATGTCAGTGACTAAACAAAAATACAGTACTGGCAGAAACATATTTGGCAGTCAAAGCTGATCAAGGTTGGCAGCAGTCACAGCTGCTAAGATTGATGAGGTGTTGGTGGGGTTTTCTCTTAAATGGCCCCAGCTTAGGCTCATTGGTTATATCAGGAGGGAGTTCATAAGCCATATTAGCACAGTATGCAAAAGTGACCTTTGCTTGTGAGATGTAAGAAGAGAACATATGAGATAGTCTGGTACTGCTTCTTTTGTGCGGTGGGGAGTTGGGAGCCATGATGAGGTGGCTCCTGGATGGCTGGAGGGGATAGGCCAGGCAGATTTTTGGTGTCCAGTCAATCTAGCCTGCTAAATTCATCCTGAGTCAATTCAGTTCAGTGAATTCAGCCCCATGGCACCAGCCCAAGGCAATGCAGCTCCTATGTCAATTCAGCCCCAGTCAGTTCTAGCTCCATGTCAATTCAGTTCCTATGTCAATTCAGCCCCAGTCAATTCAGCACAAGTCAGTTCAGCACCTGTGTCAGTTCAGCTCCTATGCCAGTTCAGCCCCACATCAATTCAGCCCCTATGTCAATTTAGCCTCTATGTCAATTCAGCCCTTATGTAAATTCAGCTCCTTTGGTTCTGCACTAGAATAAACATAACTGACAACATATGTAAACATATTTAAGCTTTATTGAAAGCTTTAAACATTGTTTTGCAATTAAGTACACTTTATTGAAAATGTTAATTTGCACATACAGTACATGCAGCAAACACCAATTACATACACAGACAGAAAAACAAAAAAGAACACAATAAACCTAAATATAACCTTCTAACTCCACACGATGCAAAAACACAGATTAACATACAGTAGTAGCCACATACACTGCCAGCTATTTCCGAAATTTCTGTGATATTTCCAGAAATATCTGATGCTTTCTGCATTTAAACAGTAGGGGCAGCAGAGAAACCTTCAGAAATTTCTCAAAATATCTGAAATAGCTGGCAATGTCTGTGGCTACCATTGTACCCTGACTAATCCTCACCCCGACTCATGTGCACATTCCAACAGTTCTAGGTGCGAATACTAGAATGGACAGTGGCTAAGGATATAACTGCCATTTGGGTTTTTGCTTAATGGCGGAAAGGGCAGAGTACTCTCTCAACAGACAACTGTCCTGTGTAAAAATGGAGGAAAGACTGAAGAGTGGAGCATCACATGAGGCATGTATAAGGGTGCACAGCTCCATACCAATGGGATTTCCACATGTGGCTGCATTCATGAACACCGACCCTCCAGCTCCCATATGCGGCCCTGCCCCTCCAGCATGCAGGTTTCCCATGGAACTCCATGACTGACTTCAACAACAATATGGAGCTGATCCAGAGTTATCACTGAATGTGAGAATGTTGGCTGCACTGGCATTTGTGCCTGTACACGATGTAGTGAAAGCATTCAAGGCTTTAATGGACAGTGCATATTACTGAGAGCATGAGGATTTGCTACATCCTGTGACTGACTATTATGAAGATGTTTGGTTGGGGAGGATGGACAGAAGACAAAGGCGATGACAGTCCAGATTTCTTCACAGCCAGTGGAACTGCAATGATGCAACTAACCAAGGCATCCCAAGGACAAACAATGCTGCTGAAGGATAGCACAACAATTTTGCAAGTGTCCTAAGTGCTGATCACCCCACAATATGAGAACTTATCAATGCTATGAAAAAGAATACAGCCCACCACAAAACCAAAGAAAGTGTACAAGAACTCTGTTGACAGGATTCAGCACATTGTTGCAGAATACCATGCAAGGGAAATAGTGGAGTACCTGAGAGGACTTGCACAGTTTCATGTTTTAACTTAATGGATGCTTACAATTCTCTCAAGGGGCTCTATTCACTATAGAAAATTGTGGCTATGCACCATGTACCTCGGGCGCATAGCCACCATGCAGCTGCCTGTGCTCACTGTACCCCCACCCAATTCATGTCACCATTTTCCCCTTAAGGACCAGATCCTCTGGCTGATTGCAGAGCTGTGCATGTGTGGGCCAGGGGCGGTGTGGAGGAGGGAGTCAGCATTCCATGCATTCACGACCTTGCAGAGTGCTGTGCGTGGGCCTGCTGGCTAATCTTCTGGAAGGCAGCTGTAACCACTGGGAGGGTTATATGCATCCCGGGAAGCTGCCTCAGATGCAGCAGACACGGCAAGGGGCATTGGCCCCCAGCAATGTTGCCCTGCCATTGGGGCACTTTAGGAGGATGGGGGTTGGGTGGCAGGGTACCCCCCACATTGGCATGGACAGAGCTCACAGTGTGCTGACCAACAATATGGCACCTGCAGCAAAAGGTATCCACTGCAGGTCCCTGCCTGGCAGTCAATTGGCTGCCTGCCCAGATCCACCTCTCTGCAGCCACCTGCCCCATGTGGACATGTGCACGGGGGCAGGCCATCTGTGGGAGCTGGGCAGGGGCCAATGTTTGTGAATGTGGCCCCTGTGCAGAAATCCCATGGGTGCAGAGCTGTGTGCCCCAGTACACGCCTCATGTGTTTCTATTCATGAAAAGAGGCCACTACATAGAAACATAGAAACGTAGAAGTTGACGGCAGATAAGACCGCAAGGCCCATCCAGTCTGCCCATTTCTTTTTCTACCTTATAAATGTGACATCAGCCTTTGCTCTGTCAGTGGCCTATCTATTCATAGTCATTTGTATTGCTCCTTATGCCTATCCCATGCCTGTTTGAAGCCCTGCACTGTATTCATAGCCACCACTTCTTGTGGTAAGCCATTCCATGCATCCACCACCCTTTTCTGTGAAAAGAAATTTCCTCACATTCCCCTTAATCGGCCTCCTCTAATCTCATGCTGTGTCCTCTTGTCCTGCTATTTTTCTTATATTTAAACATGTTAGACTCTTTCACCTTGTTTATGCCCCTAAGGTGTTTGAATGCCTTGATCATATCACCTCTCTCCTCCTTTGCTCAAGGGTATACATATTGAGCTCCGTAATCTGTCCTCAATGTCTTCTGATGCAGTTCCTGCACCATTTTGGTGCCCTTCTCTGGACTGCCTCAATTTGATTAATGTCCTTGTGAAGGTGTGGCCTCCAATACTGCACGCAGTACCCAGATGGGGCCCTAACCAGTGTCTTGTACAGAGGGATTATTACCTCCCTCTACGACTTGTAGATACCCCTACTAATACACCCTAACACCCCCTAGCCTTACCTACTGCTTTAGAGGTCTGCTTTGATGATTTTAGGTCATCAGTGATGATGATGCCCAAGTCTCTTTCTTCCTTTGTGACTGCTACCAACTCCCTCCCAGCCTATAGGTGGCTTCAGGGTTTCTCTTCCCCATGTGCATGATTTTGCACTTCTTTGCATTAAATCCCAGTTGCCACTCTTCTGACCATTCTGCTAGTTCATCCAGATCTCTTCTCATTCTGCCCACCCCATCTGGATCATCTACTCTGTTGCAGATCTTGGTGTCATCTGCAAACAGACAAGCCCTACCCTCTAGTCCATCTGCAAGGTCACTAATGAAGATGTTGAAGTGGACTGGCCCCAGGACTGATCCCTGAGGTACCCTACTTGTGACTTGCATCTCTTCTGACTGTATACCATTTACCACCACTTCTGTTTTCTGCCTGTCAACCAGTTTGCCACCCAGCTGACCAACTTCTGACCCACCCCGAGCCTACCCAGCTTATTTATCAATCTTCTATGTGGAACAGTGTCAAAAGCTTTGCTGAAGTCAAGGTAGGCAACATCAACTGCTCCCCCTTGGTCCACCACTCTGGTTACCCAGTCAAAGAAATCTATGAGATTAGTTTGACAGGACCTTCCTTTTGTAAACCCATGCTGTCTTGGATCCCAGCCCTATGGATTCCAGGTGTTGCACTATCCTTTCCTTAAGGTTGCCTCATAATCTTGCCCACTACTGAGTAAAGACTGACCGGTCTGTGGTTCCCGCCTCCTGCCACCACTCTTGTGAGCGGGATCACATGAGCCCTTCTCCAGTCTCTGGGGACTCTCCTGTGCTCAGAGACTCACTAAACAATTCTGCTAATGGCTCTGCTAGTTCCTCCTTAGCTCCTTAGTACTCTGGGATGTATGCCATCAGGTCCCATTACCTTATCCACCCTGAGCTTAGCAAGCTCTTTGTAGGACCCTTTCTTTTGTGAAGGAGTAGTGCTCACCTCCCTCCCCTGTGTCCATGATGCTGGGCTGTGGCCTGCCTACCTTCTCTTCAGTAAATACTGAGCAAAAGTATCTATTTAGGATAGATGCCTTTACAGGGGTCCCTCCTCCTCACATGCTCCCTTTCTCCATTAAGCTAGTAATACCCCTCTGGACTTTCTCCTTTCACTAATGTATCTATAGAAAGTCTTGTTACCTTCTTTTACTGTTCGTGCTAGTGTTTCCTCAGTTTGGGACTTTGCCTGGCTTACTGCCTTACCTGCTTCCCTTAGGGCAGTTTGGATGCCTCCCTATCTTCATCCTGCTGTGTTCCCTTATATTTCCTGAAGGCCAGCCTTTGGCTCTGACCTTTTCTACTGTATTTGAGAACCAAAGTGGTTTCCTTCTTCTTTGCACTTCCTTTTCTGTCTAACACAATGGATGTTGCTTCAAGTATTGCATCCTTAATGCTTGCCCACTTTGCCTGTACCCCCTCACCTGTGTTCTTTTTGCCAGGGCTAGCTTAACTCTGTTGGCCATCTTATCAAAGTCAGCTCCTCTGAAGTCCCATATTTTGCCTTGGAATGGGATGATTTAGATGTAGTAGCCAAATTGAACCATACCATGTGATGGTCACTGGCCCAGGTGACCTTCTACCTGGAGATCTGTGATCCCTTCTTTTGTAGTCAGTACTAGATCTAGGATAGCCCTGTCTCTTGTGGGTTGCTGTACCAGTTGTTTGAGGCCCTCCTCCTGCAGGGAATCCACTATGAGTCTAGTTCTGGCAGATGTTCCTGCTGGTATTGACCAATCTGTATCCGCATGTTGAAGTCTCCATTATCAGAACCTCCCTTTAGCTGTCATGTTTTGTATATCTTCTAACAGTAAAGTGTCTATGTCCTCCCTCTGGTCTGGGGCCTGTAGACAACCCCAGTTCTTATGAGCTGTCCCATTTCTGTTTCCAGGGTGACCCACAATTCTTCTGGCTCCTTATGTGTATTCTGAATTTCTGTAGCTTTGATATTTTCATTAACATACAGGGCCACTCCTCCCCTTTTGCACCTCGGTCTCTTCTGAACAATACATAGCCAGGTACTGAAGTCTCCCAAGGTGGTTACTGGTAAACCATGTCTCACTAATTGCTACTATGTCCAGTTTAACCTCTGACATTATTGCCTGCAGGTCTGGGATCTTATTTCCCAGGCTGTGAGATCGTAGTACATGATTTTCCATCACAGATTTGTGTGTTAGTTGTTGGGTGAAGTTGGCATTACCCCTGTGATTCGTATGGGGAGACAAACCTGTTTTCTTACCTGGTGATGCAAATGAACGCAAACATGCTGAATTCCTGTTTGACCACTAGCTGAGGGGAGGGTGTTCTTCCATTTGACGATGGGTGCTGCACCCTCCCCATTTGCTAGTTTAAATATTCTGCAAAGACGCCAAACTTCTGCCCAATGCACTGACTCCCTCTTTAGTCAGATGCAGTCCATCAAATTTAAAGAACTTTCTCCCAGAACTGTTGCCAGTTCCTACAAATCTGTGTCCTTTTCCTGGCACCAGTCCTTGAGCCACATGTTTAGCTCCCTATCTCCCCTTCTCTGACCTTCCGTCCATCTGCTCCCTCTCTCCCAGACTGGTGGGATCTCAGAGAGATGCTAGACGAAATAGATGATAGTTTGTCACCCAGCCTAGTCAGATGTTCCTTGGTCTCCACAACTGACCGGCTGGTGAGATCATTAGTCCCTATGTGTACTAGGACATCAATGTTTTCTCCTGCTTTGTGAACAATTTAGTAATGCGGTCAGTGTCTCTCCATGCTGATGTACCTGGGAGACATCTGACCATCACCCCTTGGCTGGAGATGGGTATCAACTCCCGAATCATGGAGTCTCCTATGATCAGAAGTTTTTGGATTTCTTTGTGCTTGTTTTGTTTTGGTTCCTGATTTGGGTGAGTTTTGTTGTGCTAGCTCCTGTGCCACAGTGTCCTGTTTCTGCAGTGTCTTCTGCCTCTTTATTTGATTTCAGAGATAGAGGCAGATACCTGTTTGTATTGTTTATATGGTTTTTGAGTGTAATGTGTTGGAGAGCAGAGAGTGATGGAGCACCTGATTTGTTCCTCCTAACCACCTGCCAACCTCCTGGACCAACTACCTCTGCGGTTGAGGTTTTTCTGTTGGATTCTGGGGAAATGCTGGTGGTTCTTATAATGTATTTCCCTTCAATATGAAATTTGAGGCGATGCAACTCTCTGCCCATGCTGCCCGGAGCTGAGCCCTAAGATCTCCAAAGGCCAGCATGTAGGACAGTGTCCTAAATCCTGTAAGACTGTCCTTCTGAAAATTGTTCCACAGTACCTGCAGTTAATGAAATCCATTCCAAATAAGTTGCTGGTTTGTAACCTAGTCAAAGTAATTAGAAGGAAAAAGGAAAAAATGCAAGTAATGGTTTAATTGTGCTTTGTTTAACTTGTTATAACAAGTTAAATTACTAGTGCCCTCTAAATGAGATCACTTGTGGAGGCCCCACAGATCCGCCCTTCCTGCTCTGCACACAGGAAATGTCACAACTGTGGTACCCTATAAAAGGAGTGTGTGGGGTGGTTGGGGATGGGGTGGGTGGCTGGGCCTTCCCTGCCTAAAAAGAAGAACCACGGAGTAAATGCTCTTCTCGTCAGCCTTTCCTACATTTTTTATAAAGGACATTTGTCTGTTGGGAGAGTATTTTTCCCCAGGGCAGTTGCCTCCAGATGCAGCAGCAGACACGACAAGTATTCTGCCCTAAACATGTAGCTCAAGGGCTGATGCCAGGAAAAGGACACACATTTGTAGGTAACTGGCAACAGTTTTGGGAGCGAAAATTTTAAATTCAATGGATTGCATCTGACTAAGGAAGGAATCACTGCAGTGGGGCAGAAGTTTGAAGTCTTTGCAGAATATTTAAACTAGCAAATAGGGAGAGGGGTGCAGCATCTGATATGTCGAATGGGAAGAACACCCTCCCCTCAGCTAGTGGTCAAACAGGAGTTCAGCATATCTGTAGTTCATTTGCATCCCAAGGTAAGGAAAAGATCTGGCTCCCCATACGATGCACAGGGAAATGCCAGACCTCACCCAACAACTAGCACACCGAAATCTGCTAATGGAAATGACATACACAAATGCTTGCAGTATGGGAAACAAAATCCAGACCTGCAGGCAATAATGACAGAGGCTAAACTGGACATAGTAACCATTAGCGAGACATGGTTTACCAGTAACCACACTTGGGAGTCTTCACTACCTGGCTATGTACTGTTCAGAAGAGACCAAGGTGCAAAGGGGGGCAGGGCCTTTATGTCAATGAAAATATCAAAGCTACAAAATTCAGAATACACATAAGAAGCCAGAAGAACTGTGGGTCACCCTGGAAACAGAAATGGGACAGCCACTTTGAACTGGGGTTGTCTACAGGCCTCCAGACCAGGGGGAGGACATAGACACATTACTGTTAGAAGATATACAATACATGACAGCTAAAGGGTAGGTTCTGATAACGGAGACTTCAACATGCCAGATACAGATTGGTCAATACCAGCAGGAACATCTGCCAGAACTAGACACATAGTGGATTCCTGCAGGGAGGGCCTCAAGCAACTGGTACAACAACCCACAAAAGACAGGGCTATCCAAGATCTAGTACTGACTAACAGGAAAGGATCACAGATCTACAGGTAGAAGGTCACCTGGGGCAGTGACCATCACATGGTATGTGTCCAATTCTGGCCACTAGAACAAAATCATCCCATTCCCAGACAAAAATATGAGACTTCAGAGGAGCTGACTTTGATAAGATGGCCAACTGAGTTAAGCTAGCCCTGGCAAAAAGAAATACAGGTGAGGGATACAGGCAAAGGGAAAGAATTAAGGATGCAATACTTGAAGCAACATCCCATTGTGTTAGAGAGAAAAGGAAGTGCAAAGAAGAAGGAAACCACTTTGGTTCTCAAAAACAGTAGCAGAAAAGGTCAGAGCCAAAAGACTGGCCTTCGGAAATATAAGGAACACAGTGGGATGAAGATAGAGAGGTATACCAAACTTCCCTAAGGGAAGCAGGAAAGGCAGTAAGACAGGCAAAGGCCCAAACTGAGGAAACACTAGCACAAACAGTAAAGAAGGTGACAAGACTTTCAATAGATACATTAGTGAAAGGAGAAAGTCCAGAGGGGTATTGCTAAGATCAAAGGGGATAAGGGGCATGTGAGGAGGAGGACCATGTAAAAGCATCTATCCTAAATAGATACTTCTGCTCAGTATTTACTGAAGAAAAGTAGGGCAGGGCCCAGCCAGCAACATGAACACGGGGGGAGGAGGAGGTGTGCACTAGTCCTTCACAAAAGAAAGGGTCCTACAAGAGCTCGATAAGCTCAGGGTGGACAAGGCAATGGGACCTGATGGCATACATCCCAGTGTACTAAAGGAGCTAAGGTGGAACTAGCAGAGCCATTATCAGAACTGATTAGTGTGTCTCTGACACAGGAGAGGTCCCAGAAGACTGAGAAGAACTCATGTATCTCCGCCTCCACAAGAGTGGCAGCAGGGAGGAGACAGGGAACTATAGACCAGTCAGTCTTACCTCAGTAGAGGGCAAGATTATGGAGGCACTTCAAGGAAAGGATAGTGCAACACCTGAATCCATAGCAGCACAGTATCCAAGACATCATGGGTTTACAACAGGAAGGTCCTGTGAAACTAATCTCATAGATTTCTTTGACTGGGTAACCAGAGTGGTGGACCAAGGGCAGCAGTTGATGTCACCTACCTTGACTTCAGCAAAGCTTTTGATACTGTTCCACATAGAAGATTGATTAATGTTGGGTAGGCTTGGGGTGGGTCAGGTTGGTCAACTGGGTGGCAAACTGGTTGACGGGCAGAAAACAGAGTGGTGGTAAATGGTATACAGTCAGAAGAGATGCAAGTCACAAGTGGGTACTCAGGGATCAGTTCTGGGGCCAGTGCTTTTAATATCTTCATCAGTGACATTGCAGATGGACGGAGAGTAAGGTTTCTGTTTGCAGATGACACCTTGATCTGCAACAGAGTAGATGATCCAGAAGGTGGGCAGAATGAGAAGAGATCTGATAAACTGGCAAATGGTTGGAAGAGGCAACTGGGGTTTAATGCCAAGTAGTGCAAGATCATGCACATACGGAAGAGAAACCCTGAAGCCACCTATAGTCTGGGAAAGGAGTTGCAGGCTGTCACAAGGGAAGAAAGAGACTTGGGCATCATTATCACAGATGACCTGAAATCATCCAAGCAGACCACTAAAGCAGTAGGTAAGGCTAGGGAGATATTGGGATGTATTAGTAGGGGTGTCACAGTCATTAGAGGAGGTGATAATCCCTCTTACAAGACACTGGTTAGGCTCCTTCTGGAGTACTGCATGCAGTACTGAGGCCACACCTTCACAAGGACATTAACCAAATTCAGGTAGTACAGAAAGGGCAACCAAAATGGTGCAGGACTGTATCAGAAAACATATGAGGACAGATAAATAGAGCTCAATATGTATACCCTAGAGCAAAGGAGGGAGAAAGGTGATGAATGAAACAGTCAAACACCTTAAGGGCATTAACAAGGTGAAGGAGTCTAACATGTTTCAATATAAGAAAATAGCAGGACAAGAGGATGCAGTATGAGATTAGAGGAGGCCAATTAAGGGGTAATGTGAGGAAGTTCTTTTTACAGAAAGGGTGGTGGATTCATGGAACAGCCTACCTCAGTAAGTGGTGGCAAGAGTACAGTGCAGGGCTTCAAACAGGCATGGGATAGGCATAAGCATAAGGGAGCAATACAGATGAGTACGAATAGATAAGTCATTGACAGAGCAAAGGCCAATGGCACATTCATAAGGTAGAAAAGAAATGGGCATACTGGATGGGCTTTATGTCCTTATCTCGTCATCTTCTATGTTTCTATGTTTCCACCATTAAACAAAAATCCCAAATGGCAGTTATATCCTTAGTCACTATCCATTCTAGTATTCACACCTGGAGCTGTTGGAATGTGCACATGAGGATCGGGGTGGGTTAGTTGGGGTGGTTTGTGAGTTGTGTGGGTTAGAAGGTTATGTTTAGGCTAATTTGTGTTCTGTTGTTTTGTGTTTCTGTCTGGTGCACTGTATGTGATTGGTGTTTCGTGGTGTGTACTGTATGTGTAAACTAACATTTTCAATAAAGTGCACTTAACTGCAAAATATTTTAAAGCTTTCAATAAAGCTAAATATGTTTACATATGTTGTCAGTTATGTTTATTCTAGTCCAGAACCAAAAGGAGCTGAATTTACATAAGGGCTGAATTGACATAGGGGCTGAATTTCATGAGGGGCTGAATTTACATAGGGCTGAATTGATGTGGGGCTGAAATGACATGGAGCTGAATTGACTGGTGCTGAATTGACTCGGTTGAATTGACAGGTGTTCTTTTTTTCCCAAGGAGACATACTTTGTACCATATTCTAGCCTGGAGGATAAGCTAGTTAGTTTGTGCATAGAGGTCACAAGTGTGGGTTAGTCTATCAGCACCAAGAAGCAGCCTGCAGGATTTATTAAGGGAACACTAACCCTTTTGAGTGTGGAGTCAGAGGCTGCACCATACACCACTAACCCTAATCAATGATGGACAGTATGGCCTTTTATGGCTGAGCGATAAGGCAGCATAGGTCGGTAATCATGGTTCCTGTATAGTAGGCCAATTCTAGGACTGACTACCTTTAGAATTTGTTCTGCATGCTGAGCGAAGGATAAAGAACTGTCCAGGGTGATGCCTAGATACTTGAAGGTTTGTACTTGTTCAATGGGGTGTGTTGGTTTTTCAGATTGTCATCTGAAAGTCTTTATGCTTATTGTGAAGGTTCACAAAAACATTAGTTTCTTTTTTTATAGTTCATTAGAAGCTTGTATTTGGAGAACACAGCTTCTGTGGTGGAGAAAGACATTGAAGGTGAGACCCAAGTTGGTGCGGGTCAGTGTTTTTAGAGAAGATGACAGCATCATCAGTGTAAAGAAGGATATGTCCACACTGTGGGGAGTTTGTTAATAAAAGGTTGAATAGGAGGGGCCAAGAATTGACCCTTAGGGGACACCAGTGATAACCTGCTGGCTATCGGATAGGGTACCATCAATTTTACTTGTTGGGACCCTTGCTAAGGTAGCTTTGGAACCACATTACTGCTTCAGTAGAAAGGCCAATGGAGAGGAGCTCAGTGAGTAGCATTTTATGTTTGACAGTGTCAAAGATCTTGGAGAGGTCAATGTAAATCACCCTGGCTATCTGACAACTGTCTAGAGCCTCATGCAGGAAGCCTGAGTATCCAGTAGGGCAGTGGAGGTACTGTGTCCCTTATGAACCCATGCTACTTGGACAGTGTATTCCATACTTTTCTAAATAGTTGACCAGTTGGTCAGCAACTCATTCTTTCTAATGCCTAGAGAGGGGGTAGTATCGATATTGGGTGGTAGTTTGAGGTATGACTCTATCACCACTTTTGTGGACAAGGTGACCACTGTGGCATTCCATATCAGGGAACTGCACCAGCCGGAGATAAAGATTCATAAGTTTTGTTAGCAGGAGAAGCACTTTCTTCCAGGATAGTGGCAAGTAACCTAAGATCCAGTGTTTTATTGTGCCTAGTTTTGCCGGCACCTGTGAGAGATATTTTTGGCTTCGGGCATGGTGAATGCTTTAAGGTAGAAGGAGGGGGGACATGAGGAGGACACATTGTATGGGATCATAGGTCCTTGCACATTTCCCTCAGATGCATTAGAGATCAGGCAGCAGTATGATGCTGTGGTCAGTAAAACATCATTGAAACATAGAAACATAGACTTTGACAGCAGATAAGGACCGCTTGGCCCACCTAGTCTGCCCATTTCCTATCTACAGGATAAGCTGCAGATCCTAGTTAACCAACAGCCTGTTTCTTCATTCCTCACAAGAATTACCTTATGTAATTCTCCCACAGTTTTGAACCCCACAACCTTCTCAGGAAGGCTGTTCCATGCATCCACCACCCTCTCTGTGAAAAATACTTCCTCACATTGCCTCTGAACCACCCCTCTCTATCTTTAAATTGTGTCCCTTGTTCTTGCACATCTCTTTTCTAAAAGATGCTACCTCTTGGACTTTGTTGATTCCACTGAGGTACTTAAAAGTTTCTATCATGTCCCCTCCTCCTCCTTCCTCAAGGGTATACATATTAAGCTCCTTTAGTCTCTCCTCATATGGCTTCTCTTGCAGACCCTGCACCATTTTAGTTGCCCTCCTGGACTGCCTCTATCCTGTCTATGCCCTTGCAGAGATGGGGTCTCCAGAACTGGATGCAGTACTCCAGGTGGGGTCTCACCAACTGTCTGTACAGAGGGATAACAATGTCCTGTTTTCTGCTGGAGATGCCTCTCCCTATACATCCCAGTATACCCCCAGCCCTCCCTACTGCCTTCTCACATTGCTTGCTAACCTTAAGGTCATCTGATATGATTATCCCCAGGTCTCTTTCCATTTTGTTGTTGTTACTACCTCCCCCATTGTGTAATCTTCCCTGGGTTTTGTTTCCAGGTGCATTATTTTGCACTCTTTGCATTGAATGCAAGCTGCCATACTTCTGACCATTCCTCCAACCTTGCCAAGTCCCTTCTCATCCTTTCTACGCCTCCTGTGTATTGGCAATGGTGTTAGGATCCCGGTGATTACCCCATTCACCAGCAGCATGGAGGGTGAGGTTTTATTTTTTTTACCAGTGAGGTCCTTCTAGGTTTCCCAGAATTTTCTGCCATCTACCGAGGAATTAGTGAGGCAGCTTTTAAAATAGCACGATTTTGCAAGTCTGATTCATGGGTGCAGATGTTTCTGACTGATTTGTATTGCTGAAAATCCACCTGTGTACCAGTGGCCTTGGTTCTATACCAAAGATGATCTCTAGTGGCCATGAGATTCAGCAGAGTAGGGATGACCCAAGAGTCTTGAACTTCCTTAATTTTGCACATATTAATCAAAGCATAGATGTTATGGGCTGTATTATACTTAGAAATAAAATAATCTAGTGCCTGGTCTATGTCTATAGGAGAGTCAAGGGTGGACCAGTCTATGCACCTAAGGTAGGCCTTGAACAAGTTTAGCTGCCCATGCTTGAGGGTACAACTCATTTTGATTTTGGGTTGGAGCTTAGAGGCCTTATTGGCCAGGGTCAGATGATGGGGAGTGATAGCTTCTGAGTCAGCGAGTACTATGGTGTCAGAGATCTGGTCTGATTGACTCGTGAGAATCCAGTCAAGCAGGAACTGATACCTGTTCAGTAATTGATTCTGGTAGGTGAATCAACCATTTGTGTAACGTTAATACAAGACAGGGCATCTATGTATTGAGCGGCTTCATGGGACATCCAGTTTATATTGAAGTCCCCAGAAGTACCACTTCCCAGTTTTGTTTTAATCCATTAATAAACTCAGTGACTTTGTGCCTGTTGATTGCTCCTAGGGGAATGTAAACTGAGGCAATTGTTTCTGACTTGCAATTAGTTCCTAATAGCAGCCTAATCGCTAAGACGGTGCTGTATTCCCAGTGCCAGTTAGTGTGAGGGTGTGGCATCATAGATGATCTCTAGCATAGATAGTGCATCCACTACCCTTTCCTACCCTGTCAAACCTGCAGAGGGTGTACCCATTTAGGGCTATAGATACATCCGACATCTTCTGTGAGAGACAGGTTTCCACTAGGAAAGGACATATATGCCACACACTCCTGCTGATAGAGTATACCCAGTTTAGACAAACATGCACCACCTACCCAGTTTGGATGCCGACAAGGCTTTTGACAGGGTGTTCTGGAATTTCTCTGGGGCACTCTGTCAACCTTTTTCCGGATTCCTTTTCCTCCTAGCTCAAAATCAATCATAACACACAAGCTACAGTATTACAAGACGCTGACCACTTAGCAGGGTTTTCACTAAATTTACTTAAAATGGAAGTCCTCCTCCTTCATTATTCCCTTCCTTCCCTTAGATATATTCTTCCTCTGAACTGGCACAGCATTAGGATAAAGTACCTCGGGTTTATATACCTAGAATCCTGGATAATCTCTAACTTTTAAATTATGAGCACCTCACAGTGAAACTTAATGATGACATGCTTAGATGGTCTCAGCCACTAACTTCTCTTCCAAGGTTGAGATGTTAAGAATGAATGCCCTCCCATGCCTATTATACTTATTCCAGACCCTGCCAATCATCTTCATTCAGTACTATTTTGCCTCTTGAAATAAATCAATATTAAGATTCATAGTGGGACCAGTTTGACCCTGTGGGCTTCATACTCAAACTGAATTACAGGCTGGTCTGGAGCTCTGAGGGTCACAGAGATTTTGTTATTTGCAGGTTTCTGCTCACCTATGTAGTACAACTAGATGGGACCTGGAGGATGTGAGGATTAGTGGGTTGGAGAGGGAGATTCTTAGAACAAGAATGGACCTAAAGGGCTCCATGACAAATATTTACTCATGTCTACAGAAGGCATTCCCAGATCATTTGGATAGGATACATAACCTTTTGGAAAGAGATTTGGGTTTTGGTATTACTAACAATAACTGGGCCCTGCTATGTGAATCCCACATGGGACTCTTGTGGTGTAATAAATTCAAAGAAGCCCAATTTAAATTTGTTCACCCACTCTACATTTCACCAGTCGTAGTAAGTAAATTCAATCCAGGGATATCCCCACTGTGTGGAGATGTGAGGAGGGATGGAGTATCTACCTGCATTACTTCTGGAGCTGTCTTGTACTCAAATGATTTTGGATGGACGTCCGAGAGCAACTATTGCAGAGGCTGGTTGCTATGTAGCAGACAATCCTTTGTCTGTTCTGTTTGGGGTGGATGCCTCAGCAGATGAGGAATGGGATCTTCTGCCAAGGGTCACTAGGGTAATCTAGGTCTTGGCTAGAGAGTGCATACAGAATATGTGGGTATCTTGGCAAACATATACGTGTAGGTATGTGGTTAGACCTGGTTGCTAAGACACTCCCATTGGAATTAATCACATATGAGTTGAAATATAGAGGAGATTAATTTGAGAGGGTCTGGGGTACCTTCATTGATTCATTCTCAGTTGAAGAAGATGCCACCTTACATTTGGGGTTAACTCTGTGACCAGGATAATGGCATTATGTTTGGCACATGCATGTTTAGATTGAGACAGCTCTAGTACAGTAGTTGGTGAGATTTTAGCACTGAGCAAATCAGGGTAATGCATGCATTCTAATCCACCAGTGTTGTTAAATTTGTTTGTATATTAACTTAACTGATCACTTCATAGTGAGCAAACTAGAGAAGACAATTGGCAGCTATATGTTCTTGATATGCAGAGTTTATTTGATAGCAGATATAATCTGCTGCCATTGTCTTTAGAGTTATATGATGTGGAATAAGCTGAACAGTGTTTAAATGGTGTGATTGTATTGCTTATCTGATTATTTAATAAACAGAATTTAAAAAGACTCACTTGGGGTGGACACTGTCCCCATATTTTGTTACTGTTTACTACAACTCCCCTCAACTTGAGGTGGAGTTAATCTTTCTGAGGTAAACTATGCCAAGGCCTCTCACCTCTGGATAATATTATAATGGCTTTTGCCTCAAATTATCTCCCATGGAAGAACACTGGGTTTGTCTTAAATGATCTCTATGATTTTGGCCCTTTTCTTTTGTGACCAGAATAGCGGCCTTTCTCTGGTGCATTTCACCCCTACTTGGACCAAACTCTTCATCAATGGTTCAGATTAAAAACAACATCCTAAATGAGCACCATCATTCCATTATTGCAGGGTGCTGGTGGTGGAAAACGAGTTCCTTCCTGTTCACAGCAATCCAGCTTTCAAAGGTGGAGACAATTGGGACTAACTTACATCTACCAGTTTCTTGACACAAGAGGATTTCTCCCTTGAGACCCTTCAACAACAATATGGCCTAACAGGCTGTGAACATTTTAGATACATCCAAGTGTGAACTTACCTTCTACACTGCCATCCTGAGCAGATCTCTTGGCCGCTACCCCATCTCTGCTTTGGTGATTTGTGCCCCTTTATGACCCCCACTTGCTGTAGTATATTGTCAACGCAGGAGGTGGGAATTACTAGGAGACATCAGGGAGGGCAAGGGATTGGAAGAGGGCTGATGGAGGGGGGCAATTAGGATAGTGAGGACTAAGAGATGCTAAGGGTGAAAATGGAATATGGGACAGGCCAGAAGTGTTTAATCCCCATACTCAGGGATTCTACCATGATTTATACATCATGAAAGATGTAATGTTTTAGTAAATATCAATGGTTATTTGACCTATTTTAAGATTATACAGTTTATAATAGGAGGATTTTAGTAGTTTGTTTCTGTGGATTATGTCTTGAATGTATGTACTGTATTCTGTACCTTTATTTATTTACATGTATAGCATAAGTATATGTTTAGGTAACTTAAATACTGACAGGGCTGTCTTGAAAACTAGGTTGCACAACCTGAATGACATGTCTTCCTGTATAAAATAAAGTTTTACTGCTACTGCTACCAGACCAAGTGGACAGGTAGCTGATGGGCCAGCCACTGCTACTCATCCTTTTTGGGCAGTGCTGTGCAATACCAGATCAATGATAAATAAGACTGCTACTATTGTGGACTTTATATCTCATTCCTTGGTCGATCTGCCTTGCTTCATGGAAACTTGGCTGGGTGATGATGCTGGTCCAGTTTTGGAGGCAGCTGTTCCTGCTGGTTTCTCTGTGATGCACTGCCTGAGGAAGGATCACAACGGAAGGGTGGGAGGAGTGGCTATCTGCATTAGATCTGATTTGAACCTTGTGGTGCACCCAGTGGGGACACCTTGTTGTCTGAATGTGTGACTGTGCGTGAGGGTCCAGGTGCTGGGTGCAGAATCTTCCTTGTTTACTGATCTCTGGAACATGAGGGGGATATTCTGCAGGAAATAGTGGACTTTGTTCCTGACAAGTTGCTGGAGTTGCCAAAATGATTATTCTGGGTGACATAAATGCCTGAGTTGATGATGATATCTCACATTTTAAACATGAAATCCTCCAGGAATGAAATCCCTGGGCCTAGAACAAGCGGATGCTACTGTGACTGACCAATGCAGGCATGCCTTGGACTTGATGTTCCACCTGTGCTTGAGGTGGAGAACCTCAGGATTGATCTGATTAGCTGTTCAGATCATTGCTCCATTAGGTTAGATTTCAGTACACCCTCTGTAGTCCACATTCTGTATGATGGTCCCATACGGCCCTTTATGAGGGTTGAGGCCAGATGGACTTATTACAGTGCTGGACATCTTGAGTTTAGTGGCAGCAAATGCTGGGAGTTTGGAGGAAGGAGGTGACTTATAATAGGATCATTGGTGTAGATTTTGACCTCATAGTGCCAATCCATGTACACCCATTGGTTTTGCTCTTGGTTCACCATGGTTTGATGGTGAGCTGAGGGAGATGAAAGCAAGGGGTGGAGTTTGGAGGGTTGTTGGAAGAGATCAGGGCCTGGAAGGACAAACTGGCTTTGAATATCCACTATGGCAACTATCAAGGGCAATCTCCCATAAGAAGGCAGAATTCCTGTCCAGGGAGATTGTGGCTGGCAAGGTCTGATCAGTTCGGCCTTTTTGGGAGGTGGACAGGCTCTTGAATCTGGCCTGTCTGGAGCCTGTAAAAGCTGTTTCATTGTTAAGTGCAAAGAGTTTGCTCAATTCTTTTAGACAGAGTGCTATTTATCAGGGCTGGGATCTCACCAAGTGGGCAGTTATGGCCAAAGAGTGTTGAGCCAGTGAGATGCACTAGTTGTCAGTGGTCCTAGGAAGAGTTTGGCCAGTGAAAATGGATGAGGTTGTGAAGGTGATCTCAGAGTTGCGACCAACACATTGTGAACTGGATCGAGGCCCAACCCCACTTCTAGTGAGTTGTGTAGGCAGCATGGCCTGGTGTTCAATGAGATTATCCAGTGCTCCATCTTAGAGGAGAACTTCCCATGTGCATTGAAAATGTACTGGTGAAGCCCTCTTGAAAAAGCCATCATTGGACCCTGATGTCTTGGTGAATTACTGACCTGTCCCTAACTTGCCTTTTTAGAGACGGTAGTTGCATTGCAATTTGAGGTACGCCTACAAAGTTTGACATCTATGATCTTGTCCAGTCTGGGTTTAGGTCAAAGCACAGCACTAAAACTGTGTTGGTCAGGGTGAATAACAACCTGCTCAGAGTGAGGGATAGAGGAAAGCAGTCAATTCTTGTCCTCCTAGATCTCTTCTCAGCATTTGATGCTATGGAACATGGGATCTTACTGGATCAACTCAGAGATTATGTAGGACTCACCGGCAAAGTCATCAGCTGATTTGAGTCCCACTCATGTGCAGGACACAGAGCGTAGTGATGGGAAGTTTTCCTCATTCCCTGGACCAGACTGTGGTGCACTTCAGAGTCGGTTCTTTCGTCCATGCTGTTTTGTGGTATATATGACCCTGGGTTGGATTATTAGATGGTATGGAGTTGAGTTTCATTGCTATGCAGATAATACTCAGTTCTGTCTGTCCTTTGCACACCAGACATGTGGCACAGTGGATGTGCTAAGTCAGTGCTTGGCTGAGATTCAGGACTGGATATCATTGAGTTGGCTGAGACTCACCTAGACAAAATTAAAGTACTGGTGATTGAGCTGGGTTGGAGGGGAGAGCAGCAATTGCTGTGAGGGGAGACAGGACAGAAGACTCACTAAGAGTCAAAGCGCTGGGATAACGTTAGCTGACTATGCTGCCTTCGTGTATCTATTTCTGCATCAGTATTTATATTTCTAAGTTTATAAGTTTAAGTAAAAGATTTGCCGAGAATACTTTTGCATGCCACTTCTTTCCTTTGATTTTAGTTAGCAAACAAAATGAAGTAAAATTACTATGGTACTCAAAGGAGGTGGCAGAGAAGGTTAGGGAAAAAGATAGCATTCAGGAAGTACTAGGAATCATAGAAGGAGCAGGACAGAGAACTGTATCAGTTAAAGCAGAAGGAAGCAGGAAGGTAGTCAGAATAGTGACGGCCCAAACCAAGGAAAAGATAGCCAACTTAGTTAAGAAGGGGGATAAGACCTTTATAGGCACATCAGGGAGTGAAGAAAGACCAAGGAGAGATAGTGAGGCTTAAAAAGGGACGGTGGGAAGAGGGTGACAGTGAATAGGTAGAGATACTGAACAAATATTTTGCTCAGTATTCAAAAGAATAAGAGGGAGAGGTACCTAAGCCAAACAATAAAAGCACTCTGGACAGGGGTGCTGATACCAGTCCATTCACAGAAGAAAGGGTCATGAAGGAACTCCTAAACTCAAAGTGGACAAAGTAATGGGGTCTGATGGAATTCGCCCCAGAATTCTGAAAGAACTAAAGGGAGAACTAGTGACACCACTGACTACCCTTTTAACAAATCATGGGAGGATGGTGTGGTACCGCGGACTGGAGGAAGGATGTGATTCCTCTTCACAAATGTAGGAGCAAAGCAGAGGCAGGAAACTACAGACCTGTTAGCTTGATCTCAGTTGTAGGAAATTAACAGAATCACTTCTGAAAGAAAGAATTGTTGAGTACCTAGAGGCCAGCAGGGCATAGGACCCAAGGCAGAATGAATTCACAGCAGGAGAAGGTCATGTCAGATGAATCTAATAGATTTCTTTCACTGGGTAACCAAAGTAATAGACCAGGGAGGGGCTGTGGATATGGCCTACCTAGACTTTAGCAAGGCATTTGACACAGTCCCACACAAAAGATTAATAAACAAGTTAGCCAGCCTGGGAGTGGGTCCCAGGGTGGTAGCATTGGTAACAAGCTGGCTGGACAACAGGACCCAGAGGGTAATAGTTAAAGGAGTACACTCTGAAGAAAGGGGTTACTAGTTGGGTACCACAACGTTCAGTATAGGGACCTGTCCTCTTTAATGTCTTTATAGGTGACATTGCAGAGGGTCTGAAAGAAGTATGCCTCTTTGCAGATGACACAAAGATCTGCAACAGGATTGATACACAAGAAGGGGTGCAAAGGATGAGAAGGGCTTGGCAAGACTGGAGGAATGGTCAAAATATGATTGAATGCAAAATGCAAAATAGTGCACCAGGGAAATAAAAACACCAGGGAAGAGTACACAATTGGGGAATACTAACAGCAATACAAATGGAAAGGGACCTGGGAGTAGTTATATGAGATGACCTTAAGTTAGGTAATCAATGTGAGAAGGTAGTAAGGAGGGCTGGGGGGATACTGGGATGTATAGGGAGAGGCATCACCAGTAGAAAACAAGAAGTTGTTATCCCTCTGTTCAGACAGTTGGTGAGACCCCATCTGGAGTACTGCGTACAGTTCTGGAGACCCCATCTCCACAGGGACATAGACAGGATGGAGACAGTCCAGAGGACAGCAACTAAAATGGTGCAGGGTATGCAACAGAAACCATATGAAGAAAGACTAAAAGTGCCTAATATGTATACCCTTAAGGAAAGGAGGGGAGGCATGATAGAAACTTTCAAGTACCTGAAGGAATCAACAAAGTCCAGGATGGGAGCATATTTAAGAAATAGAGATGTACAAGAACAAGGGGCACAATCTGAAGATAGAGGGGCAGCTCAGGGGCAACGTGAGGAAATACTTTTACACAGAGGGTGGTGGACGAATGGAACTGCCTTCCTGAGGAGATTGTGGGTCAAAACAGTGGGTGAATTCAAGAATGCATGGGAGATACAGAAAGCAATTTTAGTGAGGGGTAGGAGGAAGTAGGGTGTTGGGTAACTGGAATCTGCAGCTTATCCAATAGGTAGGAAAAGGGCAGACTAGGTGGGCCAAGTGGTCCTTATCTGCCATCAAAGTCTGTGTTTCTATGTAAAGTAACTAGAGATGGATAGAAGGAACCCCAGTTAAATGTGTAATCCCAAGTAATGATAAGATAGAGTGCAATTGTTAGTGGTAATAGGGTAGACTAGGTGGGCTGATGGCCCTATCTGCTAACAATTTCTATGTTTCTATGTTTCTATTATGCCTGCTGGTCAGTAGGAATTTATTTATTTGTATTTTATGATTCATAGAGTCATACTAAGCTACGATCGCTTGTTTCCAGGTGTGTTCGGAGGGTGGAAGGGGGTTACATGGACCTGTTTTATTGATGGGGAAGAAATGTTGGTCATAACACTAGAGACAATCCCCTACTCTTAGGATACATGCTATTGGATCCTTAACTTCCACCTGGAAAGTCAATAAAGATGGGTAGAAGGAACCACAGTTTAATATATAATCCACAAGATGCTTGTAGCACTCACCCAGTAACTCAGGGTTGCTAAAGAAACACTGTCCCAAGTTCAAAACACAAAATCAGCACACATGAAGGTGGCAATAGTTGCAAAAATGTAATTTATTTGGCTCAGAGTAGAGAAAGCATGGTTGGCTGCAATTCTGGGAATGCAAATAGAATCTTTAACTTCCAACTGTAAAGTAACTATGGACAGAAGGAACCCCAATTTAATGTGTAATCTCAAGTAACAGTAAGAAAGGTGGGTCATCGTCACATTTGGTTCAGCTTTGGGTTGAGCCCCATGATTTAGTTTTGGCTTTGAGTATTTGGTTGAACTTCATCTGGCCTTTATGCAATAACTGGAATGGGGTAACACAGACTGCATATAGGTATGATAATAAAAGCCTTGAGGTCAGCAGTGGATATTTATCACTGTAGCTTCCTTGTGATAGGTGGTGTTGGCAGGCCACGGCTGAGTTTTGCTACTGTCTGTGGTGTTACACAGAGTCTGTAACCCACTAAGACTGCCAAAGCTCATGACTGAGTTACAGTACTAGTTAATATCCATTGCTAACCTCAAGGTTTAGCTCCCCCACAGTCAATGCTTTACTACATTGAGGAAAAATAAGAAAAAATCAAAAGTAATAAATTTAAGGTACTGTATCATATTGCCTTTCACAGTATGTCACCACCCATTCATGAAAGTGTTTCTTTTTAGATTCTTTGTTCTTCTTTATATTGAATTATTATTTAAATTTTTATATTGAGTACAAGTCACTGGCTATTGCCAGGTAAAAGTTAGTTAATCAGTTACAAAGATAGAAACGTTGAAAGATGCCATCAGAAAAGTACTCATAATCCATCACATCTGCCTATTTCCTACATTAGCCTTACCAGCCTCGTCTTGGACATGTTTAGGCTGAATGCCCAGAGGTAGTTCACCCCATCCCCTACTTTTCAACCTCTTTTCTGCCCTTGTTGTCACCAACCCTTTGTAGCTGTCCCATAGCCTCCTTAAACTCATCACTGTGTTGGCATTTACCACCTCCCTTGACAGTCATTTCCATCTATCCTCCACCTTTCCAGTGAAGAAGTATTTCCTGTGTTCTCTTGAGTCTAACCACCCCATCTCAACAGTTTATGCTCAGGCACCCTCGTTGCTAAATTCTGCATGATACCTGGACAGTTCATGACATTCCATTCTGTTTATTTCCCTCAGATATTAAAAAGGATTCTATCTTGTTCCTCTCCTCTGGCCTCTGTTCCTCTCCTCTGGCCTCCAGGAATTACATGCTCAGGCTCGACAAATACTTCTTATCTAATTTTCTTGCTGACCCTGTGTCATCCTTTAGCATGCACGTGAGCAGATTCTATACACGCCTTTGTCCTTTTTTCATGTGTGGGGTCCGAACTGGGCAAAGCACCTGGGTGGTCTCAACAATGACCCATAGAGGGGAACAGTACCTCTTTCTCCAGCTGGAGAACTGTCTATGAGTCTTTGGTGCACTGAGCCATTGATCTGAGTCTATCACTTATGATAACCCTCAGTCCCTTTCCTCCCTGGTCAGACAGATTTTTGTTCCTGAACCGATAACCAATCTGTTGGTTTCTCTTGCCTATGCTCATATCTCTCCACTTCTTAGATTAACATTTCAGCTACCACAATTTGGACTACCTTTCCAACTTTTCTAGGTCCTTCCTCAGGTCCCTTACCCCATATTCAATGTCTACACCTGCCACATAGTTTAGTTTCATTGTACAGAGGCAGATTCTTTGTTGACCCTTCCCCACGACACAGTTGGACACACTGAACAGCACTGGTCCTAGCACTGACCCCACGCTATCCCACTTGTGAACTTACTGACCTCTGAATGCCCCCATTCACTATCACCCTTTGGGTCCTTCCTCCCAGCCAGTTCACTTTCCACCTGTTTAGCTTCACACCATCCTCTAGATTTATCAGATTTATAATAAGCCTATTATGAGGTACTGAGCCTAAGGCCTTACTGAATGCTACATACAGCACATTGACCACTTGGCCCTTGTCCACTGTTCACATTACAAAGTTGATGAACTGGATAAGGTTGGTCTTGCATGACTTTCTTTATGAAGCCATGCTGCCTCCTGTCACGGTGCCTATTTACTTCAAAAATTCCAGCAGTTATCCCTTGATGAAGTCTCCAGGAACCTTTCTCATCTATAGCAGTCAAACTAACCACTCTATAGTTTACTGGGTTAGAGGGATCACATCTGCCTTCCACTAATCAACTCAGACTGCCTCATTCTTCAGGGACCAAATAAGTGGCATTTTCCAGAAACCACAGTTGACCTCCTGAGGAGAACACCATACATATGAAGAGTCACTCATCCTTTCCTGTTCATAGCAGGGTCTTACTTGCTTGATGATGGCTCTGTGTGAGTGACACACATTGAAGTAATTCAGTCAGTAACATCTGATATCCAGAAACATACCTGAGCATATACCACAGGCTCTGTACTTGAAGTAAAGGACACAGTTTCTGCTAGCAACAAAGGCTTAGTAAACAAACAGAATCTTGTTACTGCACACAGGGTTCTTTCTTAAGCAAGAACTTTATTTCAAAACACATGCAGTTAAAAACTAAGGCAATATACAGACCACAAACATCGGAGCTGGAGCAGGTAAATCCAAACTACAAACTGCAAATCCCTTTGGCTGAAGGTGACTATGCAGTCAAAATTTAAAGCCATCAATTTTTATACAAAACATGAAATTAAACCCGCCAACCACCATGATGGCCCTGCACACTAGCTCATACACACATCACACATCGCAGATGTTTTGACATCATACCTGATGTCTTCATCAGGGTGATATCTGTGTGCCCTATCCTCCTTACATACAGTATATGGCTCTGAAAGAGACCGGACCTATAAAGTGTTAATATCTGTTACCAAAAGTGCATATAGAATTAAAACATGTTAAATACACTTATTGTCAACAAATAGTATCATCAGCATACAAATAAAAATACAGTCCCTAGTGTCATTCATCGGCATACAAACAAATAACACACTGAATATACATATTATAAATACAAAACAATTACAGTTAAAACTTTTGCATCATGAAGGGCTGTAAGTCCATTTAGGAGTCAAAGGCATCAGAAGGTCAGAACTCAGAAAAGTATAAAAGTCAATCTCCCAGAAAAGCATGAAATGGGACTTTGTCATTTAGTCCATGAGGTTTGAGTACATTGAGGGTAACAATCCAATATACTCACACCACAGGAGGTGTTTAACCAGATTCCACCCATGCATATCCAGCTGCACTCATTCAGTGAAAATGAGTTTAAGAGCTGCTACTGAAGAAAGATCTGCCTGCTTGAAATGATGAGGCATAGCATCATTTTCATTTCAGTATGGATAGCTGTCTTGTGCTCCCCAATTCAAATATGCAGCTATCTCTTAGTTTGCCTGACAGATATGCTCCCAAATGGGCAGCTGCAGCACATGCACAACTCCTTCTGTTCCACAATTTATTAACTGGCTTATCTTAAACCTCTTCTCACGCCTAGTATATACAAATGTCTCAGTATTGCAGGTGTTTGCAGAGTGTGTGCAGTGACTACTCTGATTAATTGCCAACCAGTGGTTTCGGCAACCACGTATTATTTTGTTCAATTTTAGGTAGAACAGCATGAACAAGTGAAACTATGGGGTTTTTCCTCTTCTACATGCGATTTTCTGGGTACATAAAATTATTATCACTTCCCAACATGCTCCATTGTTTTCTTATAATGTTCCCAATCAGATGTGCTTTTGGGAAAACTTGAGTCACAAAAGTCAGGGTTAGTTTCAGATTCTTTCCTTAATTTTCAGCATTTTCCATTCTTCCCATAATCAGCCTATTTCTTACTGCATTTTTTGCAGTTTCATAGGCATTATGGAGTTATTCTTGATTAAAGTTTTGCTTCTGAAATCTGGTTACCATTTCACCTCCATAAGCCTCATAGTGAGATATAGCCTCAACAGTTGCCCTTTAGGAACATTATTAATTAATAAGGCTGGGTGGCAGCTGTCACCTTTAAGACTGTATTTCTGGATGATGGATTCCTGTACAACTTGAATTTCAGTTTTGCTGGTCCTTGAAAATATTTAAGTTTAAACAAATGTCCTTCTCTGCATTCCACTTATATGTGAATTTGAGATGTATACTGGCATTATTAATGTATTCCATGAACTGTACAAGTTTATTTTCACTCCTTGACATTGCTGTAAAGCAATCATCAATAAATCTCTGCCATACTTTAGCATATGGAAGTCATTCTGTTGTTGATCGTATATAAAATGCTCTTCCCATTCACCTACATATAGGGTCACTAAATTTGGTGCATATGTTGCAGCCATAATGTCCTTTGATTTGAGTATAACATTTAGGACTCAAGAACAATCCATGCACAATCAAGAATAAAACTTCTTGGTGGCATAATATTTTGTGGGCCTTTTCTAATGCTTTAGCAACTGTACTCAATCTACCCTCATGAGGTATGTTTGTGTATAGACTTTCAGTGTCTATACACGCTAACATATCTTGTTTGGACACTTGCATTTCATTAAGTGTTGTTATTTGGTAGTTAGTGTCCTTCACACATGATGTGGTTTCTAGACAGGTACAAATTTCTTTATATACTGGTGAACATACTTAAGTACATGCTCAGTGGCTAATCAAATAGAAAAACAAGAGGTCTGCCAGGACAGGGAAACAATTTTTTCAACTTTGGTAACAGGTATAACACTAATCTCTCAGCTTCCTTTTTAGTTATACATTTTCATTCAAAGCAATCATAAGAGTTTCTTTGATCCTATTTTTTTATTTAGGTGTGGGTTCCCTCTGAAGTTTAACATAAAATGTGTCATCCCTAAGTTGTTTATGTGTTTCTGCATCATATTCTTTTCTGCCCTAGATAATAATGGTGCCACCTTTATCTGCTGGCAACACTACCACATCAGACATTGCTTGCAACTGTTTCAAAGCTTCTATTCCTGATGTGTCACAGTTTGCATTTGTTAGTGTACAGCACATTCAAGCAGTCCTCCACTTTCTGTAGGAGGCAATATAGCACAGTGGGTTAGGGATCTGAGCTGCAAATTTGGAGACCTGGGTTTGAATACCCAGCCCCCACTTGTATATTGTTTGACCCTGAGCAAGTCAACTAACTTCTTTGTGCATCCAGGTCACACCTAGAAACAAGCTTTGGCTTAGTGTACCTTTCATGGGGCTTCGTGTACCTTTCCTGGTTAAACAACTTCTCCTTTCCTTTTCCCCTTTCTTGCTGTACTAGATTCATATACTGTATGTTATGAGAGGAGGGCTGTTTGTAGTGGGGCAAAAGATGAATCTATTTGTGATGTCCAAGGCTTCATATAATGGGTTTGATTCTCAAAGCTCAAAGCTTCCAGCATGGTGCAAGAGGTTGTGCCATAATGAATGAAGCAAAGAGCTACTTACAGCAAATGATGCACTGGGAGTGATTCACAACTGTAGCCTGTGCCAACTGCAGGCTGCATGCATCAAAGGGGGTTTGTGCCACAAATGTGCCAGCACGCATGCTCAGTTCTTGTCCCAGAATATGGAAGTAACAGCTGAAATAGTGCAGCTGTTACTCAATAATGTGGATTGTGGTGGAGTGTTACAAGCTCTGTTGGTCTTTCAGAAGGATATTTCCAAGCGTCCAATGGAAGGTGCCATGATCGGCCGTTTTAGGCTATGATCACGAACGACTGTAGACTCCACCCACAGCCATAAAATGGAGTTCCACCATGTGGAAACTTCTATAATTAGGCAATGCTGAGGATCTCATTGCATTTAGGGGAACAGCAGAAGTACTTAATGATGTTCTATGTAGTATCAAGTGTTTCTTTTAAATGTGTACATCTGTCAAACACATGACTCACCACCAGATTTAGTATGTGTACAAAACAGGTGCATGACTGTGAAATCCCATCATTCGCCACCTTCAGCATATTAGTGCCACTCTCCATCACAAGGATGCCCACCTTCTGATTGTGAAGGATTATCTAGATGTCTTACAGAGATTGAATAAAGGTTGTAAGGAGAATACCAGTGAGGATGATAGAGATGTGAGCATGTCAGAGCTGGGTATGAGACTGAGATGGTACAGAAAATCTAAAGCCATACCCTGCTGCAGCCCCTGAAACATGATAAGTTCCATAATAGTGTATCACTTGCTGCTGATGCCCTGCCTACCCACCCCTAGTTACATTGATCCATCATGACTAATAAAAATAACTCATTTCACAGTTACCACCTAATTCCTCCAAAAGTATCCCCTACCAGTCCACCGTACCTCAAATCTCAAAGAGATACTCTGCGTGCAGGAATATTTTACAGATCACTCCACAAATTCACTAAATACATGTTATAATAAATGTGGTAAAAGATTGAGCCATTAAAGAAATGCTTAACTTTTGGGACCAGCTTTCTGCCCAGTCATTTAAAATGTGAGCATGTCATCCTCCAAACAGCCACATCTCCTCCCAATCCCCATTCAGGTCAGATGGACCAACAGCAGCAGTAGGGACAGTCAAGTCGGGTATAGAAAATGGTGGGATAAGGTGTTTCATTCAAGTAATGCAGCCACCACTGTAGCAGCGTGAGCCAACTGACACATTCATTGGCAGTGGCACTGCTTCACAAGGAGACCAACAACCACCAGCAAGACCCAGGCTAAGCATATAGTTGCAGCCAAAGACACGGCTAGATATTTACTGAAATTTCTGTGACATCTCTAGAAAATTTCTTGCCCGCTGTGGTACCACTGTGGGCCATCAGAGATTCTCTTAGAAATATTGCAAACTATCTGGAAATATCTGCTCATCTCTATAACTGCAACAGAGTAAACCCCATCACTAGTGATGAATTTATTATCAAAAACAACGTTACACTGATTGAGTCATTACATGCCCACATTACACTGCTAAGCTTTCCACCTGCTTCTTCAAGTGCTGATAGTTCAAGAGATATCTCTTATAGAATTTGGCTTTAGAAAACAAAGTATCCTCTTCATCATAATCATCATCACCCACCCTCCATCACAAATCACATTTCAAGGCATATAAAAATATTAATTTAATAAGGGTAATAACTAATAATAACATAAAAACCTTAGAAGTTAACTGGTTCTGAAAACAACACATCTACTTCATAATTCTTCTCCCTCCATAATGAATCATGCTTGATAGGCATATGACTAAAGAAAATGTAATAATAATAACTAATAATGGTTACATTAAAATAGAATCAAAGCTGTAGACTAGCTCTGAAATCAACATATCAACTTCACATCTCCTCATTCTCCCTCCATCAGAGATCATGTTTTCTCAGCATATAAATACAGAAACATTTAACAAGAAGAATAACTAATAATAATAGTTACATTAAAATAAAAAGTAGTACTCAACTGGTTCTGAAAACAACACATCCACTTAATTATCCTCCTCCTCCTCCATCACGAATTTTTTGACATTTAAATAAAGAAGAATTTAGGAATAACAACTATGGTAATAGAAATAATTACATTACCAGTTCTGAAACACACATTCTCTTCATCATTCTCCTCCTCCTGCATCACGCATCAAGTTTTCTTGGCATATAAATAAAAACTAAAAAATGTAATGAAAAGTATCATATTGCTATCATATCATATTATTAACATAATGCTGTTTATTATAATCTCACAGGCACATACATACCTCATCCGTTGATAAATTTAGTTTATTAAATGCAATGGCCAGCCAATAATGTGCATCTACAGCCTCCTGGTTATACTGTTCCTCCTTCTCTCCTGCTGTCTTTTCAAGGGCCAGTGCCAGGTGTCAGTATGATGACATGGAAGACTAGGATAGTGAGGATCCTGAGATAATGAATGTTATTTGGGAGCTTCTGGATACTGAATGCCAGAGTCTGCCATCAGGACAGTTTAAAGGAAGAATTGGATGTGCCACCACAGTACATGATGCATCATTACCTAGCAAAGCCCCTGTCTTGCAGAAAGAGTAATTCAATTAAAATTTTGGCAAGGCAGGGAAGTAATAAAGCCAGGGCCAGCACTGGCTAAAGTGGCATTGTAGTTTCCCAGATGACCTCCTACACTGGTCTCTACTGAAAGATGTTTCACTGCCACTGGAGATATTGCCCCACCATATCACTCAATCCTAGATCTAGAGAAATCTTACATTTTAGCCTTTCTCACTCAATTTAATATGGATAAACATTAACCACTTGTTTATTCACATGTCCAACAATTGACATCTACAACTGTTGCCACTCCTGCACCTCCTGGTGGCAAGTCTTCTCAGACTCCCACTGGTACTGACACCACAGTCCAGCACATCACTCCCAGCAGCAGCAGCACAAGGAATATGCTAATGCACACCATCAGCACAAGTCCTCCTCCTCCTGATGACACTATGACAGCCTTTAAATGATCATTATAGACAAGCTCAATATAATCATGTGTATCAATCATGCAGAGCTATTATTAACTAAGATTTGTAATCCCAATAGACACATCATGGCATGGATAGGACAGTGATGGAATGACTGAGTAGCTGACTGCTCATTTTTCAGTTATACCCAACCTCTCAATAATCAGCAACTTTCACTACCAGCAGGCAGAGGCTGTGTTCAAAGTTTATTCAATATAAAAAAGTATATATATATATATATATAATATATATATATATATATGACAAAATAAAATCTCTAGATATGATTGTTAAACTATTTTATAAAATGGGTATAAAAAATCCAGAAACCTGATTGGCTGAGGAGCTAGGAACCCAGTGCTGATATACCAGCACAAACACACTGGAAGAAGATCCAGAAACCTCTTCACAATAAAATCAATAGTACCACATATCCCTGACTGCCATCACAAATGTAGCTGTCACCCTTACTCGCTAAAAAACTAAACTAGGCCCTAAAAATAAAACTGTCTTAAATTTAAAAACATAATAATTAAATATTATTTCCCTCATAATCCCTCTTCTTACACACACACACACACACACACACGCACACACACACACACACACACACTCACACACACATAACTTAAAATGAAGTACTACAGTACTTACAGTTTTAATTTCTGTTGTTTCTTTGTGACCATGAAATATCCCCTCCTATCCTCATCTGCTTACTGAGGAAATCTGTGCTGTTTAACCTGCTACAGATAAAACAAAAGCCCTGGTTCAATCTGAGGCCTTCTGTTGTGTGATAGTGGAGGTGAACATTCTGCCAGTAGAACTAAGCAGATATTTGAATTCTTGTATGCCATACAGTACATAGTAAACATCCCATCTCTTGAATGTAAACCCAAAACAAGTATCTTAAATTGCCTTCCTAGATAGTTTGCACTTTAATTTCTTTGCAACCATTCAACAGATTTGCAAGACATTTCACATACATGGTGTCAGGGTAGATCTCTTGATGTGCAAGGTTTGTTTCTGTCAGATGTGCAGGTTCTGAGATCCAGATAGTGAAAAAGTAAAAGAAATTCAATTTTTGCTGTTTTTTGTCATTGTCTAGCACCTAGATGGTTTGAAATTTTGGTCTGAAATTTTAGGGTAGAAAGTGCTTAACCCACAGATGTGCCTTTCACTGGTTTGCTGAAAAATATTAATTTGTTCCAACAGGGAACAGACAGTTAACCTGTCGTTCAAGGAGTGTAACCTCAGCCAAAGGCACGCAAACCACTCAATTAGAGCCACATCTGTGCATCTACTATCTATTGCCAGACTGTAAACATGGGAATTATGGCAGTCACAGGGCATAGATCAAAAGCTAGCTGGTCTGAAAATGAGTTCACCAACAATGAGCATGAAACACCATCAAGAGGAAATACAGTGCTGGAAAACATGCTTTTCAAGATCATAAACCCTATATTCCATGGCAAATTGCAAGTCATCAGTTTCAACAAGTAAACCTAAAATGTTCCACTTTGGTGAGAATTTATTTTTTATTCTGTTGTTATTTTGACTGCCCCAAAAGTAGTGCATCACATAGTTCTAACGATTTATTATTTTGACTATCTAAAACAGTGTAGTTAGGGCTGTTTTCACCTTTTAAGACATTCCTAGTCTTTATTTAACCCTTAGAATTAGAATGCATAGTAATTCTGGACTGATATATCAGTCCACAGCACAGCAAGGGTTAAATAAATGTTGCAAAATTTTATAAATGCAAACTACGTGTTGGTATTTTTCCTAACCATAATCAATTTTATAAGTGAAATAAGACATTCCAGGGTGTTGGTTGTTTTGTGATAACTGCACATAGGTGCAGAAGGATACTCTGCCTTCAGCCTCATGCCTTACCATGCACTTAGGCATGTGGTTATTACAGAACAACCAACACTCTATCGTGTCTTATTGCTTATGTGAAGGGCAATATAATGACCAAAATATAATTTATTACTGTTTGTTTTATGTTTTTGATGCATGTTTTTGTTGGGGGCTATTATAGAACGTTAAAGTCTTTGGGACCAGGAGAATACAGGAAATTGCATGAGGATAAAGCAGAGACTACAGAAGATGTTATAAGCCTATAGATCAGTCATGAATATTAACTAATACTGAAGCTCACCACTGGGCCAGGGTGGTCTAACTGGGTTGCAGACTGTCTCATATCACCACATAAACACTCCAATCCACAGCAGTGGCAATAAACACTACATAAGACAAGTACGCACAGTAATAAATACTCATAACTGTCCTCAAGGCTTTTTTCCCTTGTTTATAGTCTGTTTTACCCCATGCCAAACTGATTCTGCCAAATTACTGAAGCCAAACAGAATTTATGGGCCCCAACTCAGAGCTGAATCAAAGTTGTCTATTGACTACTTTTTGTACCCTTAGCCCATACCTGGGTATACATCAACTAACTAGGCTACTGTCATATTAGGTGGATTACATAAATGAACCAGCTTATCCCACCACTTCCTGTTCCATACTGTCCTTGCTGCAGGCTCATCAGACCTGAGCGGTACTAGGAACAGATGTAGCTGCCAAGAGGATGCCATGTTCACATTTTAAAATATCATCAAGAACACAGATTCCCGAAGTTCAAGTAGAATGACCCTGACTGACCATTCTTCTGCACTGCTTGCAACATTCTTTCAGTGGGTTTCATGGTGTCAGCTGAAAAATTCTCCCATGCTGCTGAGGATCTCTTTAGATTTTAGTGACAGTGGCCTGGTGGGTGGGTGTACTTCCTGAGGAACTGGGTGGTGAGTGTGAGACAAGATTTTTAGGTGCTGTGGAAGGAATTACTGCAGATGGGCAGGAAGGGCAGGCGGTGATATAGTGCAATTGTGCAGGGACTGGGGCATGGCATTAAAATTACCAGGGTGAGAAAATTCGTATCTTGCATTTCTCTTTCCCAGCATCTTTCTGTTTTCAATTTTGACAATTCCTCTTTGATGGTCTCCTCCTCAGTATAGCACTTATCAACACTAGTCAGTGGTGACATCAGACTTTTAAACTCCTATTATTCTCTATCCTCTCATGATTGTGCTTTCTTATGCTCCTCCTCTGATGCTGCTTCCCTAGCTCCTCCACTCATACTTTTCCTCCTGCTCCTCCTCTTATGCTTCTTCTTCCCACTGCCCCTCCTCCTTGTGAAGATCATATGCATTCCCTGTCCCTTGGCCTCCTCTTATACTTTCCCTCCTCCACCTTCTCTGCCACCTCAGTCTCATACTTGTCTGACATGTACACTTCCACATTCACCTCACTGGCACTCTCCATTCGACCTACTTTGGTAATGGTACTATTCACTTTGAAGAATTATCAGGTTAGTAGACCACAGCCTGTCCGTGCTCCTCTTAACAACTGTACTTTTCCCTCTTGTGAGAAGATGTAAGTAGTGTATACAAGATAATTCAGCAGTAGCACTGGGCTATGTGATGGCGCTGCTGGGGACAGGACAGGGTTTGTGTAGTGGTTCAAGGTGAACTGCAATTGTCAACACCCATGCACAGGTGACTGGCAGCTGATGTCTTGTTGTCCATACAAGAAAGGTAGGAGAGGACCCGCATTCCCAGTTCTAGATTAATCATTTCTATCTTGGGTAGGAAACCTAAACTGGAACTGGCAGTGTTTGAAATAGCAAAGTAGTGGGCCTATGGATTGTTCAGTGTGGTCTCATCACTAGGTGCAATGGATGACTGACTGGGAAGGCTGGAGTGAGAGTGGAGCTAATGGATTTCACAGGACTAATGTGCAATGGTGTCTTTGACCATACAATCATGCAACCATTCCTAGTCTTAACATTCCCATGATGATGACTCCCAGTCCCACCTGACCATCTGCTTCTATACCACTACTGGTTGCAGCACCTGTACTTGGAGGAACTGGTATGATAGAACCATTATCTGCATCTTTGCTCCTCAAGCTTACCTTTCTCCTCCTGCTCATTTACTCAAATTTTCTATATGATGGCACGCAACAGAGGATTACATTATAAAGATGCAGTCACCTCTTGATGCAGACATTGATAACTCAAAATAATCTTCAGTGATTTTCAGATACCCCACTTGATCATGCAGTGTGAACAGACCACTGCATGACTTGCAAGTGAGACAGAGTCCAGGAGACCAGTGAGAGCAACACAACTTGGACACACCCTCTCACACACTCTCACCCCACCACACTGGGAGACTCTGAGAAACCTGAGGTATGATTTCTGAAATCCCCAAAATGAACTTACCCAATGTATCTACTCTGGTATGTCTGGACCAGGCTCTGTTACTGAAACTGTTTGACATATGTGTAGCATTTCAGTCTGTTTCATCATAGTGTATGTCCACATCTGGATTAAAATTGGTAAAAGTACTTCAGATGCAAATTGTAGACCAGGTTAAACTTGGTCTGACAATTGTGTCTGGAAACAGTTTTATCTATACTTTGAAAATTGGACATAGCTGTATCAGAGGTTTTAAAACTGGACTGAATGATGCCATAGCTTTGAAAATTGGACACAGAGGAAATGTGCTCTTATGTTCCGATATGTATACAACATAATTCTATATCTAGACACACACAGTAACCACTCCCCATGACTGACACAGCAGCCTACTTCACTTTTCACTGACTGGCTGTTTCACACAGGCAAAAATAAAAATAAAAGCTGATTTATGTGCCTGCACCACCAGCAGGCAGAAAAAAAGTAAAATAAGTTGCTCAAATAAAACCTTCAAAAATCTCTATATTCCTTGTCCCTGACTGTTAAAGTTAGTGCCCTGCTGCAGGGCTGTAGCAATCATACACTGGTCTGGTAACCGCAGTTTGCCAACAGCAAATTCATGCTGTCAAAAACATGTGGCATAAATGTGTGCATGGTCCCAGAGTTGGTTGTCCTCTCCTCTTCTCTCCTTTCCTCTCTCTCTCTGCAGCAGCACATGATCTCACTTGCCTGCCTCCCTTAAACTAAAGTTAACTACTGTTAACCAGTGAATGATCATGCATTATTCTCTGATGATTTATAATGTTTTCTCGTTATAAATTTCTCTTTCTGTAAAAAAGCATGGAGCTCTCAGTAGTCACATCCCTTTCCACCAAGAGAAAACTGGACATTTTCATCAAGGTATGTGCAGTGAAAGGAGTTCTCAATCCCTTGCATTGCTGATTGGCTGCTGAAGGTCATGTGTCTGGCATAAACTTACACATGCTCAGTGTGTGCTCCTAGTAAAATATTGGTACATCATAATGTCAAAGTCAATTTGGACTCCACATTGCTAGTTTTAGAAGTAAAGTTTTCAGCCCTTACACTGATCTCCAACTTGGCATCAAACCACCCTTAATCCAATGTAGTGCTACACATTGTTTCTTATTTTTGTGTGCTTGTAGGAAGCATTTTCACTAAAGTGAGAATAAGCAGCACAGATGGTAGTTTTGTCTCATGCACATCTACCTGTACCAAAGTGCAACACAACTGTGGCAAACAAAGTGTTGCAATTATAACACTTTCATGGATAATTTATGGAAAGTGATTCGGATTAAAAAAAGAAAAAGACTGCTTTATGGATTGTGGATGGAGAACACTTGAAAATAATTGTGCACCATGAAAAGAAAGCAATGGACTACACAATAACCCAGAATAACCAGAAAATGAAAAAAATAGTTGTTATCCAGAAAGATTCTGGTGCAAAATACTTTACTAGTACAGATCTGGCAGTGCAAATCATACTTTACAGCAGTCGCTCTCTCACCACTACTGCAGGTTCAGTGCCTGCTAAAATGTCATGCCTGTTGCATATCACAGTGCTTCAGCAGCTCTCATGAAGTGCCATAATATGTGACAGGTGTGGAAACAATAGCTAAGGCTGTGATCTGCAACGTTTGGGAGAGCAAGACTGCTGGGAGGTGTTAGTTGCAAAGCTGGATTTACAGTAATAAAAAATATTTTGGACCATGATCTCTCTGGGTAAGTGATAATTTTAATTAACTGGGTTAGTACTGTGGCCCTCTCTATATCCTCCCTTGCTATAGTGAATCTTGGCTAGAGAGTATGGAACACCATTGCTTTTCAGTCACTTGCTAATGTGCTGTGCATTATGTGGCTGCTAATGCAGACTGCAAAAAAATCTGCATTTGCTTTGCTTGCCATCCTCTATGCTTATGTCCTGTGCTGCTTCTTGCCAAAAAACAGCAAAGAAAACAAGCTGCAGTATTGGCAGAATCCAAATTAACTGCTGGAGTGGCTTGATGCGAGAAAAAGAGAACGTGATAGTGGGGTGGGAGACAGCAAACAGCAAAATGAGAAAACAGCAAAAAAGCAGGGAAGGGAAGGAAGGGAGGGAAAGGACAACAATAATTTGCTAACTGGTAGATCACTGGGGTATGGGCAGAAAAGAGCAGGACAGTAAGCTGCAGAGTTTTGCTACGATCTGAAGTGAATGGAGGCTGCAGAGAAAAACAAACTCTGGCCAGAGCTGGCGTGGCTGCAGTCATGCTCACTGAACTCATGATGGAACAGTCTGCCATGCCAAAGATAGCCGCTGATGCTCAGTCTGCATGTGGCGAAGTCTCACATACGCAACTGCTCGCTAATGTGCACTGAGCAATGACAGACACCTTGAGCATGGTGGGCCACAGCAGGCAACAGCAACAAAAATAATGTGCCCATAAGGAGTGGAGTGAGGTGGTGTTTTGGAGTTGCAGAATGATCGTACTGCAACTCAAAATTGTTCTTCAGTGCCAATCCGGTGGCTCATTTTAGAGCTCTTGCAGGATGACTGTAGGTTCCACCCACTGCATCCATAAAAATAAGGCTTCCACAAACACTGAGTTGGGCTCTTCTGTGTGACTCTGACTTGAGAGTCAGAGAACTCTGGATAGTGTTTTTAACTTTAATAAAGTAAACCACTTTTAATATTTTTATACAATTAAATATTTATAATCAGCTACTATGTCTTTCTGTCATTTGTGAGATTGCACTTCCATTTGCTCACATTCAGTTTAATGCATTTCCACCTATAGTGAACCTCCTGCTATGACAAACAAAATGGGTGGCTCTGGACATGTTCATTATAGCAAGACCACTGTATGTAGCATCTTGCTTTCTTTTCAGGATAATCTGAAAGTGATGGATGCCAAAGCTTGCAGCACTTCTTATGGGGCAGGGGACAGGGTTTTCTAGACCATAAGACCCTTGCAATTTCTGGTCAGAGTGAGTGGATATTGCGACATTTGAGTGGTCTTTTCCTATCCCTGTTTTCTCTGCTATGATGCAGCTGGGCTATTTTGTTAACTTTTCAAGGGTGGATTAGTACCATTGGCTCTGAACAGGAGACCGCTGTAGAAAAATCTGTGTTTTTATGCAAGGCCTCCTCTGCACAAACAGCTTCCCTAACTTTCTCCAATTATAGACAACAGTCCCCACAAACTATGGAAACTTTGTGTATGAAACTGGAAATGTTTCATATAAACAATAAAGAAATTCTTTAACAAAAAGAATATTGGGGTTGGATGTAATCACAAGCATAGTCTCCTGGTAACTGTATAAATGTGTGTGTGTGGGGGGAGATAGAGGAAAGTTTTGTATTTACGCCTTTCCAACTTATTTGTGTCTACTCTCTCCTCAGTAAAAAATGGAATGCTTTGCTTTCATTTAATTTTGGAATGCATTTATCACTGACACAATTTGAAAGTTTTTTGTTTAGTGTTTACAATTAATAGGAAACACAGCACATAATTATGTTTATGTACAACATAGTACTCATATGCTTTGAAATGAATTGCCTTATGATATATTTTAATCCATCCTCAGTTGTAAACTTATGGTTCTAATTGTAATCAGTAGATCAAAATCAAAATCAAAATCTTCCTCCTTTCCAGAAGCAATCACTACTAAGGCCACATAGACCTGGAAACTCTGAGCACTGCTGTTATCTCACATTTTAACTGGATTAGTTGAACTGAAATCCAAACTCACATGTGATGTTTTGGATTTAGATTGTGCTGGAGAAAGAGCTATATGGCATGCTTGTTGGGATGCTCACATAAGAGGCCAAGGATTGAATGGGCATGGAGTTTGCATACCACCTCAAACTAATAGAGCTGGTACCTATGTGACAGGCACATTGGCAAAGACATGTGGAGAAGCTTGCACTGCAGCTGCCTCTACTGTAGCAGTCATATGGATCAACAGAAGTCTTTTGTCTCCAGTGCTGTCAATCTGACACCTTTCATGAACACAAAATTCAAAAACAATTGAAGAAACAGATCGAAACTTACAGCCTCTAAATCCAACAGGAGTAAAGATACAAGATTTTTTACATTCAGATATTTCCCATCTATAATAAAGTGTGCGTGTGTGTGTGTGTGTGTGTGTGTGTGTAATTTCATGTTAGTGTTAACCACTGCAACAGCAATTATTATTTTACAGATATTGCACCACCTACAAAAACTACTAAACATAAGTGAGTAGCCAGTTGTTTCATATGCACCTTAAGCGTAACTATGAGGTACTTGCATAGTATTAATGATAATAGTGAAAACATAAGTGTTAATGATCTCTATGTAACATAAACATGTAGAAAAATATTGAAATTTGAACAAAAGTCTTTTTTTTTTTTTTTCAAAAAATGATTACACATTGCAGATCTCTTTTATTCACACTGGGAAATCTGTATGGTACTCTGAAAACCTATATAACATGTAAATTATCATTCTAACCCTTTGTCTATATTATATACAATGTGACAGTTTTGCAAATTCGACTGTGTTGATTACATGGCTTGGGATGTTCACTTTGATATTCACAGTGTGCAAATTGGAGTGTCGTTTTATAAAGCAGTTTCATATGAGGATGAAAATCAGAGATGAACATATAATTATACATTGCATACATTTGATTTTAGGTCCTCAATTTAAAGTTTGACATTGGCATTCCCACAGTCTATACACTCCACGCATAGAAGATCCAGAGATTATTTCTAATGAAATTAGCAGCAAACTAAAAGAACGATAGGTTCATATTTCTGTTCTAAAACATCTTTTAAAATGTGTGGAATGTGCTGCAGAACAAATTACCATCTCATTTTGTTCATTTGTTTAACAAACCGTGGATAAATAATAAAGCCATTTTAAGAAGTCAACAGACTGCAACAAGGATGAGTCAAAAAATATAACATGCTCTAAAGCTATAGCTATACAAATGGTAACTTCTTTTGTTTCAGTTCTATTCAATAGCTAATGAACAATAATCGCTGAATCAAGGGTAATGATTTTAATTATCTGACTAACTCAAATATTCAATAACTTTTCTTGTTATTGTGGTAATAATAGCTAATGTTTCCATGTTTTAATTAGCATAAATAAAAGCTTTTATTACAAACCCATTGCAGTGACTGTGCTTAATTCTGTTAAGGCAGACTAGAGATGCAGTTCCTAGCAGCAGAAAGTTGGAAGGCCTGTATGGTGCTAAAACTGATGTGCAATTACTTTCTTTTCAATTAATACAAAGAACAATAGGCACCAATTTAGGACACTGTTTAGAAATTCACCTGTTGTATACTAGATATAGTATAGCTTAACATTTAAAAACATCAGAGGTCCTACTGTCAGTTACAAGGGGTATCACAAAGTGGTAGCAATGACCACTTATTGACACTGTTGAACTTGTGACATGGGCCTCAGCCATTCCTGTGGTGCCCATTCCAAGAAAGTAGTGGGGTTGCATGCCCAAAGGTATGAGTGACCCTGGCAAACCACATTGTAAACATTTGCAATACAGGTGGCTGTGCAGTCAGGAGTGGCTAAATTTAAGGATGACTTTGGTTGATGCCACACTCCCCACATTTGCATGTGGTGTATGTACACCTTTTCCCACAGTATCCTCTAGGTGTGGAATGGAAAAATGGAAACACTCCCACCAAGCAGGATGAATTATGGCCTACTGCAGGCCCAGCACCAGCAACCTGGATTTGCAGAATCTGGATTTGCACTGTGGAAGAGGGAGCTCCACCAGCAGTCATGGGGAGTAAGCCATGAGGAGCTGAAGTGATGATTATGTCCTGAAGAAACTGGCTGATGGAATTGGGCAGGCTGGCAGGAAGGTGGCCTGGATGGAGACAAAGAGGCATAACTGCATCTACAAAAATAAAGCTGTGACCAGGAAAGTGAGCGTGATATGGAAGGGATAACTGCAACATGCAGTAGTCAGAGCATGTAACAAGGGACCCAGTGCTATTGGGCAGAGGGTCGCCTAAATGCTAGGGAGTGTTTTTGAGCAGGGTGGTGGGTGGAAGATCCACAAGACATCTGAAATGTGACCATTGAACATAGAAAAGTCAGACTAAAAATGCCCTAGAAATGGACCTAAAGGCAAAGGGGTCATGTTGGGAGACATTTCTTGGTGACACTGCCCTCCCACAACCTCACAACATGGTATACAGATGTCTGACATCTGGATCTTATAGCTGATACAATGTGCTGATATTCAAGGGATGGAGTCTTGCCTCAGGCTCTGTGTGATGAACCCTCATCCTTCTCAAATGACATACTGGGAGCCAGTGACTAAACTGGGATTTCAGCCAGTATCTCTTGCTGCACAGTTATATGTTCCAGCTTCAGAACCTGCACCTTGAAGAGATTTTACTGAGAAGACACTGTAGTGTGTAGGTTGATGTTGCTGGGTAAGGAAAGCCATGCACTCAAAATGTTGTTCTGCTGTAGTAATGATGTTATTCATAGGATTCATAGCTTTCATAGGTCAGTTTTCAAGTCTATAGCTTGCACCAAGAGGACTTGTCATTTTCAGTGGATAGGTTTCTTTCTTAAGCACACATCTATTTTGTTTTAGAATGCTGTTATCGTATCGCTTCTACTATATCATTTGGTAAGCTATTCCAGGGGTCACCATCCACTGATTAAACCATGACCCTCTCCTATTTGACTTATACAATTCTCTTTTAACTGGTATCTGTGTGTTCTTGTTGTTTTATTGTTTACTTTTGTTTCCAGTTCTAGACATTTTCATAAGTCTCTATTTTTATAAGCCCCATAGACTAGGCAGAGATCCTTTCTCTGTCTCGGAACTCAAGACTGTATAATCTCAGTTCCTGTAGTCTTTCCTCATAAGTCAGATGTTTAAGTCTGGTCATTTTTTAGTGGCTCTTTCAGAACTTGCTGTATACATCTTATGTCTCTTTTTATGGGATGGGCTCCAGAACTGGGTACTGGACTCCATGAGAGGTCTCACCAATGAGCTGTACAGTGTCTTGAGTACACTGCAATCCCTAGTTTGATGTTTCTTAAAAGGCAGCTTAACATTTTGTTTGCTTGTTTTGTCACCTCTATACTTTGTTGTTTGAACTTCAGGTTGTTTGTGACAAATACCCTAGATCTCTTTCTCCATTGGATGTTTTCAGTTTATTGTTATTTAGGGAATATCTGGCAAGTTTGTGTTTTCCAAAATGCATAATACAGCATTTGTTTGTGCTGAATTTAATTTTATTTTCTTTTGCCCACCTATCAATTTCATTTAGGTCAATCTGGAGATTTATGATATCCTGTTCACTACTGGTAATGGCCCAATTTTGCTATCATCAGCGAACTTTGTCATCCGTGAGTTTTGGATGTCTGGAGTGTTGTAATAAGTATATTGAATAGTGCTGGCCCCAGAACTGAGCCTTGGGGCACCCACTAGTCACCTCTCCCACTCAGACATATATCCCTGGATACATACACACTGGTTCCTGTTTGTTAGCCATGATGCTGTCCAACTGACTATAGTTGAATCTACCTCAAAATCTTTCAGTCCTTCAATGAGTCACATATGAGGCACTAAGTCAGAGACAGAAAAAGGGAGATATTGTTGATAGGGGACCAGAATATGCCATGAGTTAACTGGAGCACATTTGCCACAGCCACATCCAAGTGCAGGGTCATTCTCAATGCTCTACAGGGGCATGCCTCAGACAGCTAGTGTTGGGACCCACTCAGGAGGGAGAAATCTTAGACCTGGTTCTCAAGCAGGGACAGAGAGAGAGAGGATCACAGATTTAGAAGTGGGCAGCCATCTGGGAACAAGCAACCACCAACAGTGTAGTTCACAATACACAGCTGTAGAGTCAAACCAAACAAAAGCAAGGGTACTGGACTTTAGGAGGGCTGACTTTGGCAAAATGAGTGAGTGACTAAGGAATGCACAAGCAAATGGGCAGGAAGGAGGGTGGAAGAACAATGGGACAAATCAAAACTGCCATCACAGAGGCAACAAGCCTTTGTGTGAAACAAATAAACAAAGCAAAACAAAGTAAAAAACACTATGGTTCTCAAAACAGGTGGTGGGAAGGTTAGGGAGAAAAGATAGCATTTAGGAAGTATAAGGAATCACAGATGGAGCAGGACAGAGAACTGTATCAGTTAAAGCAGAAGGAAGCGGGAAGGCAGTCAGAATACAAAGGCCCAAACTGAGGAAAGATAGTCAACTCAGTTAAGAAGGATAAAACCTTTTACAGGTACATTAGAAACAAAAGAAAGACCAAGGAGGGATAGTGAGGCTTAATATAGGGAGGGAGGTGGGCAGAGGTGACAGTGAAAAGGCTGAGATACTGAACAAATACTTTTGCTCAGTATTCACAAAAAGAAGAAGAGGAGATACCTAAACCAAACAATAGAAGCAATCTGGATGGGGGGGTCAATACCAGTCCATTCACAGAAGAAAAGGTGCTGAAAGAACTCCTAAAACTCAAGGTGGACAAAGCAATGGGACTTGACAGAATTCACCCCAGAATTCTAAAAGAACTAAGGGAGACCTAGTGACACCACTGACTACCCTTTTAACAAATCATGGGAGGATGGTGTGGTACCTGAGAAATGGAGATGGGTGGATGTGATTCCCCTTCACAAAAGTGGGAGCAAGGCAGAGGCAGGAAACTACAGACCTTTAGTTTGACCCCAGTGGTAGGGAAAAATGTTGGAATCACTTCTGAAAGAAAGAATTGTTGAATACCTAGAGAGGCCAGTGGGCTACAGGACCCAAGGTAGCATGGATTCACAGCAGGAAGGTCATGTCAGATGAATCTAATAGATTTCTTTTACTGGGTGACCAAAGTAGTAGACCAGGGAGGGGCTGTGGATATGGTCCACCTAGACTTTAACAAGGCATTTGTCACAGTCCCACACAAAGATTAATAAACAAGTTAGCCAGCCTGGGAGTGGGTCCCAGGGTGGTAATAATATAATTGTCTGGACAACAGGATGCAGAGGGTAATAGTAAATGGAGTACACTCTGAAGAAAGGGGGTTACTAGTGGGGCACTGCAGGGTTCAGTACTGGGACCAGTCCTCTTTAATGTCTTTATAGGTGACATTGTGAGGGTCTGAAGGACAAGTATGCCTCTTTGAAGACGACACAAAGATCTGCAACAAGGTTGATACACAAGGGCAGGTGTGGAAAGGACGAGAAGGACTTGGCAAGGTTGAAGGAGTAGTCAAAAGTATGGCAGCTTAGATTCAATGCAAAGAAGTGCAAAGTAATACACTTGGGAAACAAAATCCAGTGGAAGAGTACACATGTGGGCGGTATTAACAACAACAAAATTGAAAGGGACTTGGAGTAGTCATATCAGATGACCTTAAGGTAGGCAAGCAATGTGAGAAGGCAGTAAGGAGGACTGGGGTAATACTGTGATGTATAGGAGAGGCATCACCAGTAGAAAGCAGAAAGTTGTTATCCTCTTACACACAGTCAGTGAGACCCCATCTGGAGTACTGAGTGAAGTTCTGGAGACCCCATCTCTGTGGACATATACAGGATGGAGGCAGTCAGAGGAGGGCAACTAAAATGGTGCAAGGTCTGTGCCAGAAGCCATATGAAGAGAGACTAAAAGAGCTTAATATGTATTCCCTTGAGGAAAGGAAGGAGAGAGGGACATGACTGAAACTTTCAAGTACCTCAAGGGAATCACAAAAGTCCAAGAGGGCAGCATCTTTCAGAAAAAGTGATGTGCAAGAACAAAAAGGGCACAATTTGAAGATAGAGGGGATGGCCTAGGGGCAATGTGAGGAAGTATTTTTTCACAGAAAAGGTGGTGGACACATGGAACAGCCTTTCTGAGGGTGTGGGGTCAAAATCAGTGGGGGAATTCAATAATGCATGGGACAGACATAAGGCAATTATAATGCGGGTAGGAGGAAGTAGGCTGTTGGTTAACTAGGATCTGCAGCTTATCCTATAGGTAGGGAAATGGGCAGACTAGGTGGGCCAAGCGGTCCTTATCTGCCATCAAAGTCTATGTTTTACATAAGTAAGATCCTTGGAAAAATCCAGGTAAATAATATCCACTGCTAATCCATCCTCTAATGCCCTTCTGACCTGTTCATAGAATTGTATTAGGCTTGTCTGGCACAATCTCCCAAGGGTAAAGCTCATGCTGTGTTAAATCCACCTGTCCTTTTATCACCAAGTGCCTGTTCAGGTATTCCTTAATATAATCTTCCATAATTTTACTCAATATACACATCTTATGGGTTGATAGTTCTGACAGTCCGTTCTTATACTCTTTTGAAGATTGGTATCACATTTGTTTTTTCCAGTCACTAGGTGCTTCTCCTTTTCAAAAGATTATTTAAACAGCATTCATGTGGAACCTGCCATTTCCATAGCTAATTCCTTCAATATTTTCAGGTGTAATCTGCCCAGTCCTGGTGACTTATCCACTGTTAGTTCTTTTACTTTTTTATAAGGCTAATTTCATCAAATTTGATATTTTCAATTTGGGTTGAATTTGTTGTTAATATCTTATTTCTTTTGGCCACTTTGGGTTGTTGAACACCAAGAAAGTGTTTGTTAAACTTTTCTGCCATCATTTTTTCTTCAGTTATTACAGTATCTCCTTCTTTTAATGGTGCTATCTTATTTATACCCCTTTTGGTTACTGATGTAGTTAAAAGGCTTTCTGTTGTCTCTAGTTTTGTTCACTATTCTTAATTCTTCATGTATTTTAGCTGCTTTTAAAGCGTTTTTACATTCATTTGCTGTATGTTTAAATTTATTCCAATTTTGAGGTGAAGGATTTTCTTCACTACAGCAGAATATTTTTTGTTCTGCTGTACTAGCTATATCACAATACATTCATCCTGATCATTCCTGTTATTGCCCATGCGCTAGAGTGAAGTGCACAGGCAGTAGCTTTTTAAAACAATTCAAAGTGAAAGTAATATTTTTTAAAGAAGACAGAAGGAGTGGAAGAGAGAGACAGTAGTACCAGCTGCTAAATGATTGGCACAGTCAGGGGTGGTGGGGTGGAGGGCAGCAAGCATGATTGTCATCCAGCTGGGCAACAAATTTACAAGTACCACACAACAGTAAATAAGGGTATGTGAATCAAGAGTGTATTAGGAGGTATTGCCTCATTCATTTAAGATTACTACTTAAACTAAAGTCATTTTAATGTTTCTTTAACCCATACACTATATAAAATAATGTAGGAAATCCTTACACAAGGTTATTTTCCCACCTTGTCATTACTATGATGATAGGGACCTCTCAAGCTTCACTCTCAAGGTCACTGTGACATCACTGCAACTGGTCAGTGGGAAAACAGCCATGTTGGGTATGCTTTCCCATACATTATTCCATATGTTGCAGATGAGAAGTCCTCGAGCAGTGGAGACCTACAGATTTCACTCCTCAATATTTCCACAGAAACATCCTAAACATCCTGTGAATTCTTCAGAAGCTTTAGAAAGAAATGGATAAATACTGACCCCAGTCAGCAAATTACCACTGCAATTTGCAAATCTTTGTTGAAAATCAATCAGTGTTCAATTCTGGCTAAATGTTGCTGAAGTAAAGTGATAAAGTGATGGTGCAGTGTGTTATTTTGTCTTGCTTGTTAACTGTAAAAGGAAGGCAAATGTTTAGAGCAACCAGGACTGAAAGGAGCACATTGCAAAATCTGAATGAAAATACAGTGAACCAGATGAAGATGTAAAACTGGTAAACCAATGTGTCACATGCCTTAGTCAGTTACTTTATACTCCATTAAAGGGCTAGTGTACTGCCTGAAATTAATAGTAATTTGCGTGGAGCAGCACTGTTTGAGAGTCTAAAGTCAGTTCTGTTCCTCCCACTACATCATCAGAAATGTGATCAAACACATTGTGGCACCACAACCCTTGCAGCTTGAGCAGTGACTTTCACAAGTTACCAATCAAAATGCGAAATTGTGACATCACTAGTAACCAAGAAGAGCCAATCCCTGCTGCTTCACATGAAAGAGAATAATTTGACAGGGAAAATGGTTCTCCTTGGTTACTAGTGATGTCACAGTCAGTGTGGTCTTAGTGTTGATGACATAGTGGGAGGAACAGAACTGACTTTTTTATTCTCCAGACAGAGTGCTGCTCCACATATCACCCGAGTACTACCAGGTGGAAAATCTTCTAATTAGAAACAGAAAAGAAAATAATACTTCAGATATAAAAGTGATAGTGGATTACATATGAAATTTACTATTAATTTCAGGCAGTACACTAGCTCTTTAAAACATAACTCCCCATTCATGTTACCCTTCATTTTTTTATATTTTTTATGCATGAAATTTAGTGTTCATGAAAGGTGCTGGGCTGACAGCACAGAAACTGAAGCACTCTGTTATGATCCATGATTTTAACTGATATCCAGCAAGTACTGGATCACTCTACAGAGTTGACTAGAGATACAAGTTCTTGCAGGCAGAAGATGGTGGCCAGTCATGGAGGTAAATGGTGGGTATATACCGGTCACCCTCATCAAGACTGGGCTGGACTGGGTGGGCAAGGAGGGTTCCATTGGTCTCCAGGTAGGTTATTGTTTAGATGGTGGGGCACCAGATACTTGGTGAGGAAGGTGGTCACCTGAACTACCAGGGAAGAGACTGACATTTAGAACTAGCACTGGGATTGGGTGGGGGCACTGCTAGACTGCCAGAGATAATTTTTTATTCAATACTGGCATTAGGATTGTGGCAGGAAGGGCAACCTTGTTTTTTGTTTTCAGGTTTTATTAATGAGGCACCAGCGATGACTGCTTTGATTGTGATTTATACATCAGTGTGTACAATGGTGAAGACAGGAGGCCAGATTTTCAAATGCTTCTCAAATGCCACACCCTAGATATGCCAAACATATGGTGTATGGGGCTTGTGGCATTCTCTTGCTGGTGATCAGGATTTTCTATCCCATGTGCCAAGTGCCAAAAGTTAGATTATTTTTTCTGGTCTAGCTTGTGGCAATCCGGATTACCCTTTTATGGGGCTTGTGCCAAATATTTGGCACAAGCTTCAATAAATCAGGTAAAGTGTTGCAACTGCATCTGACCTACTAAAATTGGGCACAGTTGCAGCAAATGTGGTTGGTGCAGCTGTGCCAAATAGGGTTTGATGTAAAGCTTGACACAAGCCCTGCATCACCCTTTGGAAATCAGTCCCAGGGTTTTGAAAACAATAAACAGCACTATGTAAGCAGTCTGTAAGCATTTCCAAATCCATCTGAATATACTACTGCTTGTATGCATGTGGGCACCCCTGATTCGCATGCATGCCTGGTAACTATAGCGCACACACACTAACAATTTAGAACCACATTCACTGTGCCTTTAAATATGCCACTGAGCATACTACCTCAAAGTCCAGCATGCAATTCACAATTAGTATGGCTCTAACTGTTTAAATATCTGGGCTGAAATGTTCTACAGCATTTTGTTAAAGTGTGCCACAGGTAAATCATGGGGCAGCTCTTTTAAAACTATGATACTAAATAAGGTTATACTAAAGGGAGTGCATCTTGAGCCAGATTTTCAAACCTGAAAAATTGTGCACATGCAGCAAAAAAGCTGAGTAAGGAAGAATTACCTTCCACAACCCCAGTTTTGCCACATGCCCACAGTTTTTGAATACAGTTCCATTTTTGCAAAATGTTCCTCATTTTATAGTAGTTTGCACAAATTTGGTCTGTAACGTTACTATGGCTGACATTATGAGGTGCATCATCTGTGCAAAAATGGGTAAACATGCTGTTTGTACACCAAAACAAAATACTTAACATAGCATTTTGTCAGTAGGAGGATTTTCCCCACATTTGTGTACTGTGCAAGGAGACTTGGTCTCTGTGCTATGTCAGGTCCTTTGCAAATCTTCTTAAGTTTTTGAATGGGCAAAGGATCAAACACAGAAACCCATACAAGCAATTAGATTATAATCTGGTGCAATGCCTGACCTGTTCCTTTACTGTATGAATTTTGTTACTGCTTTGTGGACTTGAGAAAACACATATTATTCCAAACTGTTACTTGGCTATATTCCTCTAGAAGAGAGTGTCACATGTATGCTTTTAACTTTTAAGTAATCGTAAATTTGCCATAATACTTGAGTGTCTCCATTTTGAAACCATAATTTTAAAGTTCTATACAGTTCTTGCTAGGCACTGTTTTTCACTCATTACTTAATTAAAGCTCCTTCTTGATGGATGTATTATAAACTTAAAGTTTGAACAGTTCACATCCACACCACTTAAAGTACCGTTGTTAATGGGCTGTAGAAGCTTTCCTTTTAATAATGTCAGAGTTCAAAGCACCTTGATAATTAGGGCTGCATCATTCACCACTGAGGTAACACTTACTAGTGATAATGGGTATTAGAAGCCTTGATTTGAGACATGTTTCAGTGTTCTCGTCCAGTTGCTTGGGTCAGCAGGAGATATTTGTCCATAGAAACATGATGGTTGCTATGTGGTGGCCAAGGTAGAGGCATCCTTGTTAACCACTTTATTGCTGTTACTGCTGCTCCTACTGTTGCATTCATTAAGAAATGATTACATTATCCAACGTGGTGAGCGGGGATTAATGCTCCTGCACAACATACCAAGGAATAGACCTATTATATAAACCTTTGACTGTATAATATACTTCACTAGTAAGCTGTGTCTCACAATACAGGCAGATGATATACAACTTTCTAGACATTCCAGTTTACACATTGTATCTGATGTGATATTTTCCAATTTTCTCTAAAAAGGCAATGTGCAATGTCCAACAATTCCATCCACAAGCGGCTTTGGTGTCCAGTATTACCCACTGGTGCAGTCAACTGCTACCATATCTGTGGGCATTATCTGGCAATAAGCAAATTCCTGTTGTAGATGGAATTATTGTTTGATTGCAGAATTGTTTTCATTACAGCTCTTTATTGTTTTTTATCACATACAGCATCCTCAGCTATCTGCAATGATTTCAAATCAATTTCCATTTTCCACATTCCTATCTCAGAAATAATTGCAGTCCCCAGCTCAGATCACTAATTATTATTTTAACTTATTTTTGAGACCAGTGTCTCCTCCAGCTCTGCATATCATCTTAGAAATGTTCTCTGTTCCAGTTTTGTTTTATTAAGAAACTAAATAAGGGCCATATAGTTTATGTGAAGGTCCTGCTTAAAGCAATGCACAGAGCAGTGAAATCTTGCAACTTCGTGCATGAGGCAACAGAAGATGTATTGGAAACTGCACCCCAGTGCTCTGGACAGTGCTTACAGGGTTGAGAGTTCAGATATACATCCATGTGACTGTTGTGCAAAGCAAAGCCCTAATCCTTATATACACACAAACCAAAGATGTGACCACATGTACTAAGCACCCTCTACACTGGGCAAGCTGGACACTTTAGAAGGCACGCACACCTGTTAGTACTGGGGCACTGAACAGCAATTTTCACACATAAAATGCTAATGACCCAACTCAACATGCACAGTGCTACTGCATCCTTACCATATCACTACCTGACAATCTACATTTCATTAAGGCACACTGCTCCATACAGTGGATGGAGGCTGCAGATTACTGAGGAGCTATCTAGTTCCACACATGGGAAAGGTGGGACATGAAGCTGCAGTCCACTTTCTTAATGCTGAAATAAATATATGCCTGTGTTTAAGAGTCAGTATGTCATCTGTAATGTGCTTGCTACAACAGTGCAGCGTTATTCTGCATTATATTTCAGTCCATGGAGTACAAATCAAAAGTATAACTACATCCTCTCCCTTTACCCATGTAAAACGACCTTGGTTTCAAATGTCCCCACTCCTGGTAACACTAGTAACCTAATCACTGTCCTGTAACAGTGGTTATCACAAACCCTACATTCACTTCCTTGGCTGACTGCTATTTGACTCATGCAAGCACTATATCAATATACCAACAGGTGTATTAATATCGCGAGTTGTGGGATGACCCTGAAAATTAAGAAGTTACATAATTTTTCAGAGACATTTTGCAAGCATTTTATTAATAGCCATGCTGGTATATCGTTATAGTGTTTGTATGAGTCAGAATGCAGCTGGATGAGGTGGTGAGGCAGAATTTGTGGTGGCCACCATTGTGGGACTAGGATAGGGACTGGGTTGCTCCATGGGATGTCAGTGTACACCAGGATTATTTTATATGAGAATGAGGAGTGGGAAGAGGTTTATGCATGATTCAGCTGTTTGACTGCTGTTAGAACAGGCTTTTCATGAGTGGAAAATGGTGCCATGCAAACAGACAGTGAGCACACCCACTGGGCTTCTTCCAAAATACCACTGTGCAATGTGTGAACTCGCTCCTTTCATTTGCATGTGTCTGGGAACCCCCCTTTGTGCTGGTGTGCAAACTGCCATGTGCTGTGCATACAGAAACTTGAAATATGGCAACTGGGGTGCTATGTTCATCTCTAGCACTCAAAGCCCTGTTTGTGGGCAGAAATACACTTTGCTCTGTGCAAAGTGTTCCAATCATAGGTCCCAAATGAAGTACCTCTTTTTGATGAACCACACCTCTAGTATTAATTGTCATTCATAAAAGGTCCCGAAATGTTCCATGCTAATTGGCTGCTAGCATTCTGACAGACTTACATTAATCTGTTACACTGTCATGTACGCCCTGATCCACTATTGTGCATGATTTCTTCCGTCAGCATTCCATTCTCTGTGTTGAGTGACTGAAATTATGCATTCTGATTCTGAAATAGCAATCGTAAACAGTTGGTGGATAAATTATTTTATTAAAATTCTCCTTTTCAGTCAGTGAGGAAAATATTCAAAAGGTACACTTTTAACACTTTCATTTGAAATAAGTATTTTATAATAGTAATATGGCACAACCAGGAGTTAAGTAAGCAATCAACCCCTTGAGGCAATATAGATCTCAGCTGCACCTCATGCCACAATATACCCCATGGGGTGATTAAAAGACTGTAAATCTAACCCCTGGTCATGCCTTATTGCTTAAAGATACATAGATACTGATGGCTGATAATGACCTTTGGCTCACCTAATCTGCTTAATTGCATGTAATTTTGCCTCTTCAAGCTTCTCTTGAACTGGGCTGTCCCTTTGCCCAACTGCTAGGATCCCTGATGCCTATCCCATGTGTTCTTGACTCCTGTAATCATTTCAGCCCCCACCTCCTCTGGCAGGGCATTCCACTTGTCCATCATCCTTTTCATGAAGAAATACCTTCTCTTGTTACCTCTGAACCTCCCTCCTCCAATTTCATCCCATGACCCTTAGTTCTGAAACATCTGTTCCTCTGAAAATAGTGTTTTCCTGCACCTTAATCTTCCCGAAAGGTACTTGTATGTCTCTATCCATACCACCCCAGGAGTACATATTCAAGTCCTTCAGATTGTCCTTGTAGGATTTGTGATGCAAACCCTGTATATCATCTTTGTTGCCTTCCTCTGAACTGTTGCCACCCTGTCTATATCCTTTCATAGGTAAGGCCTCCAGAACTGGACACTGTACTCCAGGTGTGGCCTCACTAATGTCTTGTACATTGGAATTATAACCTCCCTTTGCTGCTGGTGATGCTCCTGCCTATGCATCCCAGCATCTCTTCTTTACCCACGCCTTGGCATGACTCCCAATCATTAGATCATCAAAGATGATAACCCTAGATCTCTTTCCTGCTGGAGCATACCTATCCCCCAGAAAATATGTTGTTCAAGGGTTTTGTGCCCCATGTGCATTTCTGCACTTTTTGCATTAAATCTCAACTGCCAAACCCTTGACCATTCCTCAAGCTTCTGCAGGCCTCTCCTCATTACATTCACTCCCTCCGCATGCCCACTCTGTTACAGAGTTTTGTGTCATCAGCAAACAGGGAAATTCTCCCTTCTATGTTACCTGTAATGCCACTGATGAAGATGTTGAAGAGGACTAGACCCAGCACTGATCCCTGTGGCACTCCACTTGTCACACCTCCCTCTGCAGAGTGACAGCCATTTACCAACACACTCTGTGTCCTACCATCCAGCCAATTCCCAACCCACCACACTACTGTCCTACCCACATCCATAATGCCAAACTTATTTAACAGCCACCTATGGGGCACAGTGTCAAAAGCCTTATTGAAATTCATATGGGCCACTTCCACTGCCCTTCCAATCCACCTCCCTTGTCTCCCAGATGAAAAATTCAATGAGGCTAGTCTGGCATGACCTCCCCCAGTAAAACAATGCTGCCTTGGGTCCTGTAGACCCGTGGCCACAAGGTGTTCCACTAGTCTCTCCTTCAGTAGTGCTTCCATAATCTTCCCCACTATTGAGATGAGGCTGACCAGTCTGTAGTTTCCTGCTTCCTCTCTGTTCCTGCTCTTGTATAAGGGGACTACATCAGCTGTTCTCCAGTCTCTTGGCACCTCACCTGTTTCCAGTGACCAGCTAAACAGGGTTACCAAAGTTTCAGCCAACAGTTCTCTGAGCTCCCTCAGCACCCAGGGGTGCACCCCATCTGTGTCCATAGCTTTATCGACTCTTATTCTTTCCAGTTCCTTTAGGACCCTTTCCCATGGAAAGGGACGTATATCTATTTCTGTGCCCTTTCTTCCCTTTGTACTCCCTTCTGGCCTGCTACCCACCCTTTCTACTGTAAAGACTGAGTAGAAATATATTTTCAGTATGTCTGCTTTACTGTTGTCATCCTCAATATGGAAGCACCACTTGTGCTTGACACAAAATTCCCGATGTCCTGCAGTGGCCAGGCAATGCAGAGCACGGTATTGTGCCATCCCAAAGACAGTGACTGTCGCTGTAATGGTCTGTTTTGGGTTTCGCTGTTGGGGTGTCACGCTAGAGTGGGCCACTGCCCCAAAACTACTCTCACCCTCACCCTTTAGCCTCACTATCCCTCCTTTGCCTTACTTTTTTCACTTATGTACCTGTAAAGGTTTTGTCCCTTCTAACCACTGTTTTTGCAATGTGCTCCTTTGTCTGAGCTTTGGCTTCCCTTACTGACCTCCTGCTTCCCTTTGCTTCTCCTGGTACTTCTTTCTCCCCTTCTGCCTGTGTCTTTTGAATGGCTTGAATGCAATCCTTTAGCTTTCACTTTCTCTGCTACCTCCTTGGAATACCATAAGGGTTTCCTCTTCCTTTCCCTTTGCTAACCTGCTTAACACATAATTGTGTTGCTCTTGCTATCCCTGTTTTAAATACTGCCCACTGGTCCTCCACCCTAATTCCTTCCCCATTCCAGCTAGCGTGTCTTCCAAGTATTCCCCATTCTCCCAAAAATCTGCCCTCCTAAAGTCTAGGATATGTGTTTTAGTGTGTCAGGATCTGCCCAGTCCGTTATTTCCAACCACAATGTCCAGTGGTCACTGTTCCCAGGTGCTCTCCCATTGTGATCCCCTTCACACTGTCCCTGTTTGTGAGCACCAAGTCCAGTAATGGCTCCTGCCGAGTTGATTCCATGACTAATTGTTTAAGAAAGGCTCCTCGAAGGGAGTCCAGGATAAATCTGCTCCAGACTGATGCTACTGCTGGGAGGCTCCAGTCCACATCTGGCATGTTGAAGTCTCCAACCAGCACCACCTCCCTTGTCCACCATTCATTGAATGGCAAGCATCAGTTCCCTGTCTCTTCCACCTGGGTTGGTGGTCTATAGACTACCACTGTGTGGATGGCTGCCCCATTTTTATTTCAAGCTTAAGTTACAGTATCTTCCCCTGCTTGTTCCCCTTGGATCTCTGTGGCCTTAATGTTGTCTTTCACATGCAGTACCACCTCCCCTTCTTGCCCTTGCTGTGTCTCCTGAATATGTTATAGCTGGGTATGGCCATCTCTCAGTTGTGGTTATCATTACACCAGGTTTCATGGATGGCCACAATGTCCAGGTCTACTGTGCCATAGTGGCCTCCAGATCCTCCATCTTGCTGTTAAGGCTCCTGGCATTGGCACATGGCTCTCCATGATGTGACTTCCTCCCTGTTTTGTTGTCCTACACCCCCTTCCCAGATGTTGTTTTTGCCTGGTCCACTCTGCCTTCTGCTCTTCTGTTGTATTCTGCCCTCATACTGTCTATCCACCTTGGGTATCTGTGTCCCTTCTTTTCTTCCCTTCCTCCATCTTTTGCACTTTACATTGCTGTGATATCCCCCGATCCCCTGTTCGTTTGCTAGCTTCTGGGGTGAGCAATCAACTTCCTTCTTGCTGGCCTGCCACCCCTTGACTAGTTTAAATGCTTGCCAATGTTGCATTTAAACTTTCACTGAGGATCTGAGTTCCTCTCCAGGATGGATGCACACCATCAAGCTTGAATAAGCTCCCATCCCTCCAAGTGTATCCCCAGTCAACAATGAATCTGAACCCTTCCTCACTGCACCAGTTCTTCGACCATGTGTTAAAGTTTCTGGTACAGGCTCCCTCTTGGCCTATGCCTCTCACAGGTAGTACTTCAAAAGTGACGGAAATAGCTACTTGCTTGAGACTCCTCCCAGTCTTAATCTGATATTTATCTAGCTGTCTGCTTCTCTAGCCTCCTTCTAGGTCTCTTTGTTTGTTGCCTAGTGGTTTTGTAGCTTGGCCCTTTTCTATGTTATTTAGTAGCCCCCTTTAAATTTGTTTATTGTTACTGTTGACTGTACTGCTCACATTATTCTCCATACTGTGACTTGACCCCTTTTACTAAGTTGCTTAGTTGACACCTCTTTACATATTTTACATATTTTCTTTTTTTGTTCCCCTACTGTGGCTATACTTTTATGTAGTTCTGGGACACCACCCCTACCTGGACTAGTCAGAAAGTGTGTGCTGTGCAGTACCTATAAAGGAGATGTCAGACCCACACCCTATATAAGGAGGATGAGCCCTGGGGTGGGTAGACTGAGGGGTGGGTGGGTGTTATACACCTGGACTGAGAAAAACAATCAGCCATGGCTCCTCACTCTTCCTGAGGCTAGATTTCCCACTGGCAAATAAAAAGTTTCACTAAGTAAGGAACAACCTCAAAACAGTGAACCAAAACACTTACTTCTACCTACTTCCACAGGTCCCTGAATTATGAACTCAATTCAATTTACTAAATTGAATCAACTCCTTGCTTTAAGGCAGCTGGTAGCTGTTCTCCCTCAGCTCCTGCAGTCTTGTGATGTGTGTAATTTTCAATCTGAAAAAAAATAGCTCACCACACCACATCTTTCCTTCATTGTCTGAGGAATTTTTGTAACCAGCTTCTAGTGATACTTTTATTTTTGCAATGACCATAACATTTCTTTATTTTTTCTATGTACCAGCTGGAAAGGCTCCAGCAATGTGAGGCCATTATTCTAGAGATCAGATGCCTTGTAGATTTCCATGTATTATTTCTGAGACTAAGTATACAAAAGTATGATTGAGTTCCTTTTCTAACTTCATGCAGGAGCCTGCAAGGTATGGCAGCAAGCAAAGTTTGACTCAGGGCACACCCCTGGTGACACCTGAGCGGGGGGTAGCTTCTGCTCACTAAGGTTAAGGTCTGGCACATAGGCAGGGTTCCCAGGGATGGGTGCCACCTGCTGGAGTGGAGGAGCAGTGTTGATTTAGCTGGTGCAGTGAGGATCTGCCTTCTTCCATCTTCTCCCTCCAGCAGATAGATCTCCCCTTGGGCTTCAGCAGACAACCAGAGTACTACCAAATTTAAGGCGGTAGTGAGAGCAGGACAAAGGATTTTTACCTCTTTGGTCTGATTTGTTAAGAAATAGGAAAACAAAAATGGTTTAGTTGGGCTCACCCTTATCTATTTGATTATGCAGAGGGAAAGGGTGCTAAGTAGCAGGGTATATAATGTTTTAGTGTGTCACAAATATGCAAACAGTCTACCCACATGCCTTAAATCAATTGACTTTTGACCATTCTCTTGTGAGATTTCCAAATATTTATTTAGCAGGTGAATATACCAACAACTTAATAGCTGCCACACCTCAAGTATTTGTTATTGTGCATAGTCATTTGATAGTGTGTAAACGCTATGTCCAAAAGACAGTCACTTTACCAGCTGGACATCTTCATGACTCAATTGACTAATCCAAATCCATGTGATTAAAGACCATTTACTGGCATTCAACATTAATTCTGCGAAGTCCCAACAAACCAATTACTTTTGTTGTATCATATGGGATCAGGTACAGGATGCCAATCTTTGGTCCTGGAAACCTGGCACTCAGTGGCAAGTCGACAACTTTATTTCATTTTGTTAATTTGCTCCAGGCTAGGAGCTTGCTCAGTTGTAAAACAGGTTAGTTTCTGGTGGCTAAGGTAAGTTAGAATGTCACGTTTCAAACAACAGTAAAGTATTTTGTTTTGGCCTGGAAAACGTCTAATTGCAGATCAGAATGAAAATAAGTGCACTATAGAAGTCTTGAGAAGAACAAAAAATAAAATAAAAGTAACATGAGGATGGTACCTGAGCTGCACAGTGTTCTGTAGTAGAAGACACTGATGGTTATATCTAGGTGTTCATCACCCCCGCCTCCCTTTTGGGGACAGGGGCAGCTGAGGCCAGGCGCTGCCTTGCAGTAATAGGGAGTTAGTGGTGAAGTAGCCTGAGGTGCAGTTGGCATGCAAGGTAGAGCCACATGGCTCTGGCATGCCCTGTGCTCTCTGTATCCAAGCACTGTCCCTTAGCACATGGCCCACAATTCAGGACAACATAATAATAAAAAAAAAAGCATAAGCAGGTTACCACTTTTGAATTTTATTAGAGGCAGATCTAACACTGTACTGACAGCATGGCAAATTGGTAATCCCATCCTGCCATCCATTTAACAATTTGTGCATGGTTTGGCAAGTCACATTTTCAGTTGCTTTTCCTTGTTTACAAAGTACTCCATTATAGGTATAAAGTGCAAAGTGAAAATTGTACAAACACCTGAGCTCTCTCAAAGTGTCCCAGAGTCACTCACACTGAGCATTCATTAGGGGTCAAGTTTGTGAGATTTTAAGCTCCTGATCAACGCTAATTATTTAAAGTCATACTGGTCAGTTTGAACTTGAACAAGATTAGAGGCTCAACATCTTTAACAATTACTAACAATGATAAAATATGAACCATTTCATAATAATAATCAATGTACAACATAGAATATATTAAAATCATTGTTTCAGTCTGAGAATACATGCAAAATAAAATGGTATAACAGGAAGTAATTGTTCACTCCTTACTATGCAGATTATGCAAATCTTGAGGTGTTCACATGGTGGCCCAGTCACCTGTACTGTGGGGAGGGTTACCAATTTTTAGGAGGAAAAAGGGCTCAAGATAGAAGGACAACAGGTAGAGAGCGAATGGTCCTTAGATGCATAATGGTTAACATGCATATCAGGAACCACCTGCCTTTTAACCCAACATTTGGTCTTTTATTAGTTGAAAATCATTTTAATTATAAGAAAAGTAAAATGAAAAAACAAAGCAACTATAGGCATAATGGGTTCACCAGCAGCCCTCTTCAGTGAGTACTCTTCTCTACAAGGTGTCCAGCAGCCAAGAGAGTGTTTAGGAACTGAACATACAGAGTGCCTAGCAAAGGGGACAAAGAGTATAAAACACTTAGCCCTTTGTCTAGTGCACTTTTCACAGATCTTTACAATAGAAGTTACCCACTATCTATTCTTTGTGTTGTAACTTCTTGCCATGGTCCATGCTGCAGTTGTAGTGGGTTCCAAAATTACGATGATGGTTTAAATAAGTCAATTATCTTCCAAGTTGCCAGGCGTACCTACTTTGAATAACCGCCACAGTAAGAGTTCATAGGTCAAATGGAGCCACACAGGCACAATTGCAGTGCGGTATTGTTACAATAGGCAAGGAAAATACAAGGGTCTTCATTCTGAAAAGTATAAACTCTAGCTTGCCGTTGGTTTGATTTATTTGTGCATACATGTTTGTTGGCTGTGAGCAGTGGGTTGCATTCAAACAAATAACAGAGTGTTTTTTTGGCAGACACATAAAGTGAGGTTACACTTTGAGGTGCTTAATTCAGTCTAGCAAGTCACATTCCTTTGCTGCTACTATTTGTGTAAGACTTTAATCTTTTTTCACCCTAACGAACTGCAATTATGGTCCTTACTCAAATTATGGTATCTATGTGCACAGCAGAACCTGGTCCTTCCGATTGCACTTTGGGAATGCACCTTATATCTGCAACAAAATGTACTTTCTGGATTGTGACCATGCTTCGTGCACTTATGCACTTATACCTGCACAGAAAAACACACTTTTGTATTGTAACCATTCTAGATTAGCTCTTGAGGGAATTTTGCTACTACTTCTTGTAATTTGTTGCCAGGTCAGTGTTTAAATTCTTAAAGCTTTGCAGATCCAGAAGCAAATGGTTTGATACCTTTTATTGGACCAACTTAGATATGTTACGAAAAGAACAAAGTGTTTAAGCTTGGACCAACCTAGTCCTTCTCGGAGCTTATGGCAGTTATTTAGAAAATCCCATACTATTAACACCGAGATCATACATAAAAAACCAGAAGGAATTCTCATTGGTTTAAAATACTCATTTAAACTATAACAGCAGTTTAAATCAGAGGAACCCCATTTCATCAGTTCATTTTAAACTAAGGACTTTTAAACTAGGGGCTTTGCATGAACAGTATAAGCTACAGGGCAGATGCATTAAGAACCCTGTTTCATTCCCTGCTCATGGCAGATGGGTGTCACTTACAGGCAAAATGCTGGACCACATGTTACTGCAGGACCATGGGGCTGTAGACAACATTTTGCAGTACAGTTAGGAAAGAAGAAAGAAAGAAAGAAAGAAAGAAAGAAAGAAAGAAAGAAAGAAAGGAAGGAAGGAAGGAAGGAAGGAAGGAAGGAAGGAAGGAAGGAAGGAAGGAAGGAAGGAAGGAAGGAGGCTAAAACAGCAGATGAAGTTTGTCGTGTGTGGGTATGTGTTCATATCATTTGAGCTTAAGAATCTGTGATGGCAGGTCCCAGGCCCAGCACAAGTGTGGAATTCAAACAGCAGTTGGTATCCCTACTATGGGAAAGGGATGTGCATGGTAGGAAGCATTATTCAACAACCTAGGTGGACCTGATCTGGCAGGGCCCAAAGGAGTGCCATTACCATTTCCCAAGCCAGTGATCCCAGTGACAGCAAACCTAAAAGGCCTAGTGCCAGTGCCACTGCCAATGGCAAGCAAGGGAGGTCACAAAGGGCCAGAGAGGATCCTCCAGCTCCTGCACTTCCTCAATCAGTTATGCCTGATTTTGGTAATATGTCAGATAATGAGTTTTGGGAGATGTTAAGGAGTATTTTGGGGGTCCACACCAGCCAGAGCACCTCTACCCAAAAGCAACAGAAATCTTGTAAAGGGCACCTGTGCCAACAGACTCAGGTATGCACGCACCCAGTGCCACATGCCCCTGACCCTGGTCTAGTTTCATTGCCTGCATGCGGTCTGGCTTCTATCCAGTTTGCCCCAATACTAGGGCCTTACCTGCTACTCCTGCTCCAATGCTAGATTTGCAGTCAGCACCCTTAGCTATACTGGTCCTGGTACCCTATCCTTTGGGTCCAGTTGCAGACTCTTCCCTCCTACTGCGATATCCACAGCTGACACCACTGCCCATGCCGGTGCTGCTTTTGGCTCCTTTGGGGCCGATACTGGTTCCTCCACTCCAAGACCCACCTTCTACAGCCAAGGGAACCAGTTCCACTTCCTCAGCTGGCAGGTCCTGCTACCCCACCGCCATGCTTGGAGGAGAAATTGGACCTCAGGTTCATCTGTTGTTATTATGGACTGCCTGCATTTCTCTTCATCTTGCAATATGAGTGAACTTTTACATACCAAACATTGTTCGTCCCTATGCAGTACTAGCATTACTTGTTATATATTTTTATATCTTTTCTGCCTTATTAATTTTTGCTTAATATTTGTATATTGTATTTTTCACTTTCTGTAGGTAGTTGTCACATTTAGGGTAGTGCCTTTTGTTTATAACATTGTGGTCTTGTTTTACCTAGCATGTACTAGACAATCTGTGTATATCGCTTTAAGAGAGCTGCTATTTAAGAAGTACCTGAAGTTTAGTTGACCACTCCCTTGAGAAAGAACCTGCAGGGTTTGAAGTGTTGGGTCTTTTGTGCTCTGTTTTCCCAGTAAAGAATCACTTTGTAGCACTAACTTAAGTGCCTTCCTCCTGTTTCTTTTTGTTTCATTTGTTTTATTACTGTTGTTCCCATTTCTCATCAGCATCAGCTTAGCCTTGTCTTACCACTGCAACCACTGGACATGCAGGACAGAATTGTACCATTACAGATATGGGTGCTCTGCCTGTGGGTAGAACCAGCTGCTCATTCAGTGCACCAAAGGGAGCAGGGCATGGCCTTTTCAGAAGTGGCAAGGTATGCCTCCCAAACCCCACAAAGGTGGAGCTCATTGAATGATGACTGGTGGTTCTCTGGATGGACAGTCTACATGATGACTGGCAGAGGCTTTGCACAGGGTTTCAGTATCTCTTGCAAGAGTTCATGCAAAGCTTGTGAGGCAGAGAACATAAGATCTGCCAGGGACTGCCCAGACATTGTCAGGGTTACGTTGGAAAAGGAAATAGCAACTGGTAGGTTTAGTTGCCCATTTGTGTGTCCACTGTGTCCAGCCTCTAGGTGTTGCCAATAAGGGTGGTGCCCAAGAAGGTGCCGGGTGAATTCAGAATGATCAATTACCTGTCATACCTGGAGGGTGGCTTTGTCGACCATCACACTGATCTGGCTAATATGGCAGCATCATATGCACTCTTTGATGCAGCCATTGAGGTGGTAAGGTGGGGCACCTTACTGGATCAGCAGATATCCAGTCAGCCTTCTGCCTGTTACCAGTGCACCCACTTGAGAGGGGTCTACTGGGTATGAAATCGAGGGCGGGTATTACACTGACAACTGCATGCCTGTGAGGTGCCCTGTGGTGTGTCTGGTTTTCAAGCAATCTAGCACCTCCTTGCATTGGGCCACCACCAGGCTAGCAGGCAGGTTCAATGTTGCCACTATCTGGATGATTTCCAATTTCTGGGCAAGACAAGGATTTCTCACTGCGCTCAGTTGATGGGATCTTTTCAGACTGTGTGCAAGGATTTGGGATTACTCTTGGCTAATGATTAGAAAAAGGGCTGTGCATGCACCTGTCTTTTTGGGTACTAAAACTGATACTGTTGCTACAGAGTTCCTGCTGCCTCAGGATAAGGACAGTGCCCTGTGGGACCTCGCGCAGGAGGTACAGGCAGAGAAAATCACCCTGTGGGAGCTTCAGTGGCTTCAAAGTCACCTGAATTTCACGCAAGGTAATCCCAATGGTAATCCCACTGGGGCAAACCTTCCTTGAATGGTTAGCCAAATGTTGGTTGAGCTGCAGCAAGTTCCACTACAAACTGCTTACCGGTAAATGCAGGATGACCTCAAGGTACAGTTGGCGTTCTTGTCAGGTTTTAATGGGGTGGCCATTTGGCTGACAGAGATCATGAGCCAAGAGCTGGAGCTCTTCACAGATGCATTTGGAGGCTTTGGTTTTGGGGCCTATTTCAGGAAGCCTGGTATGCAGGGCATCTGCCTCAGTCTTGGGTGGATGAGGGCTTGCAATTTCAAAGTAATGCTGTTGGAGTGTTTCCCATTGAAGTGACCCTGGTTATCTGGGGGGATCAATTTGTGACAATTTGATGATTTTCAGGATGGGCAAAGGAGCAGTATACAACAAAATGGGTAGTTAGGGGCACAGGCCTCATGGGAACTTTGATGAGGGTTTTGTGCTGAGGTGTCTGGTTCTGAATATACAGTTCAGAGCAGTTCATGTGCTTGGTATTGACACCAGTGTTGCTGATGATCTTTCTTGTTTGCAGTGGGAGAGATTCCAAGAGCTTGTGCCAGAAGCTGAGATGTTCCCCAGGAAGTCCCAGCCTACCTCTGAGAATTGGTAACCCAGAAGCCTGGGAGTTACTCAGGTTTATTTTGTGCCATCATGAGAGTGGCCTATCAGAGGGGCCAAAACTTATTGGGGTTGAGGCAGCAGCTGGCTGGGCCAATACTTGACTGATTATGGAAGACCAATTTTAATCATATCTCCTGCCCATAAGACAGCAAGGATCTATGCTGGCAGTGGTGGAGCAGCACTTGGCAGGAATTTTGTGGGTCACCAAGGCCACAAGGGTGAGGGATGCCACATGGGCCTTCTGATTACATAAGATGAAGGAAGAGTAGATGGGCCAATATGCAGTGCCTGTTCATCCTGGGTCTGTTAGTTAACATGGTGAAAGTGCTACCAAGGGTTTGCTCATCTGCTTCAGAGGCATGTCTGTTTCAGACAGCCTCTTTGGTAGCTTTCTGTGGGACTTTCAGGGTATCCAAGATAGCCCAGCCGAGCAACTCAACCACACTGCCAGTGACAGTTGATGAGGATGATGTGGCAGCGATCCCTCAAGGGGTTTTCATTTGCTTACTGCACAGTAAGACAGGCAGAGGTCAAGGGCTGCTGGTGCAGACTCTGATCCCCAGGGATTCAATGCAACATCTGCAGGTGCATTAACTACTACCTCAGCAGTTAATTAATGGGGGGCAGACATTTTTCTGCCATGAGGATGGGTCTCCCTTTACAGTGTTCCAGTTCTGTCATTTGCTCAACAAGACCCTGCAGACCCTGGAGGTTGAGTCTCAGGAGTACAATACTCACTCCTTTGCATAAGTACTGTCTTGCATGCTAGGGTAGAGGGCTTGACAGAGGCATAGATTCAGTCCCTGTGATGTGGAAGTCCCAAGCTTTTAAAATTATGTGTGGAGGCAATTGCTTTAATCTCTCTGTTCTGTTTTTTTTGGCAGGTCAGAACTCCAGGGAAAATTAGTATGGCTCTATGACCACTCTTTTATGCACTGGGCAGTGGTGAGAGTTCAGCAGTTCCCAGGGGTGAGAATCTCTTCATGGATCCTTGGCAGGTCAAGTCACTAGAGGGCCTGTTGGGGTGAAGTGGGGGATTTGCTCCTGTGGATCACAGCCAAAGACCAATGCCAAGGCCCCCAGATATACACCGTCATCCACCTGGAACAAAATGATTTGGGACTGGTAAAGTCAGTGGAACTGCAGTGGCTAATGAGAGGACTTTGCAATTTGCATTGGGAATGGCTCAGGATGCCAATATTTCCTTCCCAGTGGGCTGTTAGCATGGGGCTGTCTTGTTGAATGGAGTTGTAACTGATATGTGCACCATGGGGGGCAAAACAGTAATGGGAGCACACAAAGGCTGAAATGTAGTAGAAGCTGATGTTTAATTTGTAAGCCAGTTATTTAACTGAAGTTTTCTTAAGATTGTGTTTTATGTGGAATGGAGTGATTTCAATTTATGAGTCGAAAAGTCACAAATTTATTGGGATCAACCTCACACTGTTAGTACATATACAAGAGTAAGCATGACCATGGTGAAGTAGAATGGCATCTGAGTTTGTGAGAGCAGGCAGCTGAGTGTTTGAGCAAGAGAGATGATCCCATTGAAACTGAAGGATTACAATTAAAAAAGTTTATGTGAGATGGGTGTAAGTGAAAGCTGGTAGCAGAATGTTTTATAAAACAAGCATTTGTCAATGCCGAATGTTGCTTGCTTGTATGTGCTGTTTAGGTATTTGAAGTGATAGTTTCATGCCTTCCTCCCAAGATATCCACTGTGTCTTTCCATTCAGTTTTCACAGAAGAGTGGGAGGGGCAAGGGTCACAGCAGTACAGCAGTTGCCAAGGGGTGAAGAGGTGGGCAATAGTCCATTCAAAGGCAAAAGAGTCCTGCAGGAGCTCACTAAATTGAAGGTGGACAAAGCGATGGAACCAGATGGCATACGCCCAAGGATATTAAGAGAACTGCAAAGGGAGATAGCAGTACCTCTGGAAGCCATGTTCACTGAGTCATTCAACACGAGTGAATTGGAGGAGGGCACATGTGGTCCCTCTACACAAGTCCGGCAGCAGGGAGGAGGCAGGGAACAATAGGCCATTCAGCCTCACCTCAGTAGTGGGGAAGATCATGGAGACATTGCTTAAAGAAAGGATAGTGGGGCATCTAGAAGCCATCGGAGCCCAGGACCATAGACAACATGGATTCACAGTGGGGACAGCGTGTCAGACAAATCTGGTTGATTTCTTTGACTGAGTGACAAAGGAAGTGAATCAGGGTGGGGCAGTGGACAACACTTACCTTGATTTCAGCAAAGCCTTTGACACCATCCCATATAGGAGGCTGATAAACTAGCTGGGTAGGCTGGGCATGGGGAAAGGGTGGTAAACTGGGTTAGAAACTGGCTAACAGACAGGAGGCAGAGAGTGGTGGTAAATGGTGTGCAGTCTAGGGAGAGGGTGTGACCAGTGGGGTGCTGCAGGGATCGGTACTGGGGCCAATCCTGTTCAATGTCTTCATTAGTAACATTGCAGAACATCTGAAGGAATTTTTCACCAAATTTTCAACATAGCCATTTTAAGACCTCTGCTCATGAACAGTGTCACTGTGATTTTCTTAATCTGTCTCAAACATTGATTGCACACACCTGCTCGCCATTATTGGCTACATGCATGAAACACATTTTGGGTGACATGAAAATGACAGCTGTACTGCTCATAAGGATGTGTGGTAAAATGCAATGTCGAAAATCTGGAGTGAAAATATTAAAAATTTTGAACTTGTGAGCGCATGAACTGCGCAATGCACGCCTATAAAACAGTCATTTTAGATTTCACAAAGTTTCAAAGGCTTTTGAGAGCTCAACTTATGAACACTGGCACTGTTGTTTTGTTAATTGGTCCTGAAAGGTGATTTCACACAGTGACCACGAAATCACCCTTCGGGCCCGATTAATACCATGACAGTGACAGAATTCATGAGGAGGGTCCCAAAATCCAATGTTGAAAATTTGTGCCAAAATTCCAAAAATGCCTGAGATATGCAGCAAAGTTGAAAACCCCATCTATCCCATTATACAGCTTCCCAGCATTTTCTCAGTTCGTGGTCGACTTTGAAGAGTGCAGACGTGTTCCTGGTCCACCAAAGATCATCGCGCCAAGGTCTGGAGGTAAGTATGGGGTGAGGGGGTGTGGGGAGGCCTGGTGCACAGTGGGTGGGTGCGGGTTGTGGGAGGGGCAGGAGACGCGAGGGACAGTTTTTGTATTTGCAGGTTTATTTTTTTTATAAGACGACAAGGGACGTTTGCACGCTATTGGGCTTCCAGCATAGCAGCTGAAGGTTGTCTGGGGGCTGGAGCCGACGGGGATTGGGCACCCCTGCCAGCCATAACACATTTTGCCACACTGGGTGGGCCCCCAGCGTGGCACCTGGATGCTTTGGGGGCATGGAGCCAACGGGGATTGGGCACCCCTGTCAGCCATACAGTGTGTACATGGGGAGGGAAGGTGCATGAGCACGCAGTATGTATGCGGGCGTGTGTGTGTGTGTGTGGGGGAGCTCTGCTCACTGAGAGAGCTCTGCCTTTCAACTGTGACCACTGCATTTTCAACTGCTGTCATAGACAGCTGCAGCAGTGATTGGGAATTGGGGCCGTGCCTACAAACACACTGACTGAATTGAAGACTGGTGCCACACCTCTGAAAAACTCAGATGATGGCACTATGTTTCTTGCACATGCGGCAAGCAACATAATGAGGTAGCAGATGAATATCAAGGAATACAGAACATGTTTGAAACTTCTGACTAAAAAGAAATGAAACATTATAAGCTGGCACATTGATTTATGATGGGACAGGCTGGCACCACTACATTTTTTAAACTGGATACTAGGCTAAGATAACTATGGGTACCAGCCTGCCTCATCTAATCAGGGACGTCTCCTGAGGAAGAGTTTTTGGACCCAAAGTGCTGGGGAGAGAGTGCGGTCAGTGACTGGGCTGTATTCTAACGTGCTTCTTTGTTTATTTTGTTATTTTTGTAATAAATGCTATTATATTCAGAAACCTGGGCTGATGTTATTTTATTGAAATAACTTCTAGGATGTTACAATAATATAGTGAAGTCCACTAGCCTAGTAGTAGGAGCAAGGCTATCTTATTTTCCATAGTAGTGTGCAGCTAGTTGGAGTTGTGGTTGAGAGTGGGAGGCCCCTGAATATGTGCGCCAACCAGTTGCCTATTTTGTGGTTCATACCTGTGGGACTTTGTGTTCATCTGATCAAGAGCCAGGATTCTATCTACCCATTTTATAACACTCTTTTTCTCCCACTCAGTGAGAGGTCACTAGAGTAGAGTGGTTGGAGAAAAGAACTACTATAGTAACACTGGGATCTTTTTCAAACTCCACCAGAACCACTGACTCACTTTATGACACTGGGCAAGTAACCTGATATCATTGTGCTGAAATCCTCTTAACTGCAAAACTGGAAGGAAGCAAGACACATCTAAATAACAAATTCTACTGTACAGTGAGTACAGTGGTTGTACAATGAGTACCACACAAGGAAAAGACCACTGGTCCAGCCAGCGAACATGTGTTCATTTACAAACAAAAAAAAGATAATTAACTGAACCCCTCTAGTGGTAAAGTTGTTAAAGGATCATCTAGAAACATTTAGAAATGGCTTTTTATTTCCTGGCATCTGATTGGCTAGTACCCTTGCCAGAGGGTACATTAACTTTCAATAGATGCCCAGGAAACAAAAAGTACCAGTCTACAATGCCCTTCACCCAGGATGTCTCCTGGTGCTCACCCTGCTTCCTAATTGGCTGCAACACCTCATTAAAATTTAAAAATGCCGCCATTTTCTTCCCTCGCTTAGCAAGAGAGCCCCACCAGCCATCAGTCCTTAGCCCAGACATAGTATACCCAGCACTATAGGAACGGAACTTAAGCAGCAACACTGTGAATGTCATTTAAAACAAAATCGTTACCTCTGTTATTGTTGTACTTTTCCTGTTTAGCCATAATGCCTCAGTTCAGATGGTACAGCTGAGTGATAAAAAAAAAAGCGAAAGATACTGACCGACTGTCACGCCACAGTCACACTAACTGTATGCCACATTTAAGACTCTTGCTCTGGCCTCCACCCACTCTTACCACACAAGGAAGATAGTTATAATTTTCACAACTGCAGCCTAAAGCAAGGTCACGCACCTAACAGCCGTCTTCTATTTTAAGCCTTCTTACTTGTTTGAAGCGTGTGTATTCACGCTGCTGGCGTGTGGGGGTGTTACTATCACAACTAAACTAGCATGTCTGTGGAAGCACACACACCAAGAAACTGTCACTTTTTCAAACGGTTGCAGTTAAATCCAGAATTTACTACCCCATTCAGCAATTGTAATCTACATTTAGGTGAAACGGACTCCTTTCAGTCACGAAATCTGGCATAGTAGCCGTTTGTGCTCTTGTGCCCTCCTCCGCTCCTCATTTCTAATTCATTCAGGCAGCCCTCCTCAAAACACAGCTCAAAACAATAAAAATACACAGTAAAGTCATGAAAACGTACCATCGGGCTGTTAAGTACTGACTACTGTGCAGCAGGAAATGACTCTAACTGCAATCACCACCGCCACTCTCACCTCACATGGTCTGGTAAATGCAGAAAGTCCCACTCGTGCGGTGTTGAAGTTCCTGTGGTCGCTGCTGCTACTGATCCTGCTTGTATTCAGCATCCAAAGAAATGAAATAACCAAGGCAAACCATGCCTGTATTTTAAAAAAGACCCCAAAGAAATTTCAAACACAAGCCCTGTATGCCAGTAGCGGGTGGGGGGAGGTTGCCATGACAACCAACAATAAAAGCAAGACTCCTTAGTTCAAAAATTTAAAAAAAAAGCAGGTGGAGGAACTATTTTTAGCTCTACAAATAAAATACTTAATATATTAAAAGTCTTGTTATGCAAACTTGTTTATTTAAAGCAGATAAAATATAGTGCCCATTTGAAAGCAATAATGCCCTCCAGGGTGGGCGTATGAGCAGCCACCGGACCGTAGGGCTATAAGGCCCTCCGCCTGCAGCGTCGGCCTCAGTACGCCCCTGGCCGGTCCGGTATTGCCTAATACCACCCAACTCTGTTGGGCATTATTGCTTACTCATTGAATCAAAGTTGAACCAATACTCAAAATTAAGATGGAGGGTGATACGCCTAAAGTAATGGGGCATTTTGTCAGCATGGTGCATATCTGTACAGAGGTCTTAAGCCAGTTATTAGCATAGGTAACTACAGACAACACCAGAAGTAAACTAAAAGGTGTTCATAATATTTAAACAAGTAGTTTGATAGACACTGTGGTAAAATTAGTAAAACATCCAAAGATTAGAAAGGCAGTCACAAAACAAACAAACAAACAAACAAACAAACAAACAAAAACATGGATGGCCAGTATAGAAGAGCATGCATATCCACAAGAATTAAGTATAGAAAATGTTAAGAGACAACAAGGCAGACTATAATAAAGATATATGGGTCCAGTTTCAGGAAGTCATATGCAGTAAAGACAACAAATCCTTTTGGGAATTATCGCAGCGGGTATGGCAGATAAGGAGAGAACACAATCTTAGTAGTTAGTAGTCTAGTGTGAGAGAACTTTTTCACTGAGAAATATGCATTAATTCAACTGACAGAGGAAAAATGGCCATTTGTAATATACAAAAGCTGGACAACTTTCCAAATGAGGAAGAGAGATTGATTACATATAAGGCTGCTGTCATTGCAGCCATAAAAACACATAAAAGAAACAAGGCCCTGGGTGCAGAAATATTTTTAGCAGAGCTTGATAAATGGGACAGGATTCTTACTCCTTTATTTAATGAGATCATAGGGCACTTGGTAATGCCAGCAAACTGGACTAAGGGAACAGTGGTACTAACACCCAAAAGAGGCCTCTCTCATGACCCCTTAGCTATAGGACAATCACATTACTCTGAACTGACTTAAAGATTTGCTCAAGAATGATCTTAACTGAGACGGAAATATGGGAAGAGACTCATAACATATTTTCAGATTTCCAAGCGGATTCAGGAAGAAGAAAAAAGCAATCAATATATTCATTTTTGAATCATATAATCAATGAATATGTTACTAATAAAACAAAGGATTTAAATAGCATATTTACATGCATAGTGCTTTTGATAATGTAACAGGGCACATTTTAACCTTAATGAAAACTTCACATTAATAGTAATTTACTTAAAATTGCTGAAATGATCCACATTAACAACAGTACCTGTATAAGAGTGGGAAGAGATGAAAAGTTGATTGAGGAAATTAAAGTTGTAAAGGTGCAAAATTGGGTTGCCTTTTGCCCATATTCTTTTCATCTATCTATCTATCTATCTATCTATCTATCTATCTATCTATCTGTCTGTCTGTCTGTCTGTCTGTCTGTCTGTCTGTCTGTCTGTATCTGTCTGTCTGTTCTATCCATCTATCTATCCATCTATCTATATTAGTGGTGTGGTCACGCCACTATACAATATTTAGGGTTGAGCGGGGGTTCTATGTTAAACCTCAAATTTTGCACTTTAATATCTTCACAACTGTTCAATGGATGTACACAGAAGTTTGCATGAATGGTCTTGTGGAGTAGATTGATTGACGTGCCAAGTTTTGTTCCAGTCAGATGTGTGTTTCGAGATCTGGATAGGGAAAAAGCGTAAAAAATTGCAGGTTTTATTTGTTGTTGTTTTTTATCACCTTGCTCCAAGATGGTTTAGAATTTTGATCTGAAATGTTTAGGGTAGAAAGGGTCTGCCACACAGTAATGCCTTTCACTGGTTTGGTGAAAAATATAAATCCATTCAGAGTTATTCTTTTTTTAATTTTGGTTTCTGACCATGCTCATTAAGCACCTCAGGATAGGTATTGGAACAAAAAAGAATATGGCCATATGAAAAGGATTCTTGTACCATATGGGGCAATCCTTTCTCATTTTAAGAAATCCTTTTCATTTGCCACCATCTTGTTCCCATTTTTTCTGAAAATGTTTTGTCAAAACCCCAAAAATGACATCCTTTAGAAATGGCAAGACATGTAGCTTGTTCACTGGGACCCCATTCAGTGGATTCTTTCATTCAGCATAAAAGATAGTCCCAAATGTTGTTTTTTTTTTTTTCATTTTATCCTTTTCATGACTCATTTCCATTTTTTGTGTAGCTGAATGAAAAATGAATTTGGCCATGCAATAAAAATCCCTCCACATGAAAAAGATTTTGGACTGTTTTTTTTTAATTTTTTTTTGTTTGAAGGGATCCTTTTTCATATGCATTTTTAGTTCATACATAAAAGGATCTCTTCAGATGAAAAATGATTTTGGACTCAGTTTGTTTTCTGATTCCTTTTTGTTTAAAGGAATCCTTTTTCATATACTACTTTCATTTAAACAAAAGGATCCCTCCATATGGAAAAATATTTTGTACTTCATTTTTTGTGATTCTTTTATTGTTTGAAGGGATCCTTTATTATTTCCTTTTTTGTTTGATACAGAAAAGTTCCTGCAAATGAAAAGGATTTTTTACTTAGATTTTTTTCTCATTTCAAGTTCCACAACCAAGAACTGCGTCAAAATTATGATTCCCTGTGCACTTATATATAAATGCACAGGTTTTCATGAGTAATGCTAGACTAATAAATAAAACCCATCAAATATCTAGGGGCTGTGACACTTGGACAGCTGGTTCTGATTACTGTATGATTTTTGTAATATAAAAATGTAGTGTGATTGGGATGATACCTCCCAGGTATCACTTAAATTGACAGGATATATGTTAAACAGCAGATCTCTGTAATGTGACTAACTACAAAGACTCACATTTATGGTCTTGTTGTTGAGCTGTGCTTCTTTGAAGCCAAAGGAAATAAAAATATCCATTTTATGGCGTCTTCAGAGGAAGCACAGTTTAGTGCACCTGGTGTTACAAAGCATATTACACCTCAGTGAGATCTGACAGTTAGTCATAAAAGTTCTTTGATGTCTTTGTGAAAGCAGGAAACTGCTCATGGATGAAAGAAGATACTGGAAAATCACAGACCTAATTAAGAAGTCATATGGGAAACAAGATTTTGCTGATGTCACCTCATTTCATTTACCTTCTGAATGATAAGACATCCTGGCTGTATGATTTTTAATAAACAGGGGAGGAGCTGGGTGACATCATGGAGAAGGCAGGTCCAAGACAGTTTTTTAATTATGCTGTGACTGACCTTTAGTGACATTCTTGTTTGGACTTTCTGAGCTACAACATCTATCAGCACTGTAAGAAGATGAGAATAGATTAGATAGACAAGTCTAAGTGTATGGTTGGTAGGAGTTTGCACTTTAAACTTTGTTCTTTTAAGTGACTGTATGTTTTGTGATATATTGTTCTGTATTTACATTTTATGTATTTTATCTATTTTAAAGTAAACCTCTATTTTAAGAGACTACTTGGTGTGCCTTCAAAATTCTTTATTTGAGACGTGAAGCATATATGGTTGAAGTTGACACTGTGCATAGCTTACTGGTTTACCAAACTGGGAAAAGGTAAGAGTTTATCTGAGGTCTGTCATAGAGTTTTAAGGGTTAATTTTTGTACACCTGGTTAGGTGCCCATAGGCAAAAGATATCTGGCATTTCCCAAGAGCAGAATTATCTGAGCCTGTGTACTTGGGTATGCTAGCAAGAGGTTCACAGTTTGAATCCTCCAGAACTTGAGACCAAAGGTTAATTCAAACCCACAAAACAGACAGGAGGGTTACCCTGTTTCTGTTACCTGTTCACAAGACTGCACTCGAGGTTGGCATTGTGGGAGCAGAGGACCTGACCTGCTGAGTGGGTTTGTGACAGGGACTATATAAAATATATAAAACTTAAATTTGCAAGTTCCCATGGGGTGATATGTGAATTTGCACAAGCTATAAATCCCTCTTTTCCCCTGGCATCTTGTGGTACCCTCCCCTCTGATCAATGTATGCATATTTTAATTGTTTCTCCTGGTTTCCAATGGCACCTCCACCCTCCGATTGCTGTCCTCATATTTTTTGTGTTTCCCTGGTTTCTAGTGGCACCCCCACCCTTGGATTGCCGTCCCTTGTTTTAACTTTTCCCTGTTATCTAGTGGCACCCCACTCTCTGCCCACCATCCCCATATTTTTTACCTTTTTCCTATTGTTTAGTGGTACCCCCACCCTCCAAGTGCCATCCCCATATTTGAGTATAACCGGCAGTAAAGAATAACATCCCTTGATGCTTTTTTGTTTATTTAAATCTGCAAAAAGAAAACAACCCTTCCCAATTCAAACATCCCACCCTGATCTCCCACTGAGCAACCACCACCCTGCACCCCCTCATGCCCCATGCCCTCACTCACCTGAACAAATCCCAGGGCAAAAATGCACTCTCTGATCAAAAACACATCTTGCTGCTGCAACTGCGACTGCAATATGAGAAACTAGGGAACTACGGTTCAATGTATTTCAATGGGGCTTTGAACTTTGATGCATAACTTGTAATTTTTAAAATTTTGTTACATTTCAACATAGCCTTTTAGTGACCCTACCTGATGAGCAATTGTGGTGGATGTACACAAATCAAGCCTGAAAGGCAATTTCACTGTCTCTTGGCAAATGTGGGATTTGGAAATGTTCACTACCTTGTTCAAGAGGTGGGTCATAAAAGGCTATGTTGAAATCTGAGTCAAAATATCTAAAAATGCCAAAGTTAAGCACATACATTGAATGTTTGTATGCATGCTTGCAACTTTAGCAATCTTAAATATTTTGACACTGAATTTTTAACATAGCAGCTGTCATTTTTAAATCCCTGCCAAACTGTTCTTTCATACATGTGGCATGAAATGATGCTGTGGTGGCATGGAATAATGTTTTGGAAGGAATTTGAAAACTTCCAGTACGAGATTCATGAGGTGGGGTAATAAGAAGGCTATGCTGACAATTTGGTTGTTGTTTTGCTACAAATGCAAGATACATGTACATTCTATGGAGGAATGGGAGCTCAGTGCCCAGAGGCCCTGTGCTCCCACAGCCAAATGAGGATAAGGATTATACTACAGTATCTCAAAAAGTAAGGAAATTCTTTGTAAACAAAACTGCATTAATGTAACATTTAGAGTTCAGTCTAAAGCAACAAAAGTAGTGAAATGTGGTTTTAGGGTTATCTACCATAACCCCCACTCCTGAGGGTAAATCAAGGGTGCAGCCTACACTATGAGGTTCTTAACCCACAGTTCCACCATTGTGGCAACAAAGATCACTTGTAATGGACACAGGTGTGTATGTTTCATGAGTGTATACAATGGGGTGAGCTTTAGTGTTGAGGAACCCTCATAAGACTGCACCCCAGGTTTGCCTCAGGTGGGGTGTGGTTTTAGGGTTGAAACTACATTTCTACTTTTGTCACTTGAGACAGAACCTTAAATATTGCATTAAAGCAGTATATTGCAAATATCTATCTATCTATCTATCTACTCTATCTATCTCTAGCTGTGTATACTGTGGTTTATACTGTGGATTTAGGAGAGTAGAGGGCTAAGGCCCATGTTTACTGTCCACTGCTCGTGGGTGCAACTAGGAGAGTTACAATCATTTAAGTGGGCATCCAATTTTGTTTTAAAACATGCACAATTATATTCTTGTACAATGTCAACTGGTAATTGATTCCAGTCTTATTGTCATAGGTAGAAAAGCATACTTTTGCAGATTTGTTCTAGGGATGTAGTCTATAAATTGCCTATTGTGAGTTCTCAGATTACGTTGGTGTTCCTTACATTTTAACTTCCATTTCTGACAATAAGTCACCATCCCTTCAGATTTTATGGAGGCACAAGTCTCCCATGAGTCTTCTGAGACTCAGAGGCCAGAGGTCCAGTTCCCCAAGTCTATGACTGCATGATTTAGATCTATTTCAGGGATTAATTTTGGCATCGGCATTGGGATTTTTCTAGCTGCTCTCTGTCCTTTGTTTGTCCAGGACTCCAAAACTGGGAGCAATAATCAAGGTGAGACCTGATCTAGGACTTGTACAATGGTAACATTACTGATTTGTATTTGTTAAAAATGACCTCTTTATGCACTTTGTTAGACAGTTACCTTTTTGCAACATGTTTGCAGTGAGTACTACTTTTCATGTTGTTACTAACACTCCCAGGTCCTTAACGGACTCCACTACTAGGAACTTCCTCCCATGGATAAAATACACCTGTTGTGGGTTGTTTTTTCACAGTGCATGATGACACGCTTTTCTAGACTGAACTGCATTATGTTAATGTCCACCAGTCGGCAATATGTTTCAGGTCTTTGGTCATACTTGTTCTACCCTGACCACAAGTGACCACCCTCTATTCAACTTAGTGTCATCTGCAAATTTTATCAACTTATTTCTGCTTGGTATTTGAAGGACGTGGACAAAAGATTAAATAAGAGTGAACCAATACTGAGCCCTGGGAGACTGCACTGGTCACATCACCATTGGGTGATAGTGTTCCATTATTTTACCTTTGCTTCCAACCAGTAAGCCACCTCTGTATCCATCTAACTAGTATGTGACTAATTCCTAACATCAATCATTTGTTTATAATATGATAATGCAGTAAAGTGTTGCAGACTTTTTGTAAGTCAAAGAAAATGACATCTACTGCTTTGTTGTTATCTATTTTTACTAACCATCTCATAAAAACAAATCAGGGTAGTACTTACAACTCATATTTTTGGTGAAGCCATGTAGTGTATGGTCCAGTATTCCTCAGCCTATAAGGTCTAGAGATATGTCATCCTTTATAATCCCTCTACTATTTTACCAACTATTGACATGAGGCTTACTGGCCTGTAATTACATAGTGTGGACTTGCTTTCCTTTCTATAAATTGGGACTACCACTTCCTTCTCCAGTCAATGAGTACACATCCTTCATTAACAGACTTGCAACAATGCAATAGCTGGTGCCAAATCCACGGCCAGTTCCTTAAGCATTCTGGGGTGGAGTCCATATGAACCTGGTGATTTGTTACAGTCCAGTGTTGCCAACCTTTTTGAACATATTCTGGTTTACAAATGGGGTACTTCTAGAGAGAGTAACATATGCTCCACCAACATGTCTTTAATGACTGACAATCATTTACATACACAGAGCAAAAATAGTTATTAAATAATCTGGCCATGTCCTCTGGACTATTATATTGGACTCCTTCATGAATGAGAGGGCCTATAACCCTGGCTGTACCTTTGTTACCATTTATGTAGGAATAAAACCCTTTCATATTGTCTTTTGTATGTGCTAGTCTAAATTCTGTTCCATCCATGCTTTTCTTATGGTTTGTTTAATTGTTTCAGGACAGATTTGTATTTCCTTATATTGATTAGTGATTGAGTCTTTTCATAATAGTAAGCTGTGTTGTTTTATTTATTAATTTCTGTATCTTGTGGTTAAACCATACTGGCTTTTTACCTTTGCTTTTTGTAAATGTTCCTGTCAAGTACAACTTTTGCCTCAACAGTTTAACAGTATTGACTAGTAAAGAGTCCATGCTGAATCTGTGTCATGCTCAGACTGTCTATTTGGTAAATCAATCCATTCTAGTTCTTTTCTAATGGCACAAAGTTTGCTCTGTGGTAGTTTTTAAAGGTAGTCACCCTTTAGTAAATTATATCCTCCTATCGATGGTAAACCAAATAGTGTTATGGTCACTTTTGACAGGGTGCATCAATATTTATATTATGGGGTGTGGCTAGCCCGTAAGCATGGCAGGCAGCTTGCTAGTACAGCTCCTCAGGGCAATGTCTGTTAAAATGTCTTTGCAGCTACATTGGTGACTAATGATTTATCCTTCTTGTGATACTTGGAGCTTCTACACAGATGGCATCTGAAAATCAAAAAATAAACAAACTAAACTGCAGTTTGATGCTCCATCAAAACCAAAGAGGTGAAAGTGACTCACAGTTCTAGGCCTTCTTCCCCAGACACTATCCTGAAAGTACATTGGGCAGCTAGCATGATGGAACTGATGAAACGCTTGCTGGGGTCCCCACTACTCTGCCTCAAATGCAGCAAGACATGAAAGCCGGATTCAACAACCTTAACACTCAGTTTGCTCATCTTCAATCAGTTGTTACTACCCTTACAGAAACTACTAACACACACCTCGCAAATTTGTGAGCTGGAGAAAATGGTGAGCGATATGGAAGACTCTTATGCGGGGTTGCAGCAGAGAGGAACAGCCTACTGTCTACATTAGCTGAGCTCCGGGAGTGGTGATCAAGAGAATTGCTCTCGACATTCTAACCTCTGGATAATTGGGCTGTCCAAAGGGATAGAGGGAGGAATCTAAAGAGAGATCCATCTCTGGCTAGTTAGCCAACTGGGCCTTCCAGAAGACAGTGAACTTTGATGTAGAGTCGCCCACTGGGTGAGTCCGCTGCAAACCCAGCTGATTGACCCGACACTGTTTAATCAAATATTTGTGGTATAGGATAAAGAGACTGTGCTGCAAAAGCCAAAATGTTTGGTCCCATTAAACTCGGGAATACAAAGTCCATGTCTTTCAGGACTTAAGTTGGGAGCTCAATCTAAGCACCAAAAATTAAATCAAGCCAAAAATAAGCTATATAGGATTGGATGTAAATTCTCCTTCATGTATCCAGCTCGTTTATGGGTGGACAGGCTGGGACAAAGTCCTTGATATTTCACCTGCCACAACATGGTGGAAAATGGATAGAAGAGGAGGAGGCCAGGAGGAGACAGTGCAGCCTGATGCAGTGTAAGTAACGCTATCTCATAACAAAGGTGTTTTGTTGACTGTTTTACAGATATATGTCCAAAAGATTCCCTTCTATATCTCCACCATGTACCTGGTGCTCTTAGTTCCTCTTCAAGTGTTGGGGGCTTATGGTGGACATAGTTTGGCATATCTAGCAGCCAGAGGCCTATGACTAACCGGCGTGTCACCCTGGTAACCCCAACCATGTCTTGGGACACGGGTTCCAGAGGAGGCGACTACTGTGGTTTAGTCTTATAGGCTTCCAAGAGATTGAACTCCATACTCTTGCCAATGTTTCACCCTTGTATCAAGACAGAGAAGCGGGAGTTGTGAACATTTGCCATTGGTTGTCTATGGGGCCATCACGAGGATAAAACTTTTCTTCTGCATCACCCACCTTGTTTGATCAGCTGGACAGGGTTGCTGGACATATGGGATTTAGTTCTGATACATCTACTGGGGTGAAGGCCTCATGGGGTTTACATCTTGGAACCGGTCTTTAAGTTTTGCTGTGCTACTCAACTGTACAGGGATTGCACAAACCTGGTCTTGTTCAGTAACTTTTGATTTGTGGACCTCCACAAAGTCGTCAATGGATTATAATTTTGCCACTTCCAAAATGCCTGACCGTGCCTGGGGGCATGGTAGCAGCGGTGTGCTCTTCTTGTGGGGAGCACTATTTTATTTCCATTGCTACAGTGGAGAAAGTCTGTTTATTATATGTGATCTGATTATGGGATTTTGGACTGCAGGCATTTGTTTTATACACCACAATGCATCTGCTCCACGAATGTTAACTTTATAAGTTGCACTGTTAATTTTCACCAGTTGGTTTTATAACCATTACACATGTTTTGTTACTTCCTATACAATATTCAACTGTATTACAATGTTTCTATACTACACAGGTCATTGTCCTTCTATCAATGGCCACTGTGATAGGCAAGATGCTTTGTATCTGCCTTCCGTTTGTAGTGGAACACTGGTGGGTTTTGACTCCATGGGGGATAATAGTCCTGATTAGACAGGGGCAGATAGGTAAAGTACGTTTTTCTGGGAGGAGATCTTCTCAGCATTTGGGGCTGGGGACTCGAACTGTGGGAGATTTTAAAATGTTGCTTCATGTACTGAAGAAGGTGGGGAACCAATCTGGCTGCACCTAACACTACTGACACTGGTGAGGGCTGGTTTGGGATTTCAGCTTGGAGCTACATCACCTGAATACATGCTCAGGCAATCTGTTGGGGTCTAACAGGGGATGTTAATACAGTTCTTGGGGGCCTGGGGCATTGGAGAAAAAGAATGTGATGCTTACTTACTCTATGCCAGATGGAAGGATAGTTTCAGTTGGATACAAAATGATGGGGATGATATCAGATGTGTGTCCTGGAACATCAATTGCCTTAAATCTGTTATAAAATGTAAGAAGGTTATTGCTGAGGTTCAAAGATGTAAGGGGTCATTAGTTTTACTACAGGAGATGCATTTTTCTCCATTCGAATCACAGAAAACCACTGACTTTATAGGGGGCACATGGGTCTCCTCAACATTCTACTCCAAAGCTAGAGGGCCTCGATTTCGATTCCTGGGGGTCACCAGTTCAGATCCTGGACAGACTGGTAGATCAATCTGGTCATTATCCACTGGCAAAGTTAATGTTCCCAGTAAGGGACTCTTTCTGCTTAGCTCTATATATTCTCCAAATGTGGACTGTCCCAGCTTTTTTCAGAAACTGGCATTGGACATGCAAGTTGGGAGGCCCTTGGATCTTGGAGGCGACTATAATTGTGTTTTAGACACGGTGTAGATCATTCAAACAAGACCCTTGTACCCAAATCACATACATGCAAAGCTCTGGAAGCTTTACAAGCTGACTTTGATTTAATAGATGCCTGGTGACACCTTCATCCTACAGGGAGGAATATAGTTTTATTCGCATGCCCACAATTCATATGCATGTATAGACAGGTTGCTGGTCTCTAGTGCCTAATAGGGAACTGGGGAGGTGGGGTATCTGCCCATCTTGGTATCAGACCATGCGTTGCATTATATTACTCTTCGAGGTACTGGACCCTTGCTGGCTCCAAAGCTTGGAAGCTTGATCCTTTCCTCCTGAGGAATCAGGAGTACCTTTGTCATATGGGCAATAGTCTGCAGGAATTCCTGAACTTCAGCCATCGAGGGATACCTCTTATTGTACTCGTTGGGAGGCCTTGAAGGCTTATGTGAAGGAAACCATCTCTTTCACCTCACATGCTAGAGGCAATGCGTTAAGAGAATTAGAGTTTCTTAGACATAAAATTGCAGCCTGTGAAAGAGTGTATATGTTAAAACCCACAGCAGCCCTATACATGATTGTTCAAAAGTTAAATGGAGGTTTAACACATTGTCTAGTGATAAGTTGGAAAGAACCATCCTCCTATCCAATGCAAGTGCTTATGTTGATGGGGTTAGGGTGGGAAATACTTAGCCTGGCAATTGAAATGGAAAGAGATGGTGAAAACAGTGGGCCAGGTTCAAGATGCCCAAGGGAACTTGGTGCAGAACTCAAGGGAGATAGGAGATGCCATTGGTGCATTCTATAGGTCCCTTTACACCTCAAATGTGATCCCTCTCGGGGAGAATGACACCTTTTTGAAGGGGTACCTAAATCAAATAAGTAGGGTGGAAGCTGAGAGGTTGGACTCTCCGTTGACCAAACAGGAGATCCGGGCAGCTTTAAAGTCTTTAAAACAGGGAAGGCCCAGGGCCAGATGGCATACCTATTGATATTTATAAAGCCTTTGAGGACCATCTTTGGATACCTTGTTCAATATGGTTGAGGAGGGTCTTTTAAAGGGTGAGCTGCCCCCATCCACATGGTCTGCAATGATCACAGTATTGCCAAAGCCGGGTAAGGATGCCACCAAGTGTGCCTCCTATAGGCCAATTTGCTGTTAACTGCTGACTACAAAATTGTGGCAAAGCTTTGCCTCTAGGTTGGAGGTGGTGCTACTGGGCCTCATTCACCCAGATCAATCTGGCTTTTTAAAGAGTCAAATGAGGAAGCATAATATTAGGCGCACACTTAACATCATACTTAGGTGGTCCCATACTAAAAGATCGCATGGAGCAGCGGTAGTGGCTCTTGACACTGAGAAGCTTTTGACTGTGTGGAATGGGGTATCTGTTCTACACCCTGGGGAGACTGGGGTGGGCTCGTCCTTCTGCTCTTGGGTTCAAGCATTATACCAGGGTCTCTAGCGCAGATTTTGGTCAATGGTGAGCTGTCTACTTTCTTAAATCTGGGCAGGAGCACACGCCAGGGGTGTCCATTGTCCCCATTGTTATATGTACTATCGTTGGAACCATTGGGAGCAGCTCTAAGGTGATTGTGGGATAAGAGGTTTCTGGGGGACAGGAGCATAAAATTGCTATGTACGCAGACAACCAATTATTGTAGCCCCAAAACCTGACGGAGGATTTGCCAGAGGTCCCTAGGTTAATGCAGTCATTTGGGGCTATATTGAGGCATAAGGCCAACTGGTCCAAAAGTGAGATGATGCCAGTGGGCTCCTTAAATTGAGCCCAGCAAATCGTGCATTTGGTGGGGTCTACAGCTGGTTCATAAGGTAAAGTATCTGGGAGTGCAGATTTCTGCCTCTGTAGGAGCCTTATACAATTTGAGTCTGAAACCTTTATTGTTAGAAATTGCAGAGGACTGTGAGAGATGGGCTGCACTGCCCCTCTCCCTGTTAGGTAGAGTGGGGTTATAAAAATGACAATACTGCTAACGGTATTATATTTTACCAGACACTCCCTATTAGGATGCCACAAATTCATTTTAAACAATTAGACACAATTAACATAAATTTCTATGCCAGGGGATGAGTCAAAGTAAAGAGCTCTATTGCAGAGACTGCCTGGAGAAGGAGTGGGACTATCAAATTTTAAGGCATATTATTGGGTGGCTCAATTGGCTTTTATACCCACCGGAGATTCGGATATCAATTGCCCATGGTTAGGTTTAGAGGAGGATATGCTACAGGGTAATCTCTGAAATGATACTTTAGTCTGGAACTAGCACGGCATGGGCGATGTGAGATTGTGCAGTCTCCTCTCTGCTACTGCACTGCATGCCTGGATCTGGGTCCATAAACATGTGGGGTATATAAAGGGCAACTGTCTGAATCTCAGCCTACTCTGCTTTGTGCAATCTGGAGGGTGCACAACAATGATGATCCAACGGTTGTGGGTGTGGAGAAGGAAGGGCCTTCTGTCGATTCATCTATTATATGAAGGGGCCTGATAAAGGGTTTCAATCAATTATGTACTGAATGGAAAATTCCTGTGGGGGACTTTTTCCTTTACCTGACAATCTGTCAATGGTGCGGGACCACCCTCACTACTTTCAATGGCTGGAGTGACCCTTCCCCTTAGAAGAAGAATTATTTCCAGCCACAACCAGGAGGCAAGCAACTATCCATCTATTACCAGGCACTTTACAGTTCCCCCACAGGAGCAAAACTCTAGCCAAGAAAAAATGAGTGCTGATCTCCTCCTGCCTATTGACCAAAACCTGGTCTTTGGCATGCTCTCACTACCTGCACTGCTCTCATAGTAACAAACTGCGGTAAATTCAATTATTTTTCTTACACATGGCATAAATGACACCCAAGTGGCTACATGAGTTAGATGCCACCAGATTGCCTACCTGTCCTAAGCGTACAACTGAAAAGGCGGATTTTTCTCCCTGTCACTTACATGTCCTAAGCTGGCTCCTTTCTGGCAGCTTATACATAATATAATGTCTGGTGTCCTGGGTTACAGTCCATCCAAATCCGCTCTACAATTGTTGCTTGTGGCGAATCCTTCCCACCCAAGTCGGAGGGAGTCTAATCCTTCTGGTCTATTGCACTTATCAATGCCAGGAGAACCATTGCACAACTGTGGATGTCACCAACTTCAGTCACTAGATAATATAAATCATGCATGGTGCTTGAATGGGCCCAGATGAGTGCCCTAGGTAAGTTACCCCAATTCTGGGAAATTTGGGGACCTTGGCTATTAGCAGTGGAGGCTGGTCTTATCCTGGACTAGTCCTGGGAGGACCTTTAAATGAACTGTAAGGAAAGGGTACTGACTGGGCTATGTATCCCACCGATAAGCAGAACAAAGCTTGGTATGCAGTTATGCTATTAATAAGCAGTAAAATCTTTTCATGTGTCTTAGACCAAATATGTATAAGACCAAACATGATTCTGTGTAATGCAACCTCATAGCAGTAATAGTTGTGTTCTTCTGGTGATATAACATAATTCTTGGACCTATTTGTCATGTATGGCTATGAAGGTCTTGATCTGGTTGTAATGTAAGCTTATCTACATTCTCAATAAATACATTTTACAAAAAATATTTATATTATAAATGTCAGTGGATATGTTCATTAATGGAACATCCGAGTATTTTCCCCCTTGTAGGTTGGGTTATCAGTTGTTTTAAGTCTAAGGAGCCAAGAGCTGCCGTTATTTTTTGTTCCTGAGTACTGTATGCCTTACGCCTTATCCAGTCTATATTGGCATGTTTAGATCACCCAATAAAGAGTTTCACTCTCCTCTGTCATTTTCTCAAAATGGTTTAGTAAAGCTTCTATAGTTTGGGTGGTACTGTTTGGAGGCCTGTAAAATTCCCTTAGTGTTATTTTCTGCCATGGAATCCTGTTACATTAATTGAGGCAGTATAGCACAGTGGTTTAAGGCTGCTGAACTGCAAACCTGGAGAATTGGGTTTGAATCCCACAGCCCCCACTTGCATACTGTGTGGCCCTGAGCAAGTCACTTAACTTCCTTGTGCTCCCAGGTTGCACCTGTAAACAAGATTCAGCTAGTGTGTCTCTCCTGGTAAAAAAAAAAAGAAAGAAAAAATTGTTTCAGTGTCAACCCCATCAACAGTTTCAGGACACAGCTGGGGGCATTCTATGTTATCTTTGACATAGATGGTAACTCCACCTCCCTTTCGACTAATCTTCTCTTTGCTGAATAATTGGTAGCCAGCTATCTATCTATCTACCTGTCTGTCTGCCTGCCTGTCTGTCTGGTCTGTCTATCTATCTATCTATCTCAGAATCTACCTATATGGTATCACTTGTTTCAGCTTTAAAAGAAATTGATACATTCACCCCTCAATCAAAAACATCAAAATGCAAATTCTGAAGACAGTGTTATTCTGCTGTCCCAAACCCCTCTGGGTATAAAAAGAGAACAGACAACCACAGAAAGACATTTAAAAAGTTTATATTAACTATAAATGAAAATAAATCTTAGATAATGACACTGTAAAGAAATGTTGAAACAGGTAAAAGCTGACAAGTTGTGTTTTTACATTTAGAAAATGGCTAGTGAATACAAACATCTTGATATCACTTTAGGTAGATAAAATAACTGGGGTCTTCATGTTGAAGAAGTAAAGAAAAAAGCTATTCAGACAGCACAAGGAATGGTGAGGTTTGGGTAATAGTTTGCAGGAACTCCTTTGATTCATTAAAAACCTCTGACATTAAGGCTGAAAGACTTTTTATGCTAGTGAAATCCAGGGCCTACTATGTGGAAAAAAAATTTAAAAAGTTTGGAAGTGGTTCAAAATGGGTTCCTGCAAAACATTTTACTGTTGCCTTGGTACACCCTAACAGCATTTATTTATATTGAAACTAATACTACATTTCAGGAAGCAAAGGCCTTAATCAGGGTGGTAAGATGGTGGAAGAAATTAGTTTTGGTCCAGCCTAATAGTATATTAAACTCAACTGGCCCTATGCACTATGCCAACATGCTGCCTAAACTGAGCACATTGGCATAGCCCCATCAGAATGCTGCAGAGCACTGGTCACAGGGCATTCATGCCTGTGGCACACAGCTGGTATGCACCTGATCCCCTGGCAGCACAATGCACTGGGGGTATTCTGGGATGTGCCAGCAGCACGCACCATGCACCACTGGCGAATAGTGCTGCACACCAGGATGCATGGGGGAACCATAGAACACCACTGTAGGGTTTGGGGTATGGGGTTTGGGGTCAAGTGTGGAGGCAGGTGCACCTGTGTGTGGTGTGTGTGTAGGGGTGCCTTGCTACACAGGCACTGGAGTTGCCTTGAGTTGGGAGGGTGGTGGTCGGTGGCCCCCATGTTCTGGGGGCATTGCCAGGGTCTAGAGCCTGATGGGGCATTGCCACATGGGTCTGGGGTGTCTGCAGGTGCAATTCATGCACCCGGACCCATGCCCAGCTGTGTGAGTGATCCACTAGGGAACCAGGGCAGGCATCCGATTGGATGCCCAGCTGGGTCTGCTATGCCTCCCCAGTGGCCCTGCATGGACCTGCACACTAGGGAGGCAGGGCCATGGACAGGTGGCGGCTGGTAGTGAATACTGGCCGTGCACACCTGTCTGCAGATGCAGAGCTTTGAGGGTAGGATACGCACCTCTGTTGCATATTTCCCACCCATTAGTGTATAGGGCCCAATATGGGAAGAGGTGACTGAAATAAAAAATAATGATAATCGGTTCAAAGACTGAACTATTTACTAACAAGCTATAGACTACCTAGCATCTGGGACAAGTTTACCTTCTCCATATTGAATCATATGTATCTGAAGCGAACAAAGAATTACAGACTCTTTTTTTCAGAGCATATATATAATGTTAGCTTGATGTCCCTGGACTGAATCTATATAGAGAATATAAGGCATATAGGAAGGCAGCACTATATTTGAGATTCTGTGAAAAGATAAATTACAGAACTGCCCTATGCAGATTTAGATTGGGGATTTAGAAAGGAAATGACAGCAAGGGCACCATGTAATGTAAATGTAACTAGGGGTGAAGATTATTACTGCAGCACTTGATTTTAAAACGTAACTTTCTGGAAAAGAGGGAGGCAGTTCCCTATGTAAAAGCAGTGGAATTGCACACTCAAGCAGACCAGAAAGCCTGTAGGGCCTTTATCTGCTAGCACATTTATATATTGCTATGGAAGAGACAATAACTTGGTTGTGCCTTGTAGGAACTGTTAAAGAAAGTAAAAGAAATAAGGTGATAGAACACTTCCTGTTTTCTGATTAAAGAAATCATTTTGTAAAGGCAGGTTTTGCATTTCATGCCTTATGTAAACTGACTTAATAGGTGCAATATTCCAGCATGAGAATTTTTATGATAGTGTTATGCACTTGGTTTATATTGTTTTATATAACCCACTGTTTTAGATTTTGGTATGTTATGACATGTCTGTCGATACATACTTGTCTTAATGCTTACTATGATGCATACTTGTCTTAACAAACTTTTGAACTCAATTGCAAAATCAGAAAGAAAACAAGGCACAACTAAGTGAGAAATTTAGAAAGCAAATACTCCACACATGAAGCAGTTGTGCAGTAAATGACAGCTTGAAACCAAATGAAAGTTTTAGATCACCACAGAGAGTTTAATTTGCAAAATGTACATAAGCAAACTGTTGACAGGTTAGCAGGAAAATGAAAACAAACATCCTATCACGTCCATTCTGGATGCTAATTCTTATCCTCGGCCAAGTCTAAGGTATAAGAAAACCTTGTCTACCACCTCACAACGTTACTGCAGGCTTGCAGAGGCAGGGTAGCCTAGCCCCAGTATAGTCATACAAGACAGTATTTTCAAAAGTGTCAAGCTGGAAGCTATGAACTTCCACATTCAGGTGGGAGATGTTCAACCATTAGGTCTAATTGTTTCTTTATTTAGTAAAATATCATCAGTATCCAGTGCTAGCTGACTAATATTTTTTATCAAATGAAACCCTTTTGTAGGAAGTTTCTTTAATATGAATCCTTTTGTTAGTTAGTTAGTTAGTTGGTTGGTTAGTTAGTGGATTTTGTTGACTGGGTTGGCTCACTGAGACTTGTGTCCCTTTTCAGGAATGGCCCAGGATAAGTTACTTACAGGAAATGATTTGTTCCCACATTGGTACATATAATAACATATGGGATATAGAGACTGTGGTAGTTGCAACAGATAAAACAGTGAAGATCAATAAGATTAAACAATAAATTCTATACACAAATCAATAAGACAAAAATGTTGTTTTCACTGGGGCCAAGGCTCAATCTGCAGAGTAAATCTAGGTGCATTAAATACTGATTTGCTGCAAAATGACCTCATGAGGTAGCATTGTTAATGAGGCTCAGACTTGGTCTCACTACTGGATTGGCTTCCCATGTGTAACCAATCAAGTTGAAAGTTTAACTTCAGAATACAGTTGGTGTACTTTAATGCAGCAGTGCATATTACAGTGAAACTTTTGAGCAATACTTTTTAACTCTATTTTAGATTCCCACTTATCTCCTATCTTATATGACACCCATTTCGTCCTGGGTTTAGTCTGTGTTACCACTTTTTCTTACTTGAAATAATAAATTAGTACTCTTTTAATATGGCTCAGTTCAGATTTTCAAGAGTATTCTCTGTTATTTCTTTATACCCATTGTTTAAAATCACTTTTCTTTTTTTTTGTAATCTAGTTTATTGAAATTTCAAGAAAAAACACATCAACATGCAGAATCAGAAACAAACAAAACATGCACATCTTACAATCTAAATGATCAAGAATGTAAAAAGCAAACAGACAATATGCAGAGTTATTAACATCTACTAGTCTTTCTAATACTTACAACAATAGTTCTAACTACAGGTCTATAAAACCTATTAAGAAGGCAGTTTACAGAATCTGGAAGTTAAGTATGAGTTGTAAATGTAAAAAAAAATGTGTCCAATCTATTGTTGCTTATCTATTGTTGCTCATGTAAGGTCACAGGTCTGACAGGATCTGAAGAAAAGAAGAAGGAACAAGTCTAGTAACAGGGCAGACTAGATGGGCCATGAGTCTTTTCTGCCAGCAACCACTATGTGAACTAACCTTCATACAGTAACTGTCCATTGCTGTTAGGTCATTCAATCATTCTGGGAGGACAGGAGGCGTGGCTTGTTTCCAGTGTCTTAGGACAGTGTTTTGGTCATTATCAATGCTACCAATAATGGTAGTTTACTCACCTGGTAAAGGTGATTGTGGGGAATAGCTCTCTGAGGCACTCCACTTACCTGACATCATGGGTTGTGTACACCTGATAGGCTGCCTGATGCACATGTGACTAGTTTTGTGGACGTCCCTTCTGAGTGTCCCTGGTCACTTCTAGTCAGTTAGATGTTTTCCAAAGCTGTGTCTGAAATACAAGTAAAGGTAATTTTGCCCCAACTGTATTGGAACCACAGTTATGTACTGCTCTATAGACAGTGGATGGTTAATGGTAAAGTATTTTTAATGCAATAAGTATCACTACATGTGTTAAGTAGGCTGAATGTTTTGAGAAGACCAATTTGTTTGAAATGTTAATTGTCACGTAATGCTGTAGGGTGAGGCATGGAGTGCCTCAGAGAGCCATTCCCCACAATCACCTTTACCAGGTGAGTAAACTACCATTGTGGGGAATGGTCTCTGAGGCACTCACTACCTGACATCATGGGTTATTAAAAGCAGTGAATGAAGTCTAGGGTGGGTTAGACGTGACAATAGTAGAATGTCTTGTGTTTGCCGCTAGAGTACAGTGGTAGCAAAGTTAGTCTTGTGTTGTTGGGACACGTCAAGTCTGTAATGTCTGATGAAAGTGTGTATCGTTGACCATGTGGCTGCAGTCCAAATCTCCTCTGCAGTGTCCATGTTTCTTTCTGCCCATGAGGTGGCGATGGCTCTAGTGGAGTGAGCCTTGATTGTCGGAGGTGTTTGAAGGCTGTTAGCCTTGTCGACTCTGCTATAGCTCTTCTGAGGTATCCGGCAATGGCAGCTTTGGATGCTGCCATGCCTGTCTATGACTTGAGTGATAATGAAAAGTCTGTCCAATTTGCGGATGGCATCAGTCCTTGATAAGTATGTGGAAAGCAGTCGAGTCATGCCTAGTAGGCGAAGTTGAGGTCTGCTTGAATGTCTTCTGGTGGAAGTTGAGCAGGAATCTCAATAGTCTGGGTAATGTGGTACTGTGACACAATTTTGGGCCTGAATGACGAAATTGGTTGCATAGAGATTCTGTCGGGTAAGAATTGAAGGAAGGTTCCTTGTGGGATAGTCTTGTAATTCTCCAAGCGCCGTGCTGAGGCGATGGCTGTTAGGAATACTGTCTTGAGTTGAAGCCAGTGAATGGGTATGGACTCATTAGGTTCAAATGGAGGTTTTGTCATGGCTGTAAGGACGAAGGAAGATCCCATAGGCGCAACTGTGGGTTTGTGAGGAGGACGAAGGTTGTTGCTGCTTTAAGAAGCGGATGGCGTCTTGGTGGGAGCCTGGCGTGGTGCCCTGGATTTGTCCACGGTGGCGCCTATGGCTGCGACCTGTACCCTGAGAGATGAGGGAGAGCCCTAGCTGTAGACCTTCCTGTAAGAATAGTAGTATATGCGGAATGGGCATTCGGTGGGATCGATTTTGTGATGACGGCACCATGTATTAAAGCGCTCCAATGTCGGGAGTAGGTGGAAAGTGTGGAGGGCTGATGAGAGGAAGCCATAGTCTGAATGACAGAGGGTGGTAACCTGCTTTTAGCAGTCTCTCCCTTTCAGGAGCCATGCCAGTCAGTTGTAACTGACGAGGTTCGGATGTGTAATGGGACCTTGCGTGAGGAGATCCAGAATCAGAGGTAGTTGCCAAGGATCTGTTAGTGCCATGGAGGCAGTGTATAAACCATGATCTTCAGTGGCCAGTGTGGGGCCAGAAGAATGACTCGGGCTCTCGATAGTCGTATCTTGCATAGGAACTTGAGGATGAGAGGAATGGGTGGAAAGATGTATGCCACTTGGAAGCACCAATTTGCCGATAGAGTCAACTCCTATCACTGTGTGATCCTTGAGTGTGACCAATATTTTGGGCATTGGTGATTCTTGTGAGATGCCATGAGGTCTATCTTGATTGGGCCCCATCTGTCGTCTAATTGTTGGAATATCAGTGGGTGTAGTTTCCACTGCGGGTGTATCATCTGCACTGAGCCAGTCCGAGTGACGTTGAGCTTGCCAGCCAGGTGGATGGCTGATATCGATTTGAGGTTTGTTTGAGCCCAGTTGAGCAGTTTGGAGCAAAGGGACATCATGGTCTTGCTCTTTGTGCCGCCTTGTTTGTTGATGTAGCGACCGTGGTCTGGTTGTCTGACCTGATTTATGCGTGTTTGTGTAGGATTATATTGAAGTGCAGTAGCGCTTTGAATACTGCCTTCAGTTCTAGAGCATTGATTGAGAGCTTTGAGTCTTGTGTGGACCATTGTCCCTGGGCATTGAGAGTTCGAGTACTGCTCCCCATCCAGAGAGCTCATCCGTTTCGATGGTAATGTCGTGTGAAATGTCCATGGGAACACCTAGTGTTAGTTGTGTTTGTCTGTCCACCATTTAGGCTGGCTTTTACTCGTGGTGGCAGAGTGGCATGTCTGGAAGGTTGACTTCATCTGGCTGTCCTTGTTTTAGTAGGAATAGCATGGGGGTCTTGCGTTCCATCGTGCACCATGGGACGGTGTCTATAGTGGATGACATGAGACCTAGCATGCGGGATACATGGCATAGTGTGGTTTGCTTTGTGGATCGCAGCTTGTGAGCGGTGGATATAATCGTGTTTATTCTGGAGTCGGAAGGAAAAACTTTTCCATTGACTGTGTCTATCAATGTTCCTAGGTGTTCCAGTTTGTGTGGGGGCTAGGTGACTTTTCTTGATGTTGATAATCCATCCGTGTGATTCCAGGCATTGTATCACCTGTTGTGTTTCCCTTAGTGATTGTTGAAAGTGCGGGCTCTTATGAGCCAGTCGTCCAGATATGGAATGCGTGTATACCTTTTTGTCAGGTGTGCTGCGAGTACCACTGAAACTTTTGTGAACACTCTTGGTGCGGATGCTAGACTGAAGGAAGAACCTTGTAGTGGTAGTGTTGACCTAGAATGCAGAATCATAGGAACTTGTAGTGTGCGGGCACATTGGAATGTGAGGTATGCGTCTTTTAAATCTATGGCGTGAGAAATCTCCCTGGCGTGGGGCGCGGAGAGTGGATTTGTAGTTTCCATTTTGAATGGTATGTGACGAACTGATTTGTTGACATGTTTTAGATCGAGAACTGGTGGAAGCCTCCTGCCTTTTGCAACCAAGAAAAAGCGGGAGTATATGCAGTACCTTCTTCTTGTTTTGGGACCGGGCGATGGCATTGTTGTGTAGCAATTCTGCAATAGCTGTAGTAATCTGTGTTGTTGTGTATGATTGATTGGTAATGTTGGGTGAAGCATTCTGTGGGCTCTTGGAACAGTAGTGAATTGTATTGCATAGCCGTGGCTTATTATTTCTAGAACCCATTTGTCTGTGGTGGTCTGAGTCCATTGTTGGAGGAATAGAAAGTCCAGCCCCTCGGGTGAGGTTTGCCGAAAGAGTGGGTAGACAGTCATGGTTTTCCGTTGTTGTGACGAGATAGTTAGCTCTGCCCCTTTGAGTGTTGCCCCTGCCTCTGTAATGGCTGAAGTGGTAGGGGTGGAGTAGTTTTGGCGGAAGGAGGTGCCGTGAAAAATGCAGGTGGTGATCGCTTGTCACAAAGGACGGTTGTCTGCCTCTGGGGCAGAGGAGAGTAGGTTGTTCGTGGCTGTTCTCTGGCCATTAATCTGCCTTCCTCCTTACCCTTGAGATATTTTTCTAGGGACAGGCCAAAAATCATGGTCCCTGTGAAAGGTAGCCTTGCTAGCCTTGGACTCCTTATCTGCGTCCCAAAGTTTCATCCAGAGTGACCTCGTGATCTATTAGTGATGGCTGCTGATCGAGCATTTATTTTTAGTGAGTCGACTGGCATGTCCGCTAGGTATTTGGTTGACAGTATGGCATTTTCTAATAGGGTGGCTTGTTGAGACTTAGAGGAATGGTTTTGTAAGTCCTGGAGCCATGTAAGTTGTGCCGAGTTGCGTAAATAGCAGTGACAGCTGCTCTGCTTCCCAGGCCCGCCAGCTCGGCCGTCTTCTTAAGGTTTTCCTCTATCTTTCTGTCAATGGGGTCTCTAAGACCGGACGCGGTTTTAATTGGAAGCACCGTCTTCCTGTTAGTCTGGCTATTTGAGGTCCACTGCCGAGGAGTGCACCAGAGTGCTAGCTTCTCTGCTTGTAACGGATACATTCGGTCCCAGGATTTTCTTTCTGGGATTCTGGCTGGTTCTGAGGCTGACCATTCTTTTGGAGAATCTCGTCTATTGCCTCACATACTGGGAATGCATCTGCTAGTTTTGCCGCAGGTTGCAGTGAGGAAGGAGCTTAGATGTAGGGGCTGGTGTAACCATCTCAAATCCGACTGTTTCCATAATGTGGCGGACCAGTGTAGGAATTTGGTCTGGGAAACACCATTTTGCGGTAGCGTTTGAGGTCCTGCTCGGTGGTGGAGTCCTCGTATCGGAGGAGTCACTGGAGTCTAATTGTGGTTCTGGCGGGGAATGTTCTGTGTCGTGCGTATGTGTGCGTGTTGACTTAGTTGAAGGAAACTGACTCTGTGATAGTTCTGTAAGTTTTTGTAGCATGGCTGTTAGGACTTCTTGTTGAGCCTGCATTAGTTGGTTATTTGGAAGAAGCACTTTAGTGGCGTCCATCTGTTGTGTGTTATGTTGGCTAGTGGATGGGAGAGTCATCCTCTGAATCTTGTGTCTCAGTGTGCGTGTTGGTGTCCTCGATGCAAGATGTGCATAGTCTACCTGAGTGTAGGTGCGACAGAGGCACATGACATAGTTTGCAGCTTTTGTTCTGGGCATGGTCACCTGATAGGTACAGAAAGAAAATATCATAGTGTGCTGTCTCAGGTGGCAATAAAATTAAAATATCAAAATTATGTGAAGAATTGTGCTGTCAGATGCAGAAATATGGAAATGACCAGCAAACGTTAAAGATTGCATTGTGCTGCCAGAAAGTTATTAATAATAGCAGTGTGCTGGCAGAATGCTGAGAAATGTAGTGGCATCTTGTTTGGAATAGTGCCACAAGTGTTGTTTCTGGTGTCTGATCTTTCTCTGCCAAGGTGGGGATAGGGAGCAGTGCTGTGCCTTTAAGAAAACGCGCTGTGCCTTTAAGCAAGCAGTGGCAGTGTTAAGGAGTGAGGAGCAGTGATTCAATATGGGATTAGTCTGCTGATTGAGTGGTATTTTATCTCCCTGGTAAATAGCTTTTGAAAGTGGTACAGACACTAGATTAAAATCTTCTTCAAGCCAGAATTGATACCAGAGTGAAGAGCATAAAATATGAAGTGGGGAAGTAGTGGAGCGTCGCGAGGCTTCCTTGAAGTCCTCGGCGTTTCCAAGTGTTTGTTACTCGCTCGGTATTGCGAGATCTCGACTGAAAAGGCAAGGAGGACGTCATGGGACTTCCTAGGAGGTCCAGCGAGATGGCAGAGAGCCTCGAGACTGGAGAGCCAATCGGAAGCCAGGCAAGGAAGGAGAAGAAGCAGGAAGTAGGTTTCCTATCGAGGCATGGCGTGGGTGTGGGGGCCATAAAATAACAACTTGGAAATGCCATGATGGGGGCAGAGAAAGGCAAAAGCAGCGTTTTGGAAAGCAGCTGCAATGTAGCAGGTAAGAACGTTTAAAACCTACTGCACATTTTATGAAAAAATGTCTTGAGCCGCTGGAACAGGGGCTGGAGAACACTAATGCCTTGAACTTGTGTGGGAGCCAATCTGTATTGTGGTGAAGGTGTCTGATACTGCTGTGTGGGAGTATCAGAGCACCAAATCTTTAATTAGTAGTGCTGAGTGAATTACCAGTGCACAATAAGTGTGGCTTAGGAGATCAGCAATGTAATGGATGAATTAGGTAGTGTCTGAGCCCGCTATGCAGGGAAACCAGAGCACTAAATACAGAAGCAATGGCCATGGAAATAGTCTGGGGCAGCTAGAGAGGAACCCAGAGCAAATCATAATTATATATGCGACTGAATGGAGGGATGTACCTGTAAATGAGACACACCTAGGAAAAACAGCATTGCATGTTATACTATCTTGCTATGACTTGTTTAAAACTGGAGAAACCCGGCGAGGATAAAAGCGCAGAAAGGCTATACTGTCTACAGACTAGGAAGCAGTACATAAGATAGTAAAGGCTGATTGCCTACCTTGAAGTTGTTCTTTTGGGTTATGGAGCTTTGGAGCTCTGGAAAGTGCGACAACCTGTGTTAGATGCACAATTTTAACTGACTAGAAGTGACCAGGGACACTCAGAAGGGGCGTCCACAAAACTAGTCACATGTGCATCAGACAGCCTATCAGGTGTACACAACCCATGATGTCAGGTAAGTGGAGTGCCTCAGAGACCATCCCCCACAATGAGGAGTTCTGATATTCCAGCCAATTGTGAAGAATTGATGTAACACCCCAAATAATAAGCTTGTTAGAACAGGTAATATTGAAAGTAATGATAATTTCACAAGTACTCAAATTCTCATCCTGGAATGTTTTAATTTGCCCATAGTTCTGTAGAATGTGTACCAAACAGCCCTTTTCAATGAACACCTCTAGCATGTATCATTGTCAAAGCCCAAACTCAACTAACTTGCATGCAGTGTGCCACCTATTTTATAATGTGTCAGCCTTCCTTTCAACTTCATGTAGGATCCAAGTATGTTTTCCAACACTCATTCCACTCCTCTAGGAGATATTAACACTTAGTTCATGTTCCCACTTTGGGATGAAGAGCTTGATTTGATTTATCTTAGTTTTCATAACAATTTCATGTACTTTTCTTGTTGCTAAAATGAACTAGCATGCAGCAGACAGTGCCCCATACCTTACAGGACAATAGGTGCATAAAACAGCTGAGGATACTGATGAAAAACTTGGTCTGAGCAACTTTTTTATAAGATAGGTCCTCATATTATTTCAAATGTAAAAATGTGCTACATCTGGCTCAAAATGGGGAAAGAAGGGTATCATACAAGATAGGAAATAGAGTGACCAAAAACAGAATTGAAAAATATAAGTTGAAATTTTCACCATAACATGCACTGATGCATTAAACTTTAACACGTCATCCATGTGAAAATAGTTTAAGATCGTGCTAAAATGTGATGCACTGCTCAGTTTAACACTGTGTGGGCAGTCTGTGTCACTACTAAAAAGTCAAGTTGTAAATAAGGTTTTTTTTGTTAATTTCACAGCTTGTTCTCCTACAGTAGGATAGCCTGAGACATACAGTAACATATCACAAGAGGGTCTGGCATGCACCCAGTATTATTGCAGTGATCACAGAACCACAGAGATGTCAAGTGCCATTCTCAAGATCACCCAGTGAAAAAGTTGCTTTAGTTGGATTTAAACTGGTAATCTTCTGGATCAAAGATTGAAATCGAACTCCCAGACCACAATACTTTCACTATGAAGAACAATATATGACAACTGCAAGTGTATCTGCTATTTCCTGAACTACTACATCATGGATATACCATGTAAATGACCTTTTAATGAAAAATATCAATACAGCTTTTAACTCCATCCTTTTTGGTGGGTGTAGGTGGGGTGATTTTCAGCTAACATCATAATACCTGCAAGTACTCATTAGAAGAAAAATATTTGTGGGCATCTTCCACTCACAAATACTTCCCCTCCATAAAGGCAATTTTAATAGAATCATCTCAATAATCACAGTTTGAACCACTTTACATTTTATGCAGGGCAACTGTCCACAAAGACAATGACAGATTTCTTTTTAACTGGAAACTCAAATATGGAGCAACCCTGGCTGTTCAGTGGAGGGGAGGATTACAGTTCTTTCTTAACTGCTGTATGAAAACCTTATCCAGGGCCCCTCCCACCATACATACTATACAGTATGTAGGTACTGTATATTTCTATTTTAAATCATGACATCATTCTTGACCAAACAGGACTGTTTATTTCTAAGTTCAGTTAGCATAGTCCACTTCATCACACAGGTGTTTCTCTAATTTTCTATGAAGCCAAACAGTTTTATGTCAAAATTCAAGTTGCAGTTCTTAGAAACAGGAATCTTCAACATGATTTATAATTTGTTTATATGTACAGTTCCTGTGTCTCATACATTTATAAGAGTTTCTTCTTAAGTCCTTTGTGTACCAAAACTGCTCTGCTTTGCTTTGCAGTTCTCTCACCCAAAGAACTCAAGAATGCAATCTTTTCAGCCACAAGAGACACAGTAATTGTACATATAAACATATACAGTGCCTTTCCTTAATGATCAAAGTGCTGTACAAAATATTATAAACTATGTGCAAACAAACATATAAAATAATGTATGGCTACCATGCACAAAAATATTTTTTCCATTGAGTGGTTGCCATGATGACAGAGTGACCTCGAGAGTGAAGCTTGAAAGACCCCTGTCGTCATGGCAACCATGAGATGGTAAAGCAGGTTTGTTTGTGTATGGTTGCCCATACCTATATTTTATTTAGTGTATGGGAAACTACCACACAAACTAACAGTAAAACTTGATGTTTTTGAAACACGCAATATTTTATTTCAGCACATTAATACAATAACTAGCTGCAAACAAATGGAACCCATTTAAAATAAGCATCACTCATCTACTTCATCATCAGCGATTGCTAGAGCCCCTTTAGTTCATGAACATGATCATTACATAACTTATACAGTATATGATAAAAGACAAAATAAGAAAACAAAAAAATTGCTTTTGTCAGTTTCCTTCAGTCTTTTTAGATATCATGATCTGTTTTTTGGAGCAACGCCAACTTCTAATTCAGCAGCTGTTCTTCCCCTCCCGTTCTGGCAACCTGACAGTTTGCCTCAACCTGGAGTAAGGCAGAGCTTACCAATGTCTCTACGGTGTGGTCACCCCATCCCTATACTTTAGTCATGCTTTCCTGCTTTTAGTCTCACTGTACTACACTCAAGCCTGATGTCAGCACAATTGCTCACTGATGTACCAACTGCAGCAGAATGAAAAGTTGTTCTGCTGCAGAAGTCAGGTTACTACTACAGCTAAATTGCTTTTTACAGTGTATGAGTTTTCTTACACAACAAACCTTACTGTACACTTATATACAGTATAGAATAATGTATGGGCAACCATACACAGCAAAGCTGTGTTTCCATTGAGGGTTGTCCTGATGACATTGTGACTTTGAGAGTGAAGCTTGAAAGGTCCCTGTCATCATAGCAACCTGGAAGGAAAACACAGCCTTTGAGTATATGGCTGCCCAAATCTTGTTCTGCATAGTGTATGGCAGCAATACAAATGAGACAGACAACATTTCGGTGAGAAAGTAAAATATTTTACTAATTAAGTAAATAACAGAGTACAGCACATTCAGAAATTGGCATTTAGTAACACTTATTTGTTTGTGCTGCTGATTCTTTTCACCTGCAACTAAACCAATTTTGAAAAGGATCTCTCTCTCTGTCTCTCTCTCATGAGTCTACAGTTGCCCTCCTCATGGCTCCTCCCTGTTCTTAGCACAACCTCTCATATGGGTCATATCACCCACCACAGTGCTCATCTGCTTAACTGAAAATGTTCTTGCTGCCTCTCTCCCACTCATACAACTGCAATTACCGCAACTGGTGCCTCTCTCATCACCTTCTCTCATTCAGTCTTTATTATACTGTAGAACTAGTTATTTTCATGCAAAGTAAGTTTAAGCTAAACACAAATGCAACCATAATTGTGTAAATTTCTTTTAGCTAAGTTACAATCAACACCTACAGTATAATGAAAAAATACTAAAAGTGCTAATTAGCATGCATTTATTTTCACATAAATTGGTCTTCAGTGAAAATAGTGAAAGTTATTGACAGTGAAAATTTCAATTTCACAGTATTATTCCAGGTCACAGAGAAACTTCACTTTGTTTGCTGTTGTGACCTGATGCACCTACCCCCCATTATCCATCTTTGTGCATTATTTAAACTACCAGTCAAGTAAGGGCAGAGTTGTTTTAAATTACTTATTCAGCTTTCAGTCCTTACCATGAGTGACTGTAGAGTGAGGAGTGAGTAAACAACTGATTTAGCCCCATTGTCAAATGACATATCTACTGCAGCACAATGAAAACTCATGCTCTAATAGATATATCACTACTAAAGCACAACAGCATTTCTCTGTGTATGACTTTGACACACAATCACATACCCCCATACACATAATGACACAGTATATTAAAATGATGGCAAACATCATAACACTTCCTACAAACACATTTTATTTATCTATTTGCTAACCAGGTTTGTGTGCTGGGCCAAGAGTTTGCCCATTTTCAGGCACTACTTGAGCCATATGACAGGACACTGTTGCAGTCTGTGCTTATTCATGAAGCAGAAAAACAAAATAAAATATTGGCAGATATCAAGTAATTAAAAGAAAACTACAGAAACCCTAAAAACCCATTATGCTTGTGAAATGGCCAGATTTAAAGGGACAAGGCCCTGAATAGACTTTATGGAATAGTCAGGAAGGCTTTTAAAAGCTGCCAAAGTGAGATCTAGGGCCCGATATTCAAAATTTGCTAGCACAAAACCCAGTTTGCCCACACAACTATGTTTTGCATCGAAATCCATATTCAAATGCCTAGATAGCATGGGCGCATTGGGTTTGTGCCAGGCAAAGAGTGGAGGGAGCACAAAGGCAAAGCCATACAAATGGGGCGGGGACCTGAATATCAGTGCTGTCCAATATGAGGAGCATTTGCCCCACATAAAGGCATCTAGTGCAACTCTGTGCAACCCTAGTGGCCACCTGAGGTAGTGCGTCAGTGCCCCCCAACACAGTAGGCCCTGGTGTCTAGTGGCATCCCTCCCTCTGATCCCAGTCATGATGTCCAGTGGTCCTTCCCCTTCCCCCACTGTCCAATCACTGTCCCCATAGAAAAAAATATTCCCTGGTAGTCCAGTGGTCCCTCCTCCTCCCTTGTTCTCCGATCACCATCCCCTAGAACAGAAATATTCCTAGTAATCCAGTGGTCCCTCCCTCTCCTCCATTCTCTGATCACTGACCCAGTAGAACAGAAATATTCCCTAGTAGTCCAGTGGTCCCTCCCCAGTCTCCGATTACCATCCCATTTACCACAATAGATGCCCTGGTAGTTTAGTGGTCCCCGATCACCAATCAATGGCCCATTATTTATGTTCCTAACATTTCCCCTGGTGATCCAGTGGTCCTCCTTGTCCCCAATTGATGTCCAGTGCAATACTGAGAAACATATCCCTGGTAGTCTAGTGCACAACCCGCCCCCAACTCAGGCAGGTAGTGACCCACCACCCCACACCCACTATCCTAATCCATAGCTGGTTACCAGCACAGCCCTTCTCTCTCCACCATGGCTGACTGCTGACCGAACTGTCATAAAGCACATACTGTATAATACAGTAAATGCTCTTTGATTGACAGCTGAGCCCAAGAATACGAAATCATTAGATGCCCATTTTCAAGGGGAACTAGAGATGTAAAGAAGAGCAACAATACAGACTAATTATGCAATACAGAATAAATATCCAAAACATCCATGTACACAGTCTATCATTAGCCAACGTTGTGGAGGTAGGCAGAACCAGCAGCCCATGGTCTCTGGAGTGCAGAGTCTCAGGGGCAGTGGGGAGTTTTGAGGCTCATGGTGGTCAGCAGGACCCAATCTGTTTAGGGCTTTAAAGTTCAGTGCAAGAACCTTGTAACCAATCTTCTGCCTTAATGGCAACCTAAATGTGTTCTTCATGTTACAGTTCAGCTGCTGCACAGAAAACCTGCTGAGGACCCAATACTGCAGACATCACATTAAAAAACCTGAAAGGATTTTTCTTGTATATGGCTGAGCCCTTTTATTGTAGTATCCTTTCTGCCAGATAAATTGTGTGAAATGTGTTTTGTGTACTGTCTTTTTAATAATAATTTAATATATTGCTCAACAAAATGTATTTACAATGACATAGGACTATATTCAAAATCACATAAACACAATAATAAATGCATTTATGCAATAGGTGTGGACATAAATCCTATGTGATAAATCTGAGCTACTATGAGATAAATTTAAAATTTTACATTTATACACATAGTAGATGCATCATCACATATTTATATACATAATAAATATGTCACAATCACTCCAGAACTCATTCAGAATGTTCAGCCTCAGTACCAGTACTAACTATATTCAAATGCAAATAACTTTAAAATGAAAAAGACAGCATAGTGCTGTGAGCATGAAAGTTGTGCAGCACAAAATGATCTACAAAATGAGTGGTATTTCATTTATAGATACCTTATAGATTTTTTTAAATTAGCAAAAGAGCAGAAAATGCATTTTTTGTTCACTTTTTGACAAACATATGCAAAAAGATAAACAATCAAAAGCAAATGTCCTGCACTGACAGAAAGCATCCCTATTGCATACATGAAATATACAATGGTGAGCTGTCAGATAAATGGTTTATCTACACTTATGCTGTTTGACCTGGATATTTCACTCATGGCTTACGCTCACGTGAGGTTACCCAAGGTCAAACAGCACTTGTGTAGATAAATCATTTATCTGACAGCTCACACTATATCCCTTATATATATATATCTATATATATATAGATATATATATATATAACAAGTATAATTCAAATGGTTTACAATATATCTGTTTGGAAGGCAGGTGGAATAAGAATCTTTAGCTAATTCCTGCAACTTAGACCAAATGTAAACAGGTTATGGGAGGTTCCTGTCCGGGTGCATACTGTACATCCCAACCAACATTATATAGCCCGTAATTCTACACCCATGCTATAGGGAAGATGACCTTAAAAAGCTTGATTCTTCACCTGTCCTCCACAGATGCAAATCTGTTTGTTTATCAAAACATGAGAACAAATATTTAATGAGATAAAAACAACACCAAAAAAGACAGCAGATTTTGAGCACATATTACATAGAATATATGTAAGCAATAATGCACGAAGAGGTGTGTAAAACATATTTGACAGCATGGCCAGGGTCGTAGTAAGGCACAAGACTGAAGGCTGAGTGACTTCAGCCACTGGGCGTGCTGTAAAATATATTTTACACACATCCCTGAGTGTCTTATTGCACTTATAAATTGGCTCCTTTTTTTTTAATTTTACTATTGGGAAAAGCATATTTCTATGTAGAAACAATAGATTTACTTATGTGCATTTGTGATAAATACTCCTTCTGCCCACTGCAAGTGATGTCATTGATGATGTATTATTGCCTGCTTTCTTCTTCCTGTTTTCTCTATTTTTCTCCACATTCAGGATATGGAATGTTCAGCATGGAATGTTTACCATGGAATACATGGATTCAAAATTCTGTTTGGTTCGAGTGGCAGCATGTTTCTCTCCTAATGCACTGTACACACAGGCAACAAAGGCCTTTGTTACAGCCAGAGACTCAAGTATCTCACTGTCAGGCAAGAAGAAGAGTTTTCCATGATGCAGGTAAAGATAGAAGGGGATTTTTCATTGTCAGCAAAGAAACAGTTGTAGTGAAAACTATAAACAATACTTATTGCTTCTAATTTGTTTATGTATATAAGGAGAGTGTGATAATCAGAAACAACATTTAATTAATTTGTTTTATTTTTTATTTAAGGTAGTTTTATTTTAGGGCCCAGTTGTAGTTTTTCACAGTGTAACAGTAGCAGCCATGTTTGTGGTGGAAGATCAGTTCTGGCTATAGCGGTAACTGAAATGCCTGTGTTCCAAATGCCCATTGATCTGGGTTCCAGACTCTTCACTGCTGAGCAGTCCTTTTTTAATCATGTGTAAACCATATTTTACACATAAATAAGAGCCAATCAGATTACTGGATTTTACCCTGCCATTTTATAATCTCTATGAACTCAGAGAAATAACAAGAGAGCAATGTACAAGAACAAGATCTACATTAAACTAATGAGACCCTGTGAGTCACTACATGTGCAAAAGAATGGTTCTTTGTGCTAATATGGCTTTTTGTGTATTGTCTCTTTCAAATGATATCTTTAAGTTTCTGAAAAAATCTGCTGTAATCACCAGGTTCAAATCTCATAAGAGTCCTAACAAATTTGAATTTTTGGACATTCCATTTGTAATTACTGAAGATACATACAAGAAAACAGGTCACTTGCCACTGAGACATCATCTGTCCCTGCTGCTTTTCTTGCTTAAAGTCATAATCCTCTACTTGTGACATAAGAATCATGTTCATGGCAAAAGCTTGTGATAGCATAGGCAGGGAATTATGATCTCACAGCAGGACTAAGCAACTGGAACAGATGAAGACTAAGGAGAAAATCCTATTTTAATTAAAATATATTCAGTAATAACTAATGGAAAATCTCAGAACATAAAGTTGAGGGAATTTTGTGTAACTGAGTTCTGCTGATGACAAGTGTAGTTTTTATGATGGAAAAGGAAAAATCTCTTCATTGAACACATTTTCAAATTAATTACCATGCAGCACTTGGAGGGTTTTCATGTAGCTTGCCATTTCCGGTTTTAAAGCACAACTGTGCTCAAGCAAGCAGATTCCAAATAACTATTCACCCTTCCCCACAGCCAGTGCTTCCAGCATCCCCAAAACTGGTCAGCTGTTCCAGAAGACTCCACTGGTGACCTCAGCACCATGAAATAATGTTTTGATTGTCTCTTTTATGCAGTGATTTTTTTGATCTGGGCTGTGCATTTCCTGAATTGGCTCCATTCATGAAAAGGGGTTACCAATGGATCCTAAAGTTTGTAATGCAGTACAGTCATTGATATGGGCTTTTTAAGTAGCATGTGTGGGGAGATACATAAGATAACATTAACGAAATCAGATGATTCCATATTAAAAATTGCACTTTCATTAGTCAAAATGCATGAAAATTTGTGTACTAATTTGTGACATGGTTTCCATGTGTGTGAAATAGTCTCTCAGTGTCACTGAACTAGACTTTTCTGGCAATACAAATGTTATTGTAACTAATTATGGGTCCTTCTTTCATTTATTACACTTCCTTACCATGCTACCTTGATTCCTAGCCCCAGAAGTCCTAAATGTGGTCTCACATGTAACTATTTTATCCCTTGTGTTACCTCTGATCTTTGTAATAATCTGCACTTTGGTGCTATTTGTGTTGTAATTTTGTCTCAGGTTACTTGTTGTATTTGTTTAGGGTACTACAGTGCATTGCCTGTTTCTTTAAGTACACAGCATGATTGCAAGCTACCCCCTTTGTTCCCCTAATCCTTTCATGTCCCACACCATTGGATGTTCACGCATGACTGCAGGGGTCCTGGGGAGCCGCTTATGGAAACCATTTGGGCATTTACATCAGCACAAGATTGGGGCAGGCCATGGGGGATTTAAAAGATGATTCCTGGCAATTTCTAGCCCTTTCCTGTGATCGACTGTCTTGTTCTGAAGAGCTCTTGTCCTCCTGTGTGACCCTCATTACATCATTATCCTCACTGCAGCAGGTAAATACCGTTTATAATTGCAGCCAAAAATACTGTTTTACTAGTTTTGGTAATTTAGTGAGCCATTGGGGTTTCATTAATAGTGCAGATGGACCCACACCCTGGATTTTCCTTTTGCCTTCTGGATTTGGTGTAATGGGTACCATTTGAATTAAAGTGTGAATTTGGGACCTTAAACTTCTTTATGTCCCTGTTCACCATGAGGTCTTCTTGAAAGGGTTGATAGAGGGGGTTGCATAGATCAACTTTCCAGGTTGCTATGTGTTATTTTAAATGTGCTTTTTATGTTGGGACTGCATTTACATGCTGCTGTTACAGTACATTTTTGGGGGATCAAGATAGAGTGGAGTGTCTGGGATTAGCACACTGCATTATTTGATTATTAGGGAGGGTTTTGGTACCTGTACTTAATCCGTGGGCTCTTTATTTTGGGATACTGATATTTATTTTGGTTTTTGGTTCCAGTGCTTTATTTTAAATGTTCTTACTGTATGTTGGGATGGTATTTTACATACTGCTGTTACAATGATTGTTTTTCTTGGGGCTGTTAAAAGATTGGGTGGAGTGTCTGGTATTTATTGTGGTTTCTGGTATTGAAAAAAACACACATTTCCTGTATTTACCTGGGCACTGCCAACTACAACCCTAAACACTCCTGAATGTGTGCTTCTCCTACCAAAGAGTTGTATCAGCACTGTACCCCAGTACATCCCCCAAATGTGAAACACTGCCCCTCAGAATGTGGAACACTTCATCAAATCTATTACTCAGAAATTCAGACCAATGTTGAAATGTGTGCCTTTGTGTTCATAAAGTTCACTGTTAAATAAATAATACATTTTCATATTTTTATTTTTTATTTTAGTCTTTGGTAACTGGATAAGGCCCACTAGGCACAAGTGCCTGTTTTCAGGGCGACCTGGGAGCACTGGGCGGTCAAGTGACTTGCTTGAGTCACACAGTATGCCAAGTGGAGGTTGTAAGAATCAAACTAAGATCTGGTCTGCTGAATGTCCAAGCTCATTTCACACCTCATTCCTCTAGCCTCTAGGCTAAACTGCTATGCATTTTGCTTTATAATGTTGCTGAATGTGGGACAAACCCTCTCAATGTGTAACAAGGGCTTTTGTGAATAAAATGAGGAACTATTCCTCGTGATGCTGTACAGTTGAGAGGTGTGGCAGGATCAGATGTGCATATTAGTTTAGTACCCAAATTAGGCAACCACAAATTTAGGTGGAGTAGAAGGTTTGCATGGCATGATCTTGACATTGGTTGTGATGGGCTATTCGTTGCATAATGCATTTGTTACTGGCTTCTTTATTAGTAAGGTACACCACGTCTCTTTTGTCTTGGTGCATCTAAAGGCACCCACAGCATTGTTGTTAATCTGGGTGCCAAACAATGTGGTCACTGATTATTGGGTTTTTCTGGGGGTGCACTATTTGGTCTGCATGGATCAAGTCTGGTGACAGTTTTTGACTGATTCCTGTGGTATGTTTTGTGTTGTGCATCAATTTTGGTCAGCAGACAGCTGGAAGCATGCCTCCATTTTGATTTGCAGATGGGTGGATGCATACCCCATTTGTTTGCATATTGTGTATGATTGCCTCCATTTTGATTTGCAGATTGGTGGATGCATGTCTCCATTTTGTTTGTAGATGGGTGGCTGCATTCCTTCATTTTGTTTGACAGCGTGTGAATGCATGGCTTCCTTTTGTTACCAAATGAGTGTATGCTTGCTGCCATTTTTTACGAGACCTATGGATGCCTGGCTTCAGTTTCTTTACTTGTTTTTTCTTTTGTCAGATGGGATGATATGTGACTCGTATTGCAATTATCACTTTTTCTCCTTTTTGTCTTCACTTACGAAGTGATATAATGATTTGAACAACTTTGTTAGTGAGTTCATGATTGTTTTGATGTTGGGTTAGGATTTTGGTATTTGAAAACAAAACATGAACAAAATGAATTTATTTATTTTGTTTTTTTAACTGGACACCACCATGGCAACGATACCTGCTGTTTTGGTTTAAATTTCAAAATCGCCAAACAACCACACAGGTATGCTTATTGTATTCAAACAGATAGCTTGTACTGGGCTGGTGATCTTGGCAAAACCCATTTTGTGTGACTATGTCCACAACCCCCAAAAAAAAAGCGTTATGCATATTGCACATATGTGTTGCTTCACCAGTACACCAATTACCTGTTTATGCACAATGAGTTGTTTGTATGCCTAAGTAGGCAACAACAAATGTCAGTGAGGTGGCTGGTTTGTGTGCTGGATTCAGATGATGTTTGGGTGATGCTGCTGCTGCATTATCTAACTTATTTCGCTGCCTACGGCATTCTATTTTTGCACATTTAAAGTGTTTATTATTATGCCTTCATGGATTTTCTGGTTGCATTGTAGGGCAGTCACGGCATATTGTTAATCATAGCACAAAACCATATGTTCACTGTTTTTGGAGGGTGGAGCTTAATGTTAAAGCACTCTCCCATGCTGTTTGTTGTGGTGCCTAATTAGGATACATTATTCTCCGGCCATATTGGTCATCCATATCATACATGTGTGTGGTGGGTTTATAGAACTTTGCCTAGCAATATAAAAAATTACTGTGAAAACCAACTATACTGTTTTCTGTGGGTGTTGTCTGTGTTCAGTTTACACGGACAGACCATTATTCAGGTGATATGGACTGATGATGCCCTGATTAGAATGCATGTTTTAATTATGAACCTCTTTGAAGATTCCATCAGGTATTTAGTTGCGTGCCTCCATATTGTCTGCAGATGGGTGGTAGTGTGCCTCCATGTTATCTACAGATGGGTGGTAGCATGCCTCCATGTTGTGTGCAGATGTGTAGTGGTGTGCCTGTGGTATAAATGTCCCCCTGTTACATGTGCAGCCCTGAGTTTATGTCCCCCATTACACGGGCAGCCCAGCTTTTATGTTCCCTGTTACATATGCAACTTTGTGGAGGTTTTCTTGGGCCTTGAAATGGGACTTATCTACACCATACTACATTTTTATAATTGAGGACTGCATTAAAAATTGCTTATAATAATCACTATATTATAGATTTTAAAATTGAGCTAATGTCACACTTTGGTAGCCCTTTTCCATGCATAGACCCAATTAGTAATGCACTCACTGATGTAATCCATTAAATGGTTCAGGATAGTGTAGTCTTCTAATAGGCTTGAGCAGAACTCCCCATACTTGTCAAAGCAAATCTGAAGGTCATTTCAGGAGCCTTTGGCACTCTAGATTTAAACAGAATCCAACTGTGGAATGGTCCAGTAGAAGTTACCATGATACTGTACGAGCTTCACCATTTGATTCAGTTTGAATCCATGGACACAGACTCTTGAAATCACCTTTAAATTTGCTCTTCTGTTTGCTCCATGGTAGCAACCAAATGTCCACGTGACTTAGTGGCAGCCCTATTGCCTCCTGCCAGGTTTCACATTTACTATTGATTTCACATTGAAAACCTTAACTGAAAACCATGGAATGAGATATGTAAAGAAAAGTAAGCAAAAGAAATTATAAACATCCACGACTAGAAAGGGAAAAACAAAAACAATCAGTCCAATCCAATCCAATCACTGGGGCAATTTATAAAGAAAGAAAGAAAAGAAAGCAAGCAAAAATATTCAAGGGCTGTGCTGTATAAGCAGTTTTCTTAGGTATTAACTTGGCTTCAGATCTCTATAGCCTTCTGAACAAATACAGCAACAGCTCTTGGATGATCTCATTTGATCCACTCAGTCAAAACAAACCATCGGGATAGGATCTAAATGAATTTTGGACAGCATATTACTGAGAAAACAGCTTCAGTGAAAAGTGCAATGAACACTGACCCAATGGGCCAGTGGCAGTGCTCTGCACAGCCACGCAAATGACCTGTGTCTGTGAGTGAACTCACATGCCACATCACCAGGCAGGCCAGACTGCATCAGTGTCCACTTGGCAGTGTGTTGTGGTCAGAAGGGATGCTGCTGTTGTGCTCCGGTGCAACAGTGACCCCTGCAGTGGACCAGAGGAGCTTGCTCCATCCACAGGATATTGCTGTCTGCAGCTGAGGTTGCTCCATGGGCTACATCCACATCAGGGAGGAAAAACTGTCTATACGAGGTCCAGATTCCCAAGGCCTCCACAGGGTCCCTATTGCCCACCCTTGCTTGATCCTAGTCCACACAGTGGCCTGCCTCAAGGCAGTAGTTTCTGATGACAGTCTGTCTACTGCATACATTAAATAATAGTTACTGGACAAAGGTCAAGGGATGGGTGGGGCAGTGTAAGTATTTCCTGAGGGGTACAGAGTTGGCTGAGTTGTGGGAAAACAGCCTGGTTTGCTGAGTTTTCATACATTGCAGTGGCAGGGTGATCATCACATTCTGAAAAGTAAGTCCTCTAATCACATTGGTTGATGGCTGTACTAAAGGTGGAGCAGCACCATGGTACATAAGGAGCCGGGTGCAGTGAGCATATTAATGTGGGATGAAACAGAGTCCTTTGTGCTGATGACTATGATATTTTGAGATTCTCATCAAGGAGTGTTGTGTCTCTCCAGCACAGTCCACTGCTGACTTACCTGACTCCCTGCAGCCTCCACCTGTATGCCCAACTCAACAATGACCAGACTGATATGATCCTATTCAAGACAACTAGAGCAGGTCCAGTGGCCCAGCCCTGCTCACTGCAGTACTGCCTCAGCCTCTCAATTAAGTAAAAGACAAAGATGGGAAGGAATTTGAATTGATATAGCAGCTTTCCATACAAACTGTGTAACAAATCACTTTACAATCCAGGAGGGGAGGAAATAGCATGTTGCTGCTGTTTTCAGCTCAAAGGAAGACTCAACAACAGTCAGAGATTATAGAATAGTCAATCACAGGGAGGTTAAGTGACTTCTTCAGAGTCACACAGCATGCAAGGGCCAGTTGCATGATCAAGCGCAGCCTCCTGCTTCACAGCTGTAAGCAAGTTATTAAAAGAGCATTTGAATGAAACATCAGCTCAGAGCAACAGGTGCTGATTGCTGACCCAATGAACTGCAAGCTGTAATTGCAGCAGTCTCTAGTGTCCTAGGGCCCCCAGGTGAGCCTGAAGATAAACTCAGCTAGCTCACAAAAAAGCACTACTGTGCAACTATAATCCAGACTGGTGTCCATGTGGGTCCATCTGAAGATGAAATACTGTATGTATCAAATGATCCTCAAAAAGCCCCTAAATGCATCTGAAACCATATAGTTTCACCACAACCTATTAGGCTTGATATTTTCCATGAAAACCAGAACTGTTAGCTGACTTTGCCCCCACCTGCCACTTGGAGGAGTTAAGGTGTTGTGCTATTGGGGCTGCCATGCTTTGGATGTAATGTTAAACTAGATACCTTTTGCCTGTTGGGGTGGAAGTTAAAGTTTCCCTGATACTTGAGTAGCAAATATCTTCTATATCTTGGTACATATTGCATCTCTAATATAAAACAGGTTATAATGCAGTTTTTATGACTCTTTATGGATTTTCATGAGCAATTAATGGCTGCAATGTTTGTTCGAGCATAGCCCTTGCACTGCCAGTATCAAACTAATTGGTTTTAGTGTTCCAAAATACAATTTTTTATAAAAAAAGGCACTAAATAAATCAACATTATTCTAGTCTAGTCTAGTGCAGTCTATTAAATTACTGCTAAGGGGTGGACTGGTCCAGTTATCACTGTGGGTGAATCTTCACCTTCGCATACTATCAACTGGAGCAACTCTATAAGGGCTCTGTTCTAAAATGAGTGCTGTTCTATGTGCCCATGTAGAAATTACCTCTAAATATAGTCGCCCTCTCAGCTCTGAATTGAACACTCCTAAAAATCAGTATTCTCAAACAAAATTTATTTATTTTATTTATTTAATTACTGAAATGTTATACCAGGAAGGCATGCTGAGTAACAAGTTGCTCATCTCCGGTGTGATCTGGGGTGGGAACACGAGGATGGTATACAGAGATTTGGTACACAGTATAGATGTACAATTTGCTTACATTCAATAAAGTAAGCAGGCTATACAGAAGTACTGAGAAGGAGGAATGCTAACAGGTATGGACTAGAATGGATACAGTGCAAACAGTTTTGAGCTAGATAGGTACGATAGCACAAATAACATTTGGCAACATTTGATGGGACATATCTTTTTAGTTAGAAAATGGCTGAAAGAAACTAGGAGGATTGAACTAAGGCAAGATTGTGAGGAGAGACAGACAGAACAAAATACTGCAAGGTGTATCAAAAGTGCAAGGTTGACTATAAGTGCATTAGAGATTAGGGTCGGCTAAATAGCTAGGACTGGGTAAGGAGGGGTAAATAGAGGGTGGTGGGTGGGGCATATATGTGTATAGGCAGAGAGCAGGGAATTTGGAGGAGGAAGTCAGGGAGGAGGAAAAGGGTCTGTCATGGCTGAGCCCTCCAGATACTAGGGACCTTGCCTGCATCAGGCTGAGGTCAAGCATGACAGGAGGGAAGCAGGTCATAGGCAGTGAGAGTTAGAACACGTCAGGAAGGAAGAGGGAGAGAAGGGTCCCAGAGCCTGGCCCTCCAGTAAGATGAGGACCCTACCTGCACAAGGCAGAGGTAGAGCATGACTGGAGGGAAGCAAGTTGTAGGCAGCAGTGGTAGAGCATGACAGGAAGGAAGTAGGCAGCCAGGGAGTAGGCTTCATGAGAGAGGGAGGTGAGAGAGAAGGGGCCAAGACCCAGCCCTTACAGGATACAAAGAAAAGGGTGAGGATTTTGGGTTGTAGATGTAGGTGTAGGGAAAGGGTGGGGCAAGCACTGAGACGTGTATGTAGCCAAGGAACACTATGGGTTTCAGATAAGTCATAATATGAGGCAGTACTGGGTGTAAAATTCCTAGATGTTAGCCTTCAAATGAGAAATCTCTACTCCTTCTCATCTAGACTGAAAGACGGTGGCCAGAAGGTGCAATGTCCTCCTTCTGTGGCATTATAGATGCCTCCACATATAACAGATAACAAAACAAAACACTCCCAAATTGGGAGGATGGGGCTCAAATTGTTATTTAATACAGGAGAGTGCACTGAGATACCTCAAAGCTGAAATGCAGTAAGAAAAAGGAAGCCAGCAAACAGTATTGTTGGACCATTTAGGTCAGCACTCAAAAACCAGGGACATTTCACCAGGTAACATCTACCTTTAATGAAAGTATCAAAATATACAAACCACATACTTAAGATAATTATATCATAAAAGAACAGCTCACCACTTCTGGAAGCAGGTATAGATGTTAAACTACCACGGCGAGTAATGCACATGCTGCTTAGGTCCAGTGAAGACAGGTCAGCGTCTCGTGGTGCCATGATATACTAATTGCTCAAAAACATCTGAAATAACTTACTCCCAAAGGAGAAAGCAATAAGTAAACGCAACAGCACTATAAAGAAAGCCGAAAAAACAAACGCGCCCGCCACACAGTACTTCCTGGTGGGACGGCTTACATGCGACCTGAATTGGGTCATCAGGCTCTGATGATGGCGACCTGAATTCAGGTCGATACAAATCTACCAGGAAAATACTAATATGGTAACAGCGTTCCCAACATACCAGCAGGTTCTGTTTAATAGCGTTAGTAGCGTTAGCAGTGTTTTCGGCTTTCTTTATGGTCTTGTTGCCGTTGCTATTATCTTTCTCCCTTGGGGTGTTGAGTTGTTCGACGTTTTGAGCGGTTAATATCGCGGCACCACAAAGTCAACCTGCCTTCTACGGACCTAAGGCATGTGTACGATACTGTCGTAGTTTAACATCTAAACCTGCTTCCAGAGATGGTGATTGTACTTTATGATATAATTATCTTAAGTATGTGGTTTGAATATTTTGGATATTTCATTAAAGGTGGATGTTACCTGGAAATTCCTGTTTACTGAGTGCTGACCTCCAGTGGTCCAACAATTTGTTGCTGGCTTCCTTCATATAACAGATAACCTGCCATATCTCTGTCACAAAGATTTTTAATTTAGATTTTATTTCAGAACCAGTCAAAAATGACTAAATACTGTACTGCCTGTAAGGGCAACTCTAGGTTATAGAGCAAGATAGTGCTTCTGTCCCATGAGAGCACTCTTTTTCCTGTGCATGAGACCCTCATACTATAAAGAGTGTCCTATGTGCTGTGTCCTGAAAATGGGCATGTTCTGAGGAGCATTTTACACTATTAATATATAATTGACTGCCCTCAATCAAAAATAAATGAATACACTCTCTGATACCACTCTTGTGATTGTAGAGTGGCCCCACATTCTTAGGATGTCAGAACCATTCATACTCAGTCTGCCTTTCTTATAGAATGCATATGAGACCACTCTTACTCTAAGAGTGATCTCAAAGATTATAACATACAGTGAAAGGAATGTTTTCCCATGAACCCTGCACACCATCAGGCTTTGTGATGCTCCAGTTGCCACCACTTACACTACAAAATAACACTGCAGCATATCCCCAGAAGACAGGATCCCTCTTCTGGGACCCACAGAGTCTGAAACTAGAGGTAGAGCCCAAGCCATCATTTATCCACAGACATAACATTTTTGCTCCTTTTAAACTTCACTCCACATAAGACATCACATCTTTGGTTTCATGCACTTGTGCACAGAGTGAAACTACCAGGTGACTCCTTCACCCACCAGTGAGATTAACCTTCATAATTACCTCCTGGGTCACCAGGGGCAATTCATGCCAACATTTGTACAAACACCTACCCCAGGAGAGGAGCACATCTGATGGGTACTTCCCCACCTTCCAGATAGCCTTCTATAGCAGACCAAAGCTTGAGACACAAACTCTGGCAGGGTCAGATTGAGGTACAGGGGACCCACCTGGAAAGTGGATACAGGGCCACCTGGAAAATCCAGTAAGGAGGGGCCCAGGCCAGATGGAAACACTCATTAGTACTCCACTTAAATCTGATACACTAGCTTTGGGATTGCAACTTACATTTATCTTTGAGACCACAAATACCCCATTTAATTAGAATGACAATGATAGAGGCAAAGATTTTCAGAGTTTAGAAAGTATACAGGTCCCCAACTGAGGGAGCCTAGCTGAAATTTCTGGGTATCCTGGTGGGCCAGTCCAACTCTGAACTCATGTATTCCAAATGACAAATAGTGGATCTTGAACAATCAGCTTAGATCTGGTAAGGGTTTTTAAATTTACAGAAGGTACTGGCAGTTAATTTGGAAAAGGCTGTAACAGTATGTCAAGCAAGACAGATATTGTACACCCAATTTTGTATTTTGCATAGTACCTAATACACTTCCTTAAAAATTACACTGTATAGGACACCTATCATCACGGTCTGTTCTAGGTATGGAACTGGGGTGGGCTCCCTCCAGTACATATTATGGGATTGTCCCAAGGTGACTTCATTTTGGTCGGTCTCTGTACCTCCTTGATTCCTTGTTATCCTTGGACTACTTCTTCATTCCAGAAATATGCATAATCAGTCATTTCCCAGATGAACTCTTTGGGCCCCAAACAGCATATCTCTTTTTAATTCCCATGACTGCCAAACTGATCATTCTGTGACATTGGAAAGATGATAGTAACCCATCACTATCAGAATGGCAACAAGAGTTCCTTCAATCCCTGGCTGTTAAAAAGCATATTGCCAAATGACAGGACAGGCTTGAGAGGTATCTGGACTTTTGGGGTCCATGGAGGCTCTCATCTAAGGGACTCTCAAACTCTCTTAAAGAGAACCCCAGGTTTCTTTAAGGGACAGCTGATAAGGCTCCCTCCTCTCTATTTCTTGTGCCCTCTTTCCTCCTAATTCTTCCTGTTTGATTTTCTTTCCTTTTGATACATTCCCCTTGGGTCTTAGCAGTGCTCGAGGTTGGTGGGATGGGGTTTGGGGATGGGGAATTAGGGTGGGGTTTGGGGAGGATGGGACTGGGATCTTGATTGTGTTGCTTATTATTGTTGTTTATTGTTGTTGTTCTTGTTAAATATCTCCTGGTAGTTTGTGTAGTTTGTTGTATGCATCTAAACTTAATAAAGCATATTAAATTGAAAAAAAAGTTACAGAAGGAGGTTTTCAAGTCTTAATGGGGTAGTGTATCATATTTGTCTGTAGTTATTGTACAGATTTAGGGTTATGGTGAGAACCTACTGTTTTCATACATGTGTTATCCTTGTTCTGATGTCCCTGTACTTCATACTTGTAATAGTTCTTTTGTATACACTGTACTATATCAAAAATGTTGTTGTAATCCATTCTGTTTCATATAACTGTTGTAATCTGTGTGTCATCTTATTGGTCTGGGTTGCACCTGAAAACAATCCCTTGAAGAAGTATGCTCACCGGTAAACAAACAAACAAACAAATAAATAAATATAATGGTTACCCCCACTTTACATGATCACCATTACTGTAGGTCCTCTATTGCCCTTTGGGGTATTCAGTGTACCCTATAGCTCTTTGTCCCATATGTTTCCATGTAGCTGGGTTTGTAGGATGTGGAAGTATGGAATATAGAATAATGTATGAGGTGTAGTACATTATAAGTTTTTCACACTTCAGGTAAAGTATGTGATATCACACAAACCAGGTGCGAAACTTGAGTGGTTTATGAATGTATCACCACCGAGAGAGTACAGTATGTGTAAAAAATGACAAACTCCATAGTTTATTTTATATAATAGTTTGTTCATGAACCACAAAGGCTGTTTACATTACAAATGCACCAAAACAAACAGATCATTGGAAGGAAGTACATTTATGTTTTGACTTTCTTTTATATGTAGAAATAAGCATTTTTATATTCGCCAAGTGTGCACATGCAGTGAACATCTTGCTACCAAGTGGCTTTTGAGAGGTGTGACACTGTCAGTCAATGCACAGTGATCTGCAAGGGGTTAGTCAGTGTCACACAATCATCAGCCAGGCTGGTCATGACAGTGTTCTGACTTGCTGCGTGGAAACTTCATGTAGTTCAAAGGAGAGCCAACTAATCATAGAGTGTCTCTTTCTTTTATCTACATAAACCACCCCAAGCTCAGCTGATCTGTCATGATAAGCCTGCTGAAAACCATCCTACACATGTTAAAGACAAAATCGTTCATTGATGTTTCTTGCTGCCCACCATAACTGTCCCACCCCAGCCCAAACCATATTAATATTCTGACATGGGGTGCCTAATCCCTGTGCTGCTGCCCCCCACTCTACCCATTTTACTTCTGCAGCACTGGAGGCCCACTCCAAGGTGCTGCCAAACCTCTTTACTGACATAGGGGTGCCCAATCTCTCAGTGTCATCACTGAAATCAAGAAAACTGTCCCTCAAAGTTTTTTAAAATACATACCGCAAAAGAAACCGCCTGGCAATGCCTATTGCTGCCGGTGATATAACTGCCCCCAAGCCCAACCCATGTTAAATAACTTAATATTCTGACATGAGGTGCTCAATCTGTTTTGGCTGCAGCCCCCAACTCTGCCCATTTTACTTATGCAGCACTGGGAAGCCTGGGGTGTCCAGTTCCCCAATCATCACTTGAAATAAAGAAAACTATACCTTGCAGTGTTTTAAACCCTGTAAAGAAACAATCAATAAATGTCTGTTGCTGCAGTTACTTTCCCCACTGAGCCCTCCCCACTCAGCACCCACCCCCACACCCCACAAGCCCTTACTTACCCACCGGGGTCCAACACCATGATCCTTTCTGGACTGCAGACATGTCTTCAGTCTTCAATGCTGGACTGTGAACTGAGGAAATCAGGTGTGCAGATCAATGTATTTCAATGGGAACTTATTGGCATAACTTGATCATTTTGAATGTTTTTGCCCCAAATTTTCAACATGCTTTTTGAGACCCCCACTTCATAAACAATTGCAGTGAAAGTAGGCAAATCTGTCCCAAAAGGTGATTTTGTGGTCACTGCAGGAAATCACCTTTGGCAGGAGGTGAAAATTTTCTCCACCTTTGTTCATGAGGGGTCATAAGAAGGCCATTTTGAAATCTGGGGTAGAAATGTTAAAAACAACAAAGTTATGAGTCTGCATTGAAATTTATTAACACAGGCTCATAACTTTGGTAATTTTCAATATTTTGACCCAACATTTTCAACATAGCCATTTCTTAAAGCATCTCAGGAATGTGACAATATTTTTCAAATCCTGGCCAAAATGTGTTTTCCTTATGGCATAAAATCATCTTTTGGCAGGTTTACATAGAACATAGAAACATAGAATTTATTGACAAGATAAGGACCCTTGGCCCACCCAGTCTGCCCATTTCCTACTACTGGATAAGCTGCAGATCCTAGTTAACCAGCAGCCTACTTCTTCCTACCCCACCCCCAGAACTGCCTTATGACTATCCCATGCATGCTTGAATTCCCCACTGATTTTGACTCCACAACCTCCTCCGGAGGCCGTTCCAGCCATCACAACCCTCTCTGTGAAAAAATCTTCCTTAAATATCTCTGAGCCACCTCCCTCTATCTTCAAATTGTGCCTCTTGTTCTTTCACACCTCTTTTTGAAAGATGCTACCCTCTTGGACTTTGTTGATTCCCTTGAGGTGACTTGAAAGTTTCTATCATGTCCCCTCTCCCTCCTTTCCTCGAGGCTATACATATTAAGCTCCTTAAGTCTCTCTTCATATGACATCCGGTGCAGACCCTGCACCATTTTAGTTGCCCTCCTCTGGACAGCTTCCATCCTGTCTATGTCTTTGCGGAGATTGGGTCTCCAGAACTGCACACAGTACTCCAGATGGGGTCTCACCAGCTGTCTGTACAGAGGGATAATAACATCCTGTTTTCTACTGGTGATGCCTCTCCCTATGCATCCCAGTATCCCCCAGCCCTCCTTGCTGCCTCTCACATTGCTTGCCCATCTTTAGGTCATCTGATATGACTACCCCCAGGTCCCTTTCCATTCTTGTTGTTGTGAGTATCTCACCCCCATTGTACTCTTCCCTGGTTTTTGTTTCCCAGGTGTATTGCCACACTTCTTAGCATTGAATCTAAGCTGCCATACATTTTACCATTCCTCTAACCTTGCCAAGTCCCTTCTCATCCTTTCCACCCCACCTGTGCATCAACTCTGTTGCAGATCTTAGTGTCATCTGCAAAGAGACATACTTTTCCTTCCAGTCCTTCTGCAATGTCAGCTTATAAAGACATTGAAGAGGACCGATCCTAATACTGAACCCTGCGGTGCCCACTAGTAACCCTCCTTTCTTCTGAGTGGACTCCATTTACTATAACTCTCTGTGTCCTATTCTCCAGCCAATTCTTTACCCAGGCTGTCATCTTGGGACCCACTCCCAGGCTGGCTAACTTGTATATTAATCTTTGTGTGAGACTGTGTCAAATGGCTTGCTAAAGTCTAGGTTGGCCATGTCCACAGCCCCTCCCTGATCTACTGCTTTGGTCACCCAGTCAAAGAAATCTATCAGATTAGTCTGGCATGACCTTCCTGCTGTGAATCCATGCTGCCTAGGGTCCTGCCCCTCTGGCCTCTAGATACTTGACAATTCTTTCCTTTAGAAGTGATTCCATCATTTCCCTATCACTAAGGTTAAACTAACAGGTCTATAGTTTCCTGCTTCTGCCTTGCTCCCACTTTTGTGAAGGGGAATCACATCTGCCCTCCTCCAGTCCTCGGTACCACCCCATCCTCCCATGATTTGTTAAAAGGGTAGTCAGTGGTGTCACTAGTTCTACCCTTAGTTCTTTAAATTCTGGGATGAATCCCATCAGGCCCCCTTGCTTATGTCCACCTTCAGTTTTAAGAGTTCTTTCAGAACCCTTTCTTCTGTAAATGGGCGGTATCAACTTCTGTATCCAGAGTGTTACTACTGTTTGTTTTATGTATCTCCTCTTCCTTCAGTAAATACTGAACAAAAATATTTGTTTAGTATCTCTGCCTTTCACAGTCTCCTCTGCCCACCCTCCTCCCCTTTATTAAGCCTCACTATCCCTCCCTTGGTCATCCTTGGCTCCCTGATGTACCTATAAAGGTTTTATCCCCTTCTTAACTGAGTTGGCTATCTTTTCCTCGGTTTGGGCCTTTGCTGTTCTGACTGCCTTCCCAGCCTCCTTTTGCTTTAACTGATACAGTTCTCTGTCCTGCTCCTTCTACAATTCCTTGTACTTCCTGAATGCTTTCTTTTTCTCTTGAACCTTCACTGCCACTTCCTTGAGAACCATAGTGGTTTCTTACATCATCTTGTTTTGTTTATTTGCTTCACACAAAGGCTTGTTACCTCTGTGATGGCAGTTTTATTATTCCTATTGTTCTTCCACCCCTCCTTCCTGCCCATTTGCTAGTGCATTCCTTAGGCACTCACCCGTTATAGCAAAGTCAGCCCTCCTAAAGTCCAGTACTTTTGTCTTTGTATGGCTTGACTCTATTACTGTGTTATGTGAACCATACTGTTCGATGGTCGCTAGTTCCCAGATGGCTACCCACTTCTACATCTGTGATCTCTCTCCATCTCCATTTGAGAGTATCAAGTCTAATATTGCTCCCTCTCAGTGGGCTCCAGTACTAGTTGTCTAAGGCATGCCCCTGTAGGGCATCTGGAATAACTGCACTCTTGAGTGGCAGCTGCAACTGCACTCCAGTTAACATCTGGCATATTCAGATCACCCATCAGCAGTATCTCCCTTTTCTGCCATTCTAAGTATACTTTCTATCATTTCCTTGTCCATTTCCTCCCCTGAGAAGGGGAGTCTGTATCTAACCCCTGTGCGGATTGTGGTGCCATTGCCTGTCTCAACATTTCCTCCACCCTGTTCATGAAGTTGGCTCCTAAGAAGGCTATGTGGGGTCATAAGAAGGCTATTTTGAAAATTTGAGGTAAAATATGAAAAACAACAAAGTTATGATTCTATGTTGCAATTTTTCAATGCACGCTCGTAACTGTGGTAATTTAAAATATTTTGATCTCGATTTTCAACACCACCTCATGAATGTGACAGCTAGCATTTCAAAATGACATTTCAGTCAAAATGACACATGCCATGCTCAGAAGGAGTGGTAAAAAGACTATGTTGAAAATCTGAAAAAACATCAATGTTACAAGGAAACAAATTGTTCCAACATTTACTAATAACTCTGGTTTTTTTTATTTTTACAGATTTTGGTCCCAATGTTCAACATATTCCTTGTGATACCCCCATGAACATGGCAGGTGTCATTTTTCAAATCCCCTCAAAACTTGTTTTCAGATCGCACGCAAAATCACCTTTCGGATGGCATTTTAAAAATTTCACCTGTCTTGATCATAATATCAGGTCATAAAAGACAGTTGAAAATTTAAGGTGGAAAAATGGGAGCTGACTTAAGAGTAGATATTGCCTGTCAGCTGCCCTATCCTGAGTAAAAGCAGGACACCACTGAAAATGAGATATTGCACCTCATCTGCTTGCTTCCTTGCAGATAAGGTTGCCAGCATCAGGTCCGGCATTGGTCCGACCTCTCCTCCGGGGGATTGTGGTGGGCGACTGGTGGTATCTAATCCTCGGCCTGTCTGGTTAGATTTTCACCGCCCGAATTTGTGGACATTGTGAAGATCATCAAACAATGCGACCAACTAGTTGTAGTTTGGATCTGGTCCTACACCGCTGTTAGTAGGTTGTGTAGAAGTTATCTACCCAATCCTTGCTGACATTGACTGGAAATCCTGGAGAGGGGTTTCTGACCCCTTAAGGAGGCAATAGTTCGACCACTCTAAAAATCCTCCTTGGACCCAGACTGTCTAGCTAACTCACCGCCTATCTCTAACCTGCCATTTGTTGGTAAGGTTATTGAAAAAGGCAGTTGCATTGCAATTGGATGATCATCTTACTTCTCATAATGTCTATGATACTCTAGTCTGGCTTCAGGAAAAGGCACAGTACTGAGACTGCCCTTGTTCGGGTATTGAGCGACCTCCTAATGGCCAGAGATCGAAAGCTTGTACCATTCTGGTCCTTCTTGATCTTTCTGCTGCATTTGACACTGTAGACCATGGGGTGCTACTGGAGCGACTGTGGGTTTTTGTGGGCTGTCTGGTACAGTCCACAAGTGGTTTGTTCTTACCTCACTGGTAGGTCTCAGAGAGTTGTCACCGGAATTTATTCCTCTGACACCTTCTCCTACCGTGTGGGGTACCACAGGGCTCCATTTAGCTCCCATGTTGTTTGCAGTGTATATGCGCCATTGGGAGAAATCATCAGGAGATACAGTCTGAGTTTTCACTGCTATGCAGATGATACTCAGCTGTACCTGTCCTTTCTCCCGATCAGAGTGATGCACTCTCCGTCTTAATAACTGCCTAGATGAGATCAGAATTTGGATGAATTCGAGCTGGTTAAGACTTAATCTAGATAAGACTGAGGTATTGGTTGTGGATCCAGGTCATCCTGGGGGTTTGGGTGTTGGACAGCCATCGGGTTTATTACTTGGTGGTGTACGCTCTCTAGCTCTCGGCAGGTGCGAGAAATCTGGACGTTATTTTTGATGATGGTCTGACCTGAAATCACAAGTGTCAGCTGTTGTCAAATCCTCTTTTTACCATCTGAGGAATATCGCCCGGGTGAAACATCTGATTCCCGGAGGACCTTCAACTTTGGTCCACGCCTTTGTTACCACCCGTCTGGACTACTGCAATTCCCTCTACCTCGGGCTACCAGGGGTTGATATCCGCCGCCTTCAGCTGGTGCAGAGACGCTGCAGCCAGGCTTTTGACTGGGACTCTTAGAACCAGTCATATTCGCCACATAACCCGCTGGTGCACTGGCTGCCTGTTCGATGGCAGATCACCTTTAAGGTTGGTTTACTAACCTTTAAAGCCCTACGATCAGGGACCTGGTTACCTGAAAGATCTTATGGTTCCCTATTGCCCCTCCGTCCTCTCCGTCCCAGTGAGGATTGCTAGAGATTCCCAGGGTTGGTTTGAGCTATCGGGATCTCGTGCCTTTGCTTTCGGCCTAACCCTGTGGAATTCTCTACCGCTGGTTGGAGAGAATGCCCTAATCGTTGACAGTTTTAAAAATGCTTTAAAGACATATCTTTTAACTTGGCTTATTCTTTATAGTTATGGTTGTTTAGTGTTTGGATTTTTCTGTTTTATTTATTTTTGTACAGCGCCTTGATTTTGAAAGGCGCTTCATAATAAACATGACTTGACTTGACTTGACCCTGGGTAAATATATACTAAAATGTGTATGAGCAAGACACAGTACACCAACAATACCAGCAGCAAATATTTGGCATTAACAAATACTTGTTTCACATTGTCTGCTTTATGTTGGTCACTTGTAGAATTTCTATTAAAATATTACCTGACCTGTCAGCCGGTGACCCTGAGGGTTGAGGCACTGGATACCACACCTTGCTCCATGCTGGTGACCTGGGTTCAGGAATGGACTCGGGCTGCCAGGGGTCAGCAGGGAGGAGAGGATCAAGCATCTGAGGGATTGCTCTCCCTTTCGGGGTGGGGATCTCCAGCTGTTGGTGTGCTTCTGGCCCTAGCAGAGGCTGGGGGTGGGGCGCTAACATTGTGTGCAAGGGGCTGAGCTGGGGCAGATGCCAGAAGGAATGCGTCAGGGACACGTGCACGCCCCTTCCATTGGCATCATTGCACGCCTCACTCCATGAAGCGGAGAACAGGAAAATGGCAACCTGGCCATTGCAGCTTGATGGCTGTCAATGGGGCATCCAGTTTCAGGGGCATCACCAAGACTGGATCTGGAGTTGGTGGATGAGAAGGAGGCTCTCACTACCCCACCAGGGGCAAGCCATGGGGTAAAGGATGAGGGCCATATGGGATCTTGGGTGGACTGGCGGTGGATGGAACAGAAGGATGCACAGACCAGAGGCTGACCTGGAAGCCAGGTAGGAGGAAAAGCATTAAAAAAAAATATATATTACCTGACCCCAAAATTAGACATTTGGCCATATTTACATTTGTGTATGCAGAGAGGACAGATTGTATTTCCTCTATGCTTCTCTCATCAATCCACTTTATTTTAATAAATATGTTGGGGTTTCACATTACAGTATTTTTCATTAGGCAGCTTCTAAGAGTAGTAGCTTACAAACTGGGGAGTAGAACAGCACTTGTGCCACTTCTGTCTGCTTGGCTGCTGCAGACTCTCATACAGTGTGAAACAGTTTTAGTGTTTATTTAAAATGCTGAATGATGCTTCACTTATACAGACTGCTTTGTAATTTTATTAAAAATAGAAGTTGGGATTAAAATATATTTGTTTCTTTTGAATGGGATGGGTATCTGGAGTCGAATTTCAAACCGGACATCTGTGGATGATGGTGAATCAGCATGGACAGCAAATGTAAGTGCTTTTATATTGGTATGACTGGGCAAAATGTAAAAATTGTGTTTTGGCACACTTATCTTGTATACGACTGAGGAAAATGGAAAATGCCCTGGCAAACCATATTATGCAAGTGGGACATGGACACATGTTAAAATTTAAGGGATTGGAATTGGTTAGGTTAGGTCCAAGGGAGGAGATCTACACAATAAACTTTATACAGAGAAACCTACTGGTAGTATAAGTTACATGCAGGGAATACCCTGGTTTAAATGATTCATTTAAGCTTTCACCATATTTGAAGAAATGTAGATAAGAATCTTTTTGCATGTTGCTGATGGTAATATTATCATGGGTTATTGTGTCAAATTGTGATAGGCTATATAGCTAAATGGCCACTATTAGCCATATTGCTTTTGTAATGGATGGCCCTTTTGAAAGTGTTTGTAGGTGCCAGATATAGTAGCAGGATAGCCTTGGGCTGTGGCTGGCTAGTTAAATTTAAGTAGTATTGGTTAGTTAGATATATGTAGTATTGGTATAACTAATTAATTGCTAATTATAATACTATATCCTCCCCCTTTTTCTAGGCATTCAGTGCAATTGTTGTGGCTGATAGCCATTATGGCTAAGTGGCCACCTTTATTATTAGTTATTAGATATTTAATTGCTATTTTGCTAGCCTATTGGGTCACAATATGTATTTCATAGGGTTATCTAACCATATAGCTCTAATAAGAATAATAGGGCTGGTAGCCAGGTAACCACAGAGCTCAATAAGTTATATTATGGCTAATGCAGCAGGTTTATTTACAAAATGGTGATGGTTCATCAATTGGCCTCAGTTAGTAAATATGATGAGCCTACTTACAATGTTTTTTATTAATGTTTTTCTTAGCTAAGGTGTGTTTAAGTGTGTGATTCTGTATTAGCCAAAATGAATGTTTTTATTAGAATTTGTTGTATGTTGTAACTTTTTCTGACTATTTTAACATGCATTGTGTCACTGTAGTTATGTGTACTATAAATGAAGAGTTGTCTCATGCTGCTGAAGTCTTGAAAAAGCACCAGGGCAGTGTGAAACGTTGACGCTGTGTATGGGAGGTGCTGTGTTCTGTGATTTTTATTGTTGGTAATAACGTTTGCCCACATTACACTGTTTTGTGTGGTGAAGAGTTCTTGCAGCCATTGCAGCCCTCATTTCTTTAGTTTTACTCACTTTACTGCAGTTCAAGTCCTGACTGATATCAGTATCAGGCTCATATCCAAATTCCATAAAGTTCAAAACTGGCTTGTTCAGAATCGCCTTGTCCTGAACACCAACAAGACTCACACCATACTCTTTTGGTCACCTCAAAGGTTCAAACCTGTAAATTGGCCTAGACATGCACTGTCCTGATATCACCTTTGACTCTGCCTTGAACTTGTCACAGCATATCCCAAATATTTGCAAGTCCATTTATGCCAAACTATAGCTTGCCTATAGGGTTCAATATACCGTGACTTCTGTGGCTATGGTTGTTATTGCCTCAAGGAGTCCTACTTCCCTACCCTCTGCTATGGGCTTACCTCTTTTATTCATGGTAGTGCTTGCAGCTTCCACAAATGGAATGTCTTCACTAATTATGTATGTCTGTTTGCCCTATTGGCTCCTTGACTTACCACCACTGCTTGCTATATTCCAGTCAGAGTTGGCTCTCCGCCCCACCTTGGTTCCTCTATACCCTATGATGCTCAGTTAATAACATCCTCAAGTCCTCTAAACTTGCCTTACTGGCCTCCATGTTTAAGCCTCCTGATACAGCCAAGTCCCTGCACTCCAAAGATCAGGCCCTCTTGGCCTTTCCCAAGTGCTCCTCCACAATGGGTGAATAATTGTTCACCCATCCTGCTAGTCATGGAACTCCCTACCCCTCACCTTTGGGTCTGCCATCCCACCTAACATTAAAAGGAGAATTTCTTAATTATTTGAGTTCCTCTGACATATGTTTTATTTCTGACCTGACTCATTCCAATAGTGACTCTGATATTTGTTCTTGCTCCTGAATCTACTGATGTTTTTTCATTTTCTTATTTTGTGTGTTCCTTTTAGTCTTATAACTTACCCCTGGTTATTGGTGTTTTGCCTGTATCCAACACAATGTACTATTGTTGACTGTTTGCTGCTGCTTGCCAATTTGCCGATTTCTGCTTGACATAATTTCTCATATCCACTTTGTTTATTTCACTGTATTTGTTTGTTACCCCTGCTGTTCTGTCTTTTCATCATAGAAACATAGAATTTGACAGCAGATAAGGACCACTTGCCCACCCAGTCTGCCCATTTCCCTACCTAATGGATAAGCTGCAGATCCTAGTTGACCAGCAGCCTACTTCTTCCTACCCCACCCCTAGAATTGCCTTATGACTGTCCCATGCATGCTTGAATTCAACCACTGTTTTGACTCCACAACCTCCTCCGGAAGGCTATTCCATGCATCCACAACCCTCTCTGTGAAAAAATACTTCCTTACATTACCTCTGAGCCACCCTCCATCTTCAAATTGTGCCCACTTGTTCTTGCACACCTCTTCTTTGAAAGATGCTACCCTCTGGACTTTGTTAATTCCCTTGAGGTACTTGAAAGTTTCTATCATGTCCCCCTCTCCCTCCTTTCCTTGAGGCTATACATATTAAGCTCCTTTAGTCTCTCTCCATATGTCTTCTGGTACAGACCCTGCACCATTTAGCTGCCCTCCTCAGGACAGCTTCCATCTTGTCTATATCCTTGCGGAGATTGGGTCTCCAGAACTGCATACAGTACTCTAGATGGGGTCTCACCAGCTGTCTGTACAGAGGGATAACAACTTCCTGTTTTCTACTAGCGATGCCTCTCCTATGCATCCAGTATCCCCCAACCCTCCTTACTGCCTTCTCACATTGCTTGCCCACCTTTAAGTCACCTGATATGACCCCCAGGTCCCTTTCTATTTTGTTGTTGTTAGTATCTCACCCCCATTGTGTACTCTTCCCTGGGTTTTGTTTCCAGGTGTATTACCTTGCACTTCTTAGCATTGAATCTAAGCTGCCATACATTTGACCATTTCTCTAACCTTGCCAAGTCCCTTCTCATCCTTTACACTCCACCTTGTGCATCAACTCTGTTGCAGATCTTTGTGTCATCTGCAAAGAGACATACTTTTCCTTCCAGTCCCTCTGCAATGGCACTTATAAAGACATTGAAGAGGACTGATCTAATACTAGATCCTCGCGGTACCCCACTAGTAACCCCCTTTCTTCAGAGTTGACTCCATTTACTATTACCCTCTGTGTCCTATTCTCCAGACAATTCTTTAACCAGGCTATCATCTTGGGACCCACTCCCAGGCTGGCTAACTTGTATATTAATCTTTTGTGTGGGACTGGGTCAAATGCCTTGCTAAAAGTCTAGGTAGGCCATGTCCACAGCTCCTCCATCATCTACTACTTTGGTCACCCAGTCAAAGAAATCTATTAGATTCATCTGGCATGACCTTCCTGCTGTGAATCCATGCTGCCTGGGTCCTTTCCCTCTGGCCTCTAGGTACTTGACAATTCTTTCCTTCAGAAGTGATTCCATCATTTTCCCTATCACTGAGGTTAAACTAACAGGTTTGTAGTTTCCTGCTTCTGCCCTGCTCCTACTTTTGTGAGAGAATCACATCTGCCCTTCTCAGTCACGTGTACCACCCATCCTCCCATGATTTGTTAAAGAGGGTAGTCAGTGGTGTCACTAGTTCTACCCTTAGTTCTTTTAGAATTCTGGGATGAATCCCATCAGGCCCCATTGCTTTGTCCACCTTCAGTTTTAAGAGTTCTTTCAGAATCCTTTCTTCTGTAAATGGGCTGGTATCAATTTCTGTATCCAGAGTGTTTCTATTGTTTGTTTTGGTGCCTCCCCTCTTCATGACTTTGTAATCTCCCAAGTCATGACTGAAAATGGGTGAGTTATTGTCTAGCACTCTTACCTGGTCAATAAAAACTAAATAAGTAAATAATGGCTTGTGCAGCTATGGCGATTAGCATGACAGTAAAGAAAAGTTCTACATAGAATGCTGAGGATTTAATTGACATCTATACTGTTATAATCAACTGCTTAATGTGGATAGAAAAGATATATTATGACATTTGAAATATGTGTCATTCCAGTTAGCCTAACCAGTAATTATTAATAGGATGTCAGTGCTATACCTAACCCTCTCTAACATGAAAACAATAGTAATGCCACTGGCTTGAGAGATTGTAAGTCTTTGAGACTGTAAGCCACAGTTATATAGTAATTCATGGGATGCAGGGTCCCTAGCCCAATGTACAATATTGTTGGATAAAGGTAGATTGTTAGTTAGAGATGGAAGGATTTAGGAGTCTAGTTGTCCTGATGTGGAAAGTGACCACAGTTCATAGCAGTAAATGTAGACATTGAGATTTGAGATACCTAATAGGAAAACTTCATTAATATATCTTCTCCATATTTACATCAGTCTTTGAACACCATTGTTTAATTAAGCAATAAGGCATGGCAGGGTGTGTGTTGTTGTGTAATAACATCACTCCTGGATGGATTGAAGCACAAGGTGAAATAAGTCCATACCACCCAGGGTGACATTATTACAATAACACACACACTAGTCCTTATTGCTAATGTCAATAGCTCTGTTTTAATAAAAAAGAAAAAGGGAAAAAGCACCACATTTTTGGCATTTCACCCATTTTTGTGTGTGGATGTATATGTTTTTAAAAATAATCCATTATACTTTCCCACTAGCAGGTGGAGCTGCTTCCTGAATGCTCGAGTCCCCAACAATTTATCGTTGCTTCTGCTGCTGTGATGTCTGACATCTACTGCCCCCCACGTTCATCTATTCATTAAGCAAGCCTGTATTTTGAGTTTCTTTTTTATTGTCTCTGTTATTTTTGCAGTCACTGTATCACTTATTTGTTGTACTTTATGTAAAAGTGAAGCCCTTCTGCTGGTATGCTGGTAGTGCTACACTTAAGTTGGCTCAAGCTGTGAGCTCTGGAATGGAAGAAACATAAACTGAAAAGAATGTAGACCTTTCCCATGGGACTGCAGGTTTAAATGGCAGGAGAATGGGAATATGTGCTACTGCTGTTTGTAACAGAGTTTTGTTGTGTGGGTGAGTAGTACAGGAGAACATGGTCGGAGTTCAGTGGCACCTTCCGGTCACGTGACCAGCCATTTGTTTTGTGGGGTTTACCGAAACTGCTTTACTTTTGATGAAAAATAAAAAGATTCTGTGTAATACAGGCTTGCTGCAACAAGACTTCTGTATGTGTTTGTGTGGGGAGCTGAGTTGCCAGAATCGATTCACGAGAGGGCTACTGATAGTCATGTGAGGATTGTGGAGATACATGAGTTCAGCTTCTGTCATTCAGTCATAGGTGTACCTGGTCTTCATACAGTGATGTTGTTGTGTATTATACCAGGGTGCTCTCTATAAGCCAATCAGAAACCAGAACCACTGTCAGTTATAGCACTTACAAACCTAAAAAAATACCTCAGAGTCATTAATTCAGAAAAACACTGCCCACGGTCATTTAATCAGGCACAAAACCACGCCCACAGTCATTTAATCTGACCTCGAGTATCACATGACTGAAAACAAAATGGCATCTGAACAGCCATCTACCTCAGCACAAAACACAACCTGCGGCCCCTCCTCCACACCTCATATCAGTAATCCCCCTTGGCCAACTACATTCCTGCTCAACAATATACTTTAATTTTCAAAATCTCCTTTCATTTCACTCCCTTACATCCTGACGACAACTTCCCCTTCACTAGCTCCCTATGCACTGTGTAACTCAACAACACTGCAGCTGTCTTCCATTCCATTGCCCTGACATTGCTCACATGACCAACCAGCTCACCTCCTTCAATAACCAAAAGACTCCTCTGAAATTCTCACACTGTGGCACAACAAATTGCTTGATGGTGTGTCTTAAATCCTCTCTCTCGCTCTCTCACTTCTTCATACACAGACCCTGATGGGCATGTGCTCACTCACACTAACATGGAACGGCAACCATATCGACAAACATGACTAGAAACACAACACAGAATACTGGAGCAACTTCTTTGTTCTCGTCTTCTACCGGTCACTCTTATACTCAAACATTATAATACATTATAATACATTTTTAAACACAGTCCAACTTGTATAATAGTTATACCACACAGCAAGTTGGGTATACACATAATAACTGGCTTTAGTGGGGATTAAACACCTCGGCTTCACCTTGGCATATAGTCCCCACAGAAGCCGGTTATTGCTTGCATACCCAACTCGGCTGTATGTTATCACTTAATAACATCACTGTTCCAGGCACCTACTGACCAATCAGAATAAAGGAAATTGCCTTGCCATTGTATAATATAACTTATAGAATGGGTTGGGAAAATGTTGCATTCTGATTGGTCAGGAACCATCTTCTGCCATGAGTGTATACAGCAACAACTCTGCAGGTGGTGCTTTCTAGCAGCCAGGACGCCCTGCATTCCACATAAGCCGTGCCTGCCAGAAACTTCTGGAAAACTTTCTGGTAGCAATGTTAGTGCTGTAAAAACACTAAAGACCCACTACTTTCCCTTACCAACTAATTAAGCAATAAGGCACAACAAGGTGTGTGTTATTGAGTAATAACGTTACCTTTAGGGGTGGGTTGAAGCATGAGGCAAAGCAGGTCATTTGGAAACAGATGCAGTTTCCCACATTTCCTCCTCACTGACTGAGTTCTCTGTTCAAGCCAGCTACTCACCCGTGATACCACTTCCTGCTCTGCACCTGTATGCTCAAGTTTATTTAGCAGCCTTCTGTGTGGGACTGAGTCAAAGGCCTTGCTAAAGTCAAGGTAGATAACATCCATGGCCCCCCAGTCCACAGTCCTAGTAACCAAGCCAAAGAACTCAATCAGGTTAGTCTGGCAGGATCTTCCCACTGTGAAGTTCTGCTGCTGACATCCAGCTGACCAATTTCCTCCAGAATGCCACTATTCTTTCCTTGACAGCGACTCCATCATCTCACCCACCACTGAGGTGAGACTCTCCGGCAGTCAGTCTCACCTTGTTGGTGGGCAAGATGATGGAGTCGCTGCTCAAGGAAATACCTATCCTACACCACACATAAAAACTCATCACACACAAAAATATTATTTTAAACAACAATTGTCTTGTATATTTTCCTTCCAAGCCTGAAATTCTTGCTAACTATTTCCTGGTTTCTAGTTAACTGTACATTCATTATCTGGTAGATTCCCCCACCCCCACCCTTCCACTCTGCCCATACCTCTTCTGACAAGCTGGCTCATAATTAGTTTAAAAAAAAATGTCCAAGTAAAACAAATCAAATAATTTTTATTCAATTGCAGCCATCAGAGAATAACTGCAGATTCCAATTGCAAAACCAGAAGTCCAGTTTTTAAACTCATCCTCTACAGTTTACAATACTCCATACCATGTTCCAGAACCATTTACCAGAAAAAATGGAGACCAAAACTGTTTTTTTATTTTGAAACTATATTTTGCAGAAAAATTGCATACTTCTAGCTGGCCCGGTGGCAGAGAGGGCTGAGGCACAGGACGTCTTACCTCAAGCCATGCCAGTGACCTGGGTTCAGAAATGAGCCAGGGCTGTTGGAGAGCCAGCCTGGGGAGGGGAGCAGGATCGAGCAACCATAATGGCAGCTCTCTCTCCTAGGAGAATCTCCACCCCCATAGTTCTGCCATCAGGTGGCAGTCCAATGAACAGCACAGACTGGTGGGGGTGGCAAGTAGTGGAAGAGCACCTTGGTAATGTGGTGTGCATCATGCCTCCACATGCATGCATGTATGTATGTGGCCGAGGCATGGGAGATATGAAAACTGGGGGAAAAAATTGGGGCTAGAAAAATCTCTATAGGAGAAAAAGAAGAATTTCATATTTCTACAGTTCAGCATGGGACAGTCATCCAATACAGCTGAAGAGAAAGCTGCCACTTCATGTGCTTATCCAGTGCTCATCACAAGCTTCATAAAATCCAACAGTTCAAGAAAGTTGGCAGTTCATGCTAGCCAAAGCTTGGAGAGTTTGAGGTAGATACGTACACTATACATGAAATAAATACAGTGGGAGTTCCGCCAGCTGGTTACACAATCTGACACTGACAAGAACTGCTGTTGGTTTTCACCTCCACTCCGACTTACAGAAGCCAGTCAGCTCCCCTCCACTTGCTTCAAAAACACTCATTTGGCTCAGAAACTTCACATCTTAAAACAAAACACTAAACCAATGTTTTTGCTAATTTATTCTGAGTGCAGTCATAACCATTGCATATTGTATTTTCTGATTATTGTTTGTTTTTGTTTATTAACTGTCCTATTTTTCATTGTTGTTGCCATGGAAACCTTACTTGAATTACCCTACTGATTTTTGTTGTTGACACGTGTACTTACTGTTGTATGTAATTAAACCTGGGTCATTAAACCTGGGTCACCCCTGAAAAGGGACTTCTAGTCTAAGAAGGTCCCACCCAGTCAACAAAATCCTCCAAAATGAATAAATTGCCTGAAACACAAACCTAATGAGGGTTATTAAGGGAACAGAAGGAAAAGGCACTTAGTCTACTACAGTCATCCTCTACTGGTAGAACCATGTCACTGAAATGGAACTACTTTAACAAAAAATGCAACAAACACATGCTTTTAGAAGATTTTATTTATTTTTAATTCATTATTTTTATGATTATCTTTTGTTCTGTTTTCATGGGGCTCATTTATAAGTGCAATAAGTCATTCCAAGGTGGGGTTATTGTCTGATAAACACACTTCTCAGGTGCTGAAGGCACTTGGTGCAAGCACCTCGTGTTTCACCATGCATGGGTCATGCATTTATCAGACAACAACCTACACCTTGCTGTGGCTTAACACATCATGTGATTAAGTTGAACTAGCATGCAAGTAGTTATAACCCACAAAAGCTATGGGTGTATTGGGCAAAAGTGCATTTATACCCAGTTCATCCATGCTCTTGAGTGAGCTATTGCCCTTATACAATGGTAAACACATATTAATTAAAATAAAAGACAGCAAACTGCTGACACGAGAAAATTAATAAATGTAGATATTCATCCACTTTGTAAAGTAGTGCACAATTTTTCTTCTACTTCGTTTCTGGTATTTCATGTTTGAGCTTTACAGATCTCAGTTACAAAAAGTAAAACAAAACAAAACAAAAGTAAACAAGAAGTAAATAATATTACTGTTTCTCTATTCAGGTCTCTCCTCCCATTCTGGAGTCACATTGCAGAAGGCAATCTGAGTCTCCCCACATGGTTACTCACCAAGTGTTTACTAGGGATAAATCAATGGTCAGGTTATTTGTTTAGACCAAGCAGGTTTTAGAATGTCTAGGCATTTATAGCCTATTGTGTAACAATAAATAGTGCTTGCTGACATTATTGAACACTGGGGACATCAGAGCCAACTGTTGGCTGTCAGTATAGCCTAGAATTTAGTGTAATGAGCTGTGAACGTACCTTGTACATCCAGTAGATCTGGATTTGATTCCACAACTTCCACTTGCATACTGTGTGATCCTTCATGGTTCCAAAAAATATGAGTGGTGGGAAGTCTCATGACTATGTGACATGTGCTTCTCCACAATTGATACTGTTTGATGCTCCAGCAAGTCACTTCATCTCCCAGTGCTCCTGTGTCACCCCTGAAAATAGGCATTGTGCTTTGTGGGCCTTTCTTAGTTACAAAGAATAAACAAACAAAACAAGCAACAAAACACTCTACAGGCCACAACAGAAAAGCTCTAGCATGAGACTATAAAATGATATGGTGCACCATATAAAAGATTTAGAAACAAAACTGAACCAAAGAGGGCAACACTAAGGATTGAAAAGCACCATACAACAAGATTTAAAATTGTTTGTACCATTATCTGCTGCTGTTAGTATTTTCCATTATTATTAACAAGATTTTATTTAGCCTTCTATGTTATATTTTAATGGTTTAAAAATTGCTTGTTTTATTGCAAAAATGTTCTTTACTCAATAAATGAGCAGGAAGACATTGTTGTTTACATGTGTTTCTTGTCTCTGTAGCTAAATAAAAATTACACCCTATGTTAGAGGACTGAGTTTTGCAAACAATTTAACAATGCTCTGTATAAAGTTTCTTTTGACTTACAATCCATCTTGTTTGTCAAATGGGAGGATGGCTCTTTGTAATTCACAACATTTTCTCCAATAAACTCTTGATATGATCAGTACTGTAGGAATTTAACTTGGTGAAATAATGGAGATTTAGAAGTTTACAGGTAAGATCCAATAGCAAAGTCCTGCTCAAAGAACCCAGAATACTCACAAATATAGGGCTATGTATTAATGCGAGTGGGGTATCACAAGAAGCATGTATCCAACCTGCGAAACTCCACATCCACAGATGAATGAGTGGGGCATGGCATGCACTAATGCATGCCACCACATAATGAATGTCTGTGGACCACCTAACACCTGCTGCATTGTGGGGTGGATCAGAGGACACAGGCGAGCATCCAGTTGGATGCCTGACCTGATCCATAGTGAAACCCTGCTCTGTGCAGAGCACGGGATTCTGGGATGACATGGTGTGTTCATTTTCTACAGTAATGGTTGATTGCCTGAGTGGCTGCTCTAGCCCTCCCAGCTCGCTCAGATGGCTGAGGCAGCATGGTGGGATATTCCTCATGCAACTGCAGCCAGCAGGTGGAAACTGAGGGGCCACAAATGATATGCTGGGTCCCTGCTGGTGTATCTTACACCCCTTGCCTGGCACTCCATGCCTCCGTGAATGGCAGGAGCTCAAGCCACCCCAGACAGGGGTTATAGGCCATGATCACTATCTGCAGAAATTTCAAGTATCTGTATCTGGATGGACAGACTCTAATAATTTAGCTGGATAGTCCTGATAATCAGATAATTGTTCTGTATTATAATGTGGCTGTCTCATTATTCACTGTGATCAAAATGTTTGGGCCCAAAATTGCTATTATCTGAGTTATTCAAAGTGGACCATCTGAATATGTTTAGTAAGAAACTGATAAAATGCAAAAGTGAAAATGAGATGAGGACAGAACAAAAGTAAAGCTCAGGATGAGTTTTTTAATAAGGAACAAGAGGTCTGTAAAGGAACAGTAGGACCCCTATGAAGAAGGTGAAGGCAGTTATGGAGACAAGAGGAAGAAATGATTGAGAACATAAATTAATTCTTTGCAATAGTGTACCTGAATTAAACTTGGGAATTATTTTATGGAGTGCAAATATATTTTCCAGTATATTTTCAGTGAATGATAGTAGTATACTTTGGGGACTTGAGGCAAAGCCTGAATATGTCATGAAGAAGCTGAAGACAATAATGATAGGTAGGAACTTACGGCTGCACCCAAGAATGCTGAATAAATTAAAAATAATAGATAATAGAGAAATGATAATTCATACACAGTTAGGAATTGTAATGGTGACTGTGGACACAGGGTTACAGAGAATGAACTCAGTTCAAGAAGAGCAGACATAAGTGCTATGCTACAGTGGTAATTCTGGAGATCAATTATGTTCATACTTTATACAAATATTATGCTTAGATACATAGACAATGATGGCAAAACAAGGCCCATTGGCCCATGCAGTCTGCTACCCCAGCTAACTAATTACTCTGCTCTGGCCCTAGTGGTCATCCCTCCCTTTGTCTCTGCCACCCTTTTCTAACTAATCCACATGCTTGTCCCATCACTGCTTGAAGCTCTTGCGCTGATTTGCCTGTCTGCTTCCCATTTCCAGTTTGCTCAACTTGTCCACCACTCTTTTTTTTTCAGTTCAAAGTTTATTGGTTTTCAATAATTACAAAGCACTGAACCATCTTCAATATAGTCGTACATCGTTAGTTAGAAAAATCAGAGGAACAGCACCACCCTCCCCTCCTCCCATCCCTCGTCCACCACTCTTTCTGTAAAAAGTGCTTACCTGCATCCCTTTTAAATCTCAGCATGTTTAATATTATGGAGCGTATAACATGCTAAAATGTCAAATTTGCATATTATACATATAGGGAGGATAAGCAAAAGTCAAAACAGTGTCCAGATACAGAGAGATCTAGACAGAGTAGTAGCAGAGACAGCAGAAACAGAACAAGGAATGGGCAATGTGTGACTTTGAGCGATGAAATGATCTAGGAGTTTCAGAGAGCAGAACACTTAGACCCTTATTTCAATGTCTGGTAGAAGTAAGTATGAAATCAGTACTCTGGGATGTATGAACAGAATTACAAAACATAAGCTGGAAGAAATCCTTCTGCTGTCATGTAAAGGACTCAGAGGCCATAGATGAATACTGCAGTATATTCAGTTCTGGGCACTGCTGTAAGAGGCAGACTGAAATACATAGTGTTCTGTGTGGGACAGCCCAAATGATTTTGAGATGTAATAACCTGAGCTACACAAAACATTTAGGGTAATAAGCTGTATTAGGAGGGCATGATTGGCATGAACAAAAGTTTTAAAAGAATAGGTAAGAATAGTAGCTACCTCTAGCATTTTCAATCAAGTCTCTGATTCTGAAACTGGTAGGGAGATAAACTAATGTTAAGGCAGAGCCAGAACATGAATGAATTTAGGAGAAATGTTTTATGAAAGCGTAGTCCATCTTTATAATATATGACTATTCTAATGCTTGCTTTGTGTCAGATAAATCAATTGTAATATTTTTGTTTTAGGCTACATCTGCTTATTGGGCTTTTTCATAAAATATTACCAAGACAGAGGCTTTGAAGAGAATAGAAATGTTCACATGGTATCTAAATTTCATACAAGCTTTATTGCAGAAATTACCTGTCTTTTCCAAAGACAGTAGTGCTGTTAGGAGCTATGATTCTTTTGTGTTATTCCTGAGACAGAAGTGCAGTAGGGGTGGGCCTTGGAAGTTGCTCATCAATTAATTTGCTTAAATTATTATGTTGCTATGAAGTTGTTTTCAGCAGCACACAACTAAGGATAGTCTAAATAGAGTTTGTTGTACTGATACTTGTAGAATGCTTGCTGTAAATTAATTTTTGAGCAACTCCACTATAATAGGTTGATATCTAATATATACTGGATGTCTCCCTACTATTCTAGGGACTATGTCTTTATTGCACAGACTTTATTTACTTTCAGGTGATGCTCAATGTTTAAAATTATCTGTATTATTTGATATGCTGTATTATGCAATATATGCAGTATGGATGTACCCTCAGGCTTGGATATTCAGACTGTGCTGGGCAGGGCACAAGCCTGGGTGCAGCGCAACTGGGCTTTGCCAGGGCAGGGACCAGGTGATATTCAACGTGCTGCACCATGGCTCAGCACCATTGAATATGGCACTAAGTGCACGCACTGTGCACAGCACAGTGGCACTTGCCAGTACAAGTGGCAGAAGAGGACAGGAGGATGCGCCACCACAGTGCGGTTGCACTGGGTGCATCAACCATGATATTCAGCACTAGGCATGCAAATGAGGCCATTATGCATGCAAGGCACAAATGGGTCCATTTGCATGCCATTATGGCCCCATTTGCCGCAGTGTATCGATCCCCGCTGCTTGCACCTGGCTCCTGCCAGGCTGCAGCTGTCAGGGACCACTGCCCTGCAGATCCATGGCGGTCCCCACTCTCATTCACCAGATTGTGGGCATATGATATGAACAGGTTCATGGTGTACCAGTGGAGTCCCTCCATCACCTGGTCATGGGCATACGTGCCAAATAGGTTGCAGGTGGACCTGTGAATCCCCCATTGCCCAATCACAAGCATATGTATTAGGAAGGTTCCTGGTGGACCTGTGGTTCTCCTCTTCACCCGATCATGGGCATATGACTGAATAAGGTCCCTGGTGGACCTGTAGAAACCCTGTTGTCTGATGCGAGGCATATGTTCGATTTAAGTCCCTGGTGGTCTAGTAGAAACCCCTCAATGCCCGATCATGGGCAGCACTTGCACTAGAGACCCTGGTAGTCAGTGGTACCCCTCCCACCTGCCCACTGGGGTCCCATGCACCCGTTCATTCATATCGGGCCTGTGTAGTACAGTATGGGCTGCATGCCCATTGGTCCACAGTGGACCAATGAGCATACTGAACAGTACTATATGCTGTCATTCAGCGGGCAATTAGGCGGCATATGGGTGGGTGCTGCTGCCGCTGATGGCGAGGGGTGCTGGGTGGCGGGTACCTCAGTAGGCAGGTGGGGAGGGGTACCACTGGACCACCAGGGTCTCTTGTGCAATTGCCACCCATGATTGGGCATTGGGGGTTTCCATGACCACCAGGGATTACATAGAATGTATGCCTGATCGGGCAAAGGGAAGTCACAGGTCCACGGGACCTATATGCACATATGCCCATGATCGGGCAATGGAGACATTTCCCTGGACCTCCAGGGATGTTTTATTCTTTATGCCCAAGATTGGGAGATCAGGCAGTGGGGCATGATGTTCCCTGGACAGGGGTCTGTAGACAGTGATCTGGGTGGGCGGGTGGCCACCCATGGCTGGCAGCTGCCATGTTGCACCCTGCAATATGGCAGCTCACCTGTGGGTGGTCTGGACTTGTTTCTGGTTTTGCCAGGCATCTTTGCACCCCCTAAGTGGCACAAAGCAGAGCTGTGCTGTATCACGCTGCATCCTGGGCTGAATATTTGGGATGTGCCATGTGACGCCCCCTCCTTGTACCGCATACATTACTGCACCCGGCCCATCGGGAGTTGTGCATAATTTGCCCCTTTCAATATCATGCCAAGGTGCTTTGGTTGGTTGCATGGCACATCCCTGTTGCGCCATGCGCAACCTTTGATATCCAGGCCTCGATATATAATATATGTATTGAAAATACACAAAAAATAGTTGCAATATGGAATAGACTGTCACTGGAAGTCATAAGGGATACTACAGTGATCCATGTCAAAAGGTACTACTGTAGACAAGTGCTTATATGAAAGAGGCATTCTGGATTGTGTAGTAATTTATAGTATTAGGCTGACATTGAATGACTGCAGTGCTCCATCTGTCTCAACAGTTCTTATGTTCATGTTTCTGTGATATGTTGCATAGTGGTGACATATCTAATTATGTGCTACATGCATTGAAGTTTAGCTTTACTACCAGTACACTAGACTTTGTCTCACCTTATCCCCACCAAATTTGAATTGACGTTTTTTCTTGTACATTTTTTGCCAGTACTAGTAACCACCTGAGGTGCCATTATCCATGCACAATGAAGACCCTGTCACATCTTATTGCTAAATTTTCTCACCTGTTCTTGAAGCCTGCTTCCTTTCAATCTGTTTTCCTCTAACCCCTGAATGCCTAAGTGACCTGACAAGTCCAGAACTCTGCTCACGGTTCTTTTCTCCACTTTTGACTTTTGTAACATGCTTTTATTTATTTCTATGACTCATAGAGTGTCTACTCTCTCCCACTCCAACAGACAGTCCATAATTTCCTCCACATTTTCTTGTTGCACTCCTTGCCACCCTAGCAGCAGACATGGAAGTAGCAGCACTCCAGATCAGTACTCATTCAGTTCAGTGAATACAGAAGCAGACAACTGCTGACACAGCAAGGAAGTTTAGTCATTATTGTAGTTGCTCATTCAGGCACACTATGCATTTTGCAAAATTTGCAAACAGTAGAGTGAGTTAAAAAGCATACAAAACATCAGTTCCAACACCTCTCTCCTTGTCATTCTGTTCACCTTTTTATGGTTTCCTGTACATTTCAATTAATTTTGGAATTTTACTATATAATGCTCTTGCTGTGTTATTATTTTGCATTTCATAAGTATTTTCTGTAAAAACTCAGCATGTGTGCTTACTGTTCGCAGTATGTTTTGTATTTTGCTCTCCTTTTTCCCCTTTCCCCAGTTTACACCTGAGCATGACAAAGAAGGAACAAACCAGGCACTCCACCAAAATGTGTTTCAGAAAAATGTTTCCAAGTCTAGAGGTGCCATAAAATATGACTATGTTTTTGATTTAAACACACAATAGTAAAAGTCACTGTACAGCAGTGAGTCTTAAAAAAAAAGCACTATACTGTACATGAAGCGATTGAGGTTGTGTCTATGCTGCTGCATCTGTACAACTGTTTTTTTTTTTACTATTGTGCATTTAAATGAATAAAATAGTCACTTTTCATGCAACTTTTAGCCTGTTGACTTTTTGAAGAATGGTTTGATAAGTGTCTAGTTTTCTTTGTAGTGGGTATTTTACCAAGATATACATCACTCCCCAGAGTGGATTTTTGCTGTTTGTTTCCTAAATGTGGACATGTGCCTTGACTCAGCATGTCTATACTGGACTCAGATTAAAAAAAATAATAATAAATGTGACTTACTGTTACCTTAAAGCAGCAGTGCATGTTAACAGTGAAAAGTTTGACCTATACATTTTATTGTATTTTACTTTGTCCCATAGCTCCTGTCTTGTAAGTAGAGATGTTGCAGTGTGGAAAAGTCCCAAATTCACCTCAGTGGATTATTTTGTGAAGTCTTTCTATTTAATTGGAAACTCACCATTGGTAACTTTGCCTTGCAGCTTCACCTGTAACTACTCCTTGGGGTACACAAAGATGCAGTTGGGACAAAATGACTTCACCAACTACTCCTTTCGGTCTTTTAGGTGCAACCCAATCAAATCTTGTCAAAGTTATCTGAAACTTGCCATGGTTATAGTCCACATGAAGGTGCATAATTGATTTTTCTGTTGATTATCAGACTTAAGTTGTAGATTTGGCACCATGGTCAAATTGGGAGGTGATGTCAGGGTGGTGTGCACCTGTAGACTAGGGACATGGAATGAATCAGGTCCCAAAATTTGCACCCTGGTTTAAAACAAACAAAATAGACCATGGCCTGGAAAATTATTTCTATTCCCACTGGAACCATCTAAAAGGAAAGCTCTGACATGGGCAAGGTTCGATCAGTTCAACTCTAAATATTCATATTTTAGCAAAAAAAAAAAAACAGGTGACAATATAATAACCACAGTTTTAATGTGTCAGTGTAATCAAATTGTACCTGAATTACTAGTCTCAAGACCTTGGTCTCTCAATACCACCCTGATGTCATATCTGTTGTGGAAACATGGCTTTCCCTGAAAATACCAGATACTGCCATATCCTTGCCTGGCTACACCCTGTACCGACAGGACTGGTGCTCAAAAGAGGTGGAGGATGTGTCATTTACAGCAGAAATACATTCCAGGGATATGTCATACCCCACCACTCATCAATAACAATCTCCAGGTACTAGCCATCAAACTAATTCTAGGAGCAGACAACAGAGTGTTCACCCTACTGTCCATATACAGCCCACCTAAACTGGACTACATCAGCATGCTGAGCCTGAACTCTGAAACAATGCTGTTGGGAGACTTCAGTATCAACCGGGTGTCACCTGCTGCTAACACCATCAAAGATATCCTTGCCAGAATCCACTTCTCCCAACTGGTGGTCGATCGACTTGAACCAATTACATTTGATAGTCTCCACCTCAATAAAAGGGATCTTCAGTTCTGGGTAAAACAATTTCAGAAACAATCCATGATATTTTAAACTAAATTGCATGGGGCAAAAGGAAAACAAATCATTAATACATTAAGTGCTTAAACAAATATAAAATCCTTGTAACAAACGCTTGGAGTCTAAATACAGTTAAAATAATGGAACTGGCTGGATTAATGGCACAACACTTTATTGATAGAGCTGCACTCTCTGAGACCTGGTGGGACAATTCATCTGACTGGTATTCTCCATCCCAGGATATACATTATTCCACAAAAATAGAATGAATAAAAGGAGTTGCTGTTTATATTTATATTACAAATACAATTAAGGCAACTGATCACATACTCCCTTACTTAGGGAAAGGATTGTTAGAGGGTATATGCATTAATATATCTCAAAAGATGGAAAACATTTTCTTTTACAAACTATTACAGACCACCTGCATCAAATTTAGACCACAATAACTGTTTGATGGATGAAATAAGCAACTTACTCAATGCTCTGATAGTATGATAGTAGGCAATTTTACCATGCTGGATATTGATTGGATAAATCTCACAGCTAAAACTAATCAAGAGGAGTATTCCTTGATTCAGTCATAATGTCAGGATTAGATCAATTAGTCAAGGACCCAACAAGATTGACCAATATACTTGACTTGGCCTAGTAAATTTCTCCCAGGAGTCATTTATGACTGATGTTATTGGGAATTAGGAAGCAGTGACCATAATATAGTTATAATTGAATTTAATAAAATAATTTGGTCAATAAGTATACTGACTATAGATACAACTACAGTAAAGGTAAATATGATCAAATCAATAAAGCTGTAAATGGGTATGACTGGATCACCATGTTCCAGGATTCAGATATTAATGATTGCTGGTTACTATTTAAATCCATCATTATGGAATTAGAAAATTATATATCCCCATTAAAAATACACAACAACAAAGGTAGGTCCCCTCATGCTGACTAACTCAATTAGACAGCAGATATACTATATGTCAAAGAACAAGCATTCAAAATGATGAAAAAGTTTCCAAGTGCTGTAAATCAAGAGACGAAGGAACAACTGAAGAAAACTAAGACTATGATTAAAACAGAAAGAAAGAAAATATAATTATTATTGCCCTTGGCAAAAATCCAAAAGCATGTTATGCATACATTAACAATAACAAAACTAAGGATAACACAGTCAATAAACTGGTTATTAATGGTGTAGAAACACATGATAATGTGGCCATATCAAATGCATTTAATCACTATTTTGCATCAGTCTTTTCAGAAATAAATCAACTCCTGAATATGATAAATAATGAACAAAATCTCCAGAAATTAGTCTAAGTGAAAGCATTGCTGCTATTAAATTACTTAGGAACACAGTGCCTCGGGGCCCGATGGCATCAGTCCCATGTTCTTAAAAAAAAAAAACTTGTATCAGTAGCATTCCCTTAACATTAATTTACAATATCTCCTCCAAATGGGTACCATCCCAGAAGAATGGAGGAAACCATAGTGAAACCAATTCACAAAACAGGTAGTAAATGGATACCAATAACTATCGCCCCATTAAGTTTGACCTCAGTTAGTTGCAAACTGATGGAGAAATTCTCAAAAATAGGTTAGAGCTCCACTTGGAAGAAAATAACTTTAAAACATAAAACAACATGGCTTTAAAGCAGGTAGGTCCTGTACCACTAGACTTGTTAGCTTTTATGAAAGGTGACACCCACCTTGACAAGAAAACCAGTGGATGTGCTATTTATTGATTTCAAAAAAGCATTTGATAAGGTAGCACATGGAGTTCTGATAGACAAAATGTATGATTTAAAGTTGAAACTCAGTATATTAAATGGATTCATGCATGGTTGCTCAACAGAACACAGATTGTTATGTTAAATAATACTACCTCTGCTCCAGTCAAAGTTACCAGTGGATTCCCCAGAGTTCAGTGTTGGGCCCATTTATTTAAACTATATGTTTCAGACCTGCATAATAGCATAACAGGTAACGTTGGCAGATTTTTCCATTGATTATCCAAACTCAGTCAGGTATGAATGATGTATTTTACCACTATACAAATCCTACATCAGGCCCCATTTGGATTATGCATCTTCCTTCTGGACACCCTCACTTGTCAAAGACATAAAACTGATTGAAAGTGTCCAAAGGAAAACCACTAAATTAATTAATAGTATAAGTCATCTGTCTTACCAAGATAGATTGAGACTAAATCTTTTGATCTGGGTATATGAAGACAAAGAGGAGATAAAATACTTTTATACAACATATTACAAGATTATGATCTAATGATGGAGTGTAATTTATCCATTGCTCACAAACCTGGTAACCTAAGATGTAACACAAAACAGTTAACTGTTCCAAAGGCTAATACAAATAAAAGACAAAATTATTTTACAATCAGAATGGCCACACTGTGCAACAACTTACCACAAAGTATTGTGGACTCTGAAAATTAGTATCAGTTCAAAACCAACTTGATGGGCTTATTATGGGACAAGATATAACATAAGCCCACATGGGTGGGAGAGTGGACTCAATGGGCCTAGTGCCTTCTTCTACCTTTTACACTGAGTAACTGAATAAGACGGGCACCAGCACACTTCTGGACTGGGTTCTCTCGAATCACCCTTCCCACATCACAGACCTCACCTTGCTCCCTGAGTCATTGGTGACCACTCCTCTGTCAGTTTCCTCTGGAACAACAACTACCACAAACCCTCTGCCAGAACTGTAAAAAACACCTACTCATTAAGAGCCACCTTCTGCAACTAAAGGATTACCTAAAGCAGCAGGACTGGTCAGATATGTATGGAACCATGAATGTAGACAAAGCACTAGATCTCTTTTTCTCAAAATTCAATGCAGCCTGTGACAAACATGCTCCTGTCACAGAGAAAAAACAGAGGACCTATAAATCCCTGGATTACCCTGGAACAACTGGTGCAACTAAATGCAGAGACAGCTCTGGCAAACAGCATCAAGAGCATGGCACACCAACTAACATCAAAGGTATAAAGGCCATAATGAGTGCACAAGGCACTCCATGATGCAAAAGCTAATTTTACAAGGAAGTGCTTACTAACAACTGGAATAGCAACAAATCATTCTGGGAAAATCTAAGTGATATCATTGGGAAGGACCCTAAAATATCCCCAGCCATGCTAAATGTTAAGAACTTCCCTAACTTGGACCCTCTGCTTATCGCTAACTCTCTGAACCTCACCTTCTCAGATCTCAGTAGTGTGCTCCCAATGAACTTCTTCAATACCCTGCTCCAGGGGTCAGTGAGAAAGACTCCAGCATGACCACACCGGCCACTCTTCCATTTCAAACTGGTCTCCAAAGCTGCTGCTAGAAAATACCTTGAAAAAGCCCCTGGCAAATCAAGACACAGTGGGGACTCACTGGACCTACAATTTGTTTGACTTACACTAGACAAAGTACTTGGTCACTGACAAAGATAATTAATCTATCCCTCTGCCACTTCAAATCCCCAAAATCTGGAAAGCTGCCACGGTCACCGAGTACACAGAGGTGGTGACCAGTCTCTTCAAAACAACTACAGGCCAATCTCTATAACCATCCCACTCTCCATGGCCCTTGAAAGGATTGTGGCTGACCAGCTGGTGGAGAACTTCAATCAATATCAGCTCCTATGACCAGAACAGCATGGTTTCCAGGCCAGCCATAGCATCATCACACCTCTCCTGGGATTTATCAGATTCATACATAGTGCTCTTGACAAAGTGCACATTGTAGGGAAGCCTTTGTTGACCTATCAAAGGCATTTGACACTGTCCATCATGCCTCCTCCTTGAACAGATTTCAGACATAGGGCTAGCCCTAGAAACCGTAGCATGGTTTTGTAGCTACCTTAGCATGTGATCACAGCAAGTAAAGATGGGACATCATATCAGAAAGTCAACTGGTCAGATCAGGGTACCATAAGGATCCATACTTGGTCTGTTACTCTTCAGTGTCTTCTAAACAACCTCCTGGCTGCTTGCAATAACTGCATGCTCCTCTCATGAATGATGCGGTGAGCTTTGCTAGCAACTATGACCCGCACTTCTGGAATACAACCTCCAGAGAGGCTTTGCAGTGGCTGAAAAATGGTTCAAAGAGCAAAAACTGGTCATGAACTATAAAAGACCAAGACCATGCTCTTTGCCACTGCCCAAAACAAGCTAAAAGGATATCTCCTGGCAATTCAGAATGACTCGGTAACACCCTGGAACTAGTCCCCATTTCAAGTACCAGAGAATCACACTGGACACTGCTCTGTCTTACACAGCACATTGACATCACAGCCAAAGCCTTTCACACAGGATTGGTATCCTCTACAGGCACAGACATTGCTTGACCTATAAAGCACTGAACTTGGCAATTAAAGCTCATTCATCACCTTAATTGACTATGGCCTAGCTGTCTATGGCTCCACTACTGAAACAGTGCTCCAACACCTCTCCACAGCCTCAAACAAAGCCTGCTGCCTGCTCACTAATGCCATAAAACTCACCCACCTTTAAGCTTTATGCATGATCAGGCTGGCCTCAATTGAAGGACAGAATACTTCATCAAACCTGCCTACTAGCAAAAAGGTCTCACTAAACTTACTTCCTCAAGGGTTCTGAGCCTTCTATCACACTGTACATGCCAGGCACACCAGGAGCTTGACTACACAAGTATTCCATGCCAGTGCCACACAACTATGGCCCAGTGATCCTTTGCTCACTGGGCCCTCTGTGGACAAATGGTCTACCACCTGACAAAGCCAGAGCCACAACCCTTGGTTCCTTTAATTGCAAACTCCATCAGCACCTCACCAACAATAATACCTGTAGGTACCCCACTAGTCTGTGCCTGCAGCTTTAGTCTGCCTCAGCACTTCCAACTCCTGACCCCCAAGTTAAGTCTTTGCCCAAGCACTTGCCTCCCATCCCTTTTGCCCTAGCACTTGCCTCCCATCCCCTACCCTTGGCTCTTTTCTTTCCCTCTGCCCTTCCTATCCCAGCTCCCACTGCCCTCCCTACCTCACCCTAACAGTCTGCCTCTGCCTCTCTCTCTTCCATGGGACACTGTCATTCCATGTACTATGCCTTAGCACAATTTGTGTAACTGTTTGTCATTGCAACTCATGCACTGTTGAATTTTTTGTGCTCTGTATGTATAATTTACTGTAACTATATAGTGTCTTCGGTGTGTTAATGTATCTGATGTGGAACCTCTCAATGATCATCCGGCTGACAGGTGTCATCCAAGATTTCAATAAATAAAAATAAGATAAATACTACTACATCTAGTTTCCTCATGCCCTTTATATTTGGATCTCTACATGAAATTCTTAAGGAAATTTTGGAATGCTATAATAATACCAATTATGATGTATTATTCATTCTTCTGCACCATTTACAGTAAAGGATGCAGAACAAATTGTGCATTTTTGCATCATTAATTAAAAGGAAAAAATCAACATAGAAAAAAATGAACTTCAGTAAGTCTTTATTGTAAGAAAACAGTTTTTGTATGGTGCACAGACAAAACTGTTATCTATTGTAATTTAAATATATGATACTTGAACTCTGATGTATTTGTGTTTTAATTCAAACTTTTACGATTGTAATAAACTAGATGTTTTGTTATGTCCTGGTTGATCAATAAATAGATATGACCAACTATGACTAAAATCCTTTACTTAAACTCACCAAACTCAACCACAGAAATGAAAATGAGAAATGATTCACTGCAGATCAAAATGATGAACAAGAAAGAGTGAGAAAATCAAAATATAACACAAATCTCCTTAGACAAACAGGCTGCTGCTCTTTTCTGGGCTGTCTTACTTTACAGTGCACCTACCCTCCCCCACCACTGCTTCACAGACTGACAAAATAGAAACCATTACTTCAAAGTAAAATAATCAGTGAAAAATAAACAAAAAACCCACAAATCTAACAGCACTAGGTCCTCTAGAACAATTTGTCAGCAATTTAGATTCAAACAAGCATTTGTCAATGCTGAATGTTGTCTTGCTGGTTTTGGTATTGGTAGTGCAGGAGATAGGGAGATGCATAATATGGATGGCAGTGAAGTAATGAACTGATGCCAGTCCTGCCCCCACAGAGACTGACAGGGTGTGCCTTTTGGTCATCGGCCATAACACTCATGCCATTTCATCTCCCCTACCTAGCAGACACTGACAAGTGTCGCAGTGTGCCTTAGGGTCTTTGGGCCTTACGCTCACTCCATTCCATTAGGAAATATGCTGAGATGGGTGCAGTATAGGAGAATAGGGGTGAGCTTTAGGGCCGAAGAGTCAAAGGCACACCTCGATGCCTGTCAGTGGCTGCAGGGTGGTGGTGGAGGTGGAATGGCATAGACATTACAACCGACAATCCCAAGTCACACCCTGATACCTGTCAGTCTCTAAAGGGTGAGGGTGTTACAGTTGAAACCGTAACTCCCTGGGCATTTATTAATATTTCACTTCAGATGTTCAACATGGATTTTGTGACCCCATCTCATGAACAGTGGCAGTATCAGTTCATTAGCCAAAGGTGATTTTGCACAGCGATTGTGCCATTTGGCACCACAGGTGCAAGAACACATTTTGGGCAGGATGTGAAAATGACAGCTATACTGTTCATGAGGAGGTGTAAAAAATGGCAATGTTGAAAATCTGGAGTGTAAATATGAAAAATTGGTGAAGTCACGAGCGGTGTGGAAACTGCACAAAGCACGCCCATAACGCAATTATTTGGGGAATTCTTAACCAAATTTTCAACATAGGCATTCAACATAGGCATACCCCACTTATGAACAGTGTCACTGTGTCACTGTGATTTTGTTAATCTGTCCTGAACATTGATTTCCCACAGCGACCGCACCATTGGGCATCACGTATGCGAAAACACATTTCAGGCAGAATATGAAAAATGATAGCTGTACTGTTCATAAGGAGGTGTGCAAAATGGCAATGTTGAAAATCTGGAGTGAAAATTTTAGAAATTGCCAAAGTTATGAGCGCACGTGGAAACTGTACAATGCATGCTGGTAACACAGTAATTTTTGGAATTTTTCAACAGATTTGGAACATAGGGTTTGGGACCCACCTCATGAACAGTGGCACTGTCATTTCATTAATCAGTCCCAAAGCTGATTTCACACAGTGACCACGAAATGACCTTTTGGGGCTTAATAACGAAATGACAGTGCATGTGTTCATAGGTGGGGTCCCAAGAACCCCATGTTGAAAATTTGGAACCAATATTGTGTGGCAGACGGTGACAGCCACCGCCATGTTTATTGAAATGTTTCACCAACAAAGACGCATAAGGTGGGTCATGTCATCTGTGCCGCTGCATGACGAGCTTGTCTCTGATTGCAGTGGCACATTTCCTTTAAGTTGGTGGCACTTTGCATATACTTGTGTCTGCCCTAGCATGCTGGCTAATTGGAGAATGAGGATGCACCTTCTAAAGAGTGCCTTGCATTAGCCAACACTGACACACCTCTGCATTTCTCCTACTACCACAAAATGTTTGCGCAAGCACAAGACAACATAAAACTCAATTCTGAGATTATTTAAAAAAAATTTTCTCAGACAAGCACACACAAACTTTTCTCCTACTCTGTCTTCAGAAGACTGCACTGAAGACAGCCTCTTCATGGCATACAGCTTGTTTCAGCAACATGTGACCTCCAATCCTATAGTACATTGGAAACTTCATCTCTGTACTAAACTTCACCAGTGAAGGTACCAACTGTGTATTTCATGAAGTTATCAGTTTACTGTGAATGTGGACAATGCAGATTAACTTTGTGCAATGAGGTGAATTTGCGAATTAATTTGTGAAGTGAAGTTTCCAACTTTGCACATCACTAGTTGTAAGATGGTACTCTTTTCCCCATTTTGAGGTACTGAAGCACTTTTTACATTTGCAAACAATATGAGGAGCACTCTTTTTACAATCGCTAGCCCTCATTTATAATCATTATTCCTAGCTATGTTTTTGAACACCCACTGTTTAACATCACTTTCGTTGTGACTAAAATAAACTAGCATTCAACAGACACTGCACCCTGACCTTATGGGACAATTAAGCAATAATGCACTCCAGGGTGTGGGTTGTGCTGGGATAACATCATGCCTCAGGTGATTGAGCAGGAGCCTGCAAGCGAGTGTATCAACACCTGAGAAATGACATTATCGCAGCATGATCCAGTAGAGTAGTTTTATTGCTAATATACATGACTCCTTTGCTGTAAAAAGGAAAAGATTAAAACTAATTCTTAGAATATATTTTACCTTACATTCTAACATTTGGACATAAAGTAGTAGTGCCTGTTTCTTAAATCAGTTAACTCTTATTTTGGTAATGTTTACAGCAGTATAACAGCTAATATGCTGATTTACATACAGCAAAAAGGAATTCAGGATAGGCTATAAAGTTAACTTAAATTTTCCTGACTCAGCAGTGCAGTGTCCTATTTTGGTAGTGGTGATTGTAGAATAGCACCTAATATGTAATGGTCACAGCAGTATAACAGCTAATGTGCTGATTTTCATTCAGCAACAAAGAACTCTGGGTAGATTATGAAGTGAACATAAATTTTCCTTACTCAGTAGTGCAGTCTCCTATTTTGGTAGTGGTGACTGCATTATAGCACCTGATATGTAAATGTATGTGGCAAGGAATTGTGGGTACACTATGAAGCTGTCTTCCATTTTTCCTTACTGGGAAGTGCAGTCTCCTATTTTGCAGTGGTTACAATAATATAAGATCTGAGATGTTTATTTTGACAAATGAAGCATTGTGCATACACCGATAGCTGACAAGATTTCTTTACTGAGAGATGTAGTCTCCTATTTCTGTAGTAGTGTTGAGCGAATGAAAAATTTTGCCCAGCAAAATAGTTTGCGTAATTTGTGTATTTCACTAAATATTTTGGCATGCAAAACTTTGCTCATGGAGCGAACGAATTTCACCCACCAACCAGCAAAGTTTGCCACTTGCGGTAGAAATTTCACCACCCGTGAGTAAAATTTCATAAATTACTCCCAATTTTAAGATTTCCTGGTGTCTAGTGGAGCCCCTGTCTGCTTCTAGCCAATACAATATCCCTGGTGTCCAGTGGCCCTTGGCTGCTCACCAGCCCATACATATCCCTGGTGTCTAGCGGCCCCACCCACAGGCTGATCACCAGCCAGAAATAGGCACCCCGCTGATCACTGGCTGAATTCAGGAACCCCCCTCCCCAGATTTATTTTTCCCAGCCACCATGACCCCCAATCTTTAAAAATCCCTCCCTCTCCCTGGTGTCTAGTGGACCTCCTCCCCCCTGTTACCACTGTTAAACAGCACCCACCCCACTAACCCCCAGTGTCCTGATTGGAGCCACCGGCACAGCTCTCCACTCACCTCCACATATGGTAGCCTGACTGATCCCTTCAATGGCTGAGCACTCATTCAGGCTGCTGGCCATGGAGGTGGTGGAGAGGCTGTTCAAGTAGTCCCATCAGAGTATGGGAGAGCGGAGGTGCTGTTTAACAGTGGTGACAGGTGAGGGTCCTGCCTCCAGGGAAGAAGAGAGGAGGGACTTTTAAAGATTGGGGCTCATGGCTGGGAACAACTGGGGAGGGGATTCTGAATTTGGTCGGTGATCGCTGAAACATGGGATCCATATGATATCCCAACTCTTAATTGCCCAACACACATATGCCCAACACGCATTCCTGAGCGAGGTTAAAGTCTGCCTTTTTATCCCAAAACCATTTGCCAGACTGTTGAAATCCTGAAACAAAAATCCTGACACAACAACAATGCTACATGGCACCAACAGCAGCACCGCAATTTTCCCTATATCAACCCATTTAAGCACTGGCTTAGCTGTGAGGTGGTGGCCCCTGTCCCAGACGGATGGCTAGCAGACAGAGAGCTTGATCTGCTGGTCACACATACCCTGTCTCTGGTACCCACGCTGATTACCCCGGTGCCAACAATGTCTGCACAGAGAGAGAGAGAGAGAGTGTCCTTTGTGCAGATATAAACAAAACATGTCCAATATTTAAAAAAAAAAAGCTGTGAAAAGGGAAGGAAAGAGCTTACCAACTCACCTTATGTTCAAGAACCTTAACAGCGAGTGTGAGAGGAGCAGTGTGTGCTGTGAATGTGGTATGTGAGAGAGAGAGAGAGAGAGGGAAGAACATGTGCGCATAGACAGAACAGCTGTTAAAGGTAATCTAACCAATTAGCCTGACTCAGCCCAACAAGGCAAATGTCGGGATTAAAACTAACAGTATTTAGTACCTGTCGGGGAAATTGTTTAACAAGAAAGCACACTAAGCCAGAGCTTGTTTCCAGGTGTGACCTGGGAGGACAAGAAGTTAAGTGACTTGCTCAGGGCCACACAGTATGTAAGTGGAAGCTGTGGATTCAAACCCAGGTCTGGTCTGCTAGATGTCACCACATTTGTAGCTCAAAGCCTCAGAATCTTGTTATCGGGAAGTTGGAGTCAGGCAAATGTAGCACAGGAATTTCCATGTTGGGATATTGACCCTAACCCGGGGGCACTAGACACCAGGAAATTTTACCTAATTCTGCCCAGTGATCAGCCCGTGGTGGGGGCACTAGACACCAGGGAGAGCTAAAAATAAAAAATGAAAGATGATAATTGATGAGCAAAATTGCCGGCAAAATTTAGCCACAATTTCGTGAAATATTTCACACAGCAAAATTGCTGATTTCACCACAATTTCTCCAGCAAAATAACATTTTACAACATCTCTTTTCTGCAGAGAGTACAGAAATATGATAGCCAGCATACTAATTTACATGGTGAGGAATCATGGGTACTAATTATTCTATCTCTCTAATCTGCATGTGGAGTGATTTCTTTTAATGAAGACATTCAATTATGTGTGCCTGGACTTGATACAATGATGTTGCGCTCAGATAACATCACTGTCCTAGACACACACTGACCAATCAAAGCCCAGCATTCTTTCTTGCCATTGTATAATGGGTGCTTACAGACAGCTAGGATTAATCGTAAACATGTGTGGTTAGCCATATTAAGAGAAGCCCCTCTTTATTATTTCAAATGTAAAAAAGTGCTAAAGTACCCTCAAAGTGGGAAAAGGGTATCCTCTTTAAAGACAGCAGGTAAGGGTAAAGTAAAATAGAATAAAAAATAATAGGTCAAAAGTGTCACTGTAACATGCCTGCCACTTTAAAATGCTTGACTTCTGAGATATATATATATATATTTATATACATATAAATATATAAGTATTATAGGACGCAGTCACATCCCTATAGTGAGGGTTGAGTAGGCACTTTAATGTTAAACCCCAATTTGTGCACGTTAATACCTTTGCAACGTTCAATGGATTTGCACAGCATTTGGAATGCACAGTCTTGTATGGCAGATCTCTTGATTTACCAAGTTGCATTTCAATCAGAGTTACAGTTTTTGCACAATGAAGTGCTGAAAACATGTTTTTGCCACTTTGACCTTTTTTTGCCCATGGTGCTGCGACCACACCATTTGATGTTTTGGTCTGAAATTTGGAACATGGAAGGAGTTCAGGTCAAGGAACAATCCACCATTAGTTTGGTTAAAAATATTAATTAATTCCAAAGTTATTTAATTTTAAATTTTTGGGTTCTGAGCATGCTCAGTTCACTCCAGGACTTATATGTATGTTTTGCGAAGAGGACTGGGCTCACAGTCAGGATTTTGTCAGCTCACAAATGAGGATTTAAATAAATCCTCATCCATCAAAAAATTCTTTGTCCATGAGCAGCCATCTTGTTTTCATTTTCCCTATACAAAATGTCGTACCTTCCTCCATGGGTGACTTCTTGTTGTAATAAAGTATGAGCTTTGTTCAGGGTGACACCCTCTACAGACTCATACCTTTGGTTTGCTTCATTTGCCCAAAAACAGCAGTTTCAAATTTTAAAATTATTTTTCCGACTACGCTTCTGATCCTTTTTCGCGAGATGACAAAATCCCAGTCTGAGAGCGATCCTCTTTTGCGAGGCTGCAAAATCCTTGACCATCACTTTGTGACCAGATGGCAATTCTTGCAGACAAGGATTGACTTGACGGTCAAGATTTTGCTACTTATGAAAGAATATCAGGTGATCGGACTGGGATTTTATCAGCCTGTGAAAGGGATGGTTTATAAATCCTCTTTCATGAGCTGACAAAATTGCAGTCCATGAGCTGTCAAAATCCTAGTCTGCCAGCTGATCCTCTTTCACGAGGTAGCAAAATACTTGACTGTCACTTAGGACCAGATGGCCCTTCTCGCAGACAAGGACTGACTGACGGTCAAAGATTTTACTGCCCCATGAAACAGGATGATAGAAACACAGAAACATAGAATTTGATTGGCAGATGAGGACCGCTTGGCCCACCTAGTCTGCCCATTTCCTACCTAATGGATAAGCTGCAGATCCTAGTTAACCAACAGCCTACTTCTTCCTACCCCCACTAGGATTGCCTTATGTCTGTCCCATGCATTCTTGAATTCCCTCACTGTTTTTGACTCTACGACCTCCTCAGGAAGGCTGTTCCATGTATCCACAACCATCTCTGTGAAGAAATACTTCCTCACATTACCTCTGAGCAATCCCTCCTCTATCTTCAAATTGTGCCCCTTGTTTTTGCATCTCTTTTCTGAAAGATGCTACCCTCTTGGACTTTGTTGATTCCTTTGAGGTACTTGAAAGTTTCTATCATGTCCCCCTCTCCTTCTTTCCTCGAGGCTATACATCTTTAGTTCCTTTAGTCTTTCTTCATATGTCTTCTGATGCAGACCCTGCATCATTTTGATCACCCTCCTCTGGACAGCCTCCACCCTGTCTATGTCTTTGCAGAGATGGGGTCTCCAGAACTGCACACAGTACTCCAGATGTGGTCTTACCAACTGTCTGTACAGAGGGCCAACAACTTCCTGTTTCTACTGGCGATGCCTCTCCTATGCATCCCCAGTCCTCCTTACTGCCTTCTCACATTACTGGCCTACCTTTAGGTCATCTGATATAACTACCCCCAGGTCCCTTTCCATTTTTGTTGTTGTCAGTATCTCACCCCCCATTGTGTACTTTTCTTCCTGGGTTTTGTTTCCCAGGTGCATTACTTGCACTTCTTTGCATTGAATCTAAGCTGCCATACATTTGACCATTCATCCAACCTTGCCAAGTCCATTTTCATCCTTTCCACCCCACCTTGTGTATCAACCCTGTTGCAGATCTTTGTGTCATCTGCAAAGAGACATACTTTCCCTTCCAGTCCCTCTGCAATGTCACTTATAAAGCCGCCCCAGTACTGAACTCTGCGGTACCCCTAGTAACCCTCCTTTCTTCACTGTGGACTCCATTTACTATTACCCACTGTGTCATGTTGTCCAACCAGTGTTTTACCAGGCTACCACCCTGGGACCCACTCCCAGGCTGGTTAATTTGTTTATTAATCTTTTGTGCGGGACTGTGTCAAATGCCTTGCTAAAGTCTAGGTAGGCCATGTCCACAGCCCCTCCCTGGTCTGCTGCTTTGGTCATCCAGTCAAAGAAATCAATTAGATTTGTCTGACATGACCTTCCTGCTGTGAATCCATGCTGTCTTGGGTCCTGTGCCTCACTGGCGTCTAGGTACTTAACAATTCTTTCCTTCAGAAGTGATTCCATCATTTTCCCTACCACTGAGGTCAAACTGACAGGTCTGTAGTTTCCTGCCTCTGTCTTGCTCCCACTTTTGTGAAGGGAATCACATATGCCCTCCTCCAGTCCTCAGGTACCACCCATCCTCCCATGATTTATTAAAAGGGTAGTCAGTGGTGTTACTAGTTCTTCCCTTAGTTCTTTTAGAATTCTGGGTGAATCCCATCAGGCCCCATTGCTTTGTCCACCTTCAGTTTTAAGAGTTCTTTCAGAACCCTTTCTTCTGTGAATGGACTAATATCAACCCCCTATCCAGAGTGCTTCTATTGACCGGATTAGGTATTTCTCCCTGCATTTTACATTGTGATTACTGAGTCAGCTGGCAAATGGGATTTTGTCAGCTTGCAAAAGGGATTGATTTTTGAATCCTCTTTCATGAGATGACAAAATCGCAGTCCATGAGCTGTCAAAATCCTAGTCCGCCACCCGAACCTCTTTTGTGAGGTAGCAAAGTCCTTGACCGTCACTTAGGGACCAGATGACCAAAATCTGATGATCAAGAATTTCTCACGGATGGAGATTTTGACACCTCGCAATGGGATTGCTCTGACAGTTGGGGATTTTGCTACCTCGTGAACTAGTAATTTTAAACTTTAAAATGTTCCACTGCACTGTAAATTAATTGTTTGGTCTATTGACTTGAAATTTGCAGGGTATTAAGTGGATACCTCAGAGATGTGAATTATGCTATTTAGGTGTTGGAACATTAAGCAATTCCATAGATATGCCATCATGAAGTTCAGATTTTTTGCTAGTATAACATTATAGAGTCAATAGCATTTTTGGGCATCCATATCTCATAAATCTTGTGAGATACAGATTTGGTCATTTACGTTTGTGGATGTCTCGCTGTCATGATTACAATGACACTTGAATTTTATTCTAGCTGCTACAGTTCCAGAGATATTGGCAAATTAGTGTTGCAAAGGTTCCTTGCCCTATAGGGTTGCTGTGGCTGTGTAGCTATGCATAGTTGGAGGCGCGGGGCCCAGAAGGCCTGTGCTCCCACAGACCATGTCGTTATGCAGAAATGGGCAGCTTGGTGTTCAGGCACCGCGCCCCACCAACATATGTTATTTACTAGTTTTTTTTTTATTTATACCTCACTGCTGTGGGGTATACTTACCCCCATCAAGCCTTGTACGCAAACGCCAACTAACCCCTAGGTGGAGCCAGCCTCCGTCACGATGGCGGGTGAGGAGGACTGCAGCTTTGCCCCCTACGGCAGGGCCACCCGCTGCAGCCTGGAACTGGGGAGGAGACCACATTACCCTGAACCTTCATCTCCATTCATCAGGATTAGGTCATCCTTTGGTGGCCGTCCTCTGCATGCAGGAGAGGTATTTTTTTACTTATGGTTGCTCGTCCTTCCCTTGGGTGTAGCTTGGCAAGGCAATGTTGTGCTGCAACTCAGCCCCATGCTTCCTCGTTGCCATGCTTGGAAGCCTCTGACAGCCACCAGAGGGCAGCCAGAGGCGTCGCTTTCCCCACACCCTCCCGGAAGAGAGAGCAGTCCTATGGACACTCAATCCCTTCCCCCTGCCAACCCCAGTGCCCCAGGCTCGGTTCCGAACCCAGTCGCCAGCCTGGTTCGAGGTGTGGCGTCCAGTGCCTCAACCTTCAGTGCCACCGGCCAGCTCATTATTTACTAGTTATATTACACTTTTTAAAAAGTAGAAATTCACAGCAAAAAACTTTTTAGTGCATCAGTTAGGGTTAAAGTGATAAAGTGGGAAATGAGACATTAAGTTGAGCTCCTAACCCCCACCACCACTCCAACCCCATCCTCCACAGACCAACAGACACCAGGGTGAGCCATGGGGTCATCAGGCCTCTCACCCATTCTCCTTTACTGTAGCATGTCAACCTGTTCACACATGGAATGGGGTGAGAGTTGAGCTCATGACCCATGGCACACCCCGCATCTGCCGATCTGTGGAGGATGGGGCGAGGTGGTAGTGGGGTGATAGGTCAACTCGACATCTAATTTCCCCACTTTTGTTGCTTTAACCCTAACTGATGCATAAATGAAGTTTTTGCAATGAATATATATATATATATATATATATATATATATATGTGTGTGTGTATGATTTTGTGAGCAATTTTATGGGCTCAACCAGTTGATATTTGCTATAATAACCCATAGGTTATTATAGCATTCACACTCTCTATCACTCAAAATTCATCACTCCTGATTGTCTCTTATTCTGCTTTGGGTGGGCTAAACAGTTCTGCAAACACAGTGGCTCCATATCTCAGGTAGTGATGAGCCATCTTAAACAAGAGTCCTCTCTTCTTATTATTTCTTTTTTTTAATAAAATATCTGGTTGATCCTACTTTACAATTAAAAAAACAAAAAGCGTTGTTTCTGGTTGATCCTGCTGGTTGCCAGCTTCAGGAAATGGAGCCCCATCTGATTTCACAGAGAACAAGGTGAGTGCTATCGTTATCATTGAATCCAAACTGCAACCTTGGAAAAAATGAAATAAAAATAAAAACAAAATGCTAAATGTTTACATGGAGGCAGATGGAACCGTGTGTATGTGTGAGTGTGTGTGTGTCTGTGTGTGTGTGTGTGTGTGTGTGTGTGTGTGTGTGTGTGTGTGTGTGTGTGTGTGTGTGTGTGTGTGGTGTGTGCCTGTGTGACACAGAGAGACACAGGAGTCAGGCTGGAAAAAATTTCTCACCAGCAGTTATATAAAATAAAAGATGGGAAAGTGTGAAACTCAAATATAATTAATGGCTTCCGTTTTTACAATGGAAAAAACCATGTGTTAAATACGTAACACCTGGTAGGTGATTCACGGCATTTATCTTGACTTCTTCAATGCTAATGCGCTCGAGACAAAAGTAAAACTGAGCGAGAGCCTCATGCTGTTTTCTAACACAAAATCAGTCAGCATAACTCACCTCCTCACTGCCATTCGCTCCATAAAATCTCAACAACCGATATAAAAAAAAACATTTCAGCACATTTCAAATAAGCGGACTAACGGAAACACAAAGTTTTTACGCTCCTAACCACTGTCCCTTTCAACCCTCACCTTCTCCTAGGTCAAAATGACGCACTTGAAAACACTCGCTCGCTAGAAAGGACACAAGGATCAAGACAGTTTTTTTTTTAATTTTCTTCTTAAATATTTAGTTACTTATTAAACCTGTTCTCTGTTCAAAATTACACCAGTTACTCAACAGAAAGTAAAAGTCCGTTTCTTTTTTACTTTTCTACCAGAAAAACACGGAACTACCAGAAAAAATGGAAGCCTTCAATTATATAAAATAAAGTATAGGGTGCAGTGTGTTTAACTCGAATTTAACACACACCCCCTCATTGATCAGGATGGCTAGCATAGACTCCTTGGGCTTCACCTCGGGGTTTATGTGCCATCTTAACAATCCTGTGTGTTCAATTCTCGTGTAACACACTGCACCCCATACTTCTATCCTATATTTAATTCACACCATTAGTGTGGAATGTTTTAATAAACCCTTTGGGCTTTGTGTAGCATCCTACACCTCAGATGTACATTAAATTCATATGTATATATATATATATATATATATATATATATATATATATATACACAAATCACACATGCCCCACAATGCAAAGCATCATGGGCTGCATATGCAAATCATCACAGAATATTATACTGGTTCAACTTTAGCAGAAATGCATGGTGCGAAAGGCCTCACAAAGTTTGCAAAAGGTGCCAACAGAAAACATAGACATGGGTTTCACTCTATCAGGACTCATCAGTATACCTCATCTGTTTGACACCTCAGTGGATTGAACCAGCTACCTAAGATGGTTGATCTGGTTATGTTGTGGTGAACCCAATTAAAACAAAAACAGTTTAAAGACAAAGAACCTCTGTGTGCAAGCACTGAGGCAATGTTACCCAAGGGCATTTGGCTGGGAAGCCAAGTTTCAAAAATATAAAATCACACATGCTCCACTATGCAAAGCATCATGGGCTGCATATGCAAATCACCACAGAATATTATGCTGGTTCAACTTTAAGCAGAAATGCATGGTGCGAAAGGCCTCTCACACAGTTTGCAAAGGTGCCAACAGAAGACATAGACACGTGTTTCGGTCTACCAGGACTCATCAGTATGCTTTGTGTATATATATATATATATATATATATATATATATATATATATATATATATATATGTGTCCAGCGCCAAATTCATTTATTTTGCTCTGCTTGTCATCTGCATTTGAGCTTATTTGTTTCAGGTTAAACTGCTCTGGAGCATTGTTTCTCCACCTGATTTAAATTAAATATCTGAAACCTGCACGGAGGAATTTTAGTCCCAAATCCACACGGAGATTAAATTTATCCTCTGCAATTAGCACCAGATGTGTTTCTCAGTTTAAACCTTTACCTGAGCTTAATTTTATTAGATATATTGTACTCAGCACCAGAGGGATTGAGACAGCTCAATTTTTTCTGCTGTGATGGTATAAAGGCTTACTGGTGATCTGAAGGCAGCTTCTGCCTCTAAAGCGGACAAAGTGCTGCAGTCCAAATTGCATCCTCTCTTCTCACAGCTGCTGCGTGGCTGTTTCTCACCCGCCTCCACCATGCCTACCCTTGGCTGGTCTTTTTTTATATAGTGGATGGAGGAGTAATGTGACTAACTTCCCACTTTCCCATTAGCAGCCTATAAGTGTATGCCCATAGGGGTGCCTGATATTACTTTTCAAATACTCTCCCATTAGTTGCTGTTTTGGAATCACACAATTTACTGCAGCCAGCTCCAACTCTTTACTTTCTACTAGCCTTTTGCTGGTAACGTTCCTAAAGAGTGTTTTATTCCCCTATCCAAGCTTGCTTATCCTGACACCTCTCACTAGCTCACTTAATACCAAATGGCTCCCCACCTACACACATTATTGCTGCCAGGTCTTATGCTAGGTCTCTTCCTGTGGCTTCCTCTGGTTTGGAGCCCCCATCTGAGGTTTTCACCACAGATCAGAATAACTTTATATTCTCTAATATGTATATGCCCGATAAACCCGGGACATCTTGCCGTTACTTATCCCTCACAGCTATCTCTATCATTCATGTAGCTTATACTTTTAGAGGTGCCTCCTCTGCTACACTACCCTGTCTCCACTGCTCATCCGCCATAAACTATGGTATCTCCTCTTCCTTGTTCTAATACTTGCGGGAGATATTAGACTGAACCCTGGCCCACCAGCTCACCTCTCCCTCGAATGCATCACAGAAGGACACAAGGACTTCACTTTGCACCCTGAACATTAGAAGCCTCCCCATAACCTAACTGAACTGGCAGCATGGGTCCATCAATATCATCCGGACATCACTTGTTTGTCTGAGACTTGACTTAAACCTTCTACCCCTAATTCTGCCTGCTCACTACCCAACTATCACCTCATCAGATGTGATAGGCCCACCTCAAAATGGGGCGGTGAGTCACCATCTTCTATAAATCACACTTAAACATCTCAAACGTAACCACTCCTGACCTCTCCCACTGTGAATCCATCCATGCCACCCTCCAACTTGGCCCCAAGAAACTCTACATAGTATGTGTTTATAACCCCTCTAGGTGGCACCACTGGCCTCAAAGGCTCCTCTTGCATGTTGACTCAGACATTGGATGTAATAAAATCCTGATCCTTGGAGAACTAAACCTAAATTGGATTGGAAAACCTAACAAATCCCTCCACACTGTGGTACAAGGCCACAACCTCCATCAACTTATCACTGATTACACTACGGTCATGCCTCCCAAGATCCAGTACTCTAATTGACTGGGCTCTGACCAATCATATTGATTGTATAGTCTCTTCAGGTGCCCTCACTGATGCCATAAGTGACCCTCCCCAATATATTGTATCTGACACTCTATTAGACAACCCACCCCTTCACCAAAACGTATCATCTTCCATAACTTAGTCAACCTCGATCTAGCCAAGTTTCAGAACAATCTCACCATGCTTGACTGGACCTGCATCTACTCTGCCACTGATGCCCAGGTTGCCCTAGACCACTTCCTTACCCTGTTTGGATCTCTCCAAGACATCCATGCACCCATATCACACATCGTGTAGTGTAAGTGGAGCCCATACCAAATGACTCAGTAAGACCTACTAGCCAAAATCAGGCCAGGGACAAGAGCTTGAGGTGTTACAAGGTCTCAGGCCTATTGTCTGACTACAATGACTACAGAACACAGAGAAACTCTTGCAAAGGAATATTCACTTAGCAAAGAGCTCGTTTTGCAAAGGTTTATTAATAAATGCTGTAGGTGACTCCAGAAAGTTCTGGGCTCATATCAAGACACTCCTCGGAGCCAAACACACCAGAATTTCCAATTATATGATTATAGATGGTGTGCATTGTAACAATCCAGCCACCATTGCAAACTTCTTTAATCTCAATTTCTCAGATTTATCTAAATACTTGTCTTCCCCACACCCCTGTGTGGTCCTCTTCCACCCCTCCGTGGACAGTGGATCATGGTATAATTACCCCCTTCCGATTTTGAACCACACCAGGCAGGAAGTCCAAAGATGCTGCTAACTATTCCCAATAGTACTGCTACTGGTTCAGATGGTCTTGTGTCCAAGCTTCTGAAACTCGCCGCCCTATTATTGCCTCACCCTTAGCTAAAATCTTTAACCTATCACTATGCCACAGCTCAGTCCCCAGCATCTGGAAAATAGCAAAAGTCACTCCCATATTTAAAAAGGAGACCCCACAGATATCGCCAGCTACAGCCCATAGCCATTCTCTCCGTTCTTAGCAAAATACTAGAAAAACTACTAGCCAAGCAAACCATCTCTTTCCTACACGAACATAACCTTCTCTCCAATTCCCAGCATGGTTTCTGCAAAGGCCACAGCACTGCCATGGCTCTCCTAAAATTCACAGAGCGATATCTATACTGCAATGGACAAAGGCCTCCTTAGTGGGGTGGTCTTTATCGACCTAAGACGTTCAACCTTGTTAACCACTCCCTTCTCCATGACAAGCTCCAGTCCCTTGGTTTCTGCACAGAAGCCATGACCTGGTTCAATAGCTACTTGTCAGACAGGAAGTAGGCCATGAATTATAACTCCATCCTGTCCAATCTCTACCATAAATATTGGTGTTCCACAGGGATCCATTCTGGGCCCCTACTTACATAGAAAGATAGACTTTGATGGCAGATAAGTACCTCTTGGCCCACCTAGTCTGCCCATTTCCCTACCTACAGGATAAGCTGCATATCCTAGTTAACCAACAGCCTATTCTTCCTCCCCCACAAAAATTACCTTATGTCTGTCCCATGCATTCTTGAATTCTCCCACAGTTTTAGACCCCAAAACCTCCTCAGGAAGGTGGTTCCATGCATTCACCACTCTCTCTGTGAAAAATACTTCCTCCCATTGCCCTGGACCGCCCCCATTTTCAAATTGTGTCCCCTTGTTCTTGCACATCTTTTACTGAAAGATGCTACACTCTTAGATTTTGTTGATTTCATTGAGGTACTTAAAAGTTTCTATCATGTCCCTCCTTTAGTCTCTTCTTGTATGGCTTCTCTTGTAGACCCTGCACAATTTTAGTTGCCCTCCTCTGGACTGCCTCTATCCTGTCTAAGTCCTTGTGGAGTTGGGGTCTCAGAACTACTAGACACAGTACTCAGATGGGGTCTCACCAACTGTCTGCACAGAGGGATAAAACTTCCTGTTTTCTGCTGGTGATGCCTCTCCCTATACATCCCAGTATCCCCAGCCTCCCTACTGCCTTCTCACATTGCTTGCTAACCTTAAGGTCATCTGATATGATTACCCCCAGGTCCCTTTCCATTTTGTTGTTGTTACTACCCCCACTATGTAATCTTCCCTGGGTTTTGTTTCCCAGGTGCAGTATTTTGCACTTCTTTGCATTGAATCAAGCTGCCATACTTCTGACCATTCCTACAACCTTGCCCGTCCTTCTCATCCTTTCCATGCCTCCTTGTGTATCAACCCTGTTGCAGATCTTTGTGTCATCTGCAAAGAGGCATACTCTTCCAGTCCCTTTGCAATGTCACTTATAAAGACATTAAAAGTACTGGACCCAGTACTAAACCCTGTGGTACCCCACTAGTAACCCCTCCTTCTTCAGAGTGGAATCCATTTACAATTACCTTCTGTGTCCTGTTGTCCAGCCAATGTTTTACCCAGGCTACCACCCTGGGACCCACTCCCAGGCTGGTTAATTTGACTATTAATCTTTTGTGTGGGACTGTGTCAAATGCCTTGCTAAAGCCTAGGTAGGCCATGTCCACAGCCCTCCCTGGTCTACTACTTTTGTCACCCAGTCAAAGAAATCAATTAGATTGGTCTGATATGACCTTCCCACTGTGAACCCACGCTGCCTTGGGTTCTGTGCCTCACTGGCCTCTAGATACTCAACAATTCTTTCCTTCAGAAGTGATTCCATCACTTTCCCTACCACTGAGGTCAAACTGACAGGTCTGTAGTTTTCTGCCTCTGTCTTGATCCCATTTTGTGAAGGGAATCACATCCGCCTTCCTCCAGTCCTCAGGTACCACACCATCCTCTCATGATTTGTTAAAAGAGTAGTCAGTGGTTTCACTAGTTCTCCCTTAATTCTTTTAGAATTCTAGGGTGAATTCCATCAGGCCCCATTGCTTTGTCCACCTTCAGTTTTGGGAGTTCTTTCAGAACCCTTTCTTCTGTGAAAGGACTAGGATCGACCCCTATCCATAGTGCTTCTGTTAATTGGATTAGGCACTTCCCCTCCTCCTCTTTGTGAATACTGAGGAGAAATATTCATTCAGTATCCCTGATTTTTCACTGACCCTCTCTGTCCACCATAGTCCATTCTATTCAGCCTCACTACTCCCTCCCTTTGTCTTTCTACACTCCTGATGTACCTATAAAGGTTGTATCCCCTTCTAACTGAGTTGGCTATCTTTTCCTCAGTTTGGGCCTTTGCTATTCTCACTCCCCTCCCTGCTTCCTTCTGCCTTAACTGGTACAGCTCTGTCCTGCTCCTTCTGTGTTTCCTTATACTTCCTGAATGCTATCTTTTTCTCCTGACCTTCCTGGCACCTCTTTTGAGAACCATAGTGGCTTTTTCTTTCATTTTGATTTGTTTATTTGCTTCACACAAAGGTTTGTTGCCTCTGTGATGGCAGTTTGATGTTTCCCATTGTTGCTTCACCCTCCTTCTAGCCTGTTTTCTAGTGCTTTTCTAAGGCACTCTCCCATCTTGCAAAGTCAGCCCTCCTGAAGTCCAGTACCCTCACTTTTGTATGGCTTGACTCTGTAGCTGAGTTTATCATGAACCACACTGTTTGGTAGTCACTTGTTCCCAGATGGCTACCCCTTCTAGATCTGAGATCCTCTCACTGTCCCCATTTGAGAGTACCAGGTCTAACATTGCCCTCATGAGTGGGTTCCAAAACTAGCTGTCTGACGTAGCCACCTGTGGGGCATCAAGAATGGCCCTGTTCTTGGATGTGGCTGCAACAAATGTGCTCCAGTTAACATCTGGCATATTCAGGACTCCCATCAACAGTATCTCCCTTCTCTGCCATCCTAAGAATGCCTTCTATCATATCCTTGTCCATTCCCTCCCCTAACATGGGGTCCGAATACAACCCCTGTGCAGATTGTGGTGTGATTTCCAGTCTCTAAGGTGACCCACAGTGCCTCCTCTCCTCCCTGTTTACTCTTTTTGAGTTGCTTTTATCCCTTCCCTTACATAGAGAGCTACCTCCCCTCTCCCCTCCCTGTTCTCTCCTGTAGGTTGTGTAACCTGGTATGTTAACATCCCAGTCATGGTTCTCTGTGTACCATGTTTCTGTGATTGCTATGATATCCAGGAATCCTCTTCCATCAGGGCCACCAGTTTAGGGAGCTTGTTGCCCAGACCATGGGCATTGGTACTCATTACCCTCCATTTCCTGATGGCCTTACCCCTTTTGCCCCATCCCTGTCCTTATTGCCTTTGTCACTTTCTCCATTTACCCTGCTCTTCTCCCAGTCGACATCTCTATCTTGGTGTTTACCTCTACCTACCCTGACTTTTTTGGGGGGCCAGGATTTCCCTGCTCCTTTCCAGTGCCTCCCCTTGGCTATTTTAAATGCCTGCCAATGAAGCATTTAAATCTATCACCTAGGATCCTGGTTCCCTCCTGGACAGATGCAGACCATCACGCCAGTATAGGCCTGCATCACTCCAGGTGGACCCCAGTCCCCAGTGAAGCCAAATCCCTGAGCTCTGCACCAGTTTTTCAACCACTGATTGAATCCTATGGTGTGGAGCACCCTAGCCTCACCTACACCACAGACAGGCAGCACCTCCGAGAAGGTTACCATGCGTGCTGCTTGTCTAAGGCCCCTCCCAACTCTTCAAACTCTTCCTGCACTGCTCAGTCCCTTTCTTAGCCAGGTCATTTGTCCCTAGGTGGACAATGACATCCAGCTCCCTCCCTGTGCAGCTGCTCTGGCAATTCTGAGGATTCGCTCCCTGTCCCTCAAGCCATGGTGCCAGGCAGGCACCTTACCTCCTTCTCTCTTCTTCCCCAGTTCTACCTTCCTAACAATGGAGTTCCCCACCAGGAGTTGTTTCCTTCCCCTGTGTAAAATGCTATCCCCTCCTTCCCTGATTGCTCATCTCTGTTATATGCAGATGACCTTGTTCTCTATTCCAGTGCCAGGAACATCTCGGACATAAATCAATCTCTCTCTCTCTCTCTGTCTCTCTCTCTTCAGATTTCATCCACATTCAGTCCTGGCTGACTAAAAAGACCTTATTCTAAATGTGGGTAAGATGCACTCCATGCTTTTTGGCTCCTGCTAGACTCAGAACAAACCAGAACCCCTCAAAATCTTTTGCTCTGATGGCTCACTATTGGTCAGTACTAGCTCCTTCAAATACCTGGGCATCCTACTCAATGAATCTCTGGTTTTGATCAACATTAGTGCCACCTGCAAGTCCATAAACGCTAAACTCAGGAGTCCCTATTGGACTAGTTATGCCCTTGCCCCATTGGCCAGGCTCGCTATCATGCAAGGCGATCCTGCTTCTAGCACTATCTTATGTCTCGGTCACCTATCTAGGTGCTTCAAAAACTTCTCTTCTCAAGTGGGACACCACCCTATAATATCTGCAGATATGCTTCTGCATCCTCTCACTACAAGCACCACTGTCAGCTTTATGCCAACCTAAAATTGCCTCCCTTGTGACCTATTGGCTCCAGTCCCTTGGATCTCTCTATTGACAGTATTGCCAGACAGTTCTCCCCAATCCTAGCTTCCATGCTGGACACACAAGCCATCTCCTATGGGCTTTGATCCACCGACCAAGCACCTCTCCACATTCCTAGATGCAGAACTACTATGGGCACACAGCCATTCTTGCATGCTGCACTGAAATATTGGAACTCTCTTGCCCAAGCTATTCGTCCTGCTCTGCACCATGCCTGCTTCAAGAGATTACATCACAATTATCTACTTGGCTCAACCTCATGCACCTGCTTTCACCCTCTGTAGACCCTCCTATCCTCCACCCCTCTAACTGCCTCATCTCTACCTTCTACTGCTTTTCTCTCCAACTTTCTTCCCTACCTAACCCTTGTCTTCCATTATCCTACCCCATCCTTTCACTCTCTCCCTCCCTCCTCTCTTAAGTCCCCTATTTTCAAACTCCTTCATTTTTCCTTCCCTGTCCTAAGCATAGTACATAATCCCTGTTCTCAGCCTTGTATGTTCTCTCTAAACAGTCACTCTGCTATCTTCTTTGGACCTCTAGTCCTTTGGTTTTGCTCAAGTTGATCTATTTGTGTTTCAAACTTGTCTCCAGTTTTGGGCTGCACTTTTGTACCTGTTCATTATCTCTCCCATTTTGTATTCTGAAAATGGCTGAACTTCACACTTGCTATTTTGATCCTTCTATGTGATTTCTTTGTATTTTTGTTGATGGGTGTAAACTGTACTTCTATTTTACTGTGAAATTGTATTGGATCTGTACCCAGTTTTCACTTATTGTTGTACTCTCACAAACTGTTTGTTGTCATTGTACTCCTTGTACTCTCCTGGGTCATGCCTGAAAATAGGCATTGCTATGCCTAGTGCACATATTCAGTTACCAAAAGCAAAATAACTAATATATATATATATATATATATATATATATATATATATATATATACACAGACACACACACATGCACACACACACACACACACACACACACACACACACACAGCTTACTAATATGTTGTTTGGATACTGTGCTGTATGTGAGGAAAATACCATCTACAGGCACAGAACGAAAATCAGAGGTGCCAGTGATAGAAAGAAGCAACTAAGTATGAGGCATTAAAATTAGTATGTGAGGTACACCAAATAGGACAAATCCACCTAAACAGTAAGTATGAAAATAACTAGTATAGTGATGCGGTAGCACCACTATAGTTAGACTGAACTGGCTTTCTATGTTAAAACTCAAATTTGCACTTTAATAACTTCGCAACTGTTCAAAGGATTTGAGCACAGTTTTCCATGTGCATTCTCATGGGGTAAATCTCTTGAAGTACCACATTACATTCCAGTCAGATGTGCAGAATCCAAGATCCAGACTTAGAAACACTGTTTTTGTTGGGGGTTGCCATCACCTTGTGCAGATGCTTTGACATTTTGGTCTGAAATTTTCAGGGAAGAAGGGTTTGACCCACAAATGTTCCTTTGCTGTTATGGTGAAAACAATATTAATCCATTCCAAAGTTATTTAATATTACAATTTCAGATTCTGAGCATGCTCAGTAAGCACTTCAAAATAGCTGTATGAAGTGATCACATGGGGCAATCCTTTTTCGTGACCGTTCAAAAGTTATTTAATTTTATTTTCAATTTAATATACTTCATTAAGTTTTTCATAAAGAAGAAACATACTACCATACAATCAGCAGCTTCCTTTCAGCACTACTTCACAATGAAGATGTTAAGTCAGGTCCCTATGAAATAACCTGTGACAATGATACAATGGTGCGTGACAATTTACTAATTAAATACTAATCATTGGTGTGACCATATAACATAGAAACAATTATGTCCTAATTAACTACACCTCTCCCCAACCCCACCCCAGAGCACCGTGAACCTAATTTAGGGTTCAGGAGTTCAGAAGAGGAGCCCCTTCTGCTGTTAGACCGTGGATGGTAATGAATACTGCACCATTGGTTAAGAGACCCCTGCAACAGACCTGTTGCTGAAATCCATCTTTACCCCTTAACCTTGAAGAACCTTATAAGCTGTGTATTAAAGGTAAGAGAGCCATAAGGAGGCCCATCTTCTATTAAATGCTTCCTGTCAGTCTGTTTGTTTGGCAATATGTCGTTCAAACTCTAAAACCTGGAGAATTTCAGAATGCTATTCTTTTAGAGAGGGCAAGTTTGGTCTAACCAGTGTTTTACAATACTGAGTTTAGCTACACCAGAAATTAGTGACATATAGGCTTTAGGCAGTTTAATATCACCCATGGAAGTGACCCACCAGACAAATTTGTTGGGTAAAGTAGGAGTCTAAGCCCAGCATGGGATCAAGGGCGCTTTTAATTGTGTGTCAAAAGGGTTTACCCAGAAACAATCCCATAAGATGTGTTTTAGGGAGCCATCAAACATATCACATCTGTTACAGGTCAGCGAACCAACTCTACCCATCCTAAGCAGTCTTACTGGGGAAAATAGAGTTTACGCAAGATTCAGAATTGCAGAAAGTGGAGCCGGTCTTGCTTAATGAATTTATATAAGCATTGCAAGACCTGTTGCCACTCCTTAGCACTCAAGTTCAAGTCCAGTTCATGCTGCCAATATTAGCAAATTCCTGGGGTCTGACAGGGTCATGGAGCTGCAACAGATTATAGAATCTAGAAATCAGTGAGGTAGCTCAGCCATTTCTGTGAATGTGTGTAATAGTGGGCTAGAATAGTCCATCAGGGTACAGGCCAAGGAACGTGGAAATCGCTTTGTTTAGTTGGAGATGTTTAAAGGGTGGTAGGTCGGAATAGAGAACTTCTCCTCGACCTCTTTGCTGAGCAAAGTCTACCTTGATAGATCAAGGATGAGATCGAGGCCCTAGCAGTGCTGGGCAAAACTCTCGGGATCGTGACTGTTGGCAATCTTAAGATGTAGATTACCAAACAGAGGTTGGGAGAGATCTTTGTGCAAGACCAAGCCCAAGTGGGAACAAATCTGGCAAAGGACTTTCCGGGACCACCATGTTGGGGAGTTGCAAAGAGATTTGGGAAGATCAGAAGTTCTGGCATAAATAAGACTGGCAATATCAATACCCTGAGCTCGACAAAGTTGTCTCTTTATAGAGAGCCAAAGCGGTGTATAACTATTGTCTGGGAGATCAGTGGTTCCAGCGCCACCTAAATATTTTACAGCACAGTAACATAAGAAAAAGTTAGGTATCTTTAGGCCCCAGCTCTTTCCTGTGAGTCAGCTTGAATATGACCCATGGTTGCTTTACCAAGCCAGAGAAAGTCAGACAGAGAGGATTTGTAATTAATAAACCACGATTTAGGAAGAAATGGGTGCCATGCTCAGCAGGTAGAGTAATCTGGGAAGAATATTCATCCTAATTATATTTACTATTCCCACAAAGAGAGCGGAAGAGATCTCCATCTCTGTAGATCCACCATTACTGTTTGAGATATAGGAAAGATTAAGTTTAACCAAAGCTGAAATATGTCTAGATGCTTTGATTCCTAAATAGGTAAGCACTTTAGGTTCCCAGGCTAGATTCAGGTCTCACGATCACATGTTTCTGAACATGTGCATTTAACGACATAATCATAGATTTATCAATGTTTAGTTTATACCCTGCCACTGGGAGAATTTGTCTATGACATTTAATGCGGCTGGTAAGGATATACTGGGGCTGTCTAGGTGTAAAAGCAAATCATCTGCATAGGCCAAAAGAGTATATCTGGTGTTACTGACCAGAATACCATGTATGTCAGGATTATCTTGGAGATCTAATTAGAGGTTCCAGGTAAAGATTGAAAAGGAAGGGGACAGGGACATCCTTGTCTGGTGCCCTGTTGTAAGGGAAAAGGAGCGGAGAAGATCACATTACACTGAATCCTGGCCGAAGGTTGGTGGCAAATCATCTTCAATCAATCACAGAATTGTGATGGAAACCAAATTCCATAGGGTGGCAAACAAGAGGCCAGAAAACACAGTCAGACACCTTCTCACATCTAAGGAAATCAAAACCGCTGGGATACTCCTGTCCCCATTAACGAAATAAGGTGGAGGACCTTATGCAAGTGGTCAGAGGAAAGTCATCCCACCACAAACCCTACTCTGTTGGGCTGATAAGCCACTGCCACGTTTTCAGGAGATGGCCAGGACCTTGGCTAAAATTTTGTAGGTTGGAATTCAGAGGAGATGGGGTGATATTTCCAGGCAGAAGATGCGATTTCCAGATTTAGGAATGGCAGAGATCCAAGCTTGGATAAATGTGGGATCTGAAAGACCAGAAACACAAAGGTAATTGAATAGTTTGGTTAGTAAAAGAGCTAAAATATTCATGAAAGTGGCATAGAACTTGTTGGAATGCTTCTGGGCCAGGAGCCTTTTCCTTATGCAGTTGCCCTATGACTTCGCCGCATTTTCTAGGGAAATAGGGGCCTTTAGGATCTCTTGTTGCAAGTCTGTGAGTGTAGGCAGTGGATAGACTCTAAATAACTTTCAATGAGGTCTCATCGGGTTCATGTTCTGTTCCGGACTGTAAAGGGTCTTGTAAAAACTGTAGGAAAGCGTTAGCTATGTCACAGGGACTGGTAATGATTATTCCTCCAGGGAGGTTGGAGGCTGTGTATCATCTGTCACACTTCTATCTGTTTGAGCCATAAAGCTAATAACCTGCCGCTCTTTCTGCTGATTCTAAATACTAGAACTGGACCCTCTGAAGGAAAGATTAGACTGTTCAGCCAGCAAGCCAAAGTATTGTGTTATACAGGCATGGAGCCTGCATTCTTTAATCAGGTGGAAAGGTTCCCTCTGAATAAGGATTCCTACCCCTCACCTTTTGTTACTGAGCCCCACCTCATAGGCTTGACACACCCATTCCCTATGGAAGTAATGTATATCCACCTGCCTAAGGTGAGTTTCCTGCAGAAAGACTACATCCATCTGATACTTCCTAAGATGACGCAAAATCATATGTCTCTTTCGTTTATCATTCACCCTTCACATTCCACAAAATAAATTTATAAATGGTACCCATCATTATTACATGCAAAGGTTATTCATTGAACCCTTAGCTGTTTGGCCTTATATAGGTAAGGTGCTCCAGGACCACCCTGATACCAAACAAACCCTGCTTCCCTCCCTCCCTCCCCTACAAATGAACCAAGCTAAGAAAACCCCAACAAACAACACAACCCCTTAATACATCCACTGTCATCTCTCCGGCCCTAATGGCCATAGTTTCAGTACATATTGCCTGCAATGAGCGGAATCATCTTCGTGGGCCTCATTTTCCACACCCACCTGCCCCTATAGCCTATTCTGTGACAATTGTTATAAACTCTAATAAAAGTACAAAAGCTTTGCAACTTCTCCTTATTCCACACAATCCTGGTTAACCAGGTCCCCACTGTGACGGTTTCTCTTCACATCCCTTGGCAACTCACCCAAAAGATCAGGTGTCTAATTTTACCTAAAAGGCTATACATGGAAAAACACAAGGATATCTTCAAGTGTTGAGCCCCCAGGATCGTTGTGATTATTATGGATACCCAAAGTGGAAAGCCCATGGGGTCATGCCTCTCAGTGGCATCAGGCTCAAGTTCCCACCTCCTAGCCCCTTTGTCCTCATGCTACTCAGGAGAGATCTGTGGTCATCATCACTGCATTGCCAGGGATGACCCACAGACATGCTGGTGCACATGCCCATACCCACTGTGGGGACTCTAAGAGAAGTCACCATTCAATGATGGCCAGCATTGGTCTATCCAGAGGAAAAGAGACTGACTGTTAACAAGTTAGGATGGGATCCATCGCCGCCCCACCGTGGAAGATATACAGTCAAAGCTAGGGACTACCAGTTTAGAGAAGGTCCCTGTTTTTGAACTATAGTGACAAATGCCCCTATCTCACATCCTGTTTCCTTATATATGGCTGTCTGCATTTTCTGATTTGGGGACAGTCAGACAACCAACACCCCTCCGTCCCACCTTGCGCCTTGCAAGCCTCGGTTTCTTCTCCTCCACCAAGAGGGGTGCAGACTAGGACCCCATTCCTCCTCATTAGTCTCCTTTAAGGTTGTCTCCAATGATCTGCCCCTTAAGGTCCAAGGGTGTTACCTTAGTGTGGGCCCCTCATAAGGGTCCAGATATGAGGCAATCCACCCTTCCACAGTATGGAGTGGAGTACCTGAGTAATACCAAAATAGGTAAAGAAGCACCCCAGGACCCTGTTTTAACCCTCCTAGCCCCATCAGTAACAAGGACCCAGATCTACCTTTGCCATTGGTGAGCCGGAGGAACTAGGAACCCGAGTCTCCAAGTAACCCACTCAGTTCCCCACTCGGTGCTTTCACCTCTGAACTAAGGGGCCCAACACATACATCCATAAGGCATCCTCTTATCCACTATATCCCCTCCTTCCTGCCATAGCTCATGGATGAGGGTCCCAATTTGGAATGTAGCGGTCCAGTGTCTTTCAGGGTCCACCAGGTCAGCTGGTAGATCGACTGTCTAAGGAGTGTTCCCTGGATTGATAAAATGCTGAGTTTTAACAGAAAAAAAGAGAAAGAGAGAAAAACAACAGGAGGGAGAGAAAGTCATATAGTAACCCAAATGAAGGCCTTTATCATAACACTATGTCCTACAGAAAAAATTTTGCAGCGCATCCCAAGGATGCAGAATTATGACCACATTTTCCTTTAGCTCAGTCACTTGGGTCCTTGGAAAGATCTGGGACAGATTGGGAAGTTCACTCTTGGCCTAGCTTCCTTTCAAAAGTCTTCATCGCTCCATGGTGGTTCACCTGCAGCCTAGCTGGGTACAGCATCTTGAATCATTTCCTACAGCCAGAAGTTTGGAAACCAAGGAATTAAATTCAGCTCTTTTAAGCCGCACTGAGTGGGGAGATCTTGGTGTAGCCTTAACTTGTTTCCGTTCCATAGAAGTTCTCTGGTGTCCCTCAGTTTGGCTGGGATGTGTGTCTTGTCAAGGAAGTTTAAAACTTAAAGATCAGGGGCAGGTGGGCTGTTTGGTGGAGGTGTGGGCCTCGTGCACTGTGAGCTCTCTCGATTATGTACCCGGGACCATTAGGGGACGGGCTAGCTATTTTTCACAGAATTGTTTTTAAAATAGGATAGGGTTCTGGCCTTCTGAGCCTTCTGGTAGCCCAATCAGTAGGAGATTATTTTGTCGACTGTGGCCTTCCAAATCTTCTTATTTATCCTCCAGTTTAGAAACCCTCTGATGGAGGACCACAGAGTCTGAGTCCTGACGAGACCTCTAGTCTTCTATGGAGCTGGTTCTTGCTTCTACATTGCCCATCCAGCGTGAGAGGGACTCTGAGGTTTTGTAGGGAAACCAGTTGGTTAGTGATACTCTGCATGGCTACTTTGATTTGGGGAGAGTTCTTGCAGAAACTTCTCCTCCGTAAGAGTCATTGCTGGTTTTCGATTTTAGTGACCACCGCCATCTGAGTTTGACTTCTTGGAAGCCTTTGCTTTCTCTGGTGTGGGGTGGGGTATGCATCTGGCCCGCAGGCACATTCCCAAATCAATCTGCTGAATGAGGTATCGGCTGAATTTGAGATCGAGAAGCCCACTAAAGGTAATGGAGCACCAGAGCAGTCATTAGCAGGGAGCCCCGTAAGATTAACCCAAAATCGCATTTTTAAGGCCATGGAGATGAGGCTAGGAGCGGAGCTGAGAGAAATGTGACTCACCTGCCAGAAGCATCACATGCCTCCCAAGTTATTTAATTTTAAATTTCAGATTCTGAGAATGCTCAGTAATTACTTCAAAATAGCTATATGAAGTAATTGTACGGGCAATCCTTTTGTGAGGGCACAAACCTTTTTGTTTGCCACCATTTTGTTTTTGTTTTTTCTAGAAAACAAAATTTCAAAACCACTAAAATGACATCTTGCAGACAGACAAAACATCTATCTTGCTCATCGTGATTCCGTTGGGTGGATTCTGCATTTAAATGTTGGATAAATGATCCAAAAATGTGTGTTTTACATTTTAAATCCTTTTCATGACTTGCTTATGCTTTTTGTTTGCAGGTCATCTAAAGGTTTTGTATGAATTGCCATCCTGGTCATTATGTAATCTTTCCTGGTATCTAGTGGCACCCCACCCTCCAATCACTGTCCACTAAATTATGTAATTTTTCCTGGTGTTTAGTGGCACCTGTAGAGAAAAGAGTCACCTGGGTATAGTGGGTGTGGGCCAAAATGCAGTCAGCAAAATTTAGAAAAGGCATGCACACCAAAGGTGAACATTCATAAAATATAAACCTCAGTTACGTGCAAAAAGGTAATAAATATTTATTAACACTCACACAAATCAATATGATAAAAGCCAGCAATATTACAGAGCCTCACAGTTTGGAAACCTAATGGCATTTCGTAGCTCCAACCTGGCACATTGTCACCATCTTTTGAAAATGAAGGATTGGCTCCAGGTTCATTCTTCGTCACCCTCAATGTGGAATCACTTTATTCTAATATTCCACACAAGAGTGGCCTGAAATATATGGCTTTTCCTGGAACAATTGGGGATTATGATTTGCAGTTCATTAGATTCCTGGTTAAATGTTGTGAGTTGGTGTAAAGAATAATCACTTTATTTTCTTTGGGAAACATTTTTCATAATTGACTGGTACAGCAATGGGAGCAACATTTGCTCCCAGCTATGCAATTTTGTATATGAGCTTATGGAGCTTACCATTATACAGGCCCCTGCTTTAAATCCACACCTATGGACATATAGAAATCTATCAGTGATACATCGATGATTTCTTTATGGTGTGGAGGGGTACTGAAATACAGTTGCATAAATTCATTAATTATTTGCACCATTCTAATCCTCATTTATGCTTCTCAGTGAAATATAGTCAGGAAAGCAATAACTATTTGGATCTGATTATTCATAGGGTGCAGAATGCACTATATGTACTGACTTATTCTGTAAAGAAACAAACACTATGCCCGGCCGGTGGCACTGAGGGTTGAGGTGCTGGACACCACACTCGCACCACGCTGGCAACCTGTATTCAGGAATGAACGTGGCCACCGGGGTCATAGAAACATAAAACACAGAAACTTAGACTTTGACAGCAGATAAGGACCACTTGGCCCACCCAGTCTGCCCATTTCCCTACATATTGGATAAGCTGCAGATCCTAGTTAACCAACAGCCTACTTCTTCCTACTCCCCACCAGAATTGATTTATGTCTGTCCCATGCATTCTTGAATTCCCCACTGTTTCTGACCCCATGACCTCTCAGGAAGGCTGTTCCATCGGGTTGACAGGGAGGGAGTGGATCGAGCTTCTGGAGGATAGTTCTCCTTTCCAGGAAGGGAGGACTGGCACTCCTATTGAATGACTACCCCTAGATGGAGGCCAGAGGGTAGTGCAGGTCTGAGGATGCCAGCGAAGGGAGGGTGCTGTGGGACTCTCAGAGATGTGCATGCGCCCACGCATGCATGTCGAGCTGTGTGGTGCCCCAGCAGGGAAAATGGGAGAAAAATGGTGGAAAAATCTTTCCAGCTGCATGATAATGGCCCGACCTTTACAGGCTCTGCACCCAGACTGGGCAGGAAGGCAAGTCCCAGTGATTCCAGGGTGACGGGCTGGGAGGGTTGGTCAGAAGGGGCAGCTGGAGAGACAGAAGCATAAAGTGTGTATATAAAAAAAAAAGCCAACATTAATTCTTTCTTACAGGCATCTAACTGTCACCCTGTGCATTTGGTGAGAAATATCCAACAGGAACACATTCTTACATATCCATCAAAGTTGCAGCACTGATCAGCAGTTTGAAGAGAGGGCTGCAGAAACGTTTGTAAGATTTATGTATTTTATTTTATTTATTTATTTCAGTTTGGGATCAATACCTTTGAGTCAAGGAGTCATTTTCAAAGGTTCCAAGTCAGTGGTGAACAAATATTACAATTAATACAAGGTATACAGAAAAACAAGGAAACAATTACACAGGCAACCAAATATATTGAAATTATATACATCATTATAAGCAGTAGTAACAGAAAAGGATTAATAAGAGAAAGGTGGGTAAGACTCTGTGTTGGAGATTACTAGAATGGTGGGTCAGCCAAAAATGAAAAGGGTAGGGTGATCAGCCAAGAGTGGGCATCATCAGGGGTGGGGGTGAGGGGGTGGTCAGCCAAGAGTGGGTATCATCGGGGTGGGAGGTGAAAGAAGGAGTGAGAGAAACTAAGGAGAAAGGGGAGGTAGAGCGTAGGGAGGATATTTTAGTACATGGTTTAGTAGCAGAGGAGTAGACTGTGGTGCGGTCTCTTAGAGCACGTAGGTACAGGTCTTTGTAGTGTCAAGAAAGGATCTGAGCCCAGTTTTGAAAGTACTAATCTTGGGTGTATCAGTGAGGTCAGCAGGTAGCTCATTGTACCATTTCAGTCCTTGGTACAAGATGGAGTTCTGGGCAAGTTTCGTCCGTTTGAAGGGAATCACCAGCCTGTCAGTAGCCGCACTTCTAGTTGATTTCGTTGGAGCTGCCAGTTTAAAGAGGCTGCCCAGAGAGGGGACGGTAGCCCAAGAAGCACTTTCTTTAGAAGTGGGCAGGTTTGGATTGTGCTCTGAGACAGAGTGGGGAGCCACCCAGTCTCAGTGTAGAGCGAGCAGGTGTGGGTGTCAAGAGCAGCCCCAATGTTAGACGGCAGGCTTTATTAAGGAGTGTGCTAACCCTGTTTAGGAAGAAGAAAATTTGTGACCGCACTCAGGATAAAGTAGTGCTCGGCTAAACTGCATAAATGTTCAAAAGAAAGGTGCCAGCACTTACTGGGCGAAGGTAACACTCATTCAAGTGACTGCTCCCAGGTCCACTAAAAAACTTAGTAGGCTCAATATTCCTTTCTATATTTCTTTTATTCAAAAAATGACATAAAAACATTCCTGTCTCTTCTGCCACTGATATATTTGAAGTCATATGAATCAGTATAAATTCATTTTAAAATGTGTTCACCATCCATAATGAGTCCATAATCATGATTAATCAAAAGGAAAGAGCCAGGACCAAATCCAACCAGCAGTTGCTTCTGCTTCTGTTACTGCAGCAGCTGAGGGACATGCCACGTCACATCCACGCCACATCAACGTCACCTGACGATTTCAAGTAATTAGTTTACCAAAGGCTGACGTCTGTGGCAATCAACTTTCTATTTATAGTGTGCACCTTAAAACAATAACATTTTAAAGTATCTACATTAAATTTTTAAAAATAATCCCATAAATCCAATATGTTATACAATTACATATTCAACCTGATATCACAATATCTAACATCAACTAGCATGGTGACTAGCACTAGGTGACGGGCATGTCCCTCAGCTGCTGCAGTAACAGAAGCAGAAGCAACTGCTGGTTGGATTTGGTCCTGGCTCTTTCCTTTGATTAATCGTGATTATGGACTCATTATGGATGGTGAACACATTTTAAATGAATTTATACTGATTCGTGATGACTTCACATATATCGTGGCAGAAGTGACAGGGAATTTTTTATGTCATTTTTGAATAAAGAAATATAGAAAGGAATATTGAGCCTACTAAGTTTTTAGTGGACCTGGGAGCATACACTTGAATGAGTGTTACCTTTAGTAAGTGCTGGCATCTTTCTTTTAACCCTGTTTAGGGCAGTTTTGTGCCAGCCCCAGATTCAAACAAAGGGCTATAGAGGAAGTGATATTGCTGCAGCACGTAACTGGGTGGCTACACAAGAACAGAGTCATTTGCTAAAACCTAGAGAGAGAACAGACAGGAATGAGGAGAGTAACTGTTTAAAATATAACTACATACAGTAAGAGATCCAGTGACGACAAGAAATTATTCTGAAAAACTGGCATATTGTACAAGCAGACCCAGTGTGTAGACAGTTCAATTCAATTCAATTCACTTTATTTATAAAACAGGCGCTATTCCAAAAGAACATAGCACCTTTACAGTGAAAACATAAAACCATAAAACAAGCAATGACAGATCTATACAGTGCAATCAAAAGCCAATTCAAATAAATATGACTTCAGAGCAGTTTTAAAGATCTCCACGGTCAGGCACTCTCAAATCCGACGAGGTAGAGAGTTCCACAGGGTAGGAGCCATAAACATAAAAGCACGAGCCCTGATGTCTTTAATCGCACCTGGGAACCTCTAGCAATCCCTCATTGGCAGAGCGGAGTGATCGGAGGGGCAGAAACAAGAGCTCTTGCAGGTAGCCTGACCCCTGACCGTAGGGGCTTTATAGGTCAGCAAACCGACCTTGAAGGTGATATGCCACTGAACTGGCACAGTGCAGTTCGCGCGCACAGGAGTAATATGACTTGATCGAGATAACCCTGTCAACAACCTGGCCAGCGTTCTGCACCAGCTGCAGGCAGTGGATATTAACCCCGGAAGCCCTAGGAAGAGGAGTTGCAGTAGTCAAGGTGGGAAGTCACAAAGACATGGATCAGTGTTGGAAGGTCATGGATGGAACAAGGTGCTTAATCCAAGCAATATTCCTCAGATGGTAAAAGAGGATTTGACAATGGCTGACACCTGCAAACAAAGTGACAGCTCATCATCAAATATTACACCAGATTTCACGCCTGTTCTGAGGTCCGGAGCTGGTTACCCCAAGCCAAAGTCCAGAGGCAGCACCAGCTACCAATCCCCCAGTCCGATGACCTGAATCCACAACCAACACCTCAGTCTTGTGAGGATTCAACTTCATTTAATTGTCATTCATCCAGTTATGAATCTCAGAGGCAGTTATTAAACACCGAGACCTCACTATACTGCTCAGGAACAAAGGATAGGTATAGCTGGGTATCATCTGCATAACAGTGAAAACCCAACCCATACCTCCTTACAATGTCTTCCAATGGCAGCATGTACACCACGAACAACATGGGGACAACACAGAGCCCTGCAGAACCCCACATGGCAACGAGAATGAGTCAGAAGAAAAAATCCCGACACCACCGTCTGAAATCTGCCAGAGAGGAAAGATTGAAACCATTTAAGGACCATCCCTGACAGGCCGCAGATGAACTGCAGGTGCTCAAGAAGCACCCCATGGTTCACGTGTGTCAAACACTGCAGAGAAACATAGAAACATAGAAGTTGACAGTAGATAAGGATCGCAAGGCCCATCCAGTCTGCCCATTTCATGTTCTACCCTATAAATCTGCCATCGCCTTTGATCTGTCAATGGCCTATCTATTCATACTCATCTGTATTGCTCCCTTATGCCTATCCCATGCCTGTTTGAAGCCCTGCACTGTATTCATATCCACCACTTCCTGAGATAGGCTGCTCCATGCATCCACCACCCTTTCTGTGAAAAAGAACTTCCTCACATAACCCCTTAATCGGCCTCCCTCTAATCTCATTCTATGCCCTCCTGTCCTGCTATTTTCTTATATTGAAACATGTTAGACTCTTTCATCTTGTTAATACCCTTAAGGTGTTTGAATGTTTCGATCATATCACCTCTCTCCTCCTTTGCTCTACGGAATACATATTGAGCTCCTTTAATCTGTCCTCATATGTTTTCTAATGCAGTCCTGCACCATTTTGGTTGCCCTTCCCTGACTGCGTCAGTTTGTTAATGTCCTGTGAAGGTGTGGCTCCATTACTGCACACAGTACTCCAGATGGGGCCTAACCTGTGTCTTGTAAAGAGGATTATTACCTCCTCTTACGACTTGTGATACCCTACTAATACACTAACATCCCCTAGCCTTACCTACTGCTTTAGTGGTCTGCTTGGATGATTTCAGGTCATCGTGATGATGATGCCCAAGTCTCTTTCTTCCGTTGTGATTGCCAGCAACTCCTCCCAGTCTATAGGTGGCTTCAGGGTTTCTCTTCCTATGTGCATGATCTTGCACTTCTATCGTTAAACCCCAGTTGCCACTCTTCCAACCATTTTGCTAGTTTATACAGATCTCTTCTCATTCTGCCCACCCCATCTGGATCATCTACTCTGTTGCAGATCTTGGTGTCATCTGCAAACAGACAAACCTTACCTCCAGTCCATCTGCAATGTCACTGATGAAGATAGTGAAGAGGACTGGCCCCAGGACTGATCCCTGAGGTACCCACTTGTGACTTGCATCTCTTCTGTATACCATTTACCACCACTCTCTGTTTTCTGCCCGCCAACCAGTTTGCCACACAGTTGACCAACTTCTGACCCACCCTGAGCCTACCCAGCTTATTAATCAATCTTCTATGTCGAACAGTATCGAAAGCTTTTGCTGAAGTCAAGGTAGGCAACATCAATTGCTCCCTCTTGGTCCACCACTCTGGGTACCCAGTCAAAGAAATCTAGAAGATTAGTTTGACAGGACCTTCCTTTGTAAACCCATCCTGTCTTGGATCCTGTGCTCTTATGGAATCCAGGTGTTGCACTATCCTTTTCTAAGGAGTGCCTCCATAATCTTGCCCTCTACTGAGGTAAGACTGACTGGTCTGTAGTTCCCTGCCTCCTCCTGCTACCATTCTTGTGAAGCGGATCACATGAGCCCTTCTCCCATCTTCTGGGACCTCTCCTGTGCTCAGAAACTCACTAAACAGTCTGCTAATGGCTCTGTTAGTTCCACCCTTAGCTCCTTTAGTACCCTGGGATGTCTGACATCAGGTCCCATTGCCTGCCCACCCTGAGCTTATTGAGCTCTTGTAGGACCCTTTCTTTCATGAAGGGACTAATGCTCACCTCCTCCACCCTGTGTCCATGGTGCTGAGCTGTGGACCCTGCCCTACCTTCTCTTCAGTAATTACTGAGCAGAAGTATCTATTTAGGATAGATGCTTTACATGGTCCTCCTCCTCACACACCCCATTATCTCCTTTGATCTTAGAAGTACCCCTCTGGACTTTCCTTTCATTAATGTATCTATAGAAAGTCTTATCACCTTCTTTTAGTGTTTCTCGGTTTGGGCCTTTGCTTGCCTTACTGCCTTCCTGCTTCCTTAGGGAAGTTTTGTATGTCTACCTACCTTCATCACGCTGTGTTCCCTTATACTTCCTGAAGGCCAGCCTTTGGATCTGCCCTTTCTGCTACTGTTTTGAGAACCAAAGTGGTTTCCTACTTCTTTGCACTTCCTTTCTCTCTAACACAATGGGATGATGCTTCAAGTATTGCATCTCTTAATGCTTGCCCACTTTCCTGTACCCCTCACCTGTATTTCTTTTGCCATGGCTAGCTTAGCTCTGTTGGCCATCTTATCAAAGTCAGCTCATCTGAAGTCCCATATTTTTGCCTTGGAATGGGATGATTTATTTGTAGTGGCCAAATTGAATGACACCATGTGATGGTCACTGGCCCCAGGTGACGCTACCTGGAGATCTGTGATCCTTTTCCTGTTAGTCAGTACTAGATCTAGGATAGCCCTGTCTCTTGTGGGTTGTTGTACCAGTTGTTTGAGGCCCTCCTTGCAGGAATCCACCATGTGTCTAGTTCTGGCAGCTGTTCCTGCTGGTATTGACCAATCTGTATTTGGCATGTTGAAGTCTCCCATTATCAGAACCTCCCTTTAGCTGTCATGTTTTATATATCTTCTAACAGTAATGTGTCACTGTCCTCCCCTGGTCTGGGGGCTGTAGACAACCCCAGTTCTTATGGCTGTCCCATTTCCTGTTACCAGGGTGACCCACAGTTCTTCTGGCTCCTTATGTGTATTCTGAATTTCTGTAGCTTTGATATTTTCATTGACATACAGGGCCACTCCACCCCTGCTTTTGCAGCTCATTCTCTTCTGAAAAGTACATAGCCAGGTACTGAAGTCTCCTAAGTGTGGTTACTGGTAAACCACATCTCGCTAATTGCTACTATGTCCAGTTTAGCCTCTGTCATTATTGCCTGCAGGTCTGGGATCTTGTTTCCCAGACTGCAAGCATTTGTAGTACATGATTTTCTATTGGCCAGATTTTGGTGTGTTAGTTGTTAGGCGAGATCTGCAGTTTCCCCTGTGCACCTGTGATGGGAGCTGGACCTTTTTCCTTACCTGGTGATGCAAATGAACTGCAAACATACAGAACTCCTCATAATAACCTGGTCAGAGTAATTAGAAGAAGAAAATGAAAGCAAAAGTTTGATTTTGTGTTTTGTTTATTTGTTTTTGTATAACTTGTTGTAACAAGTTAAATTACTAGTGCCGCTGTAAATGGGTCACCATGTGGATACCACACTGATCTGCCCTTTCTGCTTTGCCACAGGAAATGTCACAATTGTGCTACCCTATAAAGGAGTGTATTGTGGGGTGGTTGGGGATGGTGGTGGCTGGGCCCTTCCCCTGCTGAAAAAGAACCACGGACAACAGAAACAAGAAGGTAAGAGCAGAAACAATCAGTCAGCAACAAATGCAGTAACCCTGAAAGCTTATCCTAATGATAGATACAACTGTAAAACCTGTAAAGCACCACCTATAATAATTTCACAGACTATATACCCTGTAAGAAACACTTTGCTACAGAGAAAAATAAAGCAGTAACAGAAGGTATATCTTGCAAAGACAATTTGAATCAGAAGATTACAGCAGTAATCTGTTAGCACACACCTGTAGGCACACCCTGTAATAATGCAGCAGAAGGTATACCCAGCAACAACAATCTGAATCAGAGAAAAATAAAGCAAGAAAATATTAGCAACAAACAGTAACAATCCCTGTGAGTACTAAATAAAAATAACAACACACAGTAAATCTGCCTAGCCAAAAGAAGTCTTAATCCTTTCCTTGCTCTGGTAAGGTTCTTTGCTCTGTCCTTTCAAGCAACCAAGAAGGAAATAGCTCAGGTGAAGCTAGGTGCCTTGGCCAGCAAACCTAGTCTGCCACACATCCAAACAGATCAAGAAGAACCAGGATGGAATGGCTCTTCCGATCTCTCACTATTAGGAGATCATTGAGAACCCAAACAAGGGCAGTCTCAGTGTTATGCTTCTTCTGAAATCCAGACGGGAAAGGGTCGAGATTTCATGGATGGTAAGATGATTCTCCTGTTGCAGCACAACCACTTTCTCAATAATCTTCCCCATAAAAGGAAGGTTAGAGACTGGTCTGTAGTTAGCAGGACAGTCAGGATCAAGAGAAGTTTTTTAAGGAGTGGTGTCACCACTCCCTCCTTCAGGGAGTCCAGAAACTCACCTGACTCTAATGAAGACCAGACCATCTCTGCAAGGACCAGGGCAATGACATCCAAACACCTCATTAAGAGGCGAGTTGGTCCCGGTCCAAACTATAGCAGGTCGGCTGCATATTCTGGACAATCTGCATGATCTCCACAATCTCCAGCCGGTCAAAACAGTCCCAGCAAAACCAAGGAGGAGCAACCTCACACCAACCACTGCCACCATCTGTAGAGCGTGCAACTGAATCTCAGACCAGATGTCAGCCACCTTATCAGCAAAAAGCGAGCAAACTCATCACACTTTTCCTGTGAAACGCTTTGAACCCATAGACAGTCTGGATTGCACAGTCTGTCCACCCATTCAAAAAGAGCTGAGCTGGTCAATTCTGTGCTGCAGCAATCTCCCTGGACAGGAACTCTGCCTTCTTACAAGATAGCCTATTGATAGTACCTGTACTATTCCATCAATCTAGCTTTGTCGGCATCAAGGCCCATTTTCCACCAGCAACGCTTTATCCTTCATCCACTCGTTGAAACTCCTCAAGGTCCATCAGACCGTGGTGACCATGGGTGAGGGTGAGAGGGCAAACACAGACAAGAGCAATGGCATTCAGAGCCCCTGTCACAGCCTTATTATAGGCCATTAACAGGTTATCTGGGCCCATGCTTGCACTCGATACTCTCGATAGGTCCAGTACCACCAACAGGCCATCTGGGGTCACACCTCAAAGGGTGGTATCGGACCATCTCCACAGGGGCAGGCCTATAGGGGGAGCATGGACATTGAACCTTATAGTGTGATGATCTGACCACACGACAGGCTCCACCACCAAGTCAGAAGCTTCCATCCCCAGCAGGAAGACCAGGTCCAATGAGTGACTAAACTCATGAGTCACAGAGGCAACTGCCTGTGTGAAGCCCAATGACAGCATTAGCTGGAGAAAGGCCTGACCAATTGCAAGAGTTCGTTGTCGACTCAGTTGTTGAAGTCGCCCAGAACCATCAACCTGGGAGACTCCAACACCATGTCGACAACGAAGTCCAGACCTCCTGCAGGAATTGTTTCTCACCTCTGGACGGTAAACAGGAAGAATCTGCACCCCATACCCGCACCACCATACACTCAAAGGATCTGGTCTCCCATCTGGCACAGCTACAAGGCCCAACCCAGATCTAAAACAAATTGCTACACCTCCACTCCTGCAATACAACCTTGGATGGTATATCACCGAGAACCCTGCTGGAATCGCTGACTCCAGAATGGGACCAGCATTTTCATCCAGCCAGGTCTCGTGATGCAAGCCAAGTCCGATGACCCAACAAGATCAGCTATTATAGCCGTCTTGTTTCTAATGGACCAGGCATTGTACAACACCGTCCAGGTTGGATGAGATATCGAGGCCAAACGGGCCACCTGCCCGCTAATTGCAGAGCCCTTGGGTATGGGTATCAGACAAGGTAAACCTCGATCGGGGACCCATTTCGCCCCAGGAGTCTCCTGGTCCCCACTTCCCCAATTCTGCCACCCCTTACTCCACCAGATCTAGGCCCCATGCCTCCTACCAACTATCCCTAAAGCCTAGAGCAACCATAAACTGCTGCAAACAGAGGAGGACAATTAAAGGGGTGGAGGTTCCTGAGCTCAGCGGAGGAGTAGTGCCTGACCGGAGAGCTCCTGCCTGCACATACCGAGCAAACCAAAATCACCAGCCCCTGAATATACTAAACTAATCTAATCCTTTTAATAAAACAAACTAATACCGTAAAACAAATCCCAAAATCCACAATCCTTCTTAAATTACCTTCTTAACTAAAATACAATTATACCCTTCATAAATTAAAATAAACATAAAACAAAAACAGTCAGGAGTCCTGTTGCAATTATGCTCAGTTGAGGCTCTCACACCCAACCAGCAATAAAATTTGTGACCAAAGAAGATGCCAGTCTCTCACTCCAGCATTTTATCCAGTACATAAAACCATAATGGTAAAGATTTATATGGAGGCCCTCTCACCATCTCCAATCCAAAACAACTCTGAAGCAGTCGCGACAGATTCCCCTTTAACCAATCCCAGGACTAGTTCTTTCTTTGCAGACCCAGGACACAAGAAGTCACTACTCATAATTGAATCTCCTGATGTGCCACAGCAGGAAGGGCAACCACCCACAATGGGGTCCCCAACAGAAACCCTCCGATCCTCACCTGGGGAAGCCCAAGGGCAATGGAGCCCCACCACCTCCAGCCATAGTACCCCGATACCCTATCAGGAAGGCCACCTAATCCCTACTCCATCCTCCAGGCTAGTTCCACAGGTAACCCTCAGCGTGTATTTCAGATAGTTTTCCAAGCTGCTCCTCCAGCTGCTAAACAGCCAACCAGAAGCCCACAATATGGAAGGGGAAGCTGAAACCCAAAATTAACCCCTGATGACTAGGGACTAGGGTTCAATCCTCCAACTGTCCTCCGACAGCCAGTCAAAAAGCAACCCAAAAGCTGCTGAAACCCCCGCCCTATAGCAGGAACATCAATGGCTGCAACCCCAATTACCTGTGGCCAAACAGCCCCTCCAACTGCAGACCCCTGTGACTGAAAACAACTCATCTGATTACTCCAACAGTCTCAGATTCAGATAAAACACTGTCCAGTCTTCCAGCACTCATGCCCCGATATTACTCCTCTTCCACCTCCTTCAGTGGCCTCTTACACATTTACACATTTTTTCCATCCCCGACAGTAGTCACTCCTCCAATAACGGTAATTACAAGTTACCTCCACCATCCATCTGCTGCAGCAGCTGCTTCAGAGAAATCTCCAACACAAGTAGCAGCCCAAAGAGAAGCACCTTCAAGAAATAACAAGCACTTTCCATAAAACTGGAAAAACAAGGAACCTTCCCCACAACCCTCCAACTACACAGTCTGCCACACTGGTGTCGAAGAATTACCACACTCCTGATAAAACTGGTTGAATACCCAAAAATATGTGTAAATATACGACAAACGGCAAGCGACTTGCACTTAAAATGCTTCTCTAGTACTAGTCTACCTCACTTCTTCCACCCTAACTAACCTACTAAACAAAGCAAAACAAACTTAAACGAGCAAAATAAACAAAATAAAACAAAATCCAAAATCCAAAGAGCTAGTGCTCTGGCTGGCTCAGATCAGCCGCCATATTGCCAGCAATCAAATGTGTTTATGAGAGAGCAAACAATTTGGATGATTTGTTAGTCAGCTCTCTATAACCTATGCCTGTATCTGATTTTCATGTAGTTAGACAAATCTGTGGTAGTGCAAATTGTGGTAAATGTAAGTTTTTCCTAATATTAAGAAATATAAAACATTCCAAACGATGCTTGAACTATTGGAATACTCAGAGAGACTAGAGGGGTTAAACATGTTTCCATTAAAATATAGGAGACTCGAGAGGATCTGTGTTTGGTATATAAGGCGACACAGAACAAGGATCTGTGGGAATGCCTGGCACTTGAAGGCAGAGAGACTGAAAGACTAACAAGGGTCACCACTTGAGACTTAAGGGGAGCAATTTAGGGAAACAATAGAAGACAGTGGTTTAACCAAAGGGTGGTGAAGGAATGGAATAGGATCCCAAAAGATGTGATACACAGTGATAGCATGGGTATATTCAAAATAGACTGGACAGGGGGTGTGACCGACCAGCAACCAAGATGGAGACGTAGTGCCTTAGCACCGAAGCCCCAGAGATATGAACCCGGCTTTATCCCTTTAGCCTCAAGCCCTAACGAGATTTTTCTTCACTACTGGCAGTCGGAAGTCTTCCTCTAAATATAGTTAAAACTTGGCAGACTTCCACGGTCTAAATCCAGCTAACGTCTTTTGTTCTGACGGAATCGAACTCCCAGGGCATCATGGCGATTCTCGCTAAAGGGGAGAGGAACCCTCCTCAGGGAAATGTTTGCATCGATCATTGCCAGCATCGACACCCTAACACTGGCAGCGAATTCTTCAGCAAACTCGATTCAACAACTGGATGCCAGGATTGATAGGACAGAACAAAAATCGGCAACACAGGACGACATATTACAGGGTCATTGTACCACAATGCGAGTCAGGCAGCACAAATCAGACAACTCAGGACAAAATAGATGACCTAGAAAACAGAAGCCGCAGTAATAATATACGGCTTATTGGTTTCCTGAGGACTCTGAAGGAGGGAAAGTTCTCTCCTTTCTCCAACAGGTGCTCCCAAATCTTAAACTACCGCCATCCACTAGAATTACTATTGAACGGCCACCAATCTCTGCAGCCCAAACCTTCACAGGGGACAGGCCGAGGCCTATCATCGCACGTATTCTGAATTTCACCAGAAAGGAGCTATCCAAGCCAGGGCTAGGAATTGGGTCAGCTTTGGTGGAGAGAGTACCAGATTATGATTTTCAGGATTACTCCACTGACTTGGCAAATAAAAGGAAGGCTTTCACTGAGGTCAGACAGAAACTACATGGCTTACAGATCCTTTCACCCTAAGATACCCTGCTTCTCTCAGGCTCACATTTAATGGCACTCCCCAGCAATTTAATATCCGGAAGCCACCATGGCGTTATTGAAGAAACCTGGCTGCCAGAACATCAGCCGGGCACAAGTTGAACTTCAATAAGGGCCGAGAACACCGATCTCCTGTGAAAGAGGACCCCTGCAGCATCCTCACGCGAAGGGCAGGATTCCGCAACTCAAGATTCGGAAGAGACCCCAAAATCTCCTCATGCCAAAGCGGGATCACCGCCCAAGGCGAGATCGAGCTTCTGAAGCAACTACATACACAAGCCCATACTTTACTAAAACTGTTACTCGCCTTCGTGACCAACCGACAGATTCCCGAGAAGAGATGGAATCCACTCCCGCCTCCCAGCAGCAGCATCGACTGAAGAAATCTACAGTTCCTGGGCCTTAGCAATGAAGAATGCCCTGCCTTTACAGGACTCGAACTGGCAAACTGTGGCTCTGGGCTCTCCCACAGGCCGCACCCTGCAGCTATCCATTCTGAACGCTGGCAGTTCCTCAAGCAGAACACCCGAGATGATCGGTCGCTGAGCTTCAGATAAGTAATCCAGGCTCTGTGTCTTGGGGAGTAAGTCAGGGGTAAGGAGGGGATCACTGGAAAGAGGACCAACGGCCTAAGGTGTATGATTCATAGTAGTGCTCCCCATACCAGTGCCCCTCAGTTGTGAACTAAGAGGGCAGATCCATAAACAGATCTCCCCATAGGCACTTTGCCTGGAGATTCACAAACTTAAGGTTAAAACCTGCTAAAACTGTTATATTTGTTATTGCTGCTTGTGTTAAGGTTATCCCTTTCATGGCAGAAACATTTTTCTTCTGCAGTCTCCCCAAGAGAGTCGATAGGTCTCCCCAGATATCTTTTCCTCTTTGGGTGAACTCCTTAAACTGTTTTAACAGTTGAACCTCTTTCAAGGCCTAAGTTTATTTTGTCCCTTGACAGCTATCCCGAGTTCACATTGTGGCTGCCTAGGGACACTTCTAGGTATACTCAGAGGGCTTGTAGGCCAAAAGCTCCCAGTTTTGCTCTGGGCAAGGGCTTATTTCATTTAATTTCAAACAGTTGTGGTGCTCACCGCTGTGTTTACACTGCATTACACAGGAGATTTACAGAATCAGTTTACCTAATCTGGTAAGATCAGGGCTACAACTTCCTTCCCTATTCACGCCCACTGAAGAGATTGGACATACCATTGGTTGGAGGTCCAACCGGTTAAGACCTTTCTCAATCCTTAAACTGTTGCTTTGTTCAATAGGTTAGGTTAATTAAGCATTTCTAGGTTAGAATTTACAGGTTTGCATAATTTTCTTCTGCAAAGTGTTGTAATTTTTATGACCCGAATTATAGGAGGTTAACGGGCTGCATATTTACACATAATAGAGACTGTAATTGTTTGGTAAACCAGTACTACAGGAGGGAGATATTAGTGCAGCCCCTACCTAGTTAAGACAAACAGCTCACAGTTGGGGCCTTTGCATAATGCTGTAATTTTCTGGGCCCAGAGTTATAGGATGTTAAAGGGCTATACTGTACATCCGAAACTGTTTAGTGAGATCAGTGTGACAAGAAGGGAGCTATTAAGGTAACCCCTGCTTATTTAAGTTGAGTAATTCACAACTGGGCATAATGTTGGAGATCAGATTCCACACTTGTAATGTCCGTGGCTAAATTCACCCATGAAGCGCAAGAAGGTACTGGCACACCTGAAGCACATTCATTCCAAAATCGCCTTTCTACAGGAGACTAAATTGACAGGTGAAGACTTTAAACATATGTTAAAGGACTGGGTGGGCCAACAGGTTCACTCCAATGCCCCTCCAGGAAACATGGGGTAATCATCCTCTTGCACAAGTCCCTTCCATGGACCCTGATCAAGACAATTTCAGATTCAGAGGGCAGATGGCTGATAGCGTAATTATGATACCCCATCAGGTTTGGTCACTCTCTGTAATATATATGCCCCAATGAAGACACCCTGAGATTCTTCCATAATATTGCTTGAGGTAGTCCTGGAATTTCACCTCCCAGAATGACCCTTCTTATGGGAGGTGACTAACCTGACGTCAATCCCTTCTGGATAGGAACGACGGGGGCAAGGAGTCTCGCCACAGAAGTGGGAAGGCACTAAACCAAATGATTACAGATCAGGGTCTCACAGATATCTGGAGACCTTTCCATCCAAGAGAGAGGGATTATATCTTCCACTCGATACCTAATGCCTCTTATAGCAGGCTAGACTTTTGGCTGGGTTCCCCACCTAACATCCAAAACTCTGGATGTTAAAACCCTCCCTGCATTATATCTGACCATGCCCTGGTACAACTCCTTGTTTTGTGGGACCCTGTAGCCCCCAGCAAGATATTGGAAGTTGGACCCTCTCCTATCTGAGACCCAGATTTCATCCCTGGGCTGGAACCAAGGCCTCCTTTTCTCTAGAGAACCCCATCACTGACGCCTCACAGAGCAACACCTGGGAAGCATTCAAGGCTACAATGCAGGTAATATTATGGGGTTGCAGTAGCTAAATGCAAGGACTGAGAACACCAGCTACATAAACTCAAACAGGAATTGGCTGTGGACGAGCTTCCTTCAAGGCCCTGCCCCACCGCTCTGCCCATTCCAACACAGGTAGAACCATTTTGGGTCTCCGCTTTGAAATTAATCAACTGCTTAACAGAAAGGCCAAGTGGCCATCCTTAGCCTTCAGCATACGTTCTGGGAGGGGGAGATAGAGGGGCAAAGTTCTTGCTTACCAACTCTGTAAGCAACAGGCCAGTAGATATATACATGGACTGAAGGATAAGCAAGGGTACTGGGCACTCACCCCAGAGACCATTAACTCCAATATGGCATCCTTCTACAGATCCTTTACACCTCATTGCATAAGGATCTAAACCCGAGACCCAGCCCTTTCTAGACTCCCTCAACTACCCTCCTTACAGATCAGGAGTCCCAACTCCTTGAGCTCCCATTTCTCAGGATGAGGTGAGTTCAGCTATCCAAGATATGAAGCTGGGAAGTCTCCTGGAGCAGATGGCTGCACAGCTGATTTCTACCAGGCTGTTACTCCTATCATCTCTCCCCTTCTAACTGAGGTATTTATGGAGATAGGACTTAAAGGTACACCCCTCAATGAGGGAAGCTACTATTGTCCTTATCCCTAAAAAGGTAAAGACACCACAAATCCTGGGAATTATCGCCCAATCTCCCTCATCAATCTGGACAGCAAACTGTATGACAAATTTCTGGTGGCCAGGCTCTCCCTTACTCCCAGAATCATACATCCCTCACAAGCGGGCTTTATCCCTGGTTGGCACAGCTCAGACCATTTGAGGACCGTTCTGAATCTCATGCACTTCTAGATCCCTTCTCTCTCCTGCTGCTGCTGTTGCAGTGGATTTTGAGAAAGCATTTGACTCTGTCGAATGGGACTACTTATACCTAGTCCTTACACACTTTGGAGTAGGTGAAACATTTTTATCAAGGATACAAGCCATTTACAACCTATCCTCAGTCAGAGTTAATACAAACTCGGTTCTATCCCCCTTTTCCATTGGACGTGGGACAAGGCAGGGCTGTCCTCTCTCTCTCCTCTGTTTGTCCTAGCCATCGAACCCTGGCCTGTGCTATCCGAGGCCACTCTGATATAGTTGGCCTCATGGTAGGTAACACCACATATACAAATCTTATGTATGCAGATGACCTCCTCCCTCTAGCAGATGCCCAACATTCTATACCTCCTTTACTCTGTCTTCTGGATTCCTTTTATATGTACTGTATTCTGGTTTAAAACTGAATCAGACCAAGACTAAATTAATGCCCTCAATAAGTTCTGTACCCAACAGATGGCAGATAGGTCTGGCCTTCTCTGGGCCCAAAAGGGATTACCTACCTGAGATAGTGCTGTCTCCCTCTCTCAATACAATCTGGCAAAATAACATCCACCCCTTCTTCCTCCATCAAAATAGAATTTGATAGATGGAAATTCTGAAACTTATTCTGGCAGACAAAATTGCAGCCATCAAGATGGTCACAGCTCCGAAACTTTTCTATTTATTTATGCACATCCCCATTACCCTCCTAAACACTGGTACTTGACCATTGATAGATTAATCGAGACTTTCTCTGGGAGGGCACTAAACCCAGATACAGTCAAGCTAAGCTTCGGTCCCACTGGAAACGAGGGGGCTGGAACCTCCTTGGCCAGAGAGTGGTTACCCGTATTCCTCCTGGCCCAGACATTGATGGATGCACCTCCCTCATCTCTTTCTCCTAAGTGGCTCCAAATAGAGTTAGATATCTCGGGACTTTTCACCCTCTTCACTCCTATTCACATGCCCCAACAGCAATTCCAGACCTCTTAACCAAACCGGACCTTACTTCACCTACGATAGAGGCTCTAGATCCAACTGGTATACTGTTTACGGAGGCTGAAGATAGACCTTATCCCAATCACCCTCACCCCTCTGGCAGAATCCTTCATTGAGATTGGGGGATACTGGATTGGTGGAAACACTGGGCCACGAAGGGATTGCCACTATTGGAGACATAGTGGATCCCACTACTAACACACTACATACGTTTAACACCTCCAACAGAAGTGGGTATCCTCAGTCTGACTCTGGAGATATCTACAGCGAGAGACCCTAAGGTACATTCTGGCTCCCTCCCCAAACAATGGACCCCATCTACTTTGCAGTCCTGGATTAAACACCCAAAGGGTCTGGCAGGACGATCTATGCCAACCTTCCTTACCCCCCAGTCTGAGGATGCAAAACACAAGTGGGAAACAATGTCACAACTCCCTATTACCTCTGAGGCCTGGGATCAGGCTTGGAAGGACACACACAATTGGCTGAGAGATGCTAGATCAAGATTAATACAAAACAAAATATCCCACTCATGGTACAGAATCCCGTGAACCTCCATAAAGCTAAATTCCTGGATTCTGATAATTGTTGGAGATGTCAGGCTCCCTGCGGAGATTTGATGCACATATTATGGTCCTGCCCACTAATTCAGCCATTATGGCAGGCAATACAAGATGTGACTTCTAAAGTACTGAAGCTCAAGTCCCTCTTTGCCTCTTTTACCTCCTGGGTATTACCACTGGCTTCCCCAAGCTCTCTTACCTTGAGTACAAATGGCTCACCCTCCTGTGCAGACCAAGAGAGCCCTGCTCTGTAAATGGAGATCCTCATTGGTGCCTACAGTCTTGGAAGTGCTGGCCTCTCTTTCATCCCTGGCTAAACTAGACAGAATTTCCCACCTTCAAATATATCAACTTTCTAGATTCAAACTCTGCTGGGCCCCTACTTGTTATGTTCACCCTCAGACAGGTATAGGATGATTACCCCTTTACCCTGTCGGATGCAGTTAGTCAATATCTGGTTAACTAAGCACAGGGGTGGCCTAGGTGCTCAAGGCACCTATCCTGTTTAGCTATTCTCCCTCCATTCTAGTAAGTTCTCCCATTCACCTTCCACAAGCATACTAAATTTCAGCTGGTCCGAATGTCTTACATTATGCAGCTACTGGTTCTAAATTGTTGTACCCACACTACAATTGTTATTCATGTTATAAAACTGAGTCTTTGGGATTGTTTGTGTTTTTCTTGTCCATGTTCTAGATAAAGCCAGAAATTGCAGAACATATACACACTCATAGTTCAACTCCTCTCATGAAGCTGTGAAAGTGATTTGAGTGACTTGAATAGACACAGAAGATATGTCTGGTGTGCTTATGTCCAGCAAATCCTGTCTAGAAACTCAGCTGTCTGGTGAGTACACTTATTCTTAAATACCTGCATACTGCTACAAGACTGGACTGTTACAGGGCTTTCCTATCCTCAATGACCTCCTCAAACTAACCATCCCTCTTTCATCTTTAGCTCCCTCTACGTAGCTGCAGGCAGGTTGAACATAGGTTTCATATCCTTCATATTGGGTAATCTCAAATGTATACTGATCTCACCTGGATTGACCTGTATACGTGTAAGAAAGTAACCTGTTGATCCTTTTCCTTCCCCTCCCTTTCATTGAAATTATTCTGTTTTCCCTTCTTCCTTCCATGTTGTCCTTTCCCCATAGGTTAGGTTATGTCTAATGTTTTAAGTATTTGTATAATGCTTCACAGTTACAGGCCCCAGCCTTGTTGATGTAAGTTTGTTTACTTTCTTTGTTGGAAATCAATAAAACATTACAACACAAAAATAGACTGGACATCTATATGACTAAAAAGGATGTACTGGATACAAGGAGGTTAGGTAAAGGTTCAGGTCCTGTTGTCTCTCTAGGCTTTGGACTTGTAGTCTTCAAATGATTCCTATGCAACAGGACAAGTTTTTAAATTGAACAACTGATAACCGGTGACACTGTGGGGTGGTCTATACAGCAGAATGCAAATGTGGTGCAAACTATGTTGGCAAAACTAAAGAGCCCTAAAATTATAGATTGGGGAGCATTTGAGGGATGTGAAAATGTGAGGAATGAGAATGTTTTGGCATCTCACATCAATTTAAGTAGTGACAGAAATGATCACAAATGGCACTTCCGTGGGATTGAAGAAGTGATCTTGGGAATGCGTGTGTGTGTGTGGGGGATTTGGATGCTGCACTGTTAAAGCATGAGACTTTTGGATGTTCCAACTAGATAGTCTTAGAATTCCAGGTTTAAGTGTAAGATTTGAACTGTCACTCTTTTATAAATGCTTATCATTGTTGCCCATCACTACTGTTTAACATATTGTATTCATATATATACTGTATTTTTGTTTTTCTTATCAGTATCCTGTGATGCAACTAATTCTGCCTATGCTGCTGAAGAGTCAGTGTTCCAGCTGCTTAAAAAATGTTGGAGAGATGGGATCGAACTGCAAGAATTAACAGAAGGACTGTGAAAACATATTTGTTTAAATCCCACCACAGAGCTCAAATTGCTACATACATATTATAAATATTTAACACGTGTCCATATCATTTAAAAACATAGGCTTTTTCAATAATGTTGTTTGTATTTGTATGAATGTTGGTGCTTTTATATATTGTGTATAGAGGAGGGTAATTTAATTATCAACTGCACCTGGGATGACGTCATATGTTGTACTATTTAAACAGTACATTTTTGAGAAACAAGTACCCTTGACAAAGTGCTAGGTTAGGGCATGAAATGCCATTGGGTTTCTATGCTGTCGGGCTCTGTAATATTGCTGGCTTTTATCATATGGATTTGTGTGAGTGTTAATAAATATTTACTTTTTGCACATAACTTGGTTTCTATTTTTGAATTTGCACCTTTGGTGTGCAAGCCTTTTTCTACATGTGTGCTGTCTAGTGGCACCCCACCCTCTGATCGCCTTCCCATAATTATTTCATAGTTTCTTGGTGTCTAGTGGCACCCCCATCTTCCGATCACCATCCCCATAATGATGAAATATTTCCTGGTGTCTAGTGGCAACCCTACCATCTGATCGCGCCTCCGTAAGTATTGTAATTTTCCTGGTGTCTAGTGGCACCCCACCCTCTGATTGCCATCCCTGTTGAGATTTTGCTTATCCCTGGAGTCTAGTGGCACCCTTCATGCTCTGATCATCATCATGTCTGAAAAGAAAACGGTCCATCAATGTCTTTTATTAAACCTGTAAGAAAGAAAATGATCCCTCACCGATCCAACCCCAACCCGACCTTGAACTCAGCACCCACCTCCCACCCCCACACACACACACAGACACCCTCACTCACCTGAACAGGTCCCAGGGTGAAGATGCACTTTCCAATCCAAGACATGTCTTGCTGCTGGAAATGTTGACTGCCATATAAGAAAGTAAGGTAAATGTGGTTCAATGTATTTCAATGGGGTTTTCAACTCTAATGAATAACTTTGCCATTTTGCATATTTTACACCAAATTTAAAACATGTCCTTTTGAGACCCCACCTCATGAATAATGGCACGAAAATTATGTAAACCTGGCCAAAAGGTGATTTCTCAGTTGTTTGGTGGAATCACCTTTCAGGTGAGAATAAAACATTTTCACCACACTTATTCATGAGGTGGGTCATAAGAAAAGGTATGTTGAAAATTTGGGGTCAAATTTGCAAAAAATGTAAAACAAAGTTATCGCACTATTGAAATTTTGCTGCAACGTGTGTAACTTTGGTAATTTTAAATATTTTGACTCCACAGTTTCAACATAGCCATTTTTACACAACCTCATGAATGTGACAGCTGTCATTTTTCAAATAGTGCCAAAACTGTCTTTTGCATCTGTGGTGTGGAATAATGTTACACTGGCATGGAATCATGTTTTGCTGGGGATTTGGAAAGTTTCAGTACCGAGTACATGAGGTGGGGTAATAAGAATGCTATGCTGTCAATTTGGATGCTGTTGTCCTGCAAATGGAAAAGCAGGGCCCAGAGGGTCCTGTGCTTGCACAACAAAATACATGTGCACATCTATAGAGGGATATGATTTCAGGCCCAGAGGGCTTGCATGTAACTTTGATAATTTTAAATATTTTTACTCCTATTTTCAACATAGCTATTTTTACACCACCTCATGAACGTGGCAGCTGTCATTTTTCAAATAGTGCCAAAACTGTCTTTTGCACCTGTGGCATGGAACGACATCTCAGTGGCATAGAATCATGTTTTGCCAGGGATTTGGAAAGTTTCAGTACCGGGTACATGAGGTGGGGTAATAGAAGCTATGCTGATGATTTGGTTGCTGTTGTCCTAAATGGAAACACAGGGCCAAGAGGGTCCTGTGTTCCATAGCAACATACATGTGTGCATCATCTATAGAGGGATAGGAGTGCAGGCCCCAGAGGACCCGCGCTCCCACAGGCAAATAAGGATACAATTATGCTGTTTCAGAAATATGGATGGATGGGAGCACTGGGCCTGAAGGATCTTGTGCTCCCACAAGCAAATAAGGATACGATTATACTGTCTCAAAAGTAAGGAAATTGATTGCAAAAACTTTGTTACTGCGCTAGGTAGAGTTAAAGTGAAAAAGCAGGGAAATGTGGCATTAGGTTTCCAACCCTAACACCCACCCTGCAGGCAGCAACAGGAAAACCATTATTGCCACCCCATTCTCATATACTGTACCCATCTCAGCTTATTTACTGATGAAAGAGGTGAGTGTTAGGGTTGACAACCCCAAAGCACACCCACACCTGATTTGCAAAGAGGCAAGAGAGGTGAAACCTTAATGGTTTTTCCGGTTGTTGCCTGCAGGTTGGAGGGGTGTGTTAGGGTTGAAACCCTAATGCCACATTTCCAGACTTGTGTCACTTTAACCCTAAATAGTACATTAACAAAGTTTTTTTCAATGGCTATAGCAATATATTTGTTCTAAAGAATATGTGTGTGTGTTTAGGGGTAGGCATATCAATTTGTGCCTATATTGTCTTGCCTGGTGGTGTTTGATACTAATGCTATTTAGATTTTTAAAGAATATTATCCTTTTGGTGTAAAAGAACCTTTGTTTTCCATACATATGCAGGAAATTAAGTTAAATAAAGGCCACATAATAGGCCCTGAATTTGATACAGACCTAAACTAGTCTCAATTTTTGGCAATTCTTAAAGCAAAGCTAACTCAATCCAAATTTATTAAACTATAACATGAACAGCTGAGATGGATGGAGGAATATATAATGAGAATGTTGGGGATTAAAAAAGAAAAAATGGCAGTATATGTTTTCTACTCTCTTTTTTGAGAGTTGAATCTAAAATTCATCATTTGTAAAATAATTAATGCACATTTTAATACAAGAAGTTAATTTTCCTATCTTGCACCATATGGTATCTGCTTGTACAGCCAGTATTATGACATTAATATGCATGAGTTAAACTACAAAAGACAACCTGACAGGACTGTTATATCTTTTCACATACTCCTTAGCACAGCCCTTCTCAATTTGTCTAAATAATATATTTTGTGCTGCTCTCCTCAGATTTAAAAAACAAACGTCATTAAGTTTCCGTTAGGGAAGCAAAACTCTTGCCTCATAGTAATGATATAATACACAGTGAATGTTTAAAATGCATAACGTACAGTGCTTATACTCCTATAATCTTTAACTGCTGATGTTGGCACTGGACAGTTATAAACTCTGTTATATGTACTGAACATTTATAAGCCTATAATGATTCAGTTCTTACATCTTTCAGTAAACCCCATGCTGCTCAGTTTAGAATTTCCCATACAAACAATTCATTTTTTCTTCATTTCTTAATGCATTGAGAGGAAATACAGCCTAGTGGTTGATTATATTACTGTGAACCTGGAGATCAAGGTTTGAATCTGACAACCAACAATTACTTTGTGTGACCCTGAGCAAGCACTTAACCCCCCTGTCCAAAATTCTCTCTTTTTGTACCTAACCACCTGAACTTTCTTTAACCCATCTGTGTGCTTCTCATGGCTGCTGCCAACTATTCATGGATTGTAAAATGCTTTGGGATACACTGTGTATAAAAAGCACTATATTAAATCAAATTCCTTTCATATAACAATGAATTGACATCCAGTTGACTGTATATACAGGTACAAAGCTCTAAACATTCTAATGACACATGTACATGACTTAGTCTTTGGCTTTGTGGTTTAAATGTCACCAGAACCACTTGATAGTTTTCCATCCTTATTATGAACATCTGGATGCGGTTTATCCTTCTAAAAAGCATAGCATTATTGTTTTTCTTCCTATGTGTCCACAAATTATCTCATTATTTTAAAAGTTTAACTGTTCATTTATTATTTGATTATGAAAATGTATATTTAAGATTAGCTATGGCACCAGACATGTTACTTTTGTTATACTTCTCTTTTTGTGAGTGCATTACCTAGATATAGTACTGGTCTCAGTCTTCAAAGACAACAGTTGGGCAATAGACTAACTGTATAACCAAGGAGGAGAAGGATCTAGGGGTGGTTCTAATGGGAAGATGAACAATACAGAGCAGTGTAGGAGGGCAGCAGTGAAAGCCAACAGAATGCTGGGTTGCATTGTTGAGGAATCTCCTCCAGGAGCAGGGAAGTGATCCTGACTCTCTACAGGGCACTGGTCAGGCCGCACCTGGAGTACTGTGTGCAATTCTGATGCTCATATCTGAAGAAGGATGGAAATTACTGAAAGGGATAAAACACAGGCAACAAAGATGATCTAGAGATGGGAGGACAGACCATATGAGGAGAGGTTGACAGAGTTGAATATGTACTCCTTGGAGGAGAGAATGGACCAGGGGATGATTGAGACCTTTAAGTATGTAAAGGGGATAAACAAGGCAGGCACTGAAGGGATACTCAGGCTGAGGAGGGAGGGACATGAGAGGGCACAGCCTAAGATTGAGGGGAAAGATTTAGGACAGAAATGAGGAGACACTTTTTCACGGAGAGGAAGGTGGCAGAATGAAATGCTCTACCGGAGGAGGTGGTAGCCCGTAAGACAGTGATTAGTTTTAAAAGGGATTGGAGAAGGTGAGGAGGGTAACTGGAAGTGGAAGGGGCAGGGCAGCTGCAAGGTGAGGGCTAGTACACACTCTGCAGACTTGATAGACCAGGTGGCCTATTTCTGCTGGCAAATTCGTATGTTCGAATGTTCATAATATTTTGAAAAGGTACAGTGTATTACATTCCTTCACTCTAAAGATTTTTATCTGATATATAAAACTAAAGACAGAATGTGCAGTGAACTGCATGATTTATATAATATAATCCTTTACTGAATGTAATAGTCACAATTCTCTAAGGTTTTTCCTGCCTTCTAGTTTCTGTTTGCCACAGTTTTGATCATTAAGATAGTCATTTTTATTCATAACCCTTGAAAAATTGGAGCTTAGATCTTTGACCTATTAAATAACACTTGTGCTTGAAATCACTGCATATCAAGTGCATGTATTAAGTACTAGTGCTTAGTAAAATAAATCTTTTTGTATCAAAACCATGAAATAAATGTATTGCTATAGATTTTCAGTAATAAACTGAATCATGAACATGTACACATACATTTATATGTACATTTTTATTTTTATGTTAAATTTACCCTTCTATACTCCACAATATGCCCCCAGCTTGGCCTTTGTAATCCTGCTCTCATGCTGAACCTTTTGAACTTTCCAATAGGGAAACTGTGTTTCCTATTGAAACATATCCATTGGTATGGGGATAAGAGGTCAGAGCTGATGTCATCTGGGAATTGTCATTTATTAGCTGGAAAGACTTTTTCACTCCTCTTTATCCCAGTTCCCTCTAATCTATGAAGCTGTAACACCTACAACATTCCTACAAGTGTGAGAGCAGACATTTGACACCTCCATCACACAGCAGCACTGCTCAGCAACCAGAAGGAGGCATGCATAGCAAGGTAACTGACTCTCTCTCTCCTCTCCTCTCCCATATCTTGGTGCATCACCTCTGTAATGTGCCTGACATTGGTGCTGCACCCCTAGGCTACCAGAAAATCATTTCTGAATGAGCAACAGTTATGCGTTAAAGGGATGTTCCAATTTCCTGAAAAAAATCAGTTGCCATTGGAAAATCTCATAAGATTTCTAAACATTTTAATATCAGGATGTCCTATTCTTCACTGCTAAAGACATTTGCATGAGAACAGTTATTTTGTTGCTACATGCTGTCTGTTTCTGTTGCTTTTCCTGTCCAGAAGTCCTAATATTCTGCTTGTGACAAAACATTTTCCCATGGCAACAGGTTAGGATGAGACAAGCAAATGCATGTAACTTTAAAGCAAGTGCAAATAAAGTGCACAAATAAAGAAAATATCCTTTTACTAAAATGTCTTCAGCAGTAAAAGACAGCCCAGAAATTCAAATTTTAATGGATTTTGTGTAAATGAGTTCTACCAATGCCAGTTGAGAGCTTGCTTTACTGAAACCCTGAAACCCTGAAAATCTCTTTAAGGTTCACAGGCCTCCTTGCCAGTAGCCCCAGAGCCACTGCAAGCTGTCAAGCCTTGAGAGATAAATTAGACAATAATACTGGTGCAATTATTTTGCTGCATGCAACCTGGATGCAACTGATTAAAAAGATCAAGCCACCAACCAAAGTTTCATTTGCAATTGTCCTCACACTTATTGCTTTTTCTGAAACAAATGTCCCTTAAATAGTCAATGAATCAGTTGGGAAAACATGGAAAAATGTAAGATTATTTTAGACACAAATCTGTTTATATTTCATATATTCTCTGTAATTCTTTCTTCCTTTTCTTTATCACTGGGGATAGCTTAGGACAGTCTCATGGAAACAAGAGCACTGCCCACTAGACATTATCTACCCTGGCAGCCTGTCTACACCTGATATCATCATTCATGAGTTATGACATACAGTAATTATCTCTACAGAAACAGATTGTGATGTCATAAATAGAACTGTGAAGTCATAGAAACATAGAAACATAGAAGTTGACAGCAGATAAGGACCCATAAGGCCCATCCAGTCTGCCCATTTCTTTTCTACCTTATAAATGTGCCATCGGCCTTTGCTCTGTCAGTGGCCTATCTATTCATAGTCATTTGTATTGCTCCCTTATGCCTATCCCATGCCTGTTTGAAGCCCTGCACTGTATTCATAGCCACCACTTCTTGTGGTAAGCCATTCCATGCATCCACCACCCTTTCTGTGAAAAGAATTTCCTCACATTCCCCTTAATCGGCCTCCTCTAATCTCATGCTGTGTCCTCTTGTCCTGCTATTTTCTTATATTTAAACATATTAGACTCTTTCACCTTGTTTATGCCCTTAAGGTGTTTGAATACCTCGATCATATCACTCTCTCCTCCTTTGCTCAAGGGTATACATATTGAGCTCCATTAATCTGTCCTCAGTCAGGTTTAGACACACAGCCAGAACAGATAGAAAATGATCTTGTTTTCATGCAAATGTCTTTAATAATACAGAAATAAGGCGAACTACAGAAACAAATATGAAAAAATGTTGCATTGTGTGTAAATATTACTTTTTCTAAAAGTTGTCCCAGAAAAGTCAGGGTCTTTTAAGTGACTGTAATTAGGTGCACACCATAGACATAGAAAATAGAAACATAAAAACATAGTCTTTGCCAGCAAATAAAGACCATCAAGAGTTTCCTACCTATGCCCTGGCTAATATCTCAAAGGGTTTCTACCCCAAACCCTCCCCCCTCTCTTTCTATTTGCCACTTCTCTAACTCCTGGAATTATCAGCCCTTTAAACCTGTCACAGAAAGATAGAACTATGGCAGAAAAGGATCATGTGGCCTGCCAAGTCTGCCCAGTTGGTCCCTGCCTAGTCTGTCTCTGCAGACCCTAGCTGGTCTCTTGCAACCCTCCCTCCTCCTGACTATTTTTAATATTCCCATTTGCCTATCCCATGCATGCTTGAAGCCCTACTGTTTTCATCTCCATCACTTCAGCTGTCAGTCTGTTCCAGACATCCACAACTCTTGCAGTGAAATAGTATTTCCTCACATTTCTCTTACAGTTCCCCTCCAGCTTCATTGCATGTCTTTTCGTCCTGGTGTTCTTTCTTAGAGTCTCCCTCCTGCACTTGTTTACCCTGTGAGGTACTAGTAGGTCTTTATCATATTCCCTCTCATTCTCCAGTCTTCCAGGGTGTATATGTTGAGATCCCTCTGTCTCCCTACATAGGGCTTTGGTGCAAACCCTATACAATTTTAGTTGCCCTACTGTGGACTACCTCCACCCTGTCTATGTCTCTCTGATGTGCGATCTCCAGAACTGGACACAATACTCCAGCTTATGTCTCACTAGTGAGCAATATAGTGGAAACCCCACCTCCCTCCTCCTCTCTTGTTGAGACACCTCTCCCAATGCATCTCCTCATCCCACTGACCCTACCCACTGCTTTGTCACACTGCCTTGCCACTTTGAGGCAATCAGATATGATAACCCAAGGTCTCTTTCCTGCTTAATAAATGTCAATACCTCTCCCCCATCCTATACCAGATCCTGGATTCCTATGCCTCAAGGTGCATGATTTTTCACTTTTGGCATTGAACCTCAACTGCCATGCTCTTGACCACTCTTTGACTTTCCCATGATCCTACACATTTCTCTACCCTCCTGAGTGTCCACCCTATTACAGATTTTGGTGTCATCTGCAAAAGGCATACCTTCTCTGCAGTTCTTTTGCAGTGTCAGTAATGAAGACATTAAAGAGGACTAATTCCAGTACTGAGCCTCTCTCCCAATTAGAGTGGTGCGTTAACCCTCCACTCACAGTCTTCTATCAATTAACCAGTTTCCAACCCATTTCACCACTTTGGATCCCACCCCTATGCTGCTCAATTTCTTTGTCAGTCTCCTGTGTACAGTGTTGAAGGCCTTGCTAAAGTCCAGAAAAGCCATATCCACTGCTCCCCGATCTATTTCACTGATCACTCAGTCGAAGAAATCAGATCAGTCTGGCATGACCCCCTTGAATTCCACACTGCCTGTAGTCTTGCAGCCCATTGGATTCAAGATACTCTACTAACCCTTTTCATTAACAGGGTTTCCATTAATTTCTCCACCACTGAGGTGAGACTAACCGGCTTATAGTTGCTAGCCTCCTCCCTGCTGCCACTCTGGGACCACATCTGCTCTTCAGTCCTCTAGAACCTTGCTTGTTTCAGAGAGCTGTTCAATAAGGTTGTCAGTGGGGCAGTTAACACCTGCCTGAGTGCCTCTAGTACCCTTGGGTGTATCCTGTATGGTCACATAGACTTGTCCAGTTTCAGAGCTGCAAGTCCCTTCAGGACTCTTTAGTTTAGTTTAGTTTATTAGTCTAGGAATTAATACCTTGAGCCAGGGCTCTTTTACAAAGGTTCCGTCACAAAGAACATTTAACAAAGCACGATACACATTACAGGTAAAACCAGACAGGAAAGTTACATCATAAATTTGCTATTAACAGTTTAAGCAGTAACATTTTAAGTTTCATAGAAAAACAAGCTATAACAGGTTCAAGCGGTAGACAATTTCGAGAGTTAAGGAAACTTCCAGGAGAGGGTGATCATTAGGCGCCAAAAGGAGGCTAGAGAGGAGGGAAAGGTGGTGGAGCGGAGAGTAAGTGAGAGGGACAGGAAAAAGGGGTGAGTGAGTTTGGATGGGAGACAGGAAGTAGTAGAGGTACCAGAGGGTTCATTAGTCAGGGAGGAAGAGGCCTCAGATGTGAGGAATGACATGAGGAGTAGTAGTCTTTATCTAGCGCAATCACAGTTGCTAGTGGTGGTGAGGTGGGCATCGAGCATGGATTTGAAAGCTTCAAGCGAGATTGAGGATAGAGTAGGTGGACTAAGCACATTGAACCATGTCGGGGCCCTGTATGCGAAAGATCTTTGTCCCTGTGCAGTCCGGCATCTCGAACCAGGAAAGGTTGGCTTTCAGATCTGGTGGAGGGTCGGAGCCAGGATTCAGTCAGAGTAGGTTTTGAATAGATAATGGAGTCAGTCCCAAGATAGATTTTTTGCCATTGTGCAGGTGAGATAAATAAGACGATTTGATAGGTTCAACCAGCCTGATTCATAATACAGATCACACGTGTGAGTCAGTCTTTGAGCCCCTTGAGGAGCCGGAGGCCTTATTTAGAGTGATTGAGATACGCCTTAGAGCAGTGGAGTAGCTGAGCCATAAATAATAAGGCCATAGTCAATGATTGAGATTATGGAACTCTGTATAGCTATTCTCAATGCCGCTTGATTTAGAAACTGACGGTTACGGAATAGTATTCCAAGCGTTGGTTCACTGTTTTCGCAGTGTTGTCAATGTGTGGGTTGCAAAGGTGAGCCCTTGGTCAAAAGTGGTGCCAAGGTATTTGAAAGTATTTACTTGGTCCAGTGTAATTCCGCAGAGGTTTGTATGGTGAGTGGAGTATGCCTATTTTGTTTTGGTGATTGGAGAAGAGCATGGCTTTTGTTTTATTGTGGTTTAGCACAAGTTTACTATCCAGGAACCACCTTTCAACACTAGAGAAAGCAAGTTGCAGGCTTTTTCATAGGGAGTTTGGATCCTTGTGGGAAGAGAGAATTAGAGCATCATCAGCGTATAAGATTATTTTCTCCAGGCAGATATCTGGGAGGAGTTAAGAACAGGCTAAACAGGAGCGGTCCAAGAATTGATCCCTGTGATACACCCGAGAGAACTGGTTTGAAGTCGGAGAGTTCATTAGAGATTTTACAGCCTGTGACCGATTGGACAGGTAACTTTTACCCAAGCACAAGGACCTTGGCCAGGCCTAGGCTAGAAAGTAGGGAGGTAAGTAGGTCATGATGGACTGTGTCAAAAGCTTTTGTAAGATCGATAAAGACTGCACCTGTTTGGCACCCTTTGTCCAGGGCTGAGTGGACTTCTCCAGAGAAATCAAGTAGGCTGTTGTTGTACTATGTCCTTTCCTAAAGCCGTGCTGTTGATTACAGAGTAGATTGTATTTGTCCAGGTAATCAGAGTTGGTCTGCCACTATTCATTCAAGTGCTTTGGAGAGGGAGGGAGTATTGATATTGGTCGATAGTTTCCTGTTGAGGTTTTGTCCCCCTTTGTGCACTGGCGTAACTATGGAGATTTCCATTTGTTGGGAAATTGACTTTGGCAAAGTGACAGATTAAGAATTTTGCAAGGGGTGAATTACTTCATCCAGGGTGAGAGACAGGATTTTAGATCTAGCATGTCACTACTTGTTCTGCATTTGGAGCAGGCTTTTCTTATGTACTTGTGTGCTTCGTGCACTTTGATTTTCTTGAAGTAAAATTGTGGTTTGTCACAAGGTGTGTTTTGTGATACTAGGCTAGGCACAGGTAAGTCCGAGAAGAAATCTGAGGGAGGACCCCACTAAGGTCTGTGAATGTCTTTAAGCACATCTGCAATAAACTTTGGGTCAAGAGGCGGATCCATCAACTTTCATAATGGTAGGTGCCGATTTTGATTGTTTAACATTATGTTTCGGATGTTGTCCCAAAAGCTCTTCCATCACCCCAGGTGGATTCAAGCATTTTGAAATAGGCTCTTCATTTGCCTAATTTGTGAGGTACATCTATTTCATGCCTGATTGTATTTTAGGGTATCATGAGGTGAGCCTGTGTCTCTGGCAACTGCCCAGAGGTGGTCCCGAACCTTGAGCTCGGCAAGTAGTTTGGCAGTAATCCATGGATTTGATAGCACTTTGATTTTACATTTTTTTACTGGGGCGATAAGTCGATGCAGAGTTGAAAGATTTAATGAAGTATTCTAGTGCGGTATTAATATCAGTTGATTCAAGGATTAGCGCCCAGTCCTGTTGTAGGAGATGGGTTTTCAACTTGATAAGATTCCCATAAGGCAATACTCTGCTTGTTATAACTTTGGGGGTGGCTTGAGAAATTTATTAGACCAGGTACAGGACACTGGGGAGTGGTCACTGAGGGAGTCAGGAGGACTTTAATGTTTTTTATCCGGTCAGGGTGATTTGTGAGAACCCAGTCAATAAGGGTGCTTGTACCAGTTTTGTAATTTTCCAGGTGGGGAGGTTACCATCTGAGTCAGGTTTGCTGCTAGGATGTCATCTTTGTAAGAGCCAGTGTCAGAGGCAAGCCAGTTTATGTTGAAATCCCGAGGAGGAGGAGCTCATTTTCAGAGGGTGCAGACTAACAAAATCAAGTACAGACTTAATACTGCACGGTGGTCTTTTGGAGGATATAGACTGCGGCCACTGTGAGAACTTTGTTTTGTGCACCAAGAAGCAGTTTGATAGGGAGGAGTTGCATCTGCGTATTTGTGGGGTGAAGCTGCCGCGTTGACAGGAGAGGTTGTCCTTTAAGTAGATAGCACAGCCCCCACCTTTCTTGCTTGCCCGGTCGAGTCTGAAAAGATTGTAGCCTTCAAGCGAGACCGCATGATCCGGTGCTGGGAGATAGCCAGGTTTCCACAATGGCTAGTATATCAGGGTTTTTTGTCCAGCAGAGTTTGAAGAGATGCTAATTTGGGAAGGAGGCTGCAGATATTTAGAGTGATAATGGAGAGACCACTACCAACTTTCCCTGTTTTGTCGGCTTCAGTGCAACAGGACCAGGGTTTGGGTGTATCCCACCAGATATTAAAAGTAGGAGGAGCAGGAGTTTCAGCTATGCCATCTAGTAGTTCATAATAGGTTGGAGTGAGTTTCTGCTTGTACTTTTAAGATGCTTGGATTGTCTTCTGGAGTCCCAGTAGAGGGTGATAGTTAGTGAGTTATAATGATGTGGCAGTTTCCAATTAGGAAATATGGCTCTTGTACCCAGGTATTAATTGGGTGATGTTTGTTTAAGACTTCAGAGTAAAAAGCCATGGTACAATGTTTCGGTAGTAGTATAGAAAGGTGAGAGTAGGTGGAGGGTAGGGTAGGCGGAGGGAGTTGGCATAAAGGGAAAAGGAGGGTGAGGGTGAGCAGGAACAGGTGGTGGGGACTAAGCCAAGCATTTTTTAGCGAGGCAGGAGAGAGCAGTAGTGTGGGCTAGGCAGTCGGGGAGGGGTGGCAAACAATAGGAGGGTGGTGGAGTACAGGTTTTAGTGGGCTAAGGTGGATAGCTAAGCACTATGGCGGAGCACAGAGAAAATGAAAAAAAAAAAAGACTGGGAGGGTTTGGTGCCAGAGGGTTTAAGAGAAGTACTATAGTACTGTTGAGATCCAGGATCACATAATATGTTAAAGTTCCTGAAAGGTAATAAACTGTGGCCTGGGCATATGCAATGTGAAAATCCTTTTGTCTATATGTTTCCTTTGTTCTTCAAAGTCCTCAGAGATAAGTACAATACCTTGGGAGTAGGTCAGACAGTAGGCATATGCAATGTGTGAAATCCTTTTGAAATCCTCTTTCCTCTGAAAATGGACTTGTGTCCACCTCCTCCCTTTGTTCCTGCTGCTCCCTGGTGGCCCCCACCTCCATCCACTGTGAAGACTAGGCAACGTAACTGTTCAGGATGGATGGATGGACCTAGAAGGCAGAATTTCACTGTTCGCTGATGACACAAAGCTCTGTAACAGAGTAGACACCAGAGGGTGTAGACAGAATGAAGTGACCTGCAGAAACTTGAAGAATGGTCAGGGGTTTGGCAGTTGAAATTCAATGCAAAAGTGCAAGATAATGCATATGGAGCACAAAAACCTGGCACAATATATCAGTTGGGGGTGAGGATATAGCATGCACCAAGCAGGAAAGGGATCTTGGGGTTATCATCTCTGATGACCTCAAGGTAGGGAAACAGTGTGACAAGGCAGCAGGTAAAGCAAGTAGGATGCTGGGATGTAGGCAGGGCATCACCAGCAGGAAAAGGGAGGTCATAATTCCACTATACAAGACACTAGTGAGGCCCCACCTGGAGTACAGTGTACAGTTCTGGAGACCATACCTACGTAGGACATAGACAGGGTAGAGAAGGTTCAGAGGAGGGCAACAAAGGTGGTGCATGGATTGCATCACAAGTCCTATGAAGAAGTTGAAGGAACTGAACATGTACTCCCTGGAGGAGAGGAGGGAGAGAGGGACATGATAGAGACATACAAGTATCTTACAGGGAGGAACAGGGTGCAGGAAAACACTATTTTTAAGCAAAAAGATGTTCCAGAACTAGAGGGCATGGGATGAAGTTGGAGGGAGGACGATTCAGAGGAAACATGAGAAAGAATTTCTTCACAGAATGGGTGGTGGACAAGTGGAACACCCTGCCAGAGGAAGTGGTGGGGGCTGAAACAATCACGGATTTAAGAATGCATGGGACAGACATAAAGGAATTCTGGAGGTCAGGGGTAGGGCAACAGACTTCTAGGAAAACAAACTGAACTCACAAGCTCAAATGGGCAGACTGGGTGGGCCATAGGCCCTTATCTGCCGACACTGTCTATGTATCTATGTATCTATGTATCTATGATGCCTTTTCAAGGTCCTTTTCTCTGCAGTCCTCCAGCCCCCACCTCTTTCCTTATCCTTGCATATCCTCTCCTTTCCATCCTCTTCTCACTTATGTACATGAAAAAGTCTAATCCCATTAGCTATCCTTTCCTCTGTGTTTGCCTTTGCACTCCTCACTGCTTTTTTCTGTTTCACTCTGTTTTACTTTGTATACCTTCCTGTCTTCCTCCCTCTGTGTTTCCTTATACCTCCTGATTGCCACCCTTTTTGCATCACCACCATGGACACTTCCCTAGAGAACTATAACAGTGTTTTTCCTTCTGCTTTTACTCACTTCCTTCATGCAGAGGCCAGTTGCTTTTAATTGTGTCCTTCCTTATTTTTCTCCACTGTACCTCTACCCCACCCTGGTATTGCCCCACCAGACAGTTTCTGAGGTAGTCTCCCATTTCTTAAAAGTCTGCCCTCCTAAAGTCCAGGACCCTCATCCTCATGTTGTCTGCTTCTATTCCCATGTTAAAGTTAGACCATACTGCACAGTAATCATTGGTACCCTAGGGGACTAACCATTGTGACATATGCAATGCCATCCCAATTTGTAAGCACCAGGTCCAGCACTGCCATGTCTCTAGTGGGTTAATTGAGTAGCTGCCTGAGAAAAGCCTTTGTAGGAAGTCAAGGAAGGCCCTGCTCCTGCCAAAGCTGTAGTTGGAAGGCTTCAACCTGCAACTAGCAGACTGACGTCACTAACCAGCAGCACTTCCCAATTACTTGTCATCCTGATTGTGGCTTTCTCATGTGCCTTATCCAACTCCTTTTCCTTTGCTGGAGATCTGTATACCACCCCTGTATGGACAGCAGCCCCAGAGCCTGTCTCCAGGATGGCCCACAGCACCTACAGTCCTTTCTTTCCTCTGGGTGCCTCTGCCCTTCCATGGCCTTGATTCCCTCCATTATATATAGTACAACTCCCTCCCCTCCTCCCTTCCCTGTTTCTCCTTAACAGAGTAGCCCATTATCCACCATGTCCTAGTCATGTCTGTCAATTACAACACAACTCTGTTATGTTGCTAGACTCAGTGAAGATGGTCTCCTTCTTTTCTAGACTCCTGTTGATGCACATGGCTCTCTATACCTTTCTCCTTTCCTACCTACTTCTCTGCTCTCACCCCTCCTGCCTGTGCTGTTTCCTGATGCTCCACCCGGCCCTCTACCCTTATTACCTTCTTAATTACCTATCTGATGTACTCCTTCCTTCTTGCTTCCCTGATTTATACCCCTTGTCCTTTGCCTTGTCCCTGCCACCCCTGTCTTCTTGCGCCACTGCCTTGGGGTGTTTACTTTTCTTGGGCACTCCCTCCCTTCTGCTTTAATGTTTAACAACATCCTGCAAGAATGCACACCATCTCCCAGAGTCCCACATCTTTCCTAGTTGGCCCCCAGTCCCTAGTGTAGCCATTGCCCTCCTCCATGCACCATGCCTTCCATACATTGTTAAAAGCCCTAATGCAGATCTTCCTTTTCTCTTCCTGGCCATATACAGGTAACACATAGGCAAAAGCCAACATTTGTGCCACCTGCTTGGGGCCCCTGTCCAGCTCCCTAAAATTTCCTTGCATTACCTCTATCCTGTAGAATTTTGCAGTGATACAGGCTGAGGCGTGTGTTCTCCTATCCACAACCCACAGCCTCCCAGAGCTTATCAGGTCCAATGCCCTGTCTCTGCCTAGGCATCCTCTGGGGCAGTGGTGGCAGACCTCTATGCCTCAATTCCCTCTCAACTCCATCCAACTATATGACTTTCCAAATTCCCTCACTCTCCTTAGACTCCCTCCTAAGTGCAAAGCTTGTTGGAAGAGCCATTGATGGTGCAAGAAAGGCAGTCTGCTTTTCACTCTTTAAACTTGGGTAAGGCTTGGGGGGTGTTTTTGCCTGCTGAAATTTTCAAGCACATCTCACAACATACAAGGCTCCTTCTGACAGAGTCAATGCTGAGCCTATTAGTATGAGATCTCTCCCTTAACCCTCCATAAGGCCAAAATGACAGTTCTACTTAATAAGGGTAAGGACCCTACATCCCTTGCTAGCTACTGCACGTAATTTCCCTAATTACTGTAGACAGCAAAATATATACTAAGGCTCTGCCATCTTGATTGAATCCTCTGCTCCCCTCCTGGTACACCCATCCCAGGTTTGTTTTGTGAAAGGCAGGCAAGACTCGGACCACATTTATCTATTGTCAACTTAGTCTACAAAGCCAAATTGCTCCTCTTTCCAGCAGAAGCCATGGTCATAGACTTCAAGAAGACCTTTGACTCAGTAAAGTGGGATACCTTCACCAAGTTTTGGTTCATATAGGTTTTTGACCACAGTTCCTTACCAAGTCCAAATGCTATATTTCTCCCCATGACTGAAGTTATCACCAATTCAGTCCTTTCATCTCTCTTGCCCTTTGTCCCCTTTTGCATTTACTGTTTGTCTTAGCAGCAACTTGTGGCAGTCATGATCTGCCAAAACCTGGGTATCATAGGTTCAAGAATTTGGATTGATGAATACTGTGCCATGATGTATGTGGATGATCTCCTTGAGATGCCCAGAATTCCATCCCAGCTCTTTTGGGGCTGCTTAGTCACTTCTCTCAGGTTTCTGGCCTACACATTAATCAGTCTAACATGAAGGTGCTCCCCTGAATTCTCTGTGATCTGCCCAAGACTTATCTGTATTTAGGCTGACCTGGTCCCTGAGAAAATCACACACCTGGGCATCCAGGTGATCCCAGCAATCTCAAGCTGTACAAGACAAACTTGTCTCCTTTAGTCACTGAAATCCAGACTGCATTTGAGAAGGAAACTCTTCAGCTTTCCCTCCTGGCAGGAAAGGCAGAGGTCATAAAATAATCATCATGGTATCTAAGCTATTTTACTCTTTTACACTTACCAGTGGATATACCCAAAGTGACTCACACAAATGGACAGCCTAATAGGACATTTCTTCAGAGAGGCAAACCGCCAAGATATAGTTGTAAAAACTGCAGGTTCATTAGTCTCCAGGGGAGTGGTCTTTCATGGTTTATGGGTTATCTCTGGCCTTTCAGAGCCACAAAGACCCTTAGATCATTCCACCATTTGCTACCTGATGCCTGTCAATGGGTTTACATTGAATTGTCCCTGATTGCTAATTATTAACTGTCAATCTTTTCTATGCTTAGGTGCCCACCCTGATGAAAACCCCCACTGTAACAGCCTCAGTGAAATCCTGGAAACAATTGTACTTCTGGATAGGCACAGTTCCTACCCAAGTTTATCCAACTCAAATCTGGAGAAAACCTAACATTGCTATAGATGGCAAGCCAATTATATGAGCCTCCTGGAAAGGAGCAAGCATCCACAACATTGGTGACATCATTGCTCCCAAGACAAGGGTGTTGGACACCTTTTCAAGCCCTTCAGTGCCCGTATGCTACCAAAAAATGATTCTGTGGTGCTATCTACAAATCTGCAGTGCCTTGCATGGGCTGTTCAAACCCCCAACAATACCCCCCAGGTCCCTGCTGACTCACTGGCTCTTCCTCAATAAAGGAAGGGTAGGCACCATATCTGGTGCCTTTAGGGAGCTTATTCCAAGCCAGGTCTTACAGGCCAGTGACAAATGGAGTTCTCTCCTGCAAAGACAAATTACAGAGGAGGAACTGAGTTTATGCTGGGTCATTTTGCATAAGACATAGAGACAATCAAGTAGACTCATCCAAAATAAGATTATGAACTTCTGGCACTAGACTCCATCTATTCTGAATGTACCCATCTACTCCCCACAGTGCTGGAAGTGCTTCTCCAGGGAGAGGCAGTACCCTGCAATGCACCTTGTGGCCTTGACAATCTATGATCCTCTTTTGGAGGAATGTTCACATGCTGGGCAGTACAATCTTTCAGTGCAACCTTCCTTTACCCCCAGCCTTACTTTTGCTAGGTATCATCTTGGAAGTGCCTTTTCTTTAACCAGATGGGACAGCAAGCATAGCACAGCTCTGTATGGATGCCAAATGCTTTATTGTCATACACTAGCATTCTAGATGTTCCCACACAGGCAGAGCTCCTGTGCAGTTTAACCTAAGTAGTTTAGTAGTAGTAGTAAAGTTTATTTGTTCGACTATTATAGTCTTTACAATCACTAAAAGAAGAATACACAATAACACACAATAGTTATACATAATATTCATATGTTTGTTAAAATGTTTCATTTAAATATAATAGCATTAAGTACATAGATCAAAACATACAATGTTCACGTATAATACAGATAGAAAACAGTCACTAAGTAGTTCGTTAATGAGATGTCTATCTAAAGTTAACACATAAAATAGATTTGTGGGCATAGCATTGTACAAAAACAGTTTAACTTTCCCAGATATGGCATGCAAGTGGACAAGAGACAAGAAGTACTATCTGCTAATGTTTCTATGGTTGCATTACTGTAATTATTTTGTTCTAATGCATCTTTGAATTCCATACCATTCTATAATGAATGTTAAAGAAATCTTAATTCAGCAAACATAATGCAAAAAGATTGTAATAATTGGAGGAAAATTGATATGTTCACATACACATTCAGTAATGCCAATTTCTATTCAATGTCTGAACTAGTATTTAATGCAATATTTGTACCAGTATATGGTAAAATCTTTTTCCTGATTTTTGATATTATTAAAAAATAATTGGCCAATCTTATGATGGTATAGTCATCCTCTGCATGTAATAATTTTTTGGTAAGCAGTGGTTTATCCATATCCCTCACAAATTGTAAGTATGGAACAAGCCAATACATATAACTCTTTTCATACCATGTGCAGTGCATAAGACATTTAACAAGTCTACCTTTGCCACCCTTGTGCAGTAGCCATTGTGTGTATTAGGAGAATATTTTTATATTTAACAAGAAGTACATTACTATCAGAAAGTTCCAGTTTATATTTAATGTATATTTTTCTGAGTGGGGATCAATTAGAACATTTAAATGGTACTTGTAACCCCAAAATTGTTATTGCTTACTAACCAATGAGAGTATCTAAAGGTTTTGATATACTGTAAATCATTATTTGTCCAATAATTTTTATTTTGTTTTTATTGTATTTTTGTATTGAACGCTAAGTGTTGCATTTTTCTTAAACAGGTGCTTAAAATGTGTAGGTCATATTTCTTTAAAAGATCTAGTATTTTCTTATACCATAGTGATTGCACACATCCTAACTTAATCCAGTTTTATTTCTGTTCTAGACACTTATTTGGTAATCTATTTATTGTAAGCCTTTTTTTTCAGCCAATAATTTATCTTTTTGGCGTCTATAAATGATTTAATGTTGTCCAGGCCAAGTTCAGACCTCAATAAGAGGCTGGACAAGAGTGTCCAAGAGCCAGTACTTGCCTAAGAAGTTTGAATATTGGTATCATCAGTTTATCCCTGTTGGTTGTATCCCAGATTTCCTCCTTACAACATTTGTGACAGATACTTGCCCTCTAATTGCTTCAAAAATTGGCTTCACTGAGAGGCCTCCATAGACATAATTTAATTTTCCCAAGATGAGAGCTGATTTCTTTCACTGCTGACAAGGTTTTGTTGATGTGCTTTGACCATTGTCCATTGCTAGAGAAGGTTATTCCTAAATAAACATAGCAGTCTGTAAGTTCTAGTTTGTATTGACCACATACCCTTTTCCCCATCTTTTCTTTGCTAACAAAAATCATGACCTGTGTTTTTACAGGATTTATTTTTAATTTTAGTTATTTTACTTTCATGTCTAATAGATCTAGCTTTCTTGTCATCCTTTTCTAGATAAAGATAAGAGAATAATGTCATCAGCATATACTAATGCTGGGCAAGGTTAATCCAGAATTTTTGGAGAATCTAAATCAAGGTGAGCCAAATCTTTCAGAAGTTGGTCTGTATAAAGTCCAAATAAATTAGGGACAAATACACACCACTGCCATGCTCCCTTATTTATGGGAATTGTATTTGAGAGATGGCCATTTGCTCCTAGGTATGCCCTTGCCCAGGTATCCTTGTATAAGTTCTGTATTATGTGGACTAAATGGGGATCAATATTTCTCTGTGTCATGAGAGTTCACAATATGCTCCTTGAGATCATGTCAAAACCTGATTAGAAGTCCACAAAGACAGCAAAAGTTTTATCTTCCTAAGTGAGGCATATTTCTCTATTCAGTGATGGAGTGTAAACCAATTGTCAGCAGTGGAATCTAAAACCTGCCTGCAATTCATCTGTTAAATCAATTTCTATTCTTAGTCTGTTGAGTATAATTTTGGAAAATATTTGTATACTAACATCTAGTAATCTTATTGGTCTGTACATGGCTGGATCTGCAACATTTCCTTTTCTGTGTATGGGAATAATTGCTGTTCCTTTCCATGCTAGTGGTATGAACTTTTCTAAGATGCATTTATTAAATAAAATGGTCAAAGCATTACACCATAAGGCAGTGCTACACAAATATACTTCCAGTGGGATAAGATCCAGGCCTGGAGTTTTATTAGGTTTTAGAGCCTTTATTGCAAGGTAGACCTCTTTCTTTGTGATTAAAGTAAGTGCATTGGTCATCGTGGGGTCATTATTTCTAAAATTAGTATCAAAGTCTGTGGCACACCAGGCATCAGAGTCAAAGAAAGTATCTCTAAAGAAAGTGACCCATTGTGTTTCAGAGATTTTGAATCAATTTTTGTTTATTGTTATTCATTCCTTTGGCTACTACTATCCAGAAAGCCTTATAATCTATATCAATAATTGGCTTCAGCATTTTCACCCATTGAGCCTGATGACCCCAAGTAATTAATTTTAAGCAGTTCTCACATCTCCAACAGGCTTGCTTTCTAACTACAATAAAATGTGACAACCCTTCTTAACCTTCCTGTCCTGCCAGTTGAGCACTGGAGGTCAGCTCTGAAGAGAAGGTGCCATTGCAGATCATATCTACATGGACTCTCCCTCCTCTCCTCTCTCACTTGTCACCCTCAAACCAAGATCAGGGTTTACCCTCCTATATAGATTTTCTTATATAGCTTTAACCCATATCTGAGCAGATGTAGTTCTGGTAATCTCTTCTGGTTACTGGCAGAATCGTTTCTCTGTCTACAATGCAGCAATGTATATACAGGATCCTCCAGATGTAATAATTTACACATGGCTTTCTTCAATGTAGAACTATTGTAGATCCTACCCAAAGATGTTTTGTATTGTTATTGTTTTTCCTTGTAAAATGTTAAAAGAAAAGATTAACTTCAAAAATATTTGACCAAGGAACAGGCAGAATAGATGGACCTATGATGGTGGATGCTTAAAAGTAATAAAATAGATGCATGTTCTAGCTTGTTGGAGTTTTTTTAAATGTTGGACTTATTCTTCAGAATTTCTAGCTGTTTTTAATACTTCACATCCAGTTTTGAATAAAACTGCTATTTATTTATTTGATATATCGGTTTACAACCTTTGAGCCAGAGGCTCATTTCCAAAGGTACCTTGTCACATGTAAGACAGAAGCTAATACAGACAGGGTATAACAACAGTTACCTAAAGCATGTGTTACAGACATTTGTCACTGACATTATTTACAGTATTTACAGTAAATACAGGATGTAGATATTTTCAGACATTATTTACAATATTTGAATGACAATATTTACATCATCACAACAGAGAACATTATTAGCTTGAGAAAGCATCTAAACAGAGTAGTCAGTCCTATTCATGGGTTTGGTATTATTGTAGCGGAGGTTGCAATCCATAATGGACTTTGTCAGAGAATTTGGATCAGAGAGGGTGAGAGAGTGAAATGTTAGTTGCAGTTACAGGAGCGGATATTGAAGAGGTGGTTGCGAAGAGTGATTTTGAAGTGGGCAATTTTGGGTGCACTAGTAATGGTGTTTGGGAGTGCATTAAACCATGTGGGGTTCTGTGTGGAAGATCTCTAGGCAAGGGAGGTTTTACCTGGGCACAACCAGTGGTGCTTTCTCTGAGTTGTGGTGGAGACAGTGGGGTGGCAGGATGAAGAGAGGTGGAGACCCCAGGGAGAGAGAGTCCAAGCAGTATTTTCTTGGACAGTATACAGGTCTGGTAGAGGAGCCTTTCATCGAGGTTGAGAAGATTGGCAGAGGTATAGAGGGAGCAGGTGTGAGTTAGCCTAGGTGTGCCAGTTAGAGCCTGCAGGCCTTGTTTAGGAGACCTGGATTTTCTGGAGTGTGGGTTATCTGCTGCCCCGTATACAGGGAGCCCATAGTCCACTAGGGACAGTATTGATGAGGTGATGGCAAGCCTAAGGGTTTGGGGGCAGTCCCTGTGTCAGTAAAGGAGTCCAATCTGGGTGTTTGTTGTGGCAGCAAGGGTGTTTATGTCATCATGGAAGGTAAGGGCTGAGTCGAGGATAAGTGCAAGATATGTATGGTTGGATACCTGTTCAAGGGGTGCTGGGTGCTGGGAGGATGCGGAGAGGTGCACTTTTGCTTTGTTTTGGTGGTGAGAGAAGATCATTGATTTAATCTTTTAAGTTTATGACCAGTCTACGGTCCTTAAACCATGTTTTGGCCTGGGAGAAGGCATGTTGGAGGGAGTCCTGAAGGGCGTGGGTTTATGATGTGAAGCAAAGAGCACTGCATCATCTGCATATAGTAAGATTTTGTGGAGCAGGCCTTTGGTAAGGAGTTAAGGTAGAGGGAGAAAGAAGTGGCCCCAGGACAGAGCCCTGGGGCACCCCAAGCAGACGGGTAGTGTGTCAGATAGGGTTCCATTAATTCTGATGCATTGGGACCAGGCAGAAAGGTAACTGGAGCACCAGCCTAGGGGCCTGTGGAGAAACCAAGTTGGTGGAAGAGCCAAGAAGGAGAGGGTGGCAGACCATGTTGAAGGCCTTGGATAGGTCTATGAACACAGCTCCTGCAATGTTACTGGCATCTAGGGAGGAGTGCAGAAAGTTGGTGAATTCTAGGAGGGCTGTGGTGGTGCTATGGGCTGAGCGGAAGCCATGCTGCTCTGGACATAGAATGTCATACTTGGCTGGGTATTCAGTAAGTTGGGTGGCAACCACTTTTCTAATGCTTTAGAGAGGGAAAGAATGGAGATGGGTCGATAGTTATTTGGGGAGGCTTTGTCACCACTTTTATGGATGGGGTAATGACTGCTGTTTCCCAGGCATTAGGGAATTGCCCTAGGCATATGGATTTGTTGAGCAGGTCCATTAGGGGACTAGGACCTCGTCGAGGACTAATTGAAGAGCCTGGCATCTAGGGGGTCATTTATAGGGTTATTACTGTTTACGCTTTTGTAGGTAGGACGAGCTTTGTGGGGTGGATATTTTGCACAGGAGGAAATAAGGATGCTGCAGGGTTGGGGGTTGGGATTAGGGCACAGGGTCAAAGAAACAACTAGGGAGAACACTGCTGAGATCCGAGAAGGTGGTGTTTAGACAGTTTTATATGGTGAATGTGTCTGTGGAGGCAGTGCCATTTATGGTGAGCTGGGAGGGAGGTGGGGAGCGTGATTTCCACTGACTTCTTTGATATTACTCCAGAAGGTTTTCGTAGACCCCCACGTGGTTGTGAGTGGGATTGATAGTGGTCTGCTTTGGCCTACGGATGGCTCGAGTGCATCTATTAGCAGCAGCATTATAAGATTGTCTGTCTGCCATCCTGCCAGATTCTGTGGCTTTGTGCCAGAGATTATCCCTGTCTGTCAACATTTGGAGTAGCGAAGGGTTATCAAGGAGCAAGTTGCCTTTTGGTGTGGAGTTTGATGAGTGGAGCATAGAGGTCACAGGCCTTGGTGAAGGCCTGTGTAAACAGGTTGAGTGCATGCGCTGGGGTTATATTAATGGGGACCAATCTATTTGGGTGAGCAGCTGTTTAAGTTTTATTAACCCTCCTGGGTGGAAGCGCCTTTGGAAGGTTGTTGGGGTTATGGGTTTGGGTGTGGAAGAGGTCCATTGGAATAGAATGGGTGAGTGGTCACTTAGAGGTCTGGGAGTACTTTTATATCCTGTATTTTGTTGGGGTGGTTAGAGATAATGATATCCAGGAGAGTGTGGGTACCAGTAGATGGGTGAAGTCTAGTGGGTTGGGTAACTAATTGGACCATGTCAAGGGCCGAGAATGAGTCCTTTGTTGGGCGTGGCGAGGGGCCAAGCCAGTTGATGTTGAGGTCCCCTACTACTGTCTGCTCTGCATTGTGGTAGGGTACAGAGGTATTTGGTGAGGATGTGATGGCAGGCTTTTGTCTTCGGGGTATGTAGGTGACTGTGAGGTATAGTGGGCCCCTGGAGGGGTTGGGGTGATTTTGAGGGTGAGGGCTTGTGCTTCATTTGTGAGTTTGGGGGGGTGGGAGCATGTGACCACAATGTTATTATTGACGTAGAATGCACAGCCACCCCACACTTTCCTACCTGTCTTCCCGATATGGTGTATCTGGGGAGTGACACAAAGGCATCGGGATTTAGATATAAATGATAGGTCAGTTTACACAGTCAAGAAAGTGTGCCCAGGTACATCATTTATAACTGCATTTTGCAAACTGGGCATAATTTTGTCAGAATTTTGAAAATTGTACTTATCTATGTCCTAGCTTTGAAAATTGGGCATAGAGGTAATGTGGCTTATACCCAAAGTTGTACAATAGAAAACTGCATCTAGTCATACTGTATGCTTTGAAAATACTGAATGTTTCAATGTTTCTACAGTATCTACCCATTCTGAAAATCTAGCCTAAAAGTGACTTCTTTATACAGTACCTCTCCAACTTCAAATGTTTGATGCAAAATGATTTCATCAACATTTTGGTGCTGTTTCACTTTACTCCTGGATATGGCTTATAAAGGTAAGACCCAGATCCATACTTTAGTATACATTCTGTAAACACAATTTATTCAGCTGTTATAATTTACTGTGTAGTACATATGCTTTTATTTTAAAGTTTTTTTCCTTGGTTTTATATCCATTTTGCTGATGTGTTCTTGATATCTGCATAACATACTTCAATGTCATTTTGAAGCCTCCTAGTGACTTATTGCATCAGTTTATGACAGCACAATGTTTCCCATAACAAGAGAAAATGATGTAACAGGCAAATCAGAGGTTAGTTGTCAAGCAGTTCTGAACCACACAGGTGCACAGTATTAGCCTGGTCATTTTAGAAAAGTAATAATGATGGCAAGAAAATACATCTACATACAAACTTGTGGATATAATGATTATAAACTTTTGCCATTTGAGTGGTTATCTTTCATAAACTTTTGCACCATTTTTCTTCAGAAAATGAAAACATATTAAGAGTTACAGAATCATGAAGCACAGCAGTAAAGTGGTTTAAACTAAAAGACAACTACAAATGCTTTTGATGCCATGAACATAAAGTGTGGTTTCAGTGTATAATCCTACTGCTACACTATGTTCCTCATAGAAGGTTGTGAGGCCTTGGCCTAATAAGCATAATCTCATTACACGGCAAATAAAAGTTTCCTATTTATCTCTAGATTTCAAATGAATCTAATAAGGCTTATGATACAGTCACCCAAAACCCTAATCATATTTCTGCCTATCTAAAAGCAATCAGTAATTGTGTTATAGAAGAACGTGCTGACAATACCTCTGACATAGAAAGGAGAATGAGAGCCCAGCTGTACTAATTAAATTAAATGCTAGGCTGATGGAATACATTTGCTGAAGCTTGAGAGTATGGGTGCAGAATTAATAAGCATTACAGCTTAGAGCAGGAGATGATATCATAATGGATTCGGGTTTTGATGTGGAGAGCCTCATTCAGATTCAATGTACCATAATGTACGGATGTGACAGCTGCTTAGAGAGACACAGAACCTTGAACAAAGTGCACAGGAACTTACTTCTTTGTAACACATTTAGGAACAGTATATCTTAAATTTCTTTAGTAGCCTAAAACACTTAAACTGTCCCAAAATTAAATCTTGCAGTATTAGGACAGTTTCAAATTAACATCTGCTGGACAAAATACTTTTATTCATTAAACTTTGCGACTAGGCTAATAGCAATGGTTAGCTCTCTTGAGAAATCCCAATTTAATAGCAAGTTCAACTCGCTTTAAAATGTTATTCTATGATACAACTAACGTGATGTAACATTGCAAAAATCAATATTCATGTTAATTAACCAGCACATGCAGTAACAGCTGCATTCATCTGTGCTGTGCCAGTATTTATGCAAGCTATGCCATGGGTAAGTATCAAAAGACAATTAATTTTAATATAGTATAAATACAACTGACAATCTCATATTTTCCTCTGTTTTTTTAATGTGTGCATTTCCAACTACTATGAACATTGCTAAACAACAGTATTCTCTCTTCCTCCTCCCACACTCTTTCTTTCAACCATGTGACCAGCTTTGCTCATGCCAGCACAGCATATTTTCTTGTTCATAAATTAGTGTGCGCTATCTTTCATGCCGCAGCATCCTGGCTGTCAGGCCGGCTCAGCCAGCCAGCCCAGCCATGATTCATTATCATGAGAAGTTTGACAGGATATTAAATTTACTAATCCTGAACTTTCCGGACTGACCCTAACTCACAAACACACAATACCAATTTCTGCCTGCAAAGCACTTTCTCTGGCTTCTGTTTCTACATGCCTCATTTAGATACACACGGCAAGTTGTTTTGTTTTGTACAGATGTGACTGTCACACTAAATTTGCTACAAAAACACAGTAGGGGTAAATTATAAGGTTTTCTTATTTGTATTCAAGAATTTGAAAATATTGGTAAAGTACTTTCACCTAACAAATGTTTCATTTCAGTTGGATTTCCTTGCTAATGCTCCTGAAATAATGTAGTTATGTGCACTTGGGGACTAGCTTGCCAGTAGGTTACTCTATAGAATCAGTAATTTTGGAATGTTCAGTACATTGTTCTTTCAGTACTCTTCCAATCACAAATATACAGTATCCTTTATACTATATTATTTGCTCAATCTTTGCTCCTGCAAAATGTTTAGCTTTTAAAGTCTGGCCAACTCTAGCCTAAACTTAACACTCCTACAAACATTACACCAATTAAGTTGCTGAAAACAGCAGTTTGTCCCAATGCTACAAAGATAAAGCTGACCATTAAATTGCAATTTAACATCCCCAGGCAGCAGTAGCTGCTGACAACCTCTAAAGCTTGTAATCTCATTTAACCCCTCCTGTCATGAACAAGCCCACCCCTTCAGCATAATGCAGACCAAATTAGATCTGACATGGCAACAAGAGAAAAACCTCTTTAGCTTAAAAGTCAAGCCACAGTGGGTAACCCTGACCTTCAGCTCTCCCACACAGCCCACATCTTTCTCCAGGGACCCCATGGACATTTATATGGAGACATAGAAAACTTGATCTTCAAGGCAGCAGGATTTCCCTGGGGCAAATTACAGTGAATTTATTTGTTAGACAATGGAAGGAAATTTCACCTGAGCTTTTCAAGCCTTTCTTTAGTAATAAAAGATGAAGACCCAATTGTTCAGCTCAAACTCCTTAGGTTCAATATTTTCTTTGCCTGCAGTGCTCTCTGACTTAGAAACCAAGGGACAGCACTGCTGGACTGCAGAGTACCTAATCTATACCTCAGACTCCTTGCATTTTAAATGAGGTCATCTTAGCTGGTGGCTGAAGTCTTCAAAGCTACCTCCTGTAACTGGCATTTACTTGAGCAGTGCTTTCTCAAAAGAATTCTGACTGCATCTAAGATTTCTTAAGATACTATAAAGGAAACAGCTGCTAGACATTAGCTTGCTTTAAATTATCCAACCTTTCCATTTCAAGAGCTTTGTAAGTTACCAGTTTCAAGTTGTTCCTATAAGATTATTACATGAAAGGTTACATATACATTTTAAACAAACAAAATGATGAAAAGATATAATGCAAAACGTGCATTTTATTTCTTATATAGTCTCAGTTTGTTATCATAATAACTCCTTATATTTGTTTCTTGAATATAGTTATTCCTGTTGGTTGTAACCAAAAGACAGATGACAGGAGTAGCATATGAATTTTAATTACTTTATTTAAACACATGCATTTAATCTTTGTTAATATAGTTCCATTCATTGGGCAAATTTTCCTATAAAGAAATTCTAACTAATTTCATTAATTGCATGGAAAAAGTTAATCCATTATTACCTGGAGAATAGAGTTGCTTTAGTTTCAGTTTATTAATGTATTCACACTACCATTAAGGTAGAAAACACTGTTGTTTTAGAATTTACTCTCATCAAGCCAGCAGTATTGCCACAGAGACAAAAACTAAAGTACAGCAACCCAAGGGACATAGTCAGTTGCTCAATGACAGTGCACAGTAATGTGAGTAACAACATCTAGAGAACATTCTGGATTCTCACATGTACTGGACACTTTGAATCAATCAACTAAAACATAACAGCAGTATTAAACTATTTTTCCTATGCCAGCCCTTCCCAAAACCAATTATTGCAATGCAATACATCTCAACAAGCACAGTGTTATCAAAATGTTAGGCTTCATGCAGAAAGGTCACCCACTGACCAGGTCCCTTTTGTAAACGAGATTGTAATCTACCTGGATAAATAAAGGTTAATAAAACCAACAACAACATACTGAGTAACCAGTGAACCACAACCAAAATGAAAAGTCTGGCTTGGCTCTTACTGTAGTCTTGCATCTATAAGCGGTTTTAAGCTGTGTTCATCTGATTCAGCCTGCACTAATGCACTGTTTCAGTCACCAGCTTGGACTTCCAAGAGCCCACTTCTGAAGTAAACTAGCTGTAATGCCAAGCACTGCATACAAAAAATAAATTATTACCTGGACAGACTATTTTCATGACTTCTTTGCTGTAGATATAATTTCCTGATAGCCCACGTGAAAGTTAAAGCCACTTCTTTTTCAGTTCTTAGATAGACTAGAACTGCTAGAAACTGGATAAATGTTTATTTCCACTAGCCTGTAACACTGTATGCGAATCTCTGCCTGCCCAGGGCTCTTTAGCAATGGAGTGGTTTATTTAATTTGTCAGTATAATAGAAGCAGCTGAATGAGAGACAGAGAATGCAGTGTGGTATAAAAGAAACAAAGGCTAAAAGTACCACTATTTTGATTCCCTTTTAAAATTACTTACAAAGTGTGATATCTATTGTGAAGAATAATGCTGAACAAAGCACAGTGTCTTCAATATTCACAGAGCTTGTTCACACAGCCTGTTCTGTCTGTACATTCAGAGGTGGTATACACTTATAAATGATGTACTGGAAGGACTACTGTTTCTTTTGTATTCCCTGTACAAACAAAAACAAAGATAGAAGCTGTATGCCATGTAGGCAAAAAGGACACATTTTATTTCACCATTCTAATACCATTATGATAATAAAGAACTTTAATTTGACCAAGAAACAGAAAATAACCCAATATCAGCTTTACCCACAGAAATCCATAAAGTGTTTTTAGCACACATACAACTGTTTATAATCCTATTTTGGAGCCTTAAACTGACTCAGAAAAGAAAATAATTTTAAATTACCAGTTAACTTAGTACAGTGCTTAGAATTTCATGCATTATTTGGGTAAATGGTCTAAAATAACATAATTATCCTTTACTGTGAAATCTTGCATGTTTTTCACATCCAAATACCTTTGCAAATTTTGATTAACAGCATATAAGCTTGAGTAGTAAACCCAGAATTACACAGCTAAACCTTACAGGCAAGGATTTGGGCACCTTTAATGGCATATTTTAAACATTGTACGATAACAATATTTTAGTCTTGCATAACACATACTGACTGAACTCTGGATAGGAAAAATCAAATGCATGACCTTTAGTTTGAAATGCAGCCCATTTAAACCTTGTACCAGAAAGGTGGTGTGAGTAGAGATACATACATACATGGCATACAGTGGTAGTCAGAGACACGTATCATTATATACTCACATATATATTTCAGTTTCATTTTATGTATGCTAGGTCAAAGTCATTTAACAGTATAAAAATAGATAATATAGTCAATAAATATTAAAAGTCACAGTTTTTCTGTATCACGTCATATTTTGTTATAGGCTAAGAAATATACCATATTCTAATAATAGTGTGTGTGTGTGTGTGTGTGTGTGTGTGTATATATATATATATATATATTTATATTTATTATATATATATATATATATATATATATATATATATATAGCATACACAGACACACAGACACACTGAACACACATATATGTAACAGATAATCCCTACAGGGTGTGTGGTCATGCTCTGATATACACAGGCCTTGATGTGTGTGTGTTGTGAGGCATGAGGCTGCAGACTGAGTGTGTTCAACCACAAAAAGTGTGCTTATATCAGAGCATGACTGTACACTGCAATAGATTATCTCTCTTATAAAATGGATAAAATTATTTTTTGTGGGTAAAAAGAAAGAAGTGCAGTGTGTGGTCATTGTGGGATAAGGCATGGTCATGTAGTTTGTTTCATCCAATAGGAGACAGCATTTTTACTGATTTTTCTAACCCATTTTGTAAATATATACATGTGTGATTTATACTTGTGTGAGTACAAATATAGTTATGGATGAGTATGGTGTTTAATGTTAAGCTCAAATGTTTGCACCTAATAACTTTTGTGGTGTTCAACAAAAGTGTCTGAAATTTGGCATGCACTGTCTGGGTCTCATGCTCTAAGACACTGGAAGTTTGTGACCTTCTCATAACCAAATTCTGAGCTCTGGTATGTCAAAATTTATAAAATCCCTATTTTGGCCCTTTTGAGGTTTTATTTGGCTCTTATCTACAGCCTAGATGGTACAGAATTGTGTTACAAAACTTTGGGAGTTGATGGGGCCTGTGCCAAGGCGTACCCTCAGAACGTTTTGTGAAAAAAAATCTATTTCAGAGATATACAGTAAGGTTTTAAATGTTTCTACTGAGCATGCTCAGTAGGGCATTAGGAAAACCATCTGATATGACACATACCTTTACTTTCCATGAGCCATTTTACATTTGCAGAATTAATGTTTTATATGTTGTGAGAAAACATTTTTAGGTCATGACTACCACCATCTTAGTTTTTTTATTTTGAAAAGAAAATTGGAAAATACGTATAAATGATGGGTTTTGGAAAATACATATAAATGATGGGTTTATAAAACAAACAAACCTGAACCTAGGTAAATGTGTTCTATTTAGTTAGATTCTGTTGTTTGTTTTAACTATTGAAATACCTTTTCTGAGTACCAAAAAATCTCTGGTGCCCAGCTCAGATAGGGGCAGTTACCAGTGACTCAGGGGCAATGTGAGAAAGTATTTTTCACAAAAGGGTGGTAGATGCATGAAACAGCCTCCTGCTGAGGTTGTAGGGCTAAAATAATAAGTAAATTTAAGAATGCATGGGATAGACATAAGGCAACCCTAGTGTTAGAAAAGGGAAGGTAAGCAGCAGATCAATTAGGATCTGGGTTTATGCAGTAAGCAGGAAATTGGGCAGACTGGGTGGGCCAAGTGGTCATATCTGCCATCAAATTCTATTTTTCTATGTTTCTGTGGTAAATAAAACCATGCTATATTAATGGATGTGCATGTCTATTCATTTTCTGAAGGTACCTATTTGTTATATTTATTCTGAAATTACCCTGTCATGCAGTTAGATTATATTGTTTAAAATAAAAGTTTCATTTAAACAAACAAGAGAGCATGTTTACTTAGGAGTTATTGTCAGAACAAATGAGGACCCATGCACATCCAGCCCCTGATGAAATTCAGGATGACTGAAGTGCTGAGACAGTAAGGGCAGCATGGCAGGAAGAAAGACCAGGTATTTGAATTCTGGCTTTGCACTTTTGAAGTTTGCACTCTATGAATCTTATGCACTTTATGTATGGAACTGATGTATGCATAGCATAACATAGCAAAGCAGGCCAGAAGATGACATAAGATTACACAGTTCTGGAAAAAAGTTTTATCATATTTAAATTGATTGAAATGAAAGATTCAACATAGCTTGAGAAAAGTGACCCATGGTTGTATATATTTTTATGCCAGAGACTCTAGTTAAGCGTGGAGATTTAACTATTGGAATATTGTAACAAAAGAGGTTAAGCTGATCCCTATCTCCTGCACCATCCTTATCAAAATAACATGTAAAGTGCTCACCATTTTAACTTTTTGAACTCTGCATCTTTTTGTTGCATAAGTTTCATTAGAAACAAAAACATAAAATTATTATTTTTGCATGCAATGAACAATATGATAGAATGAGATTAAACCTTTTAATTAACTTCAATGCCGTATGCAAGACAAAGCCAATGCCAAATGTTCTTGAACATTGGAAGCTGAAGTAAACCTATTTGACAAATGAACGTTTAATAAGCTCAGTATTAGGTTCTTTTGGAAACATGCAGGATTGGATGCTAGAAGCTCCACACAGTCATTGTTCAATTTCAGTTATTTTGCAAAATTAAAGAAATATCCCAAACTACCAAAGTCTGACCTGTATGTTTTTAAACAAGCCACATCAAACACTTGCAGTGTAAAAAGTCCAGAGAATATTAATTAAAAATAACAGGAGATTAATATGGTTTAAAGGCATACAAACATCTACAAACTCCCTGTTTAGAAAGAAGTGTGTTTGGGCTGCTGGGGCAAATAAAGATATGAAGTAGCGATTGTGCTGTGACATTGGTATAATGAATCACTGGCATTATATCTGCACTCATAATTTATATGGCTAATGCAGCTCAGACCAAAACTATTCAGATTTCTGAAATTAAAATTAAGAGGAAACTTAGTTTGTAAACTTACAAAATTTCATTGGAGGAGTCGGGAACAGTAGCTGAGAGTTTTTCATATTTTGTAATTCAAACTACAATAATTAATACCTTATATACAGGTAGTTTTTTCTGTTAGTTAATAATAGTACAATCATATACCAAAAAGTTATGTTTTCAATGTGAATGAGAACAACATTGGAACATCTGTGATGAATGATATTATCCAGCAGTAGCTTAGTGCTGCTGATAAAATTGTTTTAATAGAAACACTAGTTTATATAATTTGATACACATTCTCTGTTTTGCAGTCAAGAAAGTATTCAAATCAGTATAGCCTTCCTAATTATTAACATTTCAAAATGATTACTTTTCACAGATTAGTATGCTGAAGAGTATGCAGATACTAGATGCCCAATTCCAGTGTTGATCTGGTCCCCTGCAAAAAATAAAACTGTCTACCATAATTTTTTTTTACCTGAAAAGAAGAAAATGGTCCTCAACAAACTCTGACCCCCACAATCCCCACCCTGACACCCCACTCAGCACCCACCAACCCACACCTCCTACATCCCATTACACCTAAAGGGTTCCCCATTCTAGATCCAGTTTTCAAGCTAAAATACATCCTCCTCCAAGAACTGCAACTGCAAAATGAGGAAATAAGGTAAGTGCATTAATGTATTTCGATGCGTTTTGATAGCTTTGTCATTTTAAACATTTTCCCCAAATTCTCAACATGGCCTTTTGGTGCACCACCTCATGAACAAGGTAGATGAAATTTTTCAAATCTGGCCAAAATGTGATTTCACATTCACACAGTTAAAATCACTTTTTCGGTGGGATTTGAACATTTTCACTCACGGAGTTCCTGAGATGGGGTCATAAAAGACTGTACGTGAAAATTTAGTGAAAAATATGTTAAAAGTACCAAGTTGTGAGTGAATGCTTAAATATTTCAACATTTGCTCATAACTTTGTGATTGTCAATATTTTCCACCAGACTTTCAACATGGCCTTTTGGGACCCCACCAAATGAACTATGTAGAGAAATGTGTCAGTTCTGGGACCAAAAGTAGATTTCACAGTCACATCATGAAATCACTATTTGGGCAGAATTTGAAAATTTTCAACTGCCAGGTTCATGAGATGATGTCATAAGATGATTATGTTAAATTTTTGGGGTTGAAATACTAAAAACAAAAAGTTAGGAAAGCATATTGACATTTTTCATGCGTGCTCATAACTTTGTTAATGTTCAATATTTTAACTCTAAACTTTCAAAATAGCAATTTTCACACCACTTCATGCACGTGACAGGTGTTGTTTTTTAAATGCTGGTCGAAACATGTCTTTGCACTTGTGGTGCAAAATTACATATTAAGCCAGTATTCTATAAATGGCACATGTCATGTTGATGTGGGGAGTCATAAAATGACTATGTAGAAAATCTGAGGTCAAAATGAAAAAAAATGAAACATGTGTAGGGCTGGTCTATGGCCCAGCAGATGAGTGTTTTCTGATTCCATGTTGGTGAACTGAGCTTGGGGCAAACCCTGTGAGCCAGCTGTGCTGCCATGCACCACTACCCCTAGCCTGGAAAGGAAGGTTCAAGGTTGGCTGTATTGGTCCGGTTACCATACTGTACAGTATAATGAAGAAAACTCTTTTCTTGGCATACAGCCCTCCATCTCTGCACCTGTAACTGCCAAAGGACCCTTCCCATCAACTGAGATTGAATTTTGGCCATATGCATCTCTATCTGGAGCCAGATGGAAGTGCATAGAAACATAGAATTTGCTGGCAGATAAGGACCACTTGGCCCACCTTATCTACCTATTTTCCCTGCCTATAGTATCATCACAGATCCTACTTGATCCTTGGCCCATTCACCCACCCATCCTTCCCTTTCCCCAAGATTCCTTGTGCTTATCCCATGCATTTTGAACCCCACCACTGTTTTCACCTCCCACCTCCACTGGAAGACTGTTCAAGAATCCACCACTCTTTCTGTGATGAAGTACTTCCTCACATCTCTCTTGAATCTACTCCCTTCAGCTTGTTATAGTGCCCCTTCTCTCTTGAGCACCATTTTTCAGAAAAAAATACCTCCTTCCTGTATTTTGTTTACCTGTGTGAAGTATGTAAGGTCCCTATCATATCCCCTCTCCTCCTTTCTTCCAGGGTGTTCATATTTAGATCCTCAAGTCTCTCCTTGTAGGGCTTCTGACACAGTCCCTGTACCATTTTAGTTGCCCTGCTCTGGACTGCCTCTACTTTGTCTATGTCCTTCCAGAGATGTGGTCTCCAGTCCTGGGCCAGAAGGCCTGCACTTCCACAGCCCACAGACAGACCCACAAATTCTTTATGTCCATTGCCACATGGAGGTGCAGGGTTCAAGCAGCCCTGCACTTCTGCAAACAGATGGACTCTTCCCTTGATGCAGGGCCAAGAGGCCCTGCACATTTTCATCTGTTCACACAGGTCCTGAAGGAATGAATGAGGATAAAGTTCCACTGTCTCAAAAGAAAGAATTCAATTGCAAAAACTGCATTAATGCACCAGTTCAGGTTCAAAGTAATGCCACAAAAGTTAGGAAATGTGGTGTTAGGATTTACAACCCTAAATCCCCAATCCCAAGAAGCAAAAGGACAAGACCCCAAAAGCAACCAACCACAGAAAACCATCATCAGGTAAGACAAACAAACAAACAGCTGCTTCAAAATAACACAAATGTAGTAGCTCTGATGTGATACCTTTGTGGATTTGCACAGTAACTGTGGATGCAGAATCACAGGCCCCACAGGGTCTGTGCTTCACACAACCACAACTGTGTTTGTGTATTACAGTGTGCATAAGTGCTTGTTGCTGCAGAGGCACAGAACTAAATGGATCTGCACTTCTGCAGACAAAAGTAGTGTTGCAATTTGGGTATCATGGTTTCTATATATAGCTACAAAAGTGTAGGCCCTGCACTTCTGCAGACAGAAGTAGTGTTTCAATTTGGGTATAATGGATTTTATGGGGCCTGGGCATCTGCAGACAGAGGTCAATGTGTGTGACTTAACCAGCAGCTGCAGGAAATGCAGGCCCCTTAGGGGCCAGAGATTTTGAAGCCAGAACTGTCTGAATGTCTTACAGTGTGCATGACTACCTGTGGTTACAGATGTGCTGGCCCGATAGGGTCCTGCTCTTCTGCACACTAAAGAATTCTCATAAATCCTGCATAATTCCTGCAAGCACTGCTTGTAATTTTCTCTAAACAGAGCCCATGGACCCTACCTGGTCAGTTCACCTTATACAGGACAGCGTGTCCTAAAACCGTACAACACAGACAGCGCTGGGTGGGGAATTGCGACAGGGTGCAAAATTGCTAAATGGTCTCTACGCAGTTGTGCACCCTGTCACTGTTCCCTAGCAGAGGATAAGTTCTCTGCTGGCAGGAGGGTTCTCCGAGCATCTGCTGTAGCTCAACAGGATGAACCACAGGCAGCAATGGAGCGGTGCGTCTGTGGACTGGGTATCGAATCCTGTTCCCAGAAGCATGGAATTTTTCTTTTATTTGCACTTTGTGTGAATTAAGTGTCAACATCCCCCCTCCCCAGAGTTGGTTATCTTAGTTGGGGGTTTGGGGTGCAGCCCTTGTACTTGAGTGCGGGGTGCTCTGCCCCCACAAACACAGAGATATGCCACTGGCAATATATCGCACTGTATTGACAGCGCAGTAGATTGCTGTGGCAGAATGTCTTGCGACATTATGATCCCGTGCCCCCAGAAACCAGCCTCACAAAAAGCCTGCCAGCAGCACAAGGTTCTGCTTATAATTAGCTTCAAATGAGCCCAGGGACTGCTGCACACAACAGCCTGCCAACAGCACAAGGTCCTGTTTGTAATTTGCTCCAAATGGAGCCCAGGGACCAACTGCACATAGAGCCTGCCAGCAGCACAAGGTCCAGCTTGTAATTTGCTCAAACAGACCCCAGGGACCAACCACACACAAGAGCCTGCCAGCAGCACAAGGCACAGGATGTTATATGAACTCTGCAATCCCTTTGTTACTGTGTTAATTGTTTTACCTTATTTAAAACTGTGAATTGCTGCTTTCTGCCCTGTTTTTCCACTGGTGTTTTAATTATTTTTGGTTGGCAGAGAGTGGGTGATTGTTTCTTGTTAACGAGTGCCTGACTCTGAACTGCTTATTTGGAGCTTAGTTCACAAGAGTGCCTTCATTTGGTTTATGATTCAGCTCCTCTTACTCTCCTTGTCACCATTCCTTCTCTCTGTTTGTCCACGCATGCACAGCTCATATCCCCACACTTTCTTGTGTTCCTCCTGTGCCTGTCTAGCCCTTTGTTCCTCAAACACTCCCCTTCCTAATCTTTTTCTGTCCCTTATATCCACAGGTCCTCCTTATAATTTACTCCAACGGTGCCCAGGGACCAGCTGCACACAACAGCCTGCCAGCAGCACAAGGTACAGGATGCTACATGAACTCTGTAATCCCTTTGTTACTGTGTTAATTGTTTAACCTTATTTAAAACTGTGAATTGTTGCTCCCTGCCCCTTTTTCCACTGGTGCTTTATTATTTTTTGGTCGTCAGAGAATGAGTGATTGTTTCTTGTTTACTGGTGCCTGTCTCTGAACTGCTTACCTGGAGCTTAGTTCACAGTGTCCCTTAATTTGGTTTGTGATTCAGCTCCTCTTTCTCTCCTTGTCGCCATTCCTTCTCTCTGTTGGTCCATGCATGCACAGATTGTATCCCAGCCCCCTGCTTTCTTGTTGTTCCAACGTGTCTATCTATCCCTTTGTTCCTCAAACACTCCCCTTCCTTAATCTTTTTCTGTACCCTTATATCCACAGGTCCTGCTTGTGATTTGCTGCAAATGGAGCCCAGGAACAGCCTCACACAAGAGCCTGCCAGCAAAACAAGGTACAGGATACTACATGAACTCTGCAATCCCTTTGTTACTGTGTTAGCCCGTCGCCACACAAGCACAGAGACTGCTCCCCAACCCGACCCTTAATTTATAGGCCACACCTGTCACATGATCATCATTGCCTTCAACTATCTACCTACTTTCCTGTTTTTATACTCAGTGACCACTAAGAGTCACTGCTGAGCACGCCACATGTCTCCTACATAAACTCAGCCCAACTTCCTAGTAATCGTAAACAGCCACCTATTTTTTCCTGCTTTGCTCCTCCTGGTATCCTATTCATCCATTTGAATTTTCTCTGTCCCCTCCTGGTTTAGAACCCTTGACCCTCTACTCTAGTGACAATGCTACCCTGCACCACTGAAGCAGTTATATTATCTCTGTGTTTCTCTGCATCCCTTAACTTCCTCACATTACTTCCTATCACTCTCTGGTCACCTTCACCCCTCCTCCCCATAATCCACAGTGCTTACAGTGTGCTGTGTTTCTTAGTCCTTTAACTCCTTCACATAACCTCTGTCACCTCCTCTTGGTCACCATCACCCCCAACCTCTAATTTCCTCAAAAACCTCTTAACCCTCCTTTTGGGTACCATCACCCCCCATCCTAACGTCTGGTTTCAAAACCTCCTCCTTCTTCTTGCTATCCTTGTCTCTTCTATCTCATCTTTTTGGTTACCTCTCTTACCTATTATCACCTGTTTCCCCTAGGACACATAGTACACTTAACCTGACATGACAACCCATAACATGTCCCAGTTCACTCTTTATCTCCTTCTTTTCTACTTCCTACCAGTTATATCATCCCCAGCACCACAACACACCACTCTTTCACTTATCAAAAATTGCACTGCAGAGCACTGACCCTTTAAGCACTGCCGTCCCAATGCCACTAAAACCACCCACTTGTTAGTAGCCCAACAAGCTACTTCCTTTTATTGCATACCCCTTCCTCCAACTCTTCTATACCACTAATTTCAGTTCTACCTTAAACAATTCCATTAGTCAGAGGTCAACTACCATGCTCAAGTCTCTCAAGCTATATTTAACTAGGATTGCCCTACTTCTCCTCCTTTTGTCTGGTAACATCCACCCCAACACTGGCCCTCTGCAGCTACAGAAATGTCAAACCAGCAAAAAGGATTTCTAAAGCTTGCTCCATCAATATTTGAAGCCTGCTGCCCAAGATGAATGACCTGCAGGTCTGGGTAACACATCACAACCCTGATGAGATATACCTTAGTGAGACCTGGCTCTCTCCTAAGGTTGCTGACACTGCAATTTTCTTCCTGGTTATACCCTATTTAGGCAAGACTGGATCGGTCAAGAGGGAGGAGTTGTGCTATTTATTTGTAAGACACTCTAAAGGCCATGCCTTTCTGCTAGTGCCCCAGTTAACAACTCTCAGGCCCTTGCAATCAAAATAATCCTGGGGCAGCTCGGAAATCACTTACCTTAATGTCTGTCTACATCCCACAATGTGATCAGACATCCAGCTTCTACATGGTCCTCGACTATTTGGAAAACTTACCCCATCACACTGCAACTGTGGCTATGGCTGACTTCAACATTAATTGGCTTGCCCCTGAAGCAGACCCTTATAAAGATGCCATTGCTGCTATTGATATTTCCAAGATGGTAACCACCCCAATAGAATCAATCACAGGACTGGAATCAGCTCCCTCCTGGACCTGATCCTCACCATCCACCCAAAAGAATCACCAGTACCCTAGATCTCCCTGACTATATGCGTGATCATTCCTCAGTATTATGTCATTGGTCAAACAAAGCCCCAACCCAACAGCTAAAGTCATTTACCAACACATGCTCAAAAAGATATGCTCAAAACTTCCTAACCTCCCTTGCACAATGTGATTGGTCCCCTTAAACACATCCAATAGTGTGGGACCATGCACTTAACTACTTCATCACCCAATTTAATAAAGTATGTGACTTGTTTGCCACGCTACATAAAAGAAAGACAAGTGGATCTTCTAACCATTGGATATCCACTAACTTAATTAATGTGATGAAAAAAGGGACAAACTCTGGCATCATGCATTAGCCACTGGGAAACAGGATGACATGCAGCATTATAGGGCTGCTAGGAACCTGTGTATCCGTGAAATTCATCGGGCCAAAATAGAACATTTTAAGAGCGAGCTCACAAACTGCTGGGGTAACAGCCAGAGTTTTGGCATAAGACCAAAGACCTCGTGGGTAAGCCCAATAAAACATCCATCACAATGGTTATGGTGAACGCCATTGCCATACAAGATCATACACAAATAGCGGACACCTTCAATGATGCTTTTACTGATCTTAGTGACATACTTCCTACTGACTTTTTGATGAGCTCAACAAGACAAGCAAAGCTGACACAGTCCCCCCAACCCCTTCCTTCTACTTCAGGAGAGTTACACTTATTGACACCAAAAATATCTTCAAAGGGTGCTTGGCAAAACCAGGTTTAGTAGCAACTCCCTAGACCTTAAACTCCTTAACCTCTCTCTTGATGCTGTCCTGAAACCTTTTCCAAAATCCTAAATTTATAACTCTCCTTAGGCAATTCCCCAACAATGGAAAGCTGCCATTGTCACACCTGTTCACAAAAGTGGTGACAGGTCTCAACAACTATCACCCCATGTCTATCCCTCCACTCAGACCTTGAGCGTATCGTCTCAGATTAACTGACTGAATACCTAGCCAAATATAGCATCCAATGCCCATAACAGCATGGCTTTAGAAAAGAACATAGCACAGCCACTGCCCTTTTGGAGTACACTGACCACATTCACAAGGCCCTTGATCAAGGCCACCTAGTTGGGTCAATATATATGACCTTACTGGGCCTTTGACACCATTAATCACTCCCTACTGATACACTCTCTCCCTGCCCTTGGGCTCTCTGATGGGGTCACCAGCTGTTTCCAAGAGCTATCTAGAGGTAGGGTCTAATAAAGTCAAAATTGGTAAAACCCTCTTCAGCAGCCATCCCATCCACTCTGGGGTCCCATAAGGGTCCATCCTTGGACCCTTACTCTTCTAGTCTATTTATTAATAACCTCCCAAAACGTGTAATAGTAACATGGTCCTTTATGCAGACAGTGCTGCCTTTTCTCTAGCCACACCAACCTTCTCTCTCCTCCAGAGACCTACAATCCTACTTCAACTTGGTTGAGACCTGGTTTGAACAGTATAAACTACTTATGAACTATAAAAACACAAGGTCATGCTTTTCTCCAACCCTGCACAACAAACACAAAGCAGCTAGCTTAACTATTCGGAATAACCTAAATCAGGCACTTGAACAAGTCCAGGAATTCAAATACCTCAGGATCACACTCGATACTGTCTCTGTACTACAACCTGCATATTAACCAAATCTCAGGGTTGTTAACTCCAGGATTGGGACCCTTTATGGACATCACCACTGCCTGACCCTGAGGCACTGTGTTTAGCTGTAACCATCTCAATACTATCTATAATTGATTATGGTCTCATTATCTATGGAGCTGCTTCCAACACTATCCTTAAATGAATCCTGATTGTGCTGAATAAGTCCTGTAGACTTGCGTCAGGGGACAATAAATGTACCCATACATGCAAACTTTATGAACAGGCCAATTGGCTTAACTTAAAGCTTAGGGTCTTCTACCAGACCTGCTTACTAGCAAAGAAAATTATCCTAGGTCTCACTCCTACAGCCACCGAAACTCTTCTAATACCATCTCCTAACCTATGCTACACCTGCAGTACATCCGAACAGATGTACCTTGTCCCTTTCATGAGACCTCACAGGCTCAGTGAGCATTTGGCCATGGCTTAGTGGCCTCCACACGATGTTGCTGCTGTGCAAAGCTTGCCCTTTCAAACTCAAATTGCATCAACACCTCATTGCACTCAGCAGCTGTGATTTTATAGACTAAGATGCCAAGCTGTTCTGCTCCCCAAAATATAAAAATATAACCCTACCCCATCTTGCCTCTCCTCCAACTTTCCTCTCCTTTCCCTACCTACTTCCTTCCACGCCCTTCCCTCCCTTATTCCCCTCCTTTACCTCCCCATCCACCTTTATAGATGCTCTTCTTGCTTCTGTCTTCCCCTTCTTCTTCCCTTTCTCTCCTTCCCCTCCTTCCACCCTACTCCCTCAGCTACCATAATCTGTTGTCTCGCACTTACTTTGACAAAGTCTTCTCTCTGACTGCAATAAAATCCTTGCTGCTTTCTCTCTGTATTCCTCATTGTTACCTTATTGTATTGTAATCTTATTGAATTTGTAACCTCATTGAGCTGTAACCACTGTTGGAAGATTGTACCTAATTTTGTTTGTGTGGAACCTTTGTAAAAGAACCTTTGGTTCAAGGTACAGTATTTGTAATCTTAGGAATCAATAAATAAATAAAAATAAATAAATAATTTTGTATCATGAATTTGTATTTGTGGCTGCAGAGGCCTGAGCTCTTCAGACAGAAGTAGTGTTGGTGATTTAAGAATCATGGGTTTCTATCTGCAGCCAGAAGTGAGTGGGTACAGTGTGTCTTGCAGGGCATACCATAGATTGAAATCCACAAAGGTAGCACATCAGTGCTACTGCATTTGTATCATCTGGAAACAGTTGTGTGTTGTTTGTCTTATGTGATGATAGCTGTCTGTGGTTGCTTGTGTGGTCATGTCCTTTCACTGCTTGGGGAGTTGGGTTGGAAACCTTAACAACACATTTCCCTTCTTTTGTGGCATTAAGTTGAACCCTAACTGGTGCATTAACACTGTTATTTTGTAATTGTATACAGTATATACAGTGTAACTGATGGTAAAATGTGGTGCATTTGGAAAAAATACCACTGCTGGGCTAACAAGATAATAAAGCCAAAACCCAAAGAGGAGTCATCTCTGAGTTCTTGGTATGGTATTATTTCATAAGTACAGTGGACTTTCCATCATTAATTTCATATACTACATTGAGATGGTGTACTCTTATGCAAATAGTATGTTTAGATTGCAAGCACAATCTTTGCATTGAACATGTGCAAATCTGGTGGTGCAATCATGCAAGTGACCATGCATGCTGCTGTGTGAGTGAACATTTCTTCTTGTCTGCATCTGCATTTGGCAATTATGTGCATGCTACCATAAATATGATGTTGTGATGGACATCAGGGCCTGATATTCAAAGGTTTGTGCTTCAGTAACTCTTCTTTGCCCGCACAAACGGGGTTTGTGCCAGATCATCATATTCAAAAGTGGCTGTAGTTCGGGCAAAGAGAGTTAGCTCTTTAGCGAAACATAATGTAAGTTGACAGGCAAGGAAGGGTGTGGCCATGAATAGCCACGCTACCCCATTTTCAGTGACTTTGTGTTGCACAAAAGGTTTTAGCGTGGTCCTTTAGCAGCACAACTACTGTCTTACAAAACCTCTACTAATCCAGGCAATCCTAGTGGATGCTGGAGGTAATGCAACCACCTAGACGGTTGGCCACTGGAGAACGCACCCACCTCTTTGGTTCCTGGCACTGCCCCTCCGTTCACCAGCCCCTACTGTGCAAATACACTCCCTGGTGGTAGTGGCCTTCCTCCACCCACGATTGTCAGCCCATACCATAGTTTAAATACATCACTGGCGCTAGAGGTCCCCCTCTGATCACCAGCCCATACTGTAGTTTAATGAACTCCTGGTGGTAGTGATCCCCCAATTGCCAGCCTGTACAATAGATTAAAGAAATCTTTGGTGCTAGTGGCCTCCCTCCCTCCCTCCCTCCGATTGCCAGCCTGTAGTAAACTGGAACACCCACCCTGGCATCCAGTGGTCCCATCCCTTCACCACAGCACTGAATATCCTCCGTCACCTTACCATCCCCTCTGTGTCATGGGTGCATATGACAACCGGTGCAGGCCTCCTCACGCCTCCTCAGCTGGCCACCACATAACCAGGCCTGAGGCGTGCTTCTTATTTATAGGACAGGGTGGCATCCTATAAGGGCATCACAGGAACACAGGAAGTCAAGAACATTAAACTTTTCCTTTGCATTTTAAGGTATCCAACATAATTATTGAAAACCTCAGCAACCTTCAAAGGGTCAGTAACTAAACCTGAATTGCTCTGAAGGGAAAAATATTCAAGTATGACCCTACCTTCCTAACAAAGTGTTCAAGGTTCACCATATGTTTCTGGGATCACCCAAATCACTAAGCTGTTTAGATCTGAAATAGCTGATTTTAACAGCCCTCACTGCAGACTTACATTTTTTCTCAACTCCCTACATTCTTGTATGAACATAAGGTCACAAGAAACTCTATTCTTTTTGGGCCCGATTCTAGCAAGTCTATGCAAAGCATAACGATTACGACAAATAGAATGTTGCAAATCGCAGATGCAACATACACTTGCTTCAAGCATGATTCTCGAAAGTGGCATGCACCAAGTTGCAAATCCGGTTCATCAAAGTTGACTTACGCTGCACTGCGACAAACCCCAAGATACGCACTAGCATAAATAGACATCGCCTAAAAAGCAGCATGATACGCCATGGTGGGTTTCTAGAAGTTACCAAAGGCCAAGATACGCCAATTGCAAAATCGTAAGTTACACCGGGGAGCAGGTGTAAGTTAAGCACAGTATAAAAGGAGGCCCTGTGAGTCAATCAATCAATCAATCAATCAATCAATCAATCAATCTTTATTTTACCAGGCGAAACACAATTGAGTGAACTCATTTTCAAGGTGGACCTGGGCAGTTAACAAAATAAGTATGAAGTACAATAAGTAAACAGTATACAGAATACAGAATACAGAATATGGGCACAGAGGACGAATACATATCGATATGAAGCATTATACAATAAAGAATTCTGGAGAACAAATAGTCAGAAAAGGGCAAATGACTATATACAATATATACAAAGATCTTGCAGTTTACAATATATACAAGTGCTTGCAGGTAGTAGTGTGAGAATATCCTTGGGACAAACATATAAATAAAAACTAGGTTTCCCATTGAGCGCCTCACATATGGAAAGGGAAAGGAAGTGGGAACATTCGCATAGTAGAAGGAGGTGGAAGAGAAGGATGCAAAGGGAGGCAGGAGGAAGGAGGAGATACAAAACACTGGGAGACACCAAGCTACTTAGTGATGGGTGATGTCATAGACACCAAAGGAGGGATCTATAGACAGGTACTACCTGGCCACAATCAGGAGGAGCAGTTACATGACTCCTTGATAGAATGTGCATATAGTGTCATTGCAGGGCTGGGTGATGACCTATGGGATGATCTACAGAGTGCCACCTGTAAGGGACATCCTGTTTCAGTGGAGGTGAAGATAAGTGCAACACTGTGCTTCCTCGCCACTGGAATGTTCCAGACCCCTACAGGTGACACTGCAGTCATCTCACAGCCAGCAATGTCCAGGTGCTTCAGGCAGTTTCTGGATGCAATGACGGACTGAACAGAGGTTACATCACATTCCCCAGAGAAGCACAGCAGCAGCAGCCAGTCAAGCAGGCATTCTATGATGTTGCACTGTTCCCCGTGTGCTCAGTGCTATCGAACTGTACACACGTGGCAGTAGAAATCACCCCTGTGAGGCAGAGGTATACATTAACAGAAAAGGCTTCCACCCATGAATATGCAAGTGGTGTGTGACACCCAGTGCCACATAGTGGATGTGGTGGCACCAGTACCCTGGTTCCAGTCATGACTCCTACATCCTCCAAACTGCAACCTGCATGAGTCATTCTAGGGGGACAGATCACAGGTGGATGGCTCCTTGGCATGTGTCATTGTCCTGCAGCAACACAGCCCTATAACAGTGGGGCAGCAGGACTATGTGTACACCATATGGCATGCACACTGATGGTGTAACTACATCCCACAAGTGACAGTGGATACCCAAAGCTGCCATGGGTCATGACGTCACTAAGGAACCCACACCTGCAGCTGAGGTCTGATACAACGAGGCCCACACCAGGACATGGTCTGTCATTGAGCAGACATTTGGTGTAGCTAAAGGCATGGTTTAGGTGTCTGGAGGGCACTGCAGTACAGCCCTGAGACAGTGTGCAAAATATTCATGGTGTGCTGCATGCTGCATAACCTCACTATATGGACCATGTACCACCACTGGACATGGGTGAGGAGGAGGAAGAGGAGGCCAACAGGCCTGTCGATGACAACCGTGAAGACAATGGCAGACAGCCACCAGATCAAGCTGCATGGGCACAGGCAGAGCAATGTGTGTGATGTTGCCTGATAGCAGAACACTTTGTCTGAGGTACAGCAGCCACCATCAGGAGACACCGGCAGCAACAGACTACCCTCCTATGGATGTCACACCACCACACATCCTTGCTGCCAGGTGCTGGACACCTACATTGGAGACACTGTAAACAGTGAACAATGGTCATGTCAGGTAGTAGCATCTGGTGGGCAAAGACTCTCACTGCAGTGAGTGAATGACATGGCAGGTAATAATCCATGACAAACAGTACACAGCATAGGCAGACACAGTGAAGTGTGCCCCATGGGAGGGAAGCAAATGATGATCTTTTATGGAGGGGTGGTGGGTGTGTGGTAGCCAGTGCATGTAAGATACCAAACAACAACCTATGTGCACCTTACACAACTGATATGGAAGGTGGCAGTGCTACCTGACATACCCGCACTGCCATGCATAAACTCAATGATGGAATGGTGAATAGGGCACCCTTCATGTAAGTGAACATTGTTGACTGCAAAGAGGTCAGTGCAAATGGTGAGTGGATGGGTCAAAACGTAGGGTGGGGAATGCCTGTAGGTGTGTATGGGTGGATGTGACTGAGTATCAAATCGGAGAAGATCTGAGTCATAAGAAATAACATTTTTAGATATTAATTCTGCTGCTATTTGTGTGGGGTATTGGGTGTGGAGAGAAGGAGGAGGGAGTAAAGGATTTTAATTTAGTTAAAGAGGTGGTTGTGATTTTGTGTTGGATGGATGAGTTAAGGGGTGAGTGTTTGAATGATGTAGGGAAAGAGGACTTTAGTTGAAGAAGTGTGTGTGAATGAGTGAGTGAGGGTAACAGTGAAATAAGTGATGTGAGTTGGTGCGTGAAAGATTGAGTCATGTGCCTGGGAAATGAGTATGGTCAGGCAGTGCTCCGCCTCGAGATTTAGGGATCTCCATCCTTTGACTGCCCTCAGCTTCCTCCTGAAATGTATGGTAGATACTGGGCATTGGGTATAGTGAGGAGGCGGAGGGGAGGAGGGCTCCTGGAGGTCTCGGGGATGGGAGAAAGTGGATGGATAGAGACAGTGGGGACCAGGAGGTGCCCTGGGAAAATGGTACAGGACTGGGGTTCTCCCTGTCATGTGCCCAGACCCAAGGGCTCTGACTTAGTCAAGCAGGTGGCATGGGCATCCTTGGATTCTTGTTCCTCCTGGCTGGTGGTATGCAATGCCAGGTCTATTAAAAATAAGACCACAGTAGTTGCAGATTTTATAGCTTCTGCAGACCTGGCTTGCATTGCCGAGACCTGATTGGATGATAATGCAGGGCCCATTTTGGCATCTGCAATTCCGACTGGGTTCTCAGTGATACACCACCAGAGAGTGAATTGTGGGGGTGGGGGTCGCAATCTGTTTTAGATCGGAACTGGGCTTCAGGGAGGTGCCACTGGGAACTGCAAACTCTTTCGAGTGTCTTGTGGGTGCGGGTGCAGGCTGCTGGATCCTTCTCATTTACCGTCCACCAGGTGATGGGAGGGTTTTCCTGAAGGAGGTAGAGAACTTCGTCACCAGATGGTATTGGAGGCCTCCAGATGGTTGATTCCTGGGGACTTCAATGCCTGGGTCGACAACGAACTCTCGCTATTGGGACAAAACCTCCTTCAATTGATGGATTCATTGGGCCAGACATGGTTTACTACCACCACACCAAAGGGGGTGCTCGTTAGACTTGGTGTTCCACCTGAGGATGGAAATCTTTGATATGAAGGTGGATCCTATCGGGTGGTCTGACCATTACCCCCGGAGGTTCAGTTTTGTAAACCCCTCAAAGTAGGCCTGCCCCTCAGAAAATGGTAAAGTACCATCCTTTGAGAGGAGTTACCTCAGAAGGCCTAATGACGGTGCTGGACCTTTCAGGAATTCGATGGATAGCATTGACCCTGGGACCCTTGTTCTAGCCTAAAATAGAGGGTGGTAGCAGGGCCCTGGATGCCATTGCTCTGGTACATGTTCACCACTCACTCTTCACCTGGGTGCCCCATGGTATGATGGGGCCCTCTGGGAGTTGAAGAGATTAGAGTGAAGGTTGGAGAGACACTGGCAGAAAACTCGCCTGGAGGAGGACAGGCTTAGGTTGTTAGATCATTATAAGGTCTACCAATCAGCAATTTCCCATAAGAAGGCAGAATTCCTATCCAGGAAAATTGCTGCAGTGAAAAACAGACCAGCTCAGCTCTTCCTGACTGTGGACAAACTGTGCAATCCAGCCTGTCTGCAGTCTGGTCAAGAATTGTCGCATGCAAAGTGCGAGGAGTTTGTGCAGTTTTTGCTGATGAGGTTGCCTCCATCAGGGATGAGATCAACCAGTGCCTCCCCATTGGACCTTGCATTGATCAACTAGGTAGTACAAATGCCCAGTGACCTGGTCTACCTTCAGCCAGCCGGCAGTCATGGATACAGTGAGGATCATCCAGACTTTGCGGCCAACTTGCTGTAGTTTGGACCTGGGCCCAACCCACCTTCTTGTAGGGTGTGTTGAGGTGATCGGCCCAGTCCTAGCTGGTATAGTAAGGGTTTCATTGGAGAGAGGATCTTCCCAGACCTCTTAAAGGAAGCAGTGGTTCAACCCTCCTGAAAAACCCTCCCTTGATCCAGATTGTCCCGCGAACTACAGGCCAGTCTCTAACTTGCCTTTACAAGTAAAGTTATTGAGAAAGTGGTTGCTCTGCAGCTGAAGGATCTTTTATCCAGCCACAATATGTATGATCCTCCAGTCAGGTTTCAGGAAAAGGCATAGCACCAAGACCGCCCTGGTCCGGTACTAAATGATCTCCTGATGGCTAGAAATCAGAGACCCCATTCCATTTAGGTTCCTCTTGATCTCTCAGTGGCATTTGACACTGTGGACCATGGGGTGCTGCTCGAGTGCCTGCGTTTTTCTGTGGACTAGGGGAGCAGTCCTCAATTGGTTTTGATCCTTCCTTGAGGGCAGATCTCAGAGTGGTGTTGTGGATTTATTCCTCAGCCCCTCACTATCTGCCCTGTGGGGTGCCGCAGGGTTTGGTGCTGTCCCTATGTTGTTTTCAGTGTACATGCTGCCTTTAGGGGACATTATAAGATGGTACAGCTTGAGTTTTCACTGCTATGCAGATGATTCTCAGCTGTGCATGTCCTTTGTGCCTGACCAAGAGTTGGATACTTCTCAGTGTTTAACAACTGCCTAACTGAGATACAAGACTGGATGAGTGCTAGCTGGCTGAGGTTAAACCCAGGAAAAACAGGTATTGGTTGTGGACACTAATCATAGGATGGCTGGGACATGGGTGGGACAACACTCCGGACTGTATCTTGGAAGAACCCACTAAATGCCTCGAGTCAGGTGCATAGCCTGGGTGTGATATTGTGAAGGCCTGACCTTGAGCAGCTCAAGTGTCGGCTGTAGTCAAAGCCTCCTTTACCATCTAGGAACATTGCAAGGGTGAAGCAACCAGTTCCGTATAATGATCTACCTACCTTGGTCCATGCCTTTATCTCCATCCATCTTGATTACTGCAATGCCCTTTACATAGGGCTACAGGGGTGGATATCCGCCAATTACAGCTGGTGCAGAACGCAACAGCCAGGTTGTTAACTGGAACCCTAGATTCAGTCATATAACACCTGTATGCGAGAACTGCACTGGCTGCCAGTACAGTGGCGTATCACCTACAAGGTCACGTTGCTGACCTATAAAGCTACATGACCAGGGACCCCAGTACCTGCAAGATCTGCTGTATCCCTACTGTCCTACCACTCACTGCAATCCTCAGTGAGGGATTGCTAGAATTCCCAGATTACGTTTAAAACATTTGGAGGAAGATCTTTGCCTCTATGGCTCTGACTCTGTTGAATTCTCTACCTCATCGGATACGAGATAGCCTGACCATTGAGGGTTTTTAAAACTGCCTTCAAAATGTACCCATTCCTAAAGGCCTTTGAGGAACCTGAGAGTGTTCTTAAAGAAGAACAATGTAGAAATATTTTATAGCTGTATTTTGTTATAGTATTTATTTTAATAATGTTTACATTTGTTTATATGTACCGTTAAAGGTGCTCAGAGCAATGGAAGGTGCATAATATAAATAAAGTTATGATGATGTCTACACTGCAGGTGTGTGATAAAGGGATTATGAAGGCACTCACAGAATGTTAGAAAGAGGCACAGAGGGTAATGTTAGTGTTGGGATCCAGCCTTACACATGTCATTGCATGGAAGCATGTACACAATAGAGCACAGAACAGAAACAGTGTTGTCAGTATTGTTGTTGCCTAACTGTCCCTGCCATGACACCTTGGGTAGAACAGTGCTTTGCTTCTGCATGTGCCTCCTGCCAGTGCAGTCTGTGCATTGTGCCATGTGTGTGGGATGTACATGCACATATGTGTGCTGGTTCCACCACACATTGTGCAGTCACGGCACAACAGTGTACAATGTTGTACCTGGATGTGCCACATGACTGCATTGGCACAGGCTGCAGACATCACAGTTGGGACACTAGTGTGTGTGGTGATGGATGTCCCGCACACTAAGCAGTACAGTACACAGCACAGACAAACATATATGTTATGGCGGCAGAGACAGTTGCATGTGGAACCGCATCTATCACTGCATCCATAGTGAACAGCGTTAGAGGCATGATCCACAACAGTTGGCATGTCTGCCCTGCTGTAAGGCATGCTCAGCACCACACGGCCTGTACCACCATCATGGCCCAACAGTACCCAACTATGCTCAGGCACTATGCACCAGCCATGGCCACCAGATCATGAGTACAGTGTAGCCACAATGGGTGTGCAGCAGTGGGCGGCTTTATCTCTGCTGTTGAACAGTGGCCAGAACCATCATGCCCAAGTGCTTCCGGTGACACCTGCGGGGCCATGTATGCCCGCCGGTGGGGTGGTGCCATGCAGGCCCATGGCCAGACCCGTTGATACGACGACCCATGGAAAGGATGTATGCGTAGCACACTGCTGCAGTGCCCCATGCTGTGTTGTACCATGCAATGTGACTGCAGCTGTGTAATGTGCAGCCATTTCACATAGGTCATAGGGCAGTTGTGGACACACACACACACACACACACACACACACACACACACAAACACTGCTGCTGTGCTGCATGTATGTGACCAGGTGCTAATGTCAGTCCACATGCACAACACACATGAATATACATGCAGACAGCACACAGTGACATGGTATATGTATGGCAACAATAACAGCTTTATTACAAAAACAGGCTTGACAAGGTCCCTCCACACCCCATAAACAAACAACTGCAGTAGCAACAACAACAACAACACATATACAAAAGATATATACAGGTCACCCCACCCCACAAACAAAAACCATGAAACAGGTACCCCCAGCAGACATAACAACAGTCAACAGGTAACCCCCTCCCAGAAACACAACAGTTACCCAGGTAACCACCACCCCACCGGCATGTACAACAACAATGTAAACATTAAAACACCCACCCCTAAAACACAACAATAAAACCAGTTAACCCCCAGCATATGAAACAACTATAAAACCTAAAATCCCCTCATATATAACAATGATGAAACAGGTAACCCACCCCCCAGCAGATAAAACAGCAATGATAAACGTCAACCCACCCCCATAAAACACAAGCAGCTAAACCCCCAATAATGTAAACATATATACAGCACATTATCCTCATGGACTGTCCCTGAGCAAGGACAGCAGGGTCCTGAGTGAACTATTGAGGTGGGCCACGTCCCCATGATGGCTTCAACTAGGTCACCAAGGACACAGTCAGGGTCATTGGCCCATGCTGGCTGGTCGTGGGCCTGCTGCCCCTCGTTCTGTCCAGTGGCCTGCTGGGCTGCTGCCTGGTTGTCAGCTGGATGTGACAACCCTGGCTAGCCTGGCTGTTGCTCAGCTACTGCACCCTGAACATCCCCACATGCGCCTCCACCTGTTCCAGCATGTTGCACTGGTCATCCTGCACCTTCTGCTCTTTATCTGCCACAAGCTCTGAGGCAGGGCTGCCACCTTCAAGGCTGTCCTCCTGGACATTGCTGGCATCCATGTCCCCACGGTGATGTCCTGGTCAGTGTCCTGGGCTTTGAGCACAGTACCCACCATGACATCCTGTTCTACCTCTGCCTGTTGCTGTACAACTGGTGCAACAACATTGCCCTCCTTCACTTACCCCTCCTCCACTGATTCTGGTGGCAGTGGGCGAGCCCTCCTGTGATGGCGCTGGGTATGGATGATATATGCTAAGGCATCCTGATGCTTTTGATCTGCCATTGCCGCAGTAGTACCCTGTGGCGTGGGGGCACATGGGGACTCAGAACTGCAGCAGGGAAATGATACATGTCAGTCTGCATTGGCGGCACTGCCCATTCAACAGTAAAGGTGTCATGCCTGGGGGTGCCCATGTTGGTCAGCAACCACCCACAGTTGTCACACATAACCTCAGTCCCCGGCTAGATATCCATTGACCCTTTTTGTCAGATGTGCGCCACTTACCTTGCTGGTGACGGCTGTTTGTATCTGCAGTACTCCTACCACGCTGCTCTGTTGCCACGTGTCTTACATATGTGCCTGGGGTGGCACTGCTCCGACCTGTGGAGACAGGAAAGATATAGTAAACTGTGAAGTGCCCACAGGCATGCTAGTGGCTGAACTGGTGTACGTGTGTGTGTGGCACAGTTGTGCCATACTCACCTTCCTCCAGGTTGCTGTTTGGACCTGATTTCAATGTCCCTCCTGGCAGCCATGTCCATTAGGTTTTGAAGTATGGCAGGGTCGCACCTGGACAAGTCCTGCCACTTGTGCATTAATTGCTTTAGTGTCCATCGCATGCCTGAGATGTCCTCAAGGAGTGCCCCAATGGATCTCCACACCCTGTCCCAGGCCCTGGAGAATGGTTCCTACAACCAGGTGGCAGAAGCGTAGTGCGCCATTGCTGCACAAAATTTATCATCTGTATAGTCTCTGCTACAGTGAAATTGGGTGCTCTCCCACTCAGTGTTGTCATTGCTGCACTTTGGGGTTGTTTCTTGGTCTCACAGGATGTTATGAACTGTTTACAGCTTACCTGTGCTATCTGTGGGGACTGTGGTGTCACTGAGTTGCTTCCACACATGTCCCCTGCACATGACAGGTGCAGTCTGCACATGCAGTGTTTCTCACGGCATGCCACATATGCAGCTATTTCTATCCACATGCATGTGTTTTATGCCACACGTGTTCTGGGGCAGAAACAAAACACATATGCGGTATCGTCAACTTATGCCGCATGTGTGGGTATATGTATGGCTGAAACCCAATGACGCTACAGTAGGCATAGGACACCCAGTACAACCAAGGACAGCTGGAAAGTGCTACCCCTAGGCCACAGAACAAGACGATGGCCACCCTGGTGGAAGATCCCCAAAGTTTAGTGTTGCAGAGACAGCTTAACCGATAAACTTAGTACAGCAGTGGCGCACTACACTACAGCAACCAGACTGCAGGCAACACACAACAACACAGCTGGACAGAGTGTTGAGGGCCAAAAGAGCCAGACTGGAGGAAATTTCTGGCATAAGGTCCAACTCCCACCAGCTGAGGCACAGGTGGCAGGATTTGACAAGGCGTGATTGAGACATCCTGCACCACATTATGGACATGGCTGCAAGGAGGGATGCAGTAATCAGGACTGGACAGCAACCAGTAGCAGGTGAGTATGGCACAACGGTGCCACACTGTTATGTACTAATGCAATTCACAGCATGGCCATGGCCACATCACACTGACCGATGTGTTACCTGTCTCCACAGGTTGACGTTGCCACCATAGGTGAAGGGTGGACACGTGGCAGAGGAGAGAAATGTGACATGACAAGCTGATGCACAGAGCCATCCACGGCAAGGTAAGAGGCACACACACCTACACCATGGGGCAATGTGTTTGCAGTTGAAAGAGAGTTGATGGTGGGCCACTGCTGGCCCCACAGTACATAACATGTGTGCCATTACCCTGTTGCAGGTGCATGCGCGAGTGCGAGGCCATGACACAGGGTGTTACTGCATGCAATGGAAGAGCAGAAACACAGAGACACAAGGGCATATGAAAAGTGAACATGGCGCCACCAGATTATGGTCCGACCACTATCCCTAGAGTCTGAGGAGGAGGAAGATGAGGAGGAAGAAGACACTGCGACCACACAGGGGACAACCACCCAACCATGGAGGCACAGCAGGCCATAGAGGACACAGGTCAGGACAGTGTTGTGGATGGGAAGGAAGTTACTGGGGTGGCTATGGACACTGGTTTGGACCGAAGATAGCCATCATGGTGGCAAAAATGGTGCTGTGCCTGTGGAGGCTTAGGAGCTGGAGGGGCCAGAGAAACAGGAGCCCATACAGGACATTGCAGAGGAGCCAGTGGTTGAACCACCACGACCAAGCAGGCAGTGCAGAAGCCATGGTGGGGATAGGGGCTGAGTCTCCACAGGTCCAAGCGGTGCCCCAACAAGTTATGGACCAGGTCCAAGCACAGCAGGACATAGAAGATGCCAAGGGTCTGCAGGACCCCAACCAAGATCCACAGCCACAGGACTGGGACGGAGTACTGGCCGACCTGCTTGAGGCCATCATAGGTGATGTGGTACACCTACACGGATCACTCAGGGCCCTGCTCTCTGCCCTGTGGGACGTTAGATAGGTCAGCAGTTCTGCTGCTGTGTTTGGGGGCACATGTTTCGTAATGTGTTTTCCCCATAGGACTATATCTACCTGTACATATGTTATGTTGTCCTTGATGTTGTTGTTGTTCTTGTTGCCGTTGTTGTTGTTGTTGTTGTTGCGGGGGCTGAACCTGTAAATATGTTGCTGTGCTGGTCTTCATGCTGTGTGGTGGTGGGGGTTTTACTGTAGTCCTTTTTGTGGTTGCTGTTTTGGGGATTTACTGTACATAGTTTTTGTTGGTCTGTGGGGATTCTACATATGTTGTAGTTGGGGTGGGGCATGTTCACTTTGTTCTGTGATCTGTATGCTGTTGAGGGGTTGGTGTGCTGTTGTATGTCTTGGGGGCAGGGGAACATTGTTGGTGTTGGTTTTGTCAATAAAGTTTGGTACTAATGACACTTAAAAGTGTCTCTGTGTTTTGCATGGCAATCCCTGTGAGTAGTGCATGTGAGGTGACATCGTGCACATGTGGTCACATGCATGCAGCACCACAGTGGTGTTGTATGTATGCTCACACATGAGCGGTCGCTGGCCATGCATCTTGTTGTTCCTGTGTTGTGTGTGGCATGTCACTGGATGGTGAGGCATGCACACACAACACTGCACCTGATGGTACACCACACATGGTGTCCCCCCATATATGCACACTGTTGGCCGTAACCACCCAATGATCCATGTGTGTCGACTGTACATGTCACAGCTGCAGACACAACGCATGTTACATGACACCATGGGTCACTGCAGTGTCAGCATGTCACTGTGGTGTGCTATGTACACATACCCCTTTACTGCATCAGCCATGACAATGGGCCGAATGTGGGCCTGTATGGCACCACCCACCTGAGGGTGTACAGAGCCTTGCAGGTGACACCGGTAGCACTTGGCCATGGTGGTCTGGACCCCCGTGAAACAGCAGAAATGTGCTGCCTGGCAGTGCACATCTGTCATGGCAACATTGTAACAAAAATCAGGTGGCCATGCTTGGTGCGTAGTGCCTGGTGGCTACAGCAACAGTTACAGCACTGCTGTCCATGGTGCTCTGCCCACAGGTCAAGTGCCATATGTTGGTACACCCACAATGGTTGTCACGGTGCATGCCCTGTGTATAGTCGACACTGTTGTGCCTTGCAGACACTGTGGGCATTGCAGCACTGACTCTACAGCATGCCAGACATGCTGACTCTCAGGCATCACGGCTATAACCCTGTTTACCATAGTTGCAGTGGTGGTTGCATTTGCCCCCTACCCAATCGCCCCTGCTGCATGGCATACTTGTGTCTGTGCTGGGTACTGCTTAGTGGGCTGCACACCCTGACACCATGCACAGCTGCCCTTACAGTGGTGTCTGCAGCGGTGCACATGCATTCATGTGCCACATCCATGCCCCACCATGTCCACTGTTGGGCTGTGACTGCGCAATGTGTGTTTGTTCGCCAACCCCACATGCACATGAACAGCAACCCGCACCCCTGGCAGACTGCAGAGTCTGCAATGGCTGCAGGAACATGCATGCACACAGCAGTGTTCTCCCATGAGGGAGCTCTCACACACCTACACATGGTATGGTCCGTATCACCCCATGCACACATACTCGCCTACATGTGATGCAGCCATGGTACGAGTTCCTGACATCAGGTTGCACTAACACCATTCATTTTCCCCAGAAACCTCACCGATGAATAGCATCACCCTGTGCACCCCCTAGTGCTGTCACCCCCTGGGTACTGGTCAGGGACATACATCTGGGACACATGCCACTATCCCACCTGCACCTGTGTGGACCTCGGACACATCCAAGTGTCTGCATATGTGCCACAGTGGCAATTACTCCATGCCACACTGAAACATGCCATTGAATGCCTATGCCTGTACAGACCACCCTCCCATGAAGGACCTCCCAACCCAATACAGGCCTACACTTGTTGCAGGGCACTGACATTGCTGGTCACATTACTAAAGCAGACACTAAATACAACAACACTGTATGGACTACTGATTTAGTCATCATGCATAGTATTGTTACAGCATGTTCCCCAGTGAACATTGTGAAGTCCCATGCTCCCATCACACATACACACACACACACACACACCTGTGAGTGCAACGTCATCTCCCCATCCCGCTGTGCAGTATCAGATGCATCAACGTCTCATACTGTGGCACTGTTGTCCATTGTTGTCTCATGTTCCTATGTATAGCTGTTGCTGCAAAGTCACCCACCCACCCACCCACATTGTTGCACACGCACCTTCGGTCTACTGCTGTTGTTTTTGTTGTGCAGACCTGCTCCGTGTGCACACCAGCACCCTGTGCTGTTGGAGCTCCTGTGTGCTGGGTTCTGTGCTTGCTGGTGTGTATCCCCTGCTGGGACACACTTTGGACACCCTCCTGTGTCCCTGTGTCTGTCCCCCTTGGCCACCTTCCCTTCTTCCTGCCCCTTTTACTCTGCTGTGGCACTGTGGCCACCAATTCCAGGACATCACTCCTGCCATGGTTACCTCCCTGTGGGCCCTGTATGTCTGTCTGTCCAGCCTGTCTGATCGTGGGCCACTGCTGGATTGCTATGCTGGGCCTGTTCAGGACTTGACACAGTGGTGGTGGTTCTGGGGCTGCAGGTGGAGGTTGGATGGGTGGTTGTCTGTGCTGCTGCAGATGTGCATGGTGGTGCCCTGGTAGGGGTCACAGTCTGCTTGTGGACTGCACCTTTTCCCATGGTGGCCATCATCGGTGTGTGTTGCATATGCTGTGTCAACCCTTCATGGTTGTGATTGGCCCTGCCACTGCAGGTGGTGTGGCACTCTGTGGTTGGTGGAGGGCGGCACAGGGATGTGGGGGTATAGTTGTGGCATTGTGGGTGGGGGCTCACCACTGATACATGAGTGGCTGCTGGTGCCGCACACGGAGGTCATCCACTATTGCCAGCAGGGCATTGGTCATGGCCTCATTGAGGGCTTGTTGCTGAGTCATCATGCGCCCATGACCATGGTGCAACTGTCCATAGCCCATGTGCCCTTGTACAGTGCCGAAGTTCATAGATTGCCTGCATCACATTGTCCAGTACTGCTGTTGTGTCCTGCTGCTGTTATGAATGGCAGTGGTGATGACTGTCAGGTGCCCATCCATGCTTTGATGTTGCTCCTGCAGGACCTGTTTGATGGCACCCAGCTCTTGTCTGAAGTCCCTCTGACCAGACAACACTGATCGGCAGTAATCGCCAGTATATGCTGGGGGACAACCAGTCCTGCAGCCCTTACTGCATCATCCAGCTGAGCCTCTAGGTCCATGACACTGATAGGGCTCTGTTCCCCTGCCACTGTCCCCGGACTGACTGGTGGCACAATCCTCTCATGCTGTGCTGCTCGACAGTCTGTTCCACCACCATCAGATGCTTGCTGTTGTCTGTACCCACATCACTCTCCTGCTGTGTGCTGTAGTGTAAACATCCTCTCCTCTTCCATGGCACCCTCCTCAGCCTCCATCCCAGGATTGCCTTCACTGTGTTCTGTTGCAACTTATTTCATTGGTGTCTTGGGTGTGGAGCTGCTTGTCATTGCCTGCACAGGTGTCTCAGATGTGGAGCTGCTTGTTGTCATGCTGCTAGCTTCGCCCCATCTCCACTTCTTCCTGCTGGGCTGCTGATGTCCACTCTGGCCAACACCGCTGGCTCTGCTGGCTCCTGGCACCACTGCAGACCCAGTGGGTTGAACGTGCTGTCAGTGTTTGCTCACACATCTCACTCTTGTACCTATACCCTGCTTCCCACTGTGGTCCCTGCCACATTCCAGTACCAGGAACTCTGCACATTACCACGTTTATCATGACTGCTGGTTGTGCATGATTCCCCCACCCCACTCCATGTTTAGCATCTGAGTGTGGCTCAGATATGCCTCTGGCCCCTCCCACACCTCAGCATAGGTACAGATGTGGCACATCAGTCACCACCCCCATGGCCATCATGTGCGTGTTACAGTATCTTGCCCATATCAGTACCTGCACACACAGCCTGCATCAGGGTGCTGCTCATCACTGCCCTTCCACCTCCCCATGACTAGCATGTGTATGTTACAGTGCCTTGCCCATGCCATTACACACATACATGGCCTGCACTAGGATGCTTGTCATGGGTTCCCAGATCCCACACCATGACAAACTACTGCAGGGACTTGTGTGGTGGGTGTGGTGTAGCTGTGGCATGTGCACACCTGGGTGGTAGTGCACATCCATACTCCTATACCTGACTTTCGGCTGGTATGACCCACCACAGCACAGATACACACCTACATGGAGAGCTTCCCACATATTCAGTCACTCTGTCCCAGAGGGCATTTACATCCAAGCATTGGTTGCACACATTCCTGTTGCATGCATTTCCTCACCATTCCACATACCTGTGCCACTCTGCTGTCTGAAGGTGTCCAGGTAAGTGTCCCCACTGATGTTGTGCTGGCTCAGTTGCATGGCTATCCTCTGCTCCAGGTTTGTCAGTGTACACTGCTTGCTTGGTCCTCCCCGGTGGCCTGGGCACAGCAGCAGTTGTGGGCCAACTTCTGCTTTATCACCCTCTTTAAATCATTGTATTTCTTCTGGAGGTCATGTACAGTCCTCCTCTGAGTGGCCACTGATTAACTTTCCTAGCCACACTGTTCCAAGCAGTCTTCCTTTTGTACCTTTTTGACTTCTCCCTCCATGGCTCAGCAACAGCCCTGGCTTCATTTCTATTTCAGAAACCAATATCTCCATCTCATTGTTGGAGGAATAGTCAAAAGTATGGCAGCTTAGATTCAATGCAAAGAAGTGCAAGTAATGCACCTGGGAAACAAAAACCCAGGGAAGAGTACACAATGGGGGTGAGATACTGACAACAACAAAAATGGAAAGGGACCTTGGGGTAGTCATATCAGAGGACCTAAAGGTAAGCAAGCAATGTGAGAAGGCAGTAAGGAGGGCTGTGGGGATACAGGAATGTATAGGAAGAGGCATCACCAGTAGAAAATAGGAAGCTGTTATCCTTTGTACAGATAGTGGTGAGACCCCATCTGGAGTACTGCATGCAGTTCTGGAGACACCATCTCCACAAGGACACAGACAGGATGGAGGCAGTTCAGAGGAGGACAACTAAAATGGTGCAGGGTCTGCACCAGAAGCCATACAAAGAGATACTAAAGGAGCTTAATATATATACCCTTGATGAAAGGAGGGAGAGGGGGCATGATAGAAACTTTCAAGTACCTCAAGGGAATCAACAAAGTCCCAGAGCATAGCATCTTTCAGAAAGAGAGATGTGCAAGAACAAGAGGGCACACATTGAAGGTAGAGGAGGGCGCTCAAGGGCAACGTGAGGAAGTATTTTTCCTGGAGAGGGTGGTGGATGCATGGAACGGCCTTCCTGAGGAGGTCATGGGGTTAAAAACAGTGGGGAAATTCAAGAATACATGGGACAGACATGAGGCAATTCTGGTAAGGGTAGGAAGAAGTAGGCTGTTGGTTAACTAGGATCTGCAGCTTATCCAATAGGTAGGAAATGGGCAGACTGGATGGGCCAAGCAGTCCTTATCTGTCATCAAAGTCTATCGGCCAGATTCTAGAAGAGTTACACCTGCGTGAACAGCAGTTGTACCAAGTAGAATATCGATGTATCAACTTACGCCAGCAGTTGCATCACGCCATTCTACAATGTGGCCTGTGACATGGCGCAGGCTCTTACGCCAAACAGCAGTTACGCCAGCAGTTGTGCCATAGATCCCCTGCGCCATGGCGCTAGGGGGTTTATGGCAGCAGTTGTGCCCATTCTAGAAGGCAGCCACAAAGTCCCCACCATCAGGATTCTACAAGAACCCCGGAGGAGAACTGAGTAACATAAGTTACACCTGCATTTAGCTGGTGTAACTACAGCCTCCTCCGAGGGTCCTGCAGACTCGGCCATGTGCCCTCCCATGCTCAGACCTCCTCTGTTTGTGCCCTAATGGGCATTGCAAATCCCGCCCCATCCGCCTGCTGGATACATGCCCACCATACCCCACACACAGTAACTGCCACTAGGGCTGCCCACCCCCTGCCCCCTGACTCCCTGTGTTAACCATGCCCCGCAGGGTGTCCCATACCCCAGCCCCTGAATCCTCGGTGTAACGTGCCCCACAGGCGGCGCTGTCATCCCCCACCTGTGCATGCTCTGACCCCCTAGTCCCCTGCCGCATATGCAAATATCCTGAGAAGCCCTGGTAGTCTAGTGACCCCCGATCACTGTAGAATATGTAAATAATTCCCCAATTCCCTGGTAGTCTAGTGGCCCCCCAATCACTGTAGAATATTAAAATAACACCCCGATTCCCTGGTAGTTCTACTGTGCCCCCGAGCATTGCAATAAAAGAAATTAACACCACCATGTCTCTGGTGTCTAGTGGACCCCCAGCTGTGGTAGCCCACTCAGCACCCTCCCTACCCGCCCCCAGCCAGCAACTGGCACAGCCCACCTCTCACCTCCACAGCCAGCGCCAACTGAGTGCTGTAGAGCACTCCTGCAAAGACGCTGGGCCAGAAATTAATATCTGTGCGGGCGACTAGCCGCATGGCGCAAGTCGCAGGACTTTGCTGCAGAGACTTGCCCTTCTAGAATAGGGCACAGGGTCAATGCTGCAGTTGCTGGTAGCGTAAGTTGCATTCGCGGCAACTTGTGCCACCCTTCTAGAATCAGGCCCTATGTTTCTATGTTTCATCGTGACTAAAGTTGCGTTTTCTCCTGGCCCTCCCGGTTGCTGCCCTGCTGGAATTGTGATCTGCGTCCCGGTTCTGCGAATATAGTTGTTTGGTATTATGTACGCTGCTCTTGATATATGCTTTTTATATTAAGCATGTCACCATTTACATGCTGGGTGCAAGTCCTGATTGTTCTAGAACTGGTGTATCTCACATGTCGCAACTGTGTTGGCGTAAGTTGCACATTTGTGTATTTTATGCCAGACATATCTTAGCTTTCTAGAATCAGGCCCTTCTTAATTGCATGAGTTTTAGAAGGTCCAAGAAGACCCATTTCCTTTTATGGACTGTTATTCTCATCTTTTGGAATGATTCTGTGATATACTGTACAGTATTTCATTAAACAAACAACTAAACTTGTCTAAGGCAGTATCAATATCTGATACTGTTTCTAAAAAAGGACCAGCCAGCCATTTTCAAATGTCCTTCTCATGACATCGATGTTTAAGGACTTAAGATTCCTGGAATGGGTAAATACAGGGGACTGTTAATCTTTTTGGCCATCCATTCACAAAATATGGGACAGTTGTAATTAAACAAATCAGGTAGTATACGGGTAGTGACCAACTTGGATTGATGGGTGACCACTGTCCATTCTAGTGTTGTTCCATGCAAGTCTTATAGTTATACCGGGTTACTTTAAGATCAGACGCTGCACTCAGAGCACTAAAAATATCTCTGGCTCATGATGCTAAGTCATGACCCCAGTTAACATTAAAATCACTGACCAGAATCCATTGATGATTTGATAGAATGTTTTTGATTTATTTATTAGCTTTTGTTTACCGGCTAAGTGCATCAGGCATGAAAACTTGACTATTTTCAGGCACGACCCGGAGAGTACAAGATACAGAGATTACAAACAGGCACAAGAAACATACAATTCATGCAGCCTTAACTTAGAAATGAGGTCAAACCCCATTTCACTCTGCCCGAGGGAATATATATGGAGCTAAATAGAAGATGTTGTTTTTTTAACCAAGTGTTGCTTCAACAGTAGTAAGGTCACAAACACTGTGGTCAGGAGGAAGAGATACCTCTTGGGCCTGGAAATTGGAGGATTGAGGCAACATAAATCAAAGTTCACCCCCACACACACACACACACACCCTTCCCAACCCTGTCCTGTCTCAATATAGAATAACCTTTAATGCTGTTTCACTGTTCCCATTTTTACCACTTAACCAAGTTTCTGAAAGTGCTAATATCAATATAATAAAAATGGATTCACTCCTAAGCTTGCTAAGCATTATGATATAACACTTAAAGGGACACTGTCAACCTGTTTTTCATTATATTATGTCTTGTTAAAACCTGAATTTTATGATTGCTTATCTCTCTAAAATTCATTGATGTTGCTGTTTGTTTTGTCTGTCTCCATGTTTAGTAGAAGTGAAATGCATGCTAATGTATATTTATAAACAACTTGTTTTGTTTACAATCCTGGTTCTGTTCTTACTGCATACTTCCTGAGCATTTGAAACACACCCAAATAGTGCAGTCACTCATAAGGCAGTAGGCTCTAAACCCACTGCATCAAGAGGGGCTAGCCTGTGTTGTGGGTGTTCCCAAGTCCAGGACAGATGCAGTTGGAGCTGATCAAGGAATGTAAACAAACCTGTGTGTGTGTGGTAACATCTGTATAATTGGCAGTCTGTTTTTCACTTTTTAAAGAACAAAAGAGTCAGAATCAAACTACCAGCTGCATCAGCAATCTTTACAGAATGTTGGCAATCATAAAATGTGTTTTTATGTTGGCTCGTGCTTGCGTGCCAGTCAACATATTGCATTAGTAACAGATTTGGGCGCGGTCACTGTCGGACAAATGCAGAGCGCATCAGTAGGTGCGTCCCTCATTCTCAATAAGTCTACATGTTGGCGCCACACCAGGAATACATAATGTGGCTAGCACATCTAAGGAAAGGTCCACTGCAATGCGAGCAAAGCTCATTATATGCCGCAGCACTTCCTGACGTGCTTTCCCTGGTGAAAAGTTACATTAAACATGGCGGCACACTGCCTGCCATAATGCCGACTTCGGGGTGCCCAATCCCCTGTTGGCATGCCCCTGACCAATGTATATGCTGACGGGGCCACTCCCCATCGGCATAATGCCTCCCCATTTGTTATGTGCTGAGGGGTGCCAATCCCCCTCGGCTCTTGCCCCCACTTTTGCTGTGTGCCAATGGGGTACTAATCTCTGTCGGCTACAGCATTCCCGACAAAACACTTTGGTGGCACACTGGGAGCCCACCCCAGTGTGCCAAATCTTCAAAAAGAAAAACCTTCCTGCAATTTTTTTGTTTTTAACCCTGTGAAAGAAGAAACGGTCCTCATGGTCTCCCTGCCCCCCTCCCACAACCCGTGCCACCCTCTGCGACCTACCTTCCCACATCCTCTCACTTCATACTTACCTCCAGAGTCCAGTGCGACGATCTTCGTGGACTGGGAACACATCTGCACTTTTCAAAGCCGATCATGAACTGAAGAAATGCCGTAAGCTGTATAATGGCATAAATAGGGTTTTTCAACTTTGGTGCATATCTCGGCCATTTTTGGAATTTTGCACCAGATTTTCAACATGGGGTTACTGGAACCCCTCCTCATTAATTCAGTCACTGTCATGCATGTATTCGTCCCAAAAGTTGATTTTCGTCACTGCGTGGAATCACCTTTTGGGACTGAGTAACAAAATACAGTGCCATTGTTCATGAGGGGGCTCTCAAAAAGCCTGTGTTGCAAATTTATGAAAAAAATCCCAAAAATGGTTGTTTTACAAGCGTAGTGCTGCACTGTTTCCACGACGCTTGTAACTTTGTGAATTTGTAATATTTTCACTCCAGATTTTCAAAATCAGCATTTTCCACACCTCCTTATGAACAGTACAGCTGTCATTTTACATATCCTGGCCAAAATGTGTTTTTGCCGTCCAACGCAGAATAGCACGGTCACTGTGTGAAATCAGTTTTGGGACAGTTTGAGAAAATGCCGTGACACTGTTCATGAGCAGAGGTCCTAAAATGCCTATGTTGAAAATTTGTGCCAAAAGTCCATAAATGACTGTGTTACAAGCATCGTTGCACTGTTTCCACGCACCCTTGTAACTTCACAAATTTGTAATATTTTCATGCCAGATTTTCAACACTGGCATTTTTCACACCCTTATCAACAGTACTGCTGTCATTTTTCTCAGCCTGCCCAAATGTGTTTCTGCACCTGTGGCGCACAATGGCTTGGTCGCTGTGGGAAATCAACTTTGGGACAGATTAACAAAATCACAGCACCACTGTTCATGAGGGAGGTCCCAAAATGCCTATGTTGAAAATGTGGCACAAAACTCCCAAAAATAATTGGGTTACGGACGTGTTGTGCAGTTTCTATGCATGCTCATGACTTCACCAATTTTTCATATTTTCACTCCAGATTTTCAACGCTGCCATTTTTTACGCCTTCTCATGAACAATACAGATGTCATTTTCCACATCCTGCCCAAAATGTGTTTTTGTCCCTGTGTTGCCAAATGGCATAGCCATGTGCAAAACCACCTTTCAGCTAACAAACTGTGCTGCTTTTCATGAGGTGGGTCACAAAAGCTTATGTTGAAAATTTGGAGTGAAAATACCAACAAACACCTAAAACGTTAGGGTTTCCAACTGTAACACCCCACCCTGGATAGACTGCCAGGCATCAGGGGTGTGACTTGGGATCACTGGCTGTAATGCTCACGCCATTCCACCCCACACCTACCCCACCCTGCAGCCAGTGACAGGCATCAGGTGTGCCTTGGAGTGTTTGGCCCCAATGCTCACTCCATTCTCCTATACTGCACCCATCTCAGCTGCAATTTCCCTTATGGAATGGGGTAAGTATAAGGCCCAAAGACCCCAGCACACCACGACACTTGTCAGTGTCTACACGGTATGGTGAGGCCCATTCTATACTGCACCCATCTCAGCATATGTCCTTTTGGAATGGGGTAAGTATAAGGCCCAAAGATCCCAAAGCACACCACGACCTTGTCAGTGTCTACAGGGTAGGGTGGAGGTAAATGGCACGAGCATTATAGCTGATGCCCCAAAGACACACCCCGGCGCCTGTCAGTCTCTGCAGGGTGGGATGGGGTTGCGCAGTTCCATACTTCACTGCCATTTCTATTATGCATCTCTAACTCTCAGACTACTAATGCCAATGCCAGCGAGACATTCGCATTGACAAATGCTTGTTAAACTAGGGACACTTTGAGACCTAAGGGATGACAGAGTCCCTTTAACCCTTTATTGAAAACTACAAAGTAAGAGTAAACTGCTTCAAAAGTAACCAGCCTTATTCCTAAACTTTCTAACCTGTCATTATAAATTACAAAAGGCTTGTAATATATTTTTCATTAGTATAATGGTCAATTCCATATGAAGACCGACCCATTTTAAACATCCTCCTTCAAAGTAAACTAAATTACCACTAAAACCCCCAAATTAACAATGGGAAACAATTAACACTACTTGAGAAAGCATTATAAACAGATAATTAATGGGTTCCATTTTTTCACATTGACAAAACTGTGTATTAAATACCGTAACACCTGAGTAGGTGTTATGGCATTCACGCGCTTGCTTCCAATCGAAAGTGCAGTGCGGCTCGAGACTTTCAAAAACACTCTGCCTCTCAAAAATACACTTAATCATAAACACTCACCTCATCAGCCACTGTAAAACTAGAGCACATTTTCTTCTTTCTGCTGACTACCTAGCTTTCTCCTAAACCTTTGACCTCTCCTCCCTCTGCAGATCACAAGACTCCACTGCCAGGCAACACGAAGCAACGGCTGTAGCAACGTAAAAAAACAGCCAGACAGAAGATTCAAATGGATGTTTTTTTCTTCTTCTTTCTTTTGCAGTTAAAGCTAATGAAATTGCAGTTCTAACACTTTCTAACAGCTAATTTAATATTTCTACCCTTACAAAGTACTCTGCCTACCAAATAAAGAAAATCTATGATGCAAGATACGCATCTGTCTATTTTATTCATCTTCAGATCTCTCAGTGAGAAGAAAAATGGAACCCCTTGAATTATATAAAACAAAATACCCTCATTGTTGTATGGCTATCATAAACCCAGTGCTAAGTGCCATCCAACAACTCGGTGTGTGTTAAATTCTCATAACACACTGCACCCCATACTTTATCCTATATTTAAAACAACTAAAATCAGGTGAAAACAGCCAGAGTTTCTGGCTCAGGCTCAGTTGATGAAGTTTACTCATGTAGATTCCTTGCATTTATTGCTCCACTCATTTCTGCTGCTCCATTTGCAGCCACTTACTGCAGTGGGGAGCTTTTGAGTTACTAGCCACACCTCTCACAGCTCTGCCACAGTAGTGATTGGCTACTCAGGAGAGGAGTACTGTAATGGAAGACAGGATTATGCAGGGAGAGTAGTCAATGAATGAAATTTGATCAATTACAGCACACAGTAGCAGGCAAACAACAGAACAGCCACAGTCACAGTAAGTGAAGAAAGCAGACATTAAACACAGATGAACTTTTGGGTTAATCTTGGTAGCTTCACAGGGACACTGTTTGCTGGTTGAAGGTCACTGGTTGAGCATCTTGTATCTTAAAGCAGGATAGATGTTACTTTTGTCCAAACACAGTGACACAGCAACCAGAGATGGAAGAGCCTGACACATGCACCTCACTCACGCCGACTTGTTGCATACGACTGTTGCTGCCATTCTTTTCAGTCACTCACTGGAATAGGGAGCTTTTAAAGTCACTAACCACGGTCCCCATGGCTGTGCCACAGCCGTGATTAAATTCCTCATGGGGTGGATGGGAGGCACATTTATGCAGGAGAGTCAGCAATGAATGAAACTTGATCAGTTACAGCATACAATAGGTAAACAATGGGGCACAGTAACAGCCACATAAGTGAAGAAAGCAGATGTTAACACAGATGAACTGCAGGGTTAATCTGAACACCTCCACAGGGGCACTGTTTGTTTGTAGAAGGTCATCCTATGAGCATCTTGTACACAAACATGCATGTGAACATAAGAATTTGCCAGCAGAAATAGGCCACCTGGTCTATCAAGTCTGCTTGAGTGTGCAGTTAGCACCTCACCTTGCAGCGGACCCAGCCCTCCCTTCCCAATTATCCCCCATCTCACCTTGTCCAATCCCCTTTGAAACTGCCCAGTCATGCAGGCTACCTCTTCCTCCAGTAGAGCATTCCATTCTGCCATGACCCTCTTAGGTGAAAAAGTGTCTCCTCATTTCTGTCCTAAATCTTCCCTCTCAATCTAAGGCCGTGCCTCTCATGTACCTCCCTCTCAGCCTGAGTATCCCTTCAGTGCCTGCCTTGTTTATCCCCTTTACATACTTAAAGGTCTCAATCATATCCCTAGACCCTCTCTCCTCCAAGGAGTACATGTTCAGCTCTCTCAGCCTCTCAGTATGGTCTGTCCTCCAATCCCTGTATCATCCTTGTTGCCCTGCATTGTACCTCTTCCAGTGATTTCACATACTTCTTCAGATGTAGGTGCCAATTGCACAGTACTCCAGGTGCAGCCTGACCAGTGCCCTGTAGATAGGCAGGATCACCTCCCTGCTCCTGAGGAGATCCCTCTCACGATACAACCCAGAATTCTGTTGGCTTTCACTGCCGCCCTCCTACACTGCTCTACATTGTTCATCTTCCCCATTACAACCACCCTAGAACCTTCTTCTCCTCGGTGGAATCTAGCTGCGCCTCCCAGCTGGTAACCCTCCTGTATTCTTTGCTCCAAAGTGCAGGACTTTGCACTTTTGCATTGAACCCCAACTGCCATGCTTCCGACCACTCCACCAGTTTGGTCAGGTCGTCCTGCAGCCCCTGCCAACCTGCTATATTGTCAACCACTGCCCCAATTTGATATCATCAGTGAATAGACTGATCTTATTCCTGATGCCATACGAGATGTCTGCTATGAATATGCCAAACAGCACTGGCCCCAGTACTGATCCCTGTGGCACCCCACTCATCACAGCCCTTGAAGATGAGAGTTCCCCCACCACTACCCTCCAGCTAGTTCTCAATCTATTTAACCATCTTAGTCCTCACCCCTACATACCACAACTTTCCTCTCAACCTCCCATGTGGCACTGAATCAAAGGTCTTACTGAAGTCCAAGTATTTAACATCCACCACATGACCCTTGTCCAATTCCCCGTGACCCAGTTGTAATACTCAATTACTGTATCTTGAAGCAGGACCAATGTCACCTTTGCCCAAACAGTGACACAACAAACAGATGTGAGAGTGAGAGCCTGCAACACTCACATCACTCATGTAGACTCATTGCACACACTGTTGCTGCATTCCATTGCTGCTGCTATGTTCACGATCTACACTGAACTGCTCCCATCATCTATTGAGTAATTGCTAGCCTCAATTCATATGTGTGCATACTCCTTGTTGTTTCATTGCTCCTGTTGAGTGTGACATCACTCTGTCTCTGTGTAGCCAGCCACCCTGCTTTTTCTTCTTTTCATTGGCATTGCACATTTTAGAAACCTAGAAACATAGAATTTGTTGACAGATAAGGACCACGAGGCCCATCCAGTCTGCCCAAAAGCCCTGCACTAGTATATGGCCTATGATCCAATCTGGTAAATGGCTTTTCACCCCTCTTTCCCACCTCTAAGGTACCCTTATGCATGTTCATGCATGTTTAAAACCTCCATTGTGCTCGCCCCCACCACCTCCTGTGGCAGTCTATTCCATGTGTCCACCACCCCCTCTCTGTGAAGAAAAACTTCCTCACATTTCCCTCAGCCTGTCACCTTCCATTTCATATAATTTCTCTCGTTCTTGTATATCTCTTATATTGAAAGATGTCTCCCCTTCATGCTGTTAATGCCCTTAAGGTACTTTAATGTTTCTATTATGTCCCCACGATCCCTCCTCTCCTCAAGAGTATGTACTGAGGTCCTTTAGTCTGTCCTCATAAGTTTTCTGGTGCAAGCCCTGTACCATCTTTGTTGCCTGTCTCTGGCCCTCCTCTACCATGTCATTGTCCTACAAAGGTGCCCCGCCGAGAATTGCACACAGTACTCAAGGTGAGGCCTCACTAGCATATTGTACAATGGAGTCACCATCTCCTCCTTCTACTAGTGATACTTCTTCTTATGCCCCCAGCATGCCACTGGCCCTACCTGAAGCCTCTGTACTCTGCTTAGACACCTTTAGGTCATCAGAAATTATAACCTCCAGGTACCTTTCTTTCTTGCTGATAGTCAGCAACACTCCCCATCCTGTAGCTCTCCAGGGTTCCCTTTTCCCTGGTGCATTTTTTGCACTTCATTGAATTGAACTTTAGTTATCACACTTCAGACTATTTTTCAAACTTCTCCAGGTCCTTCCTCATTCTCTCAACCCCGTCTGGAGTATCCACCCTGTTGCAGAGCTTGGTGTCATCCGCAAACTGGCAGACCTTTCTCTCCAGTCCTACTGCAATGTCACTAAAGAAGACATTAAACAGGACTGGTCCAAGGACTGATCCCTGAGGTACCCGCTGGTCATCCCCTCTCTCCTGATTGGTTCCCATTTACCACCACCTCTGCTTCCTGTCTATTAGCCAGTTCCTAACCCAGTTTGCCACTTTGTGCCCCATACACAGACTACTCATTTTGTTGACCAGCATTTTATGTGGGATGGTGTTGAAGGCTTTGCTGACATTGAGGTAGGCGAATGTTTACCGCACCCCCTTCAGATTTACTTCCTTTGTCACCCAATAAAAAATCTATCAGATTCATCTGACACGACCTTCCTGCTGTGAATCCATGTTGCCTCAGATGTTACCTCAGATTCTGGGCATTGCTTATTCTTTCTTTAAGCAATGCCTCCATGATCTTACCCACTACTGAGGTGAGGCTGACCCGCCCATAGTTCCTGCTGCCTCCCTACTACCACTTCTGTGTAGACAGAGCACATGTGCCTCTTCCAGTCCTCTGAAACCACTCCTGTGTTGAGTGACTCTGTGTACAGTGCTGCCAGAGGTGCCACTAGCTTTCTTCGCAGCTCTTAATATCCTCAGGAGTATGCCATCTGGCTCCATTGTTTTGTCCACCTTCAGTTTTGTGAGCTCCTCCAGGACTCTCTCCACTGTGAATGGACTTATGTTTACCTCTCCACCCCCTTCATGTCTGTTACCTAGCTGTGGTCCCTGACCCTCCCCTCTTTAGTGAATACTAAACAGAATTATTTGTTCAGTATTTCTGCTTTTCCATGTCTCCCTCTTTACACTCCCCTGTATCCCCTTTGAGTCATACAACTTCTCTGTCTTCTCTTCTTTGCTAATGTACCTATAGAATGCCTTGACCCTTTCTTCACTGTCTCGCCATCTTTCCTTAGTTTGTGCCTTTGCTCTCCTAATAGCTTTCCTGCTTCCTTAGATTTCTTAGGTACATCTCCTGTCCTCCCTCTTTGGATCTCCTTGTATTTCCTGAAATCTGCCCTTTTGGCCCTTACCTTGTCTGCCACCTCTCTCAAGAACAGTGGTTTCCTTCTTCTCTTGTCCTTATATACCAACTTGATGCACTCGCTCCTCACCTCCTCTATGGCTCCCTTTAGTTGTTCATACTACTCCTCAACTACCCCTCCTGTCTCCCTTCTCACCAATGCCTCTTTGCTACAACTTCCCATTTTAGCAAAATCCACCTCCTAAAATCTAAAACCTTTGTCTTTGTGTGACTACACTGTCTCGGTGCACATGCTAAACCACACTATGTGATGGTCGCTGGACCCCAGTTGACCTTCCACCTGGAAGTCTGTGATTCTGTTCCCATTAGTCAGTACTAGGTTCAGAATTGCCCTTCTCTAGTGGGATCAGTAACTGGCTGTCTTAGGCCTGCCCACTGTAGGAATCCAGAATGTCTCAGCTCCTAGTTGAAGCAGCTGCTGGGATGGTCCAGTCCACGTCTGGGATATTGAAATCACCCAACAGTAATACTCGCCTTTGCTGCCATCGTGTGAATTTGATCCCTGAGATCCCTATCCAACTCCTCCTCTGTGCTGGAGGCCTGTAGATCACCCTGCTCAGACTGCTGTGCCATTGTCTGGCTCAAGGGTGACCCATAGTGCTTCAGCCACCCCGTCTGCCCAGTATCTCCGTTGCCTTTATACCCTCCCTGACGTACATGGCCACCTATCCCCTTTTCTACCCCCCAACCCTCCTGTACAGAGCACACCCCAGTACATTAACATACCAGTTATGATTTGTGGTGTACCAGGTTTCTGTTACTGCTGCTATGTCCAGGTCTGCCTCTACTAACAATGCCTCCAGGTCTGGGATTTTATTCCTCAGGCTGTGAGCATTTGAAACCATGACCTTCCATGTTTTGCTGTCAATCTGCCCTTTACTCATGCCTTTGCTCTGCTCCTTTCTTCCCTCCCCTATTTTATCTTTTTGTGCTGCCTTCCTACCTCTGCCTTTCCTCTTTGTCTGATTTAGGTAATACTGTCCACATTTTGCCTTCCTGCTCCTCAGTTCTGGCTTCTCTTTCTTATGGGGTGGGCCGCTAGAGTCTCCCTGTTCCCATTGCTCCTCCATCCCTTGGCTAGTTTAAATGCTCAGCATAGAAGCAATTAGACTGTTCATTTAGAATTGGCCCAGTGGCACTGAGGGTTTGGCTGGATGCCACACCACTGCGCCACACCGTGACCCGTGTTCAAGGAACAAGCACGGGTCTTTGGGGAATCCAACAGGGATGGGAAAGATTAGATCAGGGACTACTTTCCTTTCCCAGGAGGAGGGTTCACACAAGCCACTGCTCTAGCAGCCTCTAGAAAGCAGCTGTGGCTTTCACAGCAAGCAACTGCAGTATAGAGGAAGAGCTGTGGACGACCAACAGTGTGTGCAGGTGTGTGCACACATCATGCAGGATGTCATTGTACATCTGAGCTCTGGGGAAACTACTACTGAAAATCCTTGGCTCTGGTAGGCGAGGTGAGACCCGGGGACCACCATCATGCCCCAATGCCGAGTGCGGCGGCTGCCTCCTGGTGCTCCTCCCCAGACTACCTGATCAGATTTTCGGAAGGTCATCCAGGAGAAGGACAGTCCCGCTCTGGGGGCTTAAATCCAGGGGACCAGGTACCAGGTGAGTGGTAGAGGAGCTAGGGGAGCCGATGGCAGGACTGAGTCTCACGCAGTAGGGACAGAGGTGCAGTCAGTGCCTACACTGGACAGAGTCTGGGGTCAAGGAGCAAAAAGAATTGAAAAAACTGTTCATTTAGGACTGCTTTCCCTTCCTGGACAAATGCAGCCCATCACTCAAGTACAGGGTCACATCTTTCCATGTGGGTCCCCAATGAAGCCATACCCTTTCTAGCTGCACCAGTCCTTCAACCATGTGTTAAAGGTTCAAATACAGATATTCTCATCCCTCCCCTGCTGTGGACCAGCAGCACCTCCAAAAATGTCACAGAGCTTACTACCTTCCCAGCTGACCTCCCAGCTCTTTTAAGTCCTCCTGCATCTGTTCATGCTTGTCCTATCCTTGGGTAGGTTATTCATTCCAGGTGGACAATGACCTCCATCCTCCCTCCTTGCCACTGCCTTAGCTATCTTCTGACCTGCTCCCTCCTCCTCAAGCTGTGCCTCCTGGGAGGCACGTAACCTCCCTTCCTCCTGCTGTCCTTGCCCCAGTCCATTCCCTGGACAATTGAGTCCCCATCAGGAGTAACTTCTTCTTCCCTGGGGTCTTTTTTTTGTTAGTACTTTTTACCTGTGGCTCTGGTCTGCCTCCTTCATGTCGCCGCATCCGCCCATCTCCGGCCACCATCCAGCTCTGCTCTGGCCCCATTGAAGCCCCCACCACCATCTACCCCGTGGCTTACCCCCTGCTGTGGGTGGCAGGAGTCCTCTTCCCCACTGACTCAGGATCCAGCATCTGGTTTGTGGTGCCCCAAGGCCAGCCAGCTCCTCAGCGCCATCAAGCCACTGCGACCGAGCACCATATTTTCCATTTTCTTGACGTGGGCTGGGGCGTGCAGCACACCAGTGGATGAGGCGTGCCGCAGCGTCCACAGCGCTCCTTCCTGGCATCATGCCCCAAGCCTCGCCCCTGCCATACAGTGCACAAGACCACCCTGGCCTCTGCCAGAGGTCACTGGAGCACCGATGACTGGTAGTCCCCTCCCCGGCGAGGAAGAGCAGTCTCGGATGCTCAATCCTCTCCGCACCTGCCAACCCCTGGTGACCTGAGTCCATTCCAAAACTTGGGTCGCCAGCATGGAGCGAGGTGTGGCATCCAGTGCCTCAACCCTCAGTGCCACTGGGCCAGCCTCCCCTGGGGTCTTATTCCTCCCCACTGGGTCTCCCTTCTGGATGACCCTCACATCCCTCTGGTCACAGCCTCAGGTTCCCTTACAGGACTCTTCTGCTCTTCTAAGACAGTGCAGGGGTTCTTAAGCTTGACTGGATAGGTGATGTGTCTCTGCCCTCCTCCTGTACCTCCCTGAGCCCATCATAGTCCATCCTGCCATCTGCCTGGGCAGCCATTGTGAATAGCTGGTGATGCAGTGGCCTCTGGGTGGGATGAAGGTCACCAGTAATTCTGCCAGCTTGGCCCGAGACTGGCCACCTCCATCCTCAGTCCAGAGGTGCCTGCATATGGGACAGCACCGCAGTACCCAGAACATCCTCCTGAAGACTACTGCTGTGCACCCAGTGGACTGCACCATTCCCTGCATCATCTCTTTTTAATCTGTCTGTATTCCCTCCTTTAATTCTATCTAAACCCTCCTGCTGCTATTGTTTAGAGATGTTGCAAAATTAAATTTCACCTGGTGAAATTGCCGCAAAATCAAGCAATTTTGCCTTGTGAAATATTTTGAGAAATTCTGCCATTCCATGAAATATTTTGCTGGGTGTGAAGTTGTGAAATTTCACCAGTGGAACAAATTTCACCCAAAATGCACAATTTCACCCAAAACGGCAAAACGCTCATCCGAATTTCACCATTCCATGGGCAAAATTTCACATTTCACAGCCAAGTTTTGCATTCCATGGGCAAATTTCAAATTAAATACCCACAAAGTATTTCATGAAATGCGCGGATTTTGCAAAATATTTTATGTAATGAAATTTCCTAATCTCACACATCTCTACTATTGTTGGCCACTCAGTTTGATTTGCTTAAGCTTTTGTTGTTTTGTCTTTCCTCATTTGCTTTCTCTTCCCTTCTCCTCACCTTCTTTGGACTAGTACTTCCTGGAAGGAGGCAGAAAGAGGTACCTACATCAGACCCATGCCATCTAATAGGAGGACGAGCCCTGGGGTGGGTTGGTGGGATTACCCTGGACTGAGAAAACAATCAGCTCAATTAATCCCCAGTCCCTCGAGCTTCCTTCAGCTCCTTCTCTTATCAGATACCTATTTCACAAAGTTTAGTATCAGTTCTAGTCACAAATGACTGCAAATATTCTCCCAGTTAGATTACCTCCTGGCAAATAGAATTTTCACTAAGTAAAGAACAACCCAAAACACCCAAAATACTTACTTCTACCTACTTTCTGGGCCCTAAATTATGAAGTGAATTCAATGTACTCAATTAAAGCACCTCCTTGCTTTGAGGTAGCTGGTAGATGTTCTCCCTCTCAGCTCCTGAATTTTTAATTAGCCATGGAAAGAATGAATACAATTTTAATTACCTTTAGTTTACGCACTTTAATCTGTTGGGTGCCTGTAGAGTTGTTTCTTTTGTGGCAACATTCTACCTTTAAACTGCTGGGCCATTGTTCTTCTTTCCAGTAGCTTTTGTCCAGGTTCTTCTCACAGGTGTCCAGTTTAATATGCCCAGAGTTCTCCCATATAACAATGTCTTGTCCGTTACAGTAAGCAAGAATCTGTACAGTAAGTCACTGTAAAGCTCAGATTAGATATGATGAAGGTGTAAATCATGCATGGCCAAGGTTGGAGGCAAAGCGACATTGATATATTTCAACCTAAGTTATGTGATATTGGTATTGGTCCCCTATCCACACTCCAACCATCCTATTCAGAAGCACTGTACTGTATCTCAGTGGAAAAAGTGGTCTGCAAACAGATTTGCACTGTACAGTATGTTTATTCCAACTGGTGATACACCACCTTTCTGGACAATCCCACATATTTTGCTCGGTTTCCTTTACTGTTTCTGTTAGGCTTTCTTGGATGCCCTGAAATCTGATCCAATAGCCACATATCAAATTTCGAATTAGTCCTAGTTCAAAATCTGATATTGGGCTATGAAAAAGATCCCCTTAACCCCTCCTCCTGACAAATACACCACACACTCCACCCTGCAATTGATTACCCCATCACAAACCATCCTCTAAACCCCAACCTCACTCATTCCCCAAGCCCAGAAGAGCACATACTGTAGTATTCTATAATAAATGTGCCAACCCTATAGAAATAAAATAAAAAAACCCACTGCACTATGTCAGGACACGTCCCAGCTCCCTGGCTTAACCACAATCATTCAGTTCAATAGAGCACCCTTTCACCAAACACACTTGCCATTCCAATTTCCTCATCCCCCATAGCACCCAAATAACTGCCAATAGCAGAGTCTGGTGGTGACCAGTGCTAAGTACAGTACCTTCTGTCACAAACTCGCTCAGCGGTCAACCCTCTATTCCCAAAGTGCCAACCTCTGAGCGTATGATTTGTGTACAGCAACAGACAAGGTAACCCTCTTGTCTGTTTTGTGGGTTCAAGTCACCTTAGTCTGAAGCTCTGGAAGGATTCAAACTGACAACCTCTTGCTAGTGTACCCAATTGTCAGGCTCAGATAATTCTGTCTTCAGGGGGCAGATATCTTTGCCTATGGGCACCTAACCAGGGCTTTAAAATGAACCCTTAGAACTCTATGCTAGACTTTAGAGAACTCTATCCATTTCCCAGTTTGGTATATAATAAGCTCATACACAGTGTTACTATAACCTTTAAAAGCTCCACTTAAAATAAAAAGAAATGTCAAGGCACTCCAAGCAGTTTCATTTGTACAAAAATATCTTTACTTTAAAATATCAAAACAGAACAATAATTACAGAACAAATATATATCCCAACACATACAGCCTTAAAACAAACAGGTAAAAAGTACAGTTCCTACAATTTATAACTTCAGACTAATCTTGTCTAATGCTTACTTTCATTGCTTTGAGGGTCTCTCTTCTCTCAGTCAGAATATTGTCTTGTGTGTCTCTGTCAGGTTCTCTCAGCAATTAAACACACTTCTGAGCTGGCCTTCTCATGAGGTCACTAACTCTGCCTGGGTGTATCAAAAGCTATATTTTTACCACACAGGATGTCCAAATAAAATATTTAAAAACATAATAGATGAGCTCACTGACTTTCCTCTCCACAGGTTAACTGGTCAGAACTGGTTTGTGCTCTGCTATACATACATCTTAAAAGTTTCTTTGATCTAAGTCACTGTATTCAAAGCAAAAGTGTATTTCCTTCTTTAAACCCATCTGGACCTTATAATCTACACCTCAGGTCTCTCTGATGTAATTCAAGGGTTCCCGGAAATGTATATTGGAACTTCCAAATTTGTCTGGGTCCTCCCTGGCTCAGACATCAAACCTCTTCATTGTCCATTCTGCTCTCCAACACCCTTCCCACAAGTCCTTCCTGGCAACTCTGCAAGTCAAAGGATCTCCTGAGGGCATTATGAATGGCTAATCTTATTTCCTGGGATGAAAGCAAATTGACAAGGTAATTGCACCCCAGATCTCTGCAGTTTAAAATACCTCCTGTCCTTTGAACTTATCCCTGGGGGTTGTGATGTGTCAGTTCCAGTAAAACAGAAGTTTTCCTCCAACTGACCTTCCCATCACATATTTTATGTGTAAAAAAATTAATACAGCACTCGAGCACTCAGAGCTGGCTGTCTATGTCACACCTTTGTTCATCTTTGATCTAGAAGGTATGAATGATTGATGATGTACTCCTTTGGCTGACAAGAAAAAGAAAACCATCCCAAGTTGCAGAGAGATGTCCTCTCCATTCAGTAAGTATTGGATAAATACATTTTATTTACCTGACACTTGCTAAATGGAGATGATGTCTTTGTAACGTGGGATTGCTTTCTTTTTATAGGTTGATAAAGATGTGTTTAGGTGCTTAGGATGGATGTGGGTAGGGTCAGGTGGGAGAGGTGGGTGGAGTTGGGTTTGGATGTGAGGGAGAGGAAAGTGTTACTCTATAGAAACCAGCTGATTGATTTTACTGAGCAGTGGCAAACTTCTCAGGGAAGGTGGATGAAATTTACACAGCAGTGGGTGGTTTGGGGTGGGTCTGATTTACAAGGCTCTGACTGATGCGACAGGGGTGGGTACTGGCAAACTGAATGGGCGGGGCAGGATCTCTTTTAAAAAGTAGTTTTAATCCACTATTAAAACACTTTCTGTAGTTCTATGTGGGCAAGTGTCACTTCACTCAGCCAAAAACTACATGAAGTTACACTTCACTAAACTTCCCCAGTTAAGCGTCACTTTGTGTAGTTTTGCCAGGTGAAGTTTGATACTTTGCCTGATGAAGAACTCTGTAAAGTGCCTCATGAAGTCAAGAAACTTTGTACCCTCTAAAATAGGGTACAGATAGTATGTGACTTTTAAGGAAGATGGACGTGCAAAAGATGCTGCTAAATACTGCTACAAATACAAAATGATCTATGATGAACATGCCTGAACATGCCCCAGTTTCAAATAATGTGCAGCAGCATCTTGGGTGGTAGAAAAGCTATCTGCAGGGGCTGGGGAGGGCTAGGTAAGAGAAGAGTGAGAGAAAAGATGGGAAGGGGAAAAGCAGGAAAAAAAACAGGAGGGACAGAAAGGGGGCTAGTTGCTGGAGCACATGTGGGTAGTGAAATGATAGAAAAGTGTTTTAAAAGTTCCTGAGAGACAGAGAGAAGGAACAGAGAGCTGGGTAAGGCTGTTCCAGAGGAAGAGTTAGAGACGTGGGCCATTGTCAAATTCTTTGACTGAGTTAAGCACATGAATTCAGTTCAGCTTTTAGAATTAAGGTAAAGTACTTAGACCCACAATGCATTAATTAGCATAAGGTAGAGCAGACTACAAACAGGGAGGTGATAAACACATTGAGGTCAGCACTGGATATTTATTATTGTAGATACAGTATCTTACAGCAGTGGGTGTTGGCATGCATTTGCTGTGGATTGCTACAGTATGTTTGTGGTATTGTAAGTATGTAACAAACTGAGATCATTGTGGTCGAGTGGTGAGCTACAGTAATAGTTAATATTTATTGCTGACCTCAAGGCTTCTACAATGCTGTAATCCCTGCATTATCTCCATGACAATTATTATATTCTTCCTGGTCCCATTGATTTTCAAACTATGTGATAATACCCCGAACCAGAATGAGTCAAGACACATACAAAGACCTTTGATATAAGATCTGTGGGTGGTTGAGTGGATAGGATGAGGCCAGAATTATGAAAGTGGACCTGGGTAGATTAGATAAGTGTTCAAAAGTATGGTAGTCAAAATTTATCACAGTGAAGTGCACCATGATGCACATATCGTATGGGTAACAAAATCTGAAAACTGAATGCAAACTAAGGGAGGTAGCAGTGATAAGAACAACAGAGGAGAGAGACTTGGTAATAATTTTTGATAATCAAAACCAAACCGGGGGCTCTGCTATGTAAATAACAAGCCATCAAGCCTTCTCACAGTTCATTCATTTATTGAACACTTGTATTGAATCAGGCTATTTCTTTCTCAATGTTTTCCTATAATACAAACAGGCTTCTGGAGTAGCCTACAAAATTAGAAAACATTTTGTTACATAAGTTATTATGACAGCTGTATTGTCTTTGCTTCAGAATGTATCAAGCAAATGTCAATTAAAAAAAGTTGCTGTACTACTCCCCATTACAAGGTCTTTGAAATAAATTACATGCAATTTTATCTTCTTATATTGTATGATGAATATTTGTCTAGAAAATGAATGCAAATATAATCTATATACAAAGGACAGATATTTAGCTTTGTGCACCAGACCCTTCACGCTCACTCTAAAAATCACCACTGGAGTGTGAATCAAACTTTAATCCTTTACAATTTATAGTAAAATGAATTATAACATACTTAATGGCCAATGAGTTTGTTTTCATGTATATAGGGCTGTCTGTCTTGTTATGCTAAACGCAACTGCAAAAGATACTCCAAATGAATATGAACAAAAATGTACTTAGAAAAGCCTAAAACATTTACTGCTTGTTCTATGTAACTTGTAAATACTTCCTTTCAGAAGATGATACTAGCCCTCCCGCCAGGGATTCAAGGCTCATATTGTCCTGATAAAGCCCCAAAGTTGACTTCTAGAAATGTTTTACCACATTACTTTGGTTAGAAAATAAATTGATTTAAAGTTAAAAGCCACCCACTTTAGTAATATAAAATTTAAGTTTGAGGTTTATGAGTAACATGGTGAAACCTTCCTAGAAGCAAGTGATGGGGCTTTATAATGAAAATGTTATCTTTGGATCGCCAGCAGGAGGTGATAGTATCAACTTTTAAAAGTAAGTGTTTGCTGCTTTCATAGAACAAGCCAGTAAATACTTTAGGTTTTCTAAGACAATCTTTATTCATATTCATTTGGGATATCTTTTCACAGTTACCTTTAGAGTGACAAGACAGGCGGCCCATAGATACACAAAAACAAACTATTTGGCCATTAGGTATGTTAAAATGAATTTTATTACAAATTTTGAAGGATCCAAGTTTGGATTCACACTCCAGTGGTGATTTTAGAGTGAGCAATGAAGGGTCTGGTGCAATATAGCTAAATGTGTCCTTTGTATGTAGATTAAATTTGCATTCACTTTCTAGGCAATTATTCATCATACAACATAAGAAGATAACAATTGCATGTAATTTATTTCAAAGACCTTGTAACAGGGAATAGTTCAGCAGCTTATTTTTAACTGACATTTACTTGATACATTCTTAAACAAAGACAATAAAGCTGTCTTAATAAATTATGTAACAAAATGTTTTCTAGTTTTGTAGGCTATCTCCTAGAAGAAGCCTATATTATAGGCAAAACATTAAGGAAGAAATAACCTGATTCAGTACAAACTTACAATAAATGAATGAACTGTGAGAAGGCTTGATGGATTTTTTTTTACATAGCAGCCCCCCTGCTTTTTTGTTTTTGATTTTGGATTATTTGCACAACATGGGATAGAAGCATCATTCATAGAAGAATCTGTTCATTGCCTGTGGTATTCCTCTGTGGAACAGAGAACCTTCTTCACTTCAACAATTTTGTATAGACTAAATGTGCCATCCCAATATTGTAGGGCAGTGAGAAGGGTGAATAAAATGTTGGGGTGCATCGGGTGGATCAGCGCGGGAAGAAGGTGCTTCTACTACTGTATAGAACATTGCTTCACCCTCACCTGGAATACTGTGCATAGTTTTAGAGAACATGGGCTTGGTTTCATTTGGGCCTTAGAGCAACATAGGGTCTGCCCAATGCCCAGTTGCACCAAGCTCAGTGTAACACTACCCTGTGTCTGATTTTTGTACAGTCCTGGAGCAGGGCCGAAATCCATGTGGATGGCACAAAATGTCTGCTGCACCCAACACAGGCTTCACCAAGCAGGTTTGGCAGAAGCTGTGACTATGCGGCAGCCAGTGAGTGAACACTTCCCAGATAGAATGGTGCAGCTGCCAGATGGCTGACTGTGCCCATGGGTGAAATGCAGAACTAGGAACAGTAGCAGAGAAAGGTCAAGGGGTATAGAACCACTGTAGTAGAGACAAAAGAAGCTTCCCTCCTGAAATGTCCAACATAACAGATGTCCAGCCCCCAAGATGTACTGAATGTCACAAAAGCCCCAGGTAAGCTAGGTAAGAGTACAGGATGAGTATGCACAGTCGTGACTACATGCCAGGTGCAACAGTCCAACATAGGAATGACCACCATTGCTAGAATCCACAGGACCTGGACAGCACACTGTACCTGCATGCCCATAGGCACTGGAAGGAGGCAGCTGTTCACTGCACATGACTGGGACCAGTGTACACCAGGCATCACACAGACACATTCAAACAGTATTGCACTAGGTAGAAGGCCATATGAATGCAGGAGGATGCATCCCCACCTATAAGGACATGTAACCTCCCAACAGAGGACCTCTAAGCACCCCTCCACAGTCTTTCCCTGAGCTCCACCCTTACTGATATTGCTGGTACATCACACAACAGGCACGGACTGTGAGTTCCCTTAAGGGCAACCATTTGGAGAGAGCCAATAGTCATTTATGGTAGTACCTGCCTTCCTTTTGTCTTGGGCACAGGATTCCAGTACCCTCTGCAATCAGATGTGCCATTGCTTCTGTCAGTTACTGGGTATACATGCACCATGGTGCAGTTGGTGTGGAACAATGCACATGGCCGAGGACAGCTGCAGCACTACAGATGGACAGCGGCACCATAATGTATCCGTCAGATGTGCACAGTTGACATCTGCTTCCGCACATCTGGGGGATGGTGTACATACTGAGGCATATGTCCCCATGTGGGATGGGTCCAGAGCCATTGGGTGCATGACACCCTGCACCCCTGTCCCTAGTGGTGGTGTACATGGGCAGCACACAGGCTGTGTGGACACTGGCATATGTGGTGGGTGTGCCATCCATGGTGCCAGAACCCTGATATGCACTGCACCCCACACTGCCACTGGGTCTCTAAGCCATCTGTTGGCCATGGCTGGTGATATTGAAGAGGCTGTAGACCAATTTTGGTTGGTCTAACCAGGGCTGCCACTTGCGGCCACTGCCGAGCATTGAAAAATCCACTGCTGGCAATGTGGCAGCCATTTAATGGCACATGGCCCTAGCTGCCATGGCACAGCCTGTGACTTGCTGCAAGACAGGTACACAGCTGTTTGATGCACCAGGTTGTGGTGGTGCTGCAAGCACTCTGTGAAAATCAGGACTGACCCAAGGTGCCAGGCACTGTGCCCTTGCGTCTTCTCTGTTTGATGCAAGCACCTTCGTCAGTCCCAACATTTTGAAAATTGAGCACCACATTTGAAGATAGAGTGCAGATTGTGCAGAGGAGGGTGCCCATGTTGATCCAGGGACAGCAGGAAAGGGCATACGAGGAGAGGTTGAAGGGTATGAACATGTACATGCTGGAGGTGAGAAGGGAGATAGGGATATGATTTAGGCATATAAATATCACCATGTGGTAATCAAGGTGGATAGCAAAGAGCTGTTCAAACTGAGTGTGTATAAAAAACACCAGGGTAACTTTATGAAGCTGGTGGGGAACAAATTTAAAGGAGAAACCAGAAAGTATGTTTTCTCAGAAAGGGTGGTGGAATGGTTGAGTCATTTTCTGAAAGAGGTGGTCTGTGCAAAAACATTTAGGGGATTCAAGTATAGGTGGGACGGATACATGGGCTTGGTAAAGAAGGTATCAAAGAGGTGGGGAAAGGATACGTGAAAAGTCACTAGGGCTCTTGCATTCACATTAGATAGGTCAGACTAGGCAGGCATAAAGAGACAAGAGACTGTTTCTCCTCACAACTTGTATGTTTTTCTGTGTTTCAAAACTAATGAAAACCAATTAAATTTAGGGCATTATATTGCCTTTCACAATAGTTTACCTTTATTGATTCTTTATATGTATATTTATTTATTTATTTATAAAATGGGTAAAAGAAATCCTCACCTGATTGGTCAAAAGTGTGTCCATACCTGTCAACAAACTGAAAGATGGCACTACTTTCCTAATACCTAAACCTCCATAGGTGAAAGGGCAGCAATATCACTGAGCAACTGATGTCTTTCATCAGCCCTCTGCAACCAGAAGTGATCTTCCATCATAAACATGGCTGCTACCTTACACTGTAAAACCTTCAACTGGGCCCTAAAAATAAAACTACCTTAAATAAAAATAAACAAATTAAGTAAACGTTGTTTCTGATCATCACGCTCTCCTTACACACATAAACAAATTAGAAACATTAAGTATTGTTTATAGTTTTCATTACAACTGTTTCTTTACTAACAGTGAAAAATCCCCTTCTGTCTTTACCTGCTCATCAGGAAATCTTTTCTGCTTGCCTTGGCAGTGAGATAATTGAGTCACTGGCTCTAAAACAGGCATTTGTTGTCTCTGTGTACAGTATGTTGGGAGAGTAACATTCTACCAGCGGAAATTAGCAGAATTTTGAATCCCTGTATTCCATGGTAAACATTCCATGATAAACATTTTGTGGCTTGAATGAGGGAAAAATAGAAAAAAAAACAGGATGAAGAAAGTAGGCAATACAGTAATACTTTATAAACAAAAAGAAAAGGTGGAAAACACAGTTACAGAGGTAGACCCAAACTGCTCAAATAATACATTGCTGTCTCTCCAACTCACTGGTTTAGCATTTTCAGTGGGTTGCTGTTCAATCAATTTTACTCCCTCTGCCCAAGTATGTGGGCTATTTTTCACCATATTTAAATAAAATAACATACTACTATTAAATCTTTAATAATGTATCCACAGTTTTGTTTGATTGTTATAGAAATAGTTGTTACCCATTTAAGAGCAATAAGACACTTCAGGGTGTGGGTTGTTGATTTATAAGAGCACTACCCAGCTGCTGTAGTCACTCAGCACAAGCGCCTCGTGCCTAACAAACACCTGGGGCATGCTCTTATCAATCAACAACCCACACCCTGTCATGTCTTATTGCTTTCTTAATTAATGGCGACAACCAATGGTTGTAGATGAGGATGAAGAGGAAGATGATGAGGAGGAGGAGCTGTGACATATGCAGTCACTTATCTCCTTCCCATTCATGAAGGGTAAGATGAATTTGTGTGAGTGACACATACTTTAATTTCAAACTGGTTAGTGATGGCAGTGCTATACCTGGTACTGGCACCATGAGAAGACAGACAAGGAGGAGAAGTTGTATGATCAGAAGGCTTTGAGTATGCACATTGTTGCTTTGATATTACATAACTGCATGCAGCTGCTTCTGTCTGATGTACTCAATGCATCTAGTGGAAATGAACATATGCTACCAGTGGCCACTGCTACCATCAGTGTCGCTATTAAAAATATACCACTCTATTGAATGAATTTTCATACTAACTTTTATAATAGTTTGTATATCTGCTGATGTGTATGATTTTATTACACTAAAATAATTATTGTATTTATTTTATATAATATTTGAAGAGGATAAGGACAAGAATGTGTACAAAAGTATTTATCACATTAACTCAAGTTAAATTTGGTGAGGGGAAGACAGTGATAGAGTAAATAAGCATACCTGTGGCACAAAGGAGCTAAAATGGCTCTCCCCAACACACACACACAGGAGAGAGAAAAAGGCAATACAAGGGAGAGAGTAGAAACAGTGAAGATTCAACAGCCTAGAAGGACAGGTGGAGGGTGATTTATACAACACAGAAGTTTAGAGAACAAAATAGATGAGCTGCAGGTGATCATGATGGCTGAGCAGTAGGATTTGATGGCTTTTACAGAAGCATGAGCTAACAAAATAATTGCTGGGTGAGTCAAGTGATGCTGGGCAGGAGTAACAATATCTTGCAGGAGCTCCATCTGGACCCAGAAAATAAAAGTATTTTTTTTCTATTCAACTTTTATTAAGATTTTGAAATTTTGACAACAATAAGGAATACATCCAATAGGCGAAAATAATGACAGCGAAAATTTCTTCCAAGAAAAAGATTATCAGGATGTAGACCTTACCCCATCCCTTAACCCTCCAACCCCCAAGCTCCCCCTTTGCACAGCACTTAGGTACCAACTGGCTGGAAATCTAACAATCTATTACACTGGAACAAGAAAGAAGGTGCATAAAGAACCCCAGATCTGGTTAAAGTTAGAAGTTTATACTGCAAACTTGCAATGGTTCTATTCGTTCTGAGGTTAGCTAGAAATTCCTGTAACCATTCGCCATAAGTGATCTCTATGTTATCTTTCCAATGCTTCAGAACTAATTTCTTAACAGAGGCCAAATCAACCCCATATGATATTTCCTACACCGGACACTCACCGAATCATGTCCCCTAAAATACAAACTTCAGGGGTAAATAAGTCTTCCAATCCCAGAAGGGGTCGAGATTTTCCTAATGGTCTCCATAATCCTGTTATTTTGGACAATGCCAAAAGATATGAGTAAATCTCCCACCCTTGCTGACATCTAAAACAAGAAGATGAGGAGGTCATGCCCTTTCAACTAGTTTTACAGGGAAAAATAAGAGTTGTGCAATAATTTAAATTGCATTAACTCAGCCTATCTTGCACTAGAAATTTAGACATGCCCCCAGATTGCACTCCAGTCAAAAGTGCGTCTGGGAATAGGTGCAACCAGTATTGTTTAGGGGCATGAACATTAGGATGTAACCACCAAGCAAAATATTATATACTACCGAGATAACATGAGCTCTTCCGACCATAGGGGTAAGAGTTGCCTCAAAATCACAGGAGCCACAGTCCCCAGAAAGGAACTCAGTTTTCCCACTAGGAGGTGACGGAGCTGAAAAATTTTAAATATCATACGTTGGGGATTTGAAACTTGCTCAAAATTTCCGTTGAAGTAAGCACCCTCTCGAGTAGATCTTTAACCACCATTTTTCCATCCAAGGTAACCAGGTATTTTGGATAGGTTTACCATCTATTAACAAGTTAGGATTACCGTTATAGGTTGGGCCGGGTCTCCAGTATGCCTGTAGTTTAGAAAGGAGCATAGTTGAATATGTACTCTAACTGAAGTCTCGATAGGTGTCTTCTGCAAAGCAAGGGGAGTTTTAGTGGACAGTATAACAAGGCCTCGGCCTAAGGCCGGAGTCCACAATTATGGATACCTCTAGATTTACCCATAATGGCACATAGGTGACAACCTGCGTATCCTTTGCTTTTTTAAACCACGGAGATATTTTGATGCGGCATAGCCCAATAGTATAATGCAACATGGGGGCGTTTCAAACCTCCCAAGAGCTTAGGGCGGACAATTTAAAATAGGACAATCTGGGCTTTTATAATTCCAAATAAAACCAGAAATAATTCTATGCACTCCTTGAGCCATTTAAGTGGTAACCAGACATTCAACATACTGATAGGGTAAAATAGCCGAGGAAAAACATTCATTTTGACCAAATTAATTCTGCCCCAGATGGACAAAGGGATAGCTGCCCATCTACGTAGGTCTACCTCAATATCCCGTAATACCGGATCTAGATTGCTTTGAATTAAGTGGATGTGTCCTAGTTAACGTAAGACCTAGGTATCTGATATTCTTAGCATTCCAAGCCAGCCCATATGAACAATCTCCTGTGCTCTAGTCCTAAAATTTAAGGAAAGACCACTGACTTACTAATATTAAGCTTATAGTTGGCAATAAAGCCAAACTCATTAATAACATCTAACAAGTTAGGAATGGAGGACGCTGGATGTGAGATTTGCAGAAGAAGGTCATCTGCATACGCCAAAACTTTCAGTGTATGCCCCAAATCTGGATACCTGGATCCTCTGCTCCTGTTTAATCCGATGATAAGGGGTTCAATGTACAAATTAAAAGGAGCAGAGAAAGGGGCACCTTGTCTGGTACCGAGGAAAAGTCAAAATAAGGGTGAGGTAGCCCCATTGCATGTAATTCTTGCTGATGGAATTTGTAAATATCTTGAATCAACTGGAGAATTGTTGGGGAAACCAAAACACTTTATAACTTTTATGAGGAAATTAATATACACCCTATCAAAGGCCTTCTCGGCATCTAGCGAGACCAGGACCATGGACTGGTCGGAGTCTTTGGAGGCCGAGAAGACGTGGCCAGAGCCCTTAGGGCGATCTGTAGAAGATCTACCCTTCATAAATCCCACCTGCTCTGGTCCAATTAGACTGGGAAGGACCCCACTAATTCTAACGGCCAGCAGCTTAGTAAGAATCTTAATGTCCTGATTGAGAAGGGATATGGGTCTATAGTTAGCAACAAGATCAGGGGTTTGCTGTTTAGGTAGAAGCACAATTAGAGCTTCAAAGAGGGAAGTGTCGGAGGCTCTCCGTCCAAAATGCATTGAAACAGTCGTATCAAAAAGGTATTAATTCCTTTGAAAAGTCTTATAAAATTGGCGGAGAGGCCATCAGGGCCAGGTGTTCTATCTAGAGGAAGAGATTTGATAGTCCGCTCTACCTCATCTGCAGAGATAGGGGCCAAAAGCAAAAGTCGATCATTTTTACCCAATGTGGGAAAATTAAGTTCCCTCAAAAAGATCGATCTTACTATCATGTGGAGGATCTTTCATAGGTCCGTAGATTCCTTTAAAATAGTTTACAAACTCACCTAATATATCTTCGGAGGAAGTTTTGATAGGGCCCCTCTGAGGGACAAATGGCTGGCACCCACCTGGAAGACTCCAATTGTTTAATTCTTCTAGCCAATAAACGACCGGCCTTCTCCCCTGATCTGTGAAAATAGCTTTAGTTTTAATGTATGCCCACTCGCTTGTTCATTTAGAATTTGAGATATGAGTCCTCAACAAAATTAATTCCTGCCTATAGGCCTCTGAGGAAGAATCAGAAAGGCCTCTCTTTGTCACGGATTTTAGATAATAAGTCAGAGATGCGATTCAACCTTTCTCTTTTCCTGAGAGGCCAGACCTATCAAGATACCCCAATGAAAGCTTTAAAAGCCCACCACTCCATATCTGGTTTGCCAGTGGAATTTAGATTGAGGAAGCAAACTCTGTTATTTGCACTGAAAGGTATTTGACTAGTTTGGGGTCTTTTAATATCTGATTATTGATTTTCATCTGCTCCTGGTTTGGGTAAAGCTGTAAAGCGAGAAGGCAATTTACTATGGAGTGATCCGATAATGGCCGAAACAATATTTGTGTCTAACACCCCCCCAGGAGAGTGTTTGAGATTAGCACATAATCTATCCTGGATAGGGTGTTATGCACTTGAGAAATGAAGGTAAAATCTCGAGCCGTTGGATGGAACACTCTCCACACATCACACAAACCTAATCCATCCATCATCTCCTGACGGCCCTTTGGCTCGAGTTAATCCTTTCCTAACAAGATGGGATCTGTCCATTGACGGGTCCATAACCAAATTGAGGTCACCACCTATCACTATAGGCAGGTTACTCCAAGGGGAAAGAAGCTCCATGATTTGTACGAAAAAGCTTGGGTATCAATGTTGGAGCCATAAATAGAACCCAAAATAATTTCTAAAGTTGACAATGTACCTCTTACAAAAACATACCTCCCACACTTATCCTCAACCACTTGGATCGGAAGAAATGGGATTGATTTACGTATCATGACCATTACCCTCCACTTTGAGAGCTCCTTCTGAGGTAAAAATCTGACCAACTTGTAATCGGCATAACTGACTACTTTCAACCTTCGACAAATGGGTCTCTTGCAAAGCATAATATCTGCTTTTACATAGTCTAAGTGTTTTAGAACCTTATATTGTTTGGACTTATGACGCAGTCCATGCACATTCCAAGTCACCACATTAATATGCCTAGCCATGTGGTGAAATAAAATCTGGGTTTAGTAAACCATATACCAGCCCCACGTTAATAGACCTGAAAGAATATATAGTGCTGTGCAAAAGGTCCCCCCATAATGCCCAAAATTCCATAACAGTAACAAAACCAAAACACTAATAACCCCTCCTCCCCTGACCCACCACATTGCCAATGAACATGATACCAGAACAATGGAAAACTCCACCTCTTCCTCCCAATATTTGTACATCCTAGAAAGGTACAATCCCCAATAAACAGAAGTAATGCTGACTTGACATAGCCTTATCCCATTCAAAGTAAGCTTATCTATCCCAAAAGCCCAAGTGAGCCAACAGATCCTTGTTCTTTTACCTTTTTCTTTTCCATTAATTGCTATTTCCATATATCCAAGTGTATTACTAAGACAGGTAAATATATCCAGTTCTTACCGCCATATATAATCCAATAATAACCAAATCAGGTCTGGTAAGGGCCCTCCCTCCCAACATCACTCCCGCACCATGAGGTGCCATAGAATCAAACAAAAATAAAGAACTATACTGTGTCGGAGTGTCATCTATAAAGTTTAAAAGTAAATTATAACTCCAGAACATATAGTCAAAATAACCTAAGTAAAAGCATTGCCCCTCCTTCCTGAGAGGGAAACTAAAACTGCCCTCGACTAACAGAGAGTCCACAGCCAAAAAGTGGGTGGCAGTCAAGGAAACCTTTCAGTCCAGCTTGGTCGTTTCATCCTTAAGCAGGGATTTCCGGGACCAATTTTGATACAAACATCTCCATATCCGAAACAGACGCAAGAATCACCCCATCAAAACTTTAGGCAGCCACTCCCAGATATCTTCAGGGATCCCGAAATAGGTCAGGAAACAGCTGTTTAAGCCCGACAATGCCACCTCTAAGTCATCAAACGTATGCCAACTATCATTAGCCAGTACTTGGAACGGGCTGGATATCTCATCCGAAATCTAATTTTTGCTGCAATCAGTTTAGAAATAAGGGTGTGAAATGATGCTCTCCTCTGCCGAACAGATAGCGGGAGGTCCTGCACTATTCTCAGCCTTGCGCCTTCCCAGGATATTTCTTTAAGCTCTCTAACTTTATCCAGAAAGTGCTGTCGTTCCAGGTAATTGAGAAACTTAAAAATAAATGTGCGGGGTGATCATGATCTAGGCATGGCTCTCAGTGCCCTGTGCGCCCTCTCAATGGTGTCGTCTGCCCGTGGGCGAGGGGCAACTATCCTCTGAATAAAGCGTTGGGCGAATTTGATGGGCTCTGACCCTTCCTCCTTCTCTGGGAGGCCTATAACCACTAAATTATTACGGGCGGGATCGACCTTCAGGTCCTCGACCTTGCTGTCTAACTTAGCGATCCGCTGCTTCATTGTTGTTAGTTCTGGGGCCAGCTTTTCCTGCCTCCTTCCATCGAGGTATCATGAGCCTCCCGTCCGCTGTCCTGCAAGACAAATCCTCCAGGGCACTAGACATTTTTCACTTGTGTAGTTAGCTCCCTCATTTCATCTCTAAATGGTTGGAATTCCTTTAAAAGTTTGCTAGAGTTAACGGTTCCGAGTCAGAGATGCCAGAGGTTAGTGAAGAGTGTTGCTGACTACCGAGGCCCGGGCTTTGGGCCTTCGGAGTCGCCGGGCGTGGTGTAGGCAGTGAGTCCTTCAGATCTGAATCCATTTTCTTGCACCGGACTCTTGGCAAAGCAATCCTGCACCGTATGTGTTGAGAGGGGATATCAGGACCAGAAAGAACCGTTAATTTTGAGTCAGATGGGGAGCTCCTGAGGTTGCTGTTACTCCTTGCTCTGCATCACGTGATCAAAATAAAGTATTTTTTACTACCTCCCGTGCATAAAATCTTAAGACTGCACAGCAATAAAGTATCTGAACACTTATCGGTTAAATGGAAGGTGAAATGATGAAGCAGCAACCAACAGAAGTCCTTCTTCATCTGGAAGATTCTGATGGGGAGCAAGAACATTCTATCACTCTAGAAGCTAAGCTGGTCTCCATAGTAATTCCCTCCACTCCACCTTCAGATACCATTCAGCATTTAATGACCGAGCAGTTCTACATGGAACTCCAAACCATCAATTCAGCTTTTTTCTCTTAATAGAGGATTTCAAAGAGCTGAGGTCTGTGGTAAAGAGCTCACCTGCAGAGTCATGAATGCGAAACCTGGGTCTCTACTGAAGACTGAGTAACTAAGATAGAACTGGAGATGGTTACTCTGTGCCTTACGGTCTCGAAATTGTAGGAAAAGATCAATGATTTTGAAGGAGATCTTGAGAAATAATTTGGTCCTTCTTGGTTTGCTGGAGGGGAAAAGGCTAATGCAATTGACTTTATACAGAAATTTTTTTTGCTGTTTGATTTTTATTATTATTTTCATTTTTTTTACAGTAATGGTAGCACTTATTCTAAACAGGAGTCTAGTAAAGAGTTGCTGGTTACATATACAACTCAACATTGGAGCAGAAAAGGCAATGTTACATTTAACCTGTACTTACCCCAATATATACGGTTCTTATCTTAAAGTGATGGAGAGGCAAGGCTTCCATGCTCCACATTCATACTCTCGAAAAATCTTATATGCTTCGGTGCTGTCCAGGCTTCTGGCACCCTAGCTAAAAGAAACAAACAAATGCAAAGAACCACTATTCTATATATGATTAGGTACATTTAAGTAAGAATAAGGAGGTATTGTAGTGCCACCCATGCATACAGTCCTGGTTAGCCAAGTGTGATAGTTCCATTTACATAATCCTGTTACCTTAGTATAAATCCTGGTTGTACAGTTTCAGCCCACTCTGGTGTTAGGGTGGCATATCTAACAAAGGGATCAACATTTCTCATATATTACTGGGGAGTTATTTATTAAGTGGGAAAATTTGTCCACAGTAGCGATGTGAACCATGGAGGTGAGGAGCTCTTGAGCACTAGGTATCAGTGTAGTCCTCCATCTAAATACAAAGCCTCTTCGCCTGCATGGCCCAGGGCCAGCCAATGGTGTTCCAGCTTTCCTAACTGGGGTGCCTCTGACTTCATACCTAGGAGAAGCAAGGATGGGGACAGAGGAATGCACCTTTAACACTTTAGCCCCTACTACATATATTGTCCCACACTGGTTGTATCATTAGGCAGGACCAAAGTATATGGGCCAAGTCTCCAGGGTGAGAGTTACATCTCCAGCATAAATTGGACTTTATTACCCAGCCTTCTGTAATACTACCAGTGTCGGTACCAGGAATGGAGAATTTTATTTTGTTAACCTACTTCTGCATCTGTAAAATATTTTTGAGCCCTTTCCAGCACTCCTTCCACTGCACATCTGTAATCTCCTGTTGTAGATCCCTTCCCATTTCTGTTTACACTTTTCGGTTTGGCTGGGTAGCGTATCTCGGAGATCACTGTAGACTGAACTGGCCAGCCCTTTTTTGTGTTATCCAGGAAGGTGTGTTCAAGGTACTTCTTTTGCCACTTGGGTCAGATACTCTTGGGATGCACTGCGTATTTGTAAATATTTCCAGAAGTCGGAAGTCGGAATTGACCATCTGGCTTGCAGGTTAGCAACGAGTTCACTACCAAGGAGGCCGGGCCTAGTATATCTTCCAACCTGGCAATACCCTTGTCTACCCAGCCCTTCCAGTAAACCATTTTTATCTATACACAGGTTACCATTTCCCATAATGGGGTTAGTTTGATAGGCGTTAAGTCTACCTTCAACTTCCTCCTTACTTTTGCCCAACATTGCAAAGAGGTTCCTATCAGGGATTTTTAAGTTTGCTGGAGGGCTATTATAGACAAGCAATGACCGAGAATTTTTTGACTACAGCATGCTGTATATCTACCCATTGTGGTTGAGGGGTGGTCCCTGTACCAACCAATGTAGCGACTGTGCCAGGTGAAATGCCCACTTATAACCTGCAAACCAAGGAAGACACCGCCCCTCCACACTCCAGTGAGCCAGAAGTTTGTTCCTACTATACCTGGGGGCTTCCTTCCAACAGAAAACTCTGTATTGCCTTATCTATCTTCTGGATCCAGCTTTGTGGTAATGAGAGGGGATATGTGCCAGGAAATTGATTATTTTTGGGGCCAGGATCATCTTAATCGCATCTATTTTACCTGCTAAGGTTAAATGAAGTTTGCTCCATCTGGACATATCCTCCTGTATTTCCACCATAAGAGGGCGTGCAATTATATTCCCATAGCTTTGAGAATTCAGCAGAGAAACGAATACCCTAAATATATAATGCTTTCCCTGCCCACTTCAGACCCGGTGTCCCCAGTACCGATGGTTGGCATCTGGAATTGAGAGAGAGAACTTCCATTTTAGTGGCATTTAATTGAAGTCCAGAAATTCCCTTAAAGTGGCACAGGGTGGTGAGTATAGAGGGTAATGCCTCAGCTGCATCCCTAACTAGGACCAGGAGGTCTTCAGCATATAAAAGGGTGGTGTATTCTATATTTCCAGCTGGTATCCCTTTATAGACTGACTACTCCAAAGATGTGCCGCTAAAGGCTCTACAGCCAACACACAAATAGGAGGGGAGAGTGGGCAACCTTGCCTAGTACCACGGGCCAACTCGAAAGGTGGAGAGAAGGTAGAGTTGGTCAATAGCCTGGCCATTGGGGAGGTGTACAGGGCTGTTACCCAGGATCGGAAGAGAGCCTATTCCCAGCTTTTCCAACACCTCATAAAATAATCCCACCCAGGAATAGAACGCCTTTTCAAAATCTATAGCCACCACCGCTGCTGGGGTGTGTAGTTGAGAGCGATATGGGCTAAATTAGTTAAGGTCCTAAATGATCTGCACTGAACCTGCTGGGACAAAGCCTACTTGGGAGGGGTGTATTAAATGCGGTAACAGGGGACCCACTCTTAGTGCTAATGCTTTGGTAAATATTTTACTATCTACATTTAAAAGTGAGATCGGCCAGTAACTACCAGGGAAGTGGGATCTTTCCTTTTTGGGCAATATGGTGATGCCTGCTTTTAAGTAGTGTGGGGGCAGTATCCTTGCGCCTCTGCCTCAACATAAACTTGTTGAAGTATTGGGGCAATAATGTCTGCTAAGGCCTGCCAGAATTCTACTGAATAGCTGTCTCCCTGGTCTTTCCCTGGTTTAAGAGAAAGTAAGGCCTTTTTATATCCTCTATAGTTAATGGGGCATCCAGTTGCTCGCCTGCTGTGACATAATAGTGGGGAGTTTCAATGTTTGCAGAAAATCTTGAGTTGCTTGGGGATCTGCCTGTCTAGATGAGGCATACAGGGATTGATAGTATTCTGCCATGACTGCATTTAATTTTCCACTGTTAGTAAGCATCAGTCCTGCAGTATCTTTCAGCCCAGCTATGTATCGGTCCTGCAGTATCCCTCAGCCCAGCTATGTATCGGTCCATTTGCTGTTTCCTTAACCTATATGCTAACACCTTCCCTCTTTCTCTCCCCTTCCCAATATTTGTGTTTCAGTCTCAATATGGAAGTTCAGCCCTCCTTGATAAAAGAGAGTTTATCTCCATTTCGAGACCCACTATCTTTCTTCGGAGAGAATCATGCTTTACTTTCCTCTTTGCTTCTTATGCTGTCTCTGCACTTCTTTAAGCTCCTCTTCCAGGTTCTTTAATTTTCTTTCCTACGTCTCCTTCTCACCCCTGTAGCAATAATCCTGCCCCTCATGGTGGCTTTAAAAGCTTCCACCTGACTCCAGCTGTGGTGTCCTGTGCTGGGTTTTCCCAAAAATCTCTGAGCCTCCACTTTAGCCCATTCTAGGAACTTTGCATCTTTTATTAACAGGGATCTGCCTTCCAAGAGGTGGAGGTGGGAGCACAGGGGCCCCCGTCACAGACAGACTTGCACTGGAGCATGGTCCAAGATTACAATAGGACGTATATTAGACTCCTTAGTTGCCTGTGTAATCTGAGGAGATGTTAAGAAAATCAATATGGCTGTAGGAGTTGTGTACCAGTGAATAAAAGGAGTAATCTTTTCCCTGGGATTCAGTACCTGCCATATATCTGTTAAACCTTGATCACCCATCCAGTTCAGCAGGGCTCTCCTACTCTTCCCGTGGGCCATGTTTTTTTTATTGGGGTTTGTCCACCATGGGGTCTAGCACGAAATTAAAATCCTCTCGAAAATGGTGGGTATATTATTTTATTCATGTCTAAAAGCGCTTGGGAGGTTTGGTGGAAAAAGGCTGTATCGTCCTCATTTGGCCCATAAATGTTCCCCAGTAATATAGGCCCTGTGGGAGTCTGAAATGTACCTATCACCCATCTGCCCTGTGGGTCAGCCCTAAAGGCAGTGAGAGACCAGTGCAGTTGCTTATGTATTAATATAGCTACCCATGCTTTTTGTAGCAGCTGAGGCATGGATCTCATGCCCACTGGTCCTTTTAAGAAGCCCATGGCCCTTCCCATCTAGTTTTGACTCCTGCAAAAAAACACTTGGGCTTTGATCTTTTTCAGATACGATAGTACCTTCTTCCTCTTCACCAGCGTATTCATACCTCTCACATTCCAAGTAATACAGATTATTTCAGCCATAGTCATAACCCTCGAGAAGCAATGAAATATGAGATGCTAAATCCAAACCGCGGTGAAGATGAGAAGGTACCATTCTGCAACACACCAGTACCCGTGGCCCAACCCAGATTTTGGTTCCAGACCCTGTGACACTTTTAGGATCCCTTTACCTTGTACAACCAGTCTACCAGTGTCTCTGTACATACCCTGACATCCCTTGACAACCAGGTTACACTAGAATACATGTTAAACAGGTACCACCCTATAATCTTAAACACAACCACACAAAACAATCAAACACTAAAGTATTTACATGTTGCACTTCCGTGCTTACGTTGGAGCCATCCTGCATATAGGATCATTTGCCTCCCTTGTAGAGGCCTGATCTGCAGAGTAGTTCCTGTGGACGTAGTGGTCTGGGCATAGCTTGACCCAGCCTTACCCTGTTTGTCAGAGATCATAGCAGTTGTGGGGAGCTGCATGCCTAGACGTGCCCCCAGGAGAAAGACTGCACCTTCTAAATATATTCCGCAGCCTAGCAGTCAGTTGGCCATTACAAAATTAAAACTAGGGTTACCCATATACGGGGAAGTTTAATCTATAAGCTCCATTTTATTATGTCCCTTCCCCTAATGTCATGGAGGTAGGTGCAATTTGCCTTGCAGAGAAGGTCCTTAAACCTTTGACCAAGAGCTCCATAGGCCTTATCTCATACTCCACCAGGCTACTGGCCCTTGTACCCGTCATAACCGGGTCTGCCCTCCAAGCACATAGCCATGTAACACCCACAGACTGCTCTCTGCTCTAGAGTACCCAGGCCCACACGCAGCCCATCCCCCATACCCAACCTCCAAAAGCACCTATAAAGCATTTCCCAAATTACATACCATATCCAGGAATTGACTGCACACGCAGCAATGTATACTATTTGTTTGCTGCCTCTGATCTTCCCATATTGAACCACTTGCAAGAAGTTGGCTCCAGCCCTGAGATCAATATGCCCTGGAGGGTCAAAGTCCCAGTGTCTCGTGATCTCATGGGCCCCGATTCTTAATTCAAATCATAAATCAACACCAAAGCCCAGGTAGTGTCTGCTATGCCCCGATACCCCTTTCTGCACAAGGCTTAAAACAGAAGCGCTACTTATCTAATTGACACCACAAGCTGCTGCTCCCTCAAGGATCCTGGTAACTCGGTGTCACTGCTTCAGCAGCCTGGTCTCCTTCATGGTCTTTGGATGCTGCACCTGGGAGTGCTGTTCCTTCTGTGGTTCCTTGCCACAGTTACCATCCAACGCCGCCTCATTATAGCTGGCCTGGGATCTGCTTCTACCCTGGAGATTCCTTCCTCAGAATGCGCATTGGGGAGGCGAGGGAGATCTCAGTGCCTCGTAGGGATTCGGGTCATGTATCGCACCAGGGCCGTGCTTTCACTGCGTTGTACCTCCCGGTTTGTTGTCTCAGTATACAGGCTGGTTCTAATATGGGGTGTTCTCTTGCCTGTGGCTGTCTCTCTCTGTTCCTTTTCTACTTCGTCGAGGGAGGCCAGTGGAGGACTCAGGCTGCATTTCAGGGTCTGTCTCCATCTCTTCTGGTTCTGAGGGGTCTAGGCAAGTGGAAAGACTAGGTGACTCACCTAAGTGCCTGTTCAAAAGTCCTCCAGGGCTACAGGGGTTTAAAGAGGAGTGTGGTTCCGTTGTGCACTATCTGCATTGTGGAGGGGCACCGTAAGAGTACTGAATCCCCAGTTTTGCATCTTATGGCACAGAGGGTATATTCTCTTCTCTTAATTGATAGCTCCTGAAAAGCCCTGATACAACGATATGGAGTGCCCTGCCAGTTCAAACGGCCCACCTCCCTGGCACGCTGCAGCAAAGCCTGCCGTGTGTTGTATGATAGCTGGAACAGTAGCTCTATGCACCCTTTCTATCTCTAGGTAGAAGTCTGCTTGCAGGTCTAAGATCTCAGGAGGGTTTGTTGAATGAACATAGCAGTGTCTCTTTTCTCCACACCTTCTGGGAACCCTATTACCTGTAGGTTATTTCTTCTGCTCTGATTTTCCAAATCGTCGACTTTGGCCAGATGCATATTAATTTTACCCGCTGATCCCTATGCATTCCTTTGATGACCTCAATTTCCAAATCTTGCACCAGCGCTTTCTGTTCGATTGTTACTATCTGCTCTGTTAGGTTTTTAATTGCTTCTGTGGTGTGATGCGACACATCAGTTACTTCCCATCCTATGAAGTACTTTTTCAAAAGGCTGTTGAAGTACATTAAATTGAGTGTTGAGCCGGTGCTGCCATTTTGCAGGCCACTGATATTGAAAAGGGTTTTTCTAGCTAGTTTTTGGCTGTCTATGTTTAACATTTTTATATTCATACACGAGCTCTTTTAAAATACTTCTCAGTAATTCCTCCCAATTTTAACCTCCATGGATGTGGGTAAGTCGGATACAGACGCCTGCATGCAGCAGCTCCAAAAGTTAAGCTGCCATTCAGTTCAGCAGTTAAGCCACGCTCCTTTATACAGAAATTTTGCTGCAAATGTTGCCCTCTCCAAATGGTCTGAACTACATAATTGAGAGGGCTCATTGATTGCTCTGACCCAAATTCATCGCATGTGAGCCACCACGACCTCTTATTTTCAAAATGTTAAATTATCTGGATTGGGATTTTATTTTAAAAGCAACTAGAAAGGTAGAACAACTACAGTGGAGGGCAGAAAATTAGACTGGTACCTGATTTAATGTTCAAGGTGCAACAGGAGCGGGCTGCCTATTATTCCATTTAGTCGAAGTTATGGGCTGCCAACATCAGACACAAGATGCTTCACTCTGCCAGACTGGAGGTGCACCCATTTGGGGCATCCAGCATTTTGATTCAGCCTCTCAAGCAGCCACAGAACTCATTCGGATTTTGCATGACTTACTCGGCAAGGCTAGCTGACCATCTACTGAATGCAAGATTTCAATATTAATGTGTGATTCTCACTCTGTTTCAGCTACTGTACGGTTTATAAGAAGGTCTTTTGAGTTGCTTCATTTCTCTGCATTTATCAGGACTTCATCGCATGGGACTGCAGAGATGATGTATCATTTTTTATTTTATTAATACGCAGCCTTGTCTGAGAGTCTGGACTTTGATAATACATGGCATTATTTTTCTACCCTTGTTATAACGTTTTATCTTTTGATGTTTGATAGTAGAGATCCTTTAGTGCAGTTACATAATTATAAGGGCAGAGGGTTTGCAATTAGTGCTGTTTTTGCTAGAGGGGTTGCTGCATTGATTCACTATTGATTGTTCCTTAATGTTATTGTTAAAAGATTTTCATGTTGGGAGAGCATTTTCTGGTTAAATGTTCTAGCTTTTCTGGTAATCTGTGGGAATGGACTAGCGTGAGGAGCCCCTCTAGCGATGCTTGGAGGTTCTAATTTAATGGACTGCTGCTTGTCCCCTAACCACCTAAAGATTTGGTAATTTGTTAAACCAGGGATACAGGAGCTCATAATACTCTTGGATGGCTGCACTAAGTTGGACCTGGCCGGACTTACCGGAATATGCTTTGGTCCTCCCTTTTTTATATACCACCTCCTTTGTGCAACAGTCTCCTTTTCCTTACTATGTTATTCTGGGATGGGACCATGGTTTTGAACATGTCCATATAAGGTAAACTGTAAATCTTCCAACTCTGAGTTTTGCTCCCTTCTGTCATGAAGCACTTTTTATTTTATAAGCAGGCAACTTTTTTTGGTCCTTTTTATAACTCTCCTCTTAATGGCATTAAGGGATACCAGAAACTTCCTGCTTATTCTTATATTATTTTTGATACCTATCAGGCAGTGATAATAGATGAGGTGGTTGCCTCCTTTTTCTATCTTAACCCTGTATTACTTGTAGCAAACAGAGCTGTTACTTGTAAATTTTTGAATTAAACTTTTTTTTATCCTTCTTGTATGGTTAATAACTTAGGCTGCTGTACCTTTTGCAAATCTGCAGAGGGAGGGCCCCTCACAGATGTTGTATGTCAGGTCCAGATGGGAGCTGCATCCATGCCAGCAGTTGTGGATCGCACAGTTAGGAGGGCTTCCAGCCCAAGAATAGTTTTTTAGATGGGGGTTATTGTTCAGGATTTGGGATGTGGGAGGTTATTGTTCTAATGAGAGTTTTTGTTAGGGTATGGGTAGGGAAGAGGGACCCATGTAGGCAATAGTTACTCAGTGCATTGTTTTGGGAAGGATAAGTTTTTCCTATTCATATTATTAAGTCTCAACTGTGGAACATACTATCCTGGAACATTAAAGGGAGGATAACTTGAAGAAATGTTGTGTTTTACATCATTTGAAGGGGTTTCACCCTCACATTGTTTTCTTACAAGAGACTCACCTTCTGGCAGACCAAATTAACAATTTGAGAAAATTATGGTTGGGACAGGCATATGGAACAGGAGCCAGTGCTCAGCAAAGGGATTGCAATCCTGTTGGGTAAAGCAATACCTTTTCAACTGCTAAATGAAGTGAAAGATCTGGATGGATGGTGCATAATTGTCCATGGCATGTTTGCTAATGTGGAATTGTACTTTGCTCCATGTATGGACCTAATATTGATGCACCCTCTTTTTTTTCCAAATCTGGCCCTCGGTTCTTACTCCCTACTCCAATATTCCATGTATATTGGAGATGACTGAAATCTTGTATATTCCAATGATTTATATAGATCATATAGAAAGAGGGCAGGTTTATCTCCAGCACAAAGGGTGTTGAGGGAAGTTTTGGAGAACTTAGGCTTGTGGACCCTGGAGTGCTTTACACCCGGTGAACAGACTTGTATATTTTATTCACCTCCTCATGGGGTGTATTCCCATCTCGATGACTTTTAACAAGCCATTGCTTTACAACATGTTGTGGACTCCAGTATTGATGTCAAGGTGTTCTCGGATCACTCTCTGGTGCAATTACATGTGGCACCTCCACAATGGCCCCTTGCTCTAGAACATGGTCACTGAACCCCCAATTATTGTCTGACCCTGCCATACTAGAACATATGAGAGTTTACATACTCACTCTATAGCAGAGAATATAGACTCCATTTTGGCAAAAGATGTGCTGTGGTGGGCCCTCAAAGCTAATTGGAGTGGAGAATTAATAAGGTTGGCCATGATTAGGAAACGATAAAGGGAGAACAGGTTGAGGAATGTTTATCTAAAATTAAAGAACTGGAAAAGTCTCTCTCCAAAGACTCAGGCAATGATCTACAGTTGACATTCAGCCATTTATAGCCCAGTATTCTGCCCATCTTGTGGACAGTGTGACACAGGCATCTGCTAAAGTAAGAGCCAAATACATAAGGCAGGGGAGAAGGCAGGAAAGTTACTTGCTTTGCACCTTAAGTAGAGGGCAACTGCAAGATGGGTGGCCACCTTGGTCAACCCTTCTTCATGGAAGATTGTATCAGACCCCAAACAGTTGGCTGGAATCTTTAGAAATGTCTACCAATCCTTTATATGGCTCAGGAGGCTGATCCGGTCTTCCTGATGGCTTTGGTGGATTTTCTATCAAAAGTGGCCCTACCCACTCCACGATTCACAAAGATATCTTTAAGGGTCTCATTACAAAGTCAGAAGTTGCAACAGCGATAGAAGCTCTTTCTCCAGACAAGGCACTGAGGCTGGATAGCTTTGTGCCAATATTCTACAAAAGCGGAGCTGGTTCCATTTTACCATTTTATACAATTATCTGCATGAATTGAAAATAAAGAACCTGCTCTTTTGAAGCCAGGATTGTGTTGCTTCTCAAGCCTGGGAGAGACCCCACACTTCCAAACAATTATCGCCCTATTTCACTCTTAAATGTGGATATAAAAGTTCTTGCCACTGTCCTGGCTTATAGACTTAAAAGTTTGGTCCAGACTGATAGGCCCAGAGCAGGTTGGGTTTGTCTCCGGCCACCACTCAAGTGACCATTTCATAAAATCTTTCACCTTTTCTGCATCCAGGCAGACCAACACAAATGCTGTGTTGGTCTCCTGGAGACAGAGAAAGCATTTGACTGAGTGGTCTGCTCATATTTATTTCAGATCCTTCCCAGATCTTACATACAGTCTGAGTTTGTGCAGTGGATTAATGTCTTACATACATCCCTCCACTATAATGTTTTATAATTGTGATCTCTGCACCTTTCTACTAACACGCGGGTACCCGACAGGGATGCCCCTTTCCCAGTGCTTTTAACCTATACATAGAATCCCTGTCCTGGAAAATCATCAAATCTCCCCAGATTAAGAGTATAAGGATAGGTACTAGAGAGTTTAAACTTTCAGTGTTTGTTGATGATGTGTTGTTACACATCTCAGATTGACAGTCATGTTTTCTAGCAGTCTTGCATTTACTCTTACAATTTGGGCAGCTGTTGGATTGCAAGTTAAACCTGCACAAGACCACTGTGTTTCCTTATCGTCTATGTGTTACAAATCTGAGGTACCAGCACTGGGACTTAAACAGAAATCCCAATCCTTGTCATATCTGGGAATTAAACTGTCCACAAATTCCCACCTCCTAAGAGGGTTGAATTGAATCGTGATAAGGCAGATGGAGCAAGACCTTCAGAGATGGCAGCATCTGGCATTTTCACTGTGGGGCCAAGTTAACATAATGAAAACGGTTTTCTGGCCTTGGTTGTTATATCCTTTAAGTATGCTACATTTGGTGCTCCCTAGAAATTGGTTTAATAAAATCCAATCTATCTGGTCAAAATATATATGGCTGGGAAAATCCCTCATGGAGCAATTAATAAATTATAACGACCTAGGGATTTTGGAGGACTTCAACTTCCTCACCTGTGGAACTACTATTTTGCAATGCATGGCTCTAAATATTTTCAATGGGCAGCCCATGGAGGATCGCCTATATATCCCAGACTAGCTTCAAACAGAAGCCACCTTGGTGGAAAAATACCATCTCTCTTTGGGTCCCTGTATACTCCCTCTCTAAGATTCCTCCATGCTGAGAGCCACCCCATAAGATGCTCCATCTGTGCTCATTCCCAGTTATGTCATTTTTGCATTTACCTTACAGAACCGATGTTAGTCAACTGCTTTTAACAGTCAAAATGTGTTAATTGATAAGAAAATTATTAAGCCGGGACAATAGAAGGGTCTAGCGATTACTTTCACTGGCTGATATAATTAAAAATTATACCGTTATGTCTTTTGATGCATTTGGAGCTAAATTGAATCTCCTAGTATATATTTTTGCAATATGCTCATAATATGCTCAGATAAAGCATTGTCTATCACATTTTTGGGGAATCCACTATGGCATCAGAAGGCAGGCTCTTTTTGCAAAACTGTCTTCTTTGGCAGTCCAAAGAAAACCAGTTTCATTTATTTTTCAGGAAATGGGCAAACACACCTGGAATAGATGCACCCCTAAGGCTTTTATTGAGACGAGGCTTTGATTTACATTATACTACTAATACGTGGACTGTCATTTGGAAGAATTCATATTTAAACGAAACAGATAGATTGTGCTTGCTTCAATTTAATATTTTGCACAATTTATATTATACCCTTATAGATTACATAGAATGGGTAGGCTTCTTATCCCATTTGTCCCATATATTCCGGGAGGGCACCTTATTACACATGGTATGGCCATATCCTAAAACTGTAGTCTATTGGAGCTCTATGCAGAACTTAGTTGCCCCTGCTTGGCCACACCTGGATTTTACTTCTGTAATTTTGATTTGATTCCTTGATAAAAGAGAAATCGTATATGGCACTCATTTCAGGGTGGTTAAATTGTTATTAGTGAGACATTGGAGGGTAGCCAGGTACCTTCTTAGGTAGAATGGATTCAGGAAGCCCTCTCTGTTTTAAATGTAGAAAGGAAGTTGCCTTTATTAACCATATAATGCTCAAATTCCAGACCTGTTGGTGCCCATTTATTTCCTTTATGTCTGGGAAATTATCTTCTTCCTCCCCACCGGGAGATGGTGGCATTTCATATTGATTCTTTTTGGAGAACCTGTTTAGGTTTTGTGTTTTGCCCTGGTTAATATGGTATATTAGGTCTATATATCTTTGTAGTAGCATCTTTGCCTGATTGGATTGGGGTGGTATAGTAGGTGAGGGAGGTAGGTAGAGGCGTCTTTGTGTTGGGGCCAATATAGGTTTTTGGGGGTTTCTTCTTTGTGTGTTTGTTTTTGGGATAGTCTATTGTTTGTTAGTAGTTGAGCATTGTGTTATCAACTCCTTGTTGTATTTGTTGTTTGTTTTTTCTTGATTTGTGTTGTTATAAATTTTAATAAAGCATACTAAGTAGCAAAAATAATTGCTGGGACCTCAATGTACCCTGTTTAGAAGGGATTGATGGATACCAAGGGTGACAATGTATCTGAAGAAGACCAAAGGGGTCTTGGAGGACAAAACAATCTCAGAAGGGAGGATATGGAGTCACTATGGCTCCAAGTGGCTGAAAAAGGGAAAACTGTGTCTGACCAGAGTATTTATAGGCTGCCTAGCCAGATGGCTAGCATAGTTGAGGAATTAGGAAAGGAATTTAGGAAAGAATTGAGCAAGGGAAAATGTTTACTAATGGGAGGTTTCAATTTCTCAGACATAGCCTGGGATACATTAGTGACTAGGAGCCTCAAAAGCCAGGCGCTTGTGTTGGTTACAAAGAACTGATTCCTCACCTAGTGGGTGCTGTGAGCAAACAGGGAATGCAATCTTAGATATTGTAATATCCAACTAGGACATAGTTAGGAACCTTACATTTGAGGATCCAACAGAGCAGATCGATCACAACACTCTGAAGTTCAACAGTGTGTTGGTTTCCGTAACTCAAATCCAGTACTGTGGTCTTTGATTTTAGGAATACTGACTTTGAGTAAATGGAAGTATTTAATAAGGATCAGCTAAAACACAAATGAGAATGAGGAGGAAAAAGGTGGGTGGTAATTAAAGGGCATTATTGGGGAAGACTAGGAGTGCATTATATTTATGAGGAATCTTAAGAAACAATAGAACTGATGATTACTTTTTCCTTCATGTTTGTAATGTCATAAATAATGAAGATTAAACTTTCTACTACTACTACTACTACTACTACTTGTAGAGAGATGAATAAACTAACAGGGGTTTTACAAAGTGATACTAGATAAGTGCAAGCAGCTCATTAGAAGGGTGAAGTGAAAGCAAAACAGCTAAGGATAGTGAAATGGGTTAAGGAAAGTGACACATCTTTATTCAGGTACATTAGAGAAAAAGACAAAGGATTGAATATGACGGATGAAGAAAGATGGGTGTGTGTGTGCAGGCTGACGTGGGGAAAGCAAGAGTACTGAATGAGTACTTTAGCTCTGTGTTTGTTTGGAAATACAGGACCATTACCAGAAAGTAAGTTAAAATTCAGTGCACCCTAGCAACAGATTAATGATGAGTTATATATCCAAAAATTGAGCACAAAAGGATCAACAGGACTTACAGTAAGGGTGAAAAGGTCCCCAGGCTAGATGGATACTAAGAGAAATAATGCTGGTTCTGGCAGCACACTTGGCAAACCTATTCAATGAATCACTAGCAACAGATAGTGCCAATGGACTGAAGTGTTACAAAGTGGTCCCACCTGCACAAGAATGGGGATAGGAGAACGTATGTAATTGCAGGCCAGTGAGCCTAATACTGTATCAATAGTAGGAAAGCTACTGGAGGCAATTATTAAAGAACCAGTATTTGAATTCTGGAGGTAAATGGGCTCGTGGATAGGAATCAGCAAGGGTTCATGAGGGACAGATCATGTCAAATGAATTTGATTTTTTCAGTTTGATTAACAAAAATAATTGATTGAGGCCAGGTAGCTGAAATAACTGATTTGGACTTCAGCAATGTATTTTGTTCAGTGCCACAGTAGAGACTAGTGGAGAGGATAGGGAACATAGAACTTAGGGATGGCTTAACTAGTTGAACTGGGAATTGGTTGACTGATAGGACTCAGTGAACCTGTATGGAACCTGTATGGAATGTTCTCTGATGTCAAATTTGTGACAAGTGGGATGCTTTAGGGGTCTGTTCTAGAGCACTACTAAACATGTACTGTATGCAAGGCCTGTTTACACTGTCATATTTGTACTGCAGCAACTTGAGCACTAGGGTTGTTGCAGTGCGAATGTGACAATGTGGACACTTTCCCAATCATGGTAAGTCAGTCACTTCTCCTCTCACTGAGCCACACCAGGCTTGGATATGTGTTCCAGGGTGAGTGGTGTAAGCAGCAGTGTGGACAGGCTGTACTGCTCATTCCAACAGGAGATCAATCCAAGACTGAGCAACTGCCGGCTTGGGAGGAGGGTATGTAACACAGCACGCTCACCCTTACAAGACCCTTCTCAGTGTGGCTTGCATTGGCTCTGAGAAGGGCTGTGTGGACGTAATTTGATTCAGTGAAGGATGTTGAAGCAACATGGAGAGCGGACTGAGGAGCTGCACTGTAAACATGGTTTAAGTGACATGGGTGGGCATACAGGGAAGCTGAGTCTGTCTGCAGGTAGAAACAAAGAATTTGTCATCAGATAAGGACTTCTTGATCCACCCAGTCTGCCCATATGACCCTACCTACAGGATCTCTGCAGACTCTAGATGATCTCTGCTTCTTCTACCCACCTGCTTTCTTTTCCCTAAGATTCTCTTATGCCTATCCCAAGCTTTCTTGAATCCTACCACTGTTTTTGCTCTGACTACCTTGACCTGAAAAACTGTTCCAGAGATTCACCACTCTTCCTGTGAAGAAGAACTTTCTTATATCCCTCCTGAATGTACCTCCTCCAGCTTCATAGCATGCCTCCTTGTTCTTGAGGCCATTTTTTCTGAAAGATACTCCCTCCTGCACCCTATTTATCCCATTTATGTATTTAACTGTCTCTATCATATCCCCTCTCCTCCTGTCCTGCAGGGTGTACATATTGAGTTCCCTCAGCCTCTCCTCATAGGTCTTCTGTTGCGGACCCTCATCATTTTAGTTGCTCTCCTCTGGACCACCTCCCTCTGTCTATATGCTTTCATAGATGTGATCTCCAGAACTTTACATAGTATTCCAGATGAGGTCTCTCCAGTGACCTACACAGAGGTAACACAGCCTCCCTACTTCTGCTGGTGATCCCCTCCCATGCAACCCAGCATTCCATTAGCCTTCCCAGCTGCCTTGTCACACTGCCTAACTACCTTTAGGTCATTTGAGACAATTTCACCAAGGTTTCTCTCCTGCTTGGTTGCTGTCAATATAACAACTTTTATATTCAGCTGCTGGGTTCCTTTACCCCAAGTGCATTATTTTGCACTTTTTGCATTAAACTCAAATTGCCATACCCTAGATCACTCCTCTAGCTTTCTCAGGTCTCTCTTCATCCTCTCCACCATACACACAGAATGCTTGCTCTGTTACAAATTTTGGTATCATCTGCAAATAGGAAGAACTTCCCTCCAACCTATCTGCAATGTCGCATATGAATACATTAGAGGACTGATCCCAGCACTGTTCTGTGTAGCACCCCACTGGTAACCCTCCCTCCTCTGAGTGAACTCCATTTACTACTGCCCTTCTGTCTTCTATCCCCTAACCAATTTTTTACCCAATTTAACACCTTTGGACTTTTTCCTAAGTTCCCCAGCTTGTTTAATAGCCTCCTATGTTAAACAGTGTCAAATGCCTTACTGAAATCTATGTATGTCACATCCACTGCATCTCCCTGATCTACTTCCGTTATCACTCAATCAAAGAAATCTTTTGACATGACCTCCATCTTGTGAACCCATGCTGTCTCTGTTCTTGTAACCCGTTTGATTCAAGAAAATTCTCTATCCTCTCCTTCAACAAAGATTCCATTAACTTTCCCATCACTGAGGTCAAACTGATTGGCCTATAATTTCCAGCCTATTCTCTGCTACCACTTTTATGAAGGGGACTACATCTGCCTCTTTTCAGTCATCCAGAACCACATCTGTTTCTAGTGACCTGTTGAAAAGGACTGTCAGAGGCGCAGCCAGTATTTCCTGAGTTCTTTCAATACCCTAGGATGTACCCTGTCTGGTCTCATTGCCTTGTCTATTTTCAGTCTAGCAAGACCTTCTAGTACCCGCCCTCTGAAAGGACTGGTGTCCATTTCATTCCTTACAGAGTGTATACTGTTTTTGTGGCTCCTGCACACTTACGCACATACTGCGACACCATCGGAGTGAAGACCAATGCAGCGACACCCAGACAATGACATGCAATGGAGCAAAGAGAATCCCAGGCTCACAGGTACACAGAGGTGAGGCTGTCCATCATGACAAACACTGACATTGAAACACCATTCAAGAATGGCTGCAGGTCAGTGGAGAGGATGTTAGTCCATGGGGACTACAGGTAGACTGTAGGCCCCTACAGTGACTGTGGACACAGTGCCTGGGTGACACACACTGTTGCATGCATGGCCTCGATGAGAGCCAACCAGTGATGGGGGGAAAGCAATACGCCCACCATGGAACTAAACACAGCGTCACTCGTGCCCCTGCAGCCAGGTGAATGGGAAGCACCTGTGAAGGCAGGGCATACAGCACCATGCCCTATGGCAGCAACCACAAAAGGGGATCTGGGGGCTGAGGGCAATGGCTAGCTGCACAGAAAGAGTGTTGAAGTGCCATGGTCATGCTGCTGCCATATGTGATGAGCACCCATGGGAAGAAACTGCTAGTGCACCACGGGAACCTGTACCAACATGAGCACACGCATGGGGTGTTAACATACTGGAAGTAGTGCAGTGTCAGTGGCTCAGTAGGTAGCACACCGCCTCTGAGGCCGGAGATCAGAGGGCTGGGGTTCAGTTCCCACATCTGGCACTTAAGTTAATATCCCAGTATTGACCGTAATGCAGCACGAGAGGGTGCTGCATTTCTGAGGTGCCGCCTTCGGATGAGACGTTAAACCGAGGTCCCATCTGCCTGGATTGGTGGTAGTTCAGGTGGATGTTAAAGATCCCATGGCACTTATCGAAAAGAGTAGGGAATTTCCAAGTGTCCAGGCCAAATTTCCTCATTCACTAAAAATACGACCAACAGCTTAATCTGGTTCAAGGTCAGTTGGCTTTCATCTGTCTCCCTCCCCGAGTCGTGCCTGAAAATAGGCAGGATTTGTCTAGTGCACTTACCCGTCAACGGAAGCTAAATAAATAAAAAAGTGTGTCAATACCACACCGCTGTTGCCTTTTGATGCATGAATGGTCATAGAAGTAGAGGATGGTTCCACAGGGTGGCAAACCATGTGCCAGACAGCGCTGGTGTGGAGGTGAGGCGATACGCGCTGTGCGTAAAGGAGCGGCAGTGACAACCACCAAATCAGCCAACAGGTGGTGGCAGCATGCAGCAGTGGTGTCACCGATGCTGTGGGAGAACAGCTGCCATCCATGGGCAACATGAAATGGGTCACCCAGAGGGCCAGGAGGGAAATGTGGAGCACATTCATGGAGCCTACCACCCTATCCCAGCTGTCCATCCCAGATGGGTAAAGGAGCCCTGACACAGGAGAATCATTCCTCCTACATGACTCAGGAGGGGGCTGGACAGTTCCTCATCTTTAGTACCACACACAACCTTGAATACCTTAAACTGTGCCATATGTAATTCACGACTGGACCTTCTGGTGCTGCCTAGCCTATTCCACCAGCTGTACATCATGCATGGGGTTGAGATGGACAACGTGTTGCCCACTGTGTATGGGATCATGTCCAGCAGGACCGTGGGGTGCTGTACTGCAGTCCTGCGCAATCTGCAGAAACTGTGCCCTGGCCTGCACCAAGACACCACAATGATTGATTTCAAACAGGCAGCATGCAGGGCCATGGTGTTGTGTTCCCACATGCCGGGATGCAAGGGTATTCTTCCATTTCACCCAGTGCCTGTGTTCGGCTGCAGCAGCATGGCACCCTCACCCAACTTTATGTCACCAGTGATGAGTTTGCCCTACATGTGCGGATGCTTGCCACCCTGGTGTTCGTGCAACAAGAGGATGTCAGCACCATTCTATGAGGAGCTGCTAACCTGGGAGGGTTTTCATCATTCATGAGTAGAAGCTGGCACCATACATGGATCTATTTTGAGGACTCCTGGCTAGGCACATGGTCCAAAGTGGTGTGCAATGGACCCCTCTTACCCAATAGACTTTTGGACTGCTATGCCATCAGCGTGAGGGCTTCCATGCACCAGCAACAACATTGAGGGCTGCACAGGGGTTCAATTCCTGATGGGGGCATTGCTCCCCACAGTATGGTACTTCATTGATGTGCTGAGGAGGCAGCCGTGACTGGCAGAGCTTCGATGCGCAGGTGCTGTGGGCAACGAAAGTGATGCCAGCAGGTGGTGGATCAGGGACTTCAGCACATAGCTGATGGAGATAGTGGAGCAGTACAGCCTACGCACTTCCAGGACTACCTGCTGGGCATTGCTTTGAACATCTGCCTGCAGGTGTAGTGGACACCATGACCATGGCAGCACGCCTCTGCCTGTGATTTCACCCATAGGCCATCTTGTGTGTGGCAGACTGAACTGTTGCCCATGTGGGGTGTGGGATTTGTGGGCACTGTGGGGTGGTGGGTACTGTGGGGTGGTGGGCACTGTGGGTGGTGGTCCAGGCCTGGGGCCACCTGTTTCCATGTCTGTTCTTGTGCTATGTACTTGCATATTAAACCTGAGCACTGCATCAGTTCTATGTCCTGTGTGCTCTGTTGGGGTTGCACAGCTGGGGGGCATGTGCCTGGTTGTGACCTGTGCTGCTGGCTGCACCCTGCTGTTGTGCTGTGTCCTGCAGCTGTTGCTGCAGTGTTCGCCATTTGTTCTGTGGGGGGGAGCCGCCCATGTCTCCATCGCTCCTTCTGTGTGGCAGGGCTCATGCCCACACTGAGAGCTCACTGCTGGGTGGGGAAACCACATGCATGTCACCAGACTGTGGGTACTCCAGTCATGGTGGGGACTCTGTGCAGTGACACTGGCTCTTGGTATTGGCCAATGGGGGTTCCACTGTCACAGTTCCACTGTACCTCTTGGAGGGGGCACTGCACCTGGCCCAGCGGTCCAAAGGGTCCATGTATCCATGGGGTGGTGGCATACCCACATGCCATCTGCCATTCTGGTGTGCTCCTGGGGTTGGCTTTGGCTGACTGTGCACAGCCTGCACAGGGGGCTTTTGCTGTGCGGCTGTCACTGTTCTGCCCTGCGATAGTGATTCCTGTATGGGTTGGCGATCAACGCCTGGTGATACTGTTGTGACTGTCAACATCCCAGTTGTCGCACCACCATCGTAGATCTGCCCTCCATATCTTCTTCCACCTTGATCAACTATGGTCTGCAGTAATTCATTAGGAGGAAAAGGGGCAGACTAGGTGGGCCACAAGGTCCTTATCTGCCATCACCTTCTATGTATCTATGCATCTATGTAACACTGAACAAAATATTTGTGTAGTATATGTGCTTTTTCCTGGTCTCCTCTGCATAGTCTCCCATACCTTTTAATCTTACAGTTCCTCCTCTGTTCCTCCTCCTTTCACTTATATACCTATAAAATGTCTTGTCCCCTATTGTTACTTATGAACTATCCTCTCTGTGTCTCCTTATATCTTCTGAATGCCATCCTCTTAGCCTCTACCTTTCCAGCCACCTCCCTAGAGAACCACAGTGGTCCGTTTTTCTCTTGCTTTTATTCACTTGCCTGACACAGAGGTTTATAACTTTCAATATTGCCCTCTTTAATTTCACCCACTGTTCCTCCACTTCACCTAGGTTATCACCCCTGCCAGTTCACCCTTTAGGCATTCCTCATTTTACAACTTTGCCCTCCTAAAGTCCAGAACTCTCACCCTAGAATGGTTGGAATCTGCCTTTATCACTATACTGAGCCACACTGTGCTGTAATCACTGGTTCCCAGGTGACTTCCCACCTTGATATCTGATACACTGTCTCTGTTTCTAAGTACTAGATCCAGTAGAGACCCATCATGAGTGGGGTTCACTTACTAGTTGTCTGAGGAATGACCCCTGTAGGGAATCTTGGATGTCTCTGTTTAGTTAAAGCTGCAGCCAGGAGACTCAGATCCACTTCTGGCATATTGAAGTCCCCATGAACAGCATGTCTCCTCTTCTACCATTTTTCCAATGGCTTCTACCAGTTCTATCTAACCACTCCTGTGATGGAGGTCTGTATATCACATCAGTGTGAATGATGGCACCATTTCCTGTCCAGGGTGACCTACAGTACCTCTGACCCCTTCTGTATCTCCTGTATCTCTGTCAGTTTAATGCTTTCCTTATATAACAACCCTGCCCTCTTTCCTACCCTCCCTGTCCTTTCAAAACAAATTATAGCCTGATATGGTCAAATCCCAGTCATGGTTTTATTACACCATGACTTGATAATGGCCACTATATCTAGTTCGACCTCTATGATAAAAGCTCCAGGTCTGGAATCTTATTTTCTAGACTTCTAGCATTTGCACACATGGCCTTCCCAATTTTATTACCATTCTGATAATTTCTATTATTTTTCTTTTTAAGCCCTCCTCTCTACCCACTCTGGCTCTTTTACTTCCATTCATAGCCTTTGGGGCTTGCATACTTCAACCTCTCAGTATTAAAATTCATAGCACTGGCCTTCAAAATCAGAACAAATGGCCAGAATGTGTAGTACTTTTTTATTTTAAAGAATAATGTCTTTAAATAGTAGACCATATATTTATATGTTAAGGAATGTTTCTATCAAGTTAGTCCAATGATTTAATGGTTTTTGTGTCCAGAAATAGCATTAACATTATTAAGAAAATCAGTAAATCTTATGGAGCAAGGGTAATATGAATGTAATCCCTATAACGCTATGGAAACGCATAGCAGTTGAGAGGTATGGGGCTATGTCACAAAGCTCTGTGGGAGGGATGCTACTGAAGAGGGAATCGGCAGCATGAAAAAGAATGCAGAGACTGAATGAAAAAGTGGTTCAGTATTTGGAAATTCAATGCCAAAAATGTACAGTAATGCACGTTGGTGGCAGAAACTACATGCTGAGTTTGCATTACCAGGGTAAAGGTAGAGCACTCAATGGAGGAATGGAACCTGGGAGTAATAATTATCAATAGTCTAAAGACCTCTTTGCAATGCAGTAAAGTGTACAAGACTGCTAAATGGTTTTGGGGTTGAATTAGAGGGTTTCACAGTCACAGGAGGCGGTCGTACTGCCACTGTGCAGGTCACTGGCTAGCACTCACCTAGAATATTATGAAGAGTTCTTGAGCCCTCATCTGAGGAAGGACAAAAAACTAAAACAGAAATATGGAAAATAATGGTAGAAAATACCTTTGTCCAGTCTAGTCTGCCTATAAACCCTAACCTACCCTACCCTGTTAACTAGTATATATACAGGGTTTTTGCTCATTCTACCCCTGCCCCCCAATGATTCCTGCATTAATGAGACCCCTGATTACTGTTCGCCCTTAACACTGTCCCAATGTTGTTCGAATCCATTGATGGTTTTGTCATCCACCACCTCAGTAAGAAGGCTGTTCCATTGCTCAGCCACTCTTTCAGTAAATAAGATCATCCTCATATCCCTCCTGAGTATACCTCCTACCATCTTCCATTCATGTACCCTGTTCCAGATTGGCAGTTTCTTTTGAATTGTTCCTCACAGTTTCTTCAGCAGCTTTCTGTATGGCACAGAGTTGTATGCCTTACTGAAGTCAGAGTAGAGTAAATCTACTGCTTGACTCTTATCCATTGCTTTAGTTACCTGTCAAAGAATACCATCTGGTTGGTCTGACAAGAACTCCCTGAAACAAACCCTTGTTGTTTATGATCCTGAAACCAATTCCTCTTCAAGTAGTCCATTTGTCTCCTTTGACTTGTGTCTCCAACAGTTTACCCATAACAGACAAGCGACAAGACAGGAAATGCCGCTATACTAGGAACACACCTGCAGTTCGGTAATATTATTTCAGATATTGCAGCAGTATCCAGCTAATATAGTACAATTAACTTTAATTCCTGATATTGAAATGTACATAACAATACCTTAGTGGGGCCAAGTCTTCGCGCATTTGTCCACCACTAAGGTATTGTACTATATGTACATTTTTGATTGGTCAGAATTAAAGTTGTGAGTTTTTGTACTGAAACCCCGTGCCTGTATTTTTGCTGCTGTGTTACCCTGTTGTGAGGTGAGACTGACAGGTTTGTAGTCACCCAGTTGCTCCTTATCCCCACCCATATGGAGCAGAACTACATCTGCTATCCTTCAGTCTTTCGAACCTCCCAACTGAATTGAGCTATAAAATAGCCTTTCTAGTGGTCAGACAGTTGCAATGCCAGTTCTCTGAGCAACCTCAGATGGTATCCTGTGATGATGGCAGCCATGATTAGGAGTCTGCTGAAGGCAACTCAATTAGTGGCACCTGTGGATAAAGCGTTGAGAGCTGGGTGATCGGATGGCAGGGTGGGTGAAATAGTGACCGGATGTCGCTACCTGTCTACGCATGGGGAAGTGAACATGCCGAGTGTGGGCTGGGGGACGGAGGAGCTGTAGGAGTGGCACTGTGGTGAGCTGCTGAGCTGCATTGTGGTCTGGGTGGTTGGTCTGTGGCTGCGGCAGGTATGGTGCGGAGCGGTCCAGGCACGGGTGCCTTTTGTTGCACCCGCCTGTGGTTTTTACCCCGGTTGCACACACCCCCAGATATGCACCACCCAGGAATTGAGAACCTTAGGTAAGGCCCCCACATAAACAATAAAAATCCAAGTCCCTTGTGTGTTGCTGTGCACCAGGGAGTCCATCGCCAAAACTTTCGCCGATGGATTTCACCCTAACAGCAATTGCAGTTATCACAAAACCCCCTCAGATGCATCCTATACAGCCCTGGGTCTTATCTATCTTCATAGCTGCAAGCCTTTTGACCCTTTCACTTGTAAAATCTTTCAGCTTAATTTCTGAAATCCTTCCTGCACAGGCTCACTGTCCTCCACTGTGAAAAACTCAGCAGGAAGTAACCATTAAGAATGGCTGCCTTCTGCATGTCTTCTTCTATTATCCTGCCATCTGCCAGCCTAACTATAAAGTCATGGTTGACAAAAATGATTCAGGGCAGTAGTAAAGTCCTATAAGATGAGATTGAAAGTCTCAGGTGTATTCTGTTGATGACATAAGGGTGAGAGGGATTTGCCACTAGAGCTCAACTCTGCCTTTTGCTTCCTAACAGATAATATTCTTCACTTTCAACTATTCTCTCCCACATTTAATTTAATTCTTTCAGTCTTCCCCAGGCTTTACCCACTGGCCCTCTGGTGACTCTGTCCTGGTGCTAGCTACTGGTACTTTCTATTTTAACTCATGGGAATTCCATCTTGCCCACATTTCTTTGCCTTTCCTCTCTTGTCTCTTCACTCGATCCAAGTTTGGGCATTTTTCTCCTGCTTCTGGTTGCTACTCACCCTGCTTATTTCTTACTATCATTATATTTCTTCTTGTCCCTGGCTCTGTTCTATGTATGATATGATGTTACTTCTTGTTACGTGTCTTCCCTTTTCTTTCTTACCCTACTCACTCTTGACTCCTTTCTCTATTTACAGGACTCCCTCACATCACAATGATGCATCCCCGGTAACTTCCACTACTCCAACATGCTGGCGGAGAAATCCTCCACTCCACTACCTTTGCTGGGCATGTGCTTAAAATTTATTAGGATAATCCTGAGGTACATCATACTCAGGAAACTTTCTTCCACTGGGTTAATCTCTTGTGCCATTGTGCTTGCTATGATCTGGGTTATAGCATTACTGCTTACCCTAGCTGGTGACATTGAGCTTAACCCTGGACCTATGGTCAATTCAAATCCCAGCAACTCTTGCTCTTCCCATTCACTGCCTCAATTATGTGGTTTAACCTTTGCCCAGCTTAATATCTAAAGTCTACAAGCCAATCACCCTGAACTGGAGGCCTGGGTATGAGTCAATAACCCGAACATCCTATCAGAAACATGGCTGAAGCCCTCTGTCCCTGATTCAAGCTGCTCACTACCAGGCTATAACTTGCTCTGGGCTGCCCGTCCAACCTATGGAAAAGGTGGAGGCTTGCGCTGTTCTACAAGTCACACCTTAATATTTCTATCATGCCCAGCCACGCACTAAACAATTGTGAGGTCCTACACTCATGCCTACTTCTTGGTGGTGCTAAGAAACTCACATATTATGTACATACATATCCCTAGTTACTCCAAACAAGGTCTTGATGAACTTGTTGAGCTAGTACTAGCTGTGTCCAAGAAAAATGAAGTGATCTGCCTTGGGGATTTTAACCTTGACCGCTCAGTCCAAACTCTTCTTGCCTCCGCTATCAGCAAGGCTAACCTTGCTTAACTCACCTTGTCTCCTACTAGGATCTCTCACAATGGTTGATGCTGCACTCTCATAGACTGGATACTCACCAACAGAAGGGATAGATTCTCCACAGCTGGGGTCCTACCAGACTCAATTAGTGATCACTGCCCACTTTTGCATAAGGGATGCCTCCCTTTCTATCCCCAAAGTATTATCCTTCTCTAACTTTGATCCTACTGCATTCCTACATGACCTAAAACTCATCATCTGGTCTCCCTTTTATAACGAATTATATCAATCAAGCAACTGAATACTTTAACATGACCCTTCTCTCCCTGCAGAAACAAGATATTTCACTTTCATGTAATGGTCAAGGTGCAAGCCACCAAGTGGCTCAAGCAGCCTCTCCCAGGAACTACTTAAGCATAGAGACAAACTATGGTCTAAATGGAAATCCTCCTCTACAAGCTGACTTGATGTGCATTGAGCCTTGTGGAACACCTGTAAGGAGGAGATTCACATTGCTAAGAGTATTTATTACTGCGAACTCCTTCATTCCTCTGCCTCTAATCCAAGGAGATACTGGTCTCAAATTAATGAGATCCTCGGGTACAAGTGACATGATTTCCTAATGATATACTTATTAATGAGAGTCATTGCAATAACCCTTACACTATTGCCAATGTCTTTAACTCTCTCTTTACCAAGCTTCTTAATATTCCCTGATATCTAGTAGCTCCTGCACACACCCTCATGTTCCTCTTGATGCCCCCTCTTAGTGCTAGCTCCTGTCACTCATCAGGAGGTCCTAAAGCTACTAAAAACCATTTCAACTCATGGCAGTGCTGGGCCAGATGGAATAGAACCTAGGATGCTTTGAATTGTGACCTCTTTTCTTGCTACCCTGTAACAAGACTATTTACCCCCTCATTCCCCACCCTTACCTACCTCCTCTCACACTACTGAATAAAGCTACCCTGGCTGCTTCTACTTCTACCTTCCTAACGTCTTAAGCCTGGGATCTGTCATTGGCCTAAGTTTGAACAAAGAGCAGATCCACACTGTTGCAGTGTTGTTGTTGCTATCCCCTGCACTTTCAGACTGCACTGTAAATTGTAACCAATTGTACTATATATTGCCACCAACTGTGAATTTTAGTTTCATGTTTTTTCTTGTAATCTTATCAGCTTCTACCTGTAACCATGTTTGTCTCTGTATGTTTGTTATCTGACTTGGAACCTTTGTAAATGACCCTCGGCTCAAATGTATTTAATCCGAATCTAAATAAATAAATAACCTGTATATATGCTCTGCCACAGTCCCAACAGCCTAGAAAACTACCAGGACTGTACCAGTGTTCAAGAAAGGTGACCCTAAGATCCTATCTAACTACAGATCCATTTCATTGCTGCCAGCACTTAGCAAGGTGCTTGAAAAATTAATCCATCGCCAGATTTCCACACACCTACTCAATTTCAAACTTCAGTCCCCTGTCCAGCACAATTTTCATTCTGGGCATAGTACCACAACTGCTTTTACTCTATTTACCAGTGATGAAAAGAACAACATGGATAAGGGTTACTAACTGGTGCCGTGTTTATCAATCTCACTAGAGCATTCAATTTGGTCAACCACCTGCTGCTATTGAGTAAACTGCAAACTCTGGGACCTCAGACAACCTTTTCTTAGATTGACAGTTATCTTGGCAGTCAGTCACAAGCTGTATCCTTCTGCAAAGTTCTTTTGTCTCCTGCCCCTATCACCTGCAGTGTCCACAGGGTCCATTCTTGGCCCTTGCTCTTTCCATTTTTATTAATGATATTCCTACCTCCTTGGCTCACTCTCAGACCATTATGTATGTTGATGATCTGGTCCTCAACATTGCCTCTAAGTCTGTTGATGACCTCAATAACCACCTTTCACATCTCTAAACCTGATTCACCTCTAATTATCAAATCCTTAATCTCTCAAAGACTCAGGCCATACTCTTCGGGTTATCTAGAAAAGTTTATGCTAAGTCCCATGACCTACAGGTCCTTTGTCGTGATGGGTCATTAGTCACTACCACTGACTCCTTCAAATATCTGGAAGTGACCCTGGATCCTGTACTTGACTTCTCCTCCTCTCATATTAATGAGGTATGCAGATCAGTCAATGTGAAGATTGGTGCTACTTATAGAGTGTGTCGCTCCCTCACCCCGCTGTCAGGATCTCAGTAGCTAGGGTGTCCTGCTCCCAAGACTCCTACATAGAGATGCAGTGAAATAAAATTCTGCCCATGAAGTGGACGCAAAGTGGTCACTTCACGTTATCATTCTGCTACTCAAAGTGCCCATTTTAAACCCTCACTGCCACTTCATGTTGTAATTATGAGTTTGCATTGTGCTTTCCACCTTACTTCACTTTAAGGCAGAGTGAGAATTCACAGGCAGCCCCACATATTACATGGCTTACACAGTGTAGCTCACATGCTTCAGGCAGGCAGGCAGGAAGTACTCATGCTTGAAAGAGAGTTTCACTTTTGCCTTGTAGTAGGAGAAAGATGTTGTGTGCTGCTTAGGCAGAGAGTAAAATTTGTTGGAAAAATACTTTAAACCTTTATTGCAGCTGGCCCATTGGCACAGTGGTTGGATTTCTGCTTGTGACATCAGTGACCCGGGTTCAGGAACAGACTTGGGTGCTGGAGGGCTGGCCGGAAGAGAAGGCTGAAGCATCAGATGACTGCTTGCCTTCTCTTGGGAGAGAGTGGGGATATGACCTGGTGATTGCTGACCCTGGCAGAGGCTGGGGAATCAGCAATGCGTGGGTCCCACTAATCAATGGGATGTGGCAAACATCAGAGTAAGCCTGGCATTATTGGCACGCCATGTCCTAGGGGAGCAAACAGGAAAGAGCCCAGACCAGATGGCGGTTGTCAGCTCTCACTGCCGTGGGACCTCGGGCAGTTCACGAACAACCTAGCAGCACCTGGGGAAAGTATGGTGCTGTCAGCCCTCCTGGTGCCTTCCTCTCGGAGGAGGAGACCCACCTGGTGAAGGGTTATGTCTGGGAGTTACCCAAGGGCTGAAATATAGGGTGAAGTGGTGGCTGTACTGAGGCAGTGCAGCAAAGAGGGCATAGGAGGGCCTGAAGGAGAGGCCTGCCCAGAGTTGGGGGAGAAAAAAATTTACATTTTTGCTATAGGTGTTTATTTTTGAATATTTGTTGTCTGGATTTGTGTTTGTGCAGTATTTCAGTTTAATATTTGTTTATTGTTAATTGTTTTGTGTGTCTGTGTCATTGTGAGAAAGTGAGAGAGCGAGAATGGAGGGTGACAGACTCGGGAGTTTTAGTTGATGTGGCGAGATTGAGGGGAGTGTGCATGCCTGGTGGTCAGCTGCATCTGGACTGGAGCACCATCCTGAGTGATCCCCCAAAGCAGAGACAGTGGAGTTGGTGCCATGGAAGCACACCTCCTGTGGCACTGACCAGTGCCCCCAGTGCCAGCAGCACCTGCTATGGCCCCTGTGCCAGTGGCTCAGCAGCAGCAGGAAGTCAGGGAGGAGGAGGAGGAGGACAGCAGCAGTTGCAGCAGCAGGTTTCTGCACCCTTGGCCCCAATTGTACAGCAGCAGCCCCTAGCTCCAACAACACCTGGGACCCCTACCTGTGCCTGGTCCTCCCCACACCTCATTAGTGTGGGAGTTTTTATTACACTGCCTGGTGACAGCAGTGTAGTAAAGTGTAATTTTGTGGTGTTGGGTGTGCTGTGGCCCCAGAGGAAGTCACCTTGGCACAGGGAGTCAGCGCACCACATGTATAACCACCATCACCCAAAGTGGCAGGCCAAGGTCACTGAACAGGCAGTAATGCACCTGCTGGCCCTGCTGGAGAAGAGGGGAAGAACGGCATCCATCTGCATGTGGTTTGAAGTGGGAGGGCCATGGCAGAACCAGCTGCTCCACCACTACAACCTGCAGCACTTCCTGATGATGGTGGCAATCCTCTCCAACTGCCTGCCAGGGTAGGATGAATTGGGCCTGCAGTGGAGTGAGATGGATGCTGCAAACCACTGGCTGGACAATGTTGAGTAGCAGTTGGATCACACTGAGAGGCACCAACTATAGATCATGGGGATGCTTCAACTGCTGCTGTCCCATCACAACACTGATTATTAGTTTTAGTTTGTCCTTGCACCCACCACCACCACTCGCTGTTTGAAAAAATAGTTCCCGACAGTTGACCCTGATCCATCCCCCTCTATCTAGAAACTTTGGTCCCTTCTTCATGCACATCTTTTGTTCTGGATGCAGCTACCCTGTTGTTGAATCCATGTCGTACTTGATAGTTTCTATCATGCCCCCCTTTCCTTGTGTTTATATGTAATGTCCTTTAGTGTATTTTCACCTGGCTTCATTCTGGTGCATACCCTTCAACATTTTAGTTCCTCTCCTTTGTACAGCCATTTTTGACTTCATTTTAATGTGATGGGTCCCAATACATCCCAGTATACCCTGTCCCCCAGCCCTTCTTACTTCCTTCTGGCATTTCTTTTGCATACCTTTAGGTTATCTGACCCAGGTCATTATCCATTTTGCTGTTGTTAGTCCTCCCCATTGTGCACCAATATGTGTATAACGATGTTGTGTGTGTGTGTTCCATCTTTCTTTTGCATAACCTTGTTTACCTCCAAAAATTGTAGAAACCATGAACAAAAACAGCTGAAATAATATAAAGTAAAAAGTGTTGTCCTTGCCTTCATTATTTTCCTACGTAACAAAACCAGAAGGCCATAACTCCTACGAATACATGTCAATAAAATATTTCACTGTTACTGCAAATGTATTTTGGCAAAACAAAGGCACACTAATGACCCTTGCGCTTGGTGGTTAGGTCTTCATTAGTGTGCCCCTAATAAAGGCCTGGGCGCCGAAGCACAGGGTAATTTGTAGTGTGGCTTTGTTTTGTCATCAATAAAGTTGCACTAGCATTACACATTTTTCCTTGGCATGTATCCGTATAGAGTGGTGGCTTTGTGGGTTTGTTCTTAGCACTTTGAGCTATTAGTTACTCTGTACCAGCACCCATCCACAGTGTTAGTGCAGCGTGTTTCTGCTGCCCTGTTATAGTCCTACTTAATAATGTCTGTTTGCCATGAAATATTTTTGGTGCCTCAGTAATGTTTCCTCTCTGCCATGATGGTTTGTTTGTTGAAAAGTAGGAGTGAGCAGTGCAATAATCTGCTAAACTGCATGTGTGCAGTGCACTATCAGGTGCACATAATGCTCTAGCCACCTGAAAACATATATGATTGCTGACTTGTTCCACTGTTGATGGTATAAAGAATATATAATGTACATTTATTTGTACCATCATGAATAGTGTATCAAGTCATATAATATGTTTTCAGGGGCTCAGTGGCAGTGTTCACCTGACAGTGCACACATGCTGTTTAGCAGATCATTGTACTGCTCATTCCTGCTGTTAAAACAAACCATGACAGAATGAATATTGTTGAGGCACCAAAACTATTTCATAGTAAACAGACATTATTAATAGATTATAACAGATCCAGAATCATGTTGTGTTAACACTGGGGCTGGGTGCTGGTGGAGAGCAGCTAGCTGCAAAAGTGCAAGACAAAAACCAAAACTCACCACTTGAGTCCAGATGAATAGATGCCAAGAAAACTTTTCACTGCTAGTGCAAATGTATTGATGGCAAAACAAGGCCACAAATGACCATTGTGTTTTGATGGTTATGCCTTTCTTTGGCAGCCCCTAATAAAGGCCTAAGCGCTTGAAGCACAGGGGTCATTTGTGTGTGGCTTGTTTTGCCATCAGTAAATTTGTACTAACAGTGAACATTTTTCTTTGCATTTATTCATCTGGAGTGGTGGTTTCTGGTTTAGTCTTGCACTTTTTCAGCTAGCTGCTGTCCACCAGCACCCAGCACCAGTGTTAGCGTAGTATGCTACTGGACTGTTACGTTCCTACTTAATAATGTCTCTTTATCATGAAATATTTTGGTGCCTCAGCAATGTATCATTTTGTCATGGTTTGTTTGTTGAAAAGCAGGAGTGAGCAGTCCAATGATCTGCTAAACAGCTTGTGTGTACTGTCAGGTGCACACTGCTCAAGCCCCATGAAAACATATTATATGACTTGGTCCGTTGTTCATGATGGTACAAATAAAATTTACATTATATAGTCTTTATTCTTGATGCCATCAACAGTGGAACAAGTCAGCTACCATATATGTTTTCAGGGTGTTGGACAGTGTGTGCACCTGACAGTGCACTGCACACATGCTGTTTAGTAGATTATTACACTGCTCACTCCTGCTTTTTCACACACGCACACAGCAAGACAGAAATAAAATATTACTAAGATCACTAAAATAATCTGTTTTGGAAAGAGACATTATTAAGTTGGAATACAACAAGGAAGGAAGGACACCACTTTTAGCTTATTTTATGTAGAATGTTTTGGCCAGTGTTCGTAAAATCTTGGCTGCTGCTTTTATGTCCAGAAATTCCTGACTCCAGACAAAGAGAAATGGGAGCATAAAATGGAATGAAAAGTCTCCATTATTTCATGCTACACTCAGTCATGCATGCACTGCACCTACCCAGTACCCAGAATTAATGTGCACCCCAAAATGCTGCTGTCTTATGTCCAGGAAATTCCTGACTCAGATGAAGAGAAATGAGAGCATAAAATGGAAAGAAAAGTCTCCATTAATTCATACCACACTCAGTCTTGCATGCATACACTCCAATAAGAACTACAGTATGTCCCCTGCTGCTGCTGTTGGAATTTCATGTAATGCTTCTTGACCTGACTGGGCTGATGCACAGTGTCTTGTCAAATGATGTGCTAGAAGGATGACCCAACCATTGAGTTAACCATCCATGATGATTTGATAATGCTGTTGGCTGCCCAATGTCTGCTGCACTGACCATCAACAGGAAGGATGCCCTCTGTATGTACACTAATACTACCCTTGGTAAGTTAATGTACCTGGTACCATCATGGTTTTCCACAGAACCTGACTTTAAATGTTTGTAGATATATATGTACATATATATATATATATATATATATAATTGTTTTTCTATATATACATGTAATCATTATATATTTTTGTATTACAGGTTATATAGTCGAACTTGTGCTGTGCATTTCTTGGCTTGATGGGGACTTTGGCATTGGAATACTGTCAAGCCAGTGATGGTAAGTATTTTTTGGGGGGCATTATTTAATAAAGTTTAAAAGATTCATTAAAGTTTTGGTAATCTTTACAGGTCTTCAGCGATCATCAGAACTGAAAAAAATGTAAGTGTTGTGATTCGTGAAGAGCGTGATTTGTCTCGTGATGAGTGACTGGTGTGATGTGACTAATGAACTGTGCGCAAATACCTACGGCTGTACTTCCCTGACCGGTACCACACAAAACTCCCGACTTGAAAACTCATATTAATGACTACAGTGGTCAAGCTGAGATACTACCAAATAGGCTTACATGCAACTAACAACCCAAAACTCAAAGTTTTATAATTCGTGAATCGTGACCGTGAAGATGAAGAACACGATTTGCATTGTGAGTGACTCGTGATTATTGCCCTGACTTAAAGCACATTAATGAGTACAATGTTCTCACCGAGATATGCATCACACCAGTACTCTGAAGGAAGTTAAACAAACAACTATGACTTAAATTACAGATTGAGTTTGGGCCCTAAAGAGATGCAAACGTACAGACAGATTAACATTGCACTGCTCACTCAAGAGATGCAGATGCAAAGGCACAACAACACCTACCCAGTGCTTACAAGTCACAAATCCAAATCTGGAAAAGAATACCTTTTGCCAGTTGGGGGGGCAGTGCACTGCAGTAACAGTCCACTACCAAGATACCACAAGCAGTACAAAAAGACGCTGGTGCAGTGAACAGCAAGTTCACTTGGTGCAATTACTGTGTGGCATAATAAAACGCTTGTGATTTGATGGCACATGTCGCACACACACTCACACACACACTACAAGCAATGAACAGCAAATTGAAAACTTCCGTAATTTAACCAAATCATTTAAACAAACTGAAATTAGACACTGCTGCACCACAACAATCAGCAAAAGATGTAAAAAACTTTCTGAAAATATTACTGTGTGTACAATAACACAGTTATGCAAGAAAAATATAACCAAAACAGAAAGACTGCCTTTCTCCCACTTAAGTTACCTCCACCACAGATATGCCCTCCCCAAGCACACTTCAAGTGTCTATGTCAGTAAACAGACTGAATGTTCTACATTAACATTCAAAATCCACACACAAACAATAAACATTCAATGATATGAGCACAGGAGGGTTTCCTACAATCGATATACTAAATTTTGAGCAAAACAAATGGCTCAAAAAGGCTTTTTGAACAGCTTTTAGAGGGTTTGAATCCAGAGCTCTGAGAGCAAACTGTCTCTAGCTACCACTACACCCACACTACACAGAACTGAGGCTGTGCAGAACAATCTGAAGCCCATGTGACCTGCAATCCCATGAATCACTGCAACATTCACCTTGGAGCTCAACAAGACCAAGTGATGTGAAGTACTTTGATTTCCTGCTCCCTGCTCTAGTCAGGACTTTCAGATCCAGCTGCTCTTGTACTGCGCTCGCTAGACAACACACCAGTGTTGTGATCATGACCAGAACAATAATGTCTATGCTTTATTTGGGGTGGGTGGGTGGGACAGAGCCATGGGCAAGCCATGTCATAGTGAATTAACCCATCACAGCCGTGGTTAACTGGGAATTAAATCATGCTTAGGTGATTGGAAGAACTCGCCTGTAGCCCCATGCCCCCCCCAGCATGGATTAATTCTCCAGTAACCTACACTCTGTCATGGCTTAATCCTTACTCTAGTACCAAGCAGCATATTCTAGGACCAATAGCAGAAATGGCCTGGGGGTGTTAGGTGGAGGGAGGATGGAAAGGTAACAGGAGAGAAAAGAGCTGTCCCATCAACACGCCAATTTTGTATGCTTAACAAAAATCAAAGATCATTATACTGTATATTTTAAAGAAGACTCTGCACAGTCAACCTCATAAAAAATATATAAGAACAAAGCTGTAAAAGTTCTATATGCGGGAGAGTCCAAAATCAATCAAAGCTGAAATACATCTGTAGAGATTGGAATAAGCAGCCACTCACCCAAACAAGCATTTGTCAATGCCGAATGTTTGCTTGCTGGTATTAGTATTCGAAATGCAGGAGTTAGAGAGATGCAGAATAGGAATGGCAGTGAAGTATTGAAGTTCACGCCAACCCCACCTCCATCCTGTAGAGATGGACAGGCATTGGGGTAAGTGTTTGGTCGCGCCTATGAGGGTCATGCAATGTCACCTCACCCTTATTCTGCAGACACCGATTGGTTGAGGTGTGCCTTAGGATTTTCTGCTTTACAGTCACCCCATTCCATAAGGACATATGCTGAAATTGGTGCAGTATAGGAGAATGGGAGAGTCTGAGATGAAAAGTCCAAGGCACACCTTGATGCCTGTCAGTGGCTGGGGATGGTGGTGAGATGGCATGAGCACTACAGTAGGCAATCCAAAGGTACATTCCGATAGCTGTCCATCTGTACAGGTAGGACGTTATGGTTAGATTGTCAACAAATGCATTTTAGGACCTTTGCTAATGAACAGTGTCACTGACACTTTTGTAATGTGTCAAACTGCAGAAACACATTTTGGCCAGGATGTGAAAATGACAGCTGCACTGTTCATAAGGAGGTGCTGAAAATGGCAATGTTGAAAATCTGGAGTGCACATATTGCAAATGTGCCAGGCTATGAGCCTCGTGGAAACTGCGTGATGCACGCTCATAACACAGTCATTTTATGGACTTTGTCACCAGATTTTCAACATAGGCATTTTAGGACCTCTGCTAATGAACAGGTCACTGTGATGTTCATAATGTGTCCTGAACAGTGCTGTCCCACAACGACCATGCTGTTCTGTGCGAAAGTGCTAAAACACATTTCGCCAGGATGTGGAAAATTAATTTCTGAGCTCATCTGTGCAGTAGCACTAATACTGCACTTAGTCAGCGGATGGCCATGGAGGTGAGAAGGGTTGTGCCAGTCACTGGCTGGGGATGGGTGGGGTGTTGGGTGGCTGGCAAGGGCTGGGTGGGGGGCCACTAGACTACCAGAGAATTGGGATTTATTGTTATAATATGGGACGATACAGTTCGGGGCACTAGACTATCATGGAATTGGGAATTATTATTATAATATGGGACTGTACAGTTCGGGGGCACTAGACTACCAGGGATACAGGACTTATTTTAATATCTGGACTGTACAGTTCAGGGGCGGAGCTCTAGACTTCCAGGGCTGTTGTATTGCTGCATATGCGATTGGGCGACTCAAGGTTTGGGAGACGCGGTGGGGATGGCAGCGCCAGCCCTCAGGGGCTTCCTGCCAATGGCTGTTTCTGGGGGTCTGGGGGTATGTGTAGCCCTGTGTGGCCCCGCTGAGGTGTGCTGGTCATGGTGGGGTGGGAAACAGTGCACTTTCCACAGGACAACCGACGGGTCTCTGGGACCCCTGGGGGCATCCGTTAAGTTATACTAGCAAATGCTGGTGCAACTTACGTTGCTAGATCTCCTCCAGGGTTCTTGTAGAAGCTCAATGTGGGCACTTTGTGGCTGCCCTTCTGGAATGGGGTGCAACTGCTGCTGTAAACCCCCTAGCACCATGTCGCAGGGGGTTTATGTGGCATAACAGCTCTTTAGGCGCCGAGTAGCCTCGACATGTTGCAGGTCACTTTGTAGAATCGCTTGTCACAACTGCTGGCGTAGGTTGCTAGAACCGGGCCCAATGTGTATAGCTGTTAGTCAGTGTGTGAGTATTACAACAATTAGAAAGTGCAATTAGGTGGCTCAGTGGTTAGAGCAAACATTGCTAGTCTACATTCCTCCACTATCTAGATCATTTTCAGCCTTATGCATGTCATTGCTGATTTAGATGAGATGTCTAGTGGTAACCCCCGACTCTGATGTCCCTTGGAGCTTGAAAAGAAGAACATGGTTCCTCAATGTCTTTTTCTAATCTGTAAAAAGGTACATCGCTGATGCAACCCTGCACCTCAGCCTGACCTCCTACGAGCACCCACCACCCCGCATCTCCAAGACCTCCCACACCCTTTCTCGCCTGAACAGATCCCAGTGTGAAGATCCACTGTCCCATGGAAGACATGTCTTGCTGCTGGAGCCGGTGACTGCTATATGAGAAATAAGGTAAGTGCAGTTGAAAACCCACTGAAATACACTGAACCACACTTACCTAACTTCTCATAGCAGCTGCCAGTTCCAGCAGCAAGATAAGTCTTCAATGGGAAAGTGTATCTTCAAACTGGGACTTGTCTCCTGTGAGTGAGTGTGTGAGATGGTCTGGGGCTGCAGGGTGGTGGGTGCTCAGTGGGAGGTCAGGCTGGGGGGGCTTGAGTCACATCACCACCCAATCTGCCTTATTAAACCCTATCTAGTGTGAGGTCCCATGCCCAAACTTGAACTCTGGGAGCCCTCCTGTCTCCAGGATACCCTTGTGTCTATCCCTCTCCTTCTTAAATTCTGTGACCATTTTACCCCTACCACCCTCTGGTAGACTATTCCAGGTGTCCACCACCCTCTCCATGAAAAATATTTTCTCACGTTTCCCTGAGCCCCCACCAACTTCATTTTGTGCTCCCTTGACTTGGAGCATCTCTACTTTGAAGATGCTTCCTTCCTGTACTCTGTTTATACCGTGATGTATTTGTATGTCTGTCATGATGCCCCTTCCTCCTCACCTCCAGGGAATATGTATTTATCTCCTTTAGTCTTTCTTCATAGATCGTATCCCACAGGCCCTGCACTATTTTAGTTTCCCTCCACTGCACTGCCTCCACTCTGTCTGTGTTCTTTCTCAAATGGGGCCTCCAGAACTGGATGCAGTATTCAGGTGTGGTCTCATGAGTGTCTTATACAGGGACAAGATAACCTCCCTCTTTCTACTCATGATATCCCTCCTAAACAACCAAGCATCTGGCGTGCCTTTCCAGATGCCTTACCACACTGCCTAGTTTCTCTAGGTCCTCCAAGATAATAACTCCCAGGTCCCTTTCCTGCTTTGTGACTCTCAGTACCTCCACACCTAGTTCTTACTTTGTACCTTGTTTCTTGTGCCCTATGTGCATGATTCTGCATTTCTTTGCAGTGAATCCCAGTTGCCCTACTTCAGACCATTTCAGCAGTTTTTTAAGGTCTTCCCTAATTCTTTCAACTACCCTGGAGTGTCCACCCTATTACATACCTTTGTATCATCTGCAAAGAGGCATACCTTTCCTTCCAGTCCTCTGCAATGTCCCCAATAAAGACATTGAAGAGGACCGCCCAAACACTGACCCTGTGGCACCCTGCTTGTCATCTCTCCTCTACACCACAACCCTCTGACTCTTGCCATTCAACCAGTACTTCACCCACAGAACAATTTTTAGGATCCACCCCTAGGCTGTGCAGTCTGTTAACCAGCCTCTATGGGGGACAGTATCAAGGCCTTTCTGATGTCCAGATTGGCCACATCCACCACACCTCCTGGTCCACTACCTTAGTTACCCAGTCATGCCATAGATTAGTACAATGAGTTATTGCTAAACACAGTGCTTATCCTAAATACAGTAAACGTTACAGTTAAATGTATAAGTAAATAAATGCCATGTAGGTAGTGTATGTGTGGCAATGCTCTGTGTGTGTAGAAAGTGCACTGCTATGTTACACTGGAAATATATGCATATATGTGCATATGTATTAGTCAGTATGTGTGTATCACAACAATTAGAAAGTGCAATTAGGTGACTCAGTGGTTAGTGCAAAATTTCTAGTTCATATTGCCCCACTATCTAGATCAGTTTCAGCCTTATGCATGTCTTTGCTGATTTAAATAAGGTATCTAGTGGCAAACCCCACCCCGATATCCCTCGAGCCTGAAAAGAAGAAAACGGTCCATCAAAATCTTTTTTAAATCTGTAAAAATGTGTGTAGACAGTGGACTGCTATGTTACACTGGAATATATATGCATACTATATATGTCTATATGTATTAGTCAGTGTCTGTGATCACAACAATTAGAAAGTGCAGTAAGGTGGCTCACTGGTTAGGTCAAAATTGTTAGTTTACATTCTCACTATCTATATTAGTTTCGGTCTTCTGTATGTCATTGCTGATTTAAATGAGGTGTCTAGTGGCAACTCCCCTACCTCCGATGTCCTTCTGAGTTTGAGAAGAAAACAGTCCCTCAGCGCCTGTTTTTAATCTATAAAATGTGTGTAGACAGTGCTCTGCTATGTTACACTGTAGTATATATGCATATATGTGTATATGTATTAGTCAGTGTCTGTGTATCACAACAATTAGAAAGTGCAGTTAGGTAGCTCAGTGGTTAATGCAAAATCACTAGTTTATACATTTCTCACTGCCCACAGTTCGATTATTTTACAGCTATATTGGCTCTTGCTAGAACTTGTTTTGACTGCTACCAGGTGGTGTTCTCTGAATGTGCCTCCATTGTGCAGGTAATCCTGGAGGATTTGCCAATGTTGTTAAGTGTCTTCCTTATATCAGATATCTTTGCATTGATTTTAGTTGAGAACACTGGCCTTTTGTGTATTTTTTTCTATGTACTCCTGCTATAGCCCACTCCTTCATATCATTCTTGATCCTTTCTGTAAGGTTTGTCTCTTCTAGCCTCTTTCAGAAGATCTTTGTTTGGCTTCCTTCAGTTCAGTTTCAAAGTCGGATCATCACTGCAAATTCAGTGTTATTCTTCAAATTGTGAAACAGATATGCTTTCAACTAGGGTTTTGAATGAAAAGTATCCACATGGAGTATTGTATTTCTTACAGTAGGTTTGTGAACCAATGTAGTGCCCAGTCTGTTATCTCAGTCATTTTGTCAGGTCAGGGTAAGGCACACTGTCAGGACTCTTTGCATGGTGAATTTTAAGTTTGTTTTTCTAGAATTCAGAAAGAGAAAAAATCTTCCAAATGTTCTTTACTTTCCTTCCACAGGACAAATAGGTTGTCTGTGTATCTTTTTATACTGCAATACAATGATAAAATGGATTTTGTCTCCTTCAAAACATACTCACTTTTGAACACATGCATATATGCTTTCTCATATCCTAGGGCCATGGATAACCCTATAACAGTTCCACAGATTCACTTGTAAATGTATCTTCAAAGCTCAAGAAGTTTCTTTTCAAAATAAACTCTGTCAGTTCTTGGAGAACTGTTGTCTTGGGATACTGTAGCTCTGGATGGGTATCCAAAAGTCTACTTATGTTTTCGATCACTTTGTCTTGCAGAATGGAAGTGTACAAATTGCACACATCCATGGTCAGCAATAGAAACCCTTCAGCTTCTAAAATGGAATTGGCATCTTGTAGGATTAAAAAAAAGTGTGTGGTGTCCTTCAGGTATTCAAAATCTGTTCAACCAATGGTTGAAGATGAAAACTGATGTAATCTGAAATAGGTTGAAAATGCTTCCAATACCTAAGACAATTGGCCTCCTTGGGGTTGTGTATATTCTTGTGCACAATTGGGATGCTGTAGACTATAGGGGTTCTAGGATATATTTGTCTCAAATGTTCCAGTTCCCATTCCTTAAGCCAATTATTATTAATCATTTCTTCCAAAGTGGTACCCAATTCTCTCTGTAATGCTGGTTTAGGGTCCATTTCCAGTTGCCTATAATTTTTTGATCTTCAGGCAGTTTTGGACAAATTTGTTTGTAATGTTGATAGTCAAACACCACGATCCCACTTCCATTATCTGCTGGCTTAATAGTGATTGTATGATCCTTCTTGAGATTATTGAGTGTTTCTTTCTGATTTACTTAGAGTGTCCTTTGGGGGTTCCATCCTGTTCTGTCCTTAAATTACATATTTTCTCCCTAACAGTGCTAGCAAATGTTTCTATTTAGGATTTCTCCCTGCTGGTGGGTTATGGGATGACTTGACATCTAAAGCTTTCTTGACATCTCTTTTGTACTAGTGTGTTGGAGGTTCTTAACTAAACTGGGATTTCAGCCTTAACTATCTAATGAATTTTTGTATGTGTCATTCCAGTTCAGATTTGTTAATAGAGATGAGGGAGCAAAAGGACAAATCTTTTGAAAGGACATAATTTCAGTATTGTTTATGTCTGTTCAGCCGAGGTTGAAAACTGGGACTATTTTGGTCCTGGTTTGGTTTTGGGATGAGCATCTCCTCTCCCTCTGCCTTGCCCTGTACCTCCTCCCACTCCTGCCTGCTATGGTTCCTCATCTAGAATGGGTCCTCTGACCCTAGTCGTATATCTGGGCACATGGCTGTCCTGCCTGTCTGGGCCTGTCTGGCTGGTCTAGTAGCTAGTACTGCCCCCATTTTATAATAAAAACAATCCTTTGTTGTTGTTGCTGTCTGTCTCTTCTGTAAGTAGACCATGAGTAGCTTCTTACCACTGTCAGTGTTGTTAGTTGTTTGTGTTTGCTGGTTATTGCAGTGTTTTATTGGCTGTTTTTTGTGCATATAAACTTTATTGTCCTTATAATCATTTGTATCGCACTGATATTTTTCTGATTTTTTGTTGCTTTATGTTTTCCTTTTACTCAGCAACAGTTTTCTTGATTTGCTGTAATGTTTTATTAAATTCTGCCAGTTCCAATAATAATTTAAGTGCTTCCTGTTCTTTTGGACTTCCTCAGGGATTTTACCTCTTTCTTCAATAATGACCTCTATGAGGGGTTACATCAAATCTAGGGAACATCTGTTTCATATTCCACCTCACTTTTTATTTAATTTCACTGAATTTATACCAAGGTTTGGTTTCACATAAACCGAGGACCTCTATGAATCTTGTTGTGTACAAAATACTGGGCCAAAGTCAGGACATGCCACTCCAGGTGGCTGTCACAGAATGAGATGTTTCTACTTTTCATGCAAGACATTTTCTGGTGTATTCCAATGTGACATGCATTGCTTTGATATCATCACTTTTAGTGTAGGTGACACTGGGCCATGGTAGTGAGCATAAGAGGACTAATTTCCCAGTGCAGTGCCTGACTACATATTCACTGCTGATCTTCAAAATTACTAAGCGTTTGAATTGGTTGAAAGTTATTTTCTTAAACATGATAAACAGCATTCAGACAAACTTGAAGAGCAAGTAAATTAATGACAAATGATCTTTGTTTTATTTCTGAACAGATTAGGCTAATATAGCCATGTAATAACTGGTTGCTGTTTTTTCAATGACAGCAGGTTATAATCCACCATTATAACTCACAAATTATAATGGCAAACACGTGCCATCAGCTGTCTCCCTTGCCTTGTGCTGCAGCATACCACACTAATCAAGCTCCTCAGACAACTGTCATTCCCTAAACAGCAGTACCACATAAACAAAGATAAAACCGCAAAATTTCCATTACAAAAGTCAGTCCCTTAATAGATACAGCTACTCACCAATATGACTGCTCGATTCCAGCTCCAAAATCTAGAGGAAGAGAAAATTTGTTAGTGAGCAGGAGAGCAGAAATACTTATTTTAAAACACAAAGTGACCTACGGCTCTTCAACACATTCCTGAGGCAAACCAGAACAATGGTGAAGTTCACTGAACTGCCACTAGCAGAACTAGACAGCAAAGTAGCAAATTTTATTTTTGTTTGAAACATCAGGATGGCACTGAGTATGAACCAGGAACATGGCATAGTAGCCAGTATAGATAGACATTTAGTTAACGTTAAGTACCCCCACTCAATTTTTAAAGGTGCTCAAACAGACTTCATAGAAACAAAGCGCACTCTCATAGCAAAACAGAAGCAATTAAAAATAGGCAAAGGAAACAGACCACGAAAAGTGGAAGCCCTAACTGAAGAAGAAATAGATTTAATGACTCGCTGAGGCACCTAATGCACAGACAACCCCACATCACTTCTAAACTACCTTTTTTCGACATAGGACTTCATTTTGCCCTCTGAATGAAAGAACAGTATGACCTAAGATGGGCAGACATCCAAGAAGGAGTAGATGCTCAAGGCAATACATATATATAGAGTACAACTAGCCAAAACAAAAACTCGACCTGGGGACAACCCTACACACATACGACCTGTTAAGCCTTGAATATACCAAAATAAAGAAAACCCACTGCATGACACCATACAAGCATACATACTGTACAAATCCCATAGGCCTGAACCAATGTTGTTAACTGAATCACCATTTTACATCGCACCCAACATAACCATAAAGAAAATGGACTCTGGTATAGAAATATGACCACAGGACTCAATAAACTTCATCCATGATGAAACAAATAAAATTACAATTGGCTTGCCAGACACAAAGCGCATCACGAACCATTCAATCAGAAAATGAGCTTTCAAAAGCTCATTGATTCCAATATGCTGCCCACAGAAGTACAACAAATCTCTGGCCACAAAATGTTCAGTCCATAAACAGTTACTCTGTCTTATCAGAGTCTCAGCAAAAGAAATCAGTGACCTGCTCACCAAGCGCAGAACAGATCAACAGCCATCTATATCCTCTGCTACCCTAGAAATCCAAAAGGAACAGGCAGGAAATCTTCCATAACTGAGTCATAGCAACCGCCTTGGATGCATACACTGTTCAGCACAAACTGCATCTTCAACGAGGGAGTAATGTAAATATCTACAATGGACCACCACCAAGAAATTCCACAGAGTCCAGCAGATATCATCCTCAGAATCAGATGACTGTAAGTAAACTAAACAGTCACCACTGCCCATGCTCCTCGACAGTAATAAAAATAATCAGTAAAATGCAATATTACACAACAAATGACATAGCCTCTCACAGTAAAATGCAGACCTCCCCTAAGCACTAACCATCTCTCTCATCTCCATAGGAACCAACTGAATTTCAAGCCTCCAAAAAGAAACCGTGAGAACAACGACCTGTAATGAAAAAAGGGCATGAAATGCACAAAAAAAAAAAAAAAAAACGATTTCAGAGACTTTCAATGTGACAAAAACATTCCTTACAAGAGACTGACTCAATTATTACCTCGTGGTTGTAATCATTATTTTCCAACACAGTTCAAAGTTCCTATTCCTTCTATTAGTTCTGACAAGAAACTTATCATTACTGTACCAATCTACTTCTGATTTAAAAATTGCTTTACAGTTAGTTATTGACCTAGTTACAGCATAAAATGTTGTAGAAATAAATCTGTTCTCTCAAATACTTTCAACTTATTTTCCCCTGTGGGAAAAAACAGCAACCAATTATTACAGTAAAATGCATGGGGTGGTGTGCATAATGAAATTATGTGCACCCTTCAATGTGGGATGCTCATAAACCCCTCGGCGCTCGGGTTTATGTAGCATCTCACACTGGTGCACATAATTTCTCATTATGTACACCACCTCATGCATTATTGTATATATTATATTCAAAACCTGTTATTCTGTGGTTAGGTAGCAGCACTACAGAATTTTTGGCAAGGGTAGATAGGACTATGTCATGTTTTGCACTTCATGAGCTTTTTGGTGGAGGGGTGTAGATCACATGGAGCAAAGTTAAAAGTTGTTTAATAAATAAGATTGGCACTTTACAATAATGAGGCGTTTGATTCAATACATATATTGCAGGCACTCTGTTGAGTTTTGAAACTTTGTAGACTGAGTTAAAGTACAGAGTTAAGTTGCAAACTGTTAAGTACTTGGCAGACTGCTACTAGTAAACTGTTTTTGTTCACACAGACTTAACTTTTAAATGCGGTTTCTAATGAAAATATTATATGTATTCTAGATATATACATAGGCAATCACTTGAGGAAGCTAGTATTTCATAGGTGAAATGTAGAGGGTGATGTTCTGTCTGAAGCATCTGTTTGAATATAAATACTTTCTGAAAAATCGAACTGCATTACCTTGGATTCTTGCACCCCACCCTGTTTCCTGTTGGACATTTGCTGGCATCTGGAGACTGCCAGCTGCAGGATTATATGATATTCTAAATAATGTATCATTACCTGTGGCACTTCCTTGCATAGCAAGATCCCTGTTAATGTGACCTCAACTGTCCCTGCTGCTGACCCATCTGACCTGAGCGGGAGTGGGATTGGACATTGCTGTTAGGAGGATGTCATGTTCCTGTTAACCTGATCAATTCTATGATTGGGTGACCAAAGCAGTGGATCGGGGACAGTGGACGGGTATACCTGGACTCAGCAAGGACTTTGACATCGTCCCACGCAGGAGGCTGATCAAAAACTTGAACACACAGGTGTCAGTCATAAGATAGTAAGCTGGGTTGCACACTGACTGCAGGCTAGAACTCAAAAGTCACAGTAAATGGCACCATGTCCAAAGAGGGTTTTGCGACCAGTGGAGTCCCTCAGGGATTGGAGCTGGGTCCAGCCTATTCAACATATTCATCAGCGACATTGCTGATGGTCTTGAGGGTAAAAGTCTTCCTGTTCGTAGATGATACGAAACTATGTAATAGGGTGGATAAGAAGGAGGGAGCCTCCAGTATGAAGGTGGATCTCAAGAAACTTGAACAGTGGTCCAATGGCTGGCAACTTGGATTTAATGCTAAAAATGCAAAGTGATGCACCTGAGAAAACAGAACCCCAAGAACTCAATACTTCCTGGATGGAATTGACTTGAAGAGACCAGGACTAAACGGGACTTAGGTGTAATCATAATGGACGACCTTAAAATAGGGAATCAATGCAAAAAGCATCATGAAAAGCAAGCATCATCCTCAGATGCATAGGCAGGGAATAACTAGCAGGAAACAAGAAGTGATCATTCCACTTTATAGATCCTTGGTGAGGGTACTCTTGGAGTACTGCGTCCAGTTCTGGAGGCCCCACCTGAAGAAGGACATAGAGTGCTTGGAATTAATTCAGAGAAGGGCCACAAAGATGGTGCAAGGTCTCCATCACAAGCCATTTGAGTCTAGACTACAGGATGTAAGCTTGTACTCCCTGGGTCAGAGAAGGGACAGAGGGAGATGATAAAACATTCAAACTCATCAAGGGTATAAAACTGTTCAGGTAGACAACCTCTTCCATGCAAACAGAAAGGCACATACAAGAGGGCACAACTAGGGCACAGCCATTGCCTGAGAGGGGAAGACTCATAGGCAATATCAGGAAAAACATTTTTATGGAGGGCAACACACACATGGAACAGCCTACACCCAGAGGTAGTTGCAGCAAAGACAGTGAATGCATTTAAACATGAGTGGGACTGGCACTACTGTATAAACAATAACAGCAAATTATTAGGGAGTGGGTTAGGTTCTTGGGCAGACTAGATGTGCCACTCGGGCCCCATCTGCCATCACATTCTTATGTTCTTATGTTCATGATTTAAGGGATCCACTAGAACACTGGTTCCCAAAGTTTGAGTACACTGACCCCCAACTGTTCTTTCTGCTACACTGATTGCAAAATGAATTGTGATGTTATCTGTAGAAATACTGTCACACTGCAGAGGATCTCACTGGTTTTCCAGTGTCTGTGTCCTGTGGGGCTGTGGTATTTTGTGATGAATTAGGCAGTGAGCTGATATGATTTTTTCCTGTTTTGGGCACTGTGGAATGACATCATAGAAACTGAGAATCATAGAATCTGTTAGCAGAAAGGGACCACTTGACCCACAAAGTTTGCCCAAGTGTTATTTGCCTACTGTACCTCCACAGATCCTATCTGATTTCCATCCCTCCCACTCCCTGCTTTTGATCTAATACACCTTATGTTTAACCAATGCATGCTTGAAACCTTCCACCATTCTAGAATTCATCAGTTTGGCTCACAGTTAGTGCCATACGTGTATCACCCTTTCAGTGAAGAAACATTTCTCACATCCCCTGAACCCCTCCCTCAGCTTCCTACATGCCCTGTAGTCCTGGAGCTCATCCTCACTTGGAAAATGCTCCCTCCTGCATCTGTTAACCCCTTTGTGATACTTGTTGGTATCCATTATGTAGGGAGCAGTATAGTGCAGTGATTAAGGGCATTGAGCTGCAAACCTGGAGACCTAGGTTTCAATCCCATCAGCTCCCACTTACATACTGTGTGACCCTGAGCAAGTCACATAACTTTCTTGTGCTCCCAGGTCACACCTGGAAACAAGATCTGGCTTAGTGTTCCATTCCTAGCTGAGTGTGCCATTCCTGGTTAAACAATTTCACCTTTCCCTTTCTTTCCTTTCCTCTTGCTCTCCTCTCCTCCAACATGTACATGTTGAGAACCATCAGTATCTCCTCAAAGGGCTTCCATTGTAACCCCTGCACCATTTTAGTTGCTCTCCTTTGGACCACCTCTAGCCTGTCTGTGTCCTTTCTAAGACGCAGTCTCCAGAACTGCACATAGTATTCCAATTGGGGCCATAAGAGACAGCAATGCAGAAGCTGCACAGCCTACCTCCTCCTGCTGGTGATATCCTCCCTATGCACCACAGTATCCCACTAGCCCTGCCTTCAGCCTCGTCACACTGTGCTGCCAACTTGAGGTCCTCTGATATCATGATCCCAAGGTCCATGTCCTGTTTAATAGCTGCCAATACATTCCCCATCCCATATTATGCACAGGAGCTCCTATGCCCTAGGTGCATGATTTTCCACTTTTGGGATTGGATTCTAACTTCCATGTTTCCCAGATCCCTACTGATTTTCTCCACTCCCTCCTCAGTGTCCATCCTATTGCAGATTTTGGTGTCATCTGCAAAATGCATACCTTTCCATCAGTTCCTCTGCAATGTTGCCAATGAAGACATTGAAGAGTACTGGTCTCAGTACCTAACCCTGTTGTACCCTGCTGGTCACCCTTCCTTAGAGTGTTTGCTATTAACCAACACCCTTTGTCTCCTATTTGTTAACCAGTTTTGAACCCAATCTATGAATATGAACCCTACTCGTAAGTTATTCATTTTCCTAATCACCCTTCTGTGTGGCACAGTGTCAAAAGCCTTTGTGAAGTCCGTATAGGTTATGTCCACTGCCATCCCCTGATCTATATCCCTGGTCACCTAGAAATCAATCAGATTTGTTTGACATGAACTTCCCCTCATACATCCGTGCTGTCTGTGGTCCTGCAGCCCACTGGATTACAGATGCTCAACCAGCCTCTCTTTCAGTAGGGTTTCCTTAGTTTCCCACCACTGAAATTAGGCTGATTGGTCAGTAATTGTTAGTTCTCTCCTGCTGTCACTCTTATTTGAACTTCATTGGCAAACAGGAGGAAACTTCCACAAATTTATTTTTTGTCTAGAAATGTGTCTTGGGCCAGGCTCCAGATTATTTGATTAAGAATATCATATTCAGGGTGTTAAATCTTCCCTGTGTAACAACTACCTATTTAAGCATGCACACCCTGGTGCTAAGACTATCTGATTTAAATATTTTCTGTCATTTTGTACCCCTGATTTGAAACTCACTGTTGGCCAATTTCTAATAATGGATGATAAACGTCCATCAATCACTGCCCTTACAATATGGTTTATATAATTTCTGCACAGTTGTAATTGTCTTTCTTAATTGTATCACTTGCTTACTACTTTTTATACTTTATTTTTATTCCTTAAGAAAAATGGATCACGTTCATATTTAATTATATCAACATAATAATAACCTTATGAACAAAATTTTCAGTGTTACTTATGTAACTAAACAAAGTACAAAAATATTTTCCATTATTTTAAGGGATCAAAAAATTGTTCTAGTTAATCAGCTAATCTATTCCCTACAAAAATAAAATAATTTTCTCATCATTTACGCTCCAAGCTTTTAATTTCCCAACTAAAGGTAGTTAAGCAAAAGATCAGCATCAGAGCCCCTTTTATTATATAGTATCAAACCGGGATCAAGAATTCAAATAAGACAAAAAGGAAATAATCAATTCTTATTTCATAAGGTATAGTTCAATCCACTAAATGGAGTGATACTAAATAATTTCCACTTCATCCTCTTTCTCAAAGTCTGAAACAATGTCTTCTGGAATACGAACATTCTTCTCATAAAAGACCAGGCCACATCTGGATCTTCAAAGTAATGGGTTTTACCCTGAAATTAGACCCTCAGATGTGCAGGTGAAAGTAAAGCTGCTGATATTCCCGCTTCTTTAAATTCCAACATAATAGGAAGAAATCGTTTTCTTCTGTGCTGTGTCTGCATGCAGAAATTTGTATATAGATGAATCCAGTAACCATCATAAAAGAAATGTTTTTTCTGCCTGGCCAGCTGGAGAAGTTTATTTCTCTCAGTCAACATTTGAAAAGTTAAAATTATATATCTGGCTCCAGGTGTCTGAGTAGAATTCATCAGATCTATAGGTCGCCTTGATGCATAATGAAAACATTCTCCAAGATAAGGGAGGTTCAATTGAAAATATCTCTATCAGTGCTTTCTGGACTTCATCTTTTAACACTGCATTGGAAACTGTCCCTGGAAACCTATTAATCTAAGTTTCATCATAAAATGTTGTTCTCCAGACATTCCAGTCTTGCCATCTGTGTTCACTGTTCATGTAATGCGGCATTTCTAGCTCCTTCTAGGATCAGGACTCTCTGAAAAGTGCTTTGATCTCCCCGAGTTACTTTCCACAGCTTTTCTGTATTTTCCATCCATTCCTCAATAGCTGCACAGTGAGAGGTTATTTCTGCTAGGAGCTCTCTCTCTCTCCTGGAAGTTGACTGACTGACCTCAACTTGAAATTCATGCAGGAAAGCCTGTATTGAAGCAAGATTGGGTTTCTGAGATACCTTAGGCTTGACATCCACCTCCAAGCAGGCTGTTATCACAGGACAGATGCCTGCCCCAACCCCACCAGCAGGCACTCGTGTTGGACTGCCTTTCCTTGCAAATTTTGGGAAACAAATTTATCCATAACATCTGGCAGAGATTCCATCCACCAAATACACAAAGCACAATTTTAAAGTTCTGCTGAAAATATACTTTTAGCAGATGTTTCTGTCTCAAAATAGCAGAGCTCTAATGAATGCATCTAGGTTAGTCAATGGCTCAGCAGCACACCCAACACTTGCTTATTAGATTCATAATATTTTGATATTTGATATATTTGATGTATTTGGGTTGTCTGACTATACTGTTATTATGTTTATCATTTATGTGCTTTAGTTTTGTATGGTTTTGTACAACTTGTTCCGTACAAGCATAAGATCCCCACTGCAAATGAGCCTTGGCTCAAATTTTATTATTTAAACTTTTGGTAACTGGGAAAAGTCCACTGAGCCAAGGCTCATTTCCAGGTGACCCATATAACCTTTGAATAAAATGAAACTAAAATGTAGAGGAACCATGCTAGCCTTTCTCCAGTCCTCTGGAACCACTCCTGTTTCCAGTGAGCTGTAAGGCTGATAGCATGGCATCATGTGGCTGGATATGGGACAGCAGGACAGCAACAGATGATACAGTACTATGGGGCTGATGCCATGCCAGGCCATACTCAATGCCATGACAGAGGACATCTGTTTATACTTATGTACAAGCAACTGTGGCAGGTGTTGTCATGTTGTTCATGTGAGACAGGCAGTGTAATGGTTTGCCTTTCCATTTTGATGGATCATTTCAATATCAGGTAGGGGAGCTGGAACTGGCAGTGGCAGTATTTAAGGAGAAGAAGAGTAAAGTGATGTGCTTCTGGATTATTCATGGTGATTTCATCACCAGATGCACTAACCAACTGGAAAGGCTACTTTGAGTGGGAGTGGAACTACTGAACTTTGCAAGCAATAATACCCAACAGAGTGGATGGTATTGGGCTATACTGGACCACCAGGGTTGTAATGAGGTCTGATGCTGTAGGCAGAGGGCCTTATAGCCCTGGAGGTCCATAGTAATAAATACACCCACTTGTAAGGGTATTATTGAGCTTAGAAAATGGGTAATACAGAGTCAGACACAAGTGTTTACATTTCCAACAGCAACAACAATTTATTTAACTTTTTGTGTTTTTAAGAAATGTGAAAAAAAAATCCGGGGAATAAACTAAACACAAACCTTGCAGCTGCACTTTGTTTTGGAGGTTAGGCAAAACAATAAAGAGACCACTATTTACTAGAGCTAATGAAATTTATTGTGGCATTGAACGTGCAGTTGACTGAATTAAAATTTATGGTTGTAGAGGTGCAGGCTGAGTTAAAAGCTGCTGTCTCTTAGAGTTGAATTGTACTGTTGGTTCCTGTACCTGTCGTTGAAGGCTGTTGGTTTGCTTGAAGGTTTCCACCACCCAGTATTGAGCTCCACTGTCTTCAGTTTGTAGACTGGCTGACCAGCAGTGTTGTAGGCCTGATTCCAATCTGTGCCCTGTGACACGTGTGATCTTGCTAATGGAGAGACCAGCTTTGCTAAGTATCTGCACTGCTTTGGATCTAATGCAGTGGACTGTGTACTGGAGAGTTAGTTGTGCCTCTGAGCTCAGCTTGGACATCATATTTCCCAGAAGTTTTACCCATGTGTTTGTGGGTATACCAATACTGCTGCATGTCTAGGTTAGCTTGAGGGTGTCTTCTGGGTACAGATAGAATGCAGGGGCATCAATGGGATCTTCTACAAGTATTTCATATAAGATTGTACTAGGCACAGTTGGTTTTCTGGATCTTCATACGTGCAGCCTCTGATAGTTTATTAATTTTGAGAGGATTCTTGAGGTTTTGCTGTCTGCACTGTTTGACACTGTAATGTATTTGATGCAATTTTCATTATTTTTTATTAGAAAGGAGTCAGATCACAAGTTGCAGAGCCCCTCACAACTGTGCCGTATCATGTATAATGGTAGCTCAAACCAGACCTTTCTAATGAGCCCAGGGTCTGGGGACAAAATGAGTGATTTTCTAAGTTTTTCAAGGTCAGTTTAGAGTTTTGATGATGGTGGGCTGACACATCTTTCTGCTGTCTCCTCAGTTTTTTTAATACGGAACTCAGTACATTGTTCAATGATTGGAAGCGGTGTCTGTTATGAGGCTTGTGTTGTGACCTATCAAACAAGTTTGACCCTATTTCTTTAGACTAGGATTCTGAGCTGGTTTATAATGACTCTAGTGTCCCCAGTGATCTTATAAATAGGGTAGTCACTGGCAATCAAGGTACCCCACCAATTAATGTCTGAATGATAGAAAATGGTAATAAGCAGGATCCTACCAATAACAACGCTATTGTCAGGCAGATCCCTTAAGTAACAAGGCCACAAGTTCTAGCATAACCTCTGCTATACCAATGGACCTTACAGATATGGGACAAAGCACTACTAATACAAGTAATGCAATGGACTTTAATACAGAAATAATGAACCCTACCATCCCATGCCCAAAACAAGTATTTGTTCTAGGGGATTTGATGATAAAACATATTGATAGAGTAGTGTGTAGCTCAGGTCAATCATGCAGAACCTGATCACATTTTCGAGGGCTACTATCTCTTCAGAATTACTGGGTATACTTACTTTACTGTTTAATACATCCTAAAAGAAAGTAAGGTGCTGGGCGTTTGAAAACGAGCAAATATTACCCTATTTACAAAAAAAAGTCCAAAAATATTATTGGTAATTATAGGCCCATAAGCCTAACCTCAAGTATTGGTAAGCTTATGGAAATGTTATTACAGTACAAAATTACTGAACACCTATATAAATCAGGAAATATTGATATAGCATAGCACAGTTTTACAAAGGAAAATCATGTATGTCTAATCTAATTTGCTTTTTGAGCTAGTGAGTAAAGCCTTGGATGAAGGACTACGAAAAGCATTTGATACAGTATCACATAAGCATCTTTTACATCAGCATTATAAATTACACTTACATCCCTAACATTATCGAATGGATCTCTTCTTGGTTGGAGGATAGGAAACAGAGGGTAGTTCTGTGTGACTGTAGGTCCGATTGGTATATACTGTTAGTTGTGGAGTACTCAGGGTCTGTGCTCAGTCCAATACTATTTAATATCATGATTTCTGATATGCAAGCAATTAACGGTATATGGTTGCATAAATATGCTGACGACAGTAAACTTGGAAGAATTGTTAATAATAAAGCATCTGTCAAATTGCTCCAGAATAACCTAAATAACCTTTATTCTTTGGCAAATGATCATGGATTAGTTTTAATATTGGAAAATGTAAAGTCATGCATCTGGGAGGTAATAACTGCATGGTCAATTACCATATAAATAATATTAAGCTTGAAGAAACTACTTCTGAATGAGATTTGGGTGACAATCTCTAATAACCTAAAATGGAACCTCCATATCAATATCACTGCTAAAAAATGTCATGGTATACTCAGATGTATTTTAAAACATATAAAAGTCAAGAAGCCGAGGTTCTGATTCCATTATATACGACTATGGTTAGAACACATATGGAATACTGTGCCCTTTTTTGTTCACCTACTGCCATTAATGATGTGAAAATGTATGAATCAGTCCAACATAAAATGACTAAGCCAGTCTCTAAAGTGGCACACTTGAATATGGTGATAGACTTAGAAACTTTAGGACTTTTTCCCAAAAATATAGGTTTCTTAGAGGTGATCTGTGTTGGGCCTATAAGGCATTTGAGGATGAATTGTTTCTGGAATCAACTGTTTGACTAGACAATCACCCTTAGAGAGTGCTAGATCAAATAATCTCAGATTATATGCTGAATCATGTAAAACAGTGCGGAGGAAAAACTTTGTCTCACAAAGAGTTCCACATTTGTGGAACTCTCTCCAGCAAATGTGGTATCAAGTCAATCTCTGAATCTTTTTAAACAAGAACTTGACTTACATATGGGTGAGAACAAATTTGTCTACCATAATTAATTAATGATGGCGAGTCTAATTAAAGGCCTGTCCTCAGACTTGTATATCCTATGAACCTATGAACCTAGGGTTGGGAGCGTTTTGCATAACAGAGGACAAAGACCATTGGTACTGTAATAATCCATGCGGGATCAACAACATTAATCACAGTCCCATAGATACAATTAAGCAGGATTTTGTTGCATTGACTAACATAGTTGTCGAATTTAATTGTGATGTTTGCTTGTCAGAGATCCTTCCTGTACCCAGAGTCACAAAATTCAATACCCATAAAATTAAATCCATTAATAGTGGCTCCATAAATGGTGTTTTAAACAGAGCTTAACATGTATAACTCATTGGGAGGACTTTGCAGATAAACAAGAATTGTTTTGTGGGGACGATCGGCACTTAAATATAAGGGGCAGTACCTTGTTAGGTAAACACATTGTAAACAGGAGGCATTTAAACTGATGAAGCAGGGGAGAAGGGATGTACCCACTTCTCTAAAAGTGAAAAGTCTTAATTTAGAATCACAGGAGGTATTCAACTCAAGTTTCTTTCCTTTAGATCCCTAAGTAATAAGGCTGATGCGCTTAAATTAAGGATCTGTCAAGACAATATAGATATAATATCTATTACAGAAACATGGTGGGATAATAGTCATCATGGGGTTTCAGAATACGGGTTATTACATGAATAAATACAACCGTAACTCCAGGAAAGGTGGTGGGGTTGCTCTAATTGTCAATAGTAACATCTCTTCAATAGATATTATTGACAAGGTAAAACACATGCCTTTGATATGGAAACCATGTGGGTTAAGTTGATTCTAAATACTTCTGAATCACTCATCATAGGTACGTGCTATTGTCTGCCCAATTGTACAACAGAAATCTATGATGCAATATTAACCCTTAGGCTGCCTACAGAAATAGAACGATATAGGAATTCTGGACTAATATATCAGTCTGTGGCCCTGCAAGGTTAATGGAATTTGAGCATGCAGGGATAATTGGAGATATCTTGATTTTGGGTGATTTTAATCTAGGCAATATAAATTTGGATAATAACATAGCACATTCCCTGAAAGGTAATAAACTAATTTCCATTTGTAACCTGCTTCATCTAAAACAATGTGTTGAAACACCTACTGGGGTGATAGAATTCTGGATCTGGTGTTATGTATAGATCACATAGTAATAAACAAATGTATTAACACATCTCCAATAGGTACCAGTGACCACAATACTATTCAATTTGTTCATCAGAGACATTATTATATAATACTGGGAAAACTAAAATACATTTTATAATAAAGCTAATATAAAGGAAATGAAAAATCAACTATTCAGAATTGACTGGAATTTGGAATTTGACAATCGTTCTATCTCAGAATGCTGGAGTTATTTCAGACAGGTCCTTACAAATATACATGATAAATACATGCCAACTAAACTAAAATATAATAATAAAAATCACTGTCCTAAATGGTTAGATAAATCAATAAACAATTGTTAAGAATAAAAAATACTGTAACTATTTAAAAATAGGACAAATGACAACTGGACTACCTTTCAGAAAAACAAAAAAAAATGCAAGGCTAAAATTAAAAAAGCTAAAAAGAGGTGGGAGCATTGATTGGCATATAATGCTAATAAAAACAATAATGAAGTTGTCTTCTCTTACGTAGTTCATTGAAAAACAATCAGTCAGGGTTGGGCCACTACTACATAATGAAGAACTAGTTCATAATCATTTGCATCTGGCAAATATATTTAATGATAAATGTTGTGAAATTTTTAGCCCACAACACCAAATTGCTTCTTCAGATATACAGAAAGAGGTTAATCACCCCACCTTTACAGTTCATGAGATACTTATAAAGCTATTAGCCCAAAAGGGCAAAACATCTTCAGGCCCTGATAACATTACAGGTCATATGCTATATTTATTAGCTGACTGTCTAGCATATCCATTAAAACTTATATATCAGGGTTGTTTATCAAGTAATTTTGTACTAGCTGAATGGAAAACTGCACATGTTATTCTGATTCATGAAAAAGGTACTAGAACCAGCTGGGAGAACTATAGATCCATCAGCCTCACCTCACCTGTCTGTGAAATGCTAGAAAGTCTTATTAAAGATATAATCACTCCTGTTTTAAATGAAAATGAATTAGAGCAACATGGTTTCAAACAAGGCAGAGGATGTCTATCTAACTTAATGTGTTTCTAAGAAAACATAAGTGCCCTGTTGGACAAAAGTATCCCTATGATGTTTTGTTTATTGATTTCAGTAAGGCTTTTGATATAATGCCTCATTGGGCATTGATAGAGAAATTATAAAATTGGATATCACAAACTGGATAAACCAAGTAGTTATCATGTAGAACACAAGAGTTATGATTAATGGACAATTCTCTAGGGTGGGTGATGTTACTAGTTGGGTGCCACAGGGTTCCATTTGGGCTACACACTCTTCCAGGCTTTCATAGCTGACATGACTATAAATACCCTGTCCACTACAGTGAAATATGCAGATGATGTGAAAATAGGTGGCCCTTGTTTAAGAGTAGAACATATTAAAGTTCTTCAAAGAGATCTGGATAAAATATCCATAAACCCAATTTCTCATACGTCCTAGGAGTTCACCCTTAGTAACTACAAGTGATGAAAAAGATCTGGGGTTATTATATCTAATGACTTTGCTAATACTAAACAAATCCATGAGGCTATAAAAATTAATAAAGTCATCTGGTCTATTACAATCAAGGGATGCAAAAGTCCGAATGCCATTATTTAGAGCCTATGCAAGACTGCATCTGAAGTAAGCCTCACAACTGTGGTGTCCTTATAAAAAATCAAACTGCACACAATTAGAAAGAGTACAGCTGAATTTTTCTAAGCATATATATTGCTTTTATGATCAGCCTTATGAGAACAGATTACAGTCTCTAAATTTTATGTCATTAGAAACATGTCACTTGAGGGTGATTTATTATTACTTTACAATATCATTCATGATCCTTTTTGATGACTGAACTTGGGCTCAAATTTAAAACACTGCTTATGATACTAGAAGTCATCCTCTACAAATAATTGGTAAATAATTTAACTACATTAAGAGAAAACATTTCTACACCCTAAGAGTAGTGAACCCTTGGAACAAGTTACCAGAGGATATAATAATTAGTAAAACTAAGAATGAATAAAACACAATTGGATAGTTTCATACTTTCAGGGAGAAACTGCAGTATTATTCATTTTTAATGTTACAGGAATGGTTATGGGCATAACCTGCCTCTTATCTTGCTTAGTAGTGTGATCCTTAGTAGTATTTCTGGCGTGTTAAGATATCTATTTATGCCGCTCAGAGAGTGCAGTATCCAAATATGGAGTACTGCTAACCAGTCACAGGCTTTGGCATGAAATTTTCTGAGGTGGCTGTTAATTACTTTAAAGGTGTCTGTGTGCTAGTTTATTGCTATAGTTTATGTAATGGCCCATTTTTAAACATGCTCACTGCCCACTGTGTATTTTTCTTAGTGTTCGGCTCTTGCCTCTCATCTCAATTGAGATTAAATCACTTGTACTCACAGAGACAAAGCATGAAGTGTTTTTCATTTTTTTGCTTCTTGTTGCAGTTTGTACTTCACCAGAATGAATGTCATCTTCAGGAAACAGTCTGTCTACTGTCTTTTCTGGTGTCAAGGTGAAGTTGGCAGGGAAGTAGTCAGACTTTTTCGTTTTTGTGGTCTCTATGTTAAAGAATGCATAATGGGTCTGAAAAGGTGAAAGTGTGAGGGTAAAGATGTCAGGTGAGGAGACAGGTTGGCATTGATCTTGTTTTTTCCAAGTCTCTGTTGGCACATAAATGCATCTCTTACTAGGGGTGTCAGCCAATCAGCAGCTGCAAAAATGTCTACCCATTTTCTAATGCAGACTAATGACCCATGATCTCTTTGGCCATACTATCATCAGGCACCCAACCCTAGTCATCCTCATAGCCATATAACTACACAATGAGGGACTGGTGGCCTCTTACTTTTTTTAATTCACATTTGTTTAAACGAACTATAAAACACACAATCTGGTAAGCATTAACACTTTAAAGCTGCAGATCTGAAGACCTGTGTTTGAATCCCACAGCCACCTAGGCGCATACTGTGAGATCCTGAGCAAGTCACTTAACTTCCTTGTGCTCACAGGTCACATCTGGAAACAAGTTTAGCTTAGTGTGCTATTCCTGGTTAAACAATGCTCCCTCACTTCCTGATGCTAAGAACAACACATAGGTATTCATTTGATCTATATAATTTTTAGCAAAGAAATAAACACCCTGCTTAGTACATGAAAAACAAAATATGGGGATTTCAGTATACATTTTATATAAACATTTTAAATTCCATAAACGGAAAGCACCCAAGTGTCTTCATTGCACCTAAAGCTGGAATCGTAAACTAAATCTTTCCCATCCCAACATATTACTTACCTCACTGTAGAACATATGCCTCACAGCAGAAAGTAATTGGCTTTTATAGTCAATAAGATCCTTTGTTCCATGAGTGATTTTTACAATATTTTAATTGTATATCTCTCAGCTCCAGCCCCACCGCTCTTAAAGTAAATGGAAAAGAACTACACACACACACATATGTATTGTAGTGGCAAAGTAGTGTCACTATATTTAGGGATGAGTAGGCAATTTAATGCTAAACCTCAGTTTTGCACTTTAATAACCTTGCAACCGTTAAACAGATTTGCATGAATGTTTGCATGCGAGTCTCATGGGGAGAACTCTGGATGTGCCAAGTTTCATTCTGGTCAGATGTGCAGATTCTAAGATCCAGATAGTGCAAAAGTACATTTTTGCTATTTTTTCCCACTGGTTATAAGAGGTATTCATCTGAGACCTGTACCACCCAGGCAGTTTGGAATTTTAGTCTGACATTTTCAGGGTAGAAAGGAGATGACCCACAGATATGCCTTTTGCTGGTTTGGTGAAAAAATAGAATCCATTCCAAAGTTATTTAATTTTAAAATACTTATAAATTCATTCTGAACATGCCCAGTAAGCACCTCAAGATAGCTGTATGAAATAAAAAGAACTCTTTTATCATATTGATATTATCCTTTTGTGAGTGGAAAATCCTTTTCATTGGGCCACCATCTTGTTTTCCATTTTTCTACAAATTCAAATTTGAACCCCAAAATGACATTCTGGGGAGCAACCAACACATGTAGCTTGCTCATCGGGATACCCTTAGCTGGATTCTGCAGGTAACTGTTCAAGAAATGCCCTTCAATTGTGTTTTTTCTTTGTTTATAAATCTTTTTCATATCAGTGATACAAAAAGATTATTTTTGTGTCACAAGTGACACAAAAGATTCTTTTCATGAGGAAAAATAATTTCCCTGGCATCTAGTGGAGCCTCCTCTCAGATTGCCTTCCCTCTTGTTATAATAATTTTCCTGGTAACTAGTGGCACCGTCTCCCTTCTAATCACCCCCATTCTTAGCATAAGTTACCCTGGTGTCTAGTGGCCTCCTGCCCTTCGATTGCTATCCCCATCATCACATTAATTTTCCCCAGTGTCTAGCAGTCCCCCACCCCAATGGCCATCCCATTGTTTTCCACATTTTCCCTGGTGTCTAGTGGCACTCCTGATATCCAATCATCATCCTTCTTGTTTTTACATTTTCCTGGTGTCTAGTGGTACTGCCTGCCCTCCAATCACTGTCCCCAGTATGAAAATTATTTTCCCTGTTGTCTGGCTCCTCAAAGTCTTTTTTTAAATCTGCAAAAAAAACAGACCTTCACCGATCCAACACCGGCACCTTCCATTTAGCACCCACCACCCCACACCTCCCACACCCCGACACACACATCACTCACCTGTACAGGACCCAGGGGAATATCTACTCTCCAACTGAAGACACATCTTGTTGCTGGAAATGCTGACTACCGTGTGAGAAAGTAAGGTAAATGAAGTTCAATGTATTTTGATGGAGTTTTCAACTTTGGCATGTAACTGACATTTTTCATATTTTAACACTAAATTTATAACATGACTTTTTAAGACACCACCTCATGAACAATGTGTGGCATTATGCAAATCCACCTCAAAGACAGTTTGTGGTCACTTGGCAAAATCACCTTTTAGGTGGGATTTCAATGTTTTGACTGGCCTTGCTCAGGAGGTGGGGTCATAAGAAGGCTATGCTGAAAATGTTGGGAAAAATATTTAAAAATGGCAAAGTTATGCACATACTGTATGTTCACATTTTACTACACTTGCTCATAACTTGGCAATTTTGAATATTCTGACCCCAAGTTTTCAGCATAACCATCTTTTTACTCCACCTCATGAACATGACAGCTTTCATTTCTCAAACCCTAGTCAAACTTTGTTTTCACACCTCTGGCGTGCAATAGTGTTGTGGTGGGGATTTCAAACTTTTCATTACCGGGTTCATGAGGTGAGCTAATAGGAAGGCTATGCTGACAATTTTGTTTATGTTTCACTGCAAATGGAGCATAGAGAGCCCTGTGCTTCCATAACAACATATATGTATGCATCTAAGGAGGGAAGGGTGCAGAGCCCTCCAGGACCTGTACTCCCACAGACAAATGAGGATACAATTATACTGTCTCAAAAAGTAAGGACATTCATTGCAATAAAACTGCATTAATGCAACTTTTAGGGTTGAGGCTATGGTGAAAAAGTAGGAAATGTGGGTTTAGGGTTTCCAACCTAAAACCCCACCCACACCCTGTAATAAATCAGGGTGCAGTCTTCCTCAGGGTTGTCAACCTAAAGCTCACTCCATTATGTGTGTGTGTTTCTGGAGCATACAGAATAGAGTGAACTTTAGGATTGACAACCCAAAGAGAAGACTGCACCCCTGATTTGTTGTACTGGTGGGAATTGGGTTTTAGGTTGGAAACCCAAAACCGATTTCACTATTTTGTCACTGTAGTCTCAATTATAAATGTTGCATTAATGCATTTTTTGAAAGTATGTATGTGTATATATATATATATATATATATATATACACATTATATCAGAGGCAAAAACTCTGTTTAATGCATTAGTTAGGGTTGTTCCATAGCAACAAAGGGAGGAAATTTGGTGTTAGGGTTGAAAGCCCCTTGGACTCCCCTGCCCACACCCTCAACTGGCATCAGGGTTTTCGTTGGGGTTGCCCTACCTCTCACCGCATCAGATGTGTGAAAAGCAGAGGTATAGGAGAATGGGGTGAGAGTTAGGACCGACAACCCCAATGCTAACCCCAATGCCGTTGGGGGTGGGGCGGGGTCCATGGGGCTTTCAACCCTAACACCAAATTTCCTCACTTTTGTCACTGTGGAACAACCCTAACTAACACATTAAATGGAGTTTTTGCCTCTAATTTCCTTCTTTTTGAGAATGATAATGAGAAATAGTGACTGTACGCGGCGGAGGAGCCGCTTCCACCACGTGATGGCTTGTCACATAGTAACACGGTGTCACAAATGCAAATGGTAATGTGCATGGTGATGCAAAGTGAAACACAAAGATAAACAGTACTGTAGACACAAATGGTTAAAATAATGCAAACACAAGCGCAAATGAAAACGGAAATGGTAACGCACATGGTGCTGTAAACGGAAACAGTAAGTGAAATGGGTATGGAACCGCAAGCAGAAGTGGTAAGAGTAACAGTAATGTAAGCGCATTAGGCTGGTTTTCCAAAAGCTGCATAGAGAAAGACAGTGAGTACAAAGAATGTATGCATAATATTGGGTCTCGGAGCAGAAAACGATGAGTTGGAATACTAAATTGCTTATATCTCTATAAATTTAAAATTCATATGATTTATGACTTTCATGGCTAGTTTTGCACTGAGCATTTTTCTGACTAAAAGTCTGTATCTCACACCGCTTCCAGATACAGGCCCTGAAAGGCGAAATGCCATAATGTTATCCTATGGGAAAAAGAGAAGTTCAGAGTGTCATAACTTTGGCTCCCTATAGTATTTTTTTACCAAACCACTAAAAGGCACATCTGTGGGATGTTGACTATTGTCCCTCCAAATTTCAGCCCAAAAGACCAAACCGTTATTTTGCAGCATGGCGGCAAAGGATTCCTGTAATGCGGCAGATGCCGTAATGTTATCCTATGGGAAAACTGTCAACTCTGGAGTACCGTAATCTTTGCCACCCTGTAATATTTTTTCACTGAAGGGCACATCTGTGAGATGTTGGCTGCGTTCCTCCAAATTTCAGCCACAAAACTAAACTGTTCTTTTGTAGCAGGGTGGCAAAAATTGCTGTCATTTTCCCACAGCCTGAAAAGTACTGTCAAACTTTGCGAAAGCTTTCAAAATTCATTCAACAGTATCGCAAATGTGATACTACTTTGCAAAACTACTTTTTCCAGAAATTTGAAAATGTATTTCTGGGGTATTTTACCCCAAAATAAAGACATGCCTAGCATCCTCAGGGTCCAACTAGGTGAATACAAAAGAATTAGGTTGATAGAGGGTCCCAAATTTAAATGGCAAGCATTTTTCTGATGACCAACTGAAAACAAAATGGCGGATTTGTGACAGTAAAAGGGCTATTTATGAAAGTAAAACCGCATTTGCGACACTGTCAAACATTTAGTTAACTTTTCCCATTGACTTATAATGGAACTTGTTTTTGAATAACATTTGAACTGTTAATATTTTTTCACTGAAATCTTCAAAAGGCACATCGGGGACCCCTGCCCTTACGTTCCCTGAAGATTTTGGACTGGTCACTAAACCGGCAACCTGTAGAGATGAGCAAAGAATTCCAAAAAGTGTAAACGCTGCGGCAGATCATGCTTAATAACACCACAGCTGTATATCCAAGAGTACTTAACGCTGGCAGATCCCAAGATGTATGATTCTTGATCGTGTATTCCAAATTTCAGGCAAATCCATTGAACAGTTGCAAAGTTATTAAGGTGCAAAATTTTAGGTTTCACATGTAAATGGCTCCTCAACCCTAACTTGGTAGCCTTTTACCGTTATACTATATATATATATATATATATATATATATATATATATTGGGGTGGGCGGATACCAATTTTGAGCCATATTTTGGATTCAGATTTTATGTAAGTAATATCCGATTGGAATCAGATTTTATTGGTTCGGTTTATTAATGAACTGCATACACATGACTCACTGTAATGTTTCTTTTATTTTTGTAGAGAAATTATAAAAATATATTTTAAAATCAAAGTGAGCTCATCAAAATTGTCCAAGTTTTCCTTAAAGAACAGAAGCATGTTGGCAGTGTTCGGTGACAGACAGACCTACGGTCTGTTATAATATCTCCTGCCACACTGAATATCCTTTCGCTGGGAACACTGGTTGGGGTGGAGCCAAATAACGCTTTTGCGATCCTAGCCAGAGTAACGGAAATGGCAAGAATTCGATGTCCAAAACTGCAGAGCATCAGGTGTGCTTTTTTTGGTGCAATGTTCTCTGACAGAGATGCATCCAACTCCGTGTTGCGCTATGTGGTATCCCATCAATTGTAGAAGCTGAAGAGAAAAAATTATATTAATCTGGCAGATTGTGAACTTTACTAATCCCAAAATGAGTGTGCTAACTTACAGTCTTCAGGTAGAGCTTTATTTTGTGAGTACACCTCTCACTGATCATCTGCCTCTACTTCAGGGTCAGTTACAGGGCGGGCCAGTTGTGCTTTTGGTGGTTGAAGCTGATCATCTGTGAGTTCATCCACAAGTTGTTTAAGAATGGCCTTTGTAAAACTTCTGCCACATTCGTGTGAAAGAAATAAACTTTATATTGAGCATCCAGCACTGTAGCTACAACAACCTCTTTTGTTGACTCGTAGTGCATCAGTTGTTTTTCCATAGATGGTAGTAAGGCTTTTTCATTGATGGTAGCCCAGGGACCTTAATATTTTCAATACTGTGATATAGGACGGTGAGCGGTGGGGATCACATCAGAAATGCTGGCACTATCAGAGCTCCGTCTGCTTGTTTCATTTTCAAATGCTCTCGAAGTGTGCAAACATTTTCAGCCAATGACCACTGAGAAGAGTTGAAGGCTCTGGTCTCGCGACTTCTGCAGCATAGACAGTCAATACTTCTACGCTGTTCGAGTAGCCTCTCTAGAATGTAAAAGTACTGTTCCACCTTGTTTGAACATCCTGTATTAAACAATGTTGTGGCACCTGTAGTGTTTTTGTAGGTCAGTCATCTTAGCTGTGGCAGATGCAGAATGCTTAAATGCGATACCATCACCCGCCCTGTTGCTAGTAATTCTTCAATGGAATGCTGCTTTAATATGGAATCATGCACGATTAACTGCAGGGTGTGAGCAACACACAGCACTCGCCACAGCACTGAGTTTCATTGCCTTAGCAATGTTGGGGCCATTATCTCTAATGACAAGGTGCCTTTTCGTGGGCACTATTCCCCAGGTGTCAAGAACTTGCAGAAACTCTTTAGAGAGATTTTTCCCTGTGTGCTTATCTGAGAGGTGCTTAAGATGAAGCAAGGCTGAATGCATTTTAAAGCTCTCATCTATCCCGTGGGCTGTGATAGGGAGATAGATATAACAGAACACTCTGCTGTCCAGGTGTCAGTAGTAAAGCCAAATGAGGTAACATCAGTTAATTCCACATGCATCTTACATCTCAGTTTATTGTACATTTCAGGGATTTTAACTTTGGAGAAATGACTGTGCGAGGGTAAGCAATATCTCTGCTCAAGTACTGCAATCAATATTTTGAAACCGCATTTTCAACAATTGTAAATGGCTGCTCATCTAGGGCAATCATCTCAGCAACAGCACAGGTAATTTCAACTGCCCTCGGTGTTCGCTGGGGTATGGTTTTGAATGTGCAATGCATTTTTCGATTGTTTCAAACTCCTCTTTATTTTCTTGGCTGGCGGCTCACATAAGGACTCAGCCTGTCGCTCTAATTCCACTCTAGCTTTTCAGTTTGGTGACACGGAATACTCTTTTCTATGTTTGTTTCGTAAATGATTGAGCAAGCCAGAGGTGCCAAAACTTTTACAGACGAACCTCGACTTATATACGTTGGAGTGATACAGAGACAACACTTAACTTTAGCCTCAGACTCTTTGTTAACTACAAAAAATTCCATACTAGACTTTTGTTTGCCATTCTAGATGAAAGTTCCCTCCGCCTCTGCACTGCATTGAATGCTTTGCTCTGTTGGTCTCGTGCCACCCCAGCACAATTGTCTTCACAGTAAAGCACCACTTATAAGGGAATTTAAAAGTGATCAGGTGCATAATTAACAGGTGCTCATGTAATTAAAGCAAATAAAGGGATCCGACTTCTAAAGGGCTACTATCTGCCCAGATCGAACTTCCAAAAATCATGGAGATCCAACAGGATTGTTTTACAGGGTTGGATATCCATCCATCTCTAAGATATCTATAGATATATATATACATATATATATACACACAGACATACACACACACACACACACACACACACACACACACAGTAAGCACATTTCAACAAATTATAAAAATTTTTCCCAAACTGGTAGAAATTATCATAGTCTTAAAGGACTGGAACATAGTGAACTAGAACACTAGGGCCAGGATATTCAAAGCAGTTTGCATGGCACAACTGAGTTGCGCCACATAAGTACGGACTTGCACCAAGGAGTGATATTCAGCAGGAGCCATTGCACAGCGCATGTCCCATTGCACCAATGCGCAACCCTAATGAATGCATGCACAAGAGCAGGGGTGTACCTATGAATATGTGGTGCAGTGCAATATTCAACCACTTGACCATGGCGCCAAGTGCGGAGCAAGTCCCAGATGCACAGAGCAGACTTGAGCCTATACAAATACAGGGCACAAGCACACAGACAGCACTTGCACCAGGGGCAATGGAGAGAGAGAGAGAGTAGAACTGGAAGGTGAAGGGACAAAACCTGCAAGAGCAAGGGACAGAGAGAGGGACAGGGTGACCTGACAGGCAGCCTCAGGGGTGTGGTACAGAGGTGGCAGTGGAGAGTGAGCCAGGGACAGAGGGAGTGAGAGGGACACAACAGGCATAACTAATTCAGCCACATCCCACCTCCTCACACAATTCCTCAATGCCCTGCTGCCACATGCTTCGGAATATATCCATTTCCCCAGCACACAGGCTGAGCGTACAACAGCCATGCAGGACTTCCACAGGGTAGCACCCATGCCTGGTGTGCTTGGGGCCGTGACTGCACCCATGTGGGCATCTGCATGCCACCTGGCCCTGATGGTGTGACATCGTGAACAGGAAGGGGTTCCCCCATTGTCAACTGCTGGGTGGTGTGCAATGCCAAGGGGCACATTACCAATGTCTGCCACACACCCTGGGGTGCACATGATGCATTCATCTGGCACAGCACTGTGCTGTGCCACAGGTTTGAGTGTGGGGATTTCCCCACGGACCACCAGTGGGTGAGTATGGGATGGTCAAGGGGTCGGGCAGGGCAGGGCATGAAAGGAGGGCAGGGTGGGTGCACTGGCAGAGGGTGCCAGAGATGGGCAAGGGGCACAGCAACAGAAGACACAGGGCTAACCATGTCATTCTCCACACAGGTGACAATGGCTATCCACTCAGGCCCTGGCTGCTCACCCCTACCAGTGCCTGTCATCCCGAGCAGAAGAACAGTACAATGGGGCACACGCCAGCACGCAGAACATCATCGAGTATGTATTTGGGATGCTGAAGGCACATTTCCATTGCTTAGACAGATCTTGCAGAGCCCTCCAGTACAACCCCTCAAAAGTCTGTGGCCTATTCTGGCCTGTTACATACTGCACAACATGGCCATTGACCGTGGGATAGCTGTTGATGCTGATAAGGGGACAGTAGTGGGGATGACGTAGGCAATGGGCCGAGGGTGGTGGACAGCCCTCAGGCAGAGGGACCCCGGCTGCAGATGATGGCATGCCAGCACAGGACACCATCACACGGGAGCACTATGGTGTAGGCAAGCAGGTTGCACCACACCCATGTGCAGGCCACACACATAGTGACAGTACATTGAGGCAGAGGCGTGCATGGCAACGGGCATGTACACACAGAGGTGTGGTGCAGGGTGGTGACAGTGCCACACAGCCACACACATCCAACACAGCAGGAATGGCAACACACACACACACACACACACACACACACACACGTGCCCAGGCACTGGCATGGTGGGGGATCAGATGTGGTGCACTGATGCACAGGCGCAACCAGTGCAGAACTGCTCATCATCGCCCATGCCACACGGGCCAGTGGCCGGGCAGGCACGACATAGCTGTTGCAGCGCAACACACAGGTGCCACACCTGTGGTATGCACACACACACACACCACACACTCTACCCATGCATGCACAGGGCAGTGGCAGCAGACTGCAGCCAGGGTGGCACGCACATCAGGTCAGCCAGCGTGGAACTATGGCCACTGCGGCCATGTGGGTGGTCATGCCGGGTTGATCAGCAGCCAAGGCTGCACATCAGCCACAGGGTGTGTCTGAACTGTTGGACCATGACCGAGTCCATGCAGGGATGTGTAGGTTCCCAAACAGGCCCACCCCACGTGTGCCTAGGATGCCAATCAGCAGAGTCCGGTGTCGACAGGGATGATGTCTCTGACACCGGGTTAGTGGGATGGACAGTGCACTATGCAGTGTGTGAGATGGCTGGCCACACCCTGTGACAGCCAGCGGTTACAAGCCATCCCTGATCACTTGGCAATGCAATCCTGGGTTGCTGTCATGTCCTCCCATAAGCATTGAATAACTTCCAGGAGCTACGCGGTGCCTCTCTCATGCTGCTTGGCCACCTGGCACACCTCTGCACACAGTGCATGCACCCCCTTACCAGCAGCACCTGTTGCTCCATGGAGGCCTCCAGCAATCTGGTGTGCTCTGACAATGGGTCGGTGCCCAGGGGAACCTGAGTGGGCACCATCCCACCGTGGTGTATGACTGTGCTGTGTTGCAGCCCCCACTCAGGTGGACACTGCACAATGGGGTCCCCATGGGGTTGGTCCCTATCAGGTGCCCCAGCAGTGGACACCACATCCAGCTGCCCTCTGTCCCCTGCTGCTGCCCTCTGACCCCTTGTACACTGCCCAGCACCTGTGCAGCTGCACCACCACCATCACCACATAGCACTGCCATGGCAGTGCACATGGAAGCACCTGCAGTGGTGTCCACCACCGGCAGGTCACTGCGCACTGCCTGTGGTGTACTTGGTATGGGCATCTCCCCCATGACACCTCCCATGCTGTCCAGGATCATGGTCATGTCATCATCAGTGTTGGACCCCACCCCATCTGTGTCTCTGAGCAGAGGATGCCATGGCTGGTATCCTGCTGAAATACAGCCAGGGCCTCATCCGACCCCATGCCCAGGACATCCGGCTGGACAGTAGTGGTGTGCTGCATCCGATCAGGCCTCTGGATGCCCATGGAGATGGATGGCTGGTCCTCCAGGGCTGGGCCTGCCTCCACAGCTACTGCAGGTGCCCCATCCACTGCATGCAGGCATGCTGGTGCTGAAAGAGAAAACAGACGTGTCAGTGATGCATGTCCTGGCACAACCTCCTTGCTTGTTGTGTGTGCCCATCAAACGTACTATGCAGTGATGGGCTTCCACCTGTCTGGAACCCTTCACCTGGCACACCTTGACAGTGCTGTGGCACATAGTGGCCACCACCAGCTCCTCCTGCGCTGTGAGCTGTGGCACATCAGCAGCTCCCTTGGTGGCTGTCTGGGCTGCACGAATGGCCGCCACCTTCTCCTTTATGTGGCATTTATCAGCACCCACCTTCTTCTGACACTCCTGCACTGCCCACTGGTGGCTGCCCTGCTGGTTCACACTCACCGCCACCTCCTCCCAGGCCACAGCCCTGGCCTGTGGTGTGCCTGTGGCACCACTCAGCAGTGGCTCCTCATCAAGGTAGGCCTCGAACAGGGCATCTGCCTCCACCTTGATAAAGTTGGGCCTGTGCTTGCAAGCAGGCCCATGCTTCTCACTCCCTTCATGCTCCAACATTATGCTACCTGTGGACATAGACAGGTGTGTCACTGTCAACTGCAGCCTACCCCATCCACCCTGCTGTGCTGGCTGTGCTCAGCAGCATACACAACTTACCTCAGCTGGTTGCAATACTGGTCCATGGCCTGTGCTGTTCTGAGGTGCTTCTATAGTGCAATGCATGCAAATGAGCATTGGCACAATGGTAATGACATGCTGATTGCACCAGTGTTCCACGCATTGGCTGATGAGCTCATTTGCATGTGGTGGCTGAATATCATGTACTTGCTCTGTGCACAATGGAATTGCTTCAGAGCAAGTCACAGCTCAATATTCACGCCTGCATGGTGCACTGGGGCCGCAGGCGCATGCATCAGGTGGTGTGCTGCGGCTACGGTGCACTGTGCGCCCACTGCGCAATGGGGCCATGGCGCACTGTGCACCATGGCTTTATTGCACACCGGTGCACAATGTGCAAGGTGAATCCTGACCCTACCATGACCCTTTGACCCTTGGGACTACCACGCCACATGCCTGTCGGGCCACTCCCATTCCATGTGATCTAAGCCAATGTGCACCGCGGACATGCACATGCTTCCATAAGGCGCCGCATCCCACACACGAGAGTTCAGACGTGGGTCTTTGGCTGCCCTTTATCTCCACTTGTTGCAGCAGTCATGATGGCACAGTGGGAGTTCATCAGGCCTGCAATTGGTGGGACATGGAGTTGATAAATCTGGTGGCCTGTGTGCATCCACATGCACCGGGCTGTTTGCCAGGTGCCCTACAGCAGCCCAGAATGGAGGTCTGGCAGGCCATCACTGCCAGACTGGTGCTTGACATGGGAGTGGCCAGGATGGCTGAACAATATCACCACCAGTATGGGAACCTCATGAGGCAGGACCCAGAATGCTTGCGGCAGCTGCAGGCACACTTCCACAGGGGTGTGCCACAACCAGGTAGGTCATCCCATGCTGCATGTGCCTCCTTGTGCTGTACTGTGGTGATGGCTTGCTGCCTGCATGCCCTGCAGAGGGTGCACTGTCAGCATGCGATTTCAGAGTGGCATGCCAGCCACAGGTTGTGCTGGTGCTACAGCCTTGTGGGACATGTTGGGCAGGGGCACACGCTGTACACAGGGGTGGTGGGCACCTGCGTGGGTGTTCTCTGATGTGTGTACCTGTCTTTGTTCTATTCCCAGGGCCTGAAGACTGATGCTGGGCAGTGCAGCAGGAGCACTAGGCCGGCACGGCAAGCCATGGCTGGACCCAGCGTGGCAGAGAGAGGAGCAGTGGTGGGACCGGCACAAGAGGTGCCACAGTGGGCAGGTAGGTACTGTTGCATTCCTCTGCACATTACCAGTTGTTCAGCGGGGGAGTGGTGCCGCACAGTCACCTGTGCCATGTGCCGTAGCAGCTGTATGTTGCACACTGTGCATGGTGCATGCCACTGTGGGGTGGCCTTCATACGTGTACCAGCTGTTGGGGGGTGGGTGTGTGCCAGCTACCACAGGTGTTGCTGTGGTGCTGCAGGTGCCCTGTGCCTTCTGTCTGTCACTGCACAGTAGGGTGGCCATTGGGCAGCAGTGTCCACCACTTTACACTTTCATGGCATGCTGGGTTGCTGGCAGGCATTGGTTTACCCTGTGGGTGGCTGCAGTGCCACTACAGGGGTCTGTGTTCCCACTGCCCATTGTGCACAGTGGGTGGGCATGGTGCCATGGGACATTGCACTGATCACGGTCCTCTCTTTTGTCATAGGCATCCAGAAGGGATCATGGCTGCCTGTACTGCAGACTGCTGCAGCAAATAATCCTTATTACATCGACAATGATGGAGGTGGCCCAGCAGGTGTGCAGGATCCTGCTGATGGACCAAACAGGAGGAGGCATCAGGCGACAGGTCATGGCTGCCCGTGAGTTCGACCCCAGCAACTCCTTTACCCCTGCCATCCCTTCCCCATTTGTCCCCTTCCACTGTACAGTCCCTGTTCCCTGTCTCCTTCCCTCACTTTCCTACCCTTTCCGCCCCTTGCACCTGTACATAGTTTTTCAAATACAGTTGTTATTTTGCTTACCTGCCTGTGTTGGTGTCTGGTTTGCAGCTGGCGTGAGGAGCCATGCCGCAGTGGCATAGTGTGTGTCTGTGTGGTGTGCCTGTGTCAGTGTGCAGGCCATGCTTCATGGTGTCCTGCCCTGTGTTCGGTGGCTGTGCCTTGGGGTGGCCATGGGGTGGCTGTCCAGGATGTGTGGCATGTGTGTGCTTAGCAGCATGGTCCTGGGTGTGGCTTACTGGGATCTGGTGGGGCACAGCATGCGGCGGGGACCCCACTGGTGGCCTCCATTGGCCATTGGTGCCATCTGTTGCCTGCTTTCTGTGCCATGGTTGTGTTCCAGGTGGGGTGTCTGGTGCCTGTGTGTGCCCTGCTGGTGGTGGCCACCTCTGGCCTGTGACTGTCCATCCCTGGCACTGTCCCAGGTGTCTTCCTCTGCCATGACCCACGCCTTTACACTGCTGATGTGCTCCACCATTGCCTGGAGCTAGTGTTTGTGTGCCATGGCGCATGTCCAGTTGTGCCCGTGGTGCCTCTCTGGTTGCACTATGGTGCAGGTCTGGTTGCACCTTGGTACAAGTCTAGTTGTGCCATGGCACATCCCTGTGATATTCAGCCATGTTGCGCTGGTGCATTTTGCCATGCGCAACCTTTGAATATCACACCATTATGCGCCATGGTGCATCAGATTTTTTTTTCCATTAAATTTTATTAAATTTTCCATTACAGAGATACATTCCAGTAACTCCAAATACCACCAGAAAATCATAATTACACAGTCACCTTTATACATAAAGTAAGCTGAACTCTGTAACATTAACCCCCATGACCCATACCCCCATTCCCCACCCCCTACCCTCCTTTAAACCTCCCAGCACAAGTCCAATCAGGTAGCATGCCCCGAGCAGTAACCAATCTATACCCTCTATGTAGAAAAAGATAGCCTGAAAGGGGCCCCAGATCCTATTGTACCTAGGAAGCTTGTTTTGGAGGATAGCTATCATTCTTTCAATCCTCAAGCTTGCTAATAGCTCTTCCAGCCACTCAGAGTAAGTGAGCACGACTGGGTCCTTCCAATGTCTGAGGACAATTCTCTTAGTGAGGCAGCAATTAAAACTATATGAAATCTCCTATTTTTGACAGGAATATGAGAAACATCACCCAACAGACATATTTCTGGGGTAAAAGATCCCCTAGTCCTAGTAATGGGTTCAGTCTATCTTTAATTTCTGCCCACAACGGTGTAACCTTGGGGCAACTCCAGAAAATATGGAATAAATCCCCACCCCAACTTGACACCTATAGCATACAGGACTAGAAACAATTTTCAGGCTAGCCAGTTTTGTGGAGAGTAGTAAATATTGTGGAGAATTTTAAACTGCATCAACCTTAGACGGTCCTGCAGAAAAACTTATGACAATTTGTCCATAACCCTTTCCAATTAAGTGCAGTGTCATGAAAAATTGCAGACCAGTATGAATTTTGCACCGGGTTTAAGGAATACACCCACTCAAATAACACTGCATATAGTTTCGACACTACATCGGCAAACTGGTCACCGGCCCTAACCTATCATAAAAATCCAATCTAGGACTCCGGATTACCCCATTACCCAGTTTTGTGACTAAGAGGTGCCTAACCTGATATACCTTAAAGATTGCTGTAGCATCTCAAACTTATTCAGAATTTCACCAGAGGAGAGTAACTCCCCATCAGGCGAACAGAGATCTTTCAAACAGCATGTACCAGGCAGGGCTAGCTAAGCTGGGCTAAGAACTTTGTTACCTATTACGAAATGTGGGTTACCCCAAATTGGCTGGGCCCAGTCACTCAGGTGGTCATACTTCAGGAAGTAACAGAGTTGGGTATGGGCCTAACAGAGATCCCATTGGGGAGCCCCAACTGGAGTGGCAACATTTTTGGAGTAATATGCAGGAGAGCCTCGGTTTCAAATCATACTTCCGAATCAGGGCCAATTCAATCTGCAGCCAAAAGGTATATAGGAATAGTTTACCAAAGCCTCTGCTCCTTTATCCACCTCAAATACTTACTGGCATGAGCTGCCCAGAAGTATAAGGCAAAATGGGAGCCTTAACCTCCCAGTACTTTGGGAGCTGCCAACTTTGATAAGCCATACGGGACTTCTTATGACCCCACACGAAATCAGCAATCATATTATGTAGTTTCTAAACCAAGTAAGTGGTATCCAAACATTCAACATATTAATGGGGTAAAACAATCTTGGGAAAACATTCATTTAACTAAATTAATCCTCCCCCACAAAGAAATTGGCAACTTTGCCCATCTGTCCAAATCTAACTCAATGGTACGCCTCAAGGAGTCTAAATTTAATTGAAATATTTTAGTCCTACCTCTTACTACATTTAGACCCAGATATTTTATATAATCTGACTTCCAAGACAGACCCAATTCTACAATGTCCTGCTTAAGAACATTCTTATTAAGGGAAATACAATTGATTTATCTAGATTTAACTTATAGTTAGCCAAGCTACCAAATACTCGAACAACTTCCATAAGAGCGGGAATAGATACCTCCGGTTAGAACATAGATCAAAAGATCATCTGCATATGCCGTTACTTTCACAATGTAATCCATAACTCTAATACCCTCAATTTCCTGTTTCCTACAATTGTCCTGATAAGAGGTTCTAAATATAGGTTAAAAGGAAAGGAGATAGAAGCAACCTTGTCTGGTACCAACGTAAACATTAAGCGGATCCGATGCTAGCACCATTACAACTAATCTTCGCTGTAGGTTCAGGTGAAGAGAACCTATCCATTTTAAAAGATCAGGAAACCAAATTTCCCCATTGTGGTTAGAAGAAAACCCCAGTGGACCCTGTCAAAAGCCTTCTCGGCATCTAAGACAACAAAGCCATCATTATTACTATCCTCAGACACCGAAGAAGACATGAGCTAAGGTTCTCCGTGGTCAGCCGGGACCTGTCTCTCATAAAACCGACTTGCTCTGGCCCAATAAGCCCAGGTAACACCCGACATACTGCCGGCCAGTAATTTGGCCAAAATCTTAATATCGTAATTTAGCAGGGAAATGGGCCTATAGCTGGATGGCTGCTCCGGGGTTTATCTTGCTTAGGATTAGAACAATAAGCGCTCGAATAGAGACTGGTTCCGTGCTTGATGACTTAAAATATGTCTAAACAAATTAAGAAGCAAAGGGGATAATAACTTAGAAAATTTCTTGTAAAATTAGTCAAAGTCCATCCGGCCCTGGCGTTTATCCAATGGTAATGTCTGATGGTGCATCAGATTTGTGCTGTGCCAGACCTGTGCCAGCCTTTGGTGCATTTCTGAATATCTGGCCCTAGATCTTTTCAGGGTACTTTGGGCATGAGCAATTATAAGGCTAAACATTCTAGCAATTAAAACTGAATAGTAATCTATCCACTTGTAGTCTCACAGTATGCTCAACTGTTTGGTCCAGTATAAATTCAATATCAGTGGCAGGAATCCAGCTATATAACCAAAACATGCAGATGACATTTTAAAAGTATATATGTACTTTAATTAGCCCAGAGAAAACAAAGCATCCTACCTGTATGTAGAATAATGCCCCATTAACACATGGCAGAAGTATTTTCCCCAGCACTTTCAGCTAATAGAAGTCAGGTCCTGTTAAAAGAGTCAGTGTTTAAAGCAAATGTTTATTAAACTAGTTGCTTCTATCTCACTTCATCTTCTGATGAGTTTGCTGCCTCCTTTTTTCTCTCTTTCCCACTGCCAACCCTGTGTGTCACCTTTTTGCGCCCCTCCAGGCACTTAACCCACCTACCAGCTTATTTAGGGTCATCAAAATGTATTTTTTTATTTAGTGTATTTTGTTGAATATCAACCAACTGAACAAACAAGGAACAGGAAACAACAAACACAAACAGAGCAGTGAAAATTGCAAGAAGATTATAAAACGCAAGTAGGACAAGGGAGTAAAAATTAAAATACGAGAGAGATTCTAAATACAGATGCATCAGTAATAACAAAACAGTGCTACAACATTTTGGAGTTGTCACCACATGCTTAGGGTACAGTCAGGTGTCAGGGTTCAGTGAATATAAGGTATGAAGCTTTCGTAGCAGGATTTGTATAATGACAAAGCATTGTGTGGACTTGCAATGAACTTCTCAATCCTCAGGTTAAGCAACAATTCCTGTAACCTATTCGTGATAGCTAATTGCTGATTATCAAGCCAATGCTGTCAAGTAATATGTTTAGCTGTAAAGGAAATCAAAGCTCCATTCTCTGATAGGTACAGTTGAATAGTCACCAAGAAGGCAAACCTGAGTGGTGAAAAAGTCATCCAAGCACAGCAAGGGACCAGCTTGTGTTTTTATTAGAGTCCATAGCTGATGTACTTGAGGACAGTTCCAAAAGGTATGGTACAGGGTAATGGGTGCATTCTCACATCTAGTAATGAACATCTTGAGACACTGTTCTATCTTAGCCAGTTTAGCAGGAGTGAACATATTTTATTTACGAAATTGAATTGCATCAGGTGTAGTTTATTGTTTTCACATAAATGTATAAATCTTTCCAAATCTGTTCCCAGCAGAATGAATGCATAGGGATATGTGGTCTCCCAATAATAACAGGCCCCTTTCAACTGAAGGAATGTCACAGTGAAAAGGAGACCATAGAGATGAGAGACTGCATGGGGCTATGTGGCTGCATGGACCAGGGCATTTACAAAGGGCTATGATCCAATGTCCAAACAGGAGGGCCCAAGTGTTTAGCCACAGTATGGAGAGTCTGTAGATATTTGAAGGCTTGCTGCTTGGGACACAGTGGGTAGCTTCATAGGTGTGAAAAGCATGAGATGGCACTGCAAAGGAGATCCACCACATTAAGTCCCATAAGAGCAGACCAGCAGAGTGGGGCTATGATTTGGTCCACAATTTAAAATTAGGGTTACCTAATATAGATTGGGAGACATGCTTTGGAAAGGGAAAGCCTAAGCTTTTGTACCACTTGGCCATGGACTTTGAGAGGTGTAAGAATTGTAGGTCTTGAAGGAGTTCTGTAGATTATTTAATCAATGTATACAAAGAGCTGTGAGGATAACCTTGGCCAAATGACATTTTACTCATTTGATAATAAGTCAGGGAGGGGTATATGAAGTAATGGCTCCAGGGGGTCAAGGAGAAGCCAACAGATGCATTTACTAACATGGCTGGCAAAATAATAAATTTGAAAGTGTGGTAGATGGAGTCCTCAATGAGTTTTGGAAGTTAATTTATGATAGGTTCCTCTCCAAATAAATGTAGATGTCATGGAATGAAGAGTGGTAAACCTAGGCAACGGGAGAAAAATATTCAGCATATGTAAGGGTAGAGGAACACATGGAAGAATGTTCATTTTAATGACATTAATTCTGCCCCAAAGCATGGAAGGAAGGGCCACACACATCTTTTAAATCTTGCTGATAGTAGAAAGTAACTCACTGAGATTATATTTTTAAGAGCAGAAGAGGTTCTAGTCAATTTGATACCAAGGTATCTAAACTGTTTAGGGCTCCAAACTAAGTCTAGTTCAGTAACATGTGTCTTATGTACTGAAGAATTAAGTGTCATTACCTTCGTTTTGTGGACATTAATAACCAGAGAGACTGCCAGAATTAGAGATAGTTTGAGAGTATCAGGGATAGATGTTGAAGGGAAATAATGTGAAGAAGAATGTCATTCTCATAAACAGAAATCTTGTATTGTTTAGTGCCTAACGAAATTCTGCAAATGGTGAGAATGACTTTAATTTTGAAAAGAAGAGGTTCCAAGTAGAGATTAAAAGGAGTGGGGACACAGGCAGCCTTATTGGGTGTCTCTGTAAAGCTGGAATGATAGAGAAAAGACTCAATACAATAAATTCTGGCTAGAGAGGTGTATAGCAGTTTTATCCAGTGGATGAAAGTGGGTGGGAAGCCAAAACTAGATGGTAGAAAAAGAAATTGCCAAGTCACCCTATCAAAACTTCTCTTCATCTAGGAACACAAGGGCTGCTGGTGGTCTGGGGTCCCCAGATGCAGAGAAAATGGGCAAGGTTTTAAAGATGGTCTGATGAATGTCTGCCCAGCATAAAGCCGACTTGATGAGTGGCAGTGAGAGAATCCCATACCAAACTAAAATTAATTGCTAATATTTTGGCAAGTATTTTCAAGTCATAGTTAATTAATGATATGAGCCTGTAGTTGTCTACTTTATGGGGTCTCTGCCTGGTTTGGGATTAAAACAATCATGGCTTCTGAAAGGGAAATATCAGTAATGCCATGAGTATGAATGTAAGCAAAAGTTTGTGTGAGAATAGGGCCAAGTCCACTAGAAAGAGTTTATAGAAATTAGTTGAGAATCCATCAAGCCCTAGAGCTTTATCTGGGGACTGAGTTAATGGTGCAAAGCACCTTGTCTTGAGAAAGAGGCATGACTAGAAAATACCATTGTGCAGGACTCAGTTGTGGAAGGTTGACTGAGTTAAGATAGTGGTCCAATTCTGCTTGGGAGGGAGATTGGGTAAGGCTTTATGTAACCTTTGATAATAAACAAAAATCCATTAGCAATGTCTCTAGGCGTGGTTTTGATGCTGCCATCCTGCTGTGAATGAATAGCTTGCACCAAGTGAGCCATTTCCTATTTTTTAAGATGTAGGGCAATAAGTTTGCCTGCCTTCTCCCATGATCACTATACTCAGCATGCATTTTAAAATGGTGTATTCAGCTTGCTCCTGTAAGAGTGTTTTGTATTAATCCCTAATTGACTAACTACAGGCATGTCCTTCAAAACTCTCCTCCAGGAATAGTACTGAGACACTGGCAGTCAAAACTGCAGTAGGCAAGAAGGGTAAATCACTTACAGTACTATCTGTTTATGTCCCTCAAAACATCACAAATGGCTTCAATTCTGTCCTGGAATGTGTCTCCAACTTGCTCAATCAATCTGAGGTGGTCTTACTGGGTGATTTTAACATTAATTGGTTGACCTCTGAAGCCGGCCCATTCAGGGATGGTGCCACTGCCTTAGACCTATCTCATTATCTCAGCTTGAGACCTCTCCCACAAGGGTCAGCTAAAGGACGGCAATAGTACCCTGTTAGACCATATATTTACTAACCACATGGAGAGATTCTCAAACACCTAGGTCCAACCTGACTCACTCAAGCGACCACTTTCTTTTCCTGTCGCTGGTCAAACCGCTCCCCAAACTCCCCATAAAACCATTGTATAGTCATATCCTCAAAGGAAGAAAGCTAAAGCTGTTCCACGACTACCTCCTACACTGTGATTGGTCCCCTTCCACTCAGCCAACAGCATTGACCATGCCTTGGCATATTTCATCTCTACTTTAATATGGCCTGTGATATCCTCACACATTGTAGAAAATGGGTAATCAAAGGCTCCAGTAACCCTGTATCACCTCCGTGCTCTTTAAACATATGGCCACATGGGACACCTCTGGCAAAGAGCACAGGCCACTAACAGCCCTATAGACTGGCAGAGGTACAAGACTGCCAGGAACGCTTGCACCTGAGAGGCTTGCCTTGTTAAAGTGGCCCACTCAAAGATAGCCTTTCTTCCACCTGCTGGAATGGGAGGAAATTCTGGGATAACGTAAAGATCTCACTCATAATTAATTACAAAAACTAAGGTGATGTTATTCACCAACCCCCAAAACAAACATAAGGGGCATGCCTGAGCATCCTCAACAGCCATCACCTACCATTGGAGCAAGTTACCAGCTTTAAATATCTCAGGATAACCCTCGACTGCTCTCTATCCTATCATGAACATGTTAACCTAGTCTGTAGAGCTCTGAACACAAGAATTGGGCTACTCTACAAGCACAGGAACTGTATGACCACTGATGCCCACTGCCTTGCAATAACAAGCTTGGTCCTTTCCATAATTGATTATGGGATTGTCATCTATGGCTCTGCAACTGTCACTATACTTAACAGAATTAAGGTTGCCCTAAACAAAGTCTGCCTTCTGGTCACAGGGTGCAACCAGACTTACACACACCTGTGACCTCTATGATTAAACTAGCTAGCTAAACTTCAAGGCAGGCTTACCTACCAGTCCTGCCTACTGGCTAAAAAAGATATGTCTTAGTCTCACTCCTCCCTCATCACAGAAACTACTTACTCAGACCTACCCCTTCTATGGTATGAGGAGTCCCACCAAAGCCTCATACCAAGCTCCTTTCTGTAGGACAACCCAAGGGCAGCGGGCATTCATGTATAGAGCACCTGTTTGGCTAAATGGCCTCCCTTCTGATGTCTTGGCAGAACCCAAGTTAGGTCCTTTTAAATCCAAACTCTGTCAGCGCCTACTTGATACCAACAGCTGTGACTGTCTCTCGCCTGAGGGGTGCCCAGCCCTCCACCCCTCATTTCCTCTACTTGTTACTAGTGGTTAAGTCAACTCAGATGGTTTCTGCTTAGCCAAGTATTTCCTCTACTCTACCTTGTGCACTGACTATTCCAGTACTTCCCTTCTTATTTCGGCCCATCTTTATTCCTTAATCCTCTGTATTTAACAAAGTCCTTTTCGATTTGCTTTCACAATATCCTACTGCCATTCAATATGTTTTCTCAAACTTTCTCTTTCTGTAGCAAATAGTGTGTTGCTGTGATTCCTGTCAAAGTCTGTAATTTAATGCCATTATTTTCACTTTGTATTATGTATATCCTTGCTCCCATTTTGTATTCCTTGCCTGAAACCTTTGTGTATTGTATTTTCTGTATGAGCACCCTCTGATGTGGAGCCTTTCTAAATTAATCTCTGACTCAAAGGTGTTGTAATTCCGAGACTTAAATAAATAAATAAATAATACACAAAATCCACAAACACAGCAAGTATATGCCCAGATATCATGGGGTAATCAGCCATTTTCAAAAGCCTCCTTAGAAGAATAGAATTTTGAGTCAGTCTTAAAGGCCTCCACCAATAGGTCCTCAGGATGGTGTTCACACCACCTACAGTTACCTTTGTATGTCTTATCCCCAAGCAGAAAGGGTGAAAAGATGAGTGAGGACACAATTCCAACAGATAGCCTAGACTAATCCCATGTCATGTTTCATAGGTTAGTAACCCAACCTTGAAGGTGATATAGCACTTCACCAGCAGCCGGTGGAGCTTACACAGGACCAAGTTCTCATGCATAATCTTGGAGGCAAGTCAGCAACCTGGCCAGTGTGTTCTGCTCCAGTTGCTGGTGTTGTAAGACACCTCCATTTACCCCGATGTATAGGGCATTACAGTAGTTGAGTCTTGATGTCACAAAGGCATGCGCAAGCATTACTGATCTTTGGGAGTGGAAACAAGGGTTTTAATCTGGCTGATGCTCTTCAGATGATAAAAGCTGTTCCATACTACAGCTGACACCTGAGCCTCACATGTCAGCCTATCATCCAAAATGACCCCCAGATTTGTCATCTTGGAAGTAGACCCCTGGCCTTGAGGACCTAAGCTTAAGCTCTGTCACCTCCTCAGTTACCACTGTTTCCTTTCTGACCTGGATCAGTCACTAGTGCCATAGATCTCAGCCAAGCATACATTTAGCACCTCCATCACATCTTGTGACCTGGGTACAAAACACATGTATAACTGCGTAAATCTGCATAGCAGTGAAAACACAAGTTGTACCTTCTGATGATGCTACCCAGGGCAGCATATACTGCAAACAGAATGGAAGAAGACAAAAGATAAAAGGTCAAGAAGGTTGGCAGGGCAGGTAATGGCCAGCAGTAGATTCCAGTGATGAATACAAGGCATGAAGAGGGAAATAAACACTAACACAAAAGAAGTTGAAGGAGTTACATTAGGAGCTGAATGAATTCTTTGTTTTGTTTTCGTCAAGGGCCCCTAATGTGAAAGGGTGCTTTTGTGAGTGCCTATAGTATCAGAGAAAATCACAGTACAGCTGGTGGGCATCATAGCTGCCTCGTAGATGACTATCTGACAAAGATCAAGCTATGTAAGTCCCAATGGGAAAATAGATACAACCCACAATCACTGTTGGCTAAGGGAACACTTGGGAGGGCCAGGTGTTGTAATCTTTCAAATATCTGTCAAGACAGGTGGGGTGCTGAAGGACAGGAACATTTCTAATTTTGTTTCAATCTTCAAGAAGGGGAAAAGTCAGACCTAGATAAGTAAAGGCCAGTCATCCTGATATCAATGCAGGGCAAGGTCCTAAAAGCCATCAGGGGTCATTTTGGATGATAGGCTGACAACAGAAATCCCTTTTGTCCAGGTGTCAGAGGACACCATTAGACAGACTGTGTTTTTTGGCAAGCAGGCTGCAATTTACTCTGACTGCAAAGTACAGGCAGCCAGCTAACAATTCGAGTGAAGCTAGCAGCGGGGGATATTAAGTCATCACTTTGAGTGTCACCATGGGGTGCCATATCAGTAGCAGCTTCTGTGATACCAGATTCACACAATTTTCCAATGTCTTTAAAAGCTGTTGCATGGCAGCACTGACTGATGTCAGAATTCCTTCATCCATCTGTTGGAGGACACCATTAGACAGACTAACTGTGTTATTGTTTTCAAGCAAGTAGGCTGAAATTTACTCTGACTGCAAAGTATAGGCAGCCAAGCTAACAACTTGAGTGGAGCTAGCGGCTGGGGATATTAATGCATCACAATGTGGGGAGTCAATTGATGAGTGGCTTCTGTGGTGCTAGATTAAAAGCACCTCTCAGTGCCCTTAAAAGCTGTTGCATGGCAGCACTGACTGATGGCAGAATTCCTTTCATCCAGCGGTTGGAGGACACCATTTTGCAGACTGTGTTGTTTTTTTTTTTTGGCAAGGATGATGCAATTCACTCCAGCTACAAAGTATAGGCAGCTAAGCTAACAACTCGAGTGGAGCTAACAGCAGAAGACATTGAGCACATCACCATGAGTGTAACTGTGTGGGGAGCCAATTGATGAGTGGCTTCTGTGATGCCAGATTCAAACACACCCAGATGCCCTTAAAGCCTACTGAATGGCACCACTGACTGACAATAGAATTCCCTTCAGCTAGGTGTTGGAGGATACCATTAGGCAGACTGTGTTATTTTTCAGCAAGCAGGACACAATTCACTCCAGCTGCAAAGTATGGGCAGCCAAGCTAACAACTCAAGTGGAGTCAGTGTGCACTTCTCACCTGCCCAACCCTTCACACTCCCACTCTGTTCCTGCTGTTCATTAATAGGCACTGCATTTGATTGACAGAAGGTATTTCCTGTGAGGGCAGGAACTACAGATCCAGCCATCCTCTAAACATTCAATAGGGTACTGCAGCTAACAAGGGTTCCAACATTGAAAACAAAAGGAGCATGACTGACAGCAGTCACTTCCTGTGAAGGGCAGGGACCAGTTACGCCCTCACTACTGGTGGCAGCAGCTGCTGTTTAAGGAGGTTACCAAGGCATTAGGAAATAAACGTTAGATAAGCTAAGCCATGCTTACTAACATGGAAGTGGTTAGAGTTAACAGTTGCGGGCACTACTTTCCAGGGGTTACTAGGATATGGATCACTGCCCCATTTTAGATCACTGTATGAACTCAGGGCTCATCTGACTCAGCATGGAAGAAAATAGCTCAGCTGCAACACCAGCTGTACTGGTACTCTGCCCCACCACATCCCTCCCTCAAAGGACCACTGGACTGGGTGGATGGATGGTGGTAGGGAAGGGGTGGAGGGAACCTGCTAAAAGGAACCAAGTAAGCCCTGTTACAACCAAGATGTTTGTGACCAAAACACTTACACCCCTATCAGGGGCTAAAGACGCTGATCCCTTGGAAGGAGGCATGATGTCTAACATACAGCAAAAGCAGTACAGACCAAAGGCATCTGAAGTCCACAAAACCTAGGTAACAACAACAAGCGTAAACAAATTCTCATTGTAGGGGACTCAATGATAAGAGGGTTGAGCCACACCTGAGTAAGAATACATATACTGTACCACAGTGACTGTCAAATGCCTCCCTGAGGCCTCAGACAAGCACAAAGAAGAGTGTATAAAGAGATTAGTGGACCATGCAGAAAAAGGACTGGATGTCCTGGTGCATCTTGGAACTAAAGATCTGGCCAACCAGTCAGTGGAAGGAGACAAGCTTAGCTTCATTCAGCTGAAAATGGCTGGCCAGTTGTTTATCATCCCTAGAATTCTTTGAGGTCCTCCTGGTATGTGGCAGAGGAGGACTGGCAGGATTAGGACTAAGGAGATTAAGGAATTCAACACATGGTTGCAAGGATTGTGCCAGGAAAAGGTTACCAGCTGGGTGCCTGGGGGAGATATCTGGGAGAGACATATGTTTAAGCACTGATGGCATCACCTTACCAAGGGAACAGGTAAGACACTAGGGCAAAAATTTGATGTCTGCATGGAGCATTTAAACTAGGAGAGGAGAGTTAAAGGCTAAGAAACCCATCAAATGATCACACATAATGGAAACTCAGCTGACGCTTCCCACAGGCAATGAACCTCAGCCACAGTCCAGGAGCATGAGCTGGGTATGTACAAGGAGCAACAGAAGTAGGGCACATAAAGAAGATGATGAAATCAAAAATGCACAGATAAAACTGAAAATGAGCAAAAGGGTACCCTGGGTAGTTAATGGGTGTGCTTCAACATCAGAAGCCTGGGAAACAAATTTAGTGATCTACAGGCAGTAATGGCAGCCACTCAGTGGACCTGGTGGCCACCACAGAAACATGGGCCACTGAGAATAACAGGGACCTCTTGATCCCGGGTTACTATCTCTCTCTCTCTCTCTCTCTATAGACAGGATAGAAATGGCTGTAAGGGGACAAGGGATGGCACTATAGAGTCGAGACAATATAACTGCCATGTCAGTTGATTTACATACAAGGAGGGAGTTGAATCCCTATGGATTCAGCTCAGCTCTATTTCTGGTAAAAAGACTGTCATCAGGGTGATCTATAGACCATCAAAACAGACAAGGAGAAGGATGTGGGACTCACTGAGGAAATCAGAACTGCAACACGAAAGGGGAACAGTGGTATTCGGTAATCTAAACATGCCTGATGTCGATTGAGATAATCTGATTGTGATATCATCAAGAAGTCAGACCATGGTAGATGCCCTGCAGGACTGCCTTCTCTCTCCCAACCGGTTAACTTGTCAACCAGATTTGAAGCTATCCTCGATGTGGTCCTAATAAACTCATAGGTAGTAGAAAATATCAAAATTGGAGAACCAGTGGCAAACAGTGACCACAACTCCATTTGGTTTGCATTGTCATTAGGGATGGAAAATCTTAGTCTAGGGCAGAGGTCTTGAACTTGAAAGGAGCCAACTTTAAAAGAATGAAAGCAATGATAAAAACCTTCTGACGGGGGTTCACTAAAGTGGAGGTAGAAGACAGCTGGGGATTGATCAAGGAGACCACACTGGAGGCCACAAAGCTTTGTGTGAGAACAGTGTCAAAAAGAAAAATCCTATAAAACCCATATGGTTCACTAAGAAGGTCAAGGCAGCTATTAAAGCCAAGAGAACATACCACAATATATAAAAGGAGCTGGGAAGACAGTGGCTGGGAGACTACAATCAGAAAAGTAAGGAGGCCAAGAAGGTTGTATGGCTAGTGAAGGCATCAACTGAACTTTGAATTGCTACAGGCATCAAGTCTGCAACAAACAATTCTTTCAATACATCTGGGACAAAAATAAATAAGGGGAGGGATAGTTAAATCACCGAGGGGACAGAATCATCCAGAACAATGGACAAAAAGCCACTGTCCTTAACAACTTTTTCTTCTCAGTGTTCAACATGGAACATAATGGATCACTACCTGAAAGTGGCATTAAGGCATCTGATAGAGGAATCCCATGGATGGAGACTCTGGAAATCACCATTGACAGAATCAAAGAGGTCCTAATGAATCTTACGACTGACAAAGCACCTGGACCAGATGGACTTCACCCAAGGGTACTAAAGAAATCACTGAAGAATGGGTAGACCCTTGACAGATTTGTTTAACCGCTCACTGCTGACAAGTGTGGTGCCAAAGGATTGGAGAAGAGTGGAGGTAATACTTCCATAAGGGAATGAGTAGGGAGAAGGCTGGCAACTACAGACCAGCCAGCCTTACATCTGTTGTGGGAAATTAATGGAAACCCTAGTTAAAAAGGGTATGGTGGAATAGCTTGATAAGAGCAATCTACAGGATACCAAACAACATGGTTAAGTGGCAAGCAGATCATGCCAGATGAGCCTTATTACATTTTTGATTGGGTAACTAAGAAAGTGGACAGTGGACTCCCAGTGGACCTCCTCTACTTTGACTTCAGCAAGGCTTTTGATTCGGTGCCACACAAGTGCCTACTAAAAAGTTGGAACACCTAGGCATTGCTGTAAGCCTAGTTAGGTGAGGGAATTCGGCTTTGGGATAGAAGCCAAAGGGTGGTTGTCAACGAGGTGAAGTCAAGCAAAGGTACAATCATGAGTTGTGTGCCCCAGGGATTGGTCTTGGGCCCAGTCCTGTTTAATATGTTTATTTGTGATATAGGTGTAGGCATTCAGGGCAAGCTCAAACTATTCTCAGATTATACTAAACTGGACAGTAAAGTAGACAGCATGGAGGTGATAAGGAACTTCAGAATGATTTAACACCTCTCAGGAAGAGAGGGATCTAGGGATCATCATATGCAGCACCTTCAAACAGGCAGGCCAATGCAACAAGGCTTACGGCAAGGCAAATAGGATGATGGGATGCATTGGGAGAGGATTCAACAGCAGGAGCAAGGAGGTGATCCTCCCACTTACAGGTCACTGGTGAGACCCCATCTGGAGTATTGCATCCAGTTTTGAATCTGCACCTTAAAAAGAAAGGGAGAGGCTGGAGGCTGTGCAGAGGAGAGGGACCAAAATTATACCAGGCCTACATGATCTCTCTCATACGAGGAACACCTAAATGAGCTAAACATGATTCTCCCGGAAACAAGGAGGAGAGGGAGACATGATTGAGAACATCAAGTTCTTGAAAGGCAATAATAAGGTGCCATACACATAACTATTCCAAAGGGTCATCAGCTCAGCTACCAGGAGGCACAAGTGGAAGCTACGGGAGGTGCTTCAGAAAAGGTGCAAGAAATAATTTTTCATGAATAGAGCAGTTGAGCCATGGAATGGCTTTCTGGCAGTAGTGGCAAATGCAAGGGCCATAACAGTTTTCAAGAAGGGGCGGGATAGGGCTAGGACTCAAGGGGAATTGTGGGATTAGGTAAGGGTAAAGTTCAGAGGGGACTAGATCCTGAGACCTACAAGGGGTCTTGGAAATTTTTTTTTTTTTTCCATTTTGCCTTTTCTTTCCTCCTAGCTGTCGGTCGTCCAGAGTATCAGCCCGATCCCGGCCGATGGCTTCCACCCCGGAACAGCCTCAAGCCCTCCGATGCCCGGTGGCTTACCCCCACAGTGGGGCTACGGGATGCGGGGAGCTAACACCCGCAGACGTGTGATAGGTCGTGGAGGACCGGCCTGGGGCTAATCAAAGCCGTGGGCGGGCTTCATAGAGGCAACCGCAGCCGCCCATTTTCCGCTTTTCTGGGAGGCGGACGGCAATGACGATGACGCCCGTCTCACCTCCAAAGTGTCCTCGTGGTGTCGTAGCTGTGTGACTCCCAGCCTCCGCCGGGGTCACTCATGCACCGAGCATCAACCCACCCTCCCCTGGAGAAGGAGAGCAGCCCATAGGGGCGCTGTCTTCTCCCCGACCGACCCTTCCAGTGACCGAGTCCGTTCCCGAACCCGGTCGCCGCGGCGTCGCAAGCGAAATCCCACCGCTGCGCCCGACGGGCCGGCTGAGTCTTGAAATTTTGAGCAGACTAGATGGAACAAGGTAACATAGAAACATAGAAATTGATGGCAAATAAGGACCGCTAGGCTCATCTAGTCTGCTCATTTTCTCTGCCTACTGTAAAGCCACAGACCCTACTTGATCTCAGGCTTTACCTCCTCATTCCTATTGCTAGGGTTCCCTATGCCTGTCCCATGCATGCTTGAATTGAATCATGCCACTGTGTTTGCCCTCACCACCTCCACTGGCAGTCTATTCCATGCATCCACCACCCTTTCTGTGAAAAATACTTCCTCATGCTACCCCTTAGTCTACCTCCTTTCCACCTCATGTCATGCCCCTCGTTCCTGTACATCTCCTTTTCTGAAAGATGCTACCTCCAGTACCCTATTTATGCCTTTTAGATATTTGTAGGTTTCTGTCATACCTCCTGTCTTTTCTCTCCTCCAGGGTATGCATATTGATGTCTCCCAGTCTGTCCTCATGTGACTTTAGTGCAGGCCCTGCACCTTCTTTGTGCCCTTCTTTGAACTGCCTCCACCCTGTTTACATCCTTACAGAAGTGACCTCCAGAACTGGACACCATATTCCAAATGAAGCCTCACCAATGATCTGAACAGTAGCATCACTACTCTCCTTTATTCTGCTGGTGATACGTCTCCCTATGCACCCCAGCATCCCATTGACTCCCACAGCCTTGGCACATTGTTTAGCCACCTTTTAGGTCATCAGATATGATTACCCCAAATCCCTTTCCTGTTTGTGACAGTCAGTCCCCCATCATGTAATCCTCCCTGGGTTCTTACACCCAAATGCTTGACTTTGCACTTTTCACATTAAATCTCAGCTGACACCCTCTGGACCATTCCTCCAATTTATCTAGGTCCCTCATTTTTCTACCCTTCTGGAGTGTCCACCCTGTTGCAGATCTTTGTGTCATCCACAAAGGGCATACCATCCCTCCAGCCCCTCCACAGTGTCACTTATGAAGACATTAAACAGGACTGGGCCCAGTCCTGACCCCTGTAAGGCACCCCACTGGTCACCCCTCCTTTCTCAGATTGAGCACTGCTTACTATGACCCTCTGTCTTCTATCACTCAAGCAGTTCCTAATCCAGTTTTCCACCTTTTGATCCACTCCCAGACTGCCCAGCTTCTTCACAAGTCTTCTATGTGGAACTGTATCAAAGGTCTTGCTAAAATCCATTTAGGAGACATCCAATGCTCCCTCCCCGATCCACAATCTTAGTCACCCAGAAAAAGAAATCAATTAGATTTGTTTGACATGACATTCCTGCTGTGAATCCATGCTGTCTTGGAGTCTGTGCACCACTGACTTCAAGATGTTCCACAATCCTTTGCTTAAGTAGTGATTCCTTAATCTTCCCCACTATTGAGGTGAGGCTGACTGGTCTATAGTTTCCAGCCTCCTTCCTACTGCAACTTTTGTGAAGAACTACAGCTGCCCTCCTCAGTCCTCCTGAACCACTCCTGTATCGAGTGACTTGTTGAACAGTGCTGACAGTGGTGGTGCCTGCACCTCCCTTAGTTCCCTTAATATTCTTGGATGTATCCCATCTGGTCCCATTGTCTTGTCCACTTTCAGTTTTGTGAGTTCCTTTAGGACTCTGTCATCTGTAAATGGACTGGTATCCATCTCCCTCCCATATCTGTTCATGTTGCCTAACTGTGGTCCTCACCTCTTTCAGGAATACAGAACAAAATATTTGTTCAGTATTGATGCTTTTCCAAGTCTCCTTCCACACACCTCCTTCTTCCCTTTTAGCCTTACTACCCCCCTGTTTTTCCTCCTTTCACTAATGTACCTATTAAAAGTCTTGTCTCCTTTCTTACCTCCTGTGCTATGTTTTCCTATGTTTGTGCCTTTGCACTCTGACTCTTTTCCTGCTTCCTCTGTTTATCCAGATACACTGCACTGTCATCCTCCCACTGTGTTTCCTTGTATTTCCTGAAAGCCATCTTTCTCGGCTCTTATCTTCCCAGCCACTATACCTTGAGAACCATAGTGGCTTTCTTTTTCTTGCCCTTGTTTACTTGCCTAATGCAAAGGTTTGCCACCTCCACTATGGTTCCTTTCAGATGGTCTCACTGCTCCTCCACTCCCTCCCTTTTAGTAAATTCCTCCATCCTGAAATCCAGGACCTTCACCTTTTGTGGCTGACTCTGCCACTGTACTCATGCTGAACCACACTGTGTGATGATCACTGATCCCAGGTGTTCACCCATCCTGACTTCCTCAATTCTGTCCCCATTGGTGAGTACCGGATTCAAAATTGCACCCTCCCTGGTGGGCTCTAGGACTAGCTGCCTGAGGTCTGCCCCTTGTATGGAGTACAGGATATCCCTGCTCCTGGTTGAGGCAGAAGCTGGGATGCTCCAATCCACATCTGGCAGATTGAAATCAATTAACAACAGTACCTCCCCTTTAGCTGCCATTATATGGATGGAATCCACTAGAACCCTGTTCACCTCCTCCCCTGTGCTGGAGGGCTGTATATCATGCCTGTGCAAACAGCAGTGCCATTGCCATCTCAAGGGTGACCCAAAGTACCTCTGCTTCCCCCTGCAGTCCCTGTACCTCAGTCACCCTAATACCCTCCCTGATGTAAAGAGCCATTCCTCCTTTTTACCCCGTCTCTTCTAAACAGAGTATAACCTGGTACTGCTACATCCCAGTCATGTTTTCCAGTATACCACATTTCAGTAATAGCCACAATGTCCAGGTCAGTCTCCATTACCAAGGCCACCGGGTCTGGGGTTTTATTCTCTAGGCTGCCAGCATTGTTATACATGTCCTTCCATGTCCTGCCTTTTGCCCTTTTATCATCTCCCTACTGTCTTTTGCCTTCTCTGTCTGTCCTTCTCATTGTCAACCCCTTCCTCCTGTCCTCCACTGTTCCCCTTCTATGGATTTTGTTTCCTTGATACCATAACCTTATGGTCCTCCATGTTGACTACCCTATCCTGTGGGTTGAGCAGTTTGGTTCCCCTGCATCCTTCTGCCACCCTCCCTTGCTAGTTTAAATGCTTGCCAATGAAGCATTTAAACTGTTCACTGAAGACAGCAGTCCACTCACTGGACAGGTGTAGGTCACCTTCTCCATCACTTGTTCTATATTTCTGTTTTCTATTATTAAAACAGAAAATGATTGAGGACAGTGAATTTTCTCCTGCTCTGCATGGTTATATGGGCAAATCATTCAGAACTAACCAGATTCATTAAGTGGTAACAGAGATGTGGACAATTGAGGATTGTGGATGTATTCTATCTGGACTTCAAGAAGGCATTTGATACTCTGTCACAAGAAACTTAAGGGCAAAGTAAGTCCATGTGGAATAGATGAGAAATACTCAAGGGAGATTACTAACTAGTTTGGGGCAGGAAAAGAGGGTGGGGACAGGCACTATGATGAGTTGAGAGGTGTACTTGTAGCATACTACAGGGACTGGTGCTGGAGCCTAGGGGTGTGTAACTAATGAGTATTATTTCCAAATACCATGAAAATGGTTATTCATTACCTGGGAAGAAAAACAAACAATTGGTGCTATTCATGGCTATTTCGCATTTTGCAATTTGGCAGGAGTTAAAGTCTCCTGAGACTTCCTGACCAATCAGAGGCCATTTTAGCAGCTTACTGAAAGCAAGTCATGTGACCCAGCACTCACAGAAGCTTCAGGCAGGAAAGAAAGATGTCTTGAGCTGCTGCAGAGAAAGAATCTACTTCCATCCACTTGTTAAAACTAGACAAAAATCAGAAATTGTGAAATTTTTGTTCCCTTTCTCAATCCCAAGCTAGAGAGAGTCGATTGTTTAAACAGTAACATGAAAATTAGGCATATAAGAAAGGAAAATACAAAGGCTGTTTAGTGTTTGCTGAGAGAGACAGGCAGGTAGGCAGACAGATGTCAACAGCACACACACAGGTTGTGTGTGTGTGTGTATGTACTAAACAAACAAGATTTAAACCTGCAGTGTAGTGAAGGAGACTAATAGCTTAAGGGAGTAAGGTTTGTACAGGTTTATTTTGATTAGAAATTTTACATTTTTGTAACTTAGTTATTGTCTGAAACAAAGAACAAGTCAAGTAGTCTAACTGAAATGAAGTTAGCTTAGGGGTATTTTTTCTGTTGCTGGTAGCTTGATTCATGCCTCAAGAAGTGATTCAAAAATTATAATTTTTTCTGAGACTTTATTTAGTCAGACTTGACTATTGGTACTTGTCAGCTCAGCAATATTACAGTGACTTGAGTGACTTGATTTCATAATAAATGTAATTCAAACTTAATATCAGAAATTTTCCTATGAGGAATCCAGGCTTGGGTCCTTCCATGGCCAGTTAAGCAACTGTGAGTTCACTGCAGCTTGTAGGTGGTATTAGTTGGCTGACTCACTACCTCAGTTAGCTGCTTTTCTGTTCTTCGTGCGTACTGTTGTGCACTAAGATATATATATATATATATATATATATATATATATATATATATATATATATATATATTTTTTTTTTTTTGTTTGTGGTTGTGTGCCCAAGAAGAGATTTTTTAAAACAGTTTTTTTCTGAGAATTTATTTAGTCAGGCTTGACTATTAGTTGACAGTGAGACTTGTCAGCTCAGTGTTGCTGCAGTGACTTGAGTGACTTGATTGCATAATATATAATTCAAATTTAATATCAGAAATCTTCCTGTGAGGAACCAAGGCTTGGGTCCTTCCACAGTCACTTGAGAAATTGCAAGTGCACCATAACTGGTAGGTGGGACTAGTCAGTTGACCCCACCACCTTTGTTAGCTGCTTTTCTGTTCTCTGTGTATGCATGGCTATGCACTTAAGACATTTTGCAAGTTTGTGGCTATGTGTCCGAGAAGAGATTTTAAAAACTTTTGTTTTATTTGTGAGAATTAATTTAATCAGGCTTGACTTAGTTGACAGTGAGACTTTTTAGCTCAGCTTTGCTGCAGTGACTTGAGTGACTTAATTTCATAATAAATATACTTTAAATTTAGTATCAGAAATCCTCCTGTGCGGAACTGAAGCTTAAGTTCCTGCATGGCCATAAGCAATTGTGAGTGCACCATAGCTTGTAGGGTGGGACTAGTTGGCTGACTCCACCACTTCAGTTAGCTGCATTTCTGTTCTGTGTGTGTGCATGGCTGTGCACTCAGGGCACTTTTCTATGTTTGTGGCTCTGTGCCCAGGAAGTGATTTAATTTTTTTTCTGAGAAAAAATTAGTTAGACTTAACTATTAGTTGACAGTGCAATTTGTTAGGGCAGCATTACTACAATGGCTTGAGTGGCTATATTTCATAATAATATAATTTAAATTTGATGCATCTTATGGTGAGTAATAAAACCATGGCAGATAGAGGACATAGTACTATAAAACATAGTCAGTCTAGCAGCCTAAGCAAAGCTGTAGCAGGTGTAGAGCAGAAAGCAGCAGAAGATGGTGAGCATACTGCAGAGCAACACTCCAGTGTGCATTCACCATACAAAGTTATGTTTTACCCCATCATAGCCTGCAGTCTCCACCAGCACCAGTATCGAATCAGCTGACATCAGAAAACAAGTTCTGAAGAGCCACTAGGGCTGCTAATACATTAACTTGATAAGTGTGTGTCATTGGCTTAAACATAAAATTGAAGTGCCATAGTCAGGAGCATGTAAATGTTGTTTTGGTTAATTTAGATAATTTATGGGGTTGATCCTATGTTTCCTTATGTTTAAATTGTGAGTAACAAGTGCATCTTGTACTACATGGGAATAAGAGGGAGCTGCACACAAGACTTTCAAGTAATGGTAGAAGAAATGCTGCAGACAGGAAAGGTGTAGCTATTACTGGGGATCAGTGGACCAACCTGGAAGGATAAGAGACTATACTGAAGTGATGGGCTGATTCCTACCAGGAGTGAACTATAATCCTCAGTGTATGGTTTAAATGTTACTTGATTGATATTTAAAGCAGTTGAGGGGGTAATGGAAGAAATAGGGAGGTATAAAGTGGCTCATCACAAGCACAGATACAGCAGCGGGACTCTAGGGGACAGAGTCACACCAGGATGCAAGTTATTTAAGGAAGTAGTAGATTAGCAAAGAAGAAAGTAAAGAAGAAAGGAGCAGTCAAGGGAGAACTGTGAGGAAGGGAAAACAAATGATGCATACAAAGATGTGTGTGTGTGTGTGTGTGTGTGTGTGTGTGTGTGTGTGTGTGTGTATGTGTGTGTGTGAGTGTGTGTGTGAGAATGTGAGTGTGTGAGTGTGTGTGTGTTGGGGTGCAATTGTTTACATGCACCTAAAATCCTAAATTCCCTCAGTCATGAAGGTGCCTTTAGCAAGTTAGGTAGATAGATAGATGGATAAATAGATAGATAGATAGAAAGACAGATAGATAGATAGATAGATAGATAGATAGATAGATAGATAGATAGATAGATAGATAGATAGATAGATAGTGACCTCCCAGTGTATTGGATTTAAGAGCAAATAATTATAATGTAAGGTAGAATATCATAAACCATTGAAATCTGCCTTCCCCTAGGTTGTTATCCCACGTTATCTGCAGTTTTATGATGTTAACCTATCGATGCTATGTGCATCGATGGTAAACAAATATGGAATGAAGTTGTTGTGTGGTCGACAGTAAGCTAGCACTGCTGTGCAAATGCTTAGAAATCACTTTCTCCCAGCGAGATAAATAGAGGCTTACAAGCATCAAAATCTCTGTGTGGTTATAAAAATGGCAGCATTGCTTGACTGAGTAAAACATGGTAAGTGCCCATTAGCTTTTGTAATGTAAGAGCCCATACACTATAAAAGCTAATGGATGGGTTTAGATGGCAACCAAGCATGTAATCGCTTCTTGAGGTTTCCACATCAATGATAAACCTCTTGAGCTGTGCTCCAAGGTTTACTCGTTGTTATGGAAATCTCTTGAATGGATTACAGCTTGGCTACCATTTGATGGATCTATGATGCCAGAGTGACAAAAATGTTGTTGACTGACATTACAGCGAAACCTTTATGTTGACCGCATTTGTGGCCAGCATAATGGTAGTCACTGCCTACCATGTTTTCTTCAGGAGGTTTTGCCCCCTTGCACACCCCAATTAAAATAATCAAGTATGAGTTGGAGCTGATCAGGGAGGTGCAAGACCATCAGAAAACAGTGCCAGGGTCCAGCAGTGACACCACAGCAACCTGACACTGTTGTCACTGTAGTGTCAGTTGCTGTCGACATGTCACTATTGGGGCTGTATACCCCATCTGACGCCCATCCATTATTCTCTATGTAGCATTCCTAAAATAGATTAAAATTGGGAATGTGATTGAGACATGCTCCATAACCTCTACTAAGAAAATGAATAATCTATAGTTATATTCTATATGAATAATTACATTGATTTGAAGTCAGATGGGTTTTGACAATACTGAATGGTACAGCAACACTTAACCATAGGAGGTTATTTTCCTGATGAAGTGGCCTGGCACAGGCAATGGAATGTTGATGTGCTGTAGTAGTGGATATCACCCATTATGATTTTCTTATATTTTAAGCTATTATGTGAACTGAACGCACTTACTGTAAGAGCACTATGTGCAGCCAGATTTATTCCACACTAGAGCCTTTACTCACTCACACTATTTTCAGAGAAGTCTTTATATTTCTGTTTAATGTGATATACTAATTTAAAAAATGGTTTTAAATAAAATTGCTCAGCGGGTTTACAATGCAATAATAAGCGGCATGGCCAGCAACACCACCATATGAGTGTGCATATAAAAGTCTGGTGGTTTTATAGTAAGCAGTTAAAAGGACTCCTTAGTAATTATTTTTTTTATTTGAAAGAATCGGAATTACAATTCTTTGAATCAGAGACTCTTTCAAAGCTCCATGTCATGATTGTAACTGAGCTTTCCACGATGTAAATGAAACATAGGAGAGAGTTAAATATTAAGCGATTGTGCCAGCATGTCCAGCAATATTGTATGAGTGTATATACACATCTGAGGCTGCTTAATAGTAAGTGCTGATACAACCTGCTAGAAATTGAAGTTTCAGAGATGCAAGGGGAAACAGAGAGTGTGAAAACAAAACTGATCTTTTTTGCTCCAGTCATCAAACAGCAGTTAATTGTCCACGCTTCAGGCCACATAAGGTCGGACAAGACCCTACTGTTTTGATCATGTTAGCTCTGTCAGGGACCCATTGCTCAGGGACAAATAGAGTTAAGAGGATCCAGCTTTGAAATCCAGGTCAGCATTCACCAGGAGGTGGAGCGTAAATCATTCCTAATATATTTCCCAAAACAGGATACTGTATGTATAAAAATATTCAATAGTTGCTCAGACTTGCACAACTCATAAAGTACTGACCATAAAAAATGTTTTATAAAGTCTTGGTACAAGTTTGGCTGAACACTGTTTCTACTAGCAGGCAACAAATTGAACTTCTGTAAAGTTTTTATTTTTAAACAAGCTTCCAAAGTTTTATACAGTAAATCTTGTTCTGAAACTCGTTGCCATATTGGTATGTACATGAGGTCTGCATGTCCAATATCATGATTAGACTTTTTCAGAGGAATTTACATAACTTCAGCTATTTTTAAAATAAAAACCTTTGCAGAGTTGAGTTTTCCATCTGATATTACAATGTTCAGCTAAAGTTGGATGCAAGGGACTGAACATCCTCCGTGAATGAATGCACTGTGTTCAAATATTCTCCCTCGGTATCTGGAGGCTCTAAAGGAAGGGATGAAATCAGTATAGGCAGCTGTAAATTATTGAAGTAGGCTGTCTAGTAAGGTTAGCTGCAGGTGTGTGGGGGTATTTTATTAAAAGATAAAGCTAATCTGCACTATATTTTAGTAAATCTAAGAGAGTGGAATATGATTATTTCAACTATGTTCTGGGAAGACAAATTATTTTAAAAAGGATAGTAGCATAACGTTAAACAGAAATAATGTACTGTACTGCAAAACAGTGACGCTAGATGTTTTCTGTTCAGAAAAAAGCCCTCTCCAAAACATATGCCGGATAAAAGTAAAACCCAAGGGTACAGCTAGCAGAAGCTCCTCAATAGATGCAGAGCCCTCTTGAACCAACATGCTAAGTAGAGGAATTTGTAACACAAAAAATGAAAATAATTAATTGTATACTTTAAAACCGCTTGACTCCCAGCAGGGCTACTCATCCTCATTAAATACGTGAACTAACTAACTAAACTAAATAACGGAGGCTACACACACTATTAATAATAAAATAATAATAATAAATAAAACTTTATTTATTAAGAGCCTTTCAAGCACCAAGACGCTGTACAAATGAATATTAGAATCAGAAATATACATATAAAATCAACATTCACAACAGCATCAATTTATAAAGGCCTTACCACAAAAAGCCTTAAAATCCGCTTAAAGGATTCCACGGTCATGCAGTTCCTAAGCCGGCTAGGCAGAGAGTTCCAGAGGGTTGGGGCCGCAAACACAAAAGCCCTGGCTACATGAACTAAGCAAACAAAAAACTGGGGGCTACACAGCTTCATTAAATACATGAACTAAGTAAACAAAAACTGGGGCTACACAGCTTCATTAAATACATGTACTAATTATAGAGCATTCAGTCCTGACTGGACCGGGAGCCACTTATGGGCAGCTGGTGCCACAACTACCACCGATCTTGCCCTGTGGGGGGTCACCAAGATGATTCAGAGGCAGCAAGAGAAGCCCTGTAAGAAAAGGCTTGAGGACCTCACATGTGCACAGTCAGGGCTTGTTCTGGCATTTTATTTTTCTGCACCATTATGTTCTGCAGAATTCGTTTTGTGCCATATGGTGAGCAAAACTTAACATATGGTAGCATTAGTTTAAAAAATAGATATTTAAGAAAAAATATATTTTTGCTGAAGTGGTGAGTGGCAGACTGAGCATACTGGAGAATGGGAAGGAGAAGGGTGAGGTGATAGAGCGTGTTAGTGTCTACATGGAGTAGACAGTCAGCAGCAGGAGTTGTACACAACGAGTGTGAACAAAGGGCAAGAGGAACTCTCGAAACAGGCAGGTGGGAGATCCAGAAATTAGGTCCAAAAGTACTGTACTGAGAGGGTGGTGAAAAAGTGGAAAAACTGACAAATGAGGTGACCCATGCCAAAACAGTAGTGGGATACGGTTCTGTAGAGGCAAATGAGAAGCTGATACCTCGCTCAATGAACTGCCTGTCAGTCAAGTGGTCCTCCTGTGAACTGCTGCTTTTCCAGTTTCACTCTAAATGCCCTCTCTATTGAAGGGGAATCTGTCCATGCCAGCAGAACAATGCTGCATTTCACGCCCAATATCATCTCTCCAGGCACACTACCATACACGCCACCAGGACTGACAAACATGTCTCTAATGAGTGCAGGCAGAGGCAGCAAAACTCAATACTTCCAAACCACGCAGGCTCCCCTTCCACAACAATGACATATCTGGTGTGGCTTATAACCAGGGCCTGGTACCCCAAAGAGCTGGTAGACTACACTGAGTTAACAAATTGTTAATAAGCAACAAACTACAGCCTGAAGAACTGCATGTGGCTCACGAGTATTGTTAGCACAGGTTTTTAGTTTGCTTTCTAAACTAAAAATTGGTGCTAATAATTAATACAGAACCAAGGGTGATTTGTCCCCAGCAATGTTAACATCCATAAACATGGGTGTCTGTCCAAACTGCAAGTGAGTCACAATGAGTTGGAAAGTCCCAACAGTCAGAGGAACAGAAATTCTTTCAGCCAGAAACACACACGCTTCAAGGAACTTTAAACAAGTTGCAGACCTCTTAACAGGGAAACGGCAAAGCAATCAGCTTATTTAGTCTCTTCACCATTCCAACAGAAAAGAGGTCGATCACCAGAGGGTAAAACTGCCATACATTGTAACGACAGTTTCTCTGACTGTTGTGACATTACTGACTCATCCAAAATAGTTTGGACAAATACCAGTGTTTATTCAGAGATTATCTCTGGAGCGGTCAACTGGATATATGAAGTCAAGCCTATGGATGTTAACATTGCTGGGGACCAATCACAACAGGCAGCAAGACTTTATGGGATGGTTTGGCTCTGGGTTAATTGCTAGCAGTGGTTTTAGTTTAGTTAGCTCATGTACTGTACTTAATGAGGATGTGTAGCCCTGCTGGTGAGTCAAGTGGCTTTGAGGTACTGTGTGTGATGATTGTCATGTTTTGTGTGCTTACAAATTCCTCTACTTAGTATGTTGTTCAAGAGGGCTCTGCATCTATTGAGGAACTTCTGTTAGCTGTACCATCGGGTTTCACTTTTATTCCATCTAATGTCTTGGAGAGGGCCTTTTCTGGTAGTGTTCCCTGGGTGGAGAGTAGCTAATTTCTCCAGTTGCCAGAGCCCCTGTTGACAGAACAGAAATCCTTCTGGCCAGAAACACACAAGTTTCAAGCAGCTTTAAACAAGTCAGGAAGGAGAGAGGTCAGCTCTCTACATGCCTGCTCAGCCAAATCAAAGCTCTGCTGGATTCCTTGAATTGTAAGTTGAACTTGGGTGGGGGTAGCTGTGTTGCAACTGGGGTGTGCTGGAGCTCTAGAAAGAGTGGGACTGTGCATTCTTGGGCATCGCACAAGGAGGGAGATAAGACATCTGCTGCAGCCCTAAAACATAGTTGATAAGGGACACAAGGGACACTGGGAAGGTGATAGACTGGTGATGGGCAGAGAAAGAGTGGGGAGTAGCTGTTTGGATAGCAGTATAGTAGGGGCACCAGAGAGGGGGGGGTTGTGATGGGCAGAGAGAATCCAGGTTTTTTAAGTAAGGAAAAATGCAGAGTCCTCACTCTGTGATCGTTAAGGACTGCAGGCTCCATCCACTGCAGCCATAAAAAGTAAAAGTAGCATTCAAAGTACTAGCAGTGCTGCTAGAAGGACATTGCATTTGTAATTTACTGCTACTGATACTGATACTACCAATGTGAATGTGTCCTTCATCCCTTACCACTGCCACCAGTACCAGAGGAAAATGACATGCTCTTTAATAAGCACTGCTACTCTGATACAGAACTCATCCACTGAGACTACTAGTATCCCAATTTCTGCTGCAACAGTGTCTCTGCCAGGGACTACTTCCACTGTGACTGAAACAGCTCCTGCCACTGTAACTGAGACCAGTCCTGCCACTGTGACCCAGACCACACCTGGCACTGTGGTTCAGACCACATCTGCCACTGTGACACAGATCACACTTGCCACTGTAACCATGGTGACCATCAGTACTGCTACGGTGACACCGACAACTACTACCATTGTGGTCCCAGCCAGCTGCACAACTATTTCTAGTACTGTGTCAACCCCTACTGTGACATGTCTTGTTTCTTGGCCTGTCTCCTCTACTGTCACACTTGTCAGTGCAGATGAGGAGGATGTGCATGCAACCACATCTGAATCCTTGCCATCAAGAGATTTACCCACTAATACATCATCTGAGGAGACTAACCTAAGCAGCTTTGAAGATGAGGCAGAACCTGAAGCCATAAAACAAGAGAGTCCGATGACCAAAACATCTCAGCATCTTGAGATTGTAGTGGCAGAGATAAAAGAGGTATGCCCCTCCCAAAAAACTCAGCAAGCTTTGTTAAGCAGGTTCCATCTCAGCCTGAACAGCCAAGTAAAAGGTACAGGGGCATCAGTGGCATCACAGGAAAATCTGCAGATGCAGGTCCAAACAAGAAAGGTTATTTGGGGCCTAAAGAGTGGTGGTAGTACTTGAGCCACTAGCTGCATGAGTGGTGTCAGGAGCATTAAGGGCATGGTGTGGTTGCATTTCACATTACTAAAAGAAGATAACTGAAAGACAGTGTGTACACTGTGCAGTATGACTATCAGCAGGTGGAAATCGCTGGTAAATTTCAGGACCACCTCCTTAATGAACCACCTGAAGGTAAAACATCCCTGGGTTTTAAAGCATCAGGCTCTGTGCATGCACTTCCATCAGACCCCATCTTGTGGCAATAATGCTAGCAGTGGTGCTGGTGGTACTGGCAATACCACAGAACATTCTGCCTCTAATAAAATGCTACTGTGCTTGCTGCTGCTATCACTGCATCTTCCTCAATATCAAAGAGTCCTCTATGCATGCCAGACTCTCCTGACAGGCACCAGTCCTCTGGTATTTACACACCATCTAGCAAGTGTGGATCATCCCTCCATCCACAGGCAATACCAACAGTTGAAGCATTTTAGGCCAGAACTAAATACCAGTCATCCCATCCAACAGCTAAACACTTAATACAACCCATAGGTGTAATGATGGCATTAGATCTGCAATGATTTCACTTGTGAAGACGCTGGCTTTCACAGATTCTGCAGCATTTGCAGCCACATTACCAGCACCCATCATGTTCCACATTTTCACACACTCTGGTGCCAAAGTTATATGGGGGTGAGAACAGCAATTGCCACACTGCTCTTGAAGGCTGTGGGTGGAGTTTTCCACTGTATTGCTTGACATCTGGAGCAGTACAAACTCCATGCTTGCATATCTCTCATTGTTTGCACACTGGGGCATGCAAAGCCTTTGCCTCCTGTTGTAAATTCCCTTCTCTCCCTGTGTCACTAACTCTCCCTTCATCCCTCCCAACATGGTAGACACTCCAGGTCTCCTCTTCTAAATGTTGGGCTAATGGAGAAAGACTACACATCTCCGAACATCCTAGATTCACTGAAGACATGCTGCAGTCAGAGACAGTTGGCACCAGTCTATATGTTATTTTTTAATCACGGATAATGGGCAAATATTGTGAAACTGCTATGAATGTAAATTTTGTCAGTATTAATTGCTTTGCTTACACCTTGAATCAAATGATCACATCTGCACATAATCACAATATTTAGGTTAGCAAGTCTGTCTCATCAGCATACTCCATCTGTGCTTATTTTCATCACTCTTTAAAGGTGATTAACCCAGTAAGGAATCCCAACAATGCCTTGGTCTATCTCAACACCGCTTGATACAGGATGTCAGTACCATATGGAATTCATCTTTCCTGATGCTGTCTAGACTGCTAGAACAGAAGTGTGCACTTCAAGAAATGGCAATGTTGTGTGATATTGGAGTAGTCCTAGACCATAATGAGTGGTCACTGGTTGATGCCATGGTGAGAGCACTTAGCCTATTTGAGAAGAGCACCTATGATCTTAGTGCATCCACTGCCACTCTGAGTCAGGTAATCCCAGCAGTACATATACTGAAAGCATCCATGCAGAGATACATACAACAAAACAGAAATTCCAGATGGGACAGATGTGCTTGTTGAGCAACTGCAAGCTGAACTGGATGCAAGGTTTGTGAAAGTGCTGGATAGTCACAGTTACATTTTGCAACCATGCTGGATCCCTGGTTCAAATGTGAGATCCTTCACGTGGCTTTGGATAGCCACAAACAGATTCATTTACAACAAAAGCTGTGGGTGAACTGACTGGTTGCATGCAGGGACTGGTAACACTGACATCTGGCACAGAAGGTTTTGATAGATAGGAAATGCCATCTGGCAGGCCTGATTTCTCTGGTGAAGATAGGGAAGAAATACCTGGTACTGACACCACCACCACCACTGATGGGAGTGAGTGGGCACTGCTCAGCACATCCTTATGTCAAGAACAGCAACAGAGGAGGACACAGTCACACCTTTTTCTGAAGAAAATATATTGAATAGTTATTTTGTGGAGACTTTGAGCCATTTCAGGTTGATCTGTTAGGCTACTGGGCACAGAAGATGCATTCATCCCCTCATTCGGCACAACTGGCAAAGAGATACATAAGTTGGCCCCAATGAGTGTGCCATCTGATAGGATGTTTAGCACAGCTGGTGATGTTGTTGAGCGTCATTGTTTAACACCAGGCCCTGAACAAGTCCAGCAGCTTGCTTTCATCAAAGCGAACTTGTCATTATGTGGGCACAAATATCAGTTGTCCCCATAAAAATAGAAACATAGTCTTTCAAGTCTGCAGTTGCTGACTGTTTTTCTTCATAAAGCTAACCTACATATTTTCCCTATGCTTTCTTCCTGCAGCATTTAATGCATGCACCTTCATGATAACATAATTAAATAATTCACTTTTTCTGAACCAGATATAACTTCTTCTCTTGTTGTTGTATTACATGTTATTATCATGTATCTTAGAAACAGCAAGGATGCTGAAATAGAAACTCATCTATAATAGCCCAAAAGTAAATCAAAACCCAGTGAGTGCTAATAGCTAGGGATGGGCAGGTACTAAAATACCCAACCTCCAAGATTACCCACGGGTACCTCAAAGGTACCCTAAAAATACCTGTTTGAAAAACAAGAAGTCACAGTTAGGTTGGGTAGTTACTACCCAACCCTTTCAACTACCTGATTATCTGACCCTGACCATAACAAAAATCATGTGAAAGAATGTTTTTGGACTATTAGACTGTTTGTTAGGAGCCCTGAGCCATTATACCTATGGGGAGACATTGTTGAGGCAGGTACGAGAGGCACAGCCACTCTTAGCAAGCTTTGCTGTTTCCAAAAAATACACCCATGTCAAGCATTGTTAAGGTAGGTACAAGATGCAGCTGCTCTGATTGAGCCTGCTGGTGTTTCCAAAAATTATACCCATGGTGGGCATTTCTGAGGTAGGTATGAGAAGTGTAGCTGCTGTAATTGAACCTGTTGCTTTTAAAAATTATATCCATGGCAGGCATTATTGAGGTGGTGCAGATGTGCAGCTGCTGTGATTGAGCCTGCTACTGTTTTAAAAATTATACTCATGACGGGCATTGATGAGGTAGGTGGAGGAGATGCAGCTGCTCTGAGTGAGGCTGCTGCTGTTTCCAGAAATGATACCTATGGTGGGCATTTATCAAACTTACATAATATAAACTGGTGACTGACAAAAGAAAACTAAGAGTAGTACTAGTGTGGCATGTGTGGCTGGCATCGGCAATGGTGATGGTTCCATTTGTTTTGCACACAAACTAGTCACCATATTCAGTATCACTGTCTGCAGGCTGTTGTTCATGTTCTGGGTCAGACTCATATAATTCAGTGTTTGTGACAATTGGGAAATTGTCAGAATTCATTTGAGAAATGTAAACCATTTCACATTTGCAGCATTTAGCAGTTCTGGGGTCAGTGACTATTCCTCCAGCTGCACTAAATATTCATTCTCAATATACACTTGAAGGTGGACAACTGAGGAACATTATTGCAAGATTTGCTAAATATGGCCATATTGTTCTGTTTTGTTTCCAGTACAGTAATTGATCTTCCTCAAGACCAATCACAGCATGGTTTGCAAAGTACTCCAGGATCATTGTGCTGCATGAGGCGGTTACCAGTCTGGCAGATGAACCAGCTGTGCTTTCTTTACAGGATACCAGTCCATGTTGTTGCAGGTAGATCAGAAGTGAATTGCCCTTCTGACATAGGATGCCCAAGAAGTAGCTGTAGATGTCCTTTCCCTTGTTGAAGACACTGCAGACTGAAGAATTCATAGATGTGCTACTGTCTGCATCAGAGGTGCCCTGTGAAGGTTAGGCAGGGTTTAAATGCTCTATATCAGTTAATGGTGTTTTGTAGGGCAATGTCACGTTTGTTAAGTAGGAGCTCTTCCAGTACTCAATGGCTTCTCCAGCAGGAAGGATGGCTTCAGTGTTCCACTTAAAGCCAGGATCTAGCAACATAACCAACACAAAGGTGTCATTCTTAAACATGGCATTTAGTCTCTGATCAGTCAACAGTCTGAAACTCAAGTAATCTGGCAACATAACTGTGGTGGTGTCGTCTCTTGACTGATAGTCTTTCTTTATGTCATCAAGGAAAATGTAAAGAAATCTGATTTCAGAAAGAATTTGACTCCAAGTTGCACTGTCCGCATTGACATCATGTGTGGCTGCCTCAAATGGCTCCAATAAGATGATCAAAGATTCCAATAGAGTTCAGCTGCTGTAACTGAACTTGACGTCGACTTTACCTATTTGATTCTGCATGGTGTAGTCATGTACAGCTTCTTTCTGTACAAGAAGCCTTTACAACATGTAACATGCTAAATTCCCGTGGGTTGGAACTTCTTGCTTTAATGTATGCAAGGGTAAGTTGTTTGACTTCTGCAGCAGCTTCAGGATTTGTTGTGCTTTCAGAGTGGCCTAAAAGTCCACATATTTTCCTAGCAAGACCTAGCAGATTTTCAGAATTTCTGTTTCCAGTTAAGAAATTATGGATGAGAAGATTTAAACAATGTGCAAAACAAGGTATCTGTTGGTAGTTACCATCTCTGACAGCCTTGACTGTGTTGGCAACATTATCTGATACAATAATCCCAGGAGATGAGGAATACAGAATAACCAATTTCTGGAACCGTTTTGCAGCTCTTGCAAAATATTCACAGGAGTGTGGTTTTCTCAAAACTGTTGACACATAATACAGCCTATTTCCGCTACTTACGGTAGAGTGGCAATTATTACTATCTGACTGAAAACGTGCCCAATGAACTGTACCAGTTATGTAGTCAATTGTTTGACTCTGGTCCATATATCTGTAGTTATGTGAACCGCTTCACCTCAGGAGTTTCAACTGTTTAGTGACTGCACTACACACCCAAGTCATACAACTGTGGAACACAATTTTTAAAAATATGTTCTACCAGGAATGGTATAATGCGGTTCAGTCTGGTTCATGAACTTGAGAAAACCTTTTTGGGCAACAAAAGCAAAAGATAGTTGATAATCAACCAACAGCTCTACAATAGCTCCATTTAATAGCTGGCATGTTAGAAGCTGTGGGTAAATGTTGAAGTCCTTAGCTCTTTCTTTTAATGTTGGTTGATGAGAATAAAGAGATATTTTTATTTTGGAGGGGTTGTACTTTTCACACCTTTTCACGTGGAGTACTACTGTGGATTTTGCAGTACTTGATGTTATCAGAAGACAACAATCTATGTCTGGGAAGACTGCAAGGCCACATCAAGCGATTCAGTGTCAGTTCCTGTTTCCAGTTCATTGTCACTATGGTCGCCATCATCACCACCACTCCACTATTACCCATATCACACTGTCCCTTGTCCTGTCCCACTCAATTGGGTGTTTTGCCTTTGCTTTCCAAAGTGTCCCGCTTTGCCACCATGACTGACACTCTTTCTGTAGAGACTGCATACAACTTGAGAGTTGTCTGCAAGGTCAGTATAAAATAAATTCCACACTAAAGATTTACCCTTTGTGCTTTGTACTATGGCACCTGGCACTATTTCTAGTACAGTCAATGGACCTGGAGGAAACCTTACACTGCCATTTCCTTGTTCACATTAATTTTTCCAATTCAAGCTCATCTTCTTATTCTTATGTTCAGCATGTGATTTTTTCTGCACTTACCTCTCATGCCCTACAGTGGCATCTTCTCCTACCCCTCATTGAAACTATAGACATCATCACCACAAGATTCAGAAGAACTTGAAGTGCCTTCATTATCACGTGTGACATAGCCTGGGCTATCCATTCCCAGTCCCATTATCACCACCATCTTTATCCACATTTGCTACCTCATCATCTGAGCTTATATTTGAGAAGGATGCCTCCCTCCTTGCATGCTGCTTCAGCGGTTGGAAGTATCCTGGCACATGCTGCAAACATTCAGTACTTCTATGAGTAACTCCTTTTAGTTCTTTCTGAAACCTACTATCACTTCATTGCTAACAAGCGTTTTTTGTTCAGGAGGACATTTAGTGCCAGTCCTAGTGATGTAATTATTATTGCTATGTTCTTCATTAGTGCTAGGATTCATATTGTCCACATCAGTTTTAGTTGCACATGCAGCAGCATTGTGTTTCCTTTTAGTAGATGTAGGCTGGGAAATACGAGCCATAGTATACACAGCCATGGTTTTTGCTATGCTGCACAGAGACATCACACATACAAGTCATGCAAGTTTCCTTAGCTGTCCACTCCACACCCAATCTGTCATTGACCAGCTGCAGTCCTATAAATATCTTGGTATAACCTTTGACCCTGCACTTTCATTCCATGGACATATATCTGCCCTAAATTCTGTCGCTAACTCACGGCTAGGCATTCTTTACCGGCACAAGAAATGCCTCCTCCTGATGCCCTCCACCTGGCTGTCACCTCCTCTGTCATGTCTCTCATTGACTATGGCCTTCCGGTCTATGGCTCAGCAGATCAGACTGCCCTCAACAAGGTTCGCCTCACAGTTAATAAGGCCTGCAGACTTATCACTGGTGCTCCCAGACTCACTCACACATGTGAGCTGTACACCCTGGCTACCCTACTCAACCTGGAAGAGCGACTCATGTATCAGACACGCCAGCTCACCTTTAAAACCCTGCGTGGCCCTATCCCCCCATAGGCCCTATCACACCTCCATTCGCCATTACTGCACGACCCTGATCACAGAGGCTCGTTAGAGCTCACCCTAGTTATTCCGAGAGCCAGGACCTCTCAAGATCAGAGGGCATTCACCTACCGTGTGCCCCACTGGTATAACTCCCTCCCTGCCAGTGTCTCAAACTCACTAACCTTAGCTTGCTTTAAGCCCAGGCTCAGAAACTTCCTGCTTAGCTCTCACAAATGCAACTGCCGCTAGCCTAGTGTAAAAAAAAAATATATATATACTCTGTTTGACAATGCTCACTGAGCGGCTCCCTTCCTTTCCCTACTAATTCCTCCTCCCTATCTCCCTCCCTTCTACTCCCACCAGCTCTCCCCGACCATAAGTTTTGCACCTTTTTGTTATCTTTTGCTTCGTTGGAGATTGTATTCTATTGAAACAAAATTGTAATTGAACTGTAACTTTTTGTTTGTAAGTACTGTGTCCCTTGTACTACTGTTCTGATGTCTCTTTGTGACGAGGCACCTTTGTAAATGAGCCTCTGGCTCAAAGGTTTCTAAACTGATGTTTAACTAAACAAACACACAGTGTAACTATGACAGGGCTCAGTGCACTTAACAGTCTAAAAGATAGTATTATACAGCCCAAATGGCTTTCACTATACTGCAGAGACACAGAGTCACTAGTGACAGACAGGGCCCAGGGCACCTAACAGACAGTGTGTAATACAGCTTAAATGGCTTTCACTATACTGCAGAGAGACAGGAGTAGCCATGTCATACACAGGGCTTGGGGCACCTAACAGAGTGTAATACAGCTAAAATAGCTTTCACTATACTGCAGAGAGAGACACAAGTAGCTATGTCACAGACAGGGTTCAGGGCACCAAACATGTATAATACAGCCTAAATGGCTTCACTGTCCTGCAGAGAGAGACACAGGATATTAGTTATGTCACAGACAGGGCTCAGGGCACCTAACAGACAGCGTGCATGCAGCCTAAATGGCTTTTACTGCACTGCAGAGATACACAAGAGTATCTATATGTCACAAACAGGGCTCGGCCCCTAACAGTCAGTGTGCAAGACAGCCTAAATGGTTTTCACTATACTGCACAGACACACAGAGTACAGTAGCTGTCTCACAGACAGGGCTCAGGGCACCCAACAGACACTATGTAATATACAGCCTAAATGGCTTTCACTATACTGCAGAGACACACTGAGTAGTTATGTCACAAACAGGGTTCAGGCACCAAACAGCAGACAGTGTGCAATACAGCCTAAATAGCTTTCATTACTGCAGCCAGCAATGAATGCCTTTCACCCTTTCACGGTCTCTCCTGAGCATCGCACTCAATCCCTACTTATCCCCCATCAGTCCCCAACCCCTGCTTCTTAGCCTTCTTTATGGACTAAAGTTTGTGCTTCTGTTTGTTATTTTGTTCAACTTTGTTTTTCTTTTTAAGCCATGGTTGCAGCAAGCACCGATTGCTCCTTCTCCCACAAACTCTGGATCTGTCCTGCACTTACACAGCAGGCGGGGGAGCTCAGACACCAGCACTGACCAATCGGATTGTCAGGCTGGTGTCATGTGCTTTCTGTTTGTGGATCCCAAGGCTGCCTCTAATGCCTGATTAGAAGTTTGGAACTTTGGAAGAGTCCCAAGACCTCACATGCTGCCTGTAATGCCAGTTTAAAATTTAAATTACTTGTTTCCAGGCCCGTTACCTGTATCCACAGTACCTGACCCATGAAGTACACTGTTATGTTGGGTAGAGTAGTAAATTACCTGAACTACCCTACCGAGCAAAAAAATGCTGATACCCGACCTACCTGCTCCAGCTACCTGATGGATAGCCCTCCTACTAATAACTAGCTTCTCATGTTATGACTTCTAACAATGAGGCTGTGAAACTAGATAAGCTGCACAGCTCATCACCACCACTCCACTTTTGCATAAAGCCTACAGAAACAACATTCCCAAATCTTTTTGCTTCCCACTTTTCACATTACCCCATCATTTCACAGATATGGCTTGTTTAGGGAACTGTTTTTGCTGCTTTTGTCATTTTGCTAACCATTTCTTGCTTGCAATTATTTATCTCACAGATAAAAAGTTTCTGCCTACTTTTATTGCTGTTTTAAAATCTTTTAATTTCATTTCAGATTCTTTTTTGTACGTCTGCTTTGCTCAGGTTCTACCACCTGGTACCCAGCTTACGCTAGGGCATCACTGCAACCCCACAGGGTTACATTGTCTGAGCCTCCGCTTCCCAAGAGAAGAGTCATCCATGGCTCAATCCTCTGTCCCTTGGTTGGTCCCTGAGTGGCCAAGGTCTATTCAGAAACACAGTTTGTCGGAGTAATGTTTTTTTTTGGCACTCAATTCCAGAGTAATTAGCAGTACTGGCGGTACTGTAGCATTACGGACTGGCTCTATATTTCCATTTTAGATACCAAAACATTTTTTTCCTTTTTGCTAATCCCCCAATGTGTGCCTGGGATATACCCTATCAGATAGGATGCACCCTCAAAACAGACAGGGATATACTTTGCCCAGTAATCAGACAGGGAATGGGAGATACCCTATTCTAGCTCTATGAGCCATCATTGAGACAGCAGGGAGGTTTTCTTTTCAGTCAGGGGCCCATTACACCACGTAATGAGGTCCTGCTCAGCTCATCCTGAAACTGGCCCATCAGGGTGGCCACTTAGCCAAAACATTTTGACTGCAGCATGCTGGTCTCCTAGTGGATTAGGGATCCCTGCAAGGAGACCAACATAATGCTTTAGAAAAAATGCTTTGTGAGGCCTGCCCTTGGGCTGTCCTTTGAAAATGAAATGAATGGAAAGATGCAAACAAAAAAAGCAGGCAACATTTTTTTATTTGTGTGATAACTTATTACAAGTAAGAAAGGAATATCAAAATGATGACACAATAGTAAAAACACTCCCTAAACAAGCACCATTAGTGAAACATGGGGGTTATTATGCATGGTTTTAAAGGAAAATAATTTAATAACTTTGACACTGGAAATGTATTGTTATTGTGCAAACTGCAGCTGCTGACTGACTGAGTGGCCCTTCTATGCTGCTACACCTAATGAAATATTCTTTACTAGTATGCCAAAATAAGAAGGATTTGCAATAGAGCTGTGACTAATTCTTGCTCAGTAGAAGAGAAATAGGCCTGGCTAGCAGTACAACTTTGTTTTCCACTTTTAGAGCAACAAAAAGCACTTGTATAGCATTTCTTCCGAGAAGCACTGAAAATTTAAATGATAGAAACACAGAAACTGTTGGCAGATAGGGACCGCTAGCACCATACAGTCTGCCCGTAGGCCCTATACAAGTATGCATCCACTCACCATAAGTGATCAATGGCTTTTTCATTACTCCTTCCGACCCAAGGTTCTTCTGTGCTTGTCCCAGGCTTGTTTAAACCCTCCACTGTGCTTGCCCCATCACCTCTTGTGGCAGACTATTCCAAGCATACACCACCTCTCTGTGTAGAAAAACTTCTCACGTTTCTCTTAATCTCCCCTCCAGTTTCATATAGTGCCCCCTCATTCTGGTATCTTTTCTACATTGGAGAAGATCTCCCACCTGCACCTTGTTTATGCCCTTGATGTACTTAAAAGTTTCTATCATGTCGCCTTTCTCTCCTCTCCTCCAGTGAGTTCATATTAAGGTCTCTTAGTCTCCTCATATGTTTTGTGGTGCAAACCATGCACTATCTTTGTCACCCTTCTCTGGACAGCCTCCACCTTGTTTGTCCTTATGCATGTGTGGTCTCAGTACTGCATTCAGTACTCCAGGTGAGGCCTTACCAGTGTTTTATACAATGGCATCACCACTTCCTGCCTCCTACTAGTAATACCTCCGTCTATACACCCCAACATGCTACTGGCCCTCCCTGCAGCCTTTTAGACTGCTTTGATATCTTAAGATCATCAGATATGATAACCCCTTGGTCCCTCTCCTATTTGGTGATGGTCAGCAGCTTCCCCCATCCTGTAGCTCTCCAGGTTTCCCTACCCAGGTGCCTTATCTTGCATTTTTCACACTGAACCTTAGTTGCTACACCTCCGACCATCTTTCAAGCTTCTCCAGGACCCTCTTCATTTTCTGCAGCCCTTCTGGAGTATCCACCCTGTTGCAGATCTTGGGGTCATCTGCAAATAGGCAGACCTTTCCTTACAGCCCTCTGCAATGTCACTAATGAAGACATTGAACAGGACTGTTCCCAGTACTGATCCTTGTGGCACTCCACTGGTCACCCCTTTCTTCCCTGATTGGATTCCATTTACCACCACCCTCTGCCTTCTGTCTGTCAGCCAGTTTCTAACTTACTGTATCACCTTATGCCTCATGCCCAGACTACTCATCTTGTTAGCCAGCCTTCTGTGTGGGACAGTATCGAAGGCTTTGCTGAAATCCAGGTAGATGACATCTACTGCCCTCCCTGATACACTTCCCTAGTCACCCAATCAAAAAATTCTATCAGATTCATTTGACAAAATCCTTCCTGATAGGAATCCATGCTGCCTCCGATCCTGGGCAGCAATGGATTCCAGGTGTGCCACTGTCCTTTCTTTCAGCAGTGTCTCCATGATCTTCCCCACCACTGAGGTGAGGCTGACTGGCCTGTAGTCTCCACCCTACTGCCACTTTTGTGCACTGGACTACATGCACTTCCTCCAGTCCTCTGAACCATGCCTGTGTTGAGTGGTTCTGTACAGGGTGGCCAGAGGCACTGCTAGTTCCCTCCACAGCTCCCTTTAATAGCCTCAGGTGTATGTCATCTGGCCCTAAGGCTTTATCCACCTTTAGCTTTGTGAGTTCCTCCAAACTCTCTCCACTGTGAATGGACTGGTCTCCATGTCTCTCTTCTGATTGCCTCTGCTTCCCAACTGTGGTTCTTTACCCTTTCCTCCTCAGTGAATATTGAACAGACATATTTGTCGGTATTTCTGCCCTCGTCTAGATCCCCTCCTTGCACTCTCCCTCCTCCACTATGAGACTTACAATCCTCCCTGGTTTTCTTTTTATTACTGATGCACCTATAGAATGTCTTGTCCCTTTTTCACAGTCCGTACTAAACCCTCCTCTGCCTGTGCCTTTAGCTTTCCTAACAACCTTCCCTGCCTCTCTTAGACGTTCAAGGTACTCCTCTTTGTCCTTCCTTTGGGTTCCCTTATACTTCCTGAAACTTCCTCTTTTTGCCCTTACTTTGTCTCCTACCTCTTTAGACAACCTATAGTGGTTTCTTTCTTCTTTTCCTTTGGCCATTATCCTAATGCATTGGTTAGTTACTCCATAATGGCTCCTTTAGTTTCCCCACTGTTCCTCCACCCTCCATTACCTCTACCTTCTCCAGGGCTCTCTTAAACATCTAGCCATTTCATTGAAATCCACTGTCCTGAAATCTAATACTTTTGCCCTTGTGTGGCTAAATTGAGTCCCTGTCTCCATGTCAAACCACATCATGTGGTGGTCACTGGATCCCAGCTGCCCTTCCATCTGGATTCTTTGACTGTTTCCATTGGTCCATACCAGGTCTAGAATCAATTTGTCCCTGGTGGGCTCATGTTCCAGCTATCTGACTCAAATCCCTTCAGGGATTCCAGAATGGCCATGCTTCTGGCTGAAGCAGCTGCCTGGGTGGTCCAATCCACATCTGGTATATTGAAATCTCCCATCAACAGGATTTCACCTTTAGCTGCCATGTCATGAATTTTCTCCACTAGTACCATGTTCAGGTCCTCCATCCATGCTGGAGGTCTGTACAGCACCCTGATGTATTGCTGTGCTACTTCCTGGTTCAGGGTTGACCCACATTGCCTCAGCCTCTCCCTGCCTTCTCTGTACTCTGTAGCCTTTATGGCAAGGCAAGGCAACGCACATTTTATTTTAAGAAGACGCCTATCCCAGAGGCACTGGGCTACATTAATCAATAAATATAACACATCACAATAATAATCAATTAAATACAATAATCTAAGCAGGTTAAAACAAAATTTGCTATATAATTAGCTACCCTCAACTTCAGCTGCATTTAAAGTCTCTAAGACTAAGTAAACATCAATTTAACTTTCTTAAAAGACATGTAGAAAACTATAAAAATAGTCTGGGAAGGACTGATTGAACAAAAAGGCCTTGAGGTGGGCCTTAAAAACCTCAACAGACGGGCCTCCCTAACAGCTAGAGGAAGCGAATTCCACAGGACGGGGTGGCAACACTAAATGCTCTGTCACCAGCAGTTCTTAACCTTGTCCTGGGAATTGCTAGGAGGCCCCTAGAGAGGAGTGGAGGGAGTGGACCGAGACAGCAGGTGCAAGAAGGTCCTTTTGGTAGCCAGGACCCAGGCCATGTAGGGCCTTAAAGGTGAGCAAACCCACCTTGAAGAGGATCCTCCACCTAACCGGCAGCCAGTGCAGTTGACGCAGCACAAGGGTAATATGACAGTATTTAGACTGTCCTGTCATACAGCCTTGCTGCTGCATTCTGCACCAGCTGCAGTTGGCACAAGGTACCCCCAGGGACCCTGAGATAGAGTGCACTACAGTAGTCAAGCCTGATGTCATGAAAGCATGCACCAAAGTGGGAGGTCCAGGGCGGAACTAGAGGCTTAATCCTGGTGATATTTCTCAGATGATAAAAGCAGGTATGGACAATGGACACCACCTGAAACTCAAGTGTCAAACTGCTATCAAGAATAACACCAAGATCACACACTCTAGAGGAGGCCTTCAATGGTACAGAGTCAAGACAAAGTTCTGTCTCTGTGCCAGAAGCCAACCTATCATGCCTCTGTTTGACTCCACCACCAGTACCTCCATCTTACTGGGGTTCAGTCGCAACAAGCTGGAGGCCATTCAGTCACTTATTTCAGCTAGGCAGCTGTTAAGCACTTCCACTGTGCAAGATGTTCCAGTGGCAAGGAGAGGTACAGCTGGGTATCATCAGCATAGCAGTGAAACTCAGACTGTACTTCCTAATGATCTCTCCCAGGAGTAGTATGTACACGGCAAGCAACATCGGTGACAGGACTAAACCCTGGGAACGGCCAAGACAACAGGTTGGCAGGAGGAGGAGAAATTTCATCACTACCCCAGCCTCCTGTTAGATAAAAAGACTCAAACCAGCAGATAGCAGTGCCAGCAAGCCCACAGAATTCCCTTAGGTGGTCAAGAAACACTCGATGGTCCACCATGTCAAATGCTGAAGAGAGATTGAGGAGAACAAGAATTGCCCTCCTTGATCTCTAGCCCTAAGGAGGTCATTATGCACCCAAACTAGTACAGTTTCTGTGCTATGCCTGCCCACAAAACCAGACTGGAGTGGCTCATATAAATCTATGGGCCACTTAGATGCTCCTCAAGCTGAAGCGCCACCACCTTCAAAACAATCTTACCCAAAATGGATGATTAGAGATAGGACTGTAATTTGCCTTGACATCAGGGTCCAACGATGGTTTTTTCAGAAGGTCTCACCAATGCCTCCTTCAAGACATCAGGAAAGACCCCTCTGACAGGGAACACTGGGCAATCAATGCAAACACCAGGCCAATGGAGGCAACACATCTCATTAAGAAATGAGTTGGCACCGGGTCCAGTTCACAAAAGGTATGCCGCAGCTTGGAAGCAATCTCACTGATCTCAGCCACCTCCACCAGTCTAAACTCACCTCAACCAGGCAGAGTGCTCTCCGTCACCCATGGCAAACACAGTCGGCCAGATTCTGGTCCACTGGCAGAACCTCCTGCCTAATAGCAGACACCCTTTCCGAGAAGAACCGAGCAAATCCTCCTCGCATAATGCGCTTTGAAAGCTACCTTCAGCTGTAGACAGGAAGCATGAAGAAGCCTGTCCACAGTTCAAAAGAGCGCAGTTGGTCGGTTCCTCCCGCATCAATCTCCTGGACAGGAATTCTGCCTTTTACGGTTGATTGCCTCCTGATATGCACAGTAGTGCGCGCGCAGAGGCCAGTTTGTACACCTCCAGGCTGGACTTCTGCCAGCAGCGCCTATATGTCTGACCCAAGATCTTCATCACCTTGAGGTCCCCATCACTAAGGGGACCTCAAGTGAGAAGACCTGGGTCATACACGGACTGGTACGAGGGAGTCGAGCGCACTAAAACGTGCCTTTATTATGGTGCATCCACTGCCGCGCCAAGACACCCCTAACGCATGTACTGCCCATAACAGATAGGTCAGTCACTGCCAAGAAACCTTCTTTATGTACAGGGCCATACCCTCCCTTTTGCCTTCCTTGTCCTTTCTAAACAGTGTATAGCCTGGTGCATTGATGTCCCAGCTGTGATTAGCAGAATACTATGTCTCTGTTATTGCTGCTGTTTCAAGGTCTGCATCCATCATCAAGGCTTCCAGGTCTGAACCTCATTTCCCAGACTGCGGGCATTTGTGAACATGACCATCCATGTTTTACTCCCTGCCCTCCCTCTGTTCCTGCTTTCTCTACTTGCCTCTCCCCACCCTGGTATTCATGCTTATGCACTCTTGCCCCTTTATCCCCCTTATAAACATTTCCTCTTCCTGCCCTCACTGCTCTCTTCAGTTGCTCATTTTTTTAAATTCAAATTTATTGAAACTTTCAGGTACAGTAATTGAGCATAATAAACAGTTTCTCAGAGTGTACACACTTTGTGTACCCAGTTTATCCCAGTTAACAATCTGGTGGGGCATAGTATGGAGACTGCCCTTGTGAGGTGCTTAATTATCTCCTGATGATGAGGGACAGGAGAGCTCATACCATCTTGGTTCTCCTGGACCTGTCTGTGGCATTTGACACTGTGGATCGTGGAGGTGCTGCTTGACCGCCTGAGGTGCTAGTGTGGCCTGTCTGGCAGTGTCATCAGCTGGTTCAGATCATACCTGATGGACAGAATGCAGAGGGTGAAAATGTGACTTGTCTTATCTAGCTTGAAGCCTCTGAGCTGTGGAGGCCGCAGGGGTCAGTCTTGTCACCCTTATTGTTCACAGTGTACATGCCGCCATTGGATTACATTATCAGGTGGTATGGGTTTTGTTTTCACTGCTGTGGGATGATACCCAACTGTACTTGTCCTGTGCACTTGATGTCCAGGTATTGGACTCCATATTTAACAAGCTGCCTCGAGGAAATCCAGTTGTGGATGACCCAAAACTGGCTTAGACTCAACCCAAACAAGACCAAGGTACTGGTGGTGGAGCTGGGTCATCATAGAGGAGGGGTGATGGGAGGGTGTCCCTTAATCTAGTATTTGGGTCATTCCCTTGTCCTTCTAGACAGGTGAAGGAGTTGGGTGTGATCCTGGATGATGGCCTGACACTTGATGCTCAGGTGTCGGCTGTGGTCAAAAGTGTTTTTATCATCTCAGAAACATTGCCTGAATCTAAGCTCCTGATCCCTCCTGAGGACCTGCCCACACTGGTGCATGCTTTTATAACTTCCAAGCTGGATTACTGTAATGCCCTGTACCTTGGGTTATATGGAGACAACCTCCGCAGACTGCAGCTGGTGAAGAACGCGGTGGCAAGACTACTGACCAGGATAAAGAGGTGTGAACATATTACCCTGGTCCTCCACAGACTGCACTGGTTGCTGGTCAGGTGGATGATTGTCTTCAACATAGGGCTCTCTTACCTATAATACCCTGCATGAGGGGGTCCACCTATCTGCAAGATCTCCTTGACCTTACCGTTCAGCCCAGATGCTCTGTTCTGCTGAGGGGGGTCCTCCTGGGGTTCCTAGGGTCAGGTTGTGGCATTGAGGAGATAGAGCATTTGCAGTGTCTGCACCAATCCTGTAGAACTCCTTACCTGACTATCTAAAGGGGCCCCATCAGTGGAAGCCTTTAAAAGGGGACTGAAAACCTACCTGTTTGAATTGCCTTTTCTAAAGTGAGTTTGCTGTTTGAATGACATGCTGTTCTTATATTGACTTTATTATGTATGTGTGGGATTTTAAATAGTCTTAAATTGTGATTTTACTGTTCAGCGCCCACAGTCTCAGGAATTGGGTGCTTTATAAATAAAATATCTGTCTGTCTATCTATCTATCTATCTATCTATCTATCTATCTATCTATCTATCTATCTTAATACAGTTAACAATCTTAATATTATACAATCTATTTCCTTTCCAATATTACTGTTTCCATTGGTTTGCCCCTAAACAATCCTGAGAGTGTACACACATAGAAATTTCAGTCCCATCTACTTCCCTCCCTCTCATATTAAAATCAATCTTCTGTACCCCTTGTCTTACAATCTTTAGTTGTATTCAACAGATATGCCGTATGTTAACTTCAGCTAAGTTCTACTTTAACTAGTCCTAATTGGGTATATCACCTATGTCAAGGTTTGGCAGGAGGAGCCATCTTGTCCACCTGTGAGTGAAGACATGGTCTTGATATTTATTTTGTATGTCAATTCCTCCATGGCCTGTATTTCTAGAACTATGGATTGCCAATATACACAACTTGGTGGATCTTTGGCCAGCCATTTTCTAGTAATGACCTTATGTGCCGCTGTTAGCAGGATATTCCATAGATAGACTCCATCTGCTCCTCTGACCTATGTAGAGGTAAACCCAATAACGTGTTCACTAAAGTCAAAGGTGTGGAGCATAAATAAAGGTTTGTCAATGTCCGGGTAACTTGTCACCAAAAGGTTGTAGTATTGGGCAGAGCCAGAAAATGTGAGTGTGATGTGCTACTAGATCTCCATAATGCCTCCAGCAGCTCACTGAAATACCCTGCCCCATTTATGCTGTATAGCTGTGGTGTAAAGAAAATCTTATTCTTATTTTCCATGCAAACTCTTGCAATAGAGGCGTATGTGGTTTTGTTAGTGGAGTGAAAAGACTGATCCCACCCACCTCAGAGAGCTGGAAACTAGCTTTGTCCTCTTATCTCTTCTTTATCTGATGTGTGCTTTCATCATAGAGATGTCTAATGGCTTTATACAAGGTCGATATATGCCCTTTTCAAGCTTTCAGTGTGTGATTGCCTGTATTGCTTTAAGCAGGTGTTCAGCCTGCATGGATTGCTATCTCTCTCCTAAGTGATTGTATATGTGTTCTCAATTGTAGAAGCTGTAGTGATCTGTATTTCTAAGTTGGTATGTGTCTCTTATCATGCAAAATTCCTGTATTGTGTCTCCTAACATCAGTTGGCCAAGCTGGCACAGACCTAATCTGGACCATTGTCTGAAAATATGGTCTAGCTGAGATGGGGAAAGGTCCTGCTCCAAGCAAACCATTGCAAGGGCCATGTTGTTTTCACTAGTTTTACATAGTTTATATTTAGTCCATAGTCTGTGGGTCGAGTTTAGGGTATTTCTAACATTCATAAGCAGTGAGTCCATGTCTTCTCTTGAGAGGAGGGGTCCACCATTCTCGCTCCCAATGTGGCACCTTCCGTGAGGTGTGTCTCAGTGGCTTTTCAATGTGCTTCATACCCGCAGTGTTCCCTGGCAGGGAATATCGAGTTGGTCTGCCAGATAATAATCCTCTAAATTGGGATTGCTCTTCCCTCCTTGAGTTTATCTGACTACATAATTTTAAGTCTCAGCCTCAGTTTCCCAGGGTCCATATATATTGGGTTAGTATTTTCTGCCATATGTGAAATTGCTTTCAGGTGATGTTTAAGGAAATGCATTGAAACAGATATAGAAATCTGGGAGAATGTTCAGATGACAGACTGTATTTTAGAACATAAGGGTAGGTTTAGTAGGGCCCATTTAGTTATATCTTGGCAGAAGCTGGGAGATCAACAGATCATAATTTGCAGAAAACAATTTCCCCAGTTGTTTAGGAATCTGGTTCTCAAGATATTATATCGTAGGTCTATTCCAGTTAAGGGACAAGAGTTTTTAATTACTGGAGAAAGGATTGTAGTGGAACCTGAGGACCTCGGTTTTAGATTTATTCTGAAGTAACCTGCGTGAATGCTGAATTCTTCTAATATGGACCACCCCTGAGGAATTGATTTACCTGGATCACTAATATATAAAATTATATAATTTGAGTGAAATCTTGTGCTCTATGTTCCTATCTGTACTCCTCTGATATTTGGGTGTTCTCTTATGGCACACGCTAGAGTTCAATAAACATGGCAAATAATAGTGACAGAGGGCAACCCTGTCTGGTGCTCCTGCCAAGTGGGACCTGTCTGAGATCCCCCATTTATTCTGACATATGCCTTGGGGCTATGTATATGTCCTGAGGCCATCTCACGAATGCCTATGGGAAACCAAATCGCTCAAGGACTAGGAATAGGAAATGACCAGGAAACCTTGTCGAATGCTTTTTTCTGCATCTAGACTCATCACACATGCTGGGGTTTTATCCTGAGAAATTTTATTAATGATATTAATTGTGCACCTGACATTAACTGGGGCCTGCCGCCTATTATGAATCCAGTTAAGTCCATGGAAATGAGCTGTGGCAGTAAGTTATTTAGCGGTTGCGAAGATTGAGGTATATAACTTATAGTCCACATTAAAAAGTGAAATAGGATGATACGAGCCACAGTCTATGGGGTCCTTGTCTGTCTTGTGCAACTTCATAATGAGTCGCATGCTCAGGAGGGAGGGAGGAGGGAGGGACTGTTCCCCTCTACACCCAGATCTCACTGTAAGTACTGAGAAGGTGAGGGAAAGCTCCTTGGCTATAAGTTTTATAGATCTCCCACTGAACCTGTCTGGGCCCAGACATTTCTGTCTTTATGTTCTGTATGGCTGTAGACACGCTCTGTCATCCTGATGGGTGTTATCAGAACTTGTTGTTGGTCTAATGTCAGTGTGGGGAGTTTCAGATTCTGGAGGAACTGGTGTTTTCTAGGGCAGGGTTTCTGTCTGCTGGTGGTATAAATTCTGGTAGTAGCTGATAAATGCATCTGTGATTTGATCCCCTTGTGTGTTATGTTCCCTGTCTTTGGGTGTCTAATTCTGGTAATGGTGACCTTGGCCTGTCATTGTCTGAGATGAAAGGTCAAGACCTTTGTGCCCTGGGCCTGCCCTTGTAAAAGGATTGTTTCAGGTAGTTGAGGGCTCTTTCCATGTCTGTTTGTTGAAATTATTGCATTTGAGTTTTGACTCCATTAATGTCCCCTCCTCCTGCTTATTCCACTTTTGTTTTTGTTACGCCTCCAGGTTCCTTAGCTGTGTATTTAGTTATTCTAGCTGTTTTCCTTTCCTTTGTTTAAATGATGCTATAGATATTAGATTGCCCTCATCATTGTCTTAACTGTTTTCAGATTATTTGAGGAGAAATATCTGGTTCTAAAGTTAAGTTCGATCGCTTGTGTGATTATTGCTTTAAGTGTGGATACTGTTTCTTTATCTCTCAAGAGAGAGGTGTTACATCTCCATTGCATTCTTTTTTTAGGTAGCATAAAGTCCACCACCAGATATATTGGTTGATGATCAGAGTGGATGGTCGTGTTTACCCACACGTGACCAAAGATGGCTAGGTCCCTAGGATATGTCATAAACATGTCATTGAGGAAGTAAGTCTTGAACATGGGAGAATAACATGTGTAGTTCTTTGCTTGTGGGTATTTCTCCATCCAGATGTCTACTAAACCCTGTATCTGTCATTATTTATTTTTTTCATTATGGTATTTATCCTTCTGTGGCCACCCTAACTGCTCCACCCCTTAGACATGCATCTCCTGTTGGGGATACAGCTACCGTCCATCTCGATCAGGATCGCTGGCACTCAGCAACCCTGTAGCTTACCCTCCACAGTGGGGTGGCAGGGATCCCCTAACTCCCACCACAATGGATCTAGTTTGGGTTACAGCACCCGGTGAACACTCGCGAATGGCTATCAAGGCAGTGGTGCCACTATTTTCCCTCTTCTGTTTCCCGGTCGGTGGGCATGCAATGACACCATGGTGCATGAGTGTGCACGTGTCTGCATGCCCCCTCGCCCAGGTGTCTGTCCCAATGCTGCCCCAGTGTACGCTTATGTGTATCCCCAACCCCAGCCTTGGCCAGGGGCAGTTGCACACCAACCATTGTGGACAACCCTCCCAGAGAGGAAGAGCCATCCATCGGACACTTGATCCCTTTCCTCCCCTGCCAGCCCCGGTGACCCATGCTCACTCCTAAACCCGGGTCGCCAGCATGGCGTGAGGTGTGGCATCCAGTGCCTCAGCCCTCAGCGCCACCGGGCTGGTGTGTCATTAGTTTGTTAAAAGATTGGCTGTGCGGTTTCTTGCTGTAGGAATCTGGGATATTGCATCTAGCTTTCTGTTCAGAGTAAGGTTCCAATCCCTCCATGACTAGAATGCTCTTCACCTTTTCCACCACCATCTTAATTAGTTCTGATTAGAAGCTGATATGAGAACCAGGTGGGGTGTATACATTCAATAGAGTTATTTGGGTGTCCTATACTTTCCCCGTCACCATGCTATACCTGGCCTCCGGATCCACTATGACTACTTCCTCTTCAAAGGGTAAGGTGTTTGATGGAAGAATTGTTACCCTTTTTTTCCTTTCTCTAGAGAAGCATGATAAAGTGTAGGGTAGGCTGTATTTTTATTTTCCTGGCCTCCCTAGGTGTGTGGTGCATTTCTTACAGGACGTTAATCTCACATTTCTAGTCCCTGATAAACTTCAATATCTGTTTCCTTTTATAGGGCTATTTATCCGTTGATATTACAGGATAGGATTTTGGATCTTATGCTAGCCATGATTATATATCAGGGATAAATTCCTGCTCTTTATCCGTTTTGCCTTGTTCAGGTGAATTATGCACAACTGTGAGGTTATAAGAACTTGCAGTGTAAGTACCCAGTTGTATACATAGATAACTTAACTCAAACATAATATAGAACAACATTTGAAAATACATTTGAATATTAGAAAACATTCCCCAAGGGGACAAACAACTCTAGTAGCAGTCTTGTGCTGTATAGGCTGACTGAATTTAAGCACTGTAAGGAAATTTTGACTAGATGGTAGGGATCGCCTATAGGCTGCCCCAACCTGCACTTCCTAGGTCAGATGGGGGTCACTGTCCCAGATGTGTCACTACTGTGACACATATGTACCTATCTGATTGGGGGTGCTGGACTGTCTCCTGGGTGGGGTTACTAAAACTCCGTCCCAGAGACAGTCTGACATCGGATGTGGATCCACCTGGTGGAGATTGTCCTTATACCTTTGTCAGCATCCTTTCCACATGCCTGATCTGAGTAAAAGTATTATTGTTGGTAGCCTTCTTTGGGTATGCCTCTGCTGTTCACCTAGGGATATGGCTGGGTTATGAGTCTGAGCCTGTGGGTCAAAGGTATTGTGTTTAATCTGTGTGATTTATTATATTCCAATCCATTCATGCTAGGAAATGACGGACTGGGTTAGCTTTTAGGAGGCGTTGCAGTGCTCTCATAGAGAATTGCGATTGTATTGCCACCACTTTCCCTTCAGATGTCAATCTCGCTGCGTCCCCTACCTCCCAGCACTTAGAACTAGAGGAGGATATTTAGGCTAAAACATATGAGCTCATGCTATAATCAATCCAGTTTCCTCCCTCCATTTCTACGCATCTTAGTTGTTTATCATTATGAGAGAGAGCCTTGCAACTTCATTTGGATCTGCTTTCATTTCCATTGTATCTCATTCGACTGATTAACAATTCCTACATGACAGATTATGGCTGCTTGTTATCTTCATCCCAACATTTCATTCGGCTATTTGTCTAAGTTAACATCATTATAGGCAACAGTTCTAAGTGTGAAAAACCTCCAATGACTTCCCATCCCTCTAGATTTACAAGGAAAAGGACTTGCTGCGCATTTTCTGCAGAGGTAGCTTCCTCCTGTGCTCATGTGTTGTCCCTCCCCCAGTCCTGAGTCCCCACATTTAAAGTTCTTCTCTCTCATGCCATATATTCAGAATAGTAATGTCAGTTTTACATGACTGAGGCTTACTATGGTTGAGCTGGTCAAGTTGGAACAGGTGCTCTATGATGTCTTCAAGAGTCGGGCTGGCCTCCATCCCGATAGAATCAGTCTCAAAGTCCATGAGGTGGATCATCTTGGATGATGTAACAGGAGGCAGCTAGTGGGGAGTATTTATAATTAATGAACAGTTGTCTAAGTCTTCTGTATGTCTCTTCATGTGCTCATGCTCCCTGTCACTTGTTCGATGTTTCTGGTACCATGGAGGAGTCATCTCTCACGCTGCTTACTAGGCCAACATGAAGAATTGAAGGGCAGTATGGCTTCAGCATCGAGTAACATCAGCACGAAGGTTCATTTTGGGCTCACCTGTGATGATCCAGGGCATGCATGACCTTTTGAGCCACTGACCATGCGGATCTAAGGAGCTCCTTCTTAAGTCTTTTTCTGCAGAGGTGGAATTGCTATGCCCAGGCTCTTGAGGTATGTATAGGCTGACAGTAGGTCTGCAAAGTGTACAGACCATTTTATGTTTCCACTCTAAGTTGTGCTGGGAACAAGATCTGCACTTTAATGTTCCTAGCTCTCAGTTGTTTCAGAATGGGTCATAGAATTTTACTGCTCTCTTGGACTGTAGTGGTGTAGTCATTGTCAAGTGATATTCTGTGTTGTTTATACAAGATTTCCTGTTGTCTCCAGGCCCTTGTGAGTAGCTCCTGTTTGACTGCATTTGAGGAGAGCTTAATAACAAAGGATCTAGGCCTAGCACCAGCGTAGGTGGGTCTCGGTGCAAGAGATCTGTGTGCTCTGTCCATATGTAAGTCCATATCATCTGGCAGTTGCATGGCATCTTTCAGGACTTTCTAGAGAAACGTTATTTCATTAGGGGCTTTGATCGCCTCCCTCTCCGGTATCCTGTAGATCCTTATATTCTGTCTTCTATTGTGTCCCTAAATCATCTAGCCTGTGATTAGCTCCCTCCCTTGGCCAGCAAGTACAAAAGGAGGTGGTTGTGATAGTCAGACTGTTCAGAGACTGCAGTGAAGCTGAGCTGCAGCTGGTCCATTCCGTGTTCTATTCCATTGATGTTTGTGCGGAGTTCAGTAAGAGACTTATCTATTTTGTTTACTGTTTTGGCAGTCTGTAGAATTGTTGCAATATCTGCCTCTTCAGAGTCAGGTTGCTGAGCAGTCGCCATGCTGTCTGTTACGCTACCACGGCTGTGGCCAGGTTGGATTTTTCTTGCTGCAATAGCTCTCTCAATTTTGAGCCGGTGTCTCCAGATTCTTTAGTAATGTGGTTTTAGATCTGGTAACTTTTGCAGGCAATTGTATTATTTTAGGAGGTCAATTTTCATTGATGAAATCGGGCAAGATAAGGGAGATACAGACTCAGGCTACCATTGGTTTCCGACATCACCGGAAGTCTTAGGATACTGTCACTTCAGTTGTCCTTGTTGTCAACTTGTACTTTTGCATGTTCTTGTGGGGGTTCCTAAGCCATGTGTCTCTCCTGGTTCTCCCCTTGCCAGTTTAAAAGCTCTCTGTTGAAGCATTCCAACTTCTCACTAAGGACTGAAGTCCCTTTCTGAACAGATGCAGGCCATGCTCCTGATACAAGCTCACATTGGTCCAGGTTGGGCCCTAGTCCCCTATCAAGCCAAATCCTTTCCTTCTACACCAATCCTTCAACCAGGAGATGAAGGTTCAGATGTGAAGTGCCCCGGCCTCCTGTGACTTGGACAGGTAGCAGCTCCAAGAATGAGACAGAATGTGCTACCTGTTTCAGGTTCCCTCCCAGCTTCCTGAAATCCTCTTGGACTCTGGCTAACTCTACCCTTCTCCTCACCAGGTCATTCATCCCCAGGTGAACAATGACATACAGCTCCTCCCTCCCTCCTGGCTATCGTCCTAGTGATACTATGGATTCGCTTCCAATCCCTCCTTGCAGTGCTTCCTGGGAGGCACTTGACCTCCCTCTCCCCAGGTTAGGTGTCCCTAATTTCACACCCCATACAATAGAGTCCTCCATTAGAGCTTCTCCCTCCTCCAGGGTCCCTTGCCCCCTTCCTGGGACTCCAGGTTAGAGGTCTCGACCATCCTCCCTGGTTCCAGCTATGGGTGCTTGTGTGGTGCATTCCCACTCCTCCAAAACAGTGAAGGAGTTATTAAGCTGGACCAGTAAAGGGATGTGCCTCTGACCACTCCGCAGTTCCCTGAACCCACTGTGGTTCATTCACCCTTCTTCCTGGACAGTCTTTGAGGTTGATGTTGTGGACCCAATGGTCTCGGGGGCAGATGCAACCTGTAACCTGACCACCTCTGCATGGAGGCAGGCAACCTCCTCCCTCAGCCCAGAAAGGTGCTTGCAGATAGGGCAGCATCACAGCCTCCAGAATGTCTCCCTGAAGACTGCTGCTCCACAGTCACTGCACTATACCACTCCTGTCATGTCTGATGTGACCTGGCCTGCAATATAATCTAGGTATGCCCTCTTGATGAACCCTATGCTCCTCCCTGTCCTTTGTGTGGAACTCCTGTGTGGTGTAGGAAGGTTTAACCTATGGGTCCACACCTTATAAAGGACTAGCCCAGGAGTGGGAGGGTTGAGGGTGGGTGGGAGGGAGTACCCCTGGCTGTGTCCAGAAACAATCAGCTGAGGACCCTTTACCCTATGTTCACAGAGGACAAGACCCAATGATAAAAAAAATCATGTTTTTAAATATCCCTCAAAATACATTGAAATATGAGATCTGCACTTAAGGTAACAGACTCAAACAAGTACAAACATTTCCAAGCTTACCAGCAACTAAATCCTTCACTCCTGCCCTCCAAAACATAGCAGCAACAGAAAGTAAATCTACCGAGCCAAACTAAATCTGCTTCAGCCCAGCTGCTATGTGACATAACCCATTGGTATTTAAAGCACAATTATCACATAGAAATGTGAAAAATATACTCTCTACTTCAGCTGTGGATTTAGAGAAGGAACAAAACTGTGAAAATTTCTGCTTTTGACTAATTTTAACAAATAAATGGAAGTAGATGCTATTTCACAATAAATAATTGAAAATTAGAAAAGGATAATAAAATGATGACAACAGTAACACTTACCTAAACAAGCCCTATTGGCTAGGCAGAGACGATTGCTTTTGTTTGCAGAGCAAAAACAGGCCTAGTATTTAGAGAAAACACTCTAGCAGTTCTCATTAGAAACACTGAAAGTTAACACATTGAAAGTGTGACAAAAATTATCCTCCCTAGCTTGGGATTTAGAGAGGAACAAAAATGTCAACATTTCTGAATTTGTCTAGTTTTAACAATTGGATGGAAAGTAGATTCTTTGTCTGCAGCAGCTCAAGTCATCTGTCATGCCTGAAACTTCTGCAAGTGCTGGATCACATGACCTGCCTTAAGTGAACTTCCAAAGTGAGCTCGGATTGGACAGGAGGTCCAGGAGATTTTGTAGTCTCGCAGCTATTCCAGCAGTCAAATAACAAATAACCAAGCACAAATAATGAATAAAAGAACCCATGAATGAATTCTCAATGAATATTCGAATAATATATTCGCACACCTGTACTGGAGTCACTGCTGTTCAACAATTTTATTAACAGTAATGAAAACCCTGTTACTTAAATATTTTACTATGAATATAACAGAACATGTATGGTCTGTTTAATCATCCCAGTGTATTGTTTTGTGTTTTGTGTTTTTGTTTTAGATCTACCCAATTTTTCCTTATTTATGGTCCCTTGTAATTTCAGCCATTCATTTTATTCATTTTTAATTACTTAGCAGATCCAGAACTAAGTGACATCAGTTGAGCCAAACATTATAATGTAGTAGAACACAATGGCATCAGTTCAGCTTTTTACTCTATTTATGAAGCAGGGAAATGGACATGATAGACCAAGTGTCCCTTCTGATCTTAAAATACTATGTTACTTTGTAACCATGAGTTTATGGGAGGAGGGAAGTCAGAGAACTGCACAGTGACACAGATGAGGCTAAGACAAACATACTGTACTGAGGTACATCACCACATGTTTACAAACTTCCTGCCAACGGACAAATAAAAGAAACATTCAGATTAGTATCCTGAAAATATAATCTCATCCTTAGAGACAGCAGACAGGTTACGCTTCTTGGATCTAAACAGTGCTTATTTCCATATACCAATCAGAAAGTAAGTGAAGTCCTGTAACTGTTCTGCAGAAGGACATTTCTGAGCAATAAATGCAGTGGCGACCTCTACTTAAATGATTCTGCTTATGGGTGGAGGAACAGAAAGCAAGTCATAGCATACCTAAAGATGACAATGTCAATAATGTCAGACTGTTGAGTCCTCCTCAGCTCAGGGATTCTGATGTGGAACACACACAGTGTCTGAAATTTATAAGCCAAGAAGTGTTTATTTATTTAAAATTAGTCTAACTGATATAACCTCTTAAGATGCAGCATCTCATATTCATGGGGGTCCAGGCAGGACAGATCAGTCAGGATAATACAGTCCCACAGAACTAATTTCATACAAGATAAACTATACAAGGCAAAAATAAAACCCTCTGAAGAGCAATGCATCCAAACAGTAATCAAAGCAAGCTAACAAAATGAGGTTGCAGCAAATAAAATATGAGCATTGTTGTGGAATATGATCATGGTTGAGAGAAGAGAATGCTAGACAAAAACAAATACATTTGTTCTAATGTGCCTTAAAATACAGGATGTGAACATGTATAAGCTAGAAGCATTCCTCAGCTGGAGAGAGAGTTTTCCAAGTGTCTAGTTCTGCAGATTCAAAAGCCTTTCTACCAACTACATGCTTCATCCTAGAAACTGAGAAGGTACTGTAAGTATTGCAGTTAAACTGAGTATGTATGTACTGCTTGACTGTTTGAGGTAGGATAGATGATAACCATGGGTTTTCCTTGTGCACAGCTGTACAGCAAAGAAAGCTAGTGGCAGTCACATCTGATTCAGTGACTTGGTCAATTAAACTGGTCATATAACCGACAATGATATACAGACCATCCAAAGGGTGGATGAACCTGCACAACTTGTGCAAATGATCCAGGGCAGCAGAGTGGTTTCCTTGAACAGTAATATCCAATATCTTCATAGTCAATGCAAGGGAGCAGTGTTTAGACCTGAAAATAGAGCTTGGGCCCTACTGCTGTAAGATGTGATTGATGTGCCTACTATATGCAAGTGATACATAACCCAAATGCCTAGATATTTGAAAATGTTGACTTGCTCAGTAGTGTTGCCATCTTCTGTTACAATTGCAAGTGGATCAGCTAAAAAGATTACCAAGTTCTGGGATCCAAACACAATGGGCTCTATTCATTATGCCAGTGCACCACAGAAACCGAGCTCATTGACATAGCTACATCTGCATGCTGTGGAGCAGGATCCCATAGACCCCATGCAGCATTCACTAGGGGGTGCAGGACAGGTACAGTACACACCTGATCTCCCAGCCGCATGGACAGCAGTGTGCCAGGGCGGACATGGGGCATGCTGAGGGTGCCCCACTGCACCATTCACAAGGTGTGGTGTGCTGGCTGCAGGGGGGGCACAAGTTACCCTCAGTAACCCCTGCTGTAAGGGATACATGCCCCCAGGATGACACCACCAGCTGTGGTGGGGATGTCAGGGTACAGCAGACACCCTCAACAAGCCACCCCAGCCAACAGGGACCACAAGGTGGGCTGGGGCATCTGACTGGGTCCCATCACCTGTGCAATGCCATCTGCCACCATCCACATCCAGTGGGTGCAAGGGATTGAGTGGTGGATCAGGACATGGTATCCCATTGGATTAGCACCTGATCCATGGAACAGTTCTCCACGCACCTGCACGCTGGGGTGGTGGGGCCACATATGGGTACCACACAATGGCCTATGTCCAAGAATATAGCCACCACACATCCATCCATGGTGCAGAGCTTCACAGGTGAGGTGCGCATCTTTGATGTGTACCCTATGCCTCAATAGTGTATAGGGCCCAATAGACTTAGCATGGGTTGCATTAAGGATCAGGTGGTTGTTGAGAAAGAAGGAGATGGTTATGCTAAAATCAGACTGAGTACTGAATTAACTCTGGACATTGTCACTGCATTGTTGAAGAGCATGGTGTTATCTGCATATATAGGTAGCTGCACCTCCAGCTGTGCTTTGGGAGGTCATTAACAAAATTTGTTAACAGTGGAGGGTCAAGGTGTGCCTTTTGGAACCTCAAGATTTAAAACAAAAGGTCTGAAATAATGCATTTAAGGACACCAGCTGGGTGCAGTTGCACAGGTAGTTTCTGAACCCTTTGATGGCTGGTTGGCTTAGACCTAGAATAGAAACATACCTGTAGAAATATAGACAATGATGGCAGAAAAAGACCAAAGTTCCATCTAGTCTTCCTGTAGTTCCCTACATCCATACAGAGTTTTATTCCTCCCATCCAACCCCTATTCTCCTCCCAACTGCTTCCAATCTGAGCAACCACCAAACCCTTCAATCTGCCCCAGACATGCTTGAAACAATTTAGTAGGCTCTCTGCAGACTGTCTCATGGCCTCACCACCTTTCCATAAAAACGAACTTCCCCACATCCTTCTAAACCTTCCGCTCCACTTGCAATGCATAAGCTTGAGTTCTTGACTCTGTACTCCTGTTAAATAGTTCCCCACAGTTCACTTTGTTTATTCCTTAAGGAAGTTAAAGGTCTGTATATCACCCTCTGGTCACCCCTCCTGACAGCGACATTTCTCCAGCAATGTCCCCACAGTGACTACAGTGCCGCGGCCACTGTTGGAAACCCGCTGGAACCTGGTACTGTTTGTCAGGGTCCTGCATCCCCAATCAGCTCTGACTCGGAGTTGATAATCCAAAAGTGGGGGAGGTGCGGGGAACAGCCCCTGTGTGGGGCATTTGGGGCAAAGCCCTCGAAGAAAACACAGACTAGCTATCAGAACTAGCTGCTGACTGCAGGAATGCAGTCAACCTGCTGGTGTTGCTGACGGGCATTCATCAAAATTTTGTCGAGCACCCATCGTGATCCATCACCCTCTTACCTGGTCTCCATTGAGTGCATATTCAGTGCCTTCAGCTGATCTTCATAAGCGTTGCCCTGTTGGTGCTGAATCAGCTTGGTTACTCTACGTTGCACTGTCTCCAGTCTGTCCCTGTTCCTCCTTTAGTGAGGACTCCAGAACTGAGCACAGTATTCCAGATGAGGCCTCACCCTTGACCTCTATAGCATGAGTAGTACCTCCTGTTTCCTGCTATCAGTACCTCTTCTGATACAATCAATCAATCAAATACTTTATTTGTTTAACTCTTGATGAGGTATTGCAATAGCATTTTACAAAACCAGTTTAAAATACAATACATACTTTGCAAACATTTTAAAGAAGAAAATATACATACTTATTTAAATTTCCACATGAAGAAGTAAAATTTCTGGTCCAAACTGTGCAATGGAGAATGAAATGTGTCAAGCTTTTTGTTCTTTCTTCAGTTCACATAGTTTATATAATTTACTATTTCAACAGTACAAATGTTTACAAGCAAATAAAAAGTGCTTTTATTGGTAGATTTCAAGTCAAATATGGAAGAAGAAATTATTTCCTTAACTACAATCTGTATAATCAATATTTAGTATGTTAATCTTTTGGTGAATTAATATACAGTATTCCATGGGTAAGGCTTTAGAAAATGATATAATCTAACTTTGAACAGTACAGCATGTAAACAAGATGTTTCTACCAGAGAATAGTTTAAATATGAATTAGCTTGTAGTCTCAAAATATCCTATAATTGAAACTGCATATCACAAAAGGTTTCTCATTTAAGAAATCACAAAAAGCTGTTACTCCAAAGGAAGATATCAGCTCAAATTTTATTCACGCCTATCTTGAGAGTGAGCTTGATGGTTGTTGTGCAACATTTCTGAATAAATCCATTTTAAGTATTTGAACATGTCTTTTGACATAATCCAAAGGAGAGATCATTATGATCCTTAAGCCTCTTCCTTTATGAATACCTTGGATCAAATATAATGTCCAATGGATGCATTTCTCATATGTTTATATCTTGGACAATAAAGAAAAATATGAATCGAGTTTCCAGCTCTTTGGCCACAACTGCAATATACAGTAGATCTTGAAAATACATTTGTGCTGGAAAATATGTATTGTAAAAATTTAGATGGATATAGCTCAAGACAAAACTTTATAAAGATGGCCCATCCTTTTGCCAAAATAAAAAGTAAATATGGTTCTAGAATGTGATTTATTTTATTTTATGCATACCACCCTTATAATTGCAATGTCCTAATTCTCTACATATCAATATTAAATTGAATTTGCATTAGTTTATTTTTAATTAACCTTGTGTAATCTTGTGAAATAACTATCTTCTTGAGAATCGTTCCATAAGTGATCCAATTTGATAAGTTTTAACATATCAAAAACTTCTTTTATTTAGTTGTTTAACCAGGTATAGCACACTGAGCTGAAAGCTTTTACAGGAGTGACCTGGGAGCACAAGGAGGTTAAGTGACTTGCTCAGAGTCACACAGTATGCAAGTGGAAGCCGTGAGATTCAAACCCAGGTCTGGTCTGCTGTATGTCACCAGTTTTGCAGCTCAGAGCCTTAGACCACTGCACTATACTGCCTCAGCCTTTTAGCCATGATGAAGAATAATTTCTGATAATCCAGGATTCTTTTTATCCATGCATTTTTAGTAAACCTTTTTTGGATTCAAGCTTGCACTTTTAATCCAGTATGCTATTTTAGTTCAAAGAGATAAGTATTTAGTTTTTACCTGACCTAGTTCTGCCTAGCTATTTCTGAAGTTGTTGATCTAGGCATTTGTAATGTAGTTCAATATAATCGAGTAAAAGGTTTTTCAAATTATTTGAGATTTTTATCATGCCATATCTCAACTGCATAAAGAGCTACTGGATTCATCTTCATCTCCAATGCATGTAAAATGGAAGTTACAGAGTAACCTCCATATGTACAGTAACATTAAACCTCAATAAAGCATTCTTTGACTGGAATAACTTATTTCAATATATAAATGATATGTTTTGTTGTCTTATAATTGCTAGAAAAATAAAATCCTAGTATTGATAACTAGAAACCTCCTCCAAGGAATATTGTTAAGGTGCCATGTGAATTTTGAACTCGTTTTCCCACTGTTAAGACCTGTGTCTTTTGGTATTAATAATCAACCTATTTTAATGCAATATTGTTGTAATAACATAAGCTGTCTTTTCAATCCCACTGGAGAGAGAGATCAGTACCAGGACATCAGCAAATATGAGCTGGCACAAATATTTCTCCATCAAAAGATAGTGAGAGGCCTCTGTCAAAGTAGTTGGAAGATCATTAATGAACAAATTGAAAAGTACTGGGTCAAAATACAATCCTGCTTCACACCTGATTTGTATCAAGAGGATGTTAAATGCAAGCCTTCAAATTATACCTCACTGTAGTCTAGTTATGAAAATAGAGACCAATTATCATTCTCAAAATTGTACAATTTATTATTAAATCACACAATTTGTCCCAAAGGAGTACTCTATTTACTCCATCAAATCGTCTTTAAAGTCCACAAATGCCAAACAAAGTTTTTAACACAGTATTTCTCCATGACATGATGCAAAATAATACATTGATCTATGGTCGAATAACTTTTCCTAAAACCTGTCTGATATATCTTTAAAATGTTGAAAATGCACATTTTAAGGGCATATTTTGAGCAATTAAGTGCAGAATACACTTAGGGGTTCAAAACAAGCAAGGTACATGTGTTGTTGCCTCCCAGAATATCATTTTGGGAAGCTTCCAAATTTGAATTTCAGGCAAAGCTGAAAACAAGATGGCAGCCTTACAAAGTAGGGATTTTTACATATGAAGCAGACTTCCTACTTTGTTTCATACAGCTGTATTGAAATACCTACTGAGCATGCTCTGGGAAATGTTTTCAATGTTATAAATTGCAACAACTTAAAAATGGCTTACTGTGTTTCACCAGATTAACAAAAGGCCCATCTGTAGGGTAATCCCTTTCTGCCCTGAAATTCTGGATTAAAAAGCAAACTCTCTCGACTGTAGGCAAGTTCAAAGAAAATCCCAACAAATTCAATGAGTGAAATCAAGTTTTTTCACCTCTCCACAACTTGGAAAGAGCACATCCAACTGGTACATAACTTACCATGTCAGGAGACCTACCTCACAGGAAGGTGCATACCAAATTTTGTGCAAATCCATTGAACAGTTACGGAGTTATTAAAGTGCAAAATTTTGAGTTTAACATTGAAGTGCCTACTCAACCCTAAGTATCCTATAATATATATATATATATATATATATTATGAATATACCACTGCCCCACTGAAAATATCAGATATATATTTTTCCTTGAGTGCAACGACCTTATGACATCACGGTGGCGAAGCCATGGTGATGTCAAGAATCGAAAACTTCATGGGGAAATATATCTGATATTTTCAGTGGGCAGTGTATATTCAATTTATGCAAGAGGATGTGATTTTATATTTTATTTTTAATTTATTTGTTTTTTTTATGAGGAAGGGATGTTTCCCAATACGGAGAGGTGATTTTTTTTGGGGGGCAGGACACGGATGTTTTCGGACAACAGAGGAGATTTTTTTGGTAAAACTGGAACTGACATTTTGGAGCTGATTTTTAGACTTTTGCTGTATTTGTTTGTTGTTTCCTTTAGTCCAAACATATGCTTTCGGACAGGAAGCAAAGTGTGTTGGTCCTACTGGTAAAGTGGCAGTTGTGTGAGCAAGAGCTGCCGTGTGCCAGGAGGTTGTGGCATTTCTACACTAAGCAGTCTTAAAGGTGGAGAGAAGGAATCTGTAGACAGTGATGAAAATGAAAAAGTGCTCCTTGGAGGTATGGAGGCATCGACTGGCTTTGAGGAGGTCCGTTCATGAGAGTGGAGAAGAGTATTGTGTTGGTTGGGAGTCATAGAGGCAGTGATAATGAGGTGGGGAGAGGATTGCAATGGTTGGGAGAGTGGACCGTCCCAGCGGAGTAGTGTTGTGGAGTACAGGAACTCAATTTCAGATCACAGTGTGAGTGTTAAGAAGGCAATTGTGGTTGACAGTTTGTTTTGGACTTGAGACTGTTGAGAAATAATTAAAAAGAGCAAACATGGGGAGTGTGGAAAGCCATATGGGAGAAAGTGAACGTGTGCTGCTAGAGAAATGAAACCGCCAGTGGGAGCTGGAATGCAAGTGAGCAGGTGGATTCTGATTGTGCTGCTTATGCTGCCCCTCCACCAATCAAAATGTGTGTGAAGTGCTGTGGTGAAGTGCAGATGGTGCCTGGTTATTACCTACAGTGAGAACAAATGTGATATTCTCACTGTAGGTCTGACCAGCCAAAATATTGCTATTATTTGCCCTTTTTATCCTCACTCCCATTGCATAAATATATATATATATATATATATATATATATATATATATATATATTCTTTGTTAGCCAGGTAAGGCCCACTGGGCACAAGTGCCTGTTTTCAGGGTGATGCAGGAGCACTGAGAGGTTAAGTGACTTGCTCAGAATCACAAAGTATGCAGATGAAGTTGTGGGAATCAAACCCCAGTCTGCTGTATGTAACCAGCTCATTCATAGTTTGTTACTCTAACGTCTAGGCTATACTGACAGCCCCAATAACCCCAGATTTAATGTTTTAATATGTGATTTTTAAAATAGTATACAGTACCTACAGTGAAAATTATGAACATAAAACACTTTAACAGCATTTTACTAAAACTTGATTATTCGCTACTCTATCTGCTTATTTTTCTTGCACAGAAGTGGGTGAATAGTTGGCAGAGCACTATAAATAGCTTTTGATCAGGCTTCATTATTCTACATCCAGAAACAGACATTTGTTGATTCTGGATTTATTTAATAATGCTTTGCTGTGGCTCACTAAATAGAATTAATTTAGCATTGTATGAGGCAGATATTTTTACATTTTGGAAGACAAGCAACACATCTCTCAGTTTAGTATTCATTTTAGGAATATAAGCTTTTCTTCATATTTAAAACATAATCAAGTGGCAGTGCACTCACTTAGCAGTTTATGCTAATATATGCTGCAAAAAACAGGAAAAGATTTATTGTGAAGTGCTCAGGGTCTATAGCAGAACTCCCACAATTTCCTACAATTTTGAAAACAATCTCTGCAATTTATTGTAACTTTTCCACAATTTTCCTTTGGCTCTGGTGATCAGGAACATATCTTCCCTTCACTGGGAGGTTGTTCTGAGGCTGTGTTTCCTATAAGTTGTGCAGACACTCAGACTGGCCCTGGAAGCTGTGTATGTGAGTCACCATATAAATTGCCATGTGCAAGATGGCACTACCCATTCTGCACATGCACAGTTGCACCTAGAGATGTCAAAGTCTACAAAATCTACTCCATGAAAAATGTCACAAATTGTGCTAATTTTGCAAAGCACAATTCATAAATTTGCTTATTTATGGAGAGAGAATCATCTGTGAAGTGTGGAATCTCGTGGGCAAAAATTCCACACTTCACACAACTAATTTATTTTAAATTCCTGGTGTCTAGTGTTCCCTGCCACCACCGATCACCAGCCACAATACATCCATGATGTCTAGAAGTCCTCTCCACCGTGATCACTGTCCACAATAGAAAACATTTTTTTCATTAAATCTCTTGTTTCCAGTTGTCCCTCCTGCTGCCGATCACTGGCTACAATAAATCCCTGGTTTGTAGTAGCCCTCTGCTGCCAATCACGGTCCACAATATGAATAAAACATTTTTCTATTAACTCCCTGGTGTCTAGTGACCCCTTCCCATCTAATTGCTGCCACAATGTAAAAAAAAATATGTATTTTTCATTCAGTCCCAGGTATTTAGAGGACCCACCCCATCAGGGAGTGCCTCACCACCCGTCCCCACCACCGCAACTGTGGGTGAGCCACCAGTACAGCCCTCCACTCACTCCCGACCAGCAGCCCTGACGGCCTCTCAGTTAATGAACGTGTGCTTGTACAAGCAAGCGTTCATTCATTAGTGAACCACCTTATCACTGTAGGGAGAAATTTCAGGGTGAATCATGAGAAAGCACTCCACTACAGGGATGAAATAATCTTGAGAAATCTTGAATTTATTTTGCACTCTGTGCCAAACAATGCATTTCAAATGCTAATTGTGGCCAGCAAAAGACCAATCACCAAACCTGTTGTGCTCCAGCACTTCATGGTCAAGCAAAACCTCTTCATCAGGGGTCTTCTACTGGCCACAATTGAGTGTTTAAAATACATCGTTTAACACAGAGTGCTAAAATAAATTCAAATTCTCAAGATATTATTTCACTGTAATTAGGTGCTTGCTTCTATGATTCACTGTGATGTTTATTTTGCAAAGCACCCGGTCTAAACTGTAAGCATTAATTTCTGTGATGTGAAGAAATTTCAGGGGTCTAGAGAGCGGCGGGGAAGCTGCTTCAGTCATCAGTGTGGGGGCGGGATGGGGAGAATGGCATTATGGAACCCTCCTTGGCTCCTCAACACCATTTGCCTCATCCTACCCCCGGCGAAGCAGCAACCCCTCACTTCTCTAGCCCCTGAAAAGTTACCCTACAATGATGAGCTGGTTTACTGCCAATGAGCAGTATTGCTTGTATAAGGAAGCACACATTCATTGACAGGTCATTTTGGGCTGCCGGCCGCAGAGAGGTAGTGGAGGAGCTGTGCTGGTGGCCTGCTCAGTGTTAGGATGGGGGGTAGCAGGGTGATGGGCACTATCTGATAGAGTGGGGTGGTCCACTAGACACCAGGATTTAAAATTATTTATTTTTATTGAGGCTAGAGACTGTGGTGTGGGGTGTCCACTATTTACCAGGGATTAAGATTAGTTATTTTTTATTCAGGTCTGTGATTGGGGGTGTGAGGGGTCCACTAGGCACTAGGGATTAAGATTTTTGGGGGTGGTGATCAATGGGCTGGGGTCCACTAGACACCAGGTAGAAGGATTTAGGATAATTTTTTATTGGGGCGGCGATCGGGCCTGAGGAGAGTAGCACATTCACAATTTGCAACTTCTTGCTATTTGGGTTTTTAAGTGCAATTTGCACTTAAAAAAAACAAAACAAAGGCAAAGTTACAAATAGCTAATTTTAAATATGCAGCCACAACTCAGTGAAATGCTACTGGGAGGTGAATTTGATGACTTTGCCAAAACTTCAGTTACAGAGTAAAACTTTGCAACATCTCAGTCATGCCACAATGTGATTTTGCCATGAGGGTGTGATAAGCCCAGGACAGAGATGCCCATGAAGGAGCTGAGGAAGGAGGAAGAAACTCAGTCCACACCATTATGGCATACGAACATCTGAAATTGCCTGCAGAAACAGGCCTCATGGTCTATTGAGTCTGCTTGAGTATGCAGCTAGTCCCTCATCATATAGCTGCCCCTCCTGCTCCCCTTCCCAGTATCCTTCTCCTTAACCTGTCCCAACCCCTCTTGAAACTGTCCACCATCCTACAGGACACTATCTCATCTGGTAAGGTGTTCCAGTTGTCCACCACTCTTTCTGTGAAAAATGTCTCCTCATCTCCTCTTGAATCTTCCCTCTCCAATCTCAGTCCATGCTCTCTCATGTCCCTCCCCTTTTCATCTGAAAAATCCCTTTGGTGTTGGTCTTTTTATCCCTTCAGATACTTAAAGGCCTCTATCATATCCCCTATCCCTACTCTCCTTCAGTGAATACATGTTCAACTCTCCCAGCCTGTCCTCATAGGGCTTGCTCTCCAATCCTTGGATCATCTCTGTGGCTCTTCACTGCACCCTCCAACAATCTGATGTCTTTCTTCAGGAATGGGTGCCAGTACTGCACACAGTTCTCCAGGTGGAGCCTGACCAATGATCTATAAAGGGGCAGGATAACCTCCCTTCTTCTGGAGGTGATTTCTCTTGCAGTACACCCAGCATTTTGGTGCCTTTGCTGCTGCCTTCATGCACTGAACAGAGTTGTTCATGCTCCTGTAATTATCACTCCTAGGTCCTGCTCCTCTGTGAGCCCAACTATACCCATTCAAGTGATAATCCCTCCCTGGTTCCAGGCTCCAAAGTGTATAACCTTGCACTTCTTGGCATTGAATCCGACCTGATATGTTTCCGCCCACTCCTACAGTTTAGTTAGGTCCTCCTGCAACCTCTTCACCCCTCATCAACAACCAAAGCTCCCATCTTGGTATCATCTGCAAATAGGCTGATCTTGCTCCAGATCCCATGTGAGATATCTACAATAAAATCCCAAACAGCACTGGTCCCAGTACTAATCCCTGTGGTACCCTGCTCATCACCGCTCCGGTGATGAGAGGTCTCCACCACCATCTTTGCTGCCTTCCCCATAGCCAGTTTGTGATCCATTTAACCATTTTGATCCCACCTCCACATATTCCAGTTTTCCCCAACCTCCCATGCAGCACTGAATAAAGGCCTTGCGAAGTCAAATACTGGGACATTCACTGCATGGCCCTTGTCAAGTTCCCATGTCAACCAGTCATGGTACTCTGCAAGGTTTGTCTGACAGGATCTTCCCACTATAAACTCATGCTATTAACCATCCTGGAGACCGTTTTCCTCTAAAGCTCACTAGCCTCTCTTTTAGTATTGTTTCCATGAGCTTTCCCATGATCGATGTGAGGGTCACTGGCCTATAGTTTCCTGGTTCATCCTTTGGACCACTTTTGTGGATGGGCACTACATGGGCCATTCTCCAGTCCTGTGGTACACATCCTGTGTACAGGGAGGTATGAACAGGTCAGCCAGTGGCCCCACCAATACCTCTGCCAACTCCCATAGTACCCTAGGGTGAATGCCATCAGGTTCAGGTGCTATGTCCAACCTTAATGCCCTCAACCCATCGAATAACTTGCTCTGTAATCACCATCAGTCATTCCTCCCACTCACCCACCATCACCTGGGTATCTACCCCTTCTCTCACATGAATACAGAGCAGAAGCATTCAGCCAGTGCCTCTGCCTGCTCCACCTCTTTTTCCACCCACCCCATACTTCTAATCCTCACCAACTGATTCTTGCTCTTTCTTCTCTCTCTCAGATACAGTGGAAAAGTATTTTCTCCACTTTTAATTCCTGCACCACTCTCAGTTCCATGGATGCCTTGGCCACCCTGACCAGTCTGGTAACTTCCCTGGACTTCTCTATGTATGTATCCTTATCTTCACCTCCCTGATTTTTGTACATTTGAAACACTGCCCTCTTGGCCCTCACCCTTCTATAACCTCCTGTGTCAGTCAGCTGGGTTTCTTTGCCCTTCCATTCTTGCTTTTCTTCTTAGTGCAAGACTCCATTGCCTCTGCTAGCCCTTCCTTTATGATGTCCTGTTTCTGGTCTGCATCCATGTATGGTTGCATTCCTACCAAGTGCCTTCCCCAAATTTCCCTTCTTATTAAAGTCCACCCCAAACTCAATCACCCTTGTACCCATGTCCCTGTTTCCTCCAAATGTTGAGCATGAACCACACTGAATAGTGTTCCTCCCAGCCAGTGGTTTCTCCACTTCCAGATTCCTTACAGCTTCCCATTATCAGTACAGGGTCCAAAGTATTTTATTTATTTTATTTAGCTTTTGTTGACCGGGTAAGTGCACTAGACAAATCCTGCCTATTTTCAGCACGACCGGTGGAGGATACAGATGAATGCCAACTGACTTTGAACCAGATTAAGCTGTTGGTGGTCACGGGAAATTCCTACTCTTTCGATAAGTGCCATGGGATCTTTAACATCCACCTGAACTACCACCAATCCAGGCAGATGGGACCTCGGTTTAACGTCTCATCCGAAGCGGCACCTCAGAAGTGCAGAACCCTCTCATGCTGCACTACAGTGTCAGTACTGGGATATTAACCCAAGTGCCAGATGTGGGAACTGAACCCACAGCCCCTCTGATCTCCGGCCCAGAGGCGAGTGTGCTACCCACTGAGCCACTGACACTGGACAATTTTTAACCATTTACATTTTGTAACCAAGTCGGCCCTGGACCAGCTGTGTCAGAAAGCTGACTTGCAATAGCTTCCAGCAGGACTCACTCTCTTGCACTTGTGGTGGATTTGGTGCCCCACTCCACCTGGTAGTTTAAGTCCCCCACCATCACTGTACCCCCTTCCTGCACACCCTCCTAATTTGTTCAGCTAATTCCCTATGCAGGTCAGGCCCTGAGCCAGTGGTCTGTACACCATTCCCATTCTCAGTGTCCTATTCTTTGCATCTTGAGACTGAATCCATAGTGCTTCTGTCTTCCCTCCTCCCTTCCTCCCTTCGCACTTTATCCCTCCCTTACAGATCACCACTCCCCATTCCCTTAGCACTATCCTTTCTGAATAACCTGAACCCTGGGATCATCATATCTCAGTACTGGTACTGGATGGCCCATGTTTCCATGATAGCCACAATGTTCACCCCTCCACTGCCTAGAGAGCCTATAACTCTATTCCTTAGACTTCTTGCATTCAGTGAGACCACCCTCCAGCCTGTCTCCTCCCTTCCCTACCCTGTTCTTCCCCCTTATCCCTCCCTGTGTTGCTTCCCACTGCCTTTGCCCATAACTGGGAGGATGAGCTCACTAGGCTCCCTTTCTGGACCCTTTCCTATCAGCAGTCCCCTTGCCACCCCTCTCCTAGTTTAAATCCACCTTTGTTGATATATTCTCCTCTATTCCCCGTTTTATTACTTCCTTCCCTCCCTGCTCAAATGTAACCTGTCTCCTGCATATAGTTCACTATTGCCCCAGGTCCTACCCCAGTTAGACACTAATTCAGACTCCGGGTATGGCACCATTCCCTCAGCCACTCATTGAACTCCTCTATCCTTTTTTCCTCACTGTACTCACACATGGTACTGGGACTACCTCAGAGAATGCCACCAACCACCCACCTCCTCACACTGCCTACACAACTTCTCGAACCTCCCTTTACCACCTCTTCTATCTCCCCCACCAAGTCATCTGTACCCAAATGCATCACTATGTGAGGTTTCTCCCTCCTTCCATGTGCACTTGAGAAGTGCCTGCCTGCCACAGTCAATCCCAGAAGAGCCTCGACCCAGATGCAACTGAGCCTTTCTCCCCTTCTGCCCCATCTCACCCATTTCAGTATAGAATCCCCAGGACTAGTACCCCCATCTTCTGGTCCTGTAACCCCTCCTCCTCCTGTTTTCACTGTCCACCTTTCCAGAGTCCACACTGCTCTATTCCTTATTACCTCTATCTGCACCATTTGCGACTCCCTCGTCTTCCCCATTTCCACCTCTCCCTCTGCCTCTACACTGCTCTTCCCAACCCCTTTTTCTTTCTCAGCCTGACTCCTGAGCCTTCACTGTCCTTCTTCTCCTCCCCTCCCCCATGAGTTCTGACACCTCCACTACCATTTCCATGCCAATACTGCAAACCTATTACTTGTTACCCCCAGAGTGGTGCCCATCTCCTCCTTCCCCTGCCCTGAGCCCTCCCTCTACTTGCTGCCCCTCTGTTCTCCTCACCCACCACCCCTCCCTACATCCTCACAGGATTAAGCCCTACTGTTAATCCTCTGCTTCTCCCAGCTACTCCTCTCTGGGGTCCCTCCTGCCCCAGCCCTCTCACCATCTCCAGCTCCTCCAGAGCCCTGTACCTCCTCTTCCAGTCTCCTCAGCCTGTAACAATTTGAACAACCTTCCAGTTTCCATAGTATATTCATCCAAACAGCTGCTGCTGACCATTGCACCCCACTATCCTCCCTGTGCCTGCCACCCTCACTCCACAGTGCCCCATTCCATCCACTACTCTGATGTCTCCTGCCACCCTTATTCATGCCCACCCACCCCTCAGTTCAATCCCTCCATAATGCTCCATTTTCCATCCTCAAAAATTCACACCTAACGTAAACATAACCTCAATTCCTTATCAAACAGTCTGTACAGCAATAGCTGGACACCATATGTACCCACTAGTTTGCTTCTGGTCCTTCTTTACCCCAATGTTCCTAGCTTGCTAGCTCAGTAACTCTAGTTAACACATTTATTCATGACCTTGTCAGTTTGAACTTTAGACTTTTAACTTTAAAATATGCAGTTACCTTTCTTAACTCAGGCTTGTCAGTATGACTATCAAACTTGCAACTTTAATACATTTAAATCCTAAATTCAACTAGTAAAAGCTTGAGTGTCTGAACTTTTCACCACCTGACTATTAGATTTAGGAGTCAGTTCATATGGGCAGTTTGTAGCTCCCCAACTCTTCCCTTACAGCCTTCAAGCCCAACCCAAGTGGCTTTCCAGTATTTAAGCAACAGTCCTTCTGAAAATCAGTTACATAGTTAAATAAAGATTTAAGATACTCCCAAACCAACAGCAAAGTCACAACAAAAATCAGTTACAGAGTTAAAGATTTACGCAACTCCCAAGCCAACAGCAAAGTCACAACAAAAATATTTTACAGAGTTAAAGATTTAAGCTGCTCCCAAACCAACAGCAAACTCACAACAAAAATCAGTTACAGAGTTAAATAAAGATTTATGCTAATCCCAAACCAACAGCAAACTCACAACAAAAATATTTTACAGAGTTAAAGATTTAAGCTACCCCAAGCCAACAGCAAATCCACAACAAAAATCAGTTACAGAGTTAAATAAAGGTTTAAGCTAATCCCAAAACAACAGCAAACCTCACTCTCCTACCTCTCTCCACAGCAGGCAGAATGAACTAAAACTGCCAGCCAATGCCATGCCAGTGGAGGAGCAGGAACCAACAATGTCTGGCTGTACAGTAGGTAGGTATCCTCCTATCACACCAAGAAGCTTGAATCACCACAGTCTTCCCATTGCCCATAGTATTATTACTGCCTTGATTTTAGAAAATGTAGCTCCACCACCTCACTCTGTATGCAGATTTAGAGGTGAGAGCAGAATGCACAGTACTGTGGTCACTACTAGGGGTTGCTGAAGCCACTCCAGCAAATTCTGGTCACTTCAGTGAGCACTCCCTCAAGGGAGAGGCTCAACTTGATCAGAAAATGTAACACTTATTATGATCACTGCTGCAGGAACATGGTTGTGCACATGCATATAGGACAAACTGTAGGCATGCCAAAATAACACAGCTGGGTGCACTATCTGAAACATCATAAACGGTATACAGGCATTGCAGAAGCTTAGGCAGATGGGCCCTGTATGTTTGCTTAATAGCTACTGACAAAACTCATGTGAGGCTGACTCCTGCTAAAACAGAAGGTCAGCAGGTAATTACCATAGTTATATATTAGTGAAAAGAAAATAAAGCGTGATTCTCTAAAGGATCGAGTCAGAAAGGTAGAAAACATGGTTTACCTTAATTAAATGTGAAAGAACTTGAAGCTGTACAAATAATTTTCAAGTTGGAAGACAGGAGCTTGATCCTGTGCTGCAGCCTGATCTGATGCCCATAAAAAAAAAAACTTAGCTCTGCTAGCCACAGGCTGGACCATAGAATGCTTGAATTTCTTTTTGATGTCACATGTACATCAACAGACTATTATGTGAACATAACCCAGTTTGTAAGGTGTGTTTGGACTGCCTCAGAGATTGCTCCCCACAATAAAAATTAACATTAGTAAGGATACTTAGAATTGTGTTATACATTGTTCTGAAAATGATGGCAAATGCAGCCTCTGGAATTAGTTTCCTTCTTTCCTGTATAAAGATCACTTTTCTATAGGCCTTAGATTTCAAAAAATTAAGCAAAGCTGTAAAGATGTTTTCCACTTTCAAGTTTCATTTTGTAATGTTCCAAAAGAGGAGATGCAGCAAAAGTCCACTGTTGTTTTTGGTTCAGGCATCAAACTGTTGTGGAGTTTACGTAACTTGGAATAAGTGAATTCTGATCTTTCGGACATACCCAGCTTACTTTATACTGATAATGATGTCACTATTTGCAATGTCATTATCAACAAATTCAGTAAGAATTATTCAATACTTGATTCAGAGGAGTAGCAACTCCCTTTAGCTCATGTATCAAACCGATGGATTCTTTTCAGGCATATATCTTGTGTTGTTATTTTGTTCAAAATGCTGTATAGTTTCATAACTTTTAAGAGTGTAGTCTCACTTGAAAAACAAACCCAAATCCATAAGTGTTATTACTGAAGGAACTGATTAAAATGTCTTTAATCACTGTAGAATTTACCATTACAGAGAAATACATTTATTTCAATTATTCTTTTCCTAAATGTTTCACATTTCTGAAAAAAAAATATTTATTATAAAATAATATTTATTATATTTTATATCACATTTTACCATTGTCACTTTCAAATAGCAATATCACATGTTTCATTTACAAATGAAAACACTGAGTAGATCATAATAACATGTTGATATGTACAGTATATTAACCTATATTTACACTTTACTCTGTATACATATTAACAGAAAATAATGTGCATATCCTGAAAATTCATTTTTGTTTATACAGTTCTAAAATAGTAAATACAATAGGCACAACTGAACTTTGACATCACTGTGCTTGCCAAAAAGAAAAAAAAATGAAGGAAAGAAAATGTAATTAAAAAACTGTTTTACTGAAGGGATATATTGCCCTATTTATCTTTGCAGTATATCTTTATGTTATTGTTTTAATACTGGTGGTAGTATATTTGTAGTAGATCTTCAGTTATTGTCCAGCAAGTCTGTTACATTATCTGCATGATCTGTAAGTCATTCTAATAATATAGCTGTAAACAGTACTATCCTTTCCATATCAAGAAAGGCCAATGTCAGACTGGTTTCATGTGTTTTATAACAAACTCGTTGTGGCCATATTATCTAATGCACATATTCTTTTTGTCTATCAGTTAAGTTTACTGAGTACACATTAGTCAACAAAAAAAATCTGGAGTAAAGGTATTTAACTGCTAATATTTTCTGTAGCTTACAATGGGTTGATTTCTACTAGTTTATTATTTTCAGACATCCCCAAATAAAGTGCATCAAAGTATTAATTTATTGCTTGTTATTATTAGTGATTTTCAGAAGTAGTTAGCTATCACTTATAATATCAAAGTATTTTCTTTTCATTCTGTTTTGGGGCACATTTTCCAAGGAGATGCACCAGTGCATCTGAGATGCACTGTACATCTCAGGAAATACACTGTAGCATGATATTAAAAGGGACGAGATGCATCCTGCATCTTCAGCTGTGCCCAAGTGCAGCAATAATGTTTGCAGGGCATCTCAAGAGGGCATGCCCATGAATATGCAGCATATCCCCATATTCAGCGAGAGTGTGGTGCAGCTGCCCATGCATCTCAGAGATGTGTATCACAAAGTTAGGCATGGAAAAACATGCTTAACTGGTAGCCACCACAGGTGGGCTACAGAACTGCACACAGCAGCACAGCAGCCACCAGAGCCTGCAGCCCAGTGGCAACCCCAGTCCCATTGCACTGTGCCCCTATGTGGCATCAACACCCCTCCAAATTTGTAGTGCCCCACCATGCCCCATCTCACCAAGGTCAGGGTACCTTGCACATGTAGTGCAGTGGTCCCTCCCCATCCCATGCCCTGTTTGAAAAATAAAATGCATTCCCCATCCTCGTTCCATAGTGCAGGGACCCCCATCCTGTCCCAAACCCTGTTCCAATAAAGAAAACATAACATCCCCTTCCCTTTGACATAGTGTAGGGACCCCTCCCCATCCTGAACCCCATTCAAATAAAATTATCACATGTGCCTCATCCCTTTTTCCATAGTGTAGGGACCCCTCCTGTCCCAAACCCCATTAAAATAAGAAACAATAACATCCCCACCCATTTTACTTATTGTGGCCCCACCCCATCTCGAACCCTAATCACTGTTCAATCAATAATTATGAAGCAAACATTTTCCATAGTGTAGTGGCCCCCACCTCACACCACCCTAGCAGGCATGAACCCCTCCCAGCAACCCCCATCCCAACCCAAGCCAGTAACTAGCATAGCCCTCCACACCTTGCCATGGCCAGCAGCTGACTTATCAGTCCTGATGCCTTACTGTGCAAAGTACAGGCTCATTGCTTGTCCAATGAGCTTGTGCTTTGTCAGTAGAATCAGGACCGATCGTCGGTGGCTGGCCATGGCAGGGTGTGGAGGGCTGTGCCAGTCACCGGCATGGGTCAGGATGGGGGTGCGAGGTTCTATGCAAAAACTTCATTAATGCATCAGTTAGGGTTCTTTTGACACTGACAAAGTGTGGAAATTCAACATTAGGTTTACCACCCACTACCAGTCCCCACCCTCCACACCCCAATAGGGTTAGATTGTGCATTCTTGATAGTCATGCCTAACTCTCACCCCATTCTCTATACAGCACCACCATACCTTATTTCCACATGCAATTGGATGACTGTTAGGCCAACCATCACAACATACACCCCAATGCCTGTTGAGCTGTGGAGGGTGAGAGGTTGGTGAGTGGAGTGTTAGAGGTGGTAACCCTAATGTTGAATTTCCACACTCTGTAATGTCATCTAATTGATTCGTTAATGAAGTGTTTCATAAACTATATGGGTGGGATATTCAAAAGGTTGAGCCATGCTAATAGGGTTGCACCTGCATAAGACCAAAGTGCGCCATTCTGCGATATTCAGCAGGAGGCAGTTGCACCACGAAAACATGCTGAGCAACAGCGCCAATGCAAGGAAGGCATGCGCCGGCGAGGTAGATCCATGCATAAAAGGCTCAATGCGATGTTCAAAGATTCTGCGCATTGCGCAAGAGCGGAACTGCCGGAAATTTCGGTGACTAGCGAAATGAGCCAAATAAAAGGCCAAGGAAGCTGCGCAAGAACGCTACAAGGATGCCAAGTGGGGTAGAGAGAGACAGACAGACAGACAGACAGACAGACAGACAGTGACAGGCTAGGGTAGGCAAGGCAAGCATTGTGGGCCATAGGCTGCAGAGGCCAGTGAGGGTGCCGGTGCAGTGGAAGTAGCAGTCAGGACAGCGGGGTAACACAGCAACACCAGCCGGGGCAGAAGCCAGGGAGATGGACAGTGCCACCTTCCACATGGAAGCTGTAATGAGGGGGTGAGAATGCAAGCTGCAGGAGGATGAGGCTGTGGAAGGGCCTGCCGACGGTATGCCCCAACAGGCAGTACCGTGCCGCATCAGCTATGAGCTGTATACAGATGTGAGATCGTGGGCGGTGCCGCCTGAACAGAGAGCAATACTGAGGTGGCTCTGTGAGCTGTGCAGTGATGTGATGCAGGCATCCTCATGGAGTCACGCTCTGTCAGTGGAGACCAAGGTGACAGCCTGCATGTGCCTGCTCACCACGGGCACCTTCCAGAGACTGACAGGGGACACCACAGGCATCACACAGTCGGCCACGTCCGCATCCTCACCCAATTCCTCAGCGCACTGCTGCCACATGCTGCGGAGCACATCCATTTCCCCAGCACCGCGGCAGAGTGTACAGCAAACATGCGGGAGTTCCACAGGTAGCATGTATGTCTGGCGTGCTAGGGGCCATAGACTGCACCCATGTGGCCATTCGCACACCACTGGCCCCGATGGGGCAGTGTATAGGAACTGAAGGGCTACTCCAGTGTCAACTGCCAGGTGGTGTGTGATGCCACTGGGTGAATGATCAATGTCTGTGCCACACACCCTGGTGGAGCACATGATGCCTTCATATGGCATCAGTCCGCACTGTTCCATCGATTCAAGAGTGGGGACATCCCCACAGGACATCTAGTGGGTCAGTACGCATGTATGGAATGCAAACTTGGGGCAAGGGTGGGAATGCCACAGGTGCCATGGTAGTGGCACACAGGATATGGGCAAAATGGACCTGAACATGACACTGATCTCCACTATCTCCACACAGGTGACAGCGGTACCCACTCCATCCTGGCTGCTCACTGTGCACGCACCCCAGACCCCCATCGCAGCAACGCTATAATGAGGCACATGCTGCCACATGCAACATCATAGGCGGGTGTTTGGGATGCTCAAGGCACGCTTCTGATGCCTAGACACCTCGGCGGTGCCCTACCGTACAGCCCCAAGGCCTGTGGGATATTCCTGGCCTGTTGCATCCTGCACAACATGGCCAGGACTGTGGATAGCCCTACAGGTTGAAGAGGGGACAGCGCCGGTGTTGATGGTGATGAGCAGCCCCCTAGGACGGCGGGACCCCAACTGATCCGGCAGGCCCAGCTGCACCGGGACACCATCACAGAGGAGCACTATCCATGACACAGGTAAGTCAAGGGGCCATGTGCAACCAACACTGTCCAGGCGCAAACCACAGGCACACAGGGTAACACACCAGGGGTGCATGACGGCCAGGGAGTGGAAGGGTCCAGGCATACAAACTCACCATCAGGGAGGGTGAACACTCATATGGACACACACAGGCAGCACAGGCGTACATGGGCAGATGCACAGCACAGCAGAACCGACATTGCTAACACACAGCACCACCGACCACCCCACCACCTGTACTGTCCAAGTAAGTGTGTCAGATGCTGGGCACCCTTGCACTTGGTGTACAGTACAATGCAGGCATCATCATGCACACGCACCTGTGGAAAGCAGTTGGGAGGGTGTGCAGGTGGTCCGTGTGTCGGCGTGTTGAGCAGAGCACCCAGCAGTGCACTGCCCACCATGACACACATTGCACACAGGGCAGCACCAGACAGGGCCCGCACTGGAGACAGGTCAGTCATGTAGCACTGTCCCACGGCCACCGTGGATGCATGGGCAGCCCTGCCATGACCCAACAGCACTGTCAGGCTGAGCAGGGGCCACATGGGGTGGCACTGTTGGACCACCAGGGGTCCCACTGCGTGAACGCGACCATGCCCACACAGGGGTCTGCAGCATGCGAACATACCTGCACCAGGGTGCTCGGGATGCACAGCAGAACCCGGCATTGACAGGCCTGGTGTCGCATGACACCGGGAACGAGAGTGGGCGTGAACTGTGTGGGTGTGCGGTGACAGGGTCACCTGACTGTGCCCAATGCGTCCACGACAGAGACCATTGCCTGGGTCAGCCTGTCAATGGTGGCAGTCACATCCATCTGCATGTGGACCATCTCTGCACGGTCCAGAGCACACTCCCTGCTGTGCCATTCCACAGCCACAGACAGTGCCTCCACGGACATTGCAACCCGCCTCTGCTGCTGTACTGATTCCCGCAGCAGGTGGGTGTGCTCATCCAATGGGTACTGTGCCACAACGGCATCCTGTCCCCAGGGTGTTGAAGGTCCTGATGCACAACAACCCTTGAGGGTGGGTGCTGTTTGCCAGGACCAGGGAATGGGTGTATCAAAGGGCGGCAGGCATGTGCCACCACTGGACACTGTACCCCAGACCTGGTGGGTGACTGCTGCTGCACCTCCAACCGCTGTGCCCCAGGGTCCACTTGTTCCACCGCTGTGGCTGCAGCAGTGCCAGACACCTGCACAGCCACCAGTGCTGCCCCCCGGTGCTGACAGGCACAGCCTGGGACTGTGCCTACATGCTGGCACACAAGTTGGAACCAGCAAGGCCCAGGGGCACGTGCTGGCCTGCTGTGTGTCCGTCATGGGACACACACATATCACTGCCCATTGCAGTCCTTGCATCATCAATGGTGCAGGTACATGCTACAGCCACAGTCATAGTGTGCTGGCATGCTTGCATGCCAGACTGCTGAGACACAGGCGTGCACCCCCCACACCGAATCACTGACACCAGAGTTGGCAGCACAGCGTGCATGCTGGTGCAGTGCATGCTGGCTGGTGACAGAGGTGGATGGACCCTCCTCCATGTCCAGCAGGTCATCCTCACTGCCTGGTCCACCACCACCGTCTCCTGAAGATGAACAGGATCTGTAACAGAAACAGAGGATATGTGAGTGCATGTGAACAACCTTCCCCCAACACCACCACCATGTCATACCCGTGCAGTAATGGGCTTCCACCTGTCTGGAATCCATCTCCTGAATGCGCCCTCAATAGCACTGTGCTGCATAGTTGCAGCCAGTCGGTCCTCAGCCGGGGTCAGCTCCACCACCGCTGGCTGGCCCCGCCAGTGCCAGCACGCGTGCCGCCCTGAGGGCTGCCACCTTCTCCTTCACCCTCCTGCGGTCTGTCCCAATCTTCTTCTTGCATTCCTGCACGGAGCACTGGTGCCTGCGCAGGTTCACTGCCCGGGCTACCCCTCCCATGCAGCCGCACGGGCCTGAGGGGTGCCCGGCTTCCACTCAGTAGTGCCTCATCCTCCAGGTAGGCCTGGAAGAGGCCTCAGTCTCTGCCGTGGTGAAGTTGGGCCTCCTCCTTCGCCCACCATCCTCACCCTCACCTCGTCTCTGCTCGGTCATGGAGGTCTGTATGGGTGGAAGTGGACACCTGTCACTGTGCAGTCTACAGCATTATCCCATGCCCATTGTCCAGAACATCCCACAGCATGCAACTCACCTCTCACCTGCAGTAACCGAATCTGTCCAGCACAGCCCACTGTCACAGTTTTATAGCACAATGCATGCAAATTAGGAGAGGAGCAACTGTAATGAGATGCAAATCGCGCCACCTGCGACTTTGAATGGCTGATCAGATGATTTGCATGTGTTGGCTGAATATCACGCCATTGCGCTTTCGCAAGATGGTTGAGCCGGCTGAACCAATAGCACAGATCTGTGACTGTGTGGTACACTGCATTGCGCATGCCCAGGTAGCTTACGCGGGCGTCTGCCGTGCTGATGGCGTGCTGTCTTGGCGATCGGCAATTCAGGCCATGGCCACCATTGTGCCAGTGGTGCTACAGCACTGGGCACTATATGGAGCTGTGGCACTACTGCGCAGTAGTCCACTGTGGCACTGTCACGCGGGTGGTCGGTCGGCGAGGATGCGTGGGCGTCAGATGGTGCTGTCGCGTGGCCTTGCGTCATAGACCCTGACCTGGTGTCCAACCTTTGCACCCTGGCACTGTTCGGCTGCCATGTATGCGGCCCTATTGCGCTGTCTGGTGGACAGCGCTATGTGAACTAACAGCGCTGTACGAACAGCGCGATTGAACCTATGGTGGTCTATTGCAACATTTCCATCGGGCACACTGCGCAGCGGGCGCCATATTGCCTGCTGTAAACTTGGAAGCATGGCACACAGGAGGGCAGTGCAATGGAGCCCTGTGAGGTGGCCAACCTGGTGGCCCTGGTAGAACCCACTATGGGGCACTGTATGGTGAGGAACCCCTCACCATGGATAGGACACAGGTCTGGCTGCAGTGGCCAATGACCTGGTGGGGTCACTGGGCAGCGCCGGTCTGCTGAGCAGTGCCGGCACGGTACGTGACCTCCGCGGAGGGAGCCTGACTTGCATGAGCGGCTAAGATCAAGTGCCAGGAGGGGCGTGGTGCCTAGGCCAGGTGGGTGTACCATCTATGCACCTGTATTCTCTGTAGGGGTGTGAGTGTGTTTTGGTGGCTGTGCATAGGTGATGGCTCTGACATGGTTGGCTGTGTCAGTGTGTGCAGGTGTGAGATGCATGGGTCTGGCTGTGTGGGCAGGCACTCTCACTGGGGCAGAGGGCAGTCTGCTTTGAGTCACACTGATGTTTTTCTCAACATTTGTCTCCCACAGGCCGGGCTGAGAGGATGCAGACACGTGGTGAGGAGGCCATGGCAGGGCCCGGTGCCAGTCGGTGGTGCAGCAAGGGGTGGGCCACAGCAGCAGCAGCAGCAGCAGCAGACACAGCTTCTTGCGGAGTGTGAGTATCATTACATCATGGATGCTGTTGCATACTGGAGGGGTGGGCATGACCACCAGCCATGCACAACACAACCATGCACAACACAGGAGACATTCATCACTGTCCAGTGTCACTGCGTCTGTGTGCGTCACTGGTGGTCCATGCATGCACTGGGCACATGGCTGTGTAACTGGCATCGCACCACATTGCCACATCACTGACAGCCTTGTTTGTGCTGTGATGGACATGGGCAGTGTGTGTGTGCAGTGGTGCACATAGCTGGTGCCGCCTGGTTGGGATGGCCATGTGCATGTTCACTGTGGGTGGGTGCATACCATCACAGGTGCGGGACATTGGGCTATATGGCTTGCAGGTTGGGTGGTGTTCAGGGTTGTGGTCAGTCATAGCCATTGACTGTGTTACCATTTCCTGGGCCTCAGTGTGCTCAGGAGGATAGAGCAGGCACTGCAGCAGCTCACACAGGTGTCCTTGGACAACAGAACCATCCTCACCAGCATCCAGCACCATGGCCTCCGGAGGAGGCACGGCCAGACACGGCGGCACCAGGTGGAAGAGGACCAGCCTGCTAGGCCTTAGTCCGGATTCCCTTCCCACTTCACCCATCCTCCCACCCTGCCTTCCCTCTCAAGTTGTTCATCCCTACCCTTGCCCACCCCTACCTTGTACCCCTACCCCTCTTGTAAATAGTTATGTTGTTGTTGGTTTGTAATTTACAGTTTTATAATACATTTATATTTTGATATGAATACTGTGTTGGTCTCTGATTTGCAGCTGGCTATGGTTGCTCAGTTGCAGTGGTGTGCATGCCATCTGGGGTGGTATGGTCCTGGTATGTGTGTGTGTGTGTGTGTGTGTGTGTGTGTGCGGCGTGCGGCGTGTGTGTGCATGGGAGGTGTCTCCAGCATGGCAGTGACTTTCTGTTGGTCTTGCCATCTGCTGCCACCACTGCTGGGTGCACAGGGTGGGTCTGGCTTGTATGCTTCTCTGCTACACGGGGTTGGCGTGTGCGGGGATGCATGATGTTTCCTGCAGTGCCAGTCACTGCACATGGGTGGTGTCTTTGGGTCACAGTGCAGGGTGTGCTGTGCGTCGAGGGCTGATGTGCACTGTGGTTGTCAACCCCTGTGTGTGGCAGTCTCAGCCTGCCAGTGGTTGTGCTGGGGCATCATGGCCCTGCTGTGCTTTGTTGGCTTGTCCCCATGGGCCAGTAGATCATCCGTCCCACCCCAGTGATGCTGTGCTTGGGGTGTGCAGGTGTCTTGTTGGTTCTGCAGTGTGTTCCTGTGCCCATGTGTGGCATGGCTAGCGGTGGGCCCAGCCTGCCTCCCTGGTTGTGCAGTTCCATTGCTCTGCTGGGGGGCTCTGCTTGCGCTATGGCACCTCTGGACTGCTCAGCTGGGCTGCCTTGTTGCGCTATGGCGCAACTTACTGCTTAGCTTCCTTCCTGGTTGCGCTATGGCGCAACCTTTCTGCTCAGCTTCCTTCCTGGTTGAGCTATGGCACAGTTTGTGCGATATTCAGATGTTGGCTGCTTGCAGTAATTTGTTCTGCTCCATGTTTGAATATCGCTTCTGTTGCATATGCGCAATGATTTGTGCTTGTTCTCGCTGTTATGCGCATATTTTGGGCGCAGTTTGAATATTCTGGCCTATATATATATAATATTATAGTGGCAACGGTAGTAATCTATAGTTAGGTTGAGGAGCCAGTTACATGTTAAACCCCAAATTTTGCACCTTAATAACTTTGCAACTGTTCAACAGATTTGCCTGAAATATGGAATACACAATCAAGACCCATCGCTTTGGGATCTGCCAAGTTTCTGCTAATTGGCATATACAGCTTTGAGTTATTAAGCATGATCTGCTACGCATTTATGCTTTTCTGGAATTTTACTATCATCTCTACAGGTTGCACGGTTTGCCGACCGGTCTAAAATCTTCAGGAACGTCGGCCAGGGTTCCAGTTGTGTCTTTTGAAGATTTTGTGAAAAAATATTAAACGGTTGAAAAGTTATTCAAAAACAAGTTCCCATTATAAGTCAATGTGATAAGTTAACACAAAGTTCGACAGTGTCACAAATGCAGTTTTACTTTCGCAAATGGCTCTTTACTGTCCCAGAGCCACCATTTTGCTTTCAGTTAGTGATCAGAAAATGCTTGGCATATAAAATTGGGGACCTCTAGCAACCTAATTCTTTTCGTATTCACCTAGTCGGACCCTGAGGATGCTAGCCATGTCTTTATTTTGGGGTAAAACACCCCAGAAATATGTTTTAAAATTTCTGGAAAAGTACTTTTGCAAAGTACTATCGCGCCGCGGCACTGTCAAATGAATTGCAAGCTTTCACAAACTTGACAGTACTTTTCTAGGCTGTGGGAAAATGACAGCAATTCTTTGGCACCTTGCTGCAAAAGAACAGTTTGGTGTTTTGGCCTGAAATTTGGTGGAGAATGCAGCTGACATCTAACAGATGTGCATTTCAGTGTTTTGTTGGAAAAATATTACATGGCGGCAAAGTTATGGCACTCCAAAGTTGACGCTTTTCCCTTTGGATAACATTACGGCGTCTGTGCATTACAGGAATCCTTTGGCTCCTGCTGTAAAATACAGTTTGGTCTTTTGGACTGAAATTTGGAGGAACAGCCAACATCCCACAGATGTGCCTTTTGTGGTTTGGTGAAAAATATTACAAGGAGCCAAAGTTATGGCACTCCAACTCTCTTTTTTCCCATAGGATAACATTACGGCTTCGCCACGCCTTTCCAGGGCCGTGATCTTGGAAATGGTGTGAGATACCGACTTTCGTGGAAAAGTACTTAGCCCCATTGGGAGCTAACTACAAAACTAGCCAGGAAGGTCATAAATCATGTGACTTTTAAATTTTTTCACGTTAGTACGGTTCCTGAGATATAAGCAATTTAGCATTCCAACTGCTCATTTTCTGCTCCGAGAACCATTATTATGCATACATTCTTTTTATTTACTGTCTTTCTTTATAGGGAAAACCAGTCTGTGTGCTTACATTACTGTTACCATTACCTTCCCATTTACTTACCGTTCACGTCTCGCTACCATGTCGTTACCCTTTGCGTTTTCATTTGCTCTTGCTTTTCCATTGTTTTTAACATTTCTGTTGGCACTACTGTTTCTCTTTCTGTTTCGCATTGTGTGACCATGCACATTTCTATTTGCATTTGCAGGCACAATGCTAGTATGTGACAAGACATCATTTATTGTTGCTCCACATATTACATTCACTATTCTCGTTATCATTCTCAAAGAAGGAAATTAGAGGCAAAAACTCTGTTAATGCATTAGTTAGGGTTGTTCCACACCAACAAAAGTGAGGAATTCAGTGTTAGGGTTGGAAGCCCCCTTGGCCCCCCTGCCCACCCTCCAACCGGCATCGGGGTGCACATTAGGGTTGTCAGTCCTAACTCACCCCATTCTCCTACACCTCTGCTTCTTTACACATGTGATGGGGTGAGTTATGGCCTGTAACCTAATGCACACCCTGATGCGGGTTGGGTGTGTGGGCGGAATTAAGGGGGACAAGATTAGGCTTTGAACCCTAACACTGAATTCCCTTACTTTTGTCAGTGTGGAACAATCCTAACTAATGCATTAAATGGAGTTTTTGCATTTATATATATATATATATATATATCGCCTATGAAATAGTGGATAAATACTATCTATCTCTAACTGGACCATGTATGTTCTCAATCTAAAGGTAGCAAATTAAATGAATCACCTTTGCCTGTAAAACCTAACAGATTATAACATTTTCTCTAAAACTTTTAAGTATTACATTACTTTATTATTCACACCCCATGTTTCCTTGCTATGAAATACACTAGGCGTAATTCCCAGTTTGTGTTTCCTATGTTACGTGATCAAATTTAGCCTGCAGTGCCTACACCTTGATTACTGGATCTATGTCTTTGCTAGTAAATTTATAGGGAAGAGATAAAATGGCATAGATAGATACATTTGGCTTTACAGCATGTACCTTTAACTGAGGTAGTGAAATTTACTTGGATTGTTAATATAAAAGCCTGGTAGATTTCTTATTTGTATATTCCTCACCTGCCTATTAGACACAGTAGCTATTTTAATTTTGTTGGCAATATAGCAGTTAAAAGGGTCCAGGCACCCCATTCCTCATATTTTCTTTGAAACATGGGATTAAATCACAAAATTTGTAGTGAGGCCTCACTCCGGAGAAAGCATTCTTTCTTTGAAACAGTCTTGAATGGCTCAAAATATACAAACTAAGGCATAATGGCCATTGTCCCAAGATCCTCTCCAAATAAAACACCGACAACTTTAAGTGTGGTTGCTCAATTGGCAATAATTTTACTTATTGCATAATCACCTCATTGTACATCTGATAATCAACATATCTCCACATATTTCAATTGCTATCTCTTCTTCTTAAATTCCTGTTACATTATATATACATCTATTACTTTCTTATCGTGCAACTAGATACAAATTTATTGTCCCTCTTTCTTTCTTCTTCTTCTTCTTCTGCCCCCAGACGTACATCCTGTGGGACTCTCTTCCTCTGCTGTCAAGGGTCCAGCGTACACACACCATACCCCTGGTCCGTGGTTGTCATTGCTGTGTCTTTTGATTATTTTTCTTTTTCCTCCTTTCTTTCCTGCACTTTACCTCATTTCTCACCTCCTTTTTCTGCTGTCCACCTTGGCAGTCCTTTTCTCTGCCACTGTGCTCCACCTGCCACAGGGCCCATTCCTATTTACAGGGTGGGACTTTCTTGGGGCAAAATTGGTGTCTGAGCATACACACCATATCCCTGGTCCATGGTTGTCATTGCTGTGTCTTTTCGCTTATTTTTCTTTTTCCTCACTTTCTTTCCTGCCCATTACCTCATTTCTCCACTAGACCACCTCCAGCTTGCGATGGACGGTGGACTTCTCCTCCATCTCACCCCTTCTTCCTCTGAGTTCCTTGGCCTCTCCCCCTGTTCCCCTCTACCTGCTTTCTTCCCATTGTTTTAACCAGCCCTCTATGGCATTCTTTATCTCCGTGTTAAATAATGCCAATCCGAACCCGACAGGTGTATCCGTTGCCCTATAGAACTCGTCCACCCTTTCTATGATCCCATGCCAATGATTATTCCCCCATGCTCTCCCGACCTGTGTGTTCATCGCTTCTGGGCCCTATCCATACCCTTATGGCTTTCTGCCTATCTCCACACCCTTCTAGTGTCATGTCTGACCATACCAGTACCACATCCATCCACCATTCTTTAATTCTCTGCATATCATGTCTTATCTGGTAAAATATGTCCAGCCATGGCCTTGTTCCCAAGTCGTTGCCTCCCAAATGCAGCACTAACAGGTCGGGCCTCCTCTGCTCCTTTTTGAGTCCCTGAGTTTGGGTAATAACTGTGCCCACTTCATTCCTATCTGACTTTTCCACACCAGGTGAATGGTGTCACTGTTAAAACTCAGCTGCTTCCTCAGCGTCTCCTGGCTGCCCATTTCTCTGCCCAGTGTATGAATAAATGCCCACAGATCCATGCTTCCAGCCTCCGGGCCCTCCTGTATGAGCAAGCAAGCAATGATTAGTAATTTCTGTTCTAGCCCCCTGCCCTTCCCCCTTTTTTTCCCAAGCTTTGCACCTACTACGAGGGAGAAAGAAAGAACAGTGTTATTACGGCACTTTTCTCACATATTTCAAACAATCAGATGTCCACCTGCCTTTCTCTTTGATCTCCCGGACCTTCACAGCCTTCACTCTGCGTCACTAGGACAGATGCCACCCCAATCCTGTGTGAGTGGGATGAGTATCCTTCTACTGTTTCCACCAGAAACCTGAAGCCGATTTGCATCCCTGCAGTCACTTGGTAACCTGACACCGCTCTGCTATTTCCATGTATGAACAGGGCCATGTCCTCTCCCTTAGGTCGCTCTGCCACATATCGTGCAGTGCTCCTACCGGGCAAATGCTTGCATGAGGATGTCTTTTTAACCACACTCACCTGCCCTGTCCCTGCTGAACCGTTTTGGACCTTCTTATCAGTAGTGCCACCAAATCCTTTCCATTCTATATCTCCCCATTGTAGCCCGCCCTCCCCTTTTGGTTATGGCCCACCACTTTACCCACTCTGCAAGCCCCCATACATTGTGGTATAAATTGCTCAGAATAGCACTGCCTCTCTGTTTGAACTACAGACATGGCTCAGTGTGTCCATCAGTCTTCCCATCAGTTTTCTGATATCAGTTTCCTGCTGTCCAGCCTTTTTCCTGTCCCAGTACCTATCCCTGCATCATCCTTCTTATCAAGTTGTCCTTTGTTGAGTCCTCCTAGCCCTTAAATTGCAAATCTGCCCTATAGCTGCCAAGTGCACTCCCATTATTGCATGCGCCATGTTTGTTTCCCTTCCTGCCACTATAAACTGGGCTACTTGTTCCCTTATTACCACCCTACTTACCTGCCTGCGTATTGTTCTCAAAATGTCTGAAATGCTCTCCATGATGTTTCGTAAGTTGTATGGGTCCTGGGAGTCCAGGAGTTGTGGACCAACATCTCGGCTACCCCAATCCAATTGTCCATACATATGTCGGGATGGTGGCCCCCATTGTCTGCTCTGGGTGGCACAGTGCAAATTTGTCCATCTGTAATTGTGAGGCGAGTCAGCAATCATGTTGTCCACTCCATCAATATGCTTGGCCCTGAACAATATGTTCAGGGTCAATCCCAACCACCATCTTTCCCATTACCCTCATGACTCTTTTTGTTTTGCCTTTCTCTTATTTATCACCTCCACTACCACCTTATTATCGCTTCAGAATGTTACCTTCTTGTTTTTAACTGCTCTCCCGAAATCAACATCGCCACCCATATGGTAATATCTCCAAGAGGTGATGTCCTTGGTCACCCTTCTTCTTCCATTCCTCTGGCCTGCTGCATAAACCATTTCCCGAGTAACCCCATCTTTGTGCAATTGACAACCCATTGGCATGGCCTTGTCAAAATAGTACTGCCCTCTCGCTGGAACCCTAATAAATCCCAGTCCTCTGGGCACACTGGCAACAAATGGAAAGTGGACTCTATGTCTGTCTTTTCCAACCAGGCTGCCTCCTTGGTCCTGATTAGCCACTGCATCCTCCAGCGTGGCATAAGTGACCTTACTGTCCCCTTCCTGAATGGCATCATTAACTGAGTCACCTTCAGGGTAGGATAGGTGATGTATCACCTTGTATTCCCCTTCCTGTTTTTGGGCACAAGCCCCAAAGGTGACACTCTTAGGCTGGCCAATGAAGGGGCCTCAAATGGCCCCTCCACCCTCCTTGTGCCATTTCCTTTCAAATTCTTTGATCTAATGTAACCTCCCTGCCCCTTGTGGTTTCAGGTTTGTTGTCACCATTGACTGGTGCTTCCCTTGAATTGTAAACTAAATCCTTATTAAAACCTGCCCATAATTTCCTTGCTGCCTCCCTGTCTGGGTAATCCTTAAGCCATTTCACCATTGCCCCTACCTTGATGGGAGTTCTGGCCAGTTGGAATCCCCATCTTCCCTCAATCGGTTTGGTGCTGGGTGTGGTACCCATCCCTCTCCCTCCCCATTTGCTCTACCCTGTTTTCCTCCCCAATGTTGACCCTTAGTGGGTCCCTGGTTACCCCAAAGGGCTGTTGATAAGCCGTCTCCTGATTCCCAGTCCCTCTTCCCCAGCTGAATCTGCACTTGGAGGCTGGGTGATGCCCACTGCACTTAGAGCAAATGTGCCAAAATGGCAGTTGGTCTATGAACAAAAGGCTCTATTGTATCCCCAGCAGGCCTTCACCCCGCCCCCTTTTTGCCCTGCCGCTCTCTCTCTCTCTCTGTTGGCCCCGTGTATATCTCCAACCATAGCTCTATCTGTCTGGTGTCCCATTTCACATCCCCAAAATTTGCCATTCTTTTCCTGAATTTCTCATTGTATCTCAACCAACTTTGACCCCTTTTTATATGCGTTTTTATGATGAGGGAGTAAGTGAGTAGAGGGTAACCAGCTCTGGCTGTTTCTCTATAGCAATGGCCATAAAATACATAAAACCTGTCGACCAATTGTCCCATGTCTTCCCTTTCCTATTTTATCCTCCTCCCTTTACCTAGCAGGACTATACCCACTGCCATGTCTTTCTTTTCAAACTATCCTTCTCCTCATATTTGTCCATGGTGTCAACATTTGCTAATGCACATATGTCCACGTACTCCCCTTTCCAAATTTTCTCTTTCACTGCTGTGGGAACATGGTCTGCTAATCACACTCCCAGGGCCCCTAGCTCTCACCCACTTGCCAGAGCTGCGGGTGTCACCCCAGTGCCAGCGTCACCCGGTGCCTTTAATTTCCCCTATTGTCTTCTCTAACTGCCCGATCCCATTTTCCCCATGCTCTTAAGCATTTGATCCACATACTCTTTCACACTACTTTCCATTGTCACCACATGATTACCTGATGCTCCTGGGTTGTCATTCCCTGTCTGTGGGCTTCTCGCTCTCTCCGGTACTGGTGTCAGAACCTGGTGCAGCCTCCCCAGCTCTGGGAGGTCAACAGAACCATGGGCATGAGGGGTGCGGCACCGGCTCAGGTTCAGGCTAGGGGTGTAGGCTCCTATGGAGGCAGGTTCCACGGGGTCATTTTCCACCCTTTCCTGGGCCCTGCCGCCTCCGTGTCTTCCTGGCCCCACTTCCTCATGTTCTTCTCCTTCCTTGCCTTCCTTCTGCTTAGTGCCTCTTTCCCCTCATCTGGCTCTGTCACCTCCAGCAGCCGATTAGCTTTTCAACCAGCTCCATTACTGCCCGGTAACATTTGTTCTTACTGGCCACAACCTTCTTTGGCACTATCTTAGTATCCTCACTGCTGGAGAAGCATACCAAATCTGTTAGGTCCCCTTTTGATTAAGGAAAAACACTTTTGCCCTCTGTTGGTGGACAAAAGGGAGAGGACCCCACTTCTTCCAGGTCAGCCTTGGCTGGGGGCCCTCCCATACCCATATTCTTTTAATTCCCTGCCTTCTTGACTGTGCCTGCAGTGGTCCTCTGGTATCCAGGCCTGCATGCGACTGTCCTGTTCGTTGCCATGTCTCCTATTTGTCTGTCATTCTGACCTTCAAAACCCATGACCCTTGTTTTCTGATGACTGAGCCCCATTACACAGTGCCTCTCGCTCTATCTGTAATTTATACTTCTTGAATACCCCACTGTCAGCCTCATAGATTAACAGGGCGCAAACATTGGTGGCCAAACATTCAATCCCAATTCAATTTTGTTTTTTATTTAATTTTAAAATTCCAATCCGTATTTTTCCACAGCCTCAGGATTTAGAGAAAATACAACCTGGTATCCAACCGTGTGCGCTGTATCTTAAAGGCCAAACTCCCCAAGCCAGCCTCCTGTCGCTATTGTTCCTCTGTTCTTGAAACCCAGGGCTTTGCTGTAACTGACCAAATCATTTCACAATGTCCAATTGCTAATAGATGCCTCAAACCCTTTCTTTCACCTGTCCTCTCATTTCCCATTCAACCACCCCAGGCCACTCCTGTACCACCCAGCCCCCTAAAACACTAATCCTTGACTGGTGAAAAAACACAAAAAAATCCCCTTAGGCTGCATTATTGCAATGTCCAGCTTGCTTCTTGTTGTTCTGTGCATCTGGCCTCCTGTACCCCTCTCCCACTCCCCCAAATGCCAAAGCTGTTCCACTCACTACCGCATGTTGATGATGTCACATGCCATGCCATGGTGAGACCCTGAATCCTTCTCATTCCTCCTGCATCAGTCCTGCTATCTTCTCTCCAGGTGCTTGTCCACTTCCTTCGGGAAAACCACCAACATGCATAGTCCTGGGGTGCTTCTCAAGCCTACATGCTCTCATCTGGCAGGCCCCTTAACATCACGCCCACATTCAAACTCGCCACTCTGTGCTGGCCGGACCACCTTTCTTTGTCTGAGAACAGCTTCAGCATTACCGCTCCCCTCTCTGGTTTCCCACTTCACTGCATTTTATTCTTTCCCTTCTCTTCCTTTAACCAGAGACCATGCAGTCCGCTGGATCCCAGCTGGAGTTTTTGCTCGTAATTCCACGCTCTACAAGTCCCTGCAATCTCTCTGCAAGTCCCCTTCCCACAACCCGCTCTCTTTGGAAAACTGGTCAACAAAGGCTCTATCTCCCACCCATTGCTGGCCATGGCTCACTCACTGCTGCCTCTCACTCTGACAAAGCTCTATGCTTCTTCCCTACACGTATCACTTTCAAAACCCTATTGCAGAAAAACAAAACAAACAAACTTTCTCCTCTGCCCATTGTTCTCCTGGCGAAATTAACCAATGATATACCTTACCTCTCTTTTCGTGTTGTTCTTCCCTTGTACTCACTTGCCACTTCCAAATAGTTTTTTTTAATATTTACCCTTACTTGTGCTGTTACTCAAAATATAAAATAAAATGCCTACTGGCACAGAATATTTAAAGCCAACTGACGTGCTTCAATAGTATGTTTTGGAATACAATTATGAGTTCCCTTGAGTTGTGCAGCCCCTTAAGAGGGGTCCCTTCAAGCTCCTCCCCTGGGTCTTGTTCAGTCATCCTCTGCCACCACACTAACCTGTCCCTCCTCTTTCCTTCCCCTCCCTTTGTGACCTCATCCCTTTCTCATTGAAGAGGCATTGCCTCCTTGATGTACCTCCCCCCTTCTTTCCAATTTCTGAGCTCATCCTTCTTTGTTGGGGCCTCAGAACAATGGGGCCTACCCTTCCAAGGGGAAACCCTCTTTGTTAACAATTCTTTTGTCCCATGGAATGAGAAATATAGATTTTCCTACCCTTCTAGATTGTGGCTTGTTTTCAGGAATGCCTCATCCATATTCTTTTGAATTGTTCCTGTTAAATTAATAGTGAGAAACAAATATTCAACTATTTTATAGTATGTGCAATCTGCACAGACCTTAATATTTACATTGCATGGATACTTAATACAGTAATGGGTAGAACTAGAGATCTAGATTTATTTAACTCAGACCCAGACAATATGGAATATCCTTTATCTCCTCAAGAAACCTGTCCATGGCTGACTAGAACCTAATTAAAAATAAACAAATAAAATGTTTTCAGCAAAGACATTAAACTTAAATGTAGACAGAAACACAAATAAACAGTGCTCACAGTATGAAAATTCAGGGTGCCTGCAATTGGCATGCACAGCACTGGATCCTAATACCTATGTGTGGGATCCACTATGGGTCCCAGGGGCATCCCATTGGATGCTCATCCAGGAAGATGACTCCTCCCCAGCCACCCTCGGAGTCTTGTGCACCGGGGAGAAGCCACGGACAGGTGGCGGCATTGGTGAATGCCAGTATGGGCACACCCATCCATGGGGCACAGGGTCACAGGAGGGTACACAACTTTTCCACATATCCCACCTATTTAGTGCATTGCACCCAGAATGAATGGGGATAAGGGATAACCCTGTCTGACAACATTTGATAATAACAGATGTTGTAAAATATATTGCTTAATCCTAAATCTTACAATCAGGGCACTATGTAATGACTAAATCAAATGTTATAACAAAAGGAATTCCCATTTTGTGAGGCATTCAGACATAACGAAAAAAAAGTTACAGTGTTAAACTCCTTAGTTGTATCTGAGGTGACAGCCACACTTTCTAGAGAAGATACATTTTTTTCTTGACTAAAATGTCAATGATCAACTGCAGAAATATAATAAACATATTATAAATCTTACTCCTTTTCTCCAACATAAGGATGATCAAGCCTTATTTATTACATATAAATGAAGAAATTGCCATTTGTCATGTACATATACTATTTCAATGCTTTCCTATTTGATGGTTTCACAGAAAATCCCTCAGACATTTTAGACTAGAGATGCAGCAAATTTAAAATCCGCCCGGTAGTGAAAGCAAAGTGGCCACTTCATGCTGGCACTTCACTATCGAGTGCCCCATAGAAAAGGATCACTTTGCCTTGTTATTATTACTTCACGTTGTTATTCCGCCTTAAACAAAGTAAGGTCAAGTGACAACAATATTGGCAGCATCCCACCCATACAGTCACCAAAATGAATGTGCATCCCAAAAGTGCTACTGTCTTGTGTTCAGAAAACTCCCCAGTGCTGATGAAGAAATGAGTGTAACAAGAAATGCAAAGTCTCCCAGAATTAATGGTGTACTCATTCATGTGAGCAGTGGTCAGGTCACACAAAGAGTCACCAGAATTAATTGCATCCCAAAATGCTACTGTCTTGTTTCCAAAAATCCTCAGTTCTGACAAAGTGAAATAGAGTGTAACAAGAAAATGCAGACTCCAGAATTAATGGTGCCATGCAAACGCACAGACACATTAAGATTTCGCTGCACACTCAAGGGATGCATATGAAAAGGCATAACACCCTAACCAGTGCTCACAAGTCACATATCCAAATCTGGAAAGGAATACATTTTGCCAGTTGGGGAATTAGTGCATGGCAATAACAATCCACTACCAGTAAAGATAGCACAAAGCAGTATAAAAATGTATGCAGTTGCGGTGGATAGCAGATTCACACTGCTGCATTTACTCTGTAACACAATAAAGGTGTCTGATTTAACACACATCACACACACACTCACACGCACACTCAAGTAATGTGTAGCAAATTGAAAACCTTTAGTAATATAACCAAATGTTTTAAACAGACAAATTGTACACTGCTGCACCACAACAATCAGCAAAAAATTTCAAGAATTACTGAAAATATTACTGTGTGTACATTAACCCAGTTATACAAGAAAAATATAACCAAAAAGAAAGACTCCTTTTTCTCCCAGTTAATCCACCTACACCACAAATACACCCTCCCCAAAGCACACTTCACAGAACACAGACTGACTGTTCTAAATTAACATTCAAAATACACACACAACAATAAGCACTCAATGACATAAGCACAGAAGGGTTTCCTACAATCGATGTACTAAATTTTGAGCAAAAATATTACTCAAAAGGCATTTTAAATAGCTTGTAGAGGAATCTCAGAACTCAGAGCAACTCAGAGCTGCACACACTACCCAGGCCAGAACTGAGGCTGTGCTGAACAATCTAGAGCCCATGTGACCTGCAATCCTATGAATAACTGCAGAATTTCATTTGGAGCTCAATTAGAGGGTGAAGTGAGGCAAATTACATTGATTTCAATGTACTTTGCCTTAAAATTAGTGGAGAAGTGGTTTCGGAGGCGGAATAATGCAAAAGTCATTGGTTTCAATGGACTTCACGTTCCTACATGAAACGAATACTCAGCTTCACATTGTGGAGTTCTCCACTGATTCCATGTTACTCAGTGAATCACTTCATGGAGCAAATTATGGCCACTTCACCACCACTACTTACAGTACAGTAACTCACATGCTGTCCGGAAAGATCATGAATGCCTATGGCTGTACGTCCCCAGTGGGCTGTAGCACAAAACTTCCAGACTTAAAATGCTTATTAATGAGTACAATGGTGGAGTGGTGAAGCTCGAAGAGATAATACAAAACATGTTACAATACATCCAAGTAACTAGCAAAAATAAACGTGATTCGTGATGTGATTGTGAATCGTGATTTGAGACTGCATTTGTGACCATGATGATGAAGACGTGATTCAGTGTCGATAATGCGAGATAACCAATATGAAAACTGTATAGGGAATGTGAATGTCTATGGCTGTACTTCTCCGAAGAGCTGTATCACAAACTCCCAGACTTAAAAATGCTCATTAATGAGTTCAATGGTGGGGTGGTGGAGCCTGAGAGATACTACAAAACATGCTTACAATCAAGTAACTAGTCAAAAATTAGTGTTGTGATTTGTGACATGATCATGAATCGTGATTTGTGACAGCATTTGTGACCATGATGATGAAGAACATGATTCAGTGTCGATGGTGTGAGATAAACAATATGGAACTGTATCGGAGGGAGCACATGTCTATGGCTGTATGTCCCCAATGAGCTGTAGCACAAACTCCTGACTTAAAAACGCTCATTAATGAGTACAATGGCAGGGTGGTGAAGCCTGGAGATACTACAAAACAGGCTTACAATACATCCAAGTAACTAGAAAAAAAATTAATGTTGTGATTCGTGACGGATAGTGAATAGTGATTTGTGACTGCATTTAGACGGTGATGATGAAGAACGTGATTTGTATCACGAGTGGACTCGTGATGATGTTCCCGACATAAAACACATAATAATGAGTACAATGTTCATGCAGAATTATGCACTACATCTGTCCAGTACTCTGAAGGGAAGCAAAAAAACAACTGCGAGTTAAGTTACAGATGGAGCTTGGGCCCTAAAGAGATGCAAATGCACAGATAGTTTAGGATTGTGCTGTGCACTGAAGAGATACAGATGCAAAGGCACAACACCTAATCAGTGCTCACCTTCAGAAATTCAAATCTGGAACAGAATACCTTTGCGGTTGGGGCAGGCGCGGGGGTAGGATACTGCACTGCTGCAATAACAGTCACTAGTACTAGTACCAGTAAAGATACCACAAAAAGTACAAAATCACACAGCTACAGCAGATAGCAGGTTCACATTGCTGAAATTATTATGTGGCACAATAAAAGGTGTCTGATTTGATGACATGCATCACACACATACTCACACACACACTAAGTAATGCATAGCAAATTAAAAACATCAGTAATATAACCACATATTTTAAACAAACTAATATTTATGCACTGCTGCACACAACAATCAGCAAAAAATTGCAAGAATTATTAAAATATTACTGTGTATACATTAACACAGTTATACAAGAAAAATATTACCAAAACAGAAAGCACTGTCTTTTCTCCAAGTTAATCTACCTACACCATAGATACGCCCCTCTCCCAAAGCACACTTCCACTGTCTCTCACAGTACACAGACTGACTGTTGTACATTAGCATTCAAAATCCACACACAAACAATAAAGGCTCGATGATATGAGCACAGGAAGGTTTCCTATAATCGATGAACTAAAGTTTCAGAAAAAGGCTCAAAAGGCTTTTTAACAGCTTTAGAAGGTTTGAATTGCAGAGAGCTCTCAGAGCAGATTGTCTCCTACACTTCCTACCCACACTACCCCAAACTGAGGCTGTGCAGAACAATCTAGAGCCCATGTGACCTGAAATCAAGTACATTGTTTTCAATGTACTTCACCTTAAATTGATGGAGTAGTGGTTTGGGAAGGTGGAGTAATGCAAAGTCATTGTTCTCAATGGACTTGCGTTACCCATTACAATGTGAAGTACTCCGGTTTGCATTGGTGGACACACACAAATGTACCTCAGATTGTAAAATGGCAACAACTCATGTTTACTTTCAGTTTCTGAGGACCTTTGCCTATTGACTTTTATTGATACATCATTAGAGATAAATAGTTACTTTCACAGATTTAAGTAATTTTTAGGTGGCAATACTTGAATTAAGAAGGAAGCTATGGGGGCTTCATTCAGGGCAGAAGAAACAGAGGAAACAAAAATGTTCATGTTAAGAGCCTGTCATGTTGTTGATTTTTTTCTGGGGGAGGGATGATACTGAGCACAAAGTGCTAGTGATCAGCTTAGGAAATTGCCAGATATTTACTCATGGTGTTTTACCAGAATAATTTGATTAATAAAGGCCACCACCAGAAAAGTGGAAGCAAAGACTGATTTTAGAATGTCATAGTATGATGTACTCTGTATGTACTGAGCTGCAAGGACCTTGAGGAAAATTATGACATTGTTGCTTGAGTGGAATCAGCCTTCACCCAAGATTCCACCAGCTGGTCTAAAAATGTTTGAGGGATTTTCTGTGAAACCTTCAAAAGACCGGCAGACAAATAGCATCTGGACATGAGAAATGGCGGTCCTGCATATTACTTTCAATATATATGGAGTAATTGTTCTCATGTTGAGCAAATCAAATTTATTAAAAGCATTTTAGAATTATTGCAATTTATTTTAAAAGTTTGTTGAACTAAAGGAGATAACCACTTGCACAAACTAAAGCACTTTAGAAATAATATGGCCCTTTATAAAGCCCTTTGATCTCGATGGATACAGAATTATACTTGTTCATGACTATGATTTACAGAAAGTTTAGTTATGATTTTGTAGTCCATATTTAATAAAGATATTGGGTGGTAGCTTTCAGTTTTCATTTTATCCTTAATATCTTTGGCTCATAGTATAACCCAAAAAGTATATTCAGTAGAAAAAGGGTCAGACTAGGTGGACCAATTGGTCCTTATCTGCTGAACATTTTTATGTTTCTATGTTTCTGTAACAATAGATTCTGGCATGAAGTGGGAAAGTTATCAGAAGAGATAATCTTGTCCATTACTAGTGTTGTGTGGAATGCGGAATTCCACTGGCTAATTTAGCCAGAATGACTACTCCACCAACAGAATTGCTGCTGGAATTTCACTGGTTCTTCTGCAGAATTCCACCTGTTGCGATCTGTGGAATAATATTCAATGGAATAGCATTTTCGGTAAAAAATCTTTCCACAACCATTTCCACAGAAAACATTGAGATCCACCAAATAATATTTAGCAGAACAACATTTTTCCATTTACAAGTATTCCACAACCATTTCTGTGGAAAATATTGAGATCCACAGAATAAAATTCTGCAGAATTGTTGAGAGAAACTCATTCCACATTGTATTGAGTGGAATTCTGCCAGCCATTTCTGGAAAATTTCAGTGGAATTTTGAAAATTGCACAAAATTTTGTTTTGCAAGAATCTGAAAATTCAACTTGGCACTGTGCATTGTCAACATCAACCGAGGTAATTTCAAATAATTGTCCTCAGTTAATAGCATCAGTTGTATGTAGCCTTGGGCAATAATGTTCTTATTTTTGTTTTGACCATCGTGCTGGTAAATCTCCAGTTATAATGGAATTTGTTTCACCAATATATTTCTTAGTTTATGATATTTAGAAAATAGGTTGAAAATTTCCCAGCCTCTAATTGGCTGAAAATCCTAGCAAGGGTACATTTTGTGCCAACAGAGACCAGATCCGTGCCAACCTGCCTTCCCACCAAGTAAATCACTATGTCTGAAAAGTTTTAAAACTAAAAATCAGCCATTAGTTTCCTTGTTGTACTGATTGACTCCACCCACCCCAAATAGAACAGAACTTCCTAAATGACACTGGCACAAACTAGCATTTTTATTCTCTCTCACTAATACACACAAAAGACCTCTTTCTTTTTACAACTACTGCACCTCAGGCTCACTCACATTTGAGCCATGCCACTCAATCCCCATTGCTGTCTGTTCATAAACAGAATGTTTCAATTCTGCTATTCAAACAGTTATTTAGCAAAAATAAATAAATATTTTTATACCTTAAATTTCAGCAATGATCTTAATTTGTACAAGACACTAATTCCTGAAAAGTTAACATAGGTGTTAGGTTGTTCATCATCCTTTTAGGGATGGATAAGTGCTAGGATGTAATATTCTTGTGCACTGTATGCATATAATTCTCTAGGGCCATATACTTTGTGTCTTATTTTTAAGAATATGTTCCACAGGCACTCTATGAAGCATGTATTTATTATCTTATGTATTGTCAAATGCATTAGATTTACATTGTTTTTAAATTGTAAAGTCTAGGACCAAACAATAAACTTGAGAACTTGAACCTTCAAATTCAACCTTCAGATACAGTGCTGATCAGTGGTGTCAGTGAAACTCTTATGAAACTCTCTTGCTCTGCTCCTGATCACTGCCCAACTGTGACCTGCCTGACTGCAAACAGTGTGCTGTCTTCTAGTGTGCACACAGTGACTCCCAATTAAAGACCTGGCTCACAACTACTAATAAAAACATTTAAAACCACAGAAGTATTCTAGTATGCAATAGATAGGAGAATGATGCAATGTTTCCTAACAGCACTAAACAGTGTTAATTTATCACTCTTCTGCTCTCACCCCAGCCACAGTCCCTCTTAAAAACAAACTCTGGTCAGAGCCACTATGGCTGCTAATGCATTAACTTGAGAAGGGTGTTTCATGGCTTAAACATAAAGATGAATTGCCGTAGTCAGTTCCATGTGTAAATTTCATGTTTGGTAAAGTTTGCAGTGCTGTCACCGGAATGCAGAATTCTGTCTGAAGAATTAGTGCAGAATGACTATTTTGCAGATGAAATTTCCACTGAATTTCACTAGTTTTTTGTGGAATTCTTCCTGCTGTGATCCACTGAATATTATTCCACAGAACAGCATTTGTTCTGTGGAAAATCATTCTGCTACTGTTTCTGCAGAAAATATTGAGATCCACTGAATAATATTCAGCAGAACAGCATCTATTCCACAGAAAATCATTCTGCAGCCATTTCTGTGGAAAACAGTGAGATCCATGGAATAAAGTTCCACAGAAATCTGCCATTACATTTGAGGTGAAATTTGGCTGAAATTCAGTGGAATTTTGAAAATTCTACGAATTCCATTCTGCCAGAATTTGAAAATTCTGCACAGCACTAAAAGTTAGATCATTTATCTAGTTTATCCTGTGTTTCCCATGTGTTTAAAATGTGAGTAGTGTGTCTTGTACTATACAGGAAGGAGAGAGGCGCTGCACCAAGGCCTTCAAAGTAATATTAGAAGGAATGGTGCAGAAGGAAAGGTATAGCTACATCGGGGACCGAGGGCCAGCCTGGAAGGATAAAAGCCTTTACCAAGGTGATGGCCTGTTTCCATCCAGGAGAGAACCATAGTTCAGTAGACAGTTTAAACGCCACTTTGATGGACATTTAAAGTAGCCGGGGCGGGTGACAGAAGAAACAGGGGAAGCAGAAAGTGTGCTACCACAGGCTGAGACAGAGAGTATGGAGATCCCAAGTGGAGAGAGTCCCACCATGATACAAGTTATTCAAGGAAACAAGTGTTAGCAGAGGAGGAAGGGAAAGGAGCAGTCAAAAGAAAAAAGGCGAGGAAGGAGAACAACTGGAAAAATGAGAAAGTGACAAGAAGAAAGATGAGGGCTGTCAGAATTGTGCAAAGTCTGCATCAGAAGCCCTATGAGGATAGACTGAAACCAGAGTCAATATGTACACCCTGGAGGAGAGGAGGAAAGACAGGATATGATGGAGCACTTTAAATACCTCATGGGGGTTAATAAGGTTCAGGAGGAGATATGTTTCAAAGAAAAAGGTGCTGTAGAACAAGGGGTCATGATATGAAACTGGAAGAGGTAGATTCAGGAGAGATGTGAGGAAGTACTTCTCATAGAAAGGGTGGTGGATTCCTGGAACAGTCTTCCATGGAAGGCAGTGGGGTGAAACCAGTGGCAGGTTTCAAAAGCGTCTCGATAAGCACAAAGGAATCCTAGGAGGAAGGAAGTGAGTGGAATAGACAGTGCTGTAGATCAAGTTGAGTCTGCAGCAAAAGTGATCATAATTAAAATGGGCAGACTAGACTGCCCAGCGGCATTATCTGCCATCAGTTTCTATGTTTCTATGTATGACAGGTTATGTGATTCAAATGGATACAGTGTAAACTTATTAATATGTGCAATGTTGATGCTGTAAATGGTGTGCACACATAATTCATGTTGTGCTGTGCTACACAGACAAGATAACCAAATGAATAATGATATATGCATTGAGCAAGGGAAAAAATCAAGGGGAACATGTTTGAAGCAATATACTACTCATAAAGTGGTGACACCATGATAGGTACATACTGTATAAAGTTACTGTATTATGGTGGTACCTAGCTAAACTGTGTGAGAAATTGAAATTCCGCTGGTGAAATTCATGAGAAATGCAGAATTCACTTCTGCAAAATTCTGTGAAAATGGAGAAAATTTCATGAAATTCCACATTAAACTACGGAATTTTGACACTTATTGCAGAATAATGTGGTGAACTGTGGAACATATTTTGGCAGGACTGATTGTCTTTTTCTTTTGTTTAGTAAGTTAAAAAAACTGGTGTAACTGGGACCCTGGGACCAATACTGGGAAGTGGAGATGGTGTAACTGGGAAGAGAAACTTAATAACTGGGAGGTGACACTTCTGCAACCGATACTGCTGGAACTGGAAGTAGAAACTAGTGTAACTGGATGAGACACAGATATAATAAGCTATGGCGAAATATTTGTAATTTTGAATACTGTGGGATGCACTAACAGAACTGTGAGGAGAAACAGTTTCAGCTGGGAGGAGACACTGCCAGGGTACAACATTCTTATACTTTAGGTGTCCCGAGGCAAGTACTTTTGTCTAAAGACATCTACAGCCCCTCAGTGCCTGCTCACTGGGGCAGCTAAGCTATTAGTGCTACTATATCCTCATTTTTTCTCCTGTACTCCTACCTTTTTTTCATCTCCCCAGCCCACCCCTCCCCAAGTGCCTGTGCTGCCTGCAATGGTGCATCATTAGCATTGCATGACTAAGTTCATCAGATCAGTTACCCTTAGGTGTAGTGGAGAAACCAGTACCAGGAAGGAGCAGTGCAGTGGAGAGCTTGTCGTATGATCACAAAGTCTGTGCACTAACAATTGTGCTGACTCAGTCATGCAGCTGGAGTCACATGGCAATTGCTTTCACTAGCATCAGGTCACAGTCTGGAGTGGAGGCATTAACTGGCTGCTGCTGGCAACTCATCCTTTCCCTAGTGAGTGTTGCTGGTGAGCCTATTCAGCCCATCAGAACATGTTGTGGTGGGGAGCTGAATTGGTTGTCAGAGCAGCAGGCAGCACACAGAAAAACATCTCTTAAAGGGCTTTAAATCAGTATCACAATTCATCCTTTTAAATGCTACTGATATTGAGCTTTAGGGACTCTTACCAGTGCAGCATAATATATAATTAAAAGCTCTTTTAAGGACTTGGAGATGAATATTATAAGGACCTACTGTATCAGGGCAAGTAAGCATAAAATTAATTTAAAATGCCCTTTGCAGGGCTTGGAGCTACAAGAGTCCTTTTAAGGACTAGAGGCGTGCATGCAGGCAGGTAGGTAGGAGAAAAATCATAAAAAAACTTTTCAGGGATTAGGAATGCAGGCTACTATTACATCCATTTTCAGGGCTTATGGGCTAGTGAGTCCTTTAAAGAACTGAGTGAATGCAGGAAGGAGAAAAATCATTACGGGAAAAAAACCTTTTCTGGGCTTGGGAGTTAAGGTCTTATTAAGAAATGCAGGATGGCATTAAAGTCCTCATCACAGCCTAGTGGCTATCAAGTCCTTTTAAGATCTAAGGGCACACTGACTGGGCCGGTGGTGGTGAGGGTTGAGGCATTAGATGCCACACTCACACCATGCTGGTGACCCAGGTTCGGAAGCAAGCCTGGGTTGTTGGGGTTGCAGGGGAGGGACAGGATTGAACATCTGGAGGATGCCTGTCCTGTCCCGGGTGGGAGGGGACTTTGATCCTGGGCTGTAGGGACTCCTGGCAGAGGCTAGGGTACAACGAGATCTGGAGCTAATGGGGATTGGCTGCAAAAGTGACACTGTAGGCATGCACAAAAGCATGCATGCCACGCTGGGATGCATTGCACATCTGAGACAATAAGGAGGGACTACTTAAGAAATATCCTTCCTCCCAGTGATAGGAGAAGGTGCCTCCTCCTCCCTATCCACACTCCCAATGTTGGATGCTCCTCTCTGTAGGTCCCCCAGCCCAGAGCTCAATACTAGAGATAGAGCACCCTGGGCAGAAAAGGCAACCCTTCCCTGGAGGGTTCAGACCCAGGGGATGTGCGGTCTAGGGGTGTGGAGCAGGCAGGCAACATGATGGGAGGTAGAGACCAGAGTGTTGGAGGCCACCAGAGGTGGAGGTGAATAAATAGAGTTAAAAAAAAAGATCTAAGGGCACACAGACTGGCCAGATTTGTTGCTTAGTTCTTTGTTCCCGCTCCATGCACCACTGCTCTCTACCAGTCCTTTCTTTGGCTTCCCCTCAAGCCTGACACTCCTGTTTACTGGCCCAGACTATTGGGGATGCCATCCTTTGCCTCTCGTACTCCCTTCTATCTTGTCTAGTTTGCCCCAAGACTCATAGCCACAATCTCTGCCACTCATCCTACCTTCAACTCATCTGTCCACATATTACCACCAGGATGGGTCAAAGGGCCTTCTCCATTGCTGGGCTCTCCCTCTGGAAATACCTCCCCTTTCTCCCACTGCGTTTCATTGACCACCTGCTAAATTTACATACCCCACCAACAACCCATTTCCTGTTCTCCATGACCTGTACTTGTCCCCAGGCTACTGGCCCTCCTGCACAATCTGTCTAGGCCTCCATTGTCTCTGCCAACTCCTCCTTCTTCTACTACCTAGAGACTGGCTTGCTGGCCAGCACCCTGCACAGGAGTCAGCTGCAAATTGTAAATGTACCCATAAACTATAATTTGTACTGTAAGTAGTATGTGTACTTTATGTACAATACTACTCTTTACCTGTCAATGTTTTCTCCTGAGCTGCAGCTATTGCTGGCAAACACTATGTAGCTGCTAGATCTATGCTGCCTGCTATTTGATACTGTAGAACACTATGTATTTACGTGTCCTTACTGTGACCTTTCTGTATGTACCAGTCTCTGGCCCGGTCATGCTTGAAAAGGTCCTTGGATCAGTGCACCAACCCAGTTAACAAAGGAATAAATATATTTAAAATAAAAATCCCTTTTAAGAGCTTGAAGATAAATAAGTCCTTTTATTGACATTTGGGGCATGCTGACAGAATACAGCTGTTTAAAAAGCCCCTTTGAGGTGAATAATTATATTAAAAATACCACTTTTCATGACTACCTGCTCTTCATGGAGGGCACGCCATCACAGGTAGGAGTACATGGAATGTGTGTGCCTTGTGACTTCCTGAAGGAGACAGGTGTGAGAGACAGGAAGGGATTATAAAGAGAAAGTTAAAAAGCAGTGGCCTACACAAACCTCGGAATATCCTGCAAACTATGGATTTCTCTTTCTTTGTTCCGGTAATAACTCATATTTTAGTCACTGCTGCTGTTTCAACTGCATTCACCTCCATAAGTACCCAACATCTCCTGTGTCCAGCATTAGTGCTGTCGCTGTCACAGGTTTGCCTGAATTATGTTTGTGCTTGACATAGACAGTATTGCCTTTGGTTTACAGTTACAGCCTGTTCACAAAAAAAACTATAATACTGATGCTGGCCTCAGCTAAATGAGCCCCCAAGTTGTGGGATCATTTGACACTAAGCAGAGGTTACCAGTACCACCTCCATGCCAGTCACCACCACTGCTTGATGATGAACACATATTTGCCCCATTTTCTACTACCACAAGACCCATTTTCTCTCATCACTCACCAGCATGCAAACAAATAAGTATCTCAGAACATTTAAAATCAATAAGCTAACAATTATATTGCAGAAAAACACTGCAAAATGTATTTATTTATTGAAAATGTTTCACCAGGTGAGGCATACTAAGCAACAAGATGTTCATCTCATGGTGTGACCTTGGGGTACAAGGGAGGAGGATATACTGTACATAAAACAATCAGTAGGTTGTACATAGGAGACAAGAAATTCAAAACAAGTGTTACATCGTTAAGGGTGGCTTTACAAACTTGCTACATGAGGAGACACTACATACATGTGCTGTAATGAGGGTGACATTACATACTTGATTACACATCTAGAACCATTCGTACTTGCATAGGTGCCTACTATCAAAGATTTATTTTGGAATATTTTACTCTGAGTTGGCTGATAGAACTGGAAACCTGGGCTAGGGGCCAGGCAGAGATGACAGGTCTGGGTAGTAAACAACAGGGAAAGATGAGTGGGTAGTCTTAGGAAGGATGTTGACAGGGTAATAAGAAGGGGATAGCAGAAGTGCCATGAGAGGGTGAGTGCATGGGTTGTTTAGGGCAGTTTATAAACCAGTCATTGGGCGAAGGCCAAGCCACTGGTCAGGCTGCATAAGGTGAGGAGGAGATCGGGGAATCAGGCAAGGGAAGGGGAGGAGGTCAGGGGCATGTACAATTAGGGTGCATAGAAGTTAGTGAGGGCAGAGATAGAGATAGTTTGGAGGAAGAATGGCGGTTTGGGCTGGCAGGTCATTCCAGAGCTTAGGGAGGAGGTAAGAAAGCCGATTGGCCTGCAGAGGTCTTTCATTGGGGATTACTAATTGTCTGGAGTCAGTGAACCTGAGGGTGTGGGCTGGGGTTGGTGGGGAAGATATGAGAGACGAGATATGGCAGAAGGAACTGAGCCAGAAATTAGAGACAAATTAGCACTGTGAGTAGTGGCTGCTGCTCACAGATGGAAGAGCCAGCGAATAGAAGAGCTTGCAGTGATGGGTATGGGGAGCATTGAGGCGAGCGACAGAAAGCATTGAAGAGAGGTCCAGTCTAGATAGGGTGGACTTGGGGCAGAGCTGTAGACAACATCGCAGTAGTCAAAGGAAGGTAGAATCATTTTCAGGACTATTTCACATCTTACAGAAAGCAGGAGACTAGTGCAGTTTCTATAGGGGCACCAGGCTTAGGGGCGCAGTTTTGACAGGATGGTCCATGTGTTTAGAAAAGGTGAGGGGGTGGTCAAGCCAAACCCCAGGTACCTAAAGGGGGCACGTCTTCAAGGACAGTGCTATCCAGGATCACGGAAGATCAGAGGGATGTAAGTCTGGATAGCCTCTGTCTCGTGCTGAAAGTCATAGAGACTGTTTTCTTGGCATTTAGGGAGTTGGTTGGAGTTAAACCAGTGTTGCACTTTGTTCAGATCAGTCTGGAAATTAGAGGTGACTTCTTCATAGGTCCAGCTGGATGTAAAGAGGACTGTGTCATCAGCATACATGTGAATTGAGATAGTAGAGCAGGCCTTTGGAAGATCATTTAGTAGGTTGGAGAGAGAATGGAGCCAAGGACTGAGCTGTGGGAATGCCGGTGGTACTAGGGTGCGGAGGGAGGTGTAGTCAGCTATTTTACAGATTGGTTCTATTTTGTAGATAGGCTCTGAACAAATTTGTGGCCGTCACTGATAACCCAGCACCTGATAGGCAGGATAATAGGAGGGTGGGATACGTATCGGAAGCTTTGGCTAGGTCGATGAATATTGTGGATGTAATTTGTCCTTTGTCCATCCAGAAAGGATGGCATCCATGAGTCTTAGTAGGGAGGTGGTGGTGGAGTGGCTTTTTCTAAAACCGGACTGGAATGGAGTGAAGAAGTTAGTTTCAGAGAGAAGTGGGAGAGTTGAGATAGTACGAGGTGTTCTAGAGTTTGGCGGGAGTGGGGAGGAGGAGATGGGGTAGTTTGCAGCGGAGGTAGGGTCACCTCAGAGATTTCACAAAACCTTTCAGAAATAAGAAATGCCACAAAGTGATTTTAAATATAGCTTTTGGGTTTACAGTAGTAAGTTGCAAAGAGCTGCAGATCCTTCTTCTAACACCTGCTGTTAAACTGCCCAGCCGAGTGGGAGCAGTCACTTGAGGGGAGGGAGACAGAGAGAGATAGAGATAGAGAACATTGCTATAGCAACTCACTTTGACCATAGACTCCGCCTAATCAAAAAAATCAGCAGACAGCATTGCTTGCAGAATTTTTTTTGTGTTCGCAGAAAATGTTAGTGAATGGCAGACTTTTGGGAAGTACCATGGAATTTTTGATGAAATTACAGTAACTTACAGTTTTGAATTATACCATATAAAATTTAACTTTGGAAAGAGGGACAGTATCAGTAAAGAAAGAGACATGAATGGCTTTGCAAATTCAATTCTCGTCTAAATTAATGAAATCACATGATACATACCTTACGGAACACATTTTGACAAATTACACTTCTGAATGGTGTTTTTTCTGCAATAAATATTTTCCTCCGTTCATTATATATTTTCCACAGTACACTTAGTTATTTCATGAAGTCAGGTGAAAATTCTGTGGAAAGTACGATTTTCACCAAAGATGAATCTTTGGCAAAATTCCATGGAAATCTCAGAATTCCAAAAACTTTTGCAGAATCTGCAATTTTCACCCAGCCCTATACCCTGCCATATACCAATGTTGAGTTAGCTACAATATGGGATTTTCTTTATTTATTTATTTTAATAATCCACATTGTCTACACAGTAATGACACATAGCCAAGGATGCTCCTTACAATTTCGACCATGTATTTTTAACCACTTTATTCATTTTGGGAAATTACTTGCAATGTGACAAATAATAAAGAAATGTGTAGACAGAAGACTTGCAAGGATGATTTAACCTGCATTTTTGAGTGACAAGAAAATATTAGGCCAGGAGTTGATTCAGGCCTTAATGCTGACAGTAGTGTAATTCTGTTCAGCCAATCAATTTCTGTTCAGCCAATTAACCCTAAGATCCCCTCCCTCTCACTCCCTTATGACATGAATCTGGGCCTTTAACCTAAGTCCTTGACTGTTCTTAAGCTACAACAAAGGATCTCCATCCTGCTAACACTATGATCATTGCACTCCTACTGTTTTCCTTCCCAACTTCTGAATGCCTGTATTTTGTTTACTGCTTGCTAATGTATAGTTATTGTATATACGAGTAATTACTGTACCATCACTGCTCTGTACTGTATCTCTGAACACTATTTTGTACTGTTTGTAATGTGACATGGAGCCTTTGTCAATGAGTCTCTGACTCAAGGTTTGTAATTCGATATCTCTAAAAATAAATAAAATAAAACTTTTGGTTTACCTATGCATGCCTTTTACAAGACAGTACTGTATGTAGTAATGGCAGTGGCACAATGTTACCCTTAGGACAGGTTGTAGTGTGCATTTGAATTGTAAGACTGTGCTATACATCGAGTAAAAACCATGTCCCAGATTTTGAGCATTTGTCCCAGATTTTAATGGGCAGTGTTCTCATTTTGGTCCTGGCATTGTGAGAGGAATGCATTCCAGGGTGGCCAGGTGTCACAATTGACACCCCTATAATTTATTTGCAACCCCGTATGATGCCCCTTGCAACCTCTGGAAACCTCTAACATATCGGTTGCTTAGCATTTATTTATATAAACTGTGATTGGTGAAGGAGCTTTGTAACCCTTATGATTCTACAGAAATGATACTCTGCTATTGGTAAGATCCCACCTTCCTGTAGAGGACGGCTATGCCTCCTACAGATATAAAGTTATGAGAGTATTGCATCAAATTAAAAGCCACACAGCAGAAAATGTTAACATTTAAAAGGCCAGGAAATAATTTAAAATTTAAGTTGACAAAAAGTCAACTAAGTTATCATGTTTGGTCATCTTCAGTTTTAGCATTTACCTGTATACTGCAGTCTGGTTCCCGCCACCCCCGCCTCCCCCACCCACACACGTACTTCCCCTAGAAGGACACTTGTGAATAGTTATGGGAATAATTCAAGTCTGAAACAAACTGAATAGAATGCCACTAAGAATTAGGTCCTGAAAGGATTAACATAAAAGAACCCTCCAGACAGGAGTAAATCATTGCACACACACACACACACACACACACACACACACACACACACACACACACACACTTGGGAAAGAGACAGCAAGAGAGACAGAGATGTAATTTGAGTCTCTGCTGGAGGAATGCAGTCCCATTACAAACTCCATTTTGATGAACAGGGCATTGTTTCAATAAAATGAATGGAGAACCATAATCAGAAATAGATGCACTAACAGGACTGATAGCCCAAGCACAGCAAGCTTTAGCCTTGCCATCACAGCAACAACCACATTCAAGAGGACAGCTGCTTCTTTGAGAAGGAGGGAAGCTGCAGGGGACAGAACTGCGGTTTGTAGAAAGGGTTTAGAAAGTTCATGGGGGAGCAGAGACAAAAGAACAGCACTGGGGTCAACTGAATGGAGACAGTGGGCGCTTCAGCTAGCAGAGGATTGCTTTATCTCCCAGATTTTGTGTGCTTCCTTCAGAGCATGACCTGCCTTCTCCTCTATGATAGCAAGATGGCATGCAGAGCTCCATCCTGCAGCAGTGAAAAAAAGTGTGAGAACTAACAAACCAGGTAGGACTCCATTAAATGCTGTACAAGTAAAACTCATGGTGGTGGTGGTGGGGGAGTAAGCCACAAGGAAACAAGCAATCAAGCACACATGAAAGGCACATAAAACATCTGTAGACAAAACAGAAGCACCCTCTGCTGGCTGCTGTACCATTAGAGGGACTGCTTTACAACCAAACACTTTTCTATTAATTTATATTAACTTTTAAGTAAATTTGTGACATTTTGAAATTATTTTATAAAATGTTACAAGTAACTCATTTTCTAAGCTCAATAATACCCTCCAGGGTGGGTGGGTGGTATGGGCCTGCAGGGTCTGGCCTCATTATGCCCCTGGGTGGTCCAGTATACTCTAGTACCACTCACCCTGTTGGGCATTATTGTTAGCATATTTTATTTCTATCATGGAGACAGCACCAATAAAGTCCTGTTTCATCTATATTGTAGATCTGGTCCCCACATAAAGATTTCCTTTCAATCATTTGATTGCTCTCTTTAATGAGAGGTGGAATACCCGAGTCGGCTGCCCTAAACTTTTGCCACACAGGTAGAGTTGCCTGATACTATCCCATTTTTCAATGGTGCAACTTGGCCGTAAACTCAGTGTGGGCACCTTGCTGCTTATGAAATAGGAATATCTTCTCCTTTAGGATGGTACCAGATATGGAGTACCCTTTCTTGCTCTTGATGGAACCAGAGGTAAACTGCAGTACCCTTTCATTGTCCTGGCACTGCTGTATATTTTTCTCAGCTCTGTCCCTAGGGTGCCCTCCACTGTCATGGCAAATTCCTCAGTCAGTATTTGGCATCCTTGCCACTATAGATTTGCCAGTGCTGTACTTTGCCACCAATGCCACAGCCCTCTCAATGTTTTAATTTGCTCAGTAATTCTCAGCTTCTGAGTGACAGTGAGTAAATTCCATTTCATTGCTGCTTTTCTTGCTGCTGCCATTGTGAATGATTGTGAATGACACTGCAGTCTGCCTGATCTATGGCCTAGTTATATTACTAGTTTAAGGTGAACAGGATAAGGGAGGTTAATTGGGGTTAATTGATGGCTGAAAACGGTGGAGGCAGAAAAATAAAATGGAGAATCTGTTTAAAATGTGGGCATGACCTAAAGTTTGTTAGAAAAGGTATTTCAGAAAATGGGGTTCATTAGAGTGAGGCTCTACTGTATCTCAAATAAAGAGAACAATTCTGAAGTAAGGCAGTTAGAGCCAGTGGTCAGCCCTTTTTACTGCATTATAGTCCCCACCACTTATACCGCTAGATTTATACAGGCAAACATTTACATTGGGTAATTTTTGTCTGCCGTTTACCGTTCCATAATGTTTTCAGAATAAAGATGATACTAACAGCACTTTAAGCGCTCCATCTATTTCAAGCAGAAGCTGGCTGTTCACACCTTGTTTGCACCTTGTTAAGTGCCATCACCAGGGCTACTTAATCCCCATTTGTCAATGTTGGTTATTACAGGTGTAAACTTTCAGGTTTCCTCATCAAGTCTGCTGCAGTTCTGCCCCTTTTTCCCTGTGTTCTTTTACCTCTTCCTCCATTCCTGCTGCTCCCCTTTCTCAGTCTCTGTCTGGGGTTCTGTGACTGCACCATTTCTCCCCTGGCCCTTGTGACCATGTCCCTGGCTCTTGTTAATAAAAAAGAAATCAACATTTATACCCAGCGTTTGCCTGAAGTAGCCCCTGCCTGGCGCTCCCTCTCTTACCTCGGCAGCTCAGTCTTCAGATGCTATTCTAGCCCTGCTGTCTGATCTGGTCTCTGTCTGGGGCTCCATTGCTGCACTGTTTCTCCCTTGTCCTTGTGGCCCCATCCTTGGTTCTTTTGTTAAAAAAGAAAGAAATTAATGTGACCAGACAGCATGCTTTCTGATTCAATTGTGGGTCTTCCTGTTCATTTCCAGCTCCTGGCTTTTGGTTCATGCCCCTGGGGTTTTGTAAGTAATAAAAAATTACTATGTTTCATGGTGCTTTTTGGCATGTTGAATGTTTTGATTTTACTGTCCGCTGTCTATACCAGGCAAAACTGCCTTACACAGATGCATCCACTATAAGCGGTGGGGACTGTAATGGTTTCCAATAATTTCCTGGAGGAAACTTTTCATTGTTAATTGATGTATGTGGCAGTTCCACCCCATTTAAACATCGAGCCATTTGCTCATATTGAAATACATAATTTATAGCCTCATGCACTTTTAAAGTAGTGTAAAAACTTTGTGGCTATCTCTTGATCAGTTGACACTGTTTTCATCATTTTACTCATAGGCCCTGTCACACTAGGGATCCTGTAACATTACAGGCATGTGAAAACTTTACAGGAGCCCCAAACACGGTTCGCTTCCACACTGGTAATATTTTCAAACCGTGTTAGAAGATTGCTTAAACCTAATAATATCAGAGTTTATCATGGTTTTCAACATGGTTTGAACATAAACATGGTTACCTGACCAATGTGAATGGGAGTCCATACCATGTTCACTGAACTGTAACCATTATTGGTCCTCCAAGGAGCCAGAATGCACTGCTCCTCAAGACCAATAGGCCTTTTTCCTTTCGCTCAAGTCTGTGCCCTCCACTGCTGGTGAACTCCTCCTCCCATCCCTTCAGAGTTGCTGTATGTAGAGCCCAGTGAGTCACCGGCTGTGGGTGCTTCACCCCAGTTGGCAGATAGTGCCACATGAGCTTGCCTTGCAACTCACTGCCTGCTGCTGCTACTACATAAAACCTCTAATACCACTTTGTTCTGTGACACAAATGAGCAGCTGGTCTGTCATAACACATTTTTAAATTCAGTTCATTGAGCAATGATTACCTGTCTGATCCTGCTGCGTCCATGTTCTGCACTCTAGCAGCGATGGGCAAGCCATGTTTCAACATTAGTTGCATGGCAATGCCCACATGCATGATGGGACTTGCATCGTGCCATTAGCACATGCTGCAATGCACTGTGGTACAGTTATAATGCATTTGGGACAGATGGTGAAAAGCAATGCAACACAGTTTTAAAATTGTGCTACCCTGCCATGGAATTTCCCCAAGTGTGGACTCTTTTCAAAGCCATGTTTCAACATGGTCTGTCAGCTAAGCACGGTGAGACCTAAATCATTTTTAAACATTACAACAAAACTATGTTCAGTGTGAACAGGGCCACAGAGGTATTTGTATTTTATTTCTTTCATTGTTTTTCAAAGCATGAAAGTAATTTCCTATTTTGTATCCATAAACAATACTATATTTTTAACTTTCTGTCATTCTTTTTCTGATGCAGTTATTATAAATGCAGTTCTCTTATTTATTTTGTCCTTTATTTCCTTGTTAAGATGGTCTCTTTCCATTCTGTTCTAAAATACCATAATATCACTTCCAGACATTTTTGGGTAGTTTTTGAGATTTATTTAATTTAATCAGAAATGAAATTATTACCTCCTTAATTTTGATAGTTTATGGAAAAATTGACACATAAAATTAAGTTCAGGAACATAAATGTGATGAATTCTAGTATCACTGGGTTGCCTACCAGTTAGATGTAAACCCAGACTTTGTTCCTTAAAGTACATATAGATATTGACCCAGGACAACAAATCACAGTCCAGGAAACATTACACTAAAGCAAAACTGTGTAAACTGATTTTACTGCAAGTTTAAGTTGCAGCATTGTATGGATGGATCATGAATGTGTTCTCTCTTCCGTATGTTCTACACCATTGGGAATGCTTGAGGGTAGGCCATAAGTATGACATCTTGGCAGTGTCTGATAGAGCTGTGAGGAATATAACATTTCACCCATGGAATGCTTATGGAATGACCATTCCGATTCCGTGGAATTCCTCAGAATTTTCATAAAGATTCCATGGAATTTTCGCAAAATGTTAAATTGCAGTTAATTCACTATAATTTTAAAAGTACACATCCAAATAACATAAACAGTACCATGTGGCCTACAAATGTGTTCCAAATTTAAGGGTTATAGATTGAAAGTGGGTGGAGTTATGGGTGGACAAGCATTTAATCAAAATTTTATTTTCAGTTATTTCAAGATAGTTTTAAAATTTCTTCACCACATTTCTCCACAATATCAGATTCAGAGAAGCACATAGAATGCATATATACACACCATGTTTTAAGTCTTAAGCTTTAATGGGAGCTGAGCTATAGGTAGTCAAATATTTTGCCAACATTTGGATTTCTGTAATTTTAGTATAACTTTGATAGTATTCATTGAAATATTACAAAAGTTGCCAGTTTACGGGTTATCACTACATTTGTATATGCACATAGTTTCAGATTTCTAGCTTTAAATGGGACTGTGTTATAGCCTGCCAAACATGTTGCCAAAATTTAAATTTTTGTTAGTTCCTCTAATTTTAAAATGACATACTGTATCCAAATTTAACCAGAGTTGAAACATTTAAACTACTATACCACATGGTCATTTCTGAAAAAGTTCATATTTTCAGCTTTAAAGTAGCAGTGCATTTTCCATATTTTATTTCTGTTTGGATTTTTCTAACTGTATATAATGTCCATATATCATTTTACCCTTGGTGCGTGTCAAATTCTACTTGGTGTTGAATCAGGTTGCATTCTGTCTCTGCGACTTGCATGTACCCTCGCCGGTTTGACATTTAAAAAATCAGCTCGTACCTGCTCCTGATTCATGCACATTTTGAATGTGTGGTGGTGTCCAATCTGACTGCATAATGAGAATGTTGCTATGTCTGAGTGCTGGTGTCCGCTTCTCACGATAACATGAGGCACATTCTGTGACTGGCTTTCTTTAGAACTGTGGACAGCTTGTGAATTTCTGTGTGCAGCTGTCGACGAGTGTATTTTAAAGCAGCAGTGCAAGAAGCTAGCAAAAACATTGTCTCCCCAAGTTTCACTCTTACCATTAATTTGTTTTGTGTATTAGACATCAACAGTCTTGCATGTTGTTCAAGGCAGTATTTTGTTGTGTTTTAGATAAAATTAGATAAGCGTCTTTTTTTTAAAAGCTATCATTACATATGAAAGATACAGTCATGAACAGCAGCACAAGTGCAAGCGATTTGTCTGAGTCAGGGTGATTTACCAATATATTTTTAAATATTAGACCTTTTGGGTGTAAAGTATAATTTATTTTCTTTGCTCTTATTTTTAACAGGAGAATAAATGAGAGCATAACAATCATAATAACAAAATGTTACAAAATAAAGGAAATACTGTACACAACAGACTATGGAGGTAGGTTTAAATGAATGTAGGAAAGATAAGTGCTGTATACTGTATGTGTGAGGGGCATTAACAGGCATTTAATGTTAACATAAATGTTGCCATCAATGTGCAGTGTCCTAAGCTGGCTGTGGCAGCATGTGTAGGATTGAAGGGAGGATGGGAGGTGGGATGTTGTGGTCAATATATGCACTGTTTATTATTCTGTAATCATTACTGGGTTCCATTTTTACAATGGAAAAAACATGTGTTAAATACCGTAACACCTGAGTAGGTGTTATGGCATTAACCAGTTTCTTCCAATAGCAATATGCTGAGACAGAAACAGAAAGTGGCGCGAGGTATCAGCGTCCGTTTTCTGACACAAATAACTCACCTCCTCAGTCGCATTCACTCTACATGAAACTGTCTCTGCCATGGGCAAATAACCTAAAACAAATTTCAATTCATTCATTGTTCCTACAAAATAACAAACTTCTTACTTCAGCACTTTCACGACGCTCTTAACCACTCTCTTTCTGCCCTCACCTTTCCTGCAGGTCAAATGATGCCACCAGTTCAAAACAGTAGCACTATAAGAAAATAATCAGGATATTTCTTTTTTTATCACTTTTGTTATAAAATGCTTAAATATTTACTTGGTAAACCTCCAGTTATGTGTTCTTCATTAAACTGTTTACTTCACACAAGGTAAAAGTCCCTTTTCTTTTTTATTCTTTCAAAGCCTACAACAAAAAGCGGAACCCTTCAATTATATAAAATAAAGTATAGGTGCAGTGCAGTGTTTTTACTCAAATTTAACACACACCGCATTGTTGGATGGCTATCATAAACCCTCAGGATTTGCCCTCATGGTTTATGTGCCATCCAACAACTCAGATCTGTGTTAAATTCTCATAATACACTGCACCCCATACTTTATCCTATATTTTATAATTATTAAGTGGTGTTCAACTAGTACATATCTTCCGGAGGTACATAGTTAGAATGACACACTTGTGTTGTGGGTGGGTGCCATCCTTCTGTGCACATAGAGCCATTTGTTGGCAAATACGGACTGCTTGACCTACCTAGACTGCCCATTACCGAAGTACTGGATAAGCTGCAGACCATAGTTAACCAACAGCCTATTTCTTCCTAACCCACAAGAATTGCATTATGTCTGTCTCATGTATTTCTGAATTCCCCAACTGTTTTGGACCCCACAACCTTCTCAGGAAGGCCCTTCAATGTTTCCCCCAATTGTGTACTCTTCCCTGGTTTTTGTTTCCCAGGTGCATTGCTTTGCATTTTTCCATTGAATCTAAGCAGATGTACTTCTGACCATTCCTCCAGCTTTGCCAAGTCACTTATCATCATTCTTTTTTTAATTTATTCTACTTTTGCCCCTGCTGCCACTGATTGTTCTGCCTAGTCACGGCATCCCCATGGCTTCCACCTCCTTCTAAACCCCATGTCCCTGGTTACCCTGGCTTACCCCCAGTGGGTGGGGTCATGGCACGTGAGGGCACTGGTACTGTGATACCAGTATCTATTGGGAGAGTTTGGGACCAGGAGGCTAATTGAAGCCCAGAGACAGGGCTTCATCTAGGTGGTAGGCATGGAGAATGTTGTCCTCTGTAAGCTGGGATGGAAACGGCAATGATGCCAACATCTGTCCCACCCCAGAGAGATACTCAACCTTGCATCAGGCCAGGGTGACAAACCTAGCCTCCGCCAGGTGTTGCTCCTGCACTGAGCACATAGTCCCCTCCCCAGAGACGGTGTCACAAGTGGAAATCCAACTGCTGCACTGGCAGGCCGGCTTTCTTATCATCATTCTAACCCACTCCTGTGTGTCAACCCTGTTGCAGAATTTTGTGTTGTATGCAAAGAGGTATACTTTTTCTTCCAGTCCCTCTGCACCTTTTCAGCTCTTCCTGTACCAGTCCCAGCATCTGTTGTATCCTAACACTGTGGTCACCTCCACCAGAACCTCAGGCAGTACATTCCATGGTTCCACCACAGTCTCCGTGAAGTATCTCCTCTTTTGTTTTAGTTGTTGTCAACTGGGTAAGTGCACTTGGCAGATCATGCCTATTTTCTGGAATGATCCAGTGGAGGGGATACAGATGAATGCTAACTGACCTTTAACCAGATTAAGAAGTTGGTGGTATTTTTGCGAGTTGGGGAACTTTGGTCAGGGCACTGGGAAATTCCCTTACTCTTTTCAAGAAGTGTCATGGGATCTTTAACATCCACCTGAACTACCATCTGAACAGGCAGATGGGACCTCGGTTTAACATCTAACATGAAACGGCACCTCAGGGTGCAGCACCCCTCTCATGCTGCACAACAATGTCAGTAACTTAATAATAGCCCAAGGGCCTAGTGTGTGGATAAAACCCACAGCCTTCTGATCCCCTGTCCTCAGAGGCAAGTGTGCTATCTGCTGAGCCACTAACACTGATTCTCTCAACCCTGAGTCTCCCGACCTCTAGCCATCAACTGCACCCACTGGAGGCCCCCTTCATCTGAAATACCTGATTTAAGCATACCCCATCTACCCCTTTTAAATACTTGACTACTTCAATCATGTCCCTTTGTAACTCCTCTCCTCAAGTGAGTACAGTCTGAGCTCCTCTAGTCTCTCATCATATGACATATTCCTCAGGTACTGTATTGTCTTAGTTGCTGTCTTCTGAACCTGCACCAGGAGTTTGGATTGGAAGCCAAAACTGCACACAATATTCAAGAACGGCCTAACCAGGCAGTTATCACGGAGGCAGAATCGCCTCTCTGTTTCTTGAGGTAATTTCCCATAGAGATTCAGGCCAACATTCTGTTTACATTGGTCACAGACCAAGCATATTGTGCAGAATTATTCATTCTTGCATCAACAACCACCCACAGATCCCTTCCTCACTTGAAACTTGCAGTCTATCCCTTCAGATGGTGTACATATGACCTGGGTTCCTATGCCCTAGGTGAAGCACATTGCACTTCCCTGTGTTAAATTTTAATTTTAAGCTGTGTGACCACCCATTCAGAGGATGTAGGTCTCCTGTAGCACTATCCTCTTCTCTTCCCCATCCATCACTGACCCAATATTGGAATCATCTGCAAAGAAACACATCTGCTACTGATACCTTGTATGATGTCAGAGATTTAAGTGTTAAACAGGAACTGACCCAGAACTGACTCTCGGGAGTGTACTAATGACACTTTGAAGACAAAATTCCCCACCACAGCCCACAACATGTTGAGTACACTCAGATAGCCAGTTCCCAATCCACCTGACCAATTGGACCCCACACCCATCATCCCTAACATATAGTAGACCAGTGCAAGGTACCAAATCAAACTCCTTGCTGAAGTCAAGAAAGAATAAATCCACTGGCATAGCTTGATCTAGTGCCATCACCACCCAAACATAGACCTACACGAGGTTAGTCTGACACAATCTACTTGGGAAGAGGCCATGCTGGTGATCATCCAGGCATCCCTGTTCCACAAAAATCCCAACAGCCTCTCATTTAAGATGAATTCCATCAATGTGCCCACTGCCAAAGTCAGGCTGACAGTCTAGTAGTTCCCTGGCATCTCCCTCGAGTCACCTTTGTGGATGGGCACAATGTGTGCCACCCTCAATTCTGGGGCATTGTTCTCATCTGGATGGATGCATTAAAAGGGCTGTCAGTGGAGCATCCAGGACATCAGCCAGTTCCCATATCACCCTCTGGTGGATGCCATCCATACTCAGAGCTTTATCCTTTTTAGTTGCGTGAGACTTTCCACACCCAATACCTGTGACTGCTGCTGCCTCAGAAAATTAGTCCTGTCCATCTCTGGACACTGCTACTCCTCAGCCTACCACTTTCTCATTCACTGGGCATCATCCAAGTCATCATCCATAGTGGAGACTGAAGCAATGTACTAATTGAGTGCCTCAGCATGCTTTTCTGCCTCCCCTACCCAACTCCTCACAGTCCTCAGCCTACAGATTGGCATCCTCACTTTACTTCTTTTCAAAATATACCTAAAGAACCATTTGTTCCCCTTCTGATCCCCAATGAACAGGAGTGGCCCCAGGATTGAACCTTGGGGGACCACGCTGATGAACCTTCTGGGAGGAGATTATCCCACCAACCATCTTAGGGCGTAGAAAGTACAAATAAAACTTTAAACACAACTTTTGTTCGAGTATCCCTCAACCCTCACAGCCACTTCTGGGTCATTTAGACCTTCATAACAGAGCCCTGCTGCGCGGGCAGAGTTATAACTGCCAAAACATTGTGTGTGTGCTTATTGTGTGGGAAAGTGATGTGGGAGAATATATACCTTGAAAATTTTGTGAGCAGAACTTTTAGCTTTTGAGCCCTGTATATCCTATTACCAGGAAGCAGGAAGAGACTGGGGAGACTCACTACTGTGAGACCAAACTACTGTTAGCATTTTGCAGCACTTTTATTTCATTTTAAACCTTGACAGCAACTATTTGGCCCTAAACAACTGCTGAGCTTAAGAAAGTACAAAATAAAACTTTGAAATGCAACTTTTGTTGTGAGTATCCCTGCGACCCTGCAGCCACTTCTGGGTCATTTAGACCTTCATAACACAGCCCTGCTGCGAGCAGAGTGAGCGTGAGCAGGCGTGCATTGCGGGACACGTGCAGAGACACGCTGACCCGCGGTGTCTGCTGTGTCTGCTGTGTCTGCTGGGACCATGGGACAAAGGACAGAAATCTGGAAAGTACCTGAAAAGTGAGTAAAAATAGGGAATAGTAAAGCTTTATATATATCACTGACAAAAATGGCCAAGACCAAAACAAAGAAAAAGATCCATAAACCATGTTCAGGCTGTAAAATGTTTACTGAAGAAGCAACATTGGAGGATTTTATATATGATAAATGCCTATTGATTCAAACCTTACAGGCTGAAATTGAGCAGTTGTTGCAAAGAGTAGAAGGAAATAAACAAATGGGGAAAACTGAAGTTCAGGAAGAAATAGGGAACTGGAAGCATTTATAGACTCATTCATAGCTGATAATGATAAAACGACAACTAAGGAGGAAGGCTTACAGCAAACCTTATTTGAAATAGAAAAAGATAATGTAGATGTAAATTGGGTGCATACACAGAGTCTGAATACTAAATGCAATGGTAAAACACAAATATCAAATAGCTATCCAGAAACAAAGAACAGAGGGGATGGGACAGGTACAGGGGAAGGGTTCTGGAAGCAAAATCCAATGCAGCAAGAATATCCGGAACTGGGAAGGGAGAAGCCAGAGAAGGCGAGGGGACAGCAAGGTCAGCATGCAGGGTGAGGACTGACCAAACGAGCAGACACGAAAGAGTTAGGCCTATTCTGCTGGCATTTTAGTATGTTAGTATGTTAGATACACCTTACTAGAACCTGATATGGAAGAACCCCAAAGGCTTTACCAGATGTTCACAAATATGTTATAGGTCAGGTTGATATAAACCAGGACAAAATAGTATATGACAAGATTGGGAAATTAGATAAAACTAGCAGAGTTTCTGAAAATAGTAAAAACTGAACAAACACTGACTCTTTATCAGAAAACAATGACAAAAGATAGGAGGAAATAAAGATATTTTGATTATAGGTGATTCCATTATTAGAGGCATTAATACATTGGTGTGCCATGGTAGGAAAATGAACACTACTGTAAGCTCATTACCAGGGTGAAAATAGCGGATATAGGTAACCTCCTAAATGGACTAATGGAGGACTTCAGACACCACTAGTTATACTCCATGTAGGTACAAATGATGTGGGAAGTGGCAATATAGAAAACATTGTACAGGAGTACCAACATATAATAAATAAAATTAAAGAAAAGGAGGGGATATTATTATATCTGGTCTGCTCCCAACTCATGGGAAGCATGTTTTTAAAACCAAAAATAGAGCAGTTAAATATACGGTTACGTGCTTTTGCAAATACAATAACATAGGATTTATGGATAATTCAGTAACCTTTGGAAATCATATACTGTTTAAAAGTGATGGTTTACACTTAAATAAAGCTGGGACTCGCATACTGAGTAAGAAAATGAATGATATTATATCCTACCATTTAAACTGGAAAAAGGGGAAGGAAAATTCATAAGCTAGTACCTAAAACTGTAGATCTACAGGAAGACTGGAAAGGTGTATTAATAAATTTGAGGAATTACAATATTTACTGCAAAACAAAATATACAAATTGCACTTATCACTGAAACCTGGTGGACAATAGAAGATCAGTGGGACAAAATATAGAGGGTTACAATTTATTCTATTTATCAAGAGAAACAAAAAGAGGAGGGGTATTACATTTATATTGATGAGTCAATACAATGTGAAGAAATAAAAGAGAAAAGGATGAGCTGAAAATGTTATGGTTAAAACTTATACCAAAAGGAGCACCAAAATTAAAATAGAACTGTGGTGCAGATCACCTTCAACTACTTCCGAGAGAGATTTGGAAATATTAAATATTATTAGGAACTTAGATCCAGCAGAAAGAATTATCTTAACTGGTGATTTTAATACACCAGATATTGACTGGAATAAGCAAGAGGGCAAATACAAAACAAGTACACAGTACTTAGATGCAATAAATCAGATAGGACTTGAGCAACTGGTAACAGCAAAAACCAGTGCACAAAATACTCTGGATCTGATCTTTACAAATCTGGGGTCAATAGTAAACAATGTACAGACTAGCTCCCCATTAGGCAATAGTGACCATCAGATAGTTTTTTTCAAGTAAGAGAAAAGGCAAAGAAATAAGAGAGAGTAAGACTACAGTCCTAAATTTTAACAAAGATGATTTTACCATCATGAGAGAAGCTATGGCATCTTGGAAGTGAGAAAAGGAATTTGAAGGACTTTCTATAGATGATATGTGGGAGTTATTTGTAAAGAGAGTGAGATCAACAATAGAAATAGGTATACCCAAATATATAAAATATGAATATACAAGGAGTGCTCCAAAATGGTTATCACAAAAATAAAGAAATTAATAAACAAAAAGAATAAGCTGTATAAAATACTAAAAATCGCAACACTATACAGGCTTTAAATAAATATAGAAATTTGGTTAGAAAAGTCAAATGGGAAATTAAAAGGGCCAAAAGGAATATGAATAAAAACTTGCAACACAAGTCAAAGGAAACTAAAAGCTTTCTATTCATATATAAATAATAAACAAAAAAATAATAACACCATTGGGCCTTTTAAGAATGCACAAGGGATATATTAAATAATAAAGAAGCGCAGAAACTCAAAACAAATACTTTTGTTCAGTTTTAACCCAGCTACTTCAGATAAGGAAGAAAATAAATTTAACTCTATACCGGGACATATACAGATTACAGTAAAAGTGTACTTGATAAACTAAAATGGCAAATAGAAATAAATCACAAGGCCCTGATGAAATTCATCCAAGGGTATTGTATGAACTAGCAGAACAATTAGCTTCACCACTAACACATTCTTCAAACTGGTAGATTTGGGACATGTTCCACAAGGGTGGAAGGAGGCATTAGTGATACCTATATTCAAAAGGGATCAAAACTGATATACAGAATTACAGGCCAGTCAGCCTAACATCAGTTGTGGGAAAAATCATGGCGCAATATTAAAAGATTATATAATGGATTTTCTAGTTACTAGAAAAATGCAGGATCCAGTACAACACAGATTTAGAAAAAATAGATCCTGCCAGACAAATTTGTTAGTGCTCTATGAGAAAGTGGGAAAGCCATTGGATGAGGAAATAGTGTAGATGTTGTCTTCCTGGATTTTTCCAAACCTTCAATAAACTCCCACATCAGGAACTAATAATCACACTTAAAGATTATATTTTAACAATAATATAGTTAATTGGATTGATGCATGGCTGAAGGAGAGAAGACAGAGTGGTAATTAAAGGTGATACATCTGGCTGGGAGGCAGTGACTAGCGGAGTCCCCAGGGATCAGTTTTAGGCTCCTGTCTCTTTAACATCTATATAACTTAATTAACTGTACAAAATAAAAATATATGGGTAATGAAATTTGCAGATGACTGCAGAATTGGAACCATAGTAAATGATCAAAAGAATACAAATGATCTGCAGGATGCACTAAATACTATACACAAGTGGACAAAAGTTAATAAATTAGAATTAAATAGAAACAAGTGTACTGTTATGCATTTAGGAAAGAGAAATAACAACTCATCTTATAAGACAGACACAACTGAACTAGAAAAACAACAGAGGAAAGAGACTTAGGGATTATAATTACTTCAGATCTAAAATTTAGTTCCCATTGCAATAAAATAGTGAAGAAAAATAATCAGATACTGAATTGTATATTGAGGCATATTGCCAGTAGAGATAGGCAAGTGATTATGCCTCTATAGTGCCCTGGTGAGACCCAACCTGGAGTATTGTGCTCAGGTATGGGCTCCATATAAAAAGGGGATGTCCATAGCTTGGAGCATATTCAGAGAAGGGCTACTAGATCCATCAAAGGGTTAAGAGACATGTCATACTCTGAAAGGTTAAAGGAGCTAAACTTGTTTACTCTGCAGCATAGAAGAACTAGGGAGATTATTTTGTGTTATTTAAGTGCTTACAAGATGGTGCTGTATTAGCCGACCTAGGGTTGACCCCCAAAAATCAAAATATGAACCCAGGGACATCAGTTTCAATTAACAATTCAAAATGGCATACTCTTCGAGAAAGCATTGGTTTAGCCAGAGAGTGGTTCCTGGCTGGAACTCTTTACCAGCAGAAGTGGTAGCCAGTACTAATATGGATATTTTTAAATCTAGATTAGACAAGTATCTTCTTGGTAAATAAAAGAGATAATAGATTAATGTTCAATACATAAAATAAAGGCAAGCTCTATGGATACAAGTCTAACTAGCTTGAAATTACCTATGAACCACCACTCTGTATTCACCCCGTAAGCCAATTTTCCACTCGCCTGAGCAACTGCCCTCCCACCCCATCCTCCAACTTTGTCAGCAGGCCATTGTGGGTACCAAATCAAATGCCTTGCTGAAGTCCAGATAGAGGACATCCACCAGCATATGTTGGTCCAAGGCACCCATCACCCAGTCATAAAACTCCACAAGGTTGGTCTGGCATGACCTCCTGGAACAAAACCATACTGCCTGTTGCCCAGGTGCCTCAACCTTTCCAGCTGCCCCCAAGTCTCTCCTTGATAATTCCCTCCATCACCTTGCCTACCACAGACTTTAGACTAGGCCTGTAATCCCCATCTCCTCTCTAGACCCCACTTTGTGGATAGACACCACATGGGCCACCCTCCAGTCTTGAGGCACCCATCCTGCCTGCAGAGAATGTTGAATAGTGCAGCCAGTGGAGCTGCCAGCACATCTGCCAGTTCTTTCAGAACCCTCAGATGCAGCCCATCTGGCCCCAATGCCTTCTCAGTCTTTAGCAAACAGAGGCCTCCCTCACCCTAGCCACTGTGATTTCACCCTCCCAGCCCACCTCCTCATGCACCCACCCTCCCTCTAGATTCAGCCCATCCCCTACCCTAGCCTCTTCCTGTCCTCCAGACTCCAACTGACCTACCTGTGATTCTGAGGGCTCCCTTCCTTCCCATCGGAAGGAAGGATCCCACCTCCCTGGATAAAGACCGAGGCTAAGTACTCATTTAGTACCTCTGCTTGTTTCCCAGCTTCCTGAGTCCATACCTCCCATATGTATATATAGATATATATATATATATATATATGACAGTATAACATGGATTAATGTAAGGCTGTTGGAATCCTAATAGCCAATAAGATTGCAGCATTTCTGAGAACCTTTTTATAATGTTATTTTAAATGCTTGTTTCTCGATGCCATTTATATGTTGGACTTATTTCAATATCCTAACAGTTCTTCCTCAAGTAGTTGCCTGACTAACCACCCAAGCAATGCTGCTCATTCACAGCTGGGTTCAGTTCAATGTAGACGTTCTCTTGGAATGTCAAGGCATGGCAGGGTATGTGTGAGAGGAGCAGTAGGTCGAGCAGCAAGTGGCAGAGGAATTAGACATACCAATTTTAGAACAGCATTGAATTCTTTACCTGATAACACATTGATGCCTGATCAGGCTGCAGAAATACATGTAATTATGATTAAGCAACTATTTTTGAAGACATATTATGTGTTACTTGGCTTATAAATAATAATTTTGATTTCGTCATTTAACTTTGTCCTTTTTATTGATTAACATGTCGATTACAACTGAGGGCAGCATGAGCATTAAAAACATTTCTAAGTGACCATCCAATTTGTTCATCACTGAAACTGTGTAAAGCAGAACATATAAATAATTTGTGCTGTTATGTATTGACATAGTGATGCTCTATCTAATATGAATTAATATAGACATGCTAAACAAATGTATAAACATTCATATATAGTTTTGAATGAATCAAAATGTACAGCTTTCCTCATGTATTAATTTCAAGTACAAATACTCAATGTCAAATTATTATTACTTATGATTAATCTCCTACGCCCCATCTCATATAATTCCTCGAGCACCCTCAACTACTTAAACATATCTGCATGTCTATCCACTCTCCCATGCCTGAATCCACCAGCCATATTAGTGCAAAATCCACTCTTAACTAATAGTCCAGTTCCATAACATATATTTATTAATCAAAATTATTCACATGCACTTCTAATAATAAATTTTGTCTGAATGGTATGTGAATAAACGCATTACTGTGCCTATGATCAAATGTATTTTTACATCTATTATAACTTTCATATCATATACTTGTTTATCAATGTCCTGTCTATTTTTGTTTTACATAATTCCTAACAAACATTCTTATAACTCAAAGAAATATACAAGTCCCCTGTGGACATATATGAAATACAACTCAATGTGGCTATATATCTACTCTTCCTTATAAATCCTTTTCCTGTGTTGCATGACTAATTCTTCTACTTAACGTGGTTGAATTGGTGCTATTGTGCTTGCTATTGACTTAGGGTGCCCTACTGGCAGCATTATCGTGTTAATAGTCTTATAGTATCTCTTAGACGTTGATTAACAACATCTTTTACTTGAAGGTCCCAATCATGTCCTCTCTCTCACTCCTGTCTTCCAGGTAGTACATGTTCAGTGTCTCAACCTCGCCTCATATGCTTTACCCCAACTGGTACTGGTGCCAACACTTCAAAATGACATTAACCTGCAGGAAAATGACAAGAGGAGGGCTACAAAGATGATAGCAGGTCAGCAGGCTAAAGCATATGAGGCGAGGTTGAGGACACTGAACATGTACTACCTGGAAGACAGGAGAGAGAGAGGGACATGATTGGGACCTTCAAACTTGGCTTCCCAGCCAAATGCCCTTTGGGTAATCCTTGCCTCAGTGTTTGTGCACAGAGGTTCTTTATCTTTATTATGTCCATAATGTATTTATATTCCTTCTTCTCTTTCATTGGAACTGCACTCAATTGATTAATTTTTTCTGAAAATGCCTCATAAACCTGTTGATGAAGTCAGACTGTACCTGTTATCTGGTGTCTTAATTTTTTCCACAATTGTAAAACAGAACAGAATTCTCAAAACAGTATTGGTAGCCCATACATAGCAATAATGCGACAGGATATGGTATATCATGAGATACTGTCACACCTCGGGTAGTTGGGAATGAGGCTGCAGGCCGAGTGTGTCCAACCACCAAGAAGTGATGCTATCACATGATATACAACACTCTGTAGTGCATTATTGCTATCATGAACTGGAGTAATGGTTTTATGACTGAAATATTTAAAATTAACTTTTAAACCTTTTAAACATAGCTTTTTCTGGTAGTGTAGAAATACATTCAAAAATAGTTCTAGAAGGTAGCAGGTGTTTACATTGTGGTTATTAGCCACAGTCCATATGTTATCATCTGTATTAAAACAATGATGAAATTCATTTATAAAACATACAAAATGCTGGTAGAAAAAATCAAACAGGTATATCAAGTATGCCCGATTGTGTGGCCTTAGTTTCATATTACTACAGCTGCCCCATTTCCACCCAAACCCATCTCTTCCTTCTCTTTTCCAGTCATTCCCATTGAATCTACCCTAATCTGCCCTACTGCACTGTCCTGATGCCTTGGTGTCTCCTGTGATTATTATCCCCAGGTCCTTTCTCATCTGAAGTCATAACCTGCACTCACTCCAGCCAGTGTCTGTTCCTGGATTTGTTTCTCCAAGGTGCAGGACCTTGCACTTCTTAAGCAAAGCCATGACCAGAGGTTATGTTAATGGTCTGTTAATCACCCTCTAGTGGTGTAATGTGGCACGAGGTGGGGTGTGGGTTATGCTAGGATTTACAAAGCCTGGTGCATTGTTTGGTCACGAGGCTGCAGGCACCTCTTCCCGTTGTACTGTGGAGGATTTACAATGAGCACGAGGTGCCAGTTGACCAATCGGAATCTTGTATTTGTGGTGCCCATTGTATAATTGCAATTATACCATGTTTTTTATTAGAATAAAATAAAGTTTAATAGAAGTTTTAACAGTTTTCATTATTTTTATTAATGTTATTATTCTGCGAGAAAAAGAGTTCCCTGTTGCTAGGTTGAATTATCTAATTGTTCCACATTGCATGCAAGTCTTCTTTATTTTGATTTCTGCTCATTTTGCTAAATACACAGACATACGCAAATTATATCTTTATTTCTATTTTTGATTTGTTTTGGTCGTGCTGGGGACATCATGTAGGAAAGGCAGCTTTATGGTTTAAAAAATAACCATACTGTGAGATGCAATTCTTGAATTGCCATTAGACCTGGGACTTCTGTTTTGATTTGTTGAAAAAAGTGTTGCTTTTATGGCTCACAGAAATTGAAGCGGCTCACACTTTAATTTTATGAACACACACACACATACTGCTGTCACACTTTTGGTTGTCTTTAAAACGGTGAGACTGAGATGTGTTTTTATATGTAGATGAGAGCAACCAGGTCCAAGAGAGAGGCAGTGGCGTGACAGTAGTGTGTTCATTTGTGTGCCGCTTATTGATGAATAAGGGGTGATTGCTGGATATTACAGGAAAGAGTGACTGGTTGCCAGTCATAGGAGTGTTGCTTTTTTTTCCTCCAGTAATCTTTGTGTACTGTTTGTTGTGCTGGTATTGGGCTCCTTAAATGTGTGTTGAGTACAGGTTGGTGGTACACAATGATGCCTTGGGAGAGAGCCGCAGACTAGGTATGCCTGCTCAAGTGTGCGCTATATGCCAGCCAGGTACTGTGGGATTTTAACAATTTTATTTTCATTTCGAAGAGGACCTGATAGTAGGGAGAATGAAATGAAAACTTCTAGGCTAGCTAATTTATTTTACCATACTCCAGGACTCCAGGGATTGCGATTGGGCTGGTGACATTAGCTGGTGGCTTAGCGGTGATTCATGATGGCGAGCTTAACATTTTTATTTCAGGGGTCAATTTGATTTGTAGGGATGTGGCTGGCTGGCACCTTTTGCATGGGTTATCAGAGATTTACCACTGATTTTCATGATATTTCCTATAGCGGTGCTGCATTCCACCATGCCACCACTCCCTCTGAAAAAGAAAAGTTCATCCTCATCCCATGTGTGAACCTGAAAGTATCACTCTCGCTTGTACCTCTTATTCATTTTTATTATTTAATGTTGTTATCAGTAAACATACTTACAATATTTCACCATTTGAATTTTCAGAGGCTGTCTGTCAAGATGAAGGTTATAATCTATTGCATAAGAATATAACAGAACAAATATTAAATGTTTATCCATGTGTTTACTTCATGAAGCCTATGCCTTTTAGCTTGAGAAATACTCATTGTTATCTAACCATACATACCTCAAACTTCTGGATGCTACCCTGCAATTAGCCGCACCAGAAGTGATTAATTATGTCATGACTCCATAAAGACAAGTCTTTATTAGCCTTATATCTGGAATGCTGTCAATATGATAATTTATTAAACATGACATAATGTGATGTCTATTTCACAGACTGTAAAACAATAATGGTGAAATTATTACTAAACAATGGGGTATGAAAATCCTGTAACCTGACTGGTCAAAACACAACACATGACTGTGATAAATCCTCCAGTATACCAACTGTAAAAGTTTTATATTACTTTAAAAACAAAAATAAACTGAACATTGTATAATAGCAATATACCATGACACGGAGTAGGTATATAAGTGGATTAAAGACAAAGAACCTCTTTGTCTTTTAAACAGTTTTTATTTTAATGGGTTCACCACAACATAACCCAGACAGACTGTCTTAGGGTAGCTGGTTCATTCCACTGGGGTGTCAAACAGACAAGGCATACTGATGAGTCCTGGTAGGACAAAACACGTGTCTATGTCATCTGTTAGCACCTTTGCAAACTGTGTGAGAGGCCTTTTGGCACCATGCAATTCTGCTAAAGTTGAACCAGCATAACATTCTGTAGTGATTTGCATATGCAGCCCATGATGCTTTGCACTGTGTGGGCATGTGTGATTTTGTATTTTATACTTACCACTTCCAGTGTGGTTAAGTCATGGCTGTGCCTAAATCTGAACCACACAAGGTGTGGTAAATCCACCAATATACACTCCCTGTCATGGTATATTGCTTAATTTAACCATGATCAACAATTAAATTAACTGGCTGATAATCACACCATACAGAGGCACGAGGAAGGGGAGGTGGGAGGAGGGAGGATGACTAACTGTCTTCTAATTAAATGACTGTTGAACTTCTAAACTATTATTCAATTAAAAAACACCAACAGCGAGAACCAAAAAAAAAAGAAAGAAAGAAAAATAAATAAATCAGCATTTAATAGTATCACACCTTGCACAGTCACTTGGTCAGAGCCTTGCTTGCATGCCATATGTCAATTTGGTGTTTAATTTGTGGATATTCACGTTATGTATTGAAAAAAGTTATACAGTACTTGTTGAGATTATATAAACAAAATTAAAAACTAACATTATGATAAAACATAAGGAGGATACTGACTCATCAGTGAGTATCTGGATATGCATCAGTTGCGATCTCCTTTATGGTTATACCGTCACTTTGTAAAGTGGATAAGCATCTCTTGAACCCAACCACTTCCATGTTGGGTGACTTTCCATTCACTTTGCATCGTCAACTGTGTGTATTGCGATAATCCTCTTGGATGAGTTCTCCATTACAGTATACTTCAAATACTTTGATGAGTGGCCAGGACTGTCATTCGAACATCACCTATCACAATTCTTGATAGTCTCCATCTAATTTTCTCCCAATACATCAATACAGCAGGACAAACATATTTTCTCTGGATGGCATAACATTTTGTTTTAGCTGGCGGGTTCATGTTCATGAATCATAGCAGTAAGGCAACTTTCTCGTTATTGTTCCTGACAATACAACATTGCAAGCCATCATGAGGTTCCAAAGGAAATTTTTCTCATAAGTGGTTGAGATCTCCACGACCACATATGATTAGTCTTGTACCGACAGTAATAGTACACGCTCCAACATATTTGCATCTAAGCTCCACAATCTCATGACATCTTGCACGTTTGCACTTCCTGAAGGCCAGTCTAGCAAGCAACACTATATTTTCTTCAAAACCAATGAATGTGTTTTGCTGCATTACGTTATATTGTGATTCTTGAATGTGTCACTGACTCCACATCTGTTTCCTAATTGATAATGTGTTTGTTTGTACATGCAGAGTTTATCTGTTGGACTTCCACTGAAGTGTCAGTCGAACCACTTTTTGTGAAGCTATGCCAGAAAATTTATATAAATCAGGTCCATGGATGTAATTTCAATTATATAACAAATATAATATATAAATATAATTATATTATCATTACATATAAAATTATCACTCTACGTACTATGCATTAACATAACAGCCTTAATGTAACAGCTTCTTAATTTGTCAATTTTCTTAACAATCTCGTGAAGGTGTGTTAGTCAGATCTTTTATGATATAAATATGTCTTTGACCATACTCAAAGAAGTACCAGACCTAGCATTATCGAATTTCTGTATGAGAAGTTTGTAAGATAATTGTTTAATTGAGTTGTATATGTATTTAAAAAAGAATGATTAAATCTAATTTATATATGTTCCTCAGTGATACATACTGGCATTCAAATCTTTTGTAATTTTATTTATTTATTTATTGAAATGTTTCACCAGGAAGGCACACTGAGCCTACAAGCCGCTCATCTCCTGTTGCGACCTGGGGAAGGGTACAATAGGAATGAGACATTAAACATTCAAGTTATAAGTTCAACATTAACATACAGTTGTAAGGTAGATGTTACAAACAGTGTTACAACAGTGTTGCACATGATAGGTAAAAACAGTGGACAGTAATAAATGCTGGGTTAATAAGTAACAAGTGCTTATGTGAAAGAAAAGGAGGAAAAGAGAGCAGTGGTGAAGTGTGTGGGGAGGGGAAGAGTTGTGTCCCTGAAGACCACTTCAAGATGCGAGGATCCTGTACTGCACTGACCAGAGAGAAGGGGATAAGGAAGTGTCCCAGAGAGACCCTTTCAGGATGGTAGGGAAGGGAGTAGATGAGAGACACAAGCCCATTTGGTGGGTAGGGAGGGGCCCATGGAGACCATTTGGCGCCCTTATATTATGTGAGAGATCAGGGAGGCAATTAAGGGGACCAATTTGGAGAAGGGAGGAGAGCTAGGAATTTGGTAAAATGAAGGTGAAGGTAAAGGGTAGGGTAATCCCAGTTATCTACTGCATGAGTGAGAGGGGTTGATATAAGATGTACAGGTTTTGGTGAAAATGGTTCTGGGGGTTGAATTCTCGCTTGATGATTGTCTTGCTGAGGAATTTGAGAACATACTTTCCATTCTTTCAGCGTTCTTTGTAGACCTGTTTAATGTTGTAAAATGCATTGATCAACGCCCCCAAAAATTATATTGAATAATTATTGGGGTTTTTGTGTGTGTGTTATTTCTTTATTCTCCTGCGTCTCACCCCATTGGACTCACCTTTGGACATCAATGGTCTTGCTCCCCTACCACTCTCTCACACTACTGCCAATTACCACCATCGTCCACCTCAAATGGCAGCCATAATAGGGATAATAGAGTGTAACTCTTCACCGAATAGGGTTCTCCTACTCCTTCAAGGCAAAATATGCCAATGGGACCATCTAGCACAACACTTTGTCTTTCGGGTGCTGCTAATGGTCTCTGGTGCCGAGTAGGGCACTCATGGTGGCAGAGACTGGATAGCCATTATCCGGTTGAGTGCAGTAGAATTTTTCCTTTTCTCCCTGAAGGTGCGTTGTGGCATGATGTCTGCAACACCCCTAGTTAGTTGTTCAGCACACTGTTATACCTTGGTCTCCACGGGGTCAGCAGGTGCTGAACCGCATACCCACCCTCCTCCATGTAGATGGTGAGCAGTCATCAGATCCTCAATCGTTCTCCTCCTGCCAGACCTCCAGCAACCCAAGTCCGTTCCAAATCCTGGTCGCCAGCATTGTAAGCGGAAATCAAACTGCATAAGCATTTTGAAAAGGATGGAATTCTATGCAGAACAGCCCTCCACTATACACTATAATATATTGGTGGGCTGAATCTATATTCAAAATGTTACACACCCATAGATACCATGCCAGCTGGTCTTATGTTACAGCACATAAGTTGAATGTGTGTATGTAAAGTTTTGATAACAGAGATATATCTATATACCACCATATATGGTTTAAATACTGTATCTTATTACATCAATTCTGAAATAACTCATAACGTACCTGTAGTGAAATCTCGGCCAAATCGTGATAATTTTTATTTCAAGGTTTTCCTAACCTCATTCTACTGAATAACTACATTACCAATATTCACTGTAGTTTTATTTCTAACTGTATCACATTCAGTTTTTCTTTTCTTTCTCTCTGGAGTGGGTATTCTGGGATGCCCTCTTTTCTTCGACAACTCAGACATTATGAGATGTTTGATGAACTATAGACAGTCAAACTAATGAATGCCACATATTTAACATTTGTTTCATGGTTAGGTAGCATCAATCATATACTGTAGTCAATATTTTGAATTTTGGGAAAAATTACTATAAACAAGTATATATAAACAGATGTGTAAAACGTTGCTAACTCAGACTATATTATATGGTGTCAAAAGCTACAGGACTAACTTTGTTTTCAGTTTAGTGGGGATCTGTCACTCCAGTGCAAAACCCCATATATTATAAAAATAAAATATTGTCAACCACACGCAACTCAGCATGTGTTTCCATCTTAGAGTTGAGATGACAGCATGAACCTCTTAAGCTTCACTCTCGAGGTTCATATGCTGTCATCTCAACCCTCGAAGAAAACACAGCCTTGTTGTGCACGGTTGCCCATAGATTAGTCTCTATATTATAGTCATGGTTATAACAGGGAATATGAAAGTTAGAATGTTTGTTATTTTATTTTCATCAAAAGATGTGCCTCAGTAGTATGACATTTCATCTTGTTTTCTCTCTGCACTTAGGGAATGCTTGTAAACATGGATATGCAGGCTCTTACTCAGCTCGTACAACAAATGATTGAAAGGCAGCCAGGTGTAATATTTGATGTACTCCATGGTAAGAGTGTGACTTCACAAAGTTACAAAGGAGGACCGTCATGGTGTACATGCGGCATATGTAGAGAAACACCAACTGTGGTTGAACGTGTCTGCTGTGGAATGGACTATCGCTTATGTTTAAGTATAATTAATACTTTTAGCCTTATCTCATTAAATGCAACAGTGCTATCAATTGCAAGAGCATACAGACATGATGTATTTGGGACAGCTCATCACATTTATGATGATAATGATAAACAACTTAGGTATGCTGCATATTGTCAGTTCATATACGGCAGTATGGTCGTCTTGGTTCTAGTAATCGGAAGTCATACCTTCTTGTTGTGTCTGGGCAATTGGGATAAATACCCAGACCCAAATGGTCATTATGTGGAGTTTCTACCACATCATCTATCTTAGATATATGCTTATTTCCATCATAAGTAATTTGTAACTGTAGTTCACCAGTGTTTCAACAAACACAATGTGGCATCAGTAATTTTGAAATAAAGCCCTTTAACAGTAATGTTGTAAGTGATTCAGCATTATAAAGTTCACACAAAATTAGTTGTTAGCCTTTCTTATTATTTGTATCTCTTGAGTGACATTTATAGTGGTGATACTGACAGCTTCATGGTTTCTTAAAATGTATTTCAATATCATCAAAGATGTCATATATACTTATATGTTTATGTCTCTGTTATTGTTTACTTTAGATAATTCAACAGGTGCATGTCTGTTTAGAATGACCACTCCTTCTGACCACATTTGACAGGAAGGTGGCACTCAATGGTTGTATTTAGATAAATATCTCACAGTGGTAGCATGAGACCATAATTGATTTTATGTACTATTTATTTAATATATCCTGATAAAATAATTTCAGTTATTTAAGGTAAATTGTGTATACAAAGTTATTCTCAATAAAAAGTTTAATGTTAAAACAATGACTATGTGAAATAAAACCATAACTCCATACTAATTGAGGGAAGGGAGATGGTCTGTTTGGAACAGTGTTGAATGCTATGTCTGGTATCAGCCAGTGAGTTGTAACGTTAAATATTATTTGCTAATTTTGATTGTGATTATGACCTCAGTTTATAGCATCTGTGTTTATATGGTGATGGGGTGCTAGGTTGGTCTCTTAATGCATGAAGTCTTGGAAACAAGATGGATGACCTGCATGCCATCTTAGCAGACAGAGGTGGACATAGCTGCAGTAAGCAAGACTTGGGAAACATCACACCATGTCTGGAACCTTGCAATTCCAGGATATAAACTATATAGGAGGGAGAGGGGTGGCAGTTTATATCAGGAGGGAATAACTTGCATGAGGGAGGAGTCCGAGGAAGGGAGGTGGAGGCAGTATGGGTTCAGTTAAGGTCTAATAGAGGGTGAAAGGCTAGGTTGGGGTGGTTTACAGACCACCCAGTCAAGATGAAAGAGAGACAGGAACTGATCTCACAAATATTGGAAACTGTGGGGAAAGGAGGGTGATCATTATGGGGACTTCAGCCTGTCCAAGGTGGACTGGAGCATAACATCCAGAATATGTGCTAAGAGTCAGGTGATCCTGGAAGGACTGCAGAGTGGGTTCCTGACTCAGGGCATCACTAACCCAACAAGAGCTGAGGCAATTCTTAATCTATACAGGAAATAATGGTCAGGAAGCCACTGAGTGGAAGTGACCATTGCACAGTGTGGTTCTAGTTGGATATGGGCAAGGAAAGCATCCCAAGTAATACAAAATCTTGGATTTCAGGTGGGCAGACTTCATAAAATGGATGTGGTTCTACGGAGCCATCTGGTGGGCATCAGAGCAGATATGGGGGTGGATCAAAGGTGGTCTATCATTAAGGAAAGAATACTGGTTGCCAAGGATGAGCATGTTAGGCTCAGCGGGAAGAACATAAGGGACAAAGTTAGGGAATCAGTAATAAGAGAGGGAGGTTTTACTGCCCTTGTACAGGTTACTGGTAAGGCTGCATCTATAGTATGGAGTTCAGTACTAGTGCCCACACCAAAAATGGACAAGTGGCAACCATAAGATGAGGACATAGTCTTAAACTGGAGGGTGTGAAGTTTAGCAGAGAGGTCAGGAAGCACTTAGTCACAGAGAGGCAGTGGACACTTGGAATGTGCTGTAAAATCTGCAATATGAGCAGACCTGATTGACCAAATGGCATTTTTCTGCTGGCTTCTTCATGTATTAGTATGCAAGTTGAGTGTTCCAGATGACTGGAAAGGTGAAGAGCTGGTGGCATTGCATATAGTGGGTGGAAAGGTAGAGCTGAGAAAATACCACCAATGTAGCTTTACATCTGATGTATGTAGATACAGTGAGCATATTTATTTATTTATTGCAATTGTTTCACGAGGAAAGGCACACTGAGTAACAAGATGCTCATCTCCGGTGCGACATGGGGGCGGGTACACATGGATATGATAACATGCAGGTTATCAAGTGAACATTTAACAGAAGTAAATAAAGGCAGCATAAGGATACTCAATTCCATGAATATACAAGCAGTGCACATTGGAAGCTTAGGACATTATAGTATCAAATAACAATTTTGTGACAAGAAGCAGCAGACAAGGTAAATTAGCATACTAGTAAGAGCTGTAAACAACAGAGGACATATATCACAGTTATACAGTTATACACAGTACATAGGGTAAACAACAGAGGACATATACAGTTATACAGTTATACACAGTACATAGGGCAAAATAGGCCCAGGACATAAGTACAAGGTTGGGGATTATATGCCAGCTTCTGTTGCAAGGCTAAGGCCACTGGTCAGGCATTGGGAGGGTAGTAGGGCATGGCATGTTCATGGACAGGAGCAATTTGTAGTAAGGAAGTTTGCTAGGGCAGAAGACAGAGAGTAGGAAGAGGAGGGGTGCTGAATTTGCAGTGGGAGGGTGTTCCAGAGCTTGGGTAGCTGGTGTGAGAAGGCAGCTTGATTGGCAGAGGTCTTCTGCCTAGGGACTGAAAGTTGGCGGGAGTCACTGGATCTAAGATGATAGGAGGGGTGGGGCATCTGTGAGCATGGTGGCAAGGTAGGAGGGATGGATCCAAGCCATAGGTTGGAGACTTATTTATCACAGTGAAAATGTGGTGGTTTTGAGGGATGGTAGTGCCAAGGCTTGGTAGAGGTCGCAGTGGTGGGTGAGGGAGAGGCATCGAGAGAAAAGCATCAGAAGGCATTATAAAGTGTGTCCAGTTTAGATAGGGTGGACTTAGGGCTGCACTGTATACAATGTCACAGTAGTCGAAGGAGGAGACTATCTTCTTCAGGACCAGTTCACGTCAGACTTGGGGAGGGAGGCTACTGTGGTTCCTGTAGAGTGCACTGAGCATGGGGTGTAGTTTTTAGAGATAGCATCAATTTGGTCAGAGAAGGAGAGATGGCTGTTGAGCCAGACCCCAAGTAACGGAACGAGGAGACATCTTCAAGTTTTGGCCATCCAAGGTGGTGAAGTAGGGAAGGAGGGAGTCTGGACAGGTGTTGTCATGTGCTGAAGGTTATAGTGACAGTTTGTTTTGCATTTAGGGAGAGCTGGTGGGAGCTAAACCATTGCTGTACCTTGTTGAAGTCAGCTTGGAGGTTTGATTGTACCATATCAGGGCAGAGCCTGAGTAGTGGAGTACAGTATCATCTGCATACATGTGGATTGAAAGTAGAGCAGATGAGTGGCAGGTTGTTTAGGAATATGGAGAACAGAATGGGACCAAGAACCAACCCTGTGGGACACTGGTAGTTAAGGGAAGGGGGTGGAGATGGCATTTGAGACTTTAACGGACTGAGTTCTATCAGAGAGGTATGATTTGAACCAGTTTGTGGCAGTGACAAAGAGGCCTGATTTAGTGAGACTCAAGAGCAGTATGGGGTGGGAGACGGTGTCAAGGCTTTTGCAAGGTTGGCAAAATGGCTGAGGTGATCAGTCCACTGTCCATGCCTGACAGGATAGTGTCTGTAGGCCTTATCAGGAGGAGGAGGTCATAGAGTGTCCTTTCCTGAAGCCTTACTGGAATGGCGTGAAGAATTTGGAGTCAGTGAGGAAGGAGGTACATTGGGTCATTTTGCTAGGGCTGGGAGGAGGGAGATAGGGTGGTAATTAGAGGGGAGGTAGGGGCAACTCCTTTGGCAGAGGGATGATAATGTCATGTTTCCATGCTTGGGGATGGCAGCGGCAGCAAAGGATTAGTTTAGGAGTTTGGCAAGTGGAGTTGCTATAGTGGGGGCAGAGAGGTGTAGAAGTTTGGGGTCCAATCCTCTGGGAGTTGCCTTTGAAGGGTTGAGAGAAAGTAATGCATCTAGGTCATCAGTTGCAGAGATGTCTTTGAAGGAAAAGGAGCAAGGCCTAGTCTGGGTCTTTATGTCTGTTAGGCAGTAGGCATATGAAGGAAAGGTTAATAAACTATCTGAAGAAGGAGGGGCAACTGGATGACAAACAAAACAAGTCAGAGCAAACCCTTACCAACATCATCGCATGCACACACACACACACACACACACACACACACATATGAAAGTATTACACCTTGCTTTTTAAATTAACAGGCAACATGTCAAGTTAAGGGGTCTCTTGGTATTAAACTCAGTGCACTGATGTGAACTAAACCAGATAATAATGCTAAGAGAGACCACCCATCAACTAGCTCACTGCTCTAGTATACATTTACTCAAATAGCTTACCTTTATACAGGATGAATCCACATAAAGTTGGTTTCATGTGTGGACTCAAGCCAATGTACATATGACTGTTGTGTAACTAAATAAGTGTGAAAGCCATCCTTATCCATCTACGAACATCATTCAGTGTTAACTGCTCACTCTTTCTCACTAAAACCCTATAAATTGGATTATAAATGATGAATACTGCAGCATATGGCATACATCTGCATAAATGTCAATTATGAGCTAACACTCACTCCCGTACATGCACAAAGGGATTTTGTAACAAATTATTTTTAAAATTGATTGTCTGCATACTTCCTTATTTTGATTTTTTAAATGAGATTATCTTGATATTCACATCTGGACCCTGCTGTGAATTCACCCAACTACTAACAGTGAGGTAGTCCACCCATCAGCTGGGTCCCTACTGTAAACTGCATCTGTCTCAAGTAGCTTACCATTATATAGGGTGTATTAATGAGAAAAGTTGGATTCACTTTGCCATAATAGCAATAAGGCACTCCAGTTAAAGATAAGTAGGAAAAGGGAGGTACAGGTAGGGATACAATTAATCATTAAGGCACAACCAAGGATTAGATTAACAATCTGTTAATCGCACCCTAGATATGTAATTGCACAATTCACCTGGGAGTGCCTTATTACTATTATAAAAATATATATATATATATAAATAAAAGAGGAGATGGATCAGAGTCGCAGAGGGCTGGGCGCTGGCGTCTTACCTCACCACACCAGCGACCAGGGTTCAAGAAAGGACTCGGGGCACGGGAAGGGGCAGGGAGAAGAGGATTGAGCATCCGTAGGACTGCTGTCCTCTTCTGAGGTGGGTAGCAGGGCTGCATCACTCTGTGATGACCTCCAGTGAGATACACAGAGCAACGTAGAGCGTTGCCATAGGGAAAGTAACACAAAAATGGAAACTGCTCCAGATTGGCCAGATTTTGGCAGCCAAGCTGCTGACACCTCTGAAAGACCGCCTAAGGAGCCAGACAGCCTCATCAGTGACCTGGGGCTGACAGAAAGAGTGTGCTGAGTGTCCCCATTGGTGCCTTCCCACTCAGTGAAGGATTACACTGGGCTACCCCATGGTTGGCTGCAATATGAGGTAAGGAGACTTGAATGGGGCTAGTAGGGGATGTCAGGACCATGGCTGCCTGAAGGAGTGGCAGATCCAGAGCAACTAGGAGGGATAAAGAAATGGCAAAAAATCAAATAAAGGAGGAAGGAGTGCAATGACTTGATGGACAGATGGAGAGGATGTGGGTTGAGAGGGTTATATGAATTTAAAGTAATGCCTTTTGGAATGAAGAATGCCCGCCACATTAGAAAGTTGGTGAACCAGGTGTTAAATGGTGATGAGGAGTATGCTGTGGCATACCTGAATGACACTGCCATCTTTAGTGCCAGCTGGGAGGAACACCTATCCCACCTTAGGAAAGTACTGGCAAGATACAGAGAGCCAGGCTTGCTGTCAAAACTGATAAGTGCCAGGTGGCCATGGCTGAGTTGCATACCTCAGGCACATTGTAGGCCAGGGACAGCTCCATCCTAACAAAGTGAAAATAGAGGCAATTAATACATGACCCAGACCAGAAACGCAGAAGCAGGTCAGGAGTTTTCTAGGGATAACAGGGAACTATAGGAAATTTTACCAAATTACAGTGCTCTGGTCACTCCTGTATCTGGCCTGTTAAAGAAAAGGATGCCTAAGAAAATCAGAACCATAACCACTGAAAAAGCCTTTACCAAACTGAAGGAGGCACTGTGCAGTGCTCCTGCACTGACAAGTCCAGACTACAGTAGATCCTTTGTAGTCCAGACTGATGCCTCAGATGTGGGTATTGGGGCAGTGCTGAGTCAGACCTCAAACCAAAGGAAAGATCACCCCATAGTGTACCTGAGTAAAAGTTACTTCCCAGGAGCAGGCTTACTCTACTGTGAAAAAGAATGACTTGCCATGGTGTGGGCCCTAAAGTTAGAGCCATACTTATACAGGGAGCATTTTGAGGTACAAACTGACCACAACCCCTGGTTTGGCTGGCACAAATGGGTAAAATCAATGGTAGACTACTAAGATGGAGTCTGGCCTTACAATGGTATGATGTGACTGTCTCACACAGGGATGGGGTAGCAAACGCAAATGCTTATGGTTTATCTTGTAGTTTTGTGATGTAAACTGAATTTGGGGACCTCATCCCATGCAGGAATAGATCACCCAAATTCAGTCTAAAGAAGGAGGTGTAACGTGATAAACCCTCTAATATAATTATTGTGTAATATTTGTGTTATAAATAGATGGTCTGTGATTGTCTCACACAAGTCAGCAGCGAGTGAGAGACTTGACCTTTGACCCCAAAAAGTTCAGTGGTGCTGAAAGCTGCAGGATGTGTTAAAGTAACGGTGAAGAGAAACCCTAATTGAGGTTTCCTGTTTTGTCTTAATTAAAGCCTGGCCATCTGCAAGGAGATAGCACCTCATAAAATTGTATGATTCCTGTGAAAAGTCAGTCATTGTTCCACAGTTGCTAGCCTGCAGTGTGGACAGAGGATGTTGTACTACAGATCGACAGTTCCTGCATTGAGACTGCAAACTAGGGAGACAGATGGTCTGTGCTACTGTTAGGCACTGGCTCACTTCCAACATGAATGTCTAGGAGCATAGACATGTGTGCATGGCATGTGACCCCTGATCTTTGGACTGGTCTGTCCTTGGGAGAAGAGAGAGAGAGAGAGTAGCTAAAGAGGTTCAGATTACTGCTAAATCAAACCTTCTGATTCCTGTCCAAAGGCACCTGGGAACTGGGAACTGCACATTCAATCTGATCCCCCCTACCATCCAAACCAACTGTTCAACAACTGAAGAGAACTTGTACCTATGAAGAGGATCCTAAGATGTCAGAAATCTTGCCCTGCAACCAGGATTGCACATAACTTGCCACCAAATCTACAGATTTGGCCATTGAAACCATGATCTACAAATACCTCATTTCGTGGTTAGCCATTTCAAGTTGTTGTAAAGCCACTGCCAGCCAACTAGCTTCAAATTTATCAGGCCTGCACCGTTCAATGGCTGGACACCCAGTTAAGCACATGGCGGTCTCTGTCATGTTAAAGTTTAAATACTGGTATCAGTGGGAATTAGGTAGATTCCCCAGTCCAGGTGGGCTGGTAATTAAATAATATTTAACAGTATCTGATTTGAAACAGTACATTTATTGTCTGATGGGGTGGTCACTACTACTGTTTGAAGTGTTAAATAGGCCAAGCCTAATAAGACACCTAACTTCAGCCCTGGTTCACTAAAGTTCATGAGATTTACAAAGAGTTTCTAACTGCATTCCCTTGTCCCTTGTGAATATCTCCTAGTAAATATTTTATTTGTTTTGAATCCTGTCATAAGCATATGCTCACAAAAAAAAGTTGCCTGTGTGCCACGTATCTGAGACTTATAGGCAACAATAACCATGAATGCCACACAGTGGGGAGGGCCTTGTATTGACTAGCAGTCACACACGATTCCATGGCCACAGGCTAATATGTGCCAAGGTGATTCAGGGGATAGATGGGATGTGCCCACACTAAATGCCATTTACAAAGGCAGAGTAGTTCTGTGAATGGGTTGGGGCACAGGAAGCACTGGGTACAGCAGGGGACCCTGAAGCAACTGCAGTATGTGGCTAGCCTCATTCACACAACACCCTGCCCAGTCTCGTATGACAGTTGCCTCCCACACATCAGAACCCCTGCCCTGGTCTTGTATGCAAATTGCCACCCCACCACAGAACCCTGTCCCCAATCCCATATGCCAGTACACCCCCAACACAGCAGAGCCCCATCCCCCATCTGCAAGTCAGTGACATCCCCCCTCCAGACAGAGCCCAGTCTTGGCGGCTCCTTTCCAATACTGCACCACTGCTCAGAGCACACTGCTGATGCATAGATTCCCTATAAATAGGTGGTGTGCTCACAGCATCAGTTGGATGACTGGAGGCTGAGGTGGTGTGTGAAGGATGTGTCACTTGCTGTCCATTGCTGTAGCACCAATGTACAGGTATGGGGATGGGGTGTAGTGTTGTTGGTGCTGTGGGGAGTGGAACTAAGAAAGCAATAATACCCAACAAGGTGGGCTTTATTAGGAAATACTGGACCACCCAGGGCATAATGAAGCCCGACACCACAGGCAGAGGGCCTTATAGCCCCTGGAAGGTCCAGTATTTCCCAATGAAGCCCACCCTGGAGGCTATTATTACGCTTAGAAAATTGGCTACATGTTGACTATATTGAATGAAGAATTAACAATTTATAAAGCTACAAAAATGTCAAAAATAAATAAAAAGATTTATTTGTAAGTAGTCCATCCATGTTTGGAATTGCCACTAGTAGAGATGCAGCGAATTTAAAATTCCCTGGTGAAGTGCATGCGAAGTGGGCACTTTGCATTGCCACTCCGCTATGCGAACAGGCAATGCAAAGTGCTCACCCTTTATCGACCACCACTTCGTGTTGGGCTGAATGACAATGAGTAAAGGCAAGTCATTGTTTTAATGGACTTTGCGTTTCTCATTAGGATTCAAGTGATCCACTTAGTGTTTCAGATTGGGCAGCCCCCCACACATCACATGGCTTACAGTACTGTAAGTCACATGCTTTAGCTAGTCAGGAAGAAAGTGAGTCATACAAGCAGACACTTTTACTTTCTCCTGTGCAGATGGAGAGAGTATTGTGTTTGTGACTGCTGATACTTTTAGATCAAAGCGAGGAGATTTAAACTTTGATTTAGACCCAACAGCTTTTTGTCTTTCTGTACTCTTTTTTACTTAATTTGTTCTTTCTGTAAATTTTATTTTTCTTACCTTTATAAGTAGTTAGTTGTTTGTCTGTGTCTGTGTGACTGTGTGTGTGTGTGCTGTGTGACAGTGTGAGTAGTGATTGCTCGGACTGGGGGCTCAGTAGAAGAGATGGACCAGGGTGAGGGAATATCTGGAGCAGGGCAGCTCTGGTAAGCGTGGTAGTGATCAGCATTGTACCACGTGCATGTGTGAGGGCATGGGCGCCCATTCCTGTTGGACCAATCAAAACTTGCAGTACCCCCGCGAAAGCAGGACCAGCACTACCTCCTGTTCTGACTCTGAGGCAGTTGAACCACCACCACCACCAAGTCCAGCACTAGGTCTTCTGGAGCAGGATGTGCCTGTTCCCTGGGCCCAGGTGTGGATCCCATCCCTGTTCAGCACCCGTGACCAGACAGGCACAGTACATCAAGTAACTATTAAAAAAATGTATGTTGTGATTCATGGCGTGATCGCAAATTGTGATTTGTGACTACATTTGTGACCGTGATGATGAAGAAAGCGTGAATGCCTATGGCTGTACTTCCCCAAGCCCCACTGAGCTGTAACTAAAACTCCCAGACTTAAAACATGTATCAATGAGTACAATGGTGGGGTGGTGTAGCCTGGAGAGATACTACAAAACAGGCATACAATACATCAAGTAACTAGAATTAATGTTGTGATTCGTAACGTGAATGATCATGAATCGTGATTTGTGACTGCATTTGTGACCATGATGATGAAGAAAGGTGAATGCTTACTGCCTATGGCTGTACTTTCCTGATGAGCTGTAGCTTAAAACTCCCAAACTTAAAAACATGTATCAGTGAGCACAATGGCAGGGTGGTGAAGCCTGGAGATACTACAAAACAGGCTTACAGTACATCCAAGTAACTAAAAAATTAATGTGATTCATAACGTGAATGATCGTGAATCATGATTTGTGACTGCATTTGTGATTGTGATGATGAAGAACGTGATTTGTATCACAGTGACTCGTGATGATGGTCCTGACTTAAAACGCATAATAATGAGTACAATGTTCATGCAGAATTAAGCACCACACCTGTCCAGTACTCTGAAGGAAGCCAAAGAAACAACTGTGACTTAAGTTACAGATGGTGATTGGGCCTACAGAGATGCAAATGCACAGACAGGTTAAGATTGCGCTGTGCACTGGAAAGATGCAGACACAAAGGCACAACACCTAACCAGTGCTCACCATCAAATTCAAATCTGAAAAGAATACCTTTACCGGTTGGGAGGGCCATGCAGGGGGCAGTGTACTATACTGCTGCAGTAACAGTCACTAGTACTAGTACCAGTAAAGATACCACAAAGAAGTACAAGAACCACACAACTGCAGTGGATAGCAGCTTCACATTGCTGAAATTATTATGTGGCACAATAAAGGTGTCTGATTTGATAACACGTGTCACACACATACTCACACACAGAGTAAGTAATGCATAGCAAATTGAAAACTTCAGTAGTATAACCACATATTTTAAACAAACTAAAATTATGCACTGCTGCACCACAACAATCAGCAAAAAAATGGCAAGAAATATTGAAAATATTGCTGTGTATACATTAACACAATTAAACAAGAAAAATATAACCAAAACAGAAAGCCTGACTTTTCTCCACGTTAATCTACCTATACCACAGATACACCCCTCCCCAAAGCACACTTCCACTGTCTCTCAGTGCACAGACTGAATGTTGTACATTAACATTCAAAATCCATACACAAACAATAAGCATCGATGATATGAACACAGGAGGGTTTCATAATCGATTAACTAAAGTTTCAGCAAAAAAATGACTCAAAAAGGCTTTTATAACAGCTTTTTGAAGGTTTGAATTGTAGAGAGCTCCCAGAGCAGATTGTCTCCTACAACTTCCTACACACTACCCAAAACTGAGACCGTGCAGAACAATCTAGAGCCCATGTGACCTGAAATCCCATGAAACACTGCAAAATTCACCTTTGGAGCTTAAAAACAAGGCAAAGTACATTGTTTTCAATGTACTTCCATATAATAATTAATTGAGTAGTGGTTTGGGAAGGTGGAGTAAGTGAAGTCATTGTTTTCAATGGACTTGGCGTTACCCATTTGTAAAGTACCCCACTTCACGTTACGGAGCACTCCATGGTCGCCTTCACTCCATGGATCACTTTGCAGAGCAATTGGGGCCACTTCCCCACCACTAGCCACTAGTGGGCACTGTATTAACTTCCTGATTCCCCTCTTTGTTTGCTGTCTCCTTCTACTGTACAGTACCTTTTAATTTATTCATTCACAACTCCTTCTTCACCAATGAAGAGTTTTTATGATAAACTTGTTTTTAAAGCTGCAATACTCAATGGAGTCAATATTGGTTGTGCAAGTCAGCCATGAGAGCCTGCATAATGGAAAGGATGCTTGAGGATTTACACTGACAGTGTCAGCATAATATGAGGTACTGATATAATTAGGATGAATGCTTAGAAGTGCTCATTTTGTTAGTATTCTGGGTTTGCTGTGATCTTCCAGAGGTGAAGTGTGCTGCTGGTTTGAAATGTAGCATGAGTGCCAAGAGCACTAATGTAAGCAGCACATGGCAACACAAATGGTGCTGATGCCAGTAAAATGCCAAATGAGTAGCCACTGACTGTGTTGCGATGCTGTCCGTCTGTTAGTTTTGGGTTTTAGGTAGATAGATAGTGCTACTATGAGTGTGGTAGAGGGTGAAAGAAACTAAACAACAGGATTGTGAACTGAGCTGCAGAGCAGGGAGGACAAAGGCTGCCAGTATGGGGCTCTGGTTGTGGGGGTTAGACAACTGACTTGCAGATGGGGGACAGTGCTCTGCTGTGTGTGTGGGGTGTACTGGCATACAGGATGGGATCCAGGGCCCTGCTATATGTGTGTGGGGTTTACTGACATACAGGACTGAGGACAATGATCTGATGTGGGGGGGTCATCTGTGCATTAAGCAGGCGTGGTTCCCCAGGACAGGTCTCAGACAGGAGGAGGAACCCATGCAATTATACGCATTTGTGATACAATGTTTCTCCACTATACAGGGTGAAGTCAGGCACGAATCATAAATGTTCAACATAAAATACAAGCACTATACTGATGAAAATAAGTACCTTTCATGCAGTAAAGACCCACTAGAATGAAATTAGAGTGCTAATTAATGTATTTGAGCAGGAGCGTATCTTTCATTAATAAACAAGTAAAATTATACTGAATCTAGTGAACTTAAAGCTGAAATAGTTGGATGAACCAGATAATGAAGTGAAATAAATGGCAGATATAAATCATGCAAATCCCACTCATCAAAAAAGCAAGAACATTCAACAACTAGTAAAATAAGACACAAGGACTACTACAGATTCACAGCGATCTATCTCGAGCTAAGCTCGTTTATGACATATTTGAATGGCAGTTGCATGAATGAGCTCTGCTGTCTTGATACATTTCAGGCATGGTCACAGACATCCACTCGCTCATGAAAGATGGGCTCAGCACTGAGCGCAAGATAGTCTGACTGAATAAAGACCGCCGTCCTTTAAATTAATTTTATCTAAAAACACAACAAAATATTGCCTTGAACTACATGCTACAACCGTGGATGTCCAATACCTAAAGTAAACTAATGGTAAGTGTGTGAAAATCTGGGGGTGGGGTGACAATTTCTTTGCTAGTTCCTTGCACTGCTGCTTTAAATGGGATTAAATTAAAAGTAGTACTTTCACAACATTTAAAAATTTAATTTTGCAAGAATGTAAACTACACATTTATAAATCCCTGAAACTTTAAAACTAGAGAATGCAATGCCATTAAATTTGACAGGTTTGCAGACCTTACAAAGGGGCTGTGTGACAATTCTATTAATTGCTTGCTGCAAGAAATTGCAAAATAATACCTGTACTTAAGTCAAATCCCATGAGTCTTTGTGAAAATTTCAGAGTTTCATGAAAAATTCCATAAAACTGGAATTTTCTAATTTCACTCAGCCTTATCTGGGGTTCTAATTAAAGGATAGGGTATAAGAGGCAGGTAGCACAGGGGCCACCAGGTTCAGGAGTTTGATGCACAGTTTCAATGAGAAATAGACAGCTGAGCTAGGTAGCACAACAGTGGTAGACCCACAGGTTGGAGCAAGAAAGCACAGAATGTCAACAATTCCATCCTGAATGAAGGATATTTAAGGATCACACCTAGTAAATTTATGATCCAGAGAGCCTGGTGTACATACAAGTTTTGGACTTAGAGGTACTCAAAAAGATGTAAAGGGAAGACAATGTATTGGGCAGCAGGAAGAAAAATTCTGGCTATTCAACATGATAGGTTAATAGGAAAAGGAGTAGGTGACTCATGTTTTAAGGAAGTTTGTCATTGTAAAGAACAAAGAGGTTATCAGTAGGATCAGTATTTCTACTGAGTCAATCTGCAATGCCAAAAGGGAAGGGGGTAGTCACCCTGTGAGAAAGCAGGACTGCAAGAAGCCCAGCTCAGCTTAGCTTATCAAATGAAGTAGTGATAAGTGCATTGTTAATGTTAAATTTCACAACAAAAAATGATGGATGCTTCATCTGCAGTATATGCTATCATAAATATGTGAGAACATGTTACTAATCATTTTTCTTCTGCAAAATTAAAACTGCTTAACCAATTTATCCAGTTGTATTTAGACACCAGGATACATGGACTATGGATATGCATGTCAAATGTTAAATGTATGCTGGGAAAAAGCAAGAACCCACAAATCATCCTTTGCTACAATCACAAAACTACTGCTCTGATACTATTATGCTCTGGCAACGTGAAACTTAATCCAGGGCCCACAGAGGCTATTGCAGCACCATCTGACATTTCCAAACTTAAAGGTTTAAGCTTCCTCCACCTCAATGTATGCAGCCTACTTAAAAGATAACTATGAGACAAGCATGGGTAATTCACAGTACCAGATATCTTGGTGGTCTCTGAGACATGGCTTAGGCCAACCTCAGCAGATAGGGATGACAACTACCTAATTACCAACTTTTCAGAGCCAATCAACAATCGGAGGTGTAGCTATTTATGTGAAGAACAAACTTGCAGCAACTTGCCTTACTTCGATATCTGTGGCACATGAGTTTGGATGCATATCCCTTAAAGTGGTAATATCACATTCCACATCACTACAGGTAATAGGCGCTATAGACTCCTAATGTGGGCTCAATTTGCTATCACACTTAAGAGACATAATTGAAAAAGGACCTCCAGAAACTGTTATTTTAGGAGACTTTAATCTAAACTGGCTCTCCAAAGCTTTTACTCCATTCTTATCCTTCTGCGATGCCCATGGCTTAACACAACTAATCAGTGAGCCGACCAGAATTAATAAAAGACCCCAAGTAATAGTACACTGTTGGACATTATCCTGGTGAGCAAGCCTCATTTATTCTCCTATGCTGGCATTTTCTTCAATGATCTCAGTGACCACTGCTTTATTGCCAGCATAAGGACAACTAACAAACCCATCTCCTCTCTAAATTCTCAGTTCGAAGATCAAAACAGAATTTTGACATACAGGCATATTCGGAAGACATGAAACACTTTATTCACTGGCAAGAATTCTGCCTGGCAAAAGCAGTGGATGCAGCCTATACTGTCCTCAATGATATAATCACAGGAGCTCTAAACAAATATGCACCCTATCTAAAGTGCGAACAAGAAACAAATCCTGCTGCTGGTTCACGCCAGACCTTAAAATTGCACTCCTAGAGAGAGTCAACCTATGGAAAAAGCATGGAAAACAAAGACTCAGTCAGATTGGGACCAGTTCAGGAAAGCTAGGAATGTATGTACCAGAAAGATCAGAGACACAGAGGCACTTTACTATCGTACTGAGTTAGACTCTTCTTTCCAGAACCCTGCTAAATTCTGGAATACCATAAGGACATATCCGGACACACAAGTAACTCACTCCCAGCTAAGATTCTGTCTGGTGCAACCATTATCAATGACAGAATGGAAATCTTAGACTCATTCAACAATCACTTCATGACCACAGGCTTGGCATTTGACAACTCACCAGCTAATTTACTGCATTCTCAGTTAGGCATACAAGCCTCCAAAATCACGGTGACAGACTCTAGTTTCTCACTACAACCTGCTATGCTGAAACAAGTGGAAGAATTGCTTTGGCAGCTAGACATCAAGAAAAGTACAGGTACGGACTCCCTTGACCCCTACTTTCTGAAGGTTGCCATCCATGTGTTAGCGGTACTGATAACACATCTGTTCAACCTTTCATTACTACATGGGACCAACCCTTCAATCTGGAAAACTGCACAGGTCATCCCGTTATTTAAATCAAGAGACCCTTGCAACCTTAATAATTGAGGCCAATCTCTATCCTCCTGTACTATCTAAACTGCTGGAAAAGATTGTAAGTACTCAACTGAGAGTCTACCTAGAATCAAATAATCTCCTATACTCTGTACAATCTGGCTCAGGGCCAAGCACAGCACCATCATGGCCCTAGCAAAAGTAACCAATGACTGGCAATCAGAATTGGATAACAGAAATTGTATCTGCGCTGTGTTCCTGGATCTAAGTAAGGCATTTGACACAGTTGACCATTACCTGCTCCTTACATCCCTGAAATCCATAGGTCTGGACTCACTTTCCCTGCAATGGTTCAATAACTATCTCTCTGGATGGCTCCAGCAGGTTAAGGCTGAAGGCGATCTGTCCCCCTTAAGCCATTACAAAGAGGTGTACCACAGGGATCTATCCTTGGTCCTATTCTATTCGCTATCTATATCAACAATGTCGATATTAATATTATCAAGGCCACTGTACACCTATTCGCTGATGATACAGTACTCTATGTCAGTTACCCTTCCCCAGAGGCAGTCTGCAAAGATCTACAAACTGACTTCAACCTACTCCAGCACCAACTTCTGAGCAAAAACTTTTGCTTAATGCAGAGAAAACAAAAGCAATGTTTTCTCTCCATACATGCATGCAGGACATACAGGAGCACACACACTCCCACACATATCCACTATCCTCGGTGAAAATCTTGAATTTGTATCCAAGTTCAAGTACCTGGAGTCTGGCTCGACAACAGGCTCTCCTTCACCGAACATATGGAAGAACTATTAAAAACTCAGTCAGAGACTTGGCCTCTATTTTAGAATCAAGCACTTTCTCACAAGCAATGCTAAGCTAAGTTTGGTACAGGTCACTTTTCTCTCTATAATTAACTGTGTTGACTTCTTATATAGTCGTTGCCCTGCCTCTTATTTGGGTAAGTTGGATATGCTCTATCACAGGGTACTGGAGGTTTATCACAGGATTACCATAAAACACCCATCATTGATCTCTATATGCAGCAGTTGGATGGACCTCACTCCTTCTCAGAAGGGAGAGAAAGCAGTGTTATGGACATTCAGAGCTATATCCAAGCAACTACAGCAATACATCTCGGATTGCTTCACACAAACTTCTATAAGCAAATATGCTCTAAGAAACTACTCTTCCATCCTGCTCAAAGTACCCAAAGTCAATACCCAATTTGGAAGAACAGCCATTAGTTTCATGTTGCCCTCTCTATGGAACAAACGGCAGAAAATCCTGAAACTGAGTATACCCATATTCATTACGTCCTTCAAAACCCTTTACTCAAAGCTTATCAAGGAGCAATGCAAATGTTTTCGATAGCACAAGAGTAAATCATGCCCCTCTGTCTTCTGCATCTCTTCCCCTTCCTCCAACTTCCACACGGTCTGCAATCCTACCATACTTCACCCATGGCATTTCCTTTTGTACATCCTTCCCTTCTTCTCTTCACCCATTGCTAACTGTTCTCATTCCCCTCCCTCCCTCCCTCCTGGCCACCCACTCCCTCTCCCTCTATGCAAGTCATCAACAACACTTCCTCCATGCCACATTTCAATATTCTGTCTATGACCTTAGAAGTTATGTAAAATGTAAATATGAAAAATAGTATAGAATTATCAGGATTTACCTGATAATTCAATTATATATATTGTATAAATCAATGCTATGTATATTATATCTTGTTCCTGCATTGCACTATGTTTATGTAACTGTCCTGGCCTAACCAGGTCCATCTTGCAAATGAGTATTGTTCAATGATGTCCGCCTGGATAAAGATTAGATTGATTGATTGATTGATTGATGCAAGAGCATAGAAGTTACAAATATTCATATTTTTGATAGTTTTCAGAATGTTTTGTATCTATTTACATAGTAAAGTTTTGAACCCCTGTAACTTAAAAACTCTCTTATCTAATTCTCTCCATATTTAGATCATTCTATAAGCATTACAAAAGGCTATCCATACTAATTTACACATATCTAGCTCCAAGGTGACTGAGTTATATGTAGGTTAAATTTGTTCATGAAATTTCCTGAAAAAATAAAATGACAGATTTTGAGCACATATAATTTTGAAACAATGCATCATATTGTCATGAAATCTGGCACATTGTTAGAACACCTATAATCAAGACATCATGCCAAATTTGAGATCCCTGATCCAGTAGATGGTTATGGTATGTGCAGATAAAATGGTTCATGAAATTTCACAAAACAATAAAATGACAACATTCAAGCACCTATAATTTTGAAACTATCCCAGCAAATTACAAGATATATTGCACGTTTGTGGCCATTGTCCCATAGAGTACATATTCCAATGTCAGAGCTCTAGCCTGAATGGTTATTGACTTATCTCAGGTCAAGTCCTTAGATGGGAAGACTTTAACACAGGCAGAAGCCTACAAATACTTAGGGATAGAGTTTGATTCGAGTCTTACCTTCGAGCAACATATAGATAAATTAATAAAGAAAACCAAATTACTAAATTTTAAAAATTCAGTGAAATTCTGACTACATTTTGTGGAATTTTGAGAATTTCATCAAAATTCTGCAGATTTGGAATTTTCCCATTCTGCACAGCTCTAGTGTCTGATAGGACTCTGCTGTAATGGACTTTGGACCCATGTGAAGAACTCTCTACAAGTTGTTGGCCATTGCCCCCACATGAACTTTGTAGCTCATGAACAGTTATGGATGTTGAGGACTTACAGAACATCACTGAGGATATGTAGCTCCAGTAGATTAGCTCTAACTCCAAGATTGTTCTATAAGCTCCAAAACCATAAGAATCTAACTCCAAATTTCATTCAAATCATTTAACAGAGCTTTCTTACTGAATGGGAAGGAGAAGAAAGAAAACATTGCCACTGAAAGTTCAGAACCCACAGAATTGCAAATAAAGTCGGCAAACACTCTAGCCCCACTAAAGACATAGGTGCCATAGCCTCAGACCCTTTTGAGCAACAAACTAATGCAAATATACTTCCAGATTCTGCATGTTAAAAGCACAACTAAAATTCCAAACCCCATATCCAGCTAAACTGGTTGTGATGTATCCAGAGGGCCATGGACTTATAAAACCCAACTGAAGTCCAAAAGACCTAGTTGCCAAGGGAACAGAAGTGCAGCCCCACCTAAACTGCTTACCTCAGCGGACATACAGGATCTCTAGCAGCTGCTTGGAAGAAGGTACTAACTAGAGCTGAGAAACAACAACATGGACAATCGCCCTGCAGGATATAAAACAACTGCTAGACATTCCAATGACAGAGTGTGACCTGAAGCATTACAGCAGACTCTTAGCTGAATATGAACTTAATTTAGTCAAACCAGGACTGCATGGTATGTATGGTCACAGATTTGTAATATTGCGTGACTTCAGCAAGCCTTCATATTGAACATTTGGGCAGCAGTCTGCTTTTGGGTACAAAGTTATTTTCAGTTCAGTAGTATGCTCTATATTGTGAGATGGGGAGTGGACTGGAAATGAGGAGGGACGAAGGCCAAGCTATGCTCTGAAGTGTCTTCTTTTGATGAGCTCAACAGTTTGAAATACTCTGCTATGGGATTGCTCTGAGGCTGCAATCTTAATAGAGAGTGGACAGTTAGCTATTCCTTTCTCCTCTATTTAATTATTTTTCTGAGATTAAACTGGATCTGGTTTGGACACAATTATGTTTCAATAACTTCAGGATCCTAAACTTATAAGTGGGCCTCCTCTTGCTGAGATTTAATGTGATCCTTGTTGCTGCGGTGTATTTAGAGGGGAGGGAGATGGTGGGATACCAGAGAGACCTGGTTTACCCACCACCCCTTGCAGAGACTGTTTCCTATCCCAGTGTTGACATTTCAGGCCATGCTATACAACACTCTCTGTGGGCTGAACAGTTAAAGTGTCCCAATGCAAGCACTGGGGGAGGAAGGAGCAAGGGTCTGTTTGATGACCACCCAATTTTCTATTTAATCAACCTCTGGGGGTGTCCATAACTTTGCATTTCCTGGCCGATACCCCTCTTTATTGCACATGCTTAGAATGAGATTGTAACTAAGCCATCATGAGCCAGTCATCCTGAACACATGTTTCCTTGGAAGTTGGTTTGGAAGTGGATAAACAGGTCTGTTCTGAAAGCTGTTTGTTGAATCTTCTACATGCTTGATGATAGAGGAGAATTAATCAACAGTGTTGAATGGGACTTCCTCCCCTTCATGTAATGAAGAGGAACTCATTGCATGTTTGCAGCTCATGAAGTAAAGAGGTGGCCATATGGATGGAGGGTTGCCAGGTCTGGCTTTCATGATGGTGGGAGCTTGATGCACAGCTGCCCCACCACACAACAATAGTGCCTATTCATTTAACCCTCATGCCACTAACACAGAGGGATGGGAAGTTTCCTCACAATTTTTGCTGGGTGACGTGGCTGTGGCTCTTCAAAGAATTTGCCTGTTGGTGCATCTCTATAACCAGGTAATATGGAGTGGATGTCATCCTGGTGGGCCAGCAAGACTGGCAGATCTTGTGGGATGGCCTGTAGTGGAATGGAAGGGGATCTCCTCCTTGATTCTTAATGAGCTCAGCGTGGAGGTGTGGGTCACCAATTGCTTCCTCCCTTCCTCCTTTTCACTGCTCCTGAAGAAGACAGCAAAAAAGCAAATGTACCTGCGATCACCCCCTATTATGACAGACTCTTCCTTGCAATGCAAATAATCTTTTATCCATTGTTGGGAAAGCAACGGAGCAGTAGACATGCTTGAGAACAGGAATAGTGATCTCCATCCTTCTCCTCAGAATATGGACATAGTATACTTACAGTTGGAGCAGAGTGGTAGAATAGAATTACTTCTTTATTCTTTTAGTGTTAGTGACACCTCATATCCTTGGGGAAATGGTTAGAGGAACCATCCCTACCTTCCCAAGACCTGTAGCAGATATTGTGTTGCAGGGGTCCACAACTTTGTTGTGACTTGCCCCCAGGGAATTCACATAATCTCTCCTGTATAGGAAAAGCAAATATCCTTTCCTTACTTTGGAAGTCACTTACTGTGATATCCTCCCAGCAGAGAGATTACATACAACTATTCCAAGTTAATTCTTCGCCCTTTTGGCAAAGCAGTTTTTATTATTTACATACCTACTCAAAGTGTATTAGTCATGTTGACAGTTGCTAAGCATAATTCCAATGTAGCTATCGTAAATTACCTTCACATACTTTTTGGGGATGGACAATACATTACAGTATATAGCTACATTTATGTTAAGTGATCCTTGTCAGACTGTTTAATACTTTTTATCTACTAAGTCGGGTTTATGCAACATAACTTTTGAAGTACAACTGAGGACAGAAATTTATTGTGAAGACCAGGAAGCTTAATGAGGATTCTTACATTTTAACAAAATATAGGAAGTATTTTTCCATAAATCACTTTCTTGTGATGAGTCGTGGTCTTATATTTTCTGAGACAGGCAGAGAGTGATTGTGGCACAATAGTCTTCAAAGGTAGAGTTGGGCGAAGAGAACTGCTGCTGTTATAGGCCACCTTGCTATCTAGATAACTTTTAGACCCTGGTGCTGACAATGTTAATTTTGACACCCCTAAACCTATATGATGGAGGCACCTACCAAGATTTTTTCATGGAACATTAATGGGATAAATAATCCTGTTAAGTGCAGCAGAATATTCCAGATCTTAAAAAAAGAATGTACTGATTTAATCTATCTCATGGAGATGCACTTGACAGCAATGGACCATGCTAAGCTGGCCAGAGGGGCATATGAGGTTTATGTGGCCTCATATCCTACTGAAAATGGAGAGGTACCACATTATTAATTCCATCATCTACACATTTTGAATGCCAAAAAATGTCATGGACTTCCATGGTAGATATGTTATTCTGTTGGGGTGATTATTTGGGGCATCAGTGACCCTAGCTAACATATAATTCCCCACTAATATACTCAAACCTATTTTCCAAGCATTTTTAATAGGTTGCTGGAAATGCTTGAGGTCAACTGCTTCTAGGTGGGATTTTAATTTAACCTTTTCCCCAGACATGGCCAGATAGGCCCACCCTTATCTAGCAACTGTGCAGAAATATTTGGTACTAACATTACAACACCTAGGATTTGTAGGCGTGGAGATGTCTATTCCACCTCAGATAAAACCTACACACATTATTCCCCAAGCCATAGTGCCTATGTTAGGATACACTATTTTATAACCACATGGGAACACTTCAGTACAGTTCATGATATGACGTATGGCCCAGGCTGTTATCTGATCATAACTGTCTCCTTCTTAAAATTAACATAGGTCAAAATAAAAAATCTATTTAGGCATCTGAATCTTGCACCTCTCAGGGATGAGACTTTTAAACATTGAATAAAAGACTCCTTCAAACTACACTTCAGGATAATGACACTAGTGAGGTACCAGATCCAATATTATGAGATACGGTGAAAACAGTTGTTTGGCTGGAGTTAATGTCCTATTTCATGTGTAGAAGCAGGCCAGAGATAAAGACTGACTACATTCACAGCTCAGATTAACATATTACAATCTCTTCTGTGCTCCAAAGACCCAGTAGTGGCAGCCCAAATATTGAAAGTTCAAACAGATGCTTCTACAGGATTGGATCAAATTTTCTCAGACAGACATATTATGAAGGCAAAGATAGAGGGTGCACTATTTGGCCTGGCTCCTTTGAGCACACTGGAAAAAAGCAAACATATTACTGCTTAGTCAAAATGGTATAAGTGTAACCAAAGATAGGGCAAAGAAGATATTGAATGATTACTTCATCAATCTCCCAGACCTTGATTGGAATGGAAACACCCAAGCCTTTGATTACTTGGAAACAAGGGTAGATGACTGTAAATTCAAAATACTCCCAGATTTAGATTTAGGAAAACTGCCATCAGGAGGTTGTAAAGAAATAAATTTAAAAGCAAAGCAGCAGGCTTGGATAATATTGAGGTTAGATTATTGAGGACAGTGCTGCAGTGAGAGGTGTTAGCTGACCTATTTAACTGAAGTTTAACTGAGGGTTTTCCTGAGGAAATGGAAGATGGCAAAATTATCCCAGTCTTTACTCTCTTGACCAGCTTTGCCTCTCTGAATTTACAATGTACACAGCTGTAACCTTGTCTCAGTGGAATAAATTCATGCAAAAAGCCAGCTTACTCATTGTTATTTTTGGTACTGTAGGTTTTAGCAGAGGATAATGAATTTACATTTACAAGCTTTTAGAAGATGCAGCAACTGGGACTTCAGTTGTTTTTTATTTTAAATGAACTAGGAATACTCCCATTTGAGCACTTACAAAATACTATGTTTTATGTGGCAACAGTATTTTAGATATGTACGGATTTGGTCATGTCTGTTACATAAACCAAACTGCATGCCTAGAATTTCCTCTCCTGCCCATTCTCCTAAGTAAATTTATGGGCCTACTCTGAGGAGACAGTTGGTCTTATTTTACAGGACATCCCTATAAGGGCATCCAGGTTGTCTGGTCAGAGTTTTCCAGGTCCATCTTAGATAAAAGGAATCAGGAATTAAATAGCTCTTTATACCTATGAATAATGGGTATGATATTCCCTAGCGTCAATGTGGGCTACTGCATCGCGGGTTGGTAGAATTTGCCTGAAAATGTTCTCCGAGATATTTCATCACACCTAGGATACAGGTAAAATATATGGAAGATCGATTTGGTTTATGTTGGAGGGCTGTGGACAAGGAAGCCGACCACACTCATGTTTTCTGGTCCTGTTCTGTGCTGCGGGATTATTGGCAGCAGTTGTGGACCAGTTTTGCTCTTCTTTCTGTTGATCTGCAGATGTTACATCCGCACTTCTTCCATTGGCGATTCTATTAGAAGGTCAGAGAAGCAGACCATGATCCTTATTACAAATTTACTTTCTTGCTGCAAAGAAGGCCGTTACCAGGCTATGGTTGAAACCGCCCCACCAACCATTCTGCAATGCAGCAGATTGTGACCCAGGCTTATAATATGGAGACGTTCACATCATATTTAACTCATTCACTCCACAGCAGCTGGCTGAGAGTTCAATCCCTTCTGCCCTCTATACTCATAACACTGCATTCTGGACCTTTCTAAGCAAAAATGAAGCCATATTCACCATACCATAAACAAATACGAATACCTCATGAACTATAAGTGCTACACACAAAGTATGAGTGGCAAAGTTGTTCAGCACAAAATTGCCTTTCTAATGGTGGTATGCAATCAATTCTAAGCAATTTGTTTTTTATACTAGCTGAAATACCCCAAACACTGATTTTTTAAATAAAGAAAATCAAAGTAAACAATTTTATTTGTGGAACACATGTAACATGTCAGCACCAACTTATGTGACACGTGCCCTAGAAGATTGAAAATGAGGAGGATAGTGTATAGTTAATCTTGATATATGCCCACAGATGGGCATTCATCTCTGCAAAGAAAGTCAAACTGGATGGAGAAGGCAAGTACCTCTAGGGTATGAAGAAGAACTCTGTAGAATGCTTTCTCGTGTACAAACTGAGGAGCAGAGAAGGCATCCAGTTTTTATGAGGTGCTGTCTGAGGTGCAGGATTCTTTTAATATTATCCTAGGTTTGTCATCCTGTGACAAAACCAGTCTGATCCTGCTGAATGAGGAGAGGAAGAAGGCATTAAAACCAGTTAACTTAGCAAGTTAAAAGATCTCATATTCGACATTAATGACCATGTTTTCTTTGCCGGTTTAGGAATAGCAGAAATAATAGCATAGTCCTAGGTTCCCAGAGTCATCATCAAGTCCAGAAGGCACAAGGGCACAAAGCAACTGGAACAAAGGGGAAATAATGAGTCCCAAATGGCTTTGAAAAATTCAGGTGAATAATCATCTTGGCTTTGGTTCTTCTCTGTACTGAGAGTGATGATCACCAAGAGCAATTCTTCTGGGTGGGGGGACAAACGCTCCATCCCTGCTCTGCAGTCAGTTTGGGGTGTTAGAGAGTGAAGAAATCTCTCAGCAATTGAGGATCAGAGAATCTTTCCTTAGTATTTATGGTGTGGTATGAAGTTTGAAAAGTGCTTAAGATATGTTTCTATATAACTGAAGAAAGCCAGTGTCTGGGTGTTTAATGTGGTAGAGGAAGCCACATGCCTTCTCATCTGATGGGCTAAGAGGTGTGAGACTCAAGGGTCACCATAATAATGTTTTCTGAATTAATCTAGGGTCATCTCAGTTTTATAAGAGTATATCTCTTGGGCCTTGTTTTTCAATTTCAGGATTTTAACCTACATAGACATATCCACTGCTGGTGAAGCAGTGGCTTCTCATATAAATAGTTTAAGAATATGCATGAGAGGAGCCTCCTGCTGTCTCTTAGCTTGTGCCAAATAAGCAATGAGGTGTCCTCTTAGAACTGCCTGCTCCATAGAAGTGTTGGTGTGTTACCCAAATTCACATTAGAGAGTAGGAAGAGGAGGAGTGCTGAATTTGTGGTGGGAGGGTGTTCCAGAGCTTGGGTAGCTGGTGTGAGAAGGCAGCTTGATCAGCAGAGGTCTTCTGCCTAGGGACTGAAAGTTAGTGGGAGTCACTGGTTCTAAGATGATAGGAGGGGTGGGACATCTGTGAGCATGGTGGCAAGGTAGGAGGATGGATCCAAGCCATAGGTTGGAAACTTATTTAGCTCAGTGAGAAATGTGGCAGTTTTGAGGGATGGTAGTGCCAAGGCTTGGTAGAGGTCGCAGTGGTGGGTGAGGGAGAGGCATCAAGAGAAAAGTGTCAGAAGGCATTATAAAGTGTGTCCAGTTTAGATAGGGTGGACTTAGAGGCTACACTGTATACAGTGTCACAGTAGTCGAAGGAGGGAGTATCATCTTCAGGACCAGTTCACGTCAGACTTGGGGAGGAAGGCTGCTGTGGTTCCTGTACAGTGTACTGAGCATGGGGTGTAGTTTTTAGAGATAGCATCGATGTGGTCAGAGAAGAAGAGATGGCTGTCGAGCCAGACCCCCAGTAACGGAACGAGGAAACATCTTCAAGTTTTGGCCATCCATCCAGGGTGGTGAAGTAGGGAAGGAGGGAAGTCTGGACAGGTGTTGTCATGTGCTGAAGGTTATAGTGACAGTTTGTTTTGCATTTAGGGAGAGCTAGTGTGAGCTAAACCATTGCTATGCCTTGTTGAAGTCAGCTTGGACATTTGATTGTACCATATCAGGGGCGGAGCCTGAGTATTGGAGTACAGTATCATCTGTTAACATGTGGATTGAAGAAGTAGAGCAGATGAGTGGCAGGTTGTTTAGAAATATAGAGAACAGAATGGGACCAAGAACCAACCCCTGTGGGACACTGGTACTTAAGGGAAGGGGTGGAGATGGCATTTGAGACTTTAACAGACTGAGTTCTATCAGAGATATGATCTGAACCAGTTTGTGGCAGTGACAAAGAGGCCTGATTTGGTGAGACTCGAGAACAGTATGTGGTGGGAGATGGTGTCGAAGGTTTTTGCAAGGTTGGCAAAAATGGCTGAGGTGATCAGTCCATTGTCCATGCCTGACAGAATAGTTTCTGTAAGCCTTATCAGGAGGAGGGTGGTGGAGTGTCCCTTCCTGAAGCCTGACTGGAATGGCGTGAAGAATTTGGAGTCAGTGAGTCAGGAGGTAGTTGGGTCAGTTTTGCTAGGGCTGGGAGAAGGGAGATAGGGTGGTAATTAGAGGGGAGGTAGGGGCAACTCCTTTGGCAGAGGGATGATAATGTCATGTTTCCATGCTTGGGGGATGGCAGCGGCAGCAAAGGATTAGTTTAGGAGTTTGGCAAGTGGAGTTGCTATAGCGGGGGCAGAGAGGTATAGAAGTTTGGGGTTCAATCCTCTGGGATTTGCCTTTGAAGGGCTGAGATAAAGTAATGCATCTAGGGCATCAGTTGCAGAGAAGTCTTTGAAGGAGAAGGAGCAAGGCCTAGTCTGGGTCTTTATGTCTGTAGGCAGTACACATATGAAGGAAAGGTTAATAAAGTATCTGAAGAAGGAAGGGTAACTGGATGACAAACAAAACAAGTCAGAGCAGACCCTTACCAACATCATTGCATGCACACACATAGAAACACACACACCCACATATGAAAGTATTACATCTTGCTTTTTAAATGAACTGGCAACATGCCAAGTTAGAGGGCTCTTTAGTATTCACCCCAGTGACCTGATGTGAACTAAACCAGGTAACAATGCTGAGATAGAACATCCATCAACTGGCTCACTGCTCTAGTATACATTTAACTCAAATAACTTACCTTACACAGGATGCATCCACGTAAGTTTCATGTGTGACTCAAGCCAATGTACATATGACTGTTGTGTAACTAAATAAGTGAGAAAGCCATCCTTATACATCTATGAACATCATTCAGTGTTAACTGCTCACTCTTTCTCACTAAAACCCTATAAATTGGATTATAAATGATGGCTACTACAGCATAGGCATACATCTGCATAAATGTCAATTATGAGCTCACACTCACTCCCGTACATGCACAAAGGGATTTTGTAACAAATTATTTTTAAAATTGATTGTCTGCATACTTCCTTATTTTTTTTTTTTAATGGGGTTATCTTGATATTCACATCTGGGCCCTGCTAGAAATCACCCAGATACTAACATTGAGGTAGACCACCCATCAGCTGGGTCCCTACTGTAAACTGTATCTGTCTCAAGTAGCTTAACTTTATATAGGATGTATTAATGAGAAAAGTTGGATTCACTTTGCCATAATAGCAATAAGGCACCCAGTTGAAGATAAGTAGGAAAAGGACAGGTACAGGTAGGGATACAATTAATCATTAAGGCACAACCAAGGAATAGATTAACAATCTGTTAATCACACCCTAGATGTGTAATGTGGCACAATTCACCTGGGAGTGCCTTATTGCTATTATAAAAAATATATATATATATAAATAAAGAGGAGATGGATCAGAGTCTCAGCGGGCTGAGGTGCTGGCATCTTACCTCACACCACACCAGTGACCAGGGTTCAAGAATGGACTTGGGGTACTGGGGTGGGAGGGAGGAGGATTGAGCATCCATAGGACTGCTGTCCTCTTCTGAGGTGGGTAGCAGGGCTGCATCACTCTGTGATGACCTCCAGTGAATACAAGGAGCAACGTATGAGCGTTGCCATAGGGAAAGTAACACAAAAATGGAAACTGCTCCAGATTGGCCAGATTTTGCAGCCAAGCTGCTGACACCTCTGAAAGACCTCCTATGAGCTAGACAGCCTCATCAGTGACCTGGGGCTGGGAGAAAGAGTGTGCTGAGTGTTCCCATTGGTGCCTTCCCTCGGAGGAGAGGACCCACTCAGTGAAGGATTACACTGGGCTACCCCATGGTTGGCTGCAATATGAGGTAAGGAGACTTGAATTGGGGCTAGTAGGGGATGTCAGGACCATGGCTGCCCGAAGAAGTGGTGGATCCAGAGCACCTAGGAGGGATAAAGAAATGGCAAAAAAATCAAATAAAGGAGGAAGGAGTGCAATGACTTGATGGACAGATGGAGAGGATGTGGGTTGAGAGGGTTATATGAATTTAAAGTAATGCCTTTTGGAATGAAGAATGCCCGCCACATTAGAAAGGTTGGTGAACCAGGTGTTAAATGGTGATGAGGAGTATGCTGTGGCATACCTGAATGACACTGCCATCTTTAGTGCCAGCTGGGAGGAACACCTATCCCACCTTAGGAAAGTACTGGCAAGATACAGAGAGCCAGGCTTGCTGTCAAAACTGATAAGTGCCAGGTGGCCATGGCTGAAGTTGCATACCTCAGGCACATTGTAGGTTGGGGACAGCTCCATCCTAACAAAGTGAAAATAGAGGCAATTAATACATGACCCAGACCAGAAAGCAGAAGCAGGTTAGGTGTTTTCTAGGGATAACAGGAACTATAGGACATTTTACTAAATTACAGTGCTCTGGCCACTCCTGTATCTGGCCTGTTAAAGAAAAGGATGCCTAAAAAATTACTTGGGAACCATACCCACTGACAAAGCCTTTACCAAACTGAAGGAGGCACTGTGCAGAGCTCCTGCACTGACAAGTCAGACTACAGTAGACCCTTTGTAGTCCAGACTGATGCCTCAGAAGTGGGTATTAGGGCAGTGCTGAGTCAGACATCAAACCAAGGAAAGATCACCCCATAGTGTACCTGAGTAAAATGTTACTGCCCAAGGAGCAGGCTTACTCTACTGTGGAAAAAGAATGTCTTACCATGGTGTGGGCCCTAAAAGTTAGAGCCATACTTATACAGGGAACATTTGAGGTACAAACTGACCGCAACCCCTGGTTTGGCTGGCATAAATGGGTAAAATGAATGGTAGACTACTAAGGTGGAGTCTGGCCTTACAAGGGTATGATGTGACTGTCTCACACAGGGATGGGGTAGCAAACACAAATGCTTATGGTTTATCTTGTAGTTTTGTGATGTAAACTGAATTTGGGGAACTCATCCCATGTAGGAATAGATCCCAAATTCAGTCTAAGGATGGAGGAGTGTAACGTGATAAACCCTCTAATATTATTATTGTGTAATATTTGTATTATAAATGGATGGTCTGTGATTGTCTCACACAAATCAGCAGTGAGTGAGAGACTTGACCTTTGATCCCCAAAAGTTCAGTGGTGTTGAAAGCTGCAGGATGTGTTAAAGTAACCGGTGAAGAGAACCCTAATTAGAGTTTCCTGTTTTGCCTTAATTAAAGCCTGGCCATCTGAATGGAGATAGCACCTCATAAAATTGCATGATTCCTGTAGGAAGAGTCAGTCATTGTTCCACAGCTGCTAGCCTGCAGTGTGGACAGAGGATGGTTGTATTACAGATCGACAGTTTCTGCATTGAGACTGCAAACTAGGGAGACAGATGGTCTGTGCTACTGCTAGGCACTGGCTCACTTCCAACATGAACGTCTAGGAGCTTAGACATGTGTGGGGCATGTGACCCCTGATCTTTGGACTGGTTTGTCCTTGGGAGAAGGAGAGAGTAGCCAAAGAGGTTCAGATTACTGCTTAATCAAAATTCTGATTCCTGTCCAAAGGCACCTGGGAACTGCACATCTAATCTGATTCCCCCACCATCCAAACCAAATGTTCAACAACTAAGAGAACTTGTACCTACAAAGAGGATCCTAAGATGTCAGAAGCTGGTAACACCAGATCTATAATTATTCTCAGGTCTTGCCCTGCAACCAGGATTGCACATAACGCCATGATCTACAAATACCCATTTGTCGTGGTTAGCCATTTCAAGTTGTTGTATAAGCCACTGCCAGCCAACTAGCTTCAAATTTATCAGGCCTGCACCGTTCCAATGGCTGGACACCCAGTTAAGCACATGGCGGTCTCTGTAAGGTTAAAGTTTAAATACTGGTACCAGTGGGAATTAGGTAGATTCCCCAGTCCAGGTGGCTGGTAATTAAATAATATTTAACAGTATCTGATTCACAACAGTACATTTATTGTCTGATAGAGGTGGTCACTACTACTGTTTGAAGTGTTAAATAGGCCAAGCCTAATAAGACACCTAACTTCAGCTCTGGTTCGCTAAAGTTCATGAGATTTACAAAAGAGTTTCTAACTGCATTCCCTTGTCCCTTGTGAATATCTCCTAGTAAATATTTTATTTGTTTTGAATCCTGTCTCATAAGTATATGCTCACAAAAAGTTGCCTGTGTGGCATGTATCTGAGACTTATAGGCAACAATAAACATGAATGCCACACAGTGGGGAGGGCTTTGGTATTGACTAGCAGTACACACATGATTCCATGGCCACAGGCTGATCGTGCCAAGGTGATTCGGGGGATAGATGGGATGTGCCCACACTAAATCCATTTACAATGGCAGAGTAGTTCTATGAATGGGTTGGAGCACAGGAGGGCACTGGGTACAGCAGGGGACCCTGCAGCAACTGAGGTATGTGGCTAGCCCCATTCACACAGCACTCCTGCCCAGTCTCATATGCCAGTTGCCACCCCACATGAGACCCTGTCCCCAGTTCCATATGCCAGTACACCCCAACACAGCAGAGCCTCATCCCCCATCTGCAAGTCAGTGACATCCCCCCTCAGACCAGAGCCCAGTCTTGGCGGCTCCTTTCCAATACTGCACCACTGCTGGGAGCACACTGCCAATGCATAGATTTCCTGTAAATAGGTGGTGTGCTCACAGCATCAGTTGGATGGCTGGTGGCTGAGGTGGTGTGTGGAAGGATGTGTCACTTGCTGTCCATTGCTGTAGCACCAATGTACAGGTATGGGGATGGGGGTAGTGTTGTTGGTGCTGTGGGAGGGTGGAAAAAGAAAGCAATAATACCCAACAAGGTGGGCTTTATTAGGAAATACTGGACCACCCAGGGGCGTAATGAGGCCCGACACCACAGGCAGAGGGCCTTATAGCCCCTGGAAGGTCCAGTATTTCCCAATGAAGCCCACCCTGGAGGCTATTTGCACTTAGAAAATTGGCTACACGTTGAGTATTTTGAATAAAGTATTAACAATTTATAAAAGCTACAAAAATGTCAAAAATAAATAAAAAAATTTCTTTGAAAAGTAGTCCATCCATGTTTGGAATTGCCACTAGTAGAGATGCAGCAAATTTAAAATTCCCTGGTGAAGTGCATGCGAAGTGGGCACTTTGCATTGCCACTCCGCTATGGAACAGGCAATGCAAAGTGCTCACCCTTTATCGTCACCACTTCGTGTTGGGCTGAATGGCAATGCGTAAGGCAGTCATTGTTTTAATGGACTTTGCGTTCCTCATTAGGATTCTAAGTGATCCACTTAGTGTTTCAGATTTGGCAGCCTCCCCCACACATCACATGGCTTACAGTACTGTAAGTCACATGCTCTTTAGCTAGGCAGGAAGAAAGTGAGTCATACAAGCAGACACTTTTACTTTCTCCTGTGCAGATGGAGAGAAGTATTGTGTTTTGTGACTGCTGATACTTTTAGATCAGAGTGAGGAGGAGATTTAAACTTTGATTTAGACCCAACAGCTTTTTTGTCTTTTCTGTACTCTTTGTTACTTAATTTGCTCTTTCTGTAAATTTTATTTTCTTACCTTTATAAAAGTTAGTTGTTTTTCTGTGTCTGTGTGACTGTGTGTGTATGTTGTGTGACAGTGTGAGTAGTGATTGCTCGGACTGAGGGAGCTCAGTAGGAGAGATGGACCAGGGTAAGGAATATCTGGGATGGGGCAGCTCTGGTGAGCGTGGTAGTGGTCAGCATCATACCGCATGCATGTGTGGAGGGCATGGGTGCCCATTCCTGTTGGACCACTCAAAACTTGTGAGTGCCCCGAAGCAGGACCAGCACCACCTCCTGTCCTGACTCTGAGGCAGTTGAACCACCACCACCACCACCAAGTCCAACACCAGGTCCTCTGGAGCAGAATGTGCCTGTTCCTCTGGGCTAGGTGTGGATCCCATTCTATTCAGCACCATGACCAGCAGGCTTACAATACATCCAAGTAACTATTAAAAATGTAAGTTGTGATTCATGACATGATCGTAAATTGTGATTTGTGACTGCATTTGTGACCGTGATGATGAAGAAACGTGAATGCCTATTGCTGTACTTCCCCAGGCCCGCTGAGCTGTAACCTAAAACTCCCAGACTTAAAAACACGTATCAATGAGTACAATGGTGGGGTGGTGAAGCCTGGAGAGATACTATAAAACAGGCTTATAATATATCCAGGTAACTAGAAAAAAATTAATGTTGTGATGTACGTGAATGATGGTGAATCGTGATTTGTGACTGCATTTGTGACCGTGATGATGAAGAAGCGTGAATGCTTACTGCCTATGGCTGTACTTCCCTGCTGAGCTGTAGCTTAAAACTCCCATACTAAAAACACGTATCAGTGAGTACAATGGTGGGGTGGTGAAGCCTGGAGAGATACTACAAAACAGGCTTACAGTACATCCAAGTAACTAGAAAAAAATTAATGTGATTTATAACACGAATGATCGTGAATCGTGATTTGTGACTGCATTTGTGACCGTGATGATGAAGAAATGTGACTGCTTACTGCTATGGCTGTACTTCCTGATGAGCTGTAGCTTAAAACTCCCAGACTTAAAACATGTATCAGTGAGTACAATGGTGGGGTGGTGAAGCCTGGAGATACTACGAAACAGGCTTACAGTACATTCAAGTAACTAGAAAAAAATTAATGTGATTTATAACGTGAATGATCATGAATAGAGATTTGTGACTGCATTTGTGACTGTGATGATGAAGAACTGATTTGTACCATGAGTGACTCGTGATGATGGTCCTGACTTAAAAGCATATTAATGAGTACAATGTTCATGCAGAATTAAGCACCACACTGTCCAGTACTCTGAAGGAAGCCAAAAAACAACTGTGACTTAAGTTACAGATGGAGATTGGGCCCTAAAGAAAACAAATGCTCAGACAGATTAAGATTGCGCTGTGCACTGAAGAGATGCAGACACAAAGGCACAACACCTAACCAGTGCTCACCATCAGAAATTCAAAACTGGAAAGAATACCTTTACCAGTTGGGGAGCGCACAGAGGTGGGCAGTGTACTATACTGCTGCAGTAACAGTCACTAGTACTAATACCAGTAAAGATACCACAAAAGTACAAAAATCACACAGCTGCAGTGGATAGCAGCTTACATTGCTGAAATTATTATGTGGCGCAATAAAAGGTGTCTGATTTGATGACACGTGTCACACATACTCACACACACACTAAGTAATGCATAGCAAGTTGAAAACTTCAGTAGTATAACCACATATTTTAAGCAAACTAAAATTATGCACTGCTGCACCACAACAATCAGCAAAAATGGCAAGAAATATTGAAAATATTACTGTGTGTATATTAACACAATTAAACAAGAAAATATCACCAAAACAGAAAGCACTGACTTTTCTCACATTAATCTACCTACACCACAGATACACCCTCCCAAAGCACACTTCCACTGTCTCTCAGTGCACAGACTGAATGTTGTACATTAACATTCAAATTCATACACAAACAATAAACACTCGATGATATGAGCACAGGAGGATTTCCTATAATTGATTAACTAAAGTTTCAGCAAAAACAAAATGACTCAGAAAGGCTTTATAACAGCTTTTTGAAGGTAAGAATTGCAGAGAGCTCCCAGAGCAGATTGTCTTCTACAACTCCACACACACTACCCAAAACTGAGGCTGTGCAGAACAATCTAGAGCCCATGTGACCTGAAATCCCATGAAACACTGCAAAATTCGCCTTTGGAGCTTAAAAATAAAGCGAAGGAAGGCGAAGTACATTGTTTTCAATGTCTTATGTAATAGTGTGAGTAGTGGTTTGGGAAGGCGGAGTAAAGTGAAGACATTGTTTTCAATGGACTTGCGTTACCCATTATAACGCAATGCCCACTTCACGTTCGGAGCACTCCATGAATTCACCTTCACTCCATGGATCACTTTGCAGAGCAATTGGGGCCACTTCACCCACCACTAGCCACTAGTGGGCACTATATTAGCTTCCTGATTCCCCCTCTTTGTTTGCTGTCTCCTTCTACTGTACAGTACCTTTTAATTTATTCATTCACAACTCCCCTTCACCAATGAAGAGTTTTTATGATAAACTTGTTTTTTAAAGCTGCACTACTCAATGGAGTCAATATTGGTTGTGCAAGTCAGCCATGAGCCTGCATAATGGAAAGGGTGCTTGAGGATTTACACTGACAGTGTCAGCATAATATGAGGTTCTGATATATTTAGGATGAATGCTTAGAAGTGCTTATTTTGTTAGTATTCTGGGTTTGCTGTGATCTTCCAGAGGTGAAGTGTGCTGCTGGTTTGAAATGTAGCAAGAGTGCCAAAGAGCACTAATGTAAGCAGCACATGGCAACACAAATGGTGCTGATGCCAGTAAAATGCCAAATGAGTAGCCACTGACTGTGTTGCTATGCTGTCCGTCTGTTAGTTTTGGTCTTTAGGTAGATAGATAGTGCTACTGTGAGTGTGGTAGAGGGTGAAAAGAAACTAAACAACAGGATTGTGAACTGAGCTGCAGAGTGGGAGGACAAAGGCTGCCAGTATGGGGCTCTGGTTGTGGGGGTTTGACCACTGACTTGCAGATGGGGACAGTGCTCTGCTGTGTGTGTGGTGGGGGTGTACTGGCATACAGGATGGGATCCAGGGCCCTGCTGTATGTGTGTGGGGTTTACTGACATACAGGACTGAGAGACAATGCTCTGATGTGGGGGTCATCTGTGCATTAAGCAAGGCGTGGTTCCCAGGGACAGGTCTCAGACAGGAGGAGGAACCCATGCAATTAAGCATGCATTTGTGATACGATGTTTCTCCATTATACAGGGAAGTCAGGCATGAATCATAAATGTTCAACATAAAATACAAGCACTATACTGATGAAAATAAGTACCTTTCATGCAGTAAAGACCCACTAGAATGAAATTAGAAGTGCTAATTAATGTATTTGAGCAGGAGGCGTATCTTTCATTAATAAACAAGTAAAATTATACTGAATCTAGTGAACTTAAAGCTGAAATAGTTGGATGAACCAGATAATGAAGTGAAATAAATGGCAGATATAAATCATGCCCATCCCACTCATCAAAAAGCAAGAACATTCAACAACTAGTAAAATAAGACACAAGGACTACTTCAGATTCACAGCAATCTATCTCGAGCTAAGCTCGTTTATGACAAATTTGAATGGCAGTTGCATGAATGAGCTCTGCTGTCTTGATACATTTCAGGCATGGTCACAGACATCCACGCTCATGAAAGATGGGCTCAGCGCTGAGCGCAAGATAGTCGGACTGAATAAAAGACCGCGTCTTTTAAATTAATTTTATCTAAAACACAACAAAATATTGCCTTGAACTACATGCTACAACTGTGGATGTCCAATACCTAATGTAAACTAATGGTAAGTGTGAAAATCAGGGGTGGGGTGACAATTTTTCTGCTAGTTCCTTGCAATGCTGCTTTAAATGGATTAAATTAAAAGTAGTACTTTCACAACATTTAAAAATGTAATTTTGCAAGAATGTAAACTACAAATTTATAAATCCTGAAACTTTAAAACTAGAGAATGCAATGCCATTAAATTTGACAGGTTTGCAGACCTTACAAAGGGGCTTGTGACAATTCTATTAATTGCTTGCTGCAAATACAAAATATCTGTACTTAAAGTCAAATCCCATGAGTCTTTGTGAAAATTTCAGAGTTTCATGAAAAATTCCATAAAACTGGAATTTTCTAATTTCACTCAGCCTTATCTGAGGGGTTCTAATTAAAGGATAAGGGTATAAGAGGCAGGTAGCACAGGGCACCAGGTTCAGGAGTTAGATGCACAGTTTCACGAGAAATGAACAGCTGAGCTAGGTAGCATAACAGTGGCAGACCCCAGGTTGGAGCAAGAAAGCACAGTGTCAATAATTCCAACCTGAATGAAGGATATTTAAGGATCACGCCTAGTAAATTTATGATCCAGGGAGCCTGGTGTATATGCAAGTCTAGGACTTAGAGGTACTCAAAAAGATGTAAAGGGGAAGACAATGTCTTGGGCAGCAGGAAGAAAGAATTCTGACTATTCCAACAGGATAGGTTAATAGGAAAAGGAGTAGGTGACTCATGTTTTAAGGAAGTTTGTCATTGTAAAGAACAAAGATGGTATCAGTAGGATCAGTATTTCTACTGAGTCAATCTGGCTATGCCCAAAGGGAAGGGTAGTCACCCAGTGAGGAACAGCAGGACTGCAAGAAGCCCAGCTCAGCTAGCTTATCAAATGAAGTAGTGATAAGTGCATTGTTAATGTTAAATTTCACAACAAAAAAATGATGGATGCTTCATCTACAGTATATGCTATCATAAATATGTGAGAACATGTTACTAATCATTTTTTCTTCTGCAAAATTAAAACTGCTTAACCAATTTATCCAGTTGTGTTAGACACCAGGATACATGGACTATGGATATGCATGTCAAATGTTAAATGTATGCTGGGAAAAGCAAGAACCACAAATTATCCTTTGCTACATTAATCACAAAGCTACTGTTCCTGATACTACTATGCTCTGGCAACGTGAAACTTAATCCAGGGCCCACAGAGGCTATTGCAGCACCATCTGACATTTCCAAACTTAAGCGTTTAAGCTTCCTCCGCCTCAATGTATGCAGCCTACTTAAAAGATCACTATGAGACAAGCATGGGTAATTCACACAGTACTAGATATCTTGGTGGTCTCTGAGACATGGCTTAGGCCAACCTCAGCAGATAGGGATGTCAACTTACCTAATTACCAACTTTTCAGAGCCAATCAACAATCGGGGGTGTAGCTATTTATGTGAAGAACAACCTTGCAGCAACTTGCCTTACTTCGATATCTGTGGCACATGAGTTTGAATGCATATCCCTTAAAGTGGTAATATCACATTCCACATCACTACAGGTAATAGGCCACTATAGACTCCTAATGTGGGCTCAATTTGCTATCACACTTAGGAGACATAATTGAAAAGGACCTCCAGAAACTGTTATTTTAGGAGACTTTAATCTAAACTGGCTCTCCAAAGCTGCTACTCCATTCTTACCCTTCTACGATGCCCACGGCTAACACAACTAATCAGTGAGCCGACCAGAGTTAATAAAAGATGCCAAGTAATAGTACACTGTTGGACATTATCCTGGTGAGCAAGCCTCATTTATTCTCCTATGCTGGCATTTTCTTCAATGATCTCAGTGACCACTGCTTTATTGCCAGCATAAGGACAACTAACAAACCATCTCCCTCTCTAAATTCTCAGTTCAAGATCAAAACAAAATTTTGACATACAGGCATATTCGAAGACATGAAGCACTTTATTCACTGGCAAGAATTCTATCTGGAAAAATGGTGGATGCAGCCTATATTGTCCTAAATGATATAATTACAGGAGCCCTAAACAAATATGCACCCTATCTAAAGTGCGAATAAAAACAAATCCTGCTGCTGGTTCACTCCAGACCTTAAAATTGCACTCCTAGAGAGTCAACCTATGGAAAAAGCACAGAAAACAAAGACTCAGTCAGATTGGGACCAGTTCAGGAAAGCTAGGAATGTATGTACCAGAAGATTAGAGGCAGCAAAGGCAATTTACTATCGTATTGAGTTAGACTCTTCTTTCCAGAACCCTGCTAAATTCTGGAATACCATTAAGGACATATCCAGACACACACAAGTAACTCACTCCCAGCTAAGATTCTGTGGGGTACAACCATTATTAATGACAGAATGGAAATCTTAGACTCATTCAACAATCACTTCACGACGCGAGCTTAGCATTTGACAATTCACCAGCTAATTTACTGAATTCCCAGTTAGGCATACAAGCCTCCAAAATCACGGTGACAGACTCTAGTTTCTCACTACAACCTGCTATGCTGAAACAAATGGAAGAATTGCTTTGGCAGCTAGACATCAAGAAAAGTGCAGGTGCGGACTCCTTGACCCCTACTTTCTGAAGGCTGCCATCCATGTGTTAGCGGTACTGATAACACATCTGTTCAGCCTCTCATTACTACAACGGTCCATCCCTTCAATCTGGAAAACTGCACAAGGTCATCCCGTTATTTAAATCAAGAGACCCTTGCAACTTCAATAATTACGGGCCAATCTCTATCCTCCCTGTACTATCTAAACTGCTGGAAAAGATTGTAAGTGCTCAACTGAAAAGCCTACCTAGAATCAAATAATCTCCAAGCTCTGTACAATCTGGCTTCAGGGCCAAGCACAGCACCATCATGGCCCTAGCAAAAGTAAGCAATGACTGGTAATCAGAATTGGATAACAGAAATTGTATCTGCACTGTGTTCTGGATCTAAGTGAGGCATTTGACACAGTTGACCATTACCTGCTCCTTACATCCCTGAAATCCATAGGTCTGGACTCACTTTCCCTGCAATGGTTCAATAACTACCTCTCTGGATGGCTCCAGCAGGTTAAGGCTGAGGCGATATGTCCCCATAAGCCATTACTAAGAGGTGTACCACAGGATCTATCCTTGGTCCTATTCTATTCACTATCTATATCAATGATATCGATATTAATATTATCAATTCCACTGTACACCTATTCGCTGATGATACAGTACTCTATGTAGTCACCCTTCCCCAGAGCAGTCTGCAAGATCTACAAACTGACTTCAACATACTCCAGCAGCAACTTCTGAGCAAAAACTTTTGCTTAATGCAGAAAAACAAAAGCAATGTTTTCTCTCCATACATGAATGCAGGACATACAGGAGCACACACACTCCCACACATATCCACTATCCTCGGTGAAAATCTTGAAGTTGTATCCAAGTTCAAGTACCTGGAGTCTGGCTCAACAACAGGCTCTCCTTCATCGAACATATGGAAGAACTATTAAAAACTCAGTCAGAGACTTGGCCTCTATTTTAGAATCAAGCACTTTCTCACAAGCAATGCTAAGCTAAGTTTGCTACAGGCCACTTTTCTCGCTATAATTAACTATGCTGACTTCTTATATAGTCGTTGCCCTGCCTCCTATTTGGGTAAGTTGGATATGCTCTATCACAGGGTACTGAGGTTTATCCAGGATTACCATAAGACACCCATCATTGCTCTCTATATGCAGCAGTTGGATGGACCTCCTCCTTCTCAGAAGGAGAGAAACACAGTGTTATGGACATTCAGAGCTATATCCAAGCAACTACCGCAATACATCTCGGATTGCTTCACACAAACTTCTATAAGCAAATATGCTCTAAGAAACTACTCTTCCATCCTGCTCAAAGTACCCAAAGTCAATACCCAATTTGGAAGAACAGCCATTAGTTTCATATTACCCTCCTATGGAACAAACTGCATAAAATCCTAAAACTGAGTATACCCATATTCATTACATCCTTCAAAACCCTTTACTCAAAGCTTATCAAGGAGAAATGCAAATGTTTTTGATAGCACAAGAGTAAATCATGCCCCTCTGTCTTCTGCATCTCTTCCCTCCTCCAACTTCCACACGGTCTGCAATCCTACCAAACTTCACCCATGGCATTTCCCTTTGTACATCCTTCCCTTCTTCTCTTCACCCCATTGCTAACTGTTCTCAGTCCCCTTCCTCCTCCCAGCCACCCACTTCCCTCCCCCTCTATGCAAGTCATCCACAACACTTCCTCCATGCCACATTTCAATATTCTGTCTATGACCTTAGAAGTTATGTAAAATGTAAATATGAAAAATAGTATAGAATTATCAGAATTTACCTGATAATTCAACTATTATATTGTATAAATCAATATTATGTATATTATATCTTGTTCCTGCATTGCACTATGTTTATGTAACTGTCCTGACCTAACCAGGTCCATCTTGCGAATGAGCATCGCTCAATGATGTCCACCTGGAAAATAAAGATTTGATTGATTGATTGATGCAAGAGCACAGAAGTTACAAATATTCATATTTTGATAGCTTTCAGAAAGTTTTGTAACTATTTACATAGTAAAGTTTTGAACCCCTGTAACTAAAACTCTCTTATCTAATTCTCTCCATATTTGGATCATTCTATAAGCATTACAAAAGGCTATCCATACTAATTTACACATATCTAGCACCAAGGTGACTGAGTTACATGTAGGTTAAATTTTTCATGAAATTTCCTGAAAACAATAAAATGACAGATTTTGAGCACATATAATTTTGAAACAATGCATCATATTGTCATGAAATCTGGCACATTGTTAGAACACCTATAATCAAGACATCATGCCAAATTTGAGATCCCTGATCCAATAGATGGTTATGGTATGTGCAGATCAAAATGGTTCGTGAAATTTCACAAAAACAATAAAATGACAACATTCAAGCACCTATAATTTTGAAACTATCCCAGCAAATTACAAGATATGTTGCACGTTTGTGGCCATTGTCCCTACAGAGTACATATTCCACATGTCAGAGCTCTAGCCTGAGTGGTTATTGAGTTATCTCAGGTCAAGTCCTTAGATGGGAAGACTTTAACACAGGCAGAAACCTACAAATACTTAGGGATAGAGTTTGACTCAGTCTTACCTTGAGCAACATATAGATAAATTAATAAAGAAAACCAAATTACTAAATTTTAAAAGTTCAGTGAAATTCTGACTACATTTTGTGGAATTTTGTGAAATGTCATCAAAATTCTGCAGATTTGGAATTTTCCCATTCTGCACAGCTCTAGTGTCTGATAGGACTCTGCTGTAATGGACTTTGGACCCATGTGAAGAACTCTCTACAAGTTGTTGGCCATTTCCCCACATGAACTTTATAGCTCATGAACAGTTATGGATGTTGAGGACTTACAGGACATCACTGAGGGATATGTAGCTCCAGTAGATTAGATCTAACTCCAAGACTGTTCTATAAGCTCCAAACCATAAGAATCTAACTCCAAATTTCATTCAAATCAGTTAACAGAGATTTCTTACTGAATGGGAAGGAGAAGAAAGAAAAACATTGCCACTGAAAGTTCAGATCCCACAGAATTGCAACTAAAGTCAGAAAACACTCTAGCCCCACTAAAGACATAGGTGCCATAGCCTCAGACCCTTTTGAGCAACAAACTAATGCAAATATACTTCCAGATTCTGCGCATGTTAAAAGCACAACTAAAATTCCAAACCCCATATCCAGCTAAACTGGTTGTGATGTATCCAGAGGGCCATGGACTTATAACACCCAACTGAAGTCCAAAAGACCTAGTTGCAAGGAACAGAAGTGCCGACCCCACCTAAACTGCTGACCTCAGCGGACATACAGGATCTCTAGCAGCTGCTTGGAAGAAGGTACTAACTAGAGCTGAGAAACAACAACATGGACAATCCGCCTTGCAGGATATAAAACAACTGCTGTAGACATTCCAATGACAGAGTGTCACCTGAAGCATTACAGCAGACTCTTAGCTGAATATGACTAATTTAGTCAAACCAGGACTGCATGGTATGTATGGTCACAGATTTGTAATATTACGTGTCTTCAGCAAGCCTTCATATTGAACATTTGGGTAGCAGCCTGCTTTTGGGTACAAAGTTATTTTCAGTTCAGTAGTATGCTCTATATTGTGAGATGGGGGTGGACTGGAGATGAGGAGGGTGAAGGCCATGCTATGCTCTGAAGTGTCTTCTTTTGATGAGCTCAACAGTTTGAAATACTCTGCTATGGGATTGCTCTGAGGCTGCAATCTTAATAGAGAGTGGACAGTTAGCTATTCCTTTCTCCTCTATTTAATTATTTTTCTGAGATTAAACTGGATCTGGTTTGGACACAATTATGTGTCAATAACTTCAGGACCCATAACTTATAAGTGGGCATCCTCTTGCTGAGATTTAGTGTGATTCATGTTGCTGCGGTGTATTTAGGGGAGGGAGATGGTGGGATACCACAGAGACCTGGTTGCCCACCCTGCAGAGACTGTTCCTATCCCAGTGTTGACATTTCAGGCCACTTGCTATACAACACTCTCTGTGGGCTGAACAGTTAAAGTGTCCCAATACAAGCACTGAGGGGAGGAAGGGAGCAAGGGGTCTGTTTGATGACCACCCAATTTTCTATTTAATCATCCTCTGGGGTACATGCTTAGCATGGCCTGGCCGACACCCCTCTTTATTGCACATATGCTTAGAATGAGATGTAACTAAGCCATCATGAGCCAGTCACCCTGAACACATGTTCCCCTTTGGAAGTTGGTTTGAAGTGGATAAAACAGGTCTGCTCTGAAAGCTGTTTGTTGAATCTTCTACATGCTGGATGATAGAGGAGAATTAATCAACAGTGTTGAATGGGACTTCCTCCCCTCATGTAATGAAGAGGAACTCATTGCATGTTTGCAGCTCATGAAGTAAAGAGGTGGCCATATGGATGGAGGGGTTGCCAGGCCGGGCTCCTCATGATGGTGGGAGCTTGATGCACAGCTGCCCCACCACACAACAATAGTGCCTATTCATTTAACCCTCATGCCACCAACACAGAGGGATTGGGAAGTTTTCACAATTTTGCTGGGTGACGTGGCTGTGGCTCTTCAAAGAATTTGCCTGTTGGTGTGTCTCTATAACCAGGTAATATGGAGTGGATGTCATCCGTGGGACAGACAAGACTGGCAGATCTTGTGGGATGGCCTGTAGCGGAATGGAAAGGGATCTCCTCCTAGATTCTTAATGAGCTCACGTGGAGGTGTGGGTCACCAATTGCTTCCCTCCTTCCTCCTTTTCACTGCTCCTGAAGAAGACTGCAACAAAAGCAAATGTACCTGCGATCACCCCTATTATGACAGACTCTTCCTTGCAATGCAAATAATCTTTTATCCATTGTTGGGAAAGCAACGGAGCAGTAGACATGCTTGAGAACAGGAATAGTGATCTCCGTCCTTCTCCTCAGAATATGGACATAGCATACTTACAGTTGGAGCAGAGTGGTAGAATAGAATTACTTCTTTATTCCCTTAGTGTTAGTGACACCTCATATCCTTGGGGAAATGGTTAGAGGCAGCCATCCCTCACCTTCCCCAAGACCTGTAGCAGATATTGTGTTGCAGGGTCCACAACTTTGTTGTGACTTGCCCCCAGGGACTTCACATAATCTCTCCTGTATAGGAAAAGCAAATATCCTTTCTTACTTTGGAAGTCACTTACTGTGATATCCTCCCAGTAGGGAGATTACATACAACTATTCACAAGTTATTTCTTGCCCTTTTGGCAAAAGCAGTTTTGTTATTTACATACCTACTCAAAGTGTATTAGTCATGTTGACAGTTGCTAAGCATAATTCCAATGTAGCTATAGTAAATTACCTTCACATACTTTTTGGGGATGGACAGTACATTACAGTGTATAGCTACATTTATGTTAAGTCTTCTTTGTCAGACTGTTTAATACTTGAGGACTTACAGGACATCACTGAGGGATATGTAGCTCCAGTAGATTAGCTCTAACTCCAAGACTGTTCTATAAGCTCCAAAACCATAAGAATCTAACTCCAAATTTCATTCAATCCTTTAACAGAGCTTTCTTACTGAATGGGAAGGAGAAGAAAGAAAATTGCCACTGAAAGTTCAGATCCCACAGAATTGCAAATAAAGTCGGCAAAAACTCTAGCCCCCACTAAAGACATAGGTGCCATAGCCTCAGACCCTTTTGAGCAACAAACTAATGCAAATATACTTCCAGATTCTGCCATGTTAAAAGCACAACTAAAATTCCAAACCCCTATCCAGCTACACTGGTTGTGATGTATCCAGAGGGCCATGGACTTATAACACCCAACTGAAGTCCAAAAGACCTAGTTGCCAAGGGAACAGAAGTGCAGCCCACCTAAACTGCTGACCTCAGCGGACATACAGGATCTCTAGCAGCTGCTTGGAAGAAGGTACTAACTAGAGCTGAGAAACAACAACATGGACAATCCGCCCTGCAGGATATAAAACAACTGCTGTAGACATTCCAATGACAGAGTGTGACCTGAAGCATTACAGCAGACTCTTAGCTGAATATGAACTTAATTTAGTTAAACCAGGACTGCATGGTATGTATGGTCACAAATTTGTAATATTGCGTGACTTCAGCAAGCCTTCATATTGAACATTTGGGCAGCAGCCTGCTTTTGGGTACAAAGTTATTTTCAGTTCAGTAGTATGCTCTATATTGTGAGATGGGGGAGTGGACTGGAGATGAGGAGGGTGAAGGCCATGCTATGCTCTGAAGTGTATTCTTTTGATGAGCTCAACAGTTTGAAATACTCTGCTATGGGATTGCTCTGAGGCTGCAATCTTAGTAGAGAGTGGACAGTTAGCTATTCCTTTCTCCTCTATTTAATTATTTTTTCTGAGATTAAACTGGATCTGGTTTGGACACAATTATGTGTCAATAACTTCAGGACCCATAACTTATAAGTGGGCCTCCTCTTGCTGAGATTTAATGTGATCCTTGTTGCTCGGTGTATTTAGAGGGGAGGGAGATGGTGGGATACCGCAGAGAGACCTGGTTTACCCACCCACCCTTGCAGAGACTGTTTCCTATCCCAGTGTTGACATTTCAGGCCACTTGCTATACAACACTCTCTGTGTGGCTGAACAGTTAAAGTGTCCCAATACAAGCACTGAGGGGAGGAAGGGAGCAAGGGATCTGTTTGATGACCACCCAATTTTCTATTTAATCATCCTCTGGGGGTGTCCATGGCTTTGCATGGCCTGGCCGATACCCCTCTTTATTGCACATGCTTAGAATGAGATGTAACTAAGCCATCATGAGCCTGTCACCCTGAACACATGTTCCCCCTTGGAAGTTGGTTTGGAAGTGGATAAAACAGGACTGCTCTGAAAGCTGTTTGTTGAATCTTCTACATGCTTGATGATAGAGGAGAATTAATCAACAGTGTTGAATGGGACTTCCTCCCCTTCATGTAATGAAGAGGAACTCATTGCATGTTTGCAGCTCATGAAGTAAAGAGGTGGCCATATGGATGGAGGGTTGCCAGGCCGGGCCTCATGATGATGGGAGCTTGATGCACAGCTGCCCCACCACACAACAGTAGTGCCTATTCATTTAACCCTCATGCCACCAACACAGAGGGATTGGGAAGTTTCTCACAATTTTGCTGGGTGACGTGGCTGTGGCTCTTCAAAGAATTTGCCTGTTGGTGCATCTCTATAACCAGGTAATATGGAGTGGATGTCATCCTGGTGGGACAGACAAGACTGGCAGATCTTGTGGGATGGCCTGTAGCGGAATGGAAGGGGATCTCCCTCCTAGATTCTTAATGAGCTCAGCGTGGAGGTGTGGGTCACCAATTGCTTCCTCCTTCCTCCTCTTCACTGCTCCTGAAGAAGACAGCAACAAAAGTAAATGTACCTCGACATTACCCCTATTATGACAGACTCTTCCCTTGCAATGCAAATAATCTTTTATCCATTGTTGGGAAAGCAACGGAGCAGTAGACATGCTTGAGAACAGGAATAGTGATCTCCGTCCTTCTCCTCAGAATATGGACATAGCATACTTACAGTTGGAGCAGAGTGGTAGAATAGAATTACTTCTTTATTCTTTTAGTGTTAGTGACACCTCATATCCTTGGGAAATGGTTAGAGGAACCATCCCTTACCTTCCCAAGACCTGTAGCAGATATTGTGTTGCAGGGTCCACAACTTTGTTGTGACTTGCCCCCAGGAATTCACATAATCTCTCCCTGTATAGGAAAAGCAAATATCCTTTCCTTACTTTGGAAGTCACTTACTGTGATATCCTCCCAGCAGAGAGATTACATACAACTATTCACAAGTTAATTCTTCGCCTTTTGCAAAAGCAGTTTATTGTTATTTACATACATACCTACTCAAAGTGTATTAGTCATGTTGACAGTTGCTAAGCATAATTCCAATGTAGCTATCGTAAATTACCTTCACATACTTTTTGGGGATGGACAATACATTACAGTATATAGCTACATTTATGTTAGTGATCCTTGTCAGACTGTTTAATACTTTTTTATCTACTAAGTCGGGTTTATGCAACATAACTTTTGAAGTACAACTGAGGACAGAAATTTATTGTGAAGACCAGGAAGCTTAATGAGGATTCTTAAATTTTTAACAAAATAAAGGAAGTATTTTTCCATAAATCACTTTCTTGTGATGAGTCATGGTCTTATATTTTCTGAGACAGGCAGAGAGTGATTGTGGCACAATAGTCTTCAAAGGTAGAGTTGGAGCGAAGAGAACTGCTGCTGTTATAGGCCACCTTGCTATCTAGATAACTTTAGACCCCTGGTGCTGACAATGTTAATTTTGACACCCTAAACCTATATGATGGAGGCACCTACCAACATTTTTCATGGAACATTAATGGGATAAATAATCCTGTTAAGTGCAGCAGAATATTCCAGATCTTAAAAAAAAGAATGTACTGATTTAATCTATCTCATGGAGATGCACTTGACAGCAATGGACCATGCTAAGCTGGCCAGAGGGGCATATGAGGTTTATGTGGCCTCATATCCTACTGGAAATGGAGAGGTACCACTTTATTAATTCCATCATCTACACATTTTGAATGCCAAAAATGTCATGGACTCATGGTAGATATGTTATTCTGTTGGGGTGATTATTTGGAGCATCAGTGACCCTAGCTAACATATAATTCCCCACTAATATACTCAAACCTATTTTCCAAGCATTTTTAATAGGTTGCTGGAAATGCTTGAGGGTCAACTGCTTCTAGGTGGGGATTTTAATTTAACCTTTTTCCCAGACATGGCCAGATAGGCCCACCCATTATCTAGCAACTGTGCAGAAATATTTGGTACTAACATTACAACACCTAGGATTTGTAGACATGTGGAGATGTCTATTCCACCTCAGATAAAACCTACACACATTATTCCCCAAGCCATAGTGCCTATGTTAATATACACTATTTTATAACCACATGGAACACTTCAGTACAGTTCATGATATGACGATGGCCCCAGGCTGTTATCTGATCATAACTGTCTCCTCTTAAAATTAACATAGGTCAAAATAAAAAATCTATTTAGGCATCTGAATCTTGCACCTCTCAGGATGAGACTTTTAAACATTGAATAAAAGACTCCTTCAAACTACACTTCAGGATAATGACACTAGTGAGGTACCAGATCCAATATTATGAGATACGGTGAAAACAGTTGTTTGGCTGGAGTTAATGTCCTCTTTCATGTGTAAGAAGCAGGCCAGAGATAAAAGACTGACTACATTCACAGCTCAGATTAACATATTACAATCTCATCTGCATTCCAAAGACCCAGTAGTGGCAGCCCAAATATTGAAAGTTCAAACAGATGCTTCTACAGGATTGGATCAAATTTTCTCAGACAGACATATTATGAAGGCAAAGATAGAGGTGCACTATTTGGCCTGGCTCCTTTGAGCACACTGGAAAAAAGCAAACATATTACAGCTTAGTCAAAATGGCATAAGTGTAACCAAAGATAGGGCAAAGAAGATATTGAATGATTACTTCATCAATCTCCCAGACCTTGATTGAATGGAAACACCCAAGCCTTTGATTACTTGGAAACAAGGGTAGATGACTGTAAAATTCAAAATACTCCCAGATTTAGATTTAGGAAAACTGCCATCAGAGAGGTAGTAAAAGAAATAAATTTAAAAAGCAAAGCAGCAGGCTTGGATAATATTGAGGTTACATTCTTGAGGACAGTGCTGCAGTGAGAGGGTAGCCTTAGCTGACCTATTTAACTGAAGTTTAACCGAGGGGTTTTCCTGAGGAAATGGAAGATGGCAAAATTATCCCAGTCTTTACTCTCTTGACCAGCTTTGCTCTGAATTTACAATGTACACAGCTGTAACCTTGTCTCAGTGGAATAAATTCATGCAAAAGCCAGCTTACTCATTGTTATTTTGGTACTGTAGGTTTTAGCAGAGGATAATGAATTTACACATTTACAAGCTTTTAGAAGATGCAGCAACTGGGACTTCAGTTGTTTTTTATTTTAAATGAACTAGGAATACTCCCATTTGAGCACTTACAAAATACGTATGTTTTTATGTGGCAAAGTATTTTAGATATGTACGCTTTTGGTCATGTCTGTTACATAAACCAAACTGCATGCCTAGAATTTCCTCTCCCTGCCCATTCTCCTAAGTAAATTTATGGGCCTACTCTGAGGAGACAGTTGGTCTTATTTTACAGGACATCCCTATAAGGGCATCCAGGTTGTCTGGTCAGAGTTTTCCAGGTCCATCTTAGATAAAAGGAATCATTAATTAAATAGCTCTTTATACCTATGAATAATGGGTATGATATTCCCTGACGTCAATGTGGGCTACTGCATCGCGGGTTGGTAGGAATTGCCTGAAAATGTTCTCCGAGATATTTCATCACACCTAGGATACAGGTAAAATATATGGAAGATCGATTTGGTTTATGTTGGAGGGGCTGTGGACAAAGGAAGCCGACCACACTCATGTTTTCTGGTCCTGTTCTGTGCTGCGGGATTATTGGCAGCAGTTGTGGACCAGTTTTGCTCTTCTTTCTGTTGATCTGCAGATGTTACATCCCGCACTTCTTCCATTGGCGATTCTATTAGAAGGTCAGAGAAGCAGACAATGATCCTTATTACAAATTTACTTTCTTGCTGCAAAGAAGGCCGTTACCAGGCTATGGTTGAAACCGGCCCCACCAACCATTCTGCAATGCAGCAGATTGTGACCCAGGCTTATAATATGGAGATGTTCACATCATATTTAACTCATTCACTCCACAGCAGCTGGCTGAGAGTTCAACCCTTCTGCCCTCTATACTCATAACACTGCATTCTGGACCTTTCTAAGCAAAAATGAAGCCATATTCACCATACCATAAGCAAATATGAATACCTCATGAACTATAAGTGCTACACACAAAGTATGAGTGGCAAAGTTGTTCAGCACAAAATTGCCTTTCTAATGGTGGTATGCAATCAATTCTAAGCAATTTGTTGTTTTTTATACTAGCGAATACCCCAAACACTGATTTTTTTAAATAAAGAAAATCAAAGTAAACAATTTTATTTGTGGAACACATGTAACATGTCAGCACCAACTTATGTGACACTTGCCTAGAAGATTGAAATGAGGAGGATAGTGTATAGTTAATCTTGATATATGCCCACAGATGGGCATTCATCTGTGCAAAGAAAGTCAAACTGGAAGGAGAAGGCAAGTACCTCTAGGGTATGAAGAAGAACTCTGTAGAATGCTTTCTACGTGTACAAACTGAGGAGCAGAGAAGGCCCAGTTTTTATGAGGTGCTGTCTGAGGTGCAGGATTCTTTTAATATTATCCTAGGTTTGTCATCCTGTGACAAAACCAGTCTGATCCTGCTGAATGAGGAGAGGAAGAAGGCATTCAAACCAGTTAACTTAGCAAGTTAAAAGATCTCATAATCGACATTAAGGACCATGTTTATCTTTGCCCGGTTTAGGAATAGCAGAAATAATAGCATAGTCCTAGGTTCCCAGGAGTCATTATCAAGTCCAGAAGGCACAAGGCACAAAGCAACTGGAACAAAGGGGGAATAATGAGTCCCAAATGGCTTTGAAAAATTCAGGTGGATAATCATCTTGGCTTTGGTTCTTCTCTGTACTGAGAGTGATGATCACTGTGAGCAATTTTCTTGGGGGACAAACGCTCCATCCCTGCTCTGCAGTCAGTTTGGGGTGTTAGAGAGTGTGGAAGAAATCTCTCAGCAATTGAGGATCAGAGAATCTTTCCTTAGTATTTATGGTGTGGTGTGAAGTTTGAAAAGTGCTTAAGATATGTTTTCTATATAACTGAAGAAAGCCAGTGTCTGGGTGTTTAATGTGGTAGAGGAAGCCACATGCCTTCTCATCTGATGGGCTAAGAGGTGTGAGACTCAAGGGTCACCATAATAATGTTTTTGCTGAATTAATCTAAGGGCCATCTCAGTTTTATAAGAATATATCTCTTGGGCCTTGTTTTTCAATTTAAGGATTTTAACCTACATAGACATATCCCGCTGCTGGTGAAGCAGTGGCTTTCATATAAATAGTTTAAGAATATGCATGAGAGGAGCCTCCTGCTGTCTCTTAGCTTGTGCCAAATAAGCAATGAGGTGTCCTCTTAGAACTGCCTGCTCCATAGAAGTGTTGGTGTGTTACCCAAATTCACATTATCCTCCAAGATGTGTGCAGTGGTTTCAGTAATGAGGTTTTGAAGTCAAGATGATTTAAATAGAAAGTAGTCATGCACCACAAGGAAAACTCTTTAGAAATATCCAGATCTATATTAAGCTGAACAGAGAAATTATTCTATATTACCATATGCTGTATCTCACATTTTTGCACGAAATAGTAGTGTTCAGTTCTGGGGAGATAAATGCTGGCAATTGTAACATCAGCTCAGATTTTCTGAGTGCTTTTTATTCCTTAGAAGAGTTTATTTTTTATTGTGATGGATTTATTTGATAATATAAATACACTTGTGAGAATCACCTTATCTATTTGGGTATAGCACTGATGACATTGAGAAAATTGTTTTCGAACATTCAAATGTCATACTCAGTCAACAATCTTTGACAAAAGTTTTGTAAAAAATTGGAAGCCTTTAAAGAAAAGGACACAAAATTACCATGGCACATTATTACTCTTGTGAGTACATGAAAACAAGAGAATTCCTAGAGGTGTGCACGACTATTGATCCAAACATAGACTTCATTCCAGTAAACTTGTGGAAAGGCAGGACCTGAGCCTCAGAAAGTGTTCCATAGACTTTATGCTGGCCATTGCTGAGGCCACTGCAGAAGAACATAAGAGGCTGGGAATTGAGTGGCTAAGTGGTGTTCTCAAGTTCAGAAATGATGCAGTGGGAGTTGATCAAGGACTGTAAACAAACACATTGTTATGTAGTAACACCAGTATGATGGGCAGTCTATTTTCACTTTTAAACTGAAAAAGGAATTAGAATCAAACTACCAACTACCTCAGCAATCTTTGCAGAATAGGATCAATCATAAAATGTTTTTCTAAACTAAAGACACTTTGAGGCCGAAGGGGTGACAATGTCCCTTTCAGTGCTAAATGCAAGACCAACTAAGTGTTAATATAAGGATGTGAAACATTCAGTTGCTATGTGTATTATGGTTTCAAGTCACACATAGACAGTAAGAAATATGATAAGGTGGCCAAATGGCCTCTGGCCTCTGGCCTCTCTGTGAGTTGAGTGGAAGCAACTATCACAAGAACTTTGCTCAATGAGACAATAAGACATGTAGCCACACAACTGCAAACATAAAAGCTAAATCTTACACATAGTAACATAGCAATTAAAAGTAGTACAGGACTTTACTGTGTGTCTTTCATGCTCACCTCTCCTACTTCACAAGTAGGGATGACTTAAACACATTGTGCAAACACATACCAATGTATGTGAATTCCATACCAACTCTACTTCCCAGAGGAAATGGAGATTCTCTTGGTAAGTAGCAATCTGTCAGGCTTACATTATAGTCCTATACAATCTTCATGTATATAGTCTCCACTTGTTGGCTGCAGCATTGGTAGACCACCCTTTGGGAAAAACTGCCTCCTAAAGTTATCCTTTAATTTACCACTCCTAGCTGGCCCAGTGGTGCTGGAGGTTGAGGCACTGATCACTACACCGTGCCATGCTGGTGACCCAGGTTCGGGAATAAGCCCGGCCACCAGGGATTGGCAGGGGAGAGAGGATCAAGTATTCGAGGACTGCTCTTTCTCTCTTGGGGAGGAAGACTTGTTGTTCCACTCCCTGACTACCCTCTGGTGGTGATTGGAGGGCAGTATGGTTTGGAAGGCATGCTCCAATGTCCCAACATCAGTGGGGAGGGGACGGGAGAAAATGCAGAGTGTTCAATGATGGCTGCTGCTCCTGAGGGCTGGAACCGACTTCTGGATTGGGTCTCCAGTGGGGAGGTGTAGCGCACACCTACTTCCTGGCCCCACTGTGAGGGGCAATCCTTGTGGAACTGCCGTGTCAACAAGTGTAGGAGTAGTCAGGTCTGGGAGAGTGTGAGTCCTCGATCAGGAGGGTCAAGTTGCCTGCCAGGGCTCTAGGAGCATAAAGTGTGAAATAAAAAATTTCCACTCCTGATCTCTGATCTTCCTGGTGTGCCCTGTGTCCTGCAGGATACTGGATCAAACATCTTAGACTGCTCAATCTTGCCAGTATCCTTGAGTATAAAAGGACTTATATCAGGCTTCCTCTAAGCCTCCTTTTCTCCAGGGTATAAATGAGGTTTCAGGCACTTCCTTACAACTTTTATCCCATACCTCTGATCATTTTGGTGTCTATGTATTACACTCCCTATCTGCCTCAGTACCCTTTTGTTTTGAGAAGACCAAAACTTCACACTGTATTCTTTATGTGGCTTGACCAAGGTCATGTAACTGGTAGGATTACTTCCTCTGCTCTGCTGGCCACCTCAATTTTTATGCACCCCAGCATTCTACTAAGCACTTCACAGCAACCATTTGTTGCTTGTCCTGCCTCTGTCCCATCCCTATTATGAACCCCAGCTCCTTTTCCTCCTTGACTGAAGCAAAAGGAACCCCACAAAGTGAATAGGTTCTATCTGTTTTCATCTCCAAGTGTCACTCCTTGCTTTTGGCTACATTGAATCAGAGGCTCCAAGAGCCAAACTAATTGCCCAGCTTGTTCAAGTCCTCTCGATGTTTTTCTCCATCCTCAAGGAAGTCCACCACTCATGATATCTTAGTGTCATCCATGAACTTGAGCGAGTGCTGGAGAATCCAGTGTCCAGATCACTGAGAAAGTCTCGACTCAGAGTAGTTTGCATCTGCCACCATCTTCTGCTTCCTGCCTCCTAGCCAGTTAACTATCCAAGTACACTGCACTTTTTACTTTGCCCAGAAACTTGTCATATGCCATAGTATCAAAGGCCTTGCTGATGACCAGATAGACTACATCCATAGCTCTGTCCCTCTACACCTCCCTTGTTACTTCCTTGAATATGGCCATTAGATTAGTTATGGCAAGATCTGTGCCTAATACAGCCATACTGTGGGGTTGGAGGGAGTGCAAATTCTTGGCCTCAACCAAGTGCTCCATTTTCTGTCCTTGATAATGTTCTCCAGGACTTTGCCCAACACTGATGTCAGCCTGACTAGCCTGTAGCTGCCCATTTGGACCTTGGACCTTCTTGAAGATGAAAATCACATTGTCCGCTTCCAGTCCTCTGGTCCCACACCTGTCCAGACAGATTTCTGAAAGATTTTTGCATGTGGCACTGCCAATTGTTCCTTTAGCCCCACTGAGGTCATAAGGTGTATCCTGTCCACCCTAAAGGACTTACCTGGCTTGATATTTGCTGGGTAAAGGGGCTACCAGGGTAGGAACAATGTCCAGTGGCTGCATTGTGGCTAACCCTGATGTTATGGGCTCAAATGAGGCCCTCCAACCAGGTTCCATTGATGAACACATAAGTATTCATTAAGCCTCTCAACCACCCCTCTGACTCTCTTACTAATTCCACCTCGCTGTCCACTCCTGTTTTCAAGGACCCAGTCCCTCTAAAACATTTCTTCCTTTATTCTTCTTTGATTTATGCACTGGAAGAAGGGGTAAGTGTTGCCTGTAGTTACTGCTGCTACCTTATCTTTCAGTCCTTCCTTTGTTGTCTTGTTTCTAGTTTTGCATTTATGGAAAGCAATTAAACTGTGATGGCAACAGCTTTGGTAATGCCTTTTATTAAGCAATTTACTCACAGTAAAAGTGACAGCACTTGCTGACAAATGTCATAGCTCTTCAAGCTGCATTAGCTCTTCATTTGGGGAGGAAAACTGAGGAATAGCAAGCACAGTTCAAAGCACTGGATTGTTGGGTCGGTGTTCTCTAGCTGGGATTATCACCTTTAGTTAGACTAAATGGCCCAATAAAGGATTCTGTAAAATCTGCTACCATCATGGTTAACTCGTGTTTCCATAAGGGCTAGACTTCTTGTTTCTTGTATGACACTGGGTTAGCTATTTCATCCTTCACCAAGCACTCTATAAGACTGCTTGCCATTGTTAGTTCCCATAATTCTAGTTTTGCTGTCACTTAGTGCTACTCTGTACTCTCTGTGGCCTGGAAGCAACCTGTCTTTCAAATTCAGGTTGCGAGTTCACAGTTATGGCTTCAATTTTTACATGGCAATTTTATGTGGTTCCAGTGCTTGTCTTTTCCATGGGACATACATCTTAACCTCAGTCTCAGTGTATTCTTTCTGGCCATATATTTAGTAATATATGTTTTGCATTTCACATAAAAGCGTATAATACAGTGCTGAATGAGAGTGTCCAGCCACAATTTAAATCACATGCACATTTTTTCCTTTCTTACACAGGAGTACAGGTTTCCAGAATTCATATAAAGTCAGCCACGGAGTAGGCACCAGGAGTGAAGGTTGGAGTGACATGCTCTGTATTAAGTTTTTGGTTAAAATATGAAAAAAAAAGTCAATGAAATAATTTAGACATTGACAGTGTTGAATACTGATAACTGAAAGCTTGCTAGAGGGCAAGTATATTTCTTTTGAAATTTTGAGGACAAACTTGACAGTTCTCCTTTAGTAGACAGGCAGTTGTTCACTCCCACAGAACACAGGTGCTGTGTGTGGTGCCAACACTTGTACTGTATCATTTGTTGTGCAGTGTTCCTGCAGGAGGAAGGTACTGTTACTGTTTCACTTTGGCACTTATTGATGCATGATAAGGAAAACATTATTCAGAATTGAGGAATAGAACAGTGACAAGAACACATGATTTCTGAATGAACACATGATGAGTCATGAAGATAATACAAAGAACTGTTTAAAGTGCCACAACATAGACAGGCATTTGTCAATACCCACAGTGCATAGGTGGCTATGGTGGAACAGTCCAGTTGTACCATTTGCTGTACAGTATGCAGGCAGGGAAGGAGGTGGTGTCACCCACAAACTGCAGTGATGCATGACAAGGACATTGGGATTCTTAAGGGAGTAGGAGAATGATGACAAGAAAATATGATTTCTGAATTAACACATGAGGCTCCATGAAGATGAAACTAAAAAGCACTAGTTATAGTGGCTTCAAGGCAGACAGACAATTGTGAACCTCGGTGGCACACAGGTGACTGTGGTGGTACTGTCCAATTATATTATATCATTTGCCTTGCGGTGTGCAGGCAAGGAAGAAAGTGGTGTCACCCACCAGCCACAGTGACGCATGACAAGGAAAATGTGATTCATGATGGATGGAGTAGGTAGGGACTGATGATGACGAAGAGGATGTTGTTTTTGGAAGACAGAGACGTTCTTTGGTTTTGGGTTTAATGTAATTATTATTGTCTTCTGACACTTTCATAGATGAAGCCTGCAAAAGCCCTGAAGAGTAGGGACTGCTAGAGGTAAAAGGGAAATGTTCACCATGCAATTAAGGGCATAAGCTGATTGAAAATTAAGTTATTCATTTGCAGCAATAGACATTGTCAGATATTTCCTGATATTTTGTGATATTTCTAAAGATGTTTCCTCTGGTTGCCTACAGTGTTACTGCTGGCAGGCAGGAATTCTCTAGAAATATCACAGAAATTCAGAAAATATCTGACTTTAGTAATAGATATAACTAAATTATAGTAACAATTTCTAATTAATGTGTAGAATTACTAAAATTCAGAAAAGTAAACAAATAATATTTTTCAAAATGCTTTTGGTAATTGTATGTATCAATACAAAAATAGTATCAATACAGTCTATCAATACAAAAATGATATCAGCTGTATGGGTTTTCAGTTCTTTGTCTCTGTCCCCACTAGAAAACATGTATCAATAATATACTCAAAAAACAATTACAAGTAGTATTAATACAGTACAGAACAGTAGCGGCACATACAACAATTTCAACAGAGCTTATTCTTAATGCCTGACCTCCAAGTTATGGTTCCAAAATTAGACTTTTCATAAGATAATGACCCCTCTTTTCACAGTTAGCCATTAGGACACCCCATAGCACTGCATGTGAGATAGTGCACGGCCATCCCAGTGGACATATTCAGACAGGTAGCTCCCTTTGACTGGTTCAAGCTGCATGTCTGGATATGGAAATTGTGAGAGCACAGCATGCAGTGACTATGAGCTGCATTATCACAGCCCCGTTAAGACATCGACTCACAGGTGCAAGGGAGATAGCATGTCCCAAAAGGGATAGAGCTCTTGTCCATGTGAGCCATATTTAGCCACCAGAGTGCTAATAAGCACATATGGCATGCAAGGCACTAAGGGGCCCTTTGCATGCCACTATATACTTATTAGCAGTCCCAAGCAGTTCACCACACAATACCGCGAGGAGGCATTGTGTGGAGCTGTGCCAGGCCCCCATCCCCTGATCACTATTCCAATGTCCCCAAATGTGTTATTATATGAATCCCTGGCCTCTAGTGATCGCCTGACCCTCACCCCAATAGCTATTCAGGTGCCCACTAATGGTTTAATATCCTGCACCCTGCCAGTCTTGTGGTCCCTCACCCTGATCACCATTCTGGTGCTCCATAACTGTTTAATGCACTGCATACTTGCAGTCGAGTGGTCACCCCACCCACCAATTGCCATTTGATACCCTATCAGTGCTCACTATACTGCTTCCTAGCAGTCTAGTGGTACCTCTCAAAATTACCATTCCACTGCCCCATGACTGTTAATATACTGCTTCTGACAGTCTAGTGGCCCCATGTATGCGCAGGTAGGTAGGACCAAAGCAGACAGGATTAACGCTGTTTGCCTGTGATCATTTCTGTGTTACTTTGTTTCTTTACAGGCTAGTTCCTGTACAATGTGTAAAGGTCACACTGCACTTAGTATTGATGTTTCTACCCCTATCTTAGGAATGGTCAATGTACCTGGTATTGTGCACCAGCGTGTTGTATTTGTATTGTATATTCTTTGTTTAATGTCTCTCAGTTCCATTTCCTCCAGAAAACCTGGGAATTACCTGTTTCCAGCTCAATGTGCTATCCTGACCAAATATTTAAGAAAAATAAAACATCAATAAATTTACTGTAACCACCAAACCAGTGGCTTGGAGGGCTGAGACATCACTGCCTTACCTCCTACCACACCGGTGACCTGTATTCATGGTGTGAGAGGGTCGCTGGGGTCAGTCAGGAGGGAGAGGATTGAACATTTGGGGACAGCCAGGAAGAGTGGGGAATATGGAACTGCATTTGCCTGACCACTTGAGGTGGCTGGGGTAGGATGCCATGTCCCACAAATGTGGAAGCGGAGGCAGAGCAGCTGCCTGACATGCAGCATTTGGACGATGCACTGTGCGTCATTGGCAGCATTGCACACTTCCTTCCAGAAGGAGAAAAGTGGAAAATGGTCCCCTGCCATGGAAGAATGGTGATTGTCTCCCACAGTACTGCCCCTGAGAGGGCACCTCCTGAGCTGGATCCATTGTGGTGGGTTGAGGAGCTCCCCACCCTTCCATGAAGGATAAGTCATGGGATGATAGGGAGGGGTCTGACTCTTGGGGGACGGAGTGGGGGAGCATCAGAAGCAGCCAGTAGGGGACTGAGGAGAAAACATCACAAAAAATAAATAAATATACTCTATATCATGGTGGGATGAAATAAATTACAAAATCAGTTATAATCTAAAACATGTTATAGATTATACAATAATAATGACTGTGATATATACAGTATGGTATATCAAAGGATAACACCACTTCATGGTTGATTGAAAACATTCAGGTTCATCACTTTTTCATAAACTCAAGAGATGACAATATCTGCTGGTATACTGCACCCAACATGCATTTTATTTTATATATGTTTAAGTGACCATTAACATCATTTAGTAATATACAGTGAAGCTTACCAGGATTACACCCAATTCTGCAGCATTCTGCAGCATGCTGCAACAGAAGTTATTGCAGTAAACAATGTAATTTCAATGGGAATTAGTCCTTTTAGCCTTGCAGGAAACTGTGACACTGTGCTTCATCCTGCAGTGTCACAGTTTCCTGCATGACAAAAGGGACTACTTACCATTGAAATTACATTGTTTACTACAGTAACTGTGCTGCAGCATGCTGGAGAATTCGTTTAATCCGATGAGCTTCACTGTAGCTGTTCTCTTTCTCTCTAGTTTAATCTATCTCTCTCTCTCTCTCTGTATATATATATATATATATATATATATGTTAGAGGCACAAAACTCAGTTTAATGCATTAGTTAGGGTTGTTCCACAGCGACAAAAGTGAGAATTCACTGTTAGGGTTGAAAACCCTAACTCGAGTCACCCCAGCACCACACACACAGACACACACACACACACACACATATGCAAGTATGGATGAGGACCAAGTCAAAAAACCAATGACAGACAACCAGCAGCAGGTGACAGAAATAACAAACAATTGTCTAAATGTACTACGAGATATCCCCACCCACCTGACCAGGTACTGCATGCTCAGTGGAGATCAACAGCAAAACTGAGGCCATGTACACCAAGCGTACACATCCCTGATTGCAGCTGCACAGCGTACCACACTTAGTAGTTGCATGGCCCTTACCCACCGATGCCCACGCAGGCGACACCACATGTGATGGGCCACCTGAGCAACAGAGTTGAGCAAAACCAAGGAATTGTACAGGTATAATATCTCTGATTATAACAAGGGTTTGAGAAATGCAGCTTTCTAATTGACTGTAAACATTGTAACAGCCTTATGTTTAGTTTTTATTAACATACATGTAGAGCCTAACCATATGATGAACATGCTTTAATGTTGTTTAAGAAAACAGTTTTATTATGATAGCAATAAGCCACTCCAGGTATTATGTTAATGGTCAGTTTATCACTGTCTAGCGACATGTGGCTCACGGCTACGCCTCATTCAACATTAAACCCTACATGGTGATGAACAGACCATTTAACATAGCCGTTGGTCATGCCTTATTGCTTAATTGTCTTTATGACTAGATACTCTCCCTCTGCTAGGCACTGCAGGAGTTTTGCAACACAGTGTCACACCCAGTTATACCATACTCTGTCTACTTACTGGAGAATGGCTGTGAATATTAACTCATGAAGTTGAACAGTGTAACTTGATCATTACAGTCATTGAAACCTTAGTGTGATTATAACTGACAGAGTCAGTGATAGAGAATAACCCTTGTCGTCCTAGTACACTTATCCCATTGTGAGTTAAATCAATACTAAAGACATTCTGTTTATATCTACACTATACCTACTTGATTGCTGTTGTACCACAATTGACATAGTTATCACTTTGATAGCATCAGTGACAGAAGTGTGGCAAACCCAAACACTACGTATACAGCCTGAGTATGAAACAACTGTTAAAAAATTCACGCTGTGTCCATAAGTAGCATAGATCACTCATTGCAACAACAGTAAATGTATCACTATTTGAATAAGTTAGTCATCACAGATGCAATGAGATTGTCTTTATCAGGTACAACATACTGAGTAAGTGCCTACAGAAAATCTATCCTATAGACATCTCCGACCTCATTGTTGGCTCAGTAGTCCTATGATATTTAGAAGTTGCTTGGCCTGATCCATGCAATTACACTGTTTCTTACAAAGAATACTTACCGCATCTTTAGTATTGAAACACACTGAAGGTCTATGTATGTACATTAGCAGTACAGCTTCATCAGTAAGAATGCATCTGATACTGGCAGTACGAATTTCACAGCATTGAACAGGCAATGCTTTTCCATGTTTACATCAGCCTCTCTATCTTCAGTAAACAGTTGCAGTAAATGTACTACTATGAAAATCACATACTAAATGTAACACTACTTTTATCTTGAGCATGCTAGTGTCTTGTAGTTAATTTATGTACTTCTCTTAATTAATGTATACTCACTAGTGTTAAAACCTTTCTACAACTGTCATCATGCACCTTCAGCATTTAAATTGACTTGCACAGTACCAGTTGTGGTGTGGTGTGGGGCATCGTTAGGTAAGGCCATGCAACTACTAAGTGTGGTATGTTGTGTGCAGCTGCAATCAGTGATGTGTACGTTTGGTGTACATGGCCTCAGTTTTGCTGTTGATCTCCACTGAGCATGCAGTACCTGGTCAGGTGGGCGGAGATGTCTCGTAGTACATTTAGACAATTGTTTGTTATTTCTGTCACCTGCAGCTGGATGTCTGTCATTGGTTGTGTTGACTTGTTCCTCCCCATACTTGCATATGTGTGTGTGTGTGTGTGTCTGTCTGTGTGTGGTGCTGGGGTGAATTCGGAGTTAGGGTTTCAACCCTAACAGTGATTTTCCTCACTTTGTTGCTGTGGAACAACCCTAACTAATGCATTAAACAGAGTTTTTGCCTCTAATTTCCCTTCTTTTGAGAATGCTAACGAGAAATAGTGAATGTAATGCAGCGGTGGGAGCGCGGGCCTGGACCGGCCACATAATGCGGTGGCATAGTAAGAGGAACAGCAAAGCAAACAGAAGCGCTAACAGTGGTGCAGACATGGTAACACAAGAGCGAATGAGAACAGAAAGGGTAATGCACATGGTGGCGTAGATGGGAACGGTCTGCCACGTGATGTGTTGTCACGTAGTAACATGGTGCCTGCAAACAGAAATGTCAATGGACATGGTGACACAAAGTGAAACAGAAAGAGAAACAGTACTGTAGACACAAATGGCAAAAAATAACAGCAAGCGCAAATGAAAATGCAAAGGATAACGCACATGGTGGCACAGACGCCAACGGTAAGTGAAATGGGTATGGAACTGCAAGTGGAAAGGGCAACAGTAACAGTAATGTAGCGCACAGGCTGGTTTTCCCCAAAACCTGCATAGAGAGAGACAGTGAGTACAAATAATGTATGCATAATAATGAGCATCGGAGCAGAAAATGAGAACTTGGAATACTAAATAGGTTATATCTCAGTAACCGTACGACTTAGAAAAAATTTAAAGTCGATGATTTATAACTATCCTGGCTTAATTTTGTACTTAGCCCTGTTAGGGGCTAAGCAATTTTCCAATGAAAAGTCCGTATCCCGCACCGCTTTTGAGATACGGGCCCTGAAAGGCGCCGCACATGCCGTAATGTTATCCTATGGGAAAAAAGAGAAGTTCGAGTGCCATAACTTTGTCTCCCTGTAATATTTTTTTCACCAAGCCACTGAAAGGCACATCTGTGGGCTGTTGGCTGTCTTCCATCCAAATTTCAGGAAAAAGACTAAACCGTTATTTTGCAGCAGGGTGCCAAAGGATTCCTGTAATGCGGGCGCCGTAATGTTATCCTATGGGAAAATCTGTCAACTTTAGAGTGCCGTAACTTTGCCGCCGTGTAATATTTTTCAATACAACACTGAAAGGCACATCTGTGAGATGTCATCTCGTTCCTCCAAATTTCAGCCCAAACACCCAACCGTTCTTTTGCAGCGGAGTGTCAAGAATTACTGTTTTTAGGCATAGTGTATAAGTAGTGTCGCAATTTGCGTAAGCTTTGCAAAACTTTACGACACTTTCGTGACAGCGACACTACTTCATGAAGTACTTTTCCAGAAATCTGAAAAACATATTTCTGGGGTGTTTTACCCAAAATAAAGACATGGCTAGCATTCTTAGGGCCCGACTAGGTGAATACAAAATAATTAGGTTGCTAGAGGTCCCAATTTTAAATGCCAAGCATTTTTCTGATCACTAACTGAAAACAAGATGGCAGATTTGCGACAGTAACAGGGCCATTTGAGACAGTAAAAGTGCATTGGCGACACTGTCGAACTTTTGTTAACTTTTCCCATTGACTTCTAATGGAAATTGTTTTTGAATAACTTCTGAACTGTTTAATATTTTTCATGAAATCTTTAAAAGGCACATCGGGGACCCCAGCCGCATGTTCCCTGAAGATTTTGGGCTGGGCACGCAAACCATAATACCCGTAGGCACGACTGTAGAATTTGAAAAGCGAAACGATGCGCGAGATCATGCTTAATAACTCCACAGCTGTATATCCTACCAGTACAAAACTTGGCAGATCCCAAGGCCTATGATTCTGATCATGTATTCCACATTTCAGGCAAATCTGTCAAACGGTTGCAAAGTTATTAAGGTGCAAAGTTTTGGGGTTTAACATAGAAATGACTAACCTTAATTCATGGTAGAAATTACCGCGGCTACCATAATATATATATATATATATATATATATATATATATATATGCATATGTATATATATATATATATATATATATAGTGGCAGATAAGCAATGAGACACAATGTGGCATGCATTATTTTGATTTAATCACATACCCAGGGTGTAGTGAAGCTTGACGCAGTGCTTTCAGCTGCTGGAAGTGCAGATTGAACAGCATAATGCATACTCTAAAGTATCTTACTGTGCCTATAAAATGGGTAGTCTGAGAAAATTTCAAAAACAAAAGCCAATTTTTAATTAGAAAACATACATTTTCTCTTGTAAAACCAACTAGTGAATGGTTGTTCCTCCCCAGCTATTAAGTGGTTGTCAGCAATGCATTCAATATATGGAATGTGTGTTTATCATGTGATGTAAGAATTTAAGCTTCTGCAGAATTGTACTGTCTAAATGTTCACCTGTCTTCAATGAAAGAAAACAGAAGGCGCTGCAAAGCCATGGTTCAGTTTTATTTGTTGTAGCGCAGCAAATATTTCACTGGCAGGCAGATAAGGATGGGGAGGGTCTATTTTCTGAAAAGAAGCTCCAAAATTAACATTTTGAGTAGTACTTCATTTTATGTGGGTGTTAGTGTGTAAGAGAGGAATATAAATAAAAAGAACATTTAAACATTTATTTGTTCCTTTAATTTTGAGAGTGTTTTACTTCTAGGGCCTAAGGATGGGTGTCAGTGTGTCTCAGTTGGTAGCACATCCGCCTCTGGACCAGAAGGTCCTGGGCTGTTGTCCACACTGGAAATGGACTCATACCTAAAACACTGGTACCTGAGTGCAGGATAGGGGTGCTGTACTGTTGGGGTGTGCCATCCTTTGGATGAGACATTAAACCGAGGTCCCTTCTAGCCATCCTGATGCTGTCCTGGTGGGTGTCCAGGTGGAAGTAAAGAACCCTGGGCATTCTTCACAAAGAGCAGGTACATTCTCATTGTGCTGGCCAATATTTACCATCCCATAAAACCATTTCATGTAGTTGTCCAGGCTGTGTGTGGGTGCTGATGTGCAATGTGGCTGCTACTACACATTCAGTCACTTCGCTACCAGTCTAGCATTGCTTGAAAAGAGCTTTGGGATACACTGTATGAAAAGCACTATATAAATGCTGATTCTTCTTCTTCCTAAGGCATTGCTACTGTTAGTGTGCTGTGCCTAATTGCCGGCTAGGACTGAGCAAAATGTATCTTCCACCGGAAAAATTCTGGTGAAACTCAGATTTCTCTTTGTGAAATTTCTGTAAAAGTCTGTGAAATTTTGCCAAACTTGTGATTTTAGTTATTTCAATCTAATTTGAAAAGTATGTGTCCATATTTGCATTATGACTTTGCCAAGGTCCATACAGATGTGCACCAAGTTTCAGTTCTCTGTCTTTAAAGGTGACTGAGTTATAAGCCTCCAAATTTTCAGAAATTTTAAAATTACATTTCTGTTACATAAACGGCAGAATTGTTAGCCACTATAGCTTTACAACTACAGAATAGTATGTCACCAATTGTGTTAGGTTCATGGACCCTACTTAACCACATTTATTCGTCTTAATTAGATTTCAGGGCATATTTACATTGGTACAGTATGCATGCCACATCTTGAGTGTATATCTGAAATAGCATGAGGAGATATAAACTTCAAAATATTTTGAGAATTTTCACACAGTTTAACAAATAATAAATTGTGAACAATTGAACTCCTGTAACTTAACAGTTTACAGAACCAATTACAGTGCTTTCACTATAGCGAACCCGCTCACAGTGAAATCCCGTTGTAATGAATGTCTATTGTGGCTCCTGCTGTTATCAACTGTTTTTCCTTTGTGGTTGTTTTGGGCTGCCTTAGTATTCAGCCATACTTCTGATCACCCTCTAATCCTTGCAACACTGTCTCAACATTAAAGAAAAGCAATACTGTGTAATGAAGGAGACACGCAAATGCCTATATGTACTTGAGTTGAGCAGGAGGTGAGACAGAAATCTGTTTGCAGTTTTAGTATTCAGTCGTACTAGTTTTCAGTAGTACTAGTCATCAAATCATCCTCACAATACTCTGTCAGCTTCTGTACTGTAATTTTAACACACCTGTATTATTTTTCATTACAATTAAATACTGTTAGACTAATTTAATAAAATGATCATGTCATATAGCCACAGCTGGAGAACAGTGGATGTCCGAGCAGCCACTCTGTACTAACACTGCCACCCTTCGCTCATTGTTCAGCTGGTTTGCATGATAATCCACAGCTCAGTACAGAAACTAAAGATAAAGTTAAGATAAAGATAAAAGCAAACAAGTGATAAATAAATTATAATGTGGAATAAAGATGAGAGCTACGGGAGCTGATTTCAGAGAGCCGCTGTCAGAGTGCTGGAGACATCAGAAGCAGCCACTCTGCACTACCAGTTCCTTGTAAGCTCGCATCCTCAACTCAACACAAAAACAAAAATAAAGGTAACTCCAACAAATGATAACAAAATGTTATAAAACTACTGAGCAGGCTATGTGACCTAAGTGTCATAAGTCTCAGACAAAGGACTTGTTGGTCTGAAACCTTAGACATTATTTTCTTTGTAACATCTATGTTGGTCCAATAAAAGGTATCAAACCATTTGCTTCTGGATCGGTTCTAAGTGAGCCAAGTGATGTTGAGTGATATGGGGTCAGGGAAGTGGGTGGGAGGTGACACAGAACACACAATACTCATTGTTTCAGCATCCCTTGATGTAACAAGCGGGAACTATAACAAACTGATGTTATGGCTCCCATTTCATTCGTTATAGCAAGGAGCACTGTACCTCTCTATTTAGCAGTTTCTATGACTCTTTAAGAAAGTATGCATATACATTTTCAGATATTTAGCTCCCAAGGTGTAAGTTGTAAGCACAGAAATATTTTCAAAATGTTCACACACATAACAAATTTGCAAGAATTTGAGCCCCTTTAACTTCCTGCCCCCTTATCCAAATGTCATGAATCTTGTCATCCTTTTGGGACCTCTGACATACAATATGCATGCCACAATTCAGATCTCTAGTTATAATATCGACCAAGTTATTCCTATATAAAATGTTTTGAAAAATTATGAAACATCTGAATTTACTAATTTCACCCAGCCCTGTTGCCAGCACATTTCACTCCATGCATTTTGCTGTCCCAGTGCATTGGTTCTGACCAAGCAGGACATTGTATTTCCCAATCTATTTTATAAGCATCACATCACTGCCTAAAATATGTGATAATGTCTGTTCTTAATCAACATTTCATATTGGTTTGTTAGAACTATACCCCAGTTCATATTTCCTAAAAATCTCAAACTATTATCCCAAACATATCAGCAGTAGGCACTCTATTAGAACTGATACAAATTGCAGTTAGGCAGAGCTAATGTATTATATAACTAAAAGAGAATAAGACTGCCATTACATTATGATAACTGTACCTATTCATGAAGGAGACTAACATAACTCATAATGGCTTTGCCACTTGTTAGTATTTTGTCTGACTTACTTCCTTCTGGTTAAAAATCAAACCTAAGGCCAGTCACATGTTGTATTTTATAAATATATATACTTATTAAAAGTAGAAGATGGTGATTAAAATAGGATTGCGTGGAATCCAATTAACAGAATCTAATACCTCAGATTACAAGCTTTTTTCAAATTTAGGATTTTCTTTTTTTTTTGCAGTTAATGCCATTTTGTCCCCTGGCCATGATCAGTCCTCTGATTCCAGCCACTCCAGCCCCTTCTCCTAAATTTTCTGCTAGGACATATCATCGCAAAGGCAGCATGGCCTGGTATATCTTAAGTACAGGCTACAGGGTGGCTGGATGTCAGCTGCTGCCAAGGCATCCATTTTCTAGTTTTTCCTCACTTTCCTAAGGATTGAGTATGCATTGTCATTCAGACATCCCCACCCATGTTGCCAACATGGGACATTCACAGCTGCCACCTCCCTCAGTCCTGACAGTTCCTGGCTGCCATGCCCCAGCCAATGCTATGGGCTAGCTTAATGCCTGCTGCTGTATCCTGCCCTTCATGAGAGAGGACAGCAGTCCTCCAGGTGCTCTATCCTATTCTCACCTGGCCAACCCCGACAACCCGAGTCTGCATCCAAACTTGAGTCACTGGTGTGGTCTGAGGTATGGCATCCAGCACAACAAGCCTGAGTATCACTGAGCAAGCTCAGATTGAGGATTTTCAGAACTGAAGGCCAGAAACATTGTCAAGGTCACTGCAGATGCTTTTACCTATGTAACCTGCCTTACCCACTGCATGATCCTAGCTGTCAGTGACTTTATCTCCACAAACTGCATGGTAAGGGATCTAATAGAAACTGTAAAAATAATCTGCAGTCATTTTCCATACTCTGTGAAGGCCCACAAGAAGCCACACTGAATTCAGAATGAGAAGCACCTGCCTGAGCAGTCCTTTGAAACAGGACGTCACAACTCGTTGGAACTTAAAGCATTATGTGCTACAGCAATTCCAAGCACAGAAGCTGGCAGTGCATAACTATCTGCTCCATCACAAAATCAGTGGTGTAGATATCATGTTATCAAGCTATGACTGGACGACAGTCTGTCCTCTGGTCCAAATTCTGGAGCCATTTGAGGCATTCAAGTGAGATCATCAGTGAGACTTCCTGTCTTAGCACAGTACTGCCACAGCTAAGATATCTACATGTCTTTTAAGACAAGTATTCAATGTGTATCAGAGGGACCAAGAGAAACATGCTGGTGCCTTAAACATCACATGATCCTTACTACACATCCTATCTGAGGATCAGTGGATTAGCAAGCTGTCCCAGGAGGAACAGTATGTCCTGTCATGCATGCTGGATCCCGCTTTAAAACCCAAGTGCAGAACATCTTGTCAGAGGGCGCAGACCTTGAGGAATGGAAGGATGCATTCTGTGCCAAGGTGCTGAGTTTGACTGCATAAGCAGAAGATAGGAAGGAGGAGGAATATGAAGATCTGGAACCATCAAGGACAACCAAAGGAACATATTCTTGCAGTGGAAAAGGAGACAGACCAAACAAAACATGTGCCAAGGAATGGACAGATGTCTCTGAGTAGGATGATGATGATGATGACTTCCCCACTGTGAGACTGGGTGCCTCCTTGCTCGATAATCTCTCATCTACCCAGTCGATGTCTGCAACCACAGAACCCAAAGTCAGAGCCTGTGAACAGATCAAAGGATACTTTGGTGAAACAACAGGTTTCAGTAGGAAGGAAGAGCCATTGAACTGTTGGCACAGCAATAAACCACATGGCTTGGCCTGTATACTGTGGCAGTACACTACCTTTCCTCCCATGCTCAACCATATACTCAGAATGAGTGTTTTGCTGCTGATGTGATCGTGCCTGACTGGAGAATGCACTTGTGAAGAAGCTAACATTCCTGAAGTTAAATCTGCATGATTTCAAGATAAAGCCTGCACAAGAGCTGGATCTTGACTGTGGTCTTGCAGACACCTGATCCTGATGTTTGCTGGGATGAAGACCAACAAAAAGCAAGGGAAAGGCAGGGCAAGGTGGCATTCCAGTGACATCTTGTTAATTACGTTTTCACTATCTCAACATGCACATTTGGGACATTGACCATAAGTATCTGATGCTATCATATTATGATTAATTTTCAAGTTTGATATAGTCATCAATGCCAAACAGGTACAAATCCATAAAAGCAGCACCTGTGGCTGCAAGTGCTGTTCACAGTTAACACAGACCTGGCCTTATGTCAGCATTGCACTACCTATCAAACAAAACCATCCCATAGACTAATTCAGAAATCACAGGTTGCTATCTGCTTCCTAACACACTTAAATCTACAGATCCCACAGGTAAACCAGTGGCATACAGTTTAATGGATCGTCTTGGAAAATATTTATTTCTTCATTCTGTGTGAGTCTGGGTCTGTATTTCTTGCTTTAACATGTTCTTTCTGTTTTGCACACCTTCTTTCATGCTTTGCATATATGGGAGTGAGTGTTAGGATTTCTGTTGCCATCAGATTACTTCAAACAACCAGCTGTAACTTAAGTGACTGTCCATGCTGCCTAGTTTTCCACTATACATTGTTATATATATATATATATAGATATATATATATATATATATATATATATATATATATATATATATATATATATATAGATATATATAGCTATATGTGTGTGTGTGTATCTATATATACATATAGTTTATTGTTCAGATGGATGCCAACTGAAACTGAACAAGATTTTAAGTTGCTGGTGGTATTTTTAGTGAATGGGAAACTTGGACTGGACACCATGAAAATTCCCCTTCTCTTTCTGTAGGAGCACTGTTACATGCATGAATGGCCAGTTCTCTGAGGAAAGCAAGCTGTGAGGATGCAGGGGAGGCTGGGAGCAGGTCTCTCCCATCTCTAACTTAATGGAGACCAACGTCCATGCAAATAGCGAAATGGAAGTCAATGTGGAGATACCTGATGGTGGAATAGCTTCAGTAGCCAAGTCCGCAGGGCTCATTGGCACAGAAGGAGCTTCGATATCTGCTAAGGAGGAGGAGGAATTGCAGTGCTTACTACAAGATGAGGAGCGTCACTATTTGGCAAGATGCACGCAGCTTGAGTCTCTATACCGGAGTGGTTATTGGATTGAAACAGACCAACCGGAAGCCAGAATGGAGGAAGAGCCGCTACTGGTGGCCATGGGTGATAAGCACCAAGAAAGTAATGGCAACACAAGGACTGTTTCAGGGCACAAGGAAGCCCTGAAACACAAAAGTATTTTAATGATAAAGAACAGCTGAGCAGCAGTTCAGACTGCACTGCTTATAGATAAGACTGGGAGCATCCCAGTACTGAATGGGTCTATAGAGACTCAGGATGCTGCCTCATGCCTGGGGATAGTCAAAACATGAAGGGTGAAAACACTGTTGGGCTTTCCCAGGCCAAATTTACTATTGTGCTGGCAGGAGGGATAATTAGGAAAACTACAAAGAAAATAACTGGTGGGGAGCGCTACAAAAACAGGGAGTGCTGCAAAAGTGATCACCTAGACACCAAATGAGGCAAAAAGGCTGACACTAGTGTTGACACAACAACCAGTTCTACACCCTTGTGGGTTGATGAGGACTTGGAAGAAGCAGGATGGTCAAAATCCCTGATGGGAAAGGTTGGGATGCAAATTACCCAGGTACCTTAACTAACTCTGAACAGTCCATAACTGAAAAGCACTGACTGAGCAAGATGAAATTTCTGGGGAGATATTGCCTCTCAAATCACTCCTGGGCAGGGAGCAGGGCAGAGGTGATAACACTATTGATGAAAATGCCCCAAGTGACTTACTGCACACCATAAGGGCCACTGAGGAATCTGGGGTTACTACTCATGTACAAGGTCCCTCAAAACTTATGGACCTTGAAAATTCTGAAGAAATCAATCTAAATGAAGCCCCTAGTGAGGGAATAAGCTAGGTGAGGCTGCTGCTGCTGTTTCAGCACCACCAGGAAATGTGTGGGCCACAAATGCAAGGAGAGACTTTTCCCAAGTCAGTGAAACTTGCCTCTGAACCAGCTAAATGGTGGAATGCTATAAGACTAAGTTACTGAGGCTGTTTATCTGAACTGCCTGATTGCCATTATGTGGGCGTACACTGATCAAGGAAAGTATGACATTTTTTTACTTGTGGTGCTTGCACACTACTTTATCTGCCACACTACCCCTTGGTCCACTCCTTCGAACACTGATCAACCCCCAGAACACCGACTCGCATTCTGCCCCTAGAGTGCTCTCTTGTTCTCCCTGTACTACCTTGATTCCCAGCAATCCCCCTGGATGGGGTGAGGATGGACCTTCCTCAACCTTACTGGAGGACAACTTGCACAGCGAGGTCTGCCCATAGGTCTGTGGATCCTAGGAGGCACTGATCGGTCTTCATCTAGGACCGAGAGGGCTTTTTTCAGATTTTCTTGTTTCCTCACCCAACCCCAGAGGCCTGGCATGAGAACTGACATCCAGAGAGTGACATGCTTATGCACGTCTGCCTCCCAAGCACCCAACAGTGTCTCCCTCCCCGACTCCACTGTACAGAGCCGCCAGAGCCCAAGCTTCCACTGGCTCTCTTGGGACTTCGGGTACCTCCTGGTACCCCTGGTATCCCCTCCCGAAGGAGAGCATCACTGTGATGCTCAATCCTCCCTCTCCCGCTGACTCCCGTCGACCGAGTCCTTTCCCAAACCCAGGTCGCTGGCGCGGGCGTGAGGTGTGGCCTCCAGCCTCAACCCCTCAGTGCTACAGGGCTGGTGAAAGTATGACATTTATGCCTATGAGGTTTATGCACTTATACAGATGCGGGGATACCCTGTTTCTACATCAGCTTTAAACATCCTGCAGGGTTACAGCAGTTCTGGAAGCAATATCAACTATTGAAAACATGCCCTTTGGCAACCATTCATGGCTATACCCCTGACAAAACCTGCTTTTAAATGGATAATTTTACTATTTCAAAATGAAGGGTCAACATTGCCAACATTAGCTTCCGGCTTAAGCAGAAATGTAATGTAATTGGATATCCTGAACCGATTTTAGATGATGAGTACTTTTGGACTGGAGGTTGGAGGTTCAAGATCACCATAAAGCAAATAACCGATGAGATCTAACACCTTCCTAATTGTTTTTTTGTGGGCTGAGACACGGGTGGTCTATCTTGGTCAATCCCAGGCATGTTATCGCTGTGGGGATACAGGCCACTTGAGTAATGCATGTGAAAAACAAAAGTGTGGTCTTTGTGGGGTTATAGGACATGTCATTGCACAGTGCCCCAACCCCATGAGGTGTAACTTATGTAAAGAACAAGGCCACATATTTCACACTTGCTCTTGGGCATCTCACAACAGCCTTGATCAGGTCCTGCAAGTTGAGCAGGACTTATATGTCACAGTTGCCCAAAAAGAAAGGTTGAAGTTAATCACAGAACCTGTATGCAGCAGCCCATGAGGGTCAAGTACTGCAGCACCTCGGATGGAGTCCCCTAGGAATGTGCATCAGGCACCCCTGCCTTCTGACCTTACAGTGCCTTCCCATACTGTAGGGCTGGGTACTACTGATAAAACCCCAGTGAGGCCTACTATGGAGGAAGTAGCACAGGAGGGGTTTGAGTACCACAACAAACCAGAGAAGAAGCCCCTGCAGTGCCAACAGAATCCACAACAGACTCAGCAGCACAAGCTATGCCTCCCTGACAGGATCAATGGGGATGGGCTTTACAGTGGTTACCAGATCTAACTCTATGGCAAGTACACATGTACCACAGCAATCTCCTGCTGAACCTGAAACCATAGAGGTACAGAACTAGTATGCAATACTACAATGACAAGACTGGGTTGCTTCTGAGGGGAATCCAATGTTTCATCTGTGGCCACTTCTCTAATGGAACAGCCCATGGAACTTACTAAACAAGGGAAGCCTAAATGGAAAAACAAAAGAAAGAAGGAGCATTAGAGTTATCTTGATTGTACATTATCATGGTGGATTTTTCTTTTTTTTAATGGCTGCAGTTAATTTTCTTACTTGCAATGTGAATAGTATAAAGGTTGCTACCAGATGGCAAGTTACCTTTTGATTCTTAAAGGTTTAAGATGTGATGTGGTGTTCTTACAAGATACCAGGCTGCACACCATTCCTGAGACAGGCCAAGCAAGGAAGGAATGGAGATGGGGCCAGTCCTTGTGGTCAATGGGGAAGAGCTTTGTTCAGGCTTGGGTATTTTATTCTTTGGGCAAGAGGTTAAGGTGACAAAGCTAGTTGATGCATGCTCAGGAAGGGTTATGGTAGTAGATATTACCTTAAACCAGAAATTTTATGGTTGATTAATATATGTGTCCCCCAACTTAAAGCAGAAAGGACAAAACTATTGCATCAATTAGAGCCTTTTTGCATAGTTCCAAACTGACACTATGGGGAGGAGATTTTAACTGCAGATTGGCTAAAGGGACTGGGCCAGAAAATCTGGCAAGGTATATTGTGACATGAATTTGCTTAATGCAATTTTGTCCCGATCAGGGTATAAAGATATAATATGACATAGTGAGGGAACAACCGAGTCACACCTTTTACAAGGGGTCCCTTTCTTTACGTATAGATTTCTGGTTTGTTCCTGATAAGACCCCATTTCTGCTACCACAATTATCCCTTTGAAACTACAGATCACATAGCAGTGTGGGTTTCTATTGCTATGTATAGTCATGTACAGGCTGGTAGAGGTTATTGGCGAATGAATGTATCTCACAAGATGAGCAAGTTCAGCTTGAGATAGAAGAATTATTTAATACTAGAATTCAATTAAATGCTTGTATGTTGACCTCCTCGATTGGTGGGAAGATATGAAACAAGACCTTAAACAACTTATGATACGAGTTTCCAGTAAAGTAGCAAGAACAAATTATTACCAATACCTAAAATGGAGAGCTCATTTTCTACAGCTCCTTACTCAAATGAGAGAAATGGGGCAGACCTGACTACACAGTTAAAAGATGTGAAGGAAAAATGTTTTCCTTTCAATATAGCAGGAGCGTTATTTACAAATGGAAAAAATTTGGGACCCAAGGGACAAGGTTTCAGGTTAACCCTTATAACAGTCATTCTGATAGGATAAAACACAGAGTAATGACAGCTTTTAAAAAATAGATGGTGAAGTATGTTATTGACATGTATTCCTTTCAAACTATTGTTCAAAACATGTGGAACACAGATTTAAGGGGCAGATGTTTCCTACTGTGTTGGACAATTTACACCCCAGTTTAACTGAACTGGAAGTGCATGTTTTGGATGAACCTATTACTGGACAAGAAATTATGCAAGCAATCAAATCCCTATCTACCAACACAGTGCTGGGCCTGGATGGGATTCCAAATGAGTGTTATAAACAATATTTGGATAAACTTGCCCTGATGCTGTATGAAGTTTTTGTGGAAATTATAGAAAAAATACATTATGTACAAGTATGAGTGAGGGGCAATGTTTTTATATATAAAGGGGTGATCACACAGATATAAAATTGGAAACCATTAAGCCTTCCCAATTCTGATTATAAGATTCTGGCAAAACAAATACCTCTCGACTGGCTCAAGTGGCACAGACACTAACCATAGAATCTCAAACATGTGCAATTCCAGGACGGAGCATTATGCTTAATTTAATGTTTATAAGGGAAATAATAGCACAAGGGCTAGACAAGCAATTAGATGGCTACCTTCTTTCTATTGACCAAGAGACCACTTTTTACTCTGTCAGGCTGTATTTGTCTCTTGTATTATGTAATTTCCCAGGTCACCCCTGAAAAGGACCTCCGGTGCTCAGTGGGCTTACCCGGTCACCAAAATTTAATAAATAAATTAATGAATATTTGTCACAAGTACTTGAAGTGTATGGGATCCCAGGCAGGTTTCTTTCCTTGATTGAAGCCATGTATGTAGATGCTCAGGTAAGACCATTAGTAAATGGACACTTAGGGCCAGCTATGTATTTAACCAAACGTGTATGTCAGGGCTGCCCCTGCGCCCATTACTGTATGTTTTAGTTTAGATCCTTCATTAAGAGCTATCGAAATAGACCCACTGGTTAAACAAATTATCAGTCGGTCAGGTACCAGCTTTGGAAAGGTATCTGCATATGCTGATGATTGTGTTTTATGGTGGCTGACTTGCAGTCAGAGGCCAAGGCCTTGGAATTTCTGGAACAACAGTCACCTATGACAGGGATGGGTATTAACAGAACTAAAAGTGTGGCAGTACTAATGGGGAATGCAGCAATTCCACCTGACTATGCTATCCTGATTAAGCCGGGAGCAATTAAGCTTTTAGGTGTATATTTTGGTACAGATGATGCTGCAACCTTAAATTGGGAAAGAAAATGGCTATTGCACAGCAAAAGTGCAATATTGGAAAGCCTGGAATATGACAAGACAGAAACGGATTTGTTTTATTGAAAACCTTTATAGTGCTCATATTTTTGCATATAACACATGTTTTTCCCTTGCCTTTCAACATGCATACAAAATAAGAAGATTTTTTCAACTAGTATGGGGATTAGGCTCCACCCAGAAAAGCGAAGTCATACATAGAGACCTTGTCAGAAGGAGGTCTGAATATGATTCACCCTTTGGTGTTCTTTTTAGTATATATAGTTTTATACTAATATCAGACCACTTTTAGGTGGAGAGTAAATTCTGGTCTAAGATTGTACAGATATGGCAAACACACTTTTTCTCAGCATGGGGGTTGGGAAGTGGTTAGTGGAGAGAGAGAAAAATTACCCACATATGTTCAAAATAAGTTAAAATATATCCAACTTTGGAAAGTAGACTTATGATGGTTTCAAACTATAGGAAGGAAACAGTTTTATGTTGAAATTCTTATGACATGTTATTTTGAAGATCCAGTATTTGTTTTAGGTCCTTTGGTAAAGGTAAAATATATATTAGCTGCCATATTAGAAAAAAGGATTCCACGTAAAATGAAGGATGCTATGTGGCTTAGTGGACATGGTAATTAAACATGAGAGCCAATCATAAACACAAAGGAATGGAAGAATAGATGTGCTTACATGTAAACTGTAATAATAGACTGGAAATTATGCATTTGTTTTATGATTTGTGCTTTCATTCATCATCTGTGGCACATGCTTGATAATAAATGGAACACGACTTGTTTTCGGACTATGACCTATGAATTGCTTGTACTGGGTCAACTCACTGCTGTTTGGTTGAAATGGGATAGAAGTATAGTGTGTGTTATTTTGCATGTATAAAGTGGGTAATGTGGCAAACACGGTGTCAGTTCTTCTTATGGATACTGACATCTCTCTAAACTATGTTATTTTTAAAGTACAAGCTGAATTAGATATGATCTTCCAGAATGAAGTCAAGCAAATGGGAATAGTTATATGTCATAAGCTATAGAGGTATTGACTGGGTAGGGTAAACATGAGAATTTTTTTTTCATGTATAGGATATTAGTTAAAAGCTGCTTTACAAACCACGGGCTTAAATGTTTGTTTAGATAAGTAAACTGGGTGTTTAACTTTTCACGTATGTTTTATTTTTAACAAGTAAATGATTCAAGACATAAACTGTTCTTTTCTTTTTGTGCTTTTCATTTTCTATCTTCATGTTACATTACATTCGTGCAGATGCAATCTGTTTATTATTGTGAAAATGAATCTGCTTGTATATTTTGTTTTTGTTGCATTAAAATATTCCCTCTCTTGTGTAGAGGCGCTGTTGGTCAATTCCCAAGCTGGAGGTTCCTGGTGAAGCAGAGGAGGAGGTGCAGCAGGCTGGGGAGCAGTTCTTCCTCTCAGCTGGGTCAAGCCAGGAGAACGCTGTTGCGATTATTCACAGTTAAGCAACAAAAGTAATTAGCACGGAGGGACTGACCTGTACTATGTATTCGCAAGATTTGAACATTATGACTGAAGTGGCTGCTTTTGATCATGATGATTCGGAGATGGACACCACTTCTAAGGAGTTCCAGGATGTGGTCATGATACCAGAGGATACAGATGCAGATAGACAGGGACCGAGTGCAGCTATGAAGCTAGGTGAGCGATCCAGATGCCAGATGCAGAAAGCCTGCAAGGAGATTAGGAAAAGAGATGGAAGAACAAAGCATTGCTAGAAGGACATGCTGCCCCTCACTGACTAAGGCAAGCAAAATTACCAATAAGCGTCAAACACCCAGAGAAAGATTGAAAAAGCTTTTCGATTTGCACTCAAGTGATGGAGGAGACATGGACACCAGAGCCAGCCCTGAAAAATGCTATCTGGTGACAGGATGCTTTGAAAAACTGAGGCCCAGAATGAGCAACTCAGGGAGGGGCTGGCACTCACCAGGGAGGGAGTGACCAGAGGGATGTCATGACTGAGGGTGACTTGAATGGAGCTCAACTCATTGAGGGTGCACAAATGGAACATGACATTAACCCTATTAATAGAAATGCCCCACCCCACCCTCAGCAATCCTGGTCTACCCTGTAACACGAAGGAGTGCCAGATTACAGACCTTTTCCTTTCCTGACATTGTCCTTAGTAACAAATACAAGGCACTTTACAAACAAAAGGATTGGTGGGGATATGGCAGAAGATTCAGAATCTGACATTTCATCAAATCCCTCCCTCAGAGAAGGTGAAAAGAGAAAAGAAGAAGAAACACATAGGGGATAGTCAGGACTGATGTTTTTCCTTAAACGAACATGCCTTGGGACCCTTAACTTTTGCTACTGTTAATGTTTGTAGTATCCTCAATGGGGCTAAAGAAAAGCAGTCTTTACTTTCCTCCAGCAACAAGCTGTTAATGTGATTTTTTCAGGAAACCTGGTTGAATACTTCTGCCATGGTAAACCAATATAAAAAATTGGCTTTATGGCCCATCCTATTGGTCCTTTGGCCTGAGATAGGGCTGATGGGGTGGGGATTCTTTTAAAGGGTACATTTTACTTTACAAAAATTAATGGCTGTTATACCTCGTCATTTATTTATTTTAGATGGCCTACTAGAAGGAAAGCTTGTAGATTCGCTGCAGTTTATGGTCCCCACAGTAAAGCAGATAGGGTAGAATTATTTAAAACATTACAACCTTTTTGATGACTACCAGACAGGTTTTTGTAGGAGGAGATTTAATTGCCCCTAGATGTCCTAGAAGGGTCCCTAACTAATTAAAAAGTGTACTCGACACCCATGCACTACAGAGATGTCTAAAGGCAACTGGCATGAAAGATGCAGTCAAATATTACACCCCATAAATTAGATAAAACATATGTAAGAGGATGACTGGCAACCAGTATAGATGATTGTTTTTCTCATTGAAGGTATAATTTGTAGACCTCCAGGTACTTCCTATGGAATTCTCAGATCATTCCATGTTACTACTTAAGGTAAGCGTTCAAGAGGCCTTACATGCCCCAAAGTGGTTGGAAATTGAATATTGCATTACTTCAGAATAAAATAGTTCAGAATCATATTAGAGGACTCTTAAGGGCTCGCAGTACAGTATTATGTTTATACAATACCATTGGAGAATGGTGAGAGGACACTAAAAGAAATACAACAATTTTGTATACAATATAGTAAACAACAACAAAACAAAAGTTCTTACATTATTTATTTTACGTCAACAGTTGCAGTACTTATACTCATTGGTTAATACCTCGCATGTTTACAGTTGTCAAATTACACAGGTTAAAAACAAATGAAAGCTTATCAATATGATAGGGCAGTTACACTTGTAGCGGCATTACATTATGGGACTATAAAGACCCATTAGGAGACCTCTGTGCAGCCTGCAAAACTAGAATGGAAATTCAGTAACACAGCTTTGAAGGATTCTGATGGAATGGTAAAACCTTCTTCACATAACTTGAAATGTATTATACATGATTATCTAGATTCCTTTAATAATTCACTTCTCCTAATGAGTCCAGTATGCATACTTACATAAAATAAAATAATCATCAGCTAAATGATATGACTTTGCAGCATCTGGACACCCAATTTAGACATGATGAACTGTTATCAGCTATTAAGGGATGAGAAAAATGTCTTCCCAGGGCAGTATGGGCTACCTTTACAGTTGTATTTGACTTTTCAAGAAGAATGGTCAGAAATGTTGCTATTAGTCTATAATGAGATTATGGGTCAACACATAATAAGAAGGATTTTGCACAAGGACTGACAAAATTTATTTTTAAATCTGGAGATAAGACATTAATACAAAATTGGTGACCCATCAGCTTAATAAATACAGATTGGAAGGTATTAGGAAATTGATCTATAAACATCTACACCCTCATTTATCAGACTTTTTAACCAGGCACAGACTTGTGGGGTGCCTGGTTACAAAATACAAGATAATCTTTGGGTAATTAGGATAGTTATGAATATTGTAAAGAATCTATCTGGCTTTTTGGTCTCTCTTGACCAAAGTAAGACCTTCGATCAAGTATCACACACCTTTATGTTACAGATTTTAGGCAATATGAAATACCTGAGAAGATAGTACATTGTATCCTAAATTTGTATAACAGGGCATCTGTGATTCCCTGATAGGAGAAACTTTGGGGCTACCCTTAGCCTTGTGGGTGGGAGTATGGCAGAGATGCCCATTAAGTCCATTATTATACATGTTGGTGTTTGACACATTGTAGCAGACCATTTGATTAATGAGCTTCAGTTACCAGGACAGGACTCTGAAATTAAACTCTCTGCATATGCTGATGATCTCTGTCTTCTGGTCACATCTCAAGAAAGTGTACAACAAACCATTCAGGAACTGCATCATTATGGAACAGTGTCAGGAGCTCTCCTGAATACAGAGAAAAATGTAAGGATTACACTTGGTTAGCCAATAAGTGCCAATAGTGTAGGAGGGATTACAATGTCTACAAATCCTATTCAAATTATTGGTATCTATTTTGGAGAGGAGGCATGGCATACAAAATTGGACAGAAGCAATACAGAATTGTGAATGGCAAGTCAAGAAATGGAAAGGCTGGTTACTATCTAAACAAAAGCGGATATTTATCATGAAACAGGTTTTAGTTCCTGTTATTATATGTAGGGTTAATATATCCCATTCCTTTCAGTTTAGAAACTAGGATTTATAGTATTTTTCAGATGTTATGGGAAATAGGTTGAACCCCATTAAAGAGAATTTACATAATTACCTAGATAACAAGGAGAGTGAAAATGTTATAACCTTTAGTTTTTTTTCACGTTATTTTTAATTAGGAACATTAAAAGCTGTTATTACCATCAGGAAATAGAGACATAAGGAAGAATGGTCTAAACAGTTAATGAGAGGTTATTTGAGCCACTGGCAGTAGGAACCAGTGAAGTCACTACCTAAAATGAAGGTATCAGCTTTTATAAAGCTTACATCAAGGAAATTGTGCATATGTCAGGTAACAAAATCACAAATACTGAATTCTACTAGGAAACAACTATATTAAATGATTTTGGAAAAATAGGTCCAACTACTCCACAACTAAACAACACTAGAAATCCAGTTAGAATGATGTACAACCTATAGTTATGTACATATGGTAGACTGAACGTCAAAGGCTTTTGAAGAAAGATGTCCTTATACAGATTATCTAGCTCCAGAAGAAATAATAGTCATTTTTTTTGTTTGAATGTTGTTTTCTTCTCAGCTTTGGTCTTTCTTAGCATATAGATGGAAACTACCATGGTTAACTAGACTTACTTATGAGCAACTAGTCCTAGGGCAATATAATGGCAGGTGTGCAGCTTATAACAGAAGCACTTTAGAATTTTTTTTGCATGTAAAACATTTTACTTGTGGCAGGCAGAAGCCGATATATCACATCAACAATGTATGACTTATCTAGCAGTTAGTAAACTGATTGAATCAGCATGTGTGGAAGTGTACAATAAGGATGTTCAGAAATGTTTTATGACAACTGTAAACAATCTATGGAAAGGACTGATGCAGGTGTTAAGTCATGTATAGTTGCATTACATTATTCTGATGCAGAGGAGGTGATCAGTTAAGAACACTCCTGTCATATTACAGACAATATTATGAGATTGGTTTATGGATTTCTGGGTGGAATTGGGTGATTGGTCCTTGTGGATGTAGATATTGGTAAAATTAATTTTCCTTTTCCTTGCTTTTTTTTTTAATCTTTTTAAAACAAATGTGTATATCCTTTTCCTTTTCCTCCTTATTATACATGTTGGGTTTCATTTTAACAGACCTTATGACTGGGTATACTTGGGGGTATGAATGAATGCTATTTGTTTTATGATGGTTTTGTTCATGCTGTTTACATGAAGTAATGTATTTTGTTCTTTATGTTTTGTATTGAATTTTTCAATAAAAATGCCCTATTCTTTTCGAGAAGTGCCATGGGATCTTTAACATTCACCTGAATTACCACCAGAACAGGCAGATGAGACCTATGTTTAATATCTCATCTGAAAGATGGCACCTCAGGGTATAGCATCCCCCTTATGCTGCACTACAGTGTCAGTATTGGGATTTAACAAAGTACCTGGTGTTGTATTAGGGGTGCTATCATGCCCCTATAGTTAGGGTTGTCTGGCATTTCAATGTTAAACCCCAATATCTGCATTTAATAACTTTGCAGCAATAAAGCGGACTTACACAAAATGTTACATGTACATTCTCACATGTTAGATCTCTGGATGTACCATGTTTTGTTCTAGTCAATGTGCAGATTCTGAAATATAGATAGTACAAACAGTGAATTTTGGGAAATTTGTTTCCATTGGTTTGAATGGGTTTTCTGTCAATTTGGCTAGCATCCAGATGGTTTACAATTTTGGTCTGAAATTTTCTATGTAGAAAGGGCTGGCCCACAGATGTGTATTTTGCTTGTTTGGTGAAAAAACATTAATCTGTCCCAAGGCAATTTATTTTAAAATTTTGAATAATTGGTTCTGAGCATGCTCAGTAAACACACAAGAAAAATAGCTATCTGAAAAAAAAAAAATATTTGTTCATATTGGCATCATCCTTTTCATGAGTGGAAAATCCTTTTTATTTGACCACCATCTTCTTTTCTGGTTTTCCTAGGAAAATAAAAATTTCAAAAGCCACACAAATGATATTCTGGAGCAACCAACACATGTATCTTGCTTACTGGGATCCCCTTAGCTGGATTCTGAACTTAACAGTTGGAGACATGCCCTTAAATGTTAGCTTTTAACATTAAAGATCTTTTTCATGAATCGTGATACAACAAAGAGAATCCTTTTTGTATGACATCGTCCTTTTTGTGAGGAAATCCTTCTTTTGTATGAAGTTTCAATGTATTCCAATGGGGTTTTCAACTTTGTTGCATAACTTTGCCATCTTAGCATACTTTGAGCTCAAATTTTCAATATGGCCTTTTGGGACCCCACCTCAGGAACAATGTCAGTGGGATTTCACCCATTCTGTTTGTTTGTAATATATCCTTGTGCAGTAAAATTTGTTAAACTTTACCTGAGATATCTGAATGAAAACCTGATCAGACCGCCAATGCTGAGAAGCCCAGACTGTCTTGTGGTGCTCATGATGATGACTAACTGAAGTTGCTTGCTTGTGCATGGCTTGGATTTCACTACATCAGTCTTTATTGTCCTGATGCAACTATTTCAGAAACCTGCAGTGAAGGTAAGACGTGCATGGAACACACCCTATGATTTATGATTTCATATTGTTATGCTTATGTTACCAATCTGCTTTTCTCTTCTTTCTTGGGTCTTCATTACAGGCAGAAAGTACCACTGAAAAGTGAAAAAATGGGACTGTTATTGTCAACAGCATTCTGAACAGCCACCCTCTCAGCTGCTCAGGTAAGACAGCAATTATGCATGCAGTGAAACTCTGCTGTTGTGACAGGAAATGTGGTTTTGTTTTGGTCCCAACAGGCTTTGCTGAAGGGCACCACTGATTACAGCATCATCTGATGAGTAGAGATGTAGCAAATTTAATTTTTCAGTGAAATTCTGGTGAAATCGTGAATTTTGCCACTCAAAATATTTCACCAAATTTAGCATCCTGCAAAATATTTTGAGGTCGTGAAATGTAAATTTCACCCACAAAATGAGGAATTTTGCCCACGAATGGCAGAATTTCGACCAGCAAGGGCAACATCCTGCTGTTTGTTACATTTTTAATCAAAAAATATTTCACGAAATGCATGAATTTCATGAAATATTTTGCAGAATGAATCTGCGGATTTCATCTATCTCCACTGATGGGCACATGGCAAACTGGCTGACTGTGTCATTTTAAAAAAACAGTTTCTTTCATTATGTCTCCTCACAGGTAGCATCCATCAAACATACTTGGATCCCACATCATGGGCATCACAAGCATCATGCCTAAGTGCTGTGAGGATAGCACTCAAGCATAATGCATGAGTGCTGTCCTCACAGCCATCCCTCCATACTACTATGCTAAGACACATACAAATGTAGCATGTTGCACTGCTTAAGGATTACTTAGCTAAACCACTATGCATTTCACTTTCATATAGTGGCAACACTTGATCCTGAGGCAGTGGGAATAGTGACTCCATTCCCCATCTCAAGGGTTACTTTAGGGTGCTGTGAATACTCCATGAATTTATTGGGGGACTCTGGGTTACTCTTGTATTACTCATTGAGACCTTTTATTGGACATATAGATGATCCCTTAACTCCAAATACAGTATCCCTCGCTATAACAAATGTTTCTGGAGCCAAGCGGTACATTCATTATAAGCGCAAAATTTGTTTTATCGAGGGACGCCAAAAATAAACTCAGACAGTTAAATGGCTAACAGAGAAAAGTAAAAAGCATGCTCGGAGTGATTCAAAATACAATCTTTATTGATTTATAAACATTTATAACCATACTAAACTTAATTAAATGCCAAAAATCACACAGACTAGTTTAAAATTATTGAAATTAATTTAAGTACAGTACAGCAGTTAATGGGCAACCAGAGTTACTTTGTGCAGATGCAGTACTGTACTTAGGCATTAGGTTTAAAAATCTGTGACTTTAAGCTGTTTAGCCATTTTGTAGAGTGTAACATATTAACATACTATTTGCCAGCAGCTTAGGCCTTACAGTCTATCGAGTCTGCTTGAACCTTAGATCATTAGTTGGGTGCTGAGGCCCTCCCATCCCTTGTGCTCCAGAAACCCCTATCATCCATCCCCACCCCTTGGGACAGGCCATCATCTGATACATCCACTTTCTGTGTCTGTCCACCCTCTCTTGAAGCCCTCCACTGTGGATCTCTGAACCAGCTCACCAGGCAGTGCATTCCAAGGGTCCACCACCCTCTCAGTGAAAACCTCCTCCTCTTTTCCTCCCTCACCCTTCCACCTTCCAACTTCAAACCATGCTCTGGTGATACCTCCCTGCTTTAGTCTAAAGATCCCTCCTTGTTTACCCTATTTATTCCCTTGAGGTACTTGAAGACCTCAATCATGTCCCCTGTCTCTCCTCTCCTCCAAGAAAACAGGCAGAGCTCCTCAAGTCTGTCCTCATAAGTCAAATCCCTAGCCCTCGTATCATCTTAGTTGCCCTCCTCTGTACCCTCTTCAGGAGCTGTATGTCCCTCTTCAAGTGTGGTCTCCAGTACTGTACACAGTACTCAAGGTGTAGTCTAACCAGTCCATTGTACAGAGGCAGAATCACTTCCTTGCTCCTAGAGGTGATCCCCTTATGATGCATCCCAACATCCTGTTTGCCTTGTTAGCCGCTCTCCTGCACTGCTCAGAGTTATTCATAAATGCATCCACCATGACCCCTAAGTCTATTTCCTATTGAGGCCTCCAGCGCCTCCCTCCCAGGGTGTAACTGTGTTTAGGGTTTCCCCAACCAAGATGCAACACCTTGCACTTAGTGATATTGAAATTTAATTTCCATGTGTGAGCCCAGCTTTCCAGGGTGTCCAGGTCCCTTGTAGGGCCAACCTCCCTCTTCTCCCTCAACTACTGCTCCCATCTTGGAGTCATCCATGAAGAGACTCATTTCATACCCTATATCCTCCCTGATGTCCGATATGTATGCATTAAACAGGATTGGACCCAGGACCGACCCTGCGGTGCCCACTACCAACCTCTCTAGGGTTCGAGGCTCCCCACAGACCACTACTCTCTGGGTGCATCCAGCTAGCCAGTTTTCAATCCATCTGACCATCAAAGGCCTACTCCTAACCCCATCAGTTTCTCCACCAGACCATTGTGGGGACAGAGTCAAACGCCTTGCTGAAGTCCAAGAATAATATATCTGCAGGCTTTCCCTGTCCAGTTCTGATGTTACCCAGTCGTAGAACTCCACAAGATTGGCTTGACATGATCTACCTGGCACAAACCCATGTTGCCGACTATCCAGACCTCCCTCCTCCTCCAGTACACTCCCAATCGTTCCTTTAGTATACTCTCCATTAATTTTCCCATCACCGACGTCAAACTGATGGGTCTATAGTTCCTAGTTACTTCCCTCGGCCCCTTGTGGATTGGCACCCATGTCCTCTCGCCAATCCTAGGTACCCTCCCTGTCTCAAGTGACCTGTTGAAGAGCTCTGCCAGGGTGCAGCTAGTATGTCCACCAATTCCCATAGTACTCTCGGATGAATGCCATCCGGCCCAGAGATTTGTCTTTCTTTAGGGCCTTGAGGGCTAACCACACCCTTTTGGTGGAGATAGCATCATCGTCCCCTCCACCTTACTGGCCTTTTATCCTTATCCAGATGTGACACCCCTGGGTTACCTCCTCCCTCTTGCTCCATTTCTGTTGCTCCCCTGATCCCACTCACTGCCGCTTCTATCCCTTCATGCCTTGCTTTGTAGATATCCCATCCCCTCACTAGTGAACACAGAGGCAAGTACTCGTTAAATACCTCTGCCTAGTCTCTCGCCTCTTCCACCCACCATCCTTCTGATCTCAATCTGCTGAGATGGCCCTTAGTTTCTCCACTCCCCAATGTCCTGGAAGAACCCCTTTTCCCTCCTTGTATCCCTGTGCCAGCCGCTGCTCTTTACTGGACTTTGCTCCCTCACCATACGGGTGACTTTTCTAGATGCAAGATGGTACATTTCCTTATCCCTATCCCTCTTGTTGTTTTATATTTTTGTAGGCTGCCTTCTTTTCTCTGACTGCTACCTGTACCTCACTGGACCACCAGCATGGTTTATGTGACCTTGCTCCCTTACGTTTCAACTTAGCGCAGATCCTGACTGCCTCATAAAGTCCCCATTTTATGACCTCCGATCTCCTTTCCACACTTGTCATTGATGTAATCCCCTTCAAGTGATCCTTGAGAATATTTCCCATGCCTCAAAGTCTGCCCCCTAAGTACACTGCCAGTGTCCTAGATCCCCCCCGCTCCCCCATGCTTATTTGAAACCAGACAGTATTGTGGTCACTCCCAGTCGGGGTCCTGTGCAACCAGGTCCCTTACCAGATCCCCATCTGCCAGAACCATGTTCAGGACACCCCTCCTTGTGGGCTCCATCACATGCTGTGTTAAGAACACATCCTGGAAGCCATCCAGCAGCCTCTGCCCTTGGCCACCTTAGAGGACATGGTTCCCAGTTTGTACCTGGCATATTAAGGTCCCTCATCAACACCACTCCTTCCCTTTTGGTCCACACTGGGCAATGATGTTGTCCAGCAAACCATCCTCTAGAACATCACTCATCCTGGGGGCCTATATACTACACCCAGCTTGACCTTATCTCCTGCTAGGGATCGTAGTGACCCATAAGGCCTCCACGTTTCCCTCTGCCTCTTCTACCCTAGCAATTTCTATGTCATCTCTAATGAACATAGCCACTCCACCCCTCTGCCCTCCTTTCTATCCTTCCTAAGCATAGTGTACCCCTACGTTTAGATCCCAGTCATGGTTTTTGTTGGCCCACATCTCCGTGACCGCTGCACATCCACCCCCAGACAGCATGGCCTGGAACTCTGGCAACTTGTTTCCCAAGCACCTGGCATTTACTAACACCAACCCCACCCCTTATCCCTGATCCTCCCTGTCAAACCCCACCCAGATTCCTTATACTTCCATCCTCCTCTGCTCCTCCTGAAACCTCCACCCCAGTCTGTTTCCCCTCCACCCCTTGGGCTTGAAGGCTACTCCCCTCATCTGTGGAGAGGGCTTCGGTCAACCCCTCCCTTATCCCTTCCCCCTCACAAGTTTAAACCCCACCTTCTTGAATGTAGTCATCAGCCATCCCCTGTGTAAGGACTTCCTTCCCTAATGGGGCAAGATGAAGCCTGTCCTTGCGATATAGTCCTTATCCTCCCAAACTCCATTCCAGTTCCCTAACACCCCAACCCTCTCTTCACCCCACTTTCTGAGCCAGTCATTAACCTCTGTGATTCATTTTTTCTCCACTGAGGCCTTTGGTACTGGCAATATCTCCGAAAGGAAATGTTGCATCTATTATCCCGACAGACTCTGGCAAGTTCTTGGAACCTTGTTTGGATTTCCAAAGCGCTATTTCCTCTAGATCGTTAGTTCCCAAATGCACCAGGAAATCCGGTTTCCCTCCATAATCCCTAACCATTTCATACACCATGAACTTTGCTCTGTGCACTGTCAGCCCAGAGATACTCACTACCTTCACCTGGCTATGGCATCCACCCCCTGTCCCTCCACTGGATACCCCTAATCATCGAGTCTTCCAATAACAGAACCTTAACACCACCATCATCCTTATGGTTACCTCCACCCATGCCCTCTCAGCCCCCCTTCCCCCTTTATTCATGATCTCAATTCCATGGGAGTCTTCCTGCCTTATTAGAGACCCCTTGTCACCCTACCCTTTCTGCCTCCCTCATTATTTTGCCCACTTAACTCAAACCCCTCTGAATAGGTGTCCCTTTAGCCCTCTCTTATCTGAACCATTTATCCTAGCCTGATGGTTTCCCTTCCCCCACACCACCATCCTGCCCCTTGTAATAGTACCCCTGCCTCCAGAGGCTCTCTGTGGGTCCCCTTAGCTAGGACCCCATCCTTGGTACTGACCCCCTGCTGAAGGGGGCTCTGCCCACCTCCTTGTCTCCCAGTTTCTCTCCAATCATGCTCTCCTCCCTCATGTCTACAATATGTTGCATCTCCCCATTTGCTTAACATTTATGCTTCCCCTTCTCCTCTGGGACTACTTCTATCCTTTCCATTGCCTGTCTGTGACACCCTATGGGTATCTGACTCCTCCCCGGCCTCTGTATAAGTTTCCTTATTTCCACCAGCCCTTCCTCCCCCTCTAGGTTGTAGGCACAAATTTGTTGTGACACTCTATGTCAGCCTCCATCAAGTAACCAGTTTCTCCTGACTGCACCTCTAAACTGCCCCTCTTCTTCCCTCTTGCTCTGTTCACCTTAGGAGCTCCTTCCCACAGTCTGCTGTTTTAGGCTTCTGCTGCAGCCCTCCTGACTCTTCCCTCCACTCTCTTTGTATTCAGAATGTTCACCCGTGACGCTTTCCTTAGTGTCAACATCCCTATCTAAGGGTCCTCTGTCCTAATATTCCCTCCTGCTTGCTGTAACATAACATCCTGTAATTTCAGAGTGTTACCCCAGCCTCCCTCAGCCCCACCCGTCTGCTGCCCATATCCACACCCCTTATCCTTGGACCCCCCAGCTCCCCCAGCTTACTCCATAACCAATATACCTCACTCCTGATACAAGATAGCTGTCTACAGAGTGGGCAGCCTCCTCTCTCAGGCCCAATTGAATTATTGCCATCCCACAGCCTGTGCAGCCTACAACCCTTCCGAAGATGCCTGCCATGGTGGAATATGGCCACCCTGTTTATCCCTCTGTTTATAATGGCACACCCTTTTCTCAGTCCCTTTCCCTGGAATACAGTTTCTCTCTATATTGACTGCAGTTATTTACAAACCCAATTTCAACCCCACCAATAAAGTTCCCAAGTCTCACAAACCCAATTTCAACCCCACCAATAAAGTTCCCAAGTCTCACAAACACATACAGTCCAGTGTGTTCAGTCCCACTAACAGTGTGAGTATGCAGACATTAGGTACCGTGATGATGTCACAGGCCCACCAGCTCCTGTTGCTTCAAATTTCAGTCCCAAACAGAAATACTCAGCCCTTCAATCCCAACCCCAGTGGCTTTTCAGTATTTAAGAAAGCCTACAAAACAGGGTGGGTGGGAGGGCTCCTACCAGCACCAGGCAAACAACACATTTAAATTTCACTCTAATTATCACAGCCAAACAACTGTTCCTAAGCCTCCAAAGTTACAATATCACAGCCCAAGTAACAGTTCTAACTCCAGGTAATAATTTTTAACACATAGAACTAATTTCACTTACAAAACTATTCAAATATTTCAGTTAAAACAGAATATTACCCCAGACCTCTGTCCTTACCAGCCTTCTGCTTATGTTCCCAAGTGAACAATGTAAGTCTCGGGCATAAGACAAAATCTATCTTAACTGAATTACTTTTCTTTTTACAATTTTCCTCACCATGAATCTCACGGGCAAATTGAACTGCCTTCTCTTAGAGGATGAATCCTGAGTTTGGGACCCCACTCGCACACTGCTGGGTAAACCAGAGATGGGTGGCATGATCAATTCTGTGCTCATCTGCCTTCCTAATCTTCTTTCTCTGATGCCCTCAATCTCCATGCACTCTACTGAAAAGTCACGGGTGAAGCCTCTTGCTTTCTCCATGTACAGATTGTCGACTTTGAGTAGCCGGTCTCCTGAGATAGTTTGGCGAGATTCTCAAGCCTTCAGCCTGCCCAGGATTCAAGCTTAGTGTCCACGGAATAACCGGAGCATTTCATTGTGATGGAAGTGCAGCTTTGAAAGACCAGTTAATTTATCAAAGGGATTGCGGAAAGTGTGTCAAAATGCAGAAAATGTTTACTCGATGCACCTGATAGGAACCTGCTTGTACTGTACTTAATTAAACAACTAACCAATTGACTGTTACACTAACCATGTAAACAAATAACACTCACAGGATGACACTATCGTTATCAGAAGTGACAGCTCTGGGAGCCACCGAGGCCATTCACTTTCAGCTGAGCATTTGTAATAATGGGGTTCATTATAGCGAGGACGACTGTATTGATGGGTTATAGCTCTTAAAGTTGCAAAGTTATCCTAAGGAGTGTTCAACAAGATGTTCTTAACACAGTATTTGAACAAGGATTGTAGAACGGTTGTACTGTGCTACAAGCAATGAACTGCTGTACTGTTAAACAGTGTTAAAAGTTGAGATGGTGTAAAACATGGAAAAAGTGTGAGTGTGGACAGGGCCAAAGCTGTGGTTGTGAAAGCTGGTGGAGATGGAGAGATTAGCTTCTTTAGGAGTTTTGCAGGCATTTTCATCGAAAACATGGGGGTTTATCACAGCCCAGGACTGTGTAAACACATTCTCCTATTTTCTTTTCTCTTAACATGCATAAACCATTAATGAACTGTTAACACAACCAGTATGTAGCAGCATCATAACCAGTCTGCAGTCCTGACCCCTGTATGGATAACTCCTCTCTCTGCAATTTCAAAAGATGGGCTTTGGCACCAGTGTACAAGCCACATAGCCATGAACTCTCCTCCTCAAGCACTAGCAGCACAAGACAGGCTCTGGCACCAGTGTAGAAGCCAAAATGCCATGAACTCTCCTCCTCCTCCTCCTCCTCCTCAAGCACTAGCAGCACAAGACAGCCTCTGACACCAGTGTACAAGCCAAAATGTAGTGAATGCCCCTTCTCAAGCACCAGCAGCCTAAGTCAGCCTCTGGCACCAGTGCACAAGCCAAAATGCGATGAACATTCCTTCTCCTCAAAGCACCAGCAACACAAGATAGCCTCTGGTACCAGTGTACTAGCCAAAATACCATGAACTTCCCTCCTCCTCCAAGCACCATCAGCACAAGACAGTCTCTGGTACCAGTGTACAAACCAAATGCTGTAACCCCCCATTCCTCAAGCACCAGCAGCACGAGCCAGCCTCTGGCACCAGTGTAAAAGCCAAAATGCCATGGACTCTCGTTCAACTCTTCCTCAAGCACTAGCAGTCCAAGCCAGCCTCTGGCACCAGTATACAAACCAAATGGCGTGAACTGTCCTTCTCTTCCTCAAGCATCAGCAGCACAATACAGACTCTGGCACCAGTGTGGAAGTCAAATACCATGAACTCTCCTCCTCAAGCACCAGCAGCACAAGACAGCCTCCAGTATCAGGGCATCAGTGTACAAGCCAAAAGCCATAAACTCTCCTCCTTTTCAAGCACCACCAGCACAAGACAGCCTCTGGCACCAGTGTACAAGCCAAAATGCTGTCAACTGTCCTCCTCCTCAAGTACCAGCAGCACAAGTCAGCCTCTGGCACCAGTATACAAGTCAAAATAATGTGAACTCTCCTCCTCCTCTTTCTCTTCCTGAAGTATCAGCAGCACAAGCCAGCCTCTAGCACCAGTGTACAAGCCAAAATTCCATGAATTCTCCTCATCCTCCTCCTAAGCACCAACAGAGCAAGACAGCCTCTGTTACCAGTGTACATGTTGAAATGCCTGAACTCCCCTCCTCAAGCACCAGAAGCACAAGCCAGCCTATGGCACAAGTGTGCAAGCCAAAATGCTGTGAATTCTCCTCCTCCTCATCAAGTACCAGCAGCACAATTCAGCCTCTGGCACCAGTGTACAAGCTAAAAGCCATAAACTCTCCTTCTTCTCAAACACCAGCAATACAAGTCAGCCTTTGGCACTATTGTACAAGACAAAAAGCCGTGAACTTGCCTCCTTCTCAAGCATCAGCAGCATAAGCCAGCCTCTGGCACCAGTGTAAAGCCAAAATGATGCAAATTCTCCTCCCTCCTCCTCCTCCTCCTCTTCCTCATTCACCACCAGCACAAGCCAGCCTCTGGCACCAGTGTACAAGCAAAATGCTGTGAACTCTCCTCCTCCTCCTCCTCAAGCACCAGCAGCACAAGCCAGTCTCTGGCACCAGTGTAAGCCAAAATGCTATGCACTCTCCTGCTCTTCAAGTACCAACAGCACAAACCAGCCTCTGGCACCAGGGTACAAGCCCAAATACCATGAACTCTCCTCCTCCTCCTCCTCCTCCTCCTCCTCAAGCACCAGAAGCACAAGTCAGTTTCTGGCATCAGTGTACAAGCCAAAATGCAATGAACACTTCTCCTCATCCTTCTCAAGCACAAGCAGCACAAGGCAGCCTCTGGCACCAGTATACAAGCCAAAATGCTTTGAACTCTCCTCCTCCTCCTCCTCCTCATGCACCACCAGTGCAAGACAGCCTCTGGCACCAGAATACAAGCCAAAAGGCCATGAACTCCCTCATCATCCTTCTCAAGCACCAGCAGCACAAGACAGCCTCTGGCACCAGTGTACAACCACAATGCTGTGAACTATCCTCCTCCTTCTCCTCAAGCACCAGTAGCACAAGCCAGTTTCTGGCATCAGTGTATAAGCCAAAAGGCCATGAACTCTCCTCCTCATCCTTCTCCAGTACCAGCAGCACAAGGCAGCCTCTGGCACCCGTGTACAAGTCAACAAGCCATGAACTCCCCTCCTTCAGAAGCACCAGAAGCACAAGTCAGTCTCTGCCACCAGTGTACAAGCCAAAATGGTGTTAACTCTCCTCCTCCTCCTCCTCTTCAAGCATCAGCAGCACAAAACAGTCTCTGGCACTGGTTCACAAGCCAAAATGCTGTGTACTCTCCACCTCCTCAAGCACCTGCAACTGAGCCAGCCTCTGGCACCAGTGTACAAGCCAAATGCCATGAACACTCCTCCTCCTCCTCAAGTACCAGCAGCACAAGACAGCCTCTGGCACTGGTTCCTAAGCTAAAATGCAGTGAACTCTCCTCATCATCAAGCACCAGCAGCACAAGCCAGCTTCTGGCACCAGTGTACAAGCCAAAATTCCATGAACTCTCCTCCTCATCCTTCTCAAGTACCAGCAGCACAAGGCAGCCTCTTGCACTGGATCACAAGCAAAAAGCAGTGACCTCCTCCTCCTCAAGCACCAGCAACACAAGCCAGCTTCTGGGATCAGTGTACAAGCCAAAATGCAATGGACTTTTCTCCTTCTCCTCCTCCTCCTCCTCCTTCTGAAACATCAGCAGCACAAGGCAACCTCTGGCACCAGTGCACAAGCCAAAATGCTATCAACTCTCCTCCTCTCCTCCTCCTCTCGCACCACCAATGCAAGACAGCCTCTGGCATCATTATACAAGCCAAAATGCCATGAATTCTCCTCCTTCTCAGCACCAACAGCACAAGCCAGCTTCTGGCACCAGTGTACAAGTCAAAATGCCATGAACTCTCCTCCTCATCCTTCTCAAGCACCATCAGCACAAGACAGCCTCTGGAACCACTGCAAATGCTAAAAAGCCATGAACTCTCCTCCTTCTGAAGCACCAGCAGCACAAACCAGTCTCTGGCACCAGTGTACAAGCCAAAATGCTATAAACTCTCCTTCTTCTCAAGCACCAGTAGCATAAACCACCCCTGGCACCATCGTATAAGCCAAGTTCAACATATTGACTACTTCTCCTCCTGCTGAAGGACTGGTGGCAACAATCCGGGATGGAACATTTTTTCAAAGATCAACAAACTTAGAGGAAACAAGCCCCTCATCATTGCAATTCATCCATAAAAACAGCAAAGAACAATGGCATCAGGACACCATATCTCTGCATACTGATAACATTGCTGATAACATTGACTGAGAATGACTACTCTGTAACATCATTCATCACTACCAGGACAGATCACAGCATCTGAAAACAACTGCTGCAGTGTCATCACCACTGACGGCACTCATCAGCCCCCACTGCCATTGGGGTTTTCAGTGAAGAGATAGGAAATATTCATAATTGTTCTCCATCATTCAGTGAGCGCCTTGATGGCAGTACGGCCACATAAGTGATGCAAATAAAGACATTCAACTAACTTAAGATATGTGATGCTGTTAATGCAAGTTAAGTGTTTTATTTTTTAAAGCATACTTGAATGTTACATGATGCATTCATGGGATATATCTTTATCTTGATGGCAGCATATCACAGGCCATTGTTATCAATGTTTAAGATGTTAATGATTGAAAAAGGTTATAATGTACACAACATTCATATCAAGGTCTGCTACAAATGTGCTATCTTAGATCCCTGAAGCCAAACTCATATTTATTGCTATCTGATCCTGGATCTGACATCCAGCTTTGGTCAGATTTCTAGTTAGATCCTAGGTCTGATACCAGCACTATCCAATGGAGCTAGTCAGATCCTCAAAAGCACTGACCGAGCAACACTATTTTATGCTCCCAACCTACAGCTACAGCTTTAACCACCCCTCCTCCTAATAGCACCCATTCAACAGTAACACTCCTCCTTAACTTACTTTTGTTGTGGTCAGTCACTGGTTTTAGTTTTACTGCACAAAATCCTTTAGACAAGTACCTATTTGCAAAGATCTAGGGCCATAGATATTTGCATATAGACATACTTTAAACAAGTTTACAAAACAGAGTTCATTCACTGCTGCTGGTGAGGTCAGGGGTTTCTGGGCTGATATAAATCCTCTTCTCTTCAGTGATATAGCTCAAAGTTGCAGTGTAATCCATATATCCAGTAGTCACAAGTGACTCCTCTTCATTTCTGTTATCATAATCCCAGTCCTAAGCAGCCACCTGCCATGCACCACCCACTAGTGCCCCTAAAAGTGCCCATGTCCACTGACAAACAATACTACCTATACTGTACCTATACCTCCCCACCACTGTGCCTTCCTCCAGCCATCACTTGTAGTCTGTGGGCAAGGCAAGTATTCATTAGCTTCCAATTTCAAACAAATCCTTCCAATCTTACAAAGTCATAAAATCCTGGTCTCATGCTGAAATTTGTCTTACCTACATGATGGGGAGAGGGTGAGAGGGACATACTGGCACAAAACCCTGGGACACCACTGGAGATGTCTATGGCATGGGGAGGCCAGTATTCTCTGTACCATGGGATTCAACAAATTCCTGAAGAACTGGTGCAGAGTTGAAGGTTGTGGCTTCATTGGGGGACTGGGGCACACCTGGAGATACAGGCTTGTATACAATGGATGGTCTGCATCTATCTAATGGGGACCAGGATCCTGAGTGAAAGGTTAAGAATGTTTCATTGATAAACATTTACTCTAGCCAAGTGGGAGGTGGAAATATGGAGGAAGAACTCAACTGCCCCCAACAAGTTAAGGTAGTCAGACAAGAGGATACTAAGGATGGGAAAACACAATGGACTGAAACAGGAGGTAATCTCAGGGAGGCAGGGGAAGGATAGGAGGGTTGAAAGCATCAAAACATGGAGGGCCATGTGTGCAAATGCCTGCAGCCTGGGTAATAACCTGAAATGGTGGCTTTGATGGCAGACAGAGACCTGGATATTGTGGCAGTCACTGAAACATGGTATATGGAAAGCCATGACTGAGAAGTTAATATACCTGGGTACACAGTATGCAGGAAAGACAGGGAGGCAAAGGGAGGAGGGGTAGCAGTCTACATCAAAGAGGGGATCAAAGCAACTGAAATAAAGGGAAACAGGGAGGAGAGGAGGCACTATGGGTTACCCTGGAGTCAGGAAATGGCAACACTATCCACATAGAACCTAGCATGGGAAAAGTTAATCAAAGATGGTGGCCACGCTGGGCTAGCCACTGCACACTGCACTTTGTTTGTCTTTTTTTTAGATGTTATTTCTCAGGAGCCTCCCCCTTACTCCGCCGTTCCTCTGGCGCCATCCCGGACATGAGACCCCTCCCTTCCAGCACCGCGACTTACCCTTCGTGGCAGGGTGGTGGGAGTGACTCAACCCACCAGAGCGGGTCCATGCCAGGGCGTCCTCCGAGAATGATGGCGGGAATGACATCGTGCTGCAGGCTCAATTTTTCCCGATTTTTTCTCCCGGCAGGTGTGGCGTGCAATGCTTTGACTGGTCTGCGCACACTCCCGATGGCACTGAATCGTCTGCCATGCCCGCCTCCCCTGTCTCTCGCGGCTGCGTGTTTGTCAATCCCCAGCCTCCACTAGGGGTCAGGCAAGCACTGGCAGCCCGAATCCCCACCCGGAGATGGAGAGCAGTCCTCCAGACGCTGATCCATCTCCTCCCACCGACCCCGACAACCTGTGCTCCTGCTCCTGAACACGGCCTCGGTGGCGCAGGTGTGATGCGACCAGCGCCTAACCCTCAGTGCCACTGGGCGGCTATTGTTTGTCTTTTGACTGGCTGTGTTTAAGCTCCGTGAATAGTTTTGATCACCTCCTAGCACTTTTTATTTGTTATTTATTGTTTACTTATCATTTATTTTTAGTTAAAAAAATTCTGCATTCTGGAGACCGAATCTGAAATTTTGCACGGTTTGCTGCTAACCCTGAATGGGGTGGGCATCATGAGCTCTGGTTGTGGACTGTGGGCGAGTTTTTATTGGATGGATTGAGCCTTAAATTGGACTGCAGCTTTCAGCAAGTGAACCTCTTTGGACTTTTGCCAGGATGAGCGAGTTGTAGAATTGAGAATAAACCGGATTATAAGGCAGACTGATTGTGTATATGGTTGTTGGAGCTTTGAGGGAGTACATGAACTCGCTGACTTGGTGTGGAGTGGTGAGATCTGAAAAGTTTGGAATTTATTTCTGTTTGTTTTGTCATGGGAATTGTTTGTCCTGACTCTGATGTTGGATGGTCTGAGACAGCGGGTTTTGGGGAGTTCCTGGGGTGGCTGCTATCGGCTGGTTTCAGGGTGGGTGACACTGGTCTTGGGCCAGCTGAGCAGCAGGCGTGAGTTGCCAGTATTTCCCAGACTCACGGAGAGGGTCTACCACTGGCTGGACACTATTCCGGGGCTCATTGTTCTGGATCCGGCCTGATTAGTGGCCGCTTTCAGGGTTCTTCCCTTTTGTTGGATTTCTGAGCCTTCAGTCCCACTGACTTTGGATTTACTCCTCTGCTCCTCTGACTTTCTGCCCATGGATTATGGTTAAGACTTTAACCCATCGACTCGCCTCCTTCGGTTTAAGGCAGTTAGATTGCCTGTTTTTCTTTGATCCCAGGTTGTGAAGGGTCTGGGGTCTGAAGATTTAAGACATTGGCTGCTTTAAAGACTTATTACTATTTTATTCCATATTTTGTTATTGAATATGTCCTCTTTCTCCAGGTGGTGAGAGTGTCTGGGGACTGAGAAACTTTGTTGCATTGCACTTACTCTCGCTTTTGTGAGAGTTAGTGCTTGGAAATGAACTTTATTTATTGGTTTCATTTACAGTTTCAAAGACTTGTTATCCACTTTCCTATGACTTATGTTTTACAGACTTATTTGATTTGGACTCTGATGTCAAGTTTATGATTTATATTTTTAATGATTTCTAGTTTTATCTTGCATTTGTTGGGGTGGGTTAGAGGAAGTTAATATTTATTAATTTGTGTGTTTATTATTTTTTCTATAGTCATTATTATTATTTATTCATTATTTGTGGGTTATTTATTTTGGGATTGGGTTGAAAGTGAGTTAGCTTGTTTTGTTGGGTTTTATTGATTGTTTTAAGATGTGTTGGGAGGGCTTTACGATGGTCAGGTGCTATTCTCCCACTCTGCTCTGGAGCCTCCGCCCTTTCACTGTCCCCGCTACCTACCAATGTTTTTACTAAGTGTCATGCATTGAGGCTAGTGAGAAGGCACTTGAGCGGTGGAGACTGGTCTGAGTAGGAGAATGGAGAGGAGTGAGCAGATAGGAATAGTTGGGACTAGGTGGCCCTGGGGTGAAATGGGATCGGGAGAGGGTCCTCCTGCCTGATTCCCATACCCAAGGCTCCGCCAGATTGTGGGCAGGTACTGCGCTCCTTCCTGAAAACCCATCCAACTCGGGCAGTGCTATGTAATGCCAGGTCTGTTAGGAACAAGACTGCTATTATTGCAGATCTTGTTGCAACATCTGACCTGGCATGTATCACCAAGACCTGGCTTGATGAGAATGCAGGTCCAATACTAGCCTCTGCTGCTCCGGCTGGGTTCTTGGTGATACACCGCCCGAGACTGGATCATAGAGGTGGGGAGAAGCCATCTTTTTAAAACAGAGTTGAGTCTTGTGGATATGCCAGTGGATAGCACTCGATCCTTTGAGTGTATCCTGGGAGCAGGTGTGGGGTTCAGGATTCTCCTCATCTATCGTCCACCTGGTGATGGTGGAGCATTCCTGAAGGAGTTTGTGGACTTCATTGTCGATGTGGAATGGGTCACCCAGATGGTTAATACTGGGTGACTTCAATGCCTGGCTCAATGATGAACTCTCGCATTTTGGAAAGAACCTCCTCCAACTTATGATTATGTTGAGCCTCTCACAGGTAGTTGCCTCTGCTACCCATATGGGGGTCACTCATTGGATCTAGTGTTTCTACTGGATTTGGAGGTCACACATTTGGGGTGGAACTGAATGCATGAACAGACCATCGTACCATAAGATTCAGCTTTGGGGCACACCAAATAGACCTGCCTCTACTGAGATGGTCCAGTATCACCCTTTAAGGGCGTCACCCCAGATGGTCTACTGGTGGTAATGGATCTATCAGGTATTTCAGGTGAGTGCATGGGTCCAGGGACCTTGTTCTTGCCTATAATAAGGCAGTGAGTGAGGCTCTGGACCTAGTTGCTCTTGTCTGTGTTCACCCACTCACTTAGCGCCCAAAGACTCTATGGTTTGATGAGTCTTTAAAGGAACTGAGGAGAGTGGGAGAAGGCTAGAGAGGGCTTGGGAAATCCAGCCTTGATGCGGACAAACTTAGGTTGATGGACCATTATGGTTCCTATCAATTAGCAATCACCTGTAAGAAGGCAGAATTCTGTCCAGGGAGATTAGCTGCTGCGAGAACCGAGTGGCTCAACTCTTTCTGAGACCATCGACAGACTGTGCAATCCACTCTGTTTGCAGTCTGGAAGAGATTTTCACAAAAAAATTTGATGAGTTTGTTGGTTCTTCACAGATAAGATTGCCAACATCAGGTCGGATATCGCCAAGCTCCTCTTAAGGGTTTGCGTGATCGGCGCGAGGAAGCAAACACCTCTGTTACCTGGTCTGACTTTGGTAGGCTGGAGCTCATGGATATTGTGAGGATTGTCCAGATTATACAACCAACCTGCTGTAGTTTGGATCCGGGCCCTACGTCACTATTATTAGGTTGTGTAGATACTATCTGTCCGATCCTTGCTGAAATTGTCTGAAATCTTTGGAGTAGGGGGTCTTTCCTGACCTCTAAAGGAGGCAGCCATTTGACCACTCCTAAAAAGCCTTCATTGAATCCAGACTGCTTAGCTAACTACAGACCTATCTCTAACCTGCCCTTTGTGGGTAAGGTTATTGAAAAGGTGGTTGCACTACAACTGGATGACCATCTTATCAATCACAATGTCTATGATACTCTTCAATCAGGATTTAGGAAAAGACCTAGCACTGAGACCGCCCTTGTCTGGGTTTTAATGATCTCCTGATTGTGAGAGATCGAAGGCTCATACTATTCTAGTCCTTCTTGATCTCTGCAGCATTTGATACTATGGACCATGGTGTGCTTTTGGAGCACCTCGACTTTATTGTGGACTGACTGGTACAGTTCTGCATTGGTTTTGATCCTTCCTCATGGGTCAGAGGCAGAGGGTTGTCATTGGAATTTATTCCTCTGATGCCATCTCCCTATCCTGTGGGTGCCGAGGCTTCATTTAACACCCATGTTGTTCACCGTATACAGTGTGAAAAGTATTTGCCCCTTCCTGATTTTCTCTGTTATTGCATATTTGGCATACTGGATGTTTTCAGGTCTTTAGACAAAATGTTATATTAGATAAAGGGAACCTGAGTGAACAAATAACACTTGTTTTTTTACTTATTTCATTTATTTAATGAAAAAGTTAACCAACATCAACTGGCACTGTGTGAAAAGTAATTGCCCCTTACACTTAATAACTGGTTACGCCACCTTTAGCTGCAATGACTGCAACCAAATGCTTCCTATAATTTAATATCAGTCTTTCACATCACTGTGGAGGAATTGTAGCCCACTTTTCCTCGCAGAACTGCTTTAATTCAGTAACATTGGTAGGTTTTTGAGCATGAACTGCTTGTTTCAGGTCCTGCCACAGCATCTCTATTGGGTTTAGGTCTGGACTTTGACTAGGCCACTCCAAAACTTTAATTTTACTTCTTTTCAGCCATTCTGATGTGGACTTGCTTTTGTGTTTTGGATCATTGTCTTGCTGCATGACCCAACTACGCTTCAGCTTCAGCTGACGGACGGATGACCGGACATTCTCCTTAAGAATTTTCTGGTACAGAGCAGAATTCATGGTTCCTACAATTATGGCAAGTCGTCCAGGTCCTGAGACAGCAAAGCATCCCCACACCATCACACTACCACCACCATGTTTGACTGTTGGTATGATGTTCTTACTGTGGAATGCTGTGTATGCTTACGCCAGACATTATGGGATCCATGTCATCCAAAAGTTCCACTTTGGACTCATCTGTCCATAGAACATTTTTCCCAAAAGGCTTGTGGATCATCCAGGTGCTTCTTGGCAAATGAGAGATGAGCATTTATGTTCTTCTTGGTTAGCAGTGGTTTCCACCTTGCTACTTTCCCATGAAGCCCATTTTGCCAAGTCTCTTTCTGATTGTGGAGTCATGAACACTGACCTTAGCTGAGGTAAGAGAAGCCTGCAGTTCTTTGGATGTTGTTTTAGGATCCTTGAGACTTCCTGGATGATTTTAGCTGCACCCTTGGAGTAATTTTGGCAGGCCGCACTCCTGGGAAGATTCACTACTGTTCCAAATGTTCTCTATTTGGGGATTATGTCTCTCACTGTGGTTTGATGGAGTCCCAGAGCCTTAGAAATAGCTTTGCAACCCTTTCCAGACTGATAGATAGCAACAACTTTTTTCTGATCTTTTCAGGAACTTCCTTTGATCGGGCGAATGTGCTTGTTGAATCTTTGTGCTGGCAACGTGACTCTGATGGTAAGGGTCAAAATAAGTGAGGTTTATATTGAGCAGGGCTGGCTGTAATCAAGCCTGGCTGTGTTCAATCAGCTGACTTAATTATCCCTTTAATTGGGTTGATTTAATTAGGGGGCAATTACTTTTTCACACAGTGCCAGTTGGTGTTGGTTAACTTTTTCATTAAATAAATGAAATAAGTAAAAACAAGTGTTATTTGTTCACTCAGGTTCCCTTTATCTAATATTACATTTTGTCTAAAGACCTGAAAACATCCAGTGTGACAAATATGCAATAATAGGAAAATCAGGAAGGGGCAAATACTTTTCACGCCACTGTATATGCTGCCATTGGAGACATTATTAGGTGATACGATCTGGGTTTTCACTGCTATGCAGATGACACCCAGTTGTATTGGTCCTTCAATCCCGGACAGGAAGATGCAATCTCTATGCTTAACAACTGTCTATCTGAAATCAAAGATTGGATGAGTACCAGCTGGCTGAGGTTAAACCCGGATAAGACTGAGGTACTGGCTGTGGACCCTGGTCATCTTGAGGTGGGTTGTAGGGCTGGATTCCATCAGGCATATGGCTCGATGGTGTCCAATTCCCAACCTCAGACCAGGTACTTAATCTGGGCATTATTATAGACGATGGCCTGACCCTAAAATCTCAGGTGTCAGCCATTGTCAAATCCTCATTTACCATCTTAGGAATATCGCTCAGGTGAAACACCTGGTTCCTCTGGCTGACCTTCCTACCTTGGTCCACGCCTTTGTGACCTCTCACCTTGATTACTGCAATGCCTTGACATATGGGCTACCAGGGGTTGATAACCGCTGCTTGCAGCTGGTGCAGAATGCAGCGGCCAGGCTTTTGACTGGGACATTGAAAATAGTCATATTATGCCTGTGCTGCGTGGACTGCACTGGCTGCGAGTTCAATGAGTGGATCACCTTTAAGGTGGGGTTACTGACCTATAAAGCCCTACACAAACAGGGACCGCGGGTATCTGCAAGATCTTCTTACTCCCTACTGTCCCTCTCGCTCACTCCGATCCACTGATGAGAGTTGCTAGAGATTCCCAGGGTTCGCTTAAAGACATCTGGGCACGTGCATTTTCTTACGCTGCCCCCACCCTGTGGAATTCTCTACCTCACTGGATACGAGGTTGCCTGACGTCAGAGCTTTAAATCTGACCTAAAACCTTTTTGTTTTAAAAGCATTTAAAGATTGATTTTACTATTAATATGTTGTTTATTATTTAATGTTATTATTGTACAGTGCTTTGGTTTTGAAAAGCGCTTATAAATAAACTTTTACTTACTTACTTACATGGGTATTATCTACAGACCCCCAGTGCAAGGGAGGAAACAGACAGGCAAATGGTAGATGACATCTGTAAATGGCAGAAAATGGGAAGTGTTGGTATGGAACCTAAATATGCCTGATGTTAACTTGAATACCTATGCTGTGGCCACATCCAGGAGCAGGGTTATCCTGGATGCCCTGCAGATGGCATGCCTCATGCAGCTATTAGTGAAACCCACGGTAGACGGCTATATTGGCCTGGTGCTCCAAATAGAGACAGAATAATGGATGTATTAGTGGACAGCAATCTGAGGTCCAGCGACCACCATACAGTATGGTTCAAGGTAATGACAGTAGACGTCAAGCCACACAAAAGTAAGAGTCCTAGACTTCAAAGGGCTGACTTTGCTAAAATGGTAGAATTCCTCAAGAAAACATGCTCAAGGGATAAGGAGGGAGTAGAGGTACAGTGAGAGAACCTCAAGAGAGCCATAACAGAGGCAACAAGTCTTTGTGTGAAGCAAGTTAACAAAGCAAGAAAACAAAGAAACCATTATGGTTTTCAAAAGAAGTGACAGGGACAGTTAGAGAGAAAAACTGGCATTCAGGAAATACAACGAAACACAGAGGAGAAAGACAGGAAACTGTAACAGACTAAGCAGATGGAGGCAGGAAATGTAGTCAGATGTGCAAAGGCATAAACAGAGGAAAGGATAGCCCAAACAGTGAAGCAGCGGGACAAAATATTTTTAGGTACATAAGGGAAGAAGAAAGTCAAGCGAGGGATAGTGAGGCTAAGTAAAGGTTGGGGAGTGGGCAGAGGGACCTGGAAAAACTGAGATACTGAATGAATACTTTTGCTCAGTATTCACAAAAGAAGGAGGAGAGGACCAGAATTATCCAGCAGACACACACATGGAAGTGAAGTGGACATCAGACCATTCACAGGAGAGTCCTAAAAGAACTCTTGAAACTGAAGTGGACACAGTGATGGGACCAGACAGGATACATCCTAGAATACTAAAAGAACTCAGAGAGTGCTACTGACAGTCCTATTCAACAAATCTTTGGAGGAGGAGTAGTATCAGATGACTGGAGGAGGGCTGAACGTGATACCTCTTCACAAAAGTGGAAGCAAGGTAAAAGCAGGAAACTATAGACTGGTCATTTTGACTTCAGTGATGGAATGATAATGGAATCACTGTTAAAGGAAAGGATTGTTGAATATCTAAATGCGGCAGGGCACTGGACTCATGGCAACATGGATTCACAACAGGAAAGTCTTGTCAAACAAATCTAATAGATTTTTGTGACTGGGTGACAAGGGTAGTAGATCAGGGAGGGTGGTGGACATGGCCTACCTATATTTTAGCAAGGCATTCAATACAGTCCTGTACAAGAGGTTAGTAAATAAGTTGAGCAGTCTTGGAGTGGGTCACAAGGTGATAAACTGGGTCAGAAATTGGCTTAGTAAGAGGACACAGAGAGTGGTGGTAAACGGAGTTCAATCTGAAGAAAGGGGAGTAACCAGCGGGTGCCACAGGGTTCAGTACTGGGGCAGTCCTCTTTAACATCTTTTAGAGACATAGCAGAAGGACTCGAAGGAAAGGTATGCCTATTTGCAGATGACACAAGATCTGCAATAGGGTTGACACTCGGGGGCTGTAGAGAAGATGAGAAGAGACTTAGCCAAGCTGGAGGAGTGGTCAAGATGTGGCAGCTCAGATTCAATGCCAGAAGTGCAAATCATGCACTTGGAGAACAAAAATCCAGGGAGGAATACACGATGATGGGGAGGTACTAACAATGACCAAACTGGAAAGGGACCTGAAGTAGTCATAACAGATGATCTAAAAGTAACCAAACAATGTTAGAAGGCAGTGAGAAAAGCTGGGGATGCTAGGGTGCAGAGGAGAGGTATCACCAATAGAAAACAGGAGGTGGTGATGCTGCTGTACAGGCAGTTGGTGAGGCCTCATCTGGAGTACTGCATGCAGTTCTGTAGACCTCATCTCAAAAAGGACTTTGACAGGGTGGAGGCAGTCCAGAGAAGGGCAATGGAAATGGTGCAGGGCTACCAGAAACCATACAAGAAGAGATTGAGGGAACTCAATATGTACACACTGGAGGAAAGGAGAGAAGGAGGATATGATAGAGATATTCAAATACCTCAAGGGATCAATAGAGTTCAAGAGGGCAGCATCTTTCAGAAAAGATGTGTAAGAACAAGGGTCACAACATGAGACTGGAGGGGAAGACTCAGGGGCAATGTGAAGAAGTATATTTTCAAAGAAATGGTGGTGGATGCATGGAACAGCCTCCCTGAGCAGTTTGTGGGGGTAACAACTGTAGACAAATTCAAGAAGGCATGGGAAAGGCAGAAGGCAACACTAGGGGTGGGAAACAGGAGGTAGGCTGTAGATCAAGTAGGATCTGGAGTTTATACAGTAGGCAGAGAAATGAACAGACTAGGTGGGCCAGGCAGTCCTAATCTGCTAGCTGTTTTGGTACTGGGACTTCACTGTAAATGAGCCTTGCTCAAGTGAATGCTTCCTTATTCATATGAATGAATAAAAAGATTTACTACTTTACTACTACTACTACATCTACCGTCAAATTTTATGTTTCTATGTTTCATTTACTTACAGTGTCTGACAAAGTTATTGGCCTAGGGTTTGGTGCTGATCAGCCCCCTCTCACTTCCCTTAATATTGTGAAGGAAAATGTCAGCATCGTGGTGGGTTTTTGTGCTTTAACGATTGGAAGAATGTGTTCTGATTTAGAGCAACCTTGCCTTGCGCAGAGTGCAAGTAATGGCCAGGAGGAAGGCACAGTGGGCAAGGTGGGTAGGTGTGGTGTTGTTAGGCTGTAGCCAAGGAATTTAAGCAGGGGCTATAGTGGGCAGTGTGTGGCATCAGGCAGAGTAAGGAAGGATAGAGAGATGATGGATGAGTCTGGACTAGTGTGTATAGATTACGATGCAGAACCACCATATACCACTTCAGAAAAAGCACTTTTCCCAATCTAGTACCCCTGACCTCACCAGAAGCAGTGACTAAACACCAGCGACTGACCCCAACAAAAGTAAGTTATGTAGTGGTACCGCTGCATGGGTCCTACAAGGGTGGGGGAGTCTTTCATATTGCAATTGCAGCCTGGGAGCATAAAATTTACTGTATTTGTCAGGTTGAGTATTTGTAACTGGTAATCTGATGCAAAATCAGAAATTCAAAGTCCATGACAAAGACTGATGCATTGACTGGCATTGGAATCATATCAGACTCAAAATCAGAATTTCCAATAAACTACCAGAAGGGAAAGGAAATTGTTTAACTAGGAAAGGCACAATAAGTTGTAGCTTGTTCCTGGTGCAACCTGAGAGGACAAGAAAGTTAGGTGACTTGCTCAGGCTCACACAGTATTCAAGTGGGTGCTACAGGATTCAAACCCAGGTCTCCAGGTCTGCAGTTGAATGCTCTAAACCACAGTGCTATACTGCCTCTTACTAGACAGATGGCAAATAGAATGAAAGTGGAGGATTCCTGTAAATCCTAAATTAAATTAACACTGTTCCCCTTCTTGAGTCAGGATGTCCCTTTCATTCAAAATGTTATTTGGAAAATCAGCAAATTTGCAGGTTCTTTTCATAAAATTGTTAACTTTTCATTTCTTTTCAAACAGTGCACGATTGGTTTTCTGACCCCCAAAAAAAATGCATGTAGCCAAATTACAAACACCTGTTCTGAGAGCATATACATAATACCTGAGCTCTGCTTTTAACAAAGGGCTTGAAACCAAATGGTTTTCAAAATAAATAAAAAATGTGTTTCTGTGCATACTGAATATAGCAAATCTTCATTTTGTGAAAGTCATTATAGGTGGAATGGGAGTTTGACAGAATTCTAAGGTAGGACTGTCACTATTATATTTGTTACACAACTGTAGGCATTATAGTATGACTTCATACAGCTTTCGTGTGACCTCTAGGTTTTTCATGACAATGTAAACCTGCCTCCTAAAAAAAAACTGCATTCTGAATGTGCTTTTCTGTTCTAAATGTGCCTGACAGTGTTATCTTTATCTCACTTCCTTCAACTGACATATCTTGTACCAAAGCAATCTGTTACCCCATTAAATTCTCATAATGCAAAACGAAACATGGAATATTAAAGTTTATGCCACTAATAATGCGAATTTAGTTCCAAATAAGTTTTAAGATATTTGTCTGAACTGCAAAAGCATTTTTCCCAGTGCTTGCTCCAAAAAGCTTGGCATTCAGCAGTTCCCCTACCAGCTAAATTACTGTCAACAGTCGATAAAGCCACTCTGTTTTCTGGAAGAGAGGAGCTTTATCAGCAAATTCATATTTTTACTGACATCATTCTTTTCAGTGAAATGGGCTACACAATAGAGGATTAACCTCACACAGGCAGTGTGATAACTCATCAGTTGAAACTGGCTGACATGTTGGTATTTACCAGCATTAAATTGAACAAAAGACTCCAAAGCAGGGGAAAAATAAAATTTAAATGATAGTTCCCATTATGCATGATATGTTCATTCGAAATATTTCTGCTTAAATGTATACAGTGAAGAAATTAAAATGCAGTACCATTTAATTCTTATAAAATATATAAATCATTACCTAAGCAGGTGATACTTAAGAAGTCCTTTTTTGTAAAAGAGCACAAATGTTTTTTTTTTTGTTATTTAAACCCTCACAATTATAATATGGATAAAACAGCCACCTTTAAAAGTGCACACCACAAGATGAATTCATTCTAAACCTGTCAATAATGATACTGATTCAGGTTTTCCTGCACACTATAATGTGACAGGTATTTATTGCCATGTACACATTTATTTAAACCTGCAGGAATTCCCAGTGTCAGAGTACCATTATTAGACAAGTTTAATTAGGCTCAATCCTGCTGTTTCTAACAAGTATTTAATTAACTTCAAGGCAGGGTAATTAGCTTTAGATTGTGGCTGATTTTCTGCCTCACCTTCTGTTGACACTCGGCCTAGAGTAATGCAGCCTGCCCTGCTGACAGCGTAATGGATAGGATCTCTAGGAAGTCTAATGTCAAGCCTGACTAGTCTAATCAAAAGAAAAAAGACGAAGATAAAAGACAAAATAATGACTGTCAGGTCATGGTCCGAAAGTGCAACAAAAGGCCATAGATCAGACAGACGCACTCAAAGACTGCTAACAGTAAGGGAGGAGAGAACAAGTTACCTTGCAATATTGCAGCCTTGCAGAGTAAGACCTATATAATCACAAGGACAAGCAATATTTTTAAACGAAATATATTTTCAAATTGAAATCCCCAAAAGAGTTTCAAGCCGGACAGTCTTGTTCTCTTCTTTGTTAAGGATAAGTAAAACAGGTGATGTGACAATTCTCAATGGGCCTACATTTCCTTTGTTACAGACAATCACATATTTTTAATCAAAGATGTTGGGATGCTTCCTTTGACACAATAAAGAGCTCAAAAGACATGAGACTAAGAGCTACACGCCATTTGTGATTGCACAAACTTTCATAGGGAGCTACTGTAGAACAAAATGACTTTAGTCTTATTTGTCTGTTGACTGGATACATTCACTGTTCTAAGGGACCTTTCTCAGTAGTATGAAGGAATGACACATGGCAGGGTGTACCCCATAATCACTAGGGTAGGGTCTGCTAATGCATCCTTATCCACAAACACTAGAATTATTATTTAATTTACAAAGTTGTTTTTACTTTTCTTTTGGAAAAAATGTAAACTTTATGGTCCAAGATGTGGTTTGTGGTTACATCACAGCATGACATAAACGAAAAGCAGTAAAAAAAGTCTTGATAGGCACAGGAACAGATCAGGAAATCGCAGACAAACTTTAACATTAATATACGAAATATAAGGTATGCAGGAAAAAACATGAAGGCAAAATTTACCTAAAATGGCACAGAGATTACTGAAATTCAGCAGGAAAAAAACTGGACAACTGAGCTGCAGTATAATCCTGCAGCATATATAAATGTAAGCAACAGTGCAGGCGGCAGCTAGCAAAACAAATAAATGTCACAAACCGATCAGAGATATCATAATGCCACTGTACAAATGTCTGGTCAGGCCCAACCTTGAATACAGTATTTCATTTTGGTCCCCATAACTGAAAAAGATATTGACATGATTTAAAAGAACAGAGCAGAATGAAAAGTGTTTTATTAATACACTTTTCTACATACGTACATACTGAAACTGCCAGCAGATAGAGGTCATATGGTCTATCAAGTCTGTTTAAGTGCATAGCTAGCAATCCCTTATACTGCAGCTGCCCTCCCTCCCTTCCCTGTCATGGTGACCCCCCACTTTGTCCTATCCCTTTAAAACTGCCCATGAACTTACAGGATACTACCTCTGTGGGTAGCATGTTCCACATAGACACCACCCTTTCTGTGAAAAAAGTGCCTCCTCAGTTCTCTCTGAATCTTTCTCCTCCAATCTAAGACCATGCCCCTCATGCCCCCCAACTTAAAAATCCCCTATGTACCAGTCTTGTTTATACCCTTCATGTATTTAAAATCTCAATCATATCTTCCCTATCCCTACTGTCCTCCAGGAGAATGAGTAAGCTCCCTCAGCCTCCCTTGTAGGATTTGTCTTCCAATCACATAATCATACTTGTTACTCTGTGCTGGATCCCTCTAGTAATCTAACATCTTTCTTCAAGTATGGGCACCAATACTGCATGCAATACTCCAGGTGCGGCATCACCAACAATCTGTACAGAGGCAGTATCACCTGTCTCCTCCTGGAGTGATTCCTTTAACAGTACACCCCAGTACCTTGTTGGCTTTAGCTGCTGCCTTCCTGCACTATGCTGAGTGGTTCATTTGCCTCATTATTATCACCCCAAGATCCTTCTCCCCTCTGTAGCAGCTATCTGCATCCCTCCCAACTGATAACACCACCTTGGTTCCTTGCCCCAAGTGCATGACTTTGCACTTCTTAGCATTGAACCCTAGCTGCCATGAGCCTGACCAGTCCTCAAGTTTTGTCAGATCATCCAGCAGCCCCTGCCACCCTACTGTATCATCCACTACTGCATCAATCTTAGTGTCACCTGCAAAGAGACTAATCTCATTCTTAATGCCATGTGAGATGTCAGCAATGAAAATGCCAAACAACACTGGGCCCAGTACTGAGCCCTGTGGTACCCTGCTTGTTACACCCCTTGGAACTGAGGGTTTACCTCCCACCACTACCCTCTGTTGCTTCCCTTGCAGCCAGTTTTGATCCAATTCATCATCTTTTCCCTGCTCCCTGGTATCCCAACTTGCTAATCAGCCTCCCATGTGCACCGGAATCGAATGCCTTACTGAAATCCAGATCACGGGACATCGGCGCATGTCCCTTGTCCAATTCACTAGTCATCCAGTCACTAATAGTCAACATGGTTGGTCTGGTAGGACCTGCCTGAGACAAACCCATGTTGCTTCCCATCCTGGCAACCATTACCCTCTGGAAGGGTAACTAAATTCTCTTTAACGATTGTCTCCATTAACTTTCCACAATGGATATGAGGGCTTACTGGCCTGTAGTTGCCCCATTCATCCTTGGGTCCACTTTTGTGAGTGTACAAGACCAGACTGTTTCCTTCTCTCTGGACATGGTAACCACTCAGTCCAAGTCATAACAATCCTCATCAAGTTGGTTGTGTGCCATGCTTTTCCCTCAATGGCAGGGGTTTTCATAGGATGAGTAGGATGAGAAATCCTCCCACTAGTAACTCAGTCAGAACTGGAAGATCAGTGATGGGCCATGTGAAGTGGGGCCTGAGTGTACAGGGCATTCATCAAACTGATGGTTTCTGAGTGTTTCTCTCCCTCCTGTATCTTTCCTCCCTCCCTCTTTTCACATAGAACAGAAACAGTCCTCTGTTAACCTGGCACATGTATATTATGCCTCTACAGTGGAGCAAGCTCCCCAGCCCTTTACAGGGTCACTATGATGCCAGAGCCCCATGAAGACTCTCTTCTATTTGAGATGCATTGCCATCAGCAACAACTGCAGCCCTTGCCTGGACTAAAACCACTTCCAAACCTGAATCCTCTGCATGGCAGCACACGTAGTGCCACAGGGCATTTAGGGTGGACTTATAACCAAGGTGTTTGGAAGAGTGGAAAACATGGGCTATGATGACCACCCAACAGAACTGGGGTTATTTATTTATCTATTTGTATTATTTGCAAAAACTCTGTTAATGCAACATTTAGGGTTCAGGCTAAAGTGACAAAAGTAGGAAAATGTGGCTTTAGGGTTTTCAACCCAAAACCCCAACCCCACCCAAAAGTAAATCAGGGTGGGCTCTTCCTAGGGTTGTCAACCCTAAAGCTCACCCCATTCTATGCATGTGTATATGTATGTTGCTGTGAAAGTGCAGTGCCCAGACAGCCTGCAGTTCCATTCATAGCACAAAAGCAACAAAATTCTCAGCACAGCCTTTTATTACCCAACCTCATGAACCCAGTCGTGAAAGTTTTCAAATCCCCACTGAAACATCATTTTCCACCAGAGGCATGAAACACATTTTGGCACAGAATTGAAAAATGACAGCTGTCACACTACTGAGCTGGTGTAAAGAAATGGCTATGTAGAATTTGGGATGAAAATATTGAAAATATCAAGCGTTACGAGCAAGCATAGGTTACTTTCAGCGGATGTGCATAACTTCACCATTGTAACATATATTACCTAAATTTGTAACATACCCTTCTTATGACCCTACCACATGAACAAGGGTGGTGACAATTTTTAAATCCTGCTGGAAAGGTGATTTTGCCAAGTGACCAAGAAATAATTATTCTGGGCAGATTTGCATAATTCCACTGACATTGTTCATGAGGTGGGGTGTCAAAAGGCTATGTTAAAAATTTGGTGTAAAATATGAAAAATAGCAAGAATACACCAAAGTTGAAAATCCCATTGAGATACATTGAACTCCACTTACTTTAGTTTCTCATATACCAGTCACTGGTTCCAACATCAAGACATGTTTACGATCAGACAGTGGATTTTCACACTGGTATCTGTACAGGAGGTTGTGTGAGGTGTGTGGGGTGGTGGGTTCTGAGTGGGAGGTTGTGGTGTGGGGGATCAGATTGGCGAGGGACTGTTTTTTACAGGTTTGGAAAAAGATATCGAAGGACAGGTTTTTTTTAATTACAGGACAACTAAATACCAGGATGAGGATAGGTGGGGGATACTAGACACCAGGGAACAATAAAATTATTACATGGACAGAGATTGGATTGGGGGCCACTAGACCCCAAGAAATAAAACAATCAAAATAGATCTCAATTATGACTCTTTCATCTTGCCCTGGCAGGGACAAACACAGGACTGGACCTCATACCTAACACAACTGCAAGTCGTTTTCACCTCCCTAAGGAAGTTGGCCCACATTTTCTCCACAGCTAAGGATTCTGTCACTCCTATGGTGCTGGTTTCCCTGGATGCAGAGAAAAGCCTTTGACATGGTTAACTATCATTTTTGTTATTGACACTCAAAAATTTGGTTTCCCACAATATTTCCTTCACTGGATTCATATACTATATTCCCCTGGATGAGATGCTGCAAATTTAAATTTCGCGTGAAGTGAACACAAAGTGGGCAGTTGCGTTACCACTCCGCTATGCAAAGTGGGCGGTAAAGTCTCACTCCGCCTTGTCATTACCACTTCACGTTAAGGCTGAATGGCAATGCAAGTAAGGCAAAGTCATTGTTCTTAATGGACTTCACTTACTCATTATGATTCTAAGTGACCCACTTGGTGTTTCATATTTGGCAGCCCCACAACACATCAATCACATAGCTTACAGTACTGTAAGTCACATGCTCTTTAGCTAGGCAGGAAGAAAATGAGTCATACAAGCAGACACTTTTACTTTCTCCTGTGTAGATGGAGAGAGAGTAGTGTGTTTTGTGACTGTTGATACTTTGAGATCAGAAAGGAGGAGATTTAAACTTTGATTTAGACCCAACAGCTTTTTAAAAGCTACATTTTGTCTTTTCTGTACTCTTTTTACTTAATTTGCCTTTCTGTAAATTTTATTTTTCTTACAGGCTTAAAATACATCAAGTAACTATTAAAAAAATAATGTTGTGATTCGTGGCGTGATAGTAAATCGTGATTTGTGACTGCATTTGTGACCGTGATGATGACAAAATACAAATGTCTACAGCTGTACTTTCCCGGGCCTCCCCACTCCCGATGAGGTGTGACACAAACACAAAACTCCCAACTTAAAACACTCATTAATGAGTACAATGGTGGGTGGAGATGAAGCATGGAAAGATACTACAAAACAGGCTTAAAATACATCCAAGTAATTATTTAAGAAAATGTATATTGTGATTCATGACATGATCGTGGAATCGTGATTTGTGACTGCATTTGTGACCGTCCATGATGATAAAGAATGTGATTTTTATCATAAATGACTCATGATAATGGTCCCAACTTAAAACACATATTAATGAGTATAATTTTCATGCAGAATTGTGCACCACACCTGTCCAGTACTCTGAAGGAAGTCAAAGAAACAACTGTGACTTAAGATAGAGATGAAATTGGGCCCTAAAGACCTGCAAATACACAGACAGATTAAGATTGCGCTGTGCACTGAAGAGATGCAGATGCAAAGGCACAACACCTAACCAGTGCTCACCATCAGAAATTCAAAAATCTGGAACAGAATTCCTTTTCGGTTGGGCAGACCGTGGCAGTACCGCACTGCTGCAGTAACAGTCAGTAGTACTAGTACTAGTAAAGATACCACAAAGAAGTACAAAATTACAAAGCTGCAGTGCATAGCATAGCAGGTTCACATTGCTGAAATTATGTGGCACAATAAAAGGTGTCTGATTTGATGACAACGTCACACACATACTCACACATGCACTAAGTAATGCATAGCAAATTGAAAACTTCAGTAATATAACCACATATTCTAAACAAACTAAAATTATGCACTGCTGCACCACAACAATCAGCAAAAAAATGGCAAAATTATTGAAAATATTTCTGTGTGTACATTAACACAGTTATACAAGAAAATATCACCAAAACAGAAAGCTGTCTTTTTCTCCAAGTTAATCTACCTACCACAGATACGCCCCTCCCCAAAGCACACTTCCACTGTCTCTAGTACACAGACTGAATATTGTATATTAACATTCAAAATCCACACAAACAATAAACGTTCGATGATATAAGCACAGAAGGGTTTTCTGTAATCGATGAACTAAAGTTTCAGCAAAAAAATGACCTCAAAGGCTTTTTAACAGCTTGAAGTTTTGAATCACAGAGCTCTCAGAGCAGATTCTGTCCTACAGCTTCATACACACACTCTACCCCAAACTGAGGCTGTGCAGAACTATCTAGAGCCCATGTGACCTGTAATCCCATGAATCACTGCAGAATTCACCTTTGGAGCTTAAATACAAGGTGAAGTGAGGCGAAATACATTGTTTTCAATGTACTTTGCCTTAGAATTAAGTAGCGTAATGGTTTGGTAGGTGGAGTAATGCAAAGTCATTGTTTTCAATGGACTTCACGTTACTCATTATAATGCAAAGTACCTCTGCTTCACGTTGTGGAGCACTCCATAAATCCGTCTTCACTCCACGGATCACTTTGTGGAGTGAATTGTGGCTACTGTGCCCACCACTACTCCGCGACAACCAGAATTTACTGTAACAGAGTGTTTTGCACTTTGTTTGTCTTATCTTCTGGTACCCATCAGGGCTATCCACTTTTCCCTTTTCTTCTTAATTTGTATCTAGAACCTCTCATCCTTCTGTTAAAGTCCTGTCCTGCATTAACGGCATCCCTGTATGTCCCCATTCTTTACATCTTTCAGTGTACGTAGATGATATTCTGCTGCACAGTTCTCACCCTACGTCCTTGCTGTTGCTTGCACTATGTATTATATAAGAATATGGCTTGCTCTGCAATTACAAATTGAATCTTAATAAAACTGAGGTTATGCCTCTTACGCTGACAGTGGTTAAAGAGGACATCCTCTTGTTGGATATGAACTAGTCCTCGATCCATTAAATATCTTGGACTGCACCTCTTGAAGGATACTACTTTAATGCATAAGCTTAACCTAGATGATCTGGTGGTTAAGCTTCAACAGGATCTTCAGAGGTGTCAGGCCCTCCCTCTGTCTTTGTGCAGGAGAACATCTATTAATAAGATGAATGTCCTCCCCATATTTTTACCCAATTAACATGTTAAACCTATGGCTTCCCTTGTCTTAGTTTCAGTGACTGCACAGTATGATTGCAGAATTTATCTGGGCCAAGAAAATCCCAAGTTGAGCATATAAAAAATTATCCACTTCTAAAACTCTGAGTGGCCTTAAGTTACCTCATTTTCTCATTTATTATTTCTAGTCATCTTAACAAGATGTTCAGGTGTCTTTCTCCCCTTCCGCAACCCTACCTCATCCTACATGCCCATATGGCTGGATCTGGAATTAGATGCCCTCAACAATTAGGGACTGTCCATTTCCTCCCTATATTTTACCACTCTGAAATATCTTTCTTCTAATTTATGCAGTACTGTAATAGGAACTTCTCTCTGAGTATATTCCCAATTCTGGGCCTTACTGAAACACCCTATTCCTAGAGATATTTCCCAACCTATACTCCATAACTCCAACTTTAGGATTGGGGCGTATTATCACCGCTGACTGGCTTCCTCATTTGACTAATGTTTGAGTTTGTGATTTATTGTCTGAGGGTCCTTGCTGCCCACAGCAGCCATAATTGATTACCTCCAGCTGGGAAATAATCATATCTTAAGGTTTACAACTTAGTCATGCTCTGCTTCATTGGTTCAGACAGGGCAGATGGGCCACTAACTTCTTGGAGTTTTAGCTGATATTAAAAGTCTGGTTTTAAAGCCATCTGCTTTGAATTCCTTGTTTTCCCAAAAGATCTTTTGGATTTGGATGGTTCCTCATCCTCTTGGAACACTCCATTCCCATCATCCCCCAATGGCAAAATATTTGGACCAATTTATATCACTGTGTTGCCCAGGACAGATAGAAACTCACCCAATTTAATATATTGAATAATATTTACTATACTTCCAAAATTGGCCAAAATGGTTAGATTACACTAGATGCAGACAGGCAAAGGGTTCCAATCCACATATTTTGGCATTGTTCTAAGATTGTCCCTTTATGGCATCTTATCAAAATCAAAGCAGACATGTTCCTTGGGTTACAAGGTATATTTAGGCCTGAAATATGTATTTTAGGGATTACAACTCTATTCCAGTCAGAGACATAAATTCTATATGGCTTTAATTTCTCTCTCTCCTTGAAAAAAAGTGGTCCTGTGGCATTGGCTCAACCAGATTTCTATTTCATATTAGTAGTGGCTCCAGGAATTATTAGTTAACCTAAGAGTGGAACATATGACAGCTAGTTTGCATCATAAACTACCCCTTTTGATAGGAGATGGGGTAAGTTTTATACCCTTTATACCATTTAGAGCTTTGTGTTTAAATGGGGCAACCATGTTGTTGCATATATTGTTATCTCTGGCTCCTACACTGTTTATATTATAGGAGTTATTTCCCTTATGCTTTGTTTTATTTTGTGTTGTTATCAGGTGGTTCCACCAGGGTGAGGGTGTGGGGTTGAGTGGGGCTGGTTGCGGTATGGATTTATCTTGGTTGCATTGTCAATTGCACTGTTTTGCTTTGTTATTTAATTGTAATAAAGCTCATGCAATTTAAAAGAAAAGTCATTTTCACCTCAACCCAACCTCCTAAAAATAATCCAATGCATTTAAACTATGGTTTTGAGGCTGATAGTTCGGTTTAAAAAAATAAACATGGAAATGTTTTTTTTTAATCCTGTGAACCTGATGAGCAAACTGCCTGTTTTCACAGGCCACAAGCTGGGTTACAGAAAACAAACAAAATATATAATAAACAACAAATAACATTTAACAAAACCAATAAAATACATGCAATACAATAAAGATTGAAAGAACATCTATTTATAAATACATTTCTGTAAATTTCTAAGTTGCATGAAAAGTTTGTGCTTGAAATTACAGATTGTTTTAAATAGAAAAAATCAGAGGAAGGGACTTAAAGATTTGGGAGCCCTATAAAATATTGATCTCTGAACAATAGCCCTACAAAAAGCGGTAACTGAAATGAATATTTGTCCTGGGATTGGGTTTTGAGAGTGAGGCCAGATCAGACTGTATATATGCATATCACCAAGTAGATTTTGTCTGTTCTCACATCATAAGTTGACAGTCAGTACCCCAGACCAACTCATTCCCAATTGGGGAGTAGCGTGCAATACAAAATGTAAAATTGTGAAGTAATCATACTATATAAACTTATTCTAGTGCTAACATGTGTTTTATAATACTGAACCAGGGTGTGTTCTACAGTTGTTCTACATTTGTATTCAGTAACTACCATCTCACTGCAAACTCTGACTCCTGTACATCATAAACATCCCAACTGGTCAGCCTCTTGAATAATTGTTTAATTTTTTCAACCAGACTATCAGTCTCAAAACCATATGTTTAAATCCATTGGATTATTTTTGGTGGTTGGGTTGCAGATGATATAGACTTGCAATTGTGTTAGGCCGAGGTCCAGTCCTGTGTTTGCCCCTAACAATGGCTTGATGAAAGAGTCATAATTGAGACCTATTTAGATTTTTTCAGTCCACATTAAGTATGTTCTAGCATGCAAGCTGCTAAGGCCAAGGAGCATAAGTGAAATCGACAGTTCTGAGCAATGCATGACCATGGCAGTATGAGAGTAATACAGTGTTTAATAGTGTGTGTGTGTGTGAATTAAAACATTAAATTATGACAATTAATATACAAGTAATGAACAATATTACTTAATCACTATGCAATTGAGTACAATGTAATGAAATTGTATACCTTTTCTAGTGATTAAAAAAAAGATGCCAAGAAAAGCCAGATACTCAGATTAATTGGCCATCCCACAGTGTCAGCAGCAAAGGAAACAAATACTAATGAGATCAATAGTGATCAGCTTTAAAATAAATAAGTAACTCTATGGCAAGGAGACTGCATTTTATCAAATAGAGAGCACTCAGTGTCAAAAATGTCTTAGGAGGTTATCAGTCTTGATTGCACTCACTGGTAGAACTTTAAATAAATTAATATTAAAGTTGACCAGTTGTTTTTGTGATTCATCATACGAAAATAATGTTTTTTCATATCATGAGTCACAAAAAGATTTATGAAGTGGGAAAAAAATAAATAACTTTTGAATGCATTAGTATTATTTCACCAAATGGGCAAAGGTACATCTGTGCCCAACCCTTTTTACCCAGTAGGTTTCAGACCCAAATTTCTAACAGTCTGGGTGCTAGACCAGTTGATATAGAAGGGACCCAATATGGGGATCAGGAAGCATGAAACTAAAACATGATGGTGGCAAATGAAAAGGATTTTCCTCATGAAAAAGGATGACTTCAATATGAAATTAGCTCTGGTCAGAGCTGATATGGCTGTGGAGAGTTTTTGGGGTGCTTTTACTCATTATTTCTAATGAATTTCCACAATACAGATCTGCTGAGAGGCAGTTTCAATGCAGCCTTCCTATTACACATTTTTACAATGTGTTTTCCTAGAATATGCCTGTTTATTGCTATATGTTTAGCCTGGATAGTTCACAGAAGACATGGCATCTTATTTTGAGTGGGGCACTATATCTACACCATATTATGCTGGATTGTATAAAATCAGAACATGCTGAAAACAGTATTTTACATCTGGACTAGGCTACCATGAATAAATACATTATAAAAATGGTAAAATCATTACCTCACTGAAAACAAGATATTGCATCTAATCTGGGACATCCTGAGTAAATACAGTGCAAAAAGGTGTAAAATGAAGATCCTAAGACAATGAAATGTAACATCTCCCTGTGCTATCCAGGATATAACATATAGGATAAGAAATATTTAATGGACATCTACTGTAAACTGAACTTCACTGTGTTCACTGACATAAATATGTTTCTTTATTATTTTCTAACATATTAGATTGCAATATTTATTCTGAATGTTGTGGCCATGAGGATGGTGTGTACAGTGCATGTGTGTGTGAGTGAGTGCGTGTGTTTGTGTGTGTGTGTTTGCTGTAGCTCAATATATTCTTTTCCCAAAAGCATAGTAAAAATGCCTGCTGACTACTATATATTTAGCCTGGATAGTTCACAGAATATCTGCCATATGTCTGAGACAGTGCTTATCAGATAGAGCCTTAAGTGTTTAAAGAAACAGTGTAAATCTTTTTAGATTCATTACTGGGAAATGGTGACATTTATGAGAAATGAATCTTTCTTGAAAGACAGTACCTGCCTAACTGAAGCTAGTAGCAAGAAAATGTTTAAATGCTAAGTATTTAAATGTCCAAGTTGTTGCATTTTGAAGGGGTAAACACATCTCAGTTTATAGGCAGCCAATATTTAACAAGCTGTTTCAGTTTCCTAATGGCCATCTGATAAGCAGCTTGGACTGCTGTCTCAACACTCTAACCAGAAAGAGGGAGTATTTTATTTCAACTGGCATAGTAATTTATAGTTGTGGAAGGATACATTGAAAACTCAAAAGAAATGTGTTCCATAGAACTCCATTTTCCAGCTACAGACAGCAAGCTGGCTGTAGGCTCCACCCACAACCATAAAAGAATTGTGTTTTTCATTTCATACAGCTGTTTTTCAGTGCTTACTGAGGACACTCAGAAGCAATTCTTAAAAAATTCAAATCAAATAACTTTGGAATGGATTAATGTTTTTTCACCAAACAAGCAAAGGGCACATCTATGAGCCAGTCTCTTTTTACACTGAACATTTCAGGCCAAAATTCCAAACCTTCTGAGTTGTAGCCAAGTTGACAGAAATCCCAGCAAAACCAATGGGGAAAAATCACTTTCTGCACTATCTGTATCTCAGAATGCACACCTCCACTAGAACAAAACTTGGTATGTCAATAGATCTTCCCTCATGGGGCTACACTTGCAAAATGTCATGCAAATCTGTTGAACAGTTGCAAATTCATTAAAGTGCACATTTGGGGTTTGACAATGAAGTGACCATACAACCCTAAAGATAGGGGTGCTACCAGTCCCCTATAATATGTATTTATTTATTGATGTATTTACCCTGCCCACAATAGTTAGCTAAGCCCTTGGACAAAATGCATAATAAGGGGCTTAGAGGCTGTGTCCTTTGGGAAGATGGCACTGGGATCATTTTGATAAGATTGATGTTCCAGTGACATGGTGCCTCAACCTGCAGAGACTCCTTTCTAGACCAGTCCTAGATCTGCCGTCCCACATGACCCATGCAGCATGGTACAATGACACATGGCATATACATTTTCTTCTGGGTGAGGTTCTTGCCAACCTCCATATTAGTAGCAACTTATGTAAACATTGGGCACTCTACACAACTGGCTTAAAAGATGGCTTCCAGCTAGAAGAGGTTTTCTCATTCAAATTCTTTAGTGTGTGGCTGGGCAGTCACCTTGACATGTTCTGTCATATTGATGCCATCCACAAAAAGCTTCTCCTGAGACTTGGAACACTATACAGGAGCAAAGTATATGTGTCACCCACTGTTTTCAAATGGAAAAATATGCATTATTATTTACAGGGTTGTTAAAGAATCAGCAGGTAGGAGAGCATAGTGATAATGATCCTCCACATTTCAACCAGGTGTATAGTGCTGCTGCAAAATCCAGCTTGGCTAGACTACTCCTCCTCTGCCACTACTTCTGCCACTTTGCCCTGACTGACCCTCACACCTATCACTGTACACTCTTATTGTCCCTATCCCTTTCCTCCTTCTATGGTAGTTGGCTCTCCCACTGTGCCATCCTCATGTCTAAATACTGGCTTGGTTCTCTCCCATGCTATTTCAGCTCTTTCCTCTATTGTGCACCTCCTCTTACTGTCTTTGTTCAATTGACCCCACTCTTTCTCTCTCCTTAGTACTAATTCCTCAGAGGCCAGTCAGTATCCCCTACATAGGTAAGAGCAACCCTGAAGCTACCTATAGGTTGGGAGGGAGTTGCTGCAATCACAAGGGAAGAAAGAAACTTGGGCATCATCATCACAGATGGCCTGAAATCATCCAAGCAGACCACTAAAGCTGTAGGTAAGGCTAGAGGGATGTTGGGGTATATTAGTTGAGGTATCACAAGCCATAAGAGGGAGGTAATAATCCCTATCTACAAGACCCTGGTTAGGCCCCATCTGAGTACTGCATGCAGTACTGGAGGCCGCACCTGCACAAGGACATTAAGAAAATGGAGGCAGTCAAGAGAAGGGCAACAAAATGGTGCAGGGATTGCATCAGAAAACATATGAGGACAGATTAACGGAGATCAATATGTATACCCTAGAGCAACGGAGGAGAGAGAGAGATGATATGACTGAAACATTCCAACATCTTAAGGGCAGTAACAAGGTGAAAGAGTCTAATATGTTTCAATATTATAAAAATAGCAGGAAAAGAAAACACAGCATAAGATTAGAGGAGGCCGATTAAGGGGTAATGTTAGGAAGTTATTTTTCACCGAAAGGGTGGTGGCTGCATGGAATGGCCTACCTCAGGAAGTGGTGGATATGAATACAGTGCATGGCTTCAAATAGGCATGGGATAGGCAAAGGGAGAAATACAGGAGTAAGAATAAATAGGCCATTGACAGAGTAAAGGCCTATGGCCCATTCATAAGGTAGAAAAATGGACAGACTGGATGGGCCTTGCAGTCCTTATCTGCCGTTAACATCTATGTTTCTATTATTCTGCTCTTTCCATTGCCTTTTTCTAGCATCCGCTTGCTATCAGATCTTTATCCCCCAATGTGCCCTGAAATCCCTGCTCTATGATCTCTCCTTTCATACCTGTTGCTACTTGTAATCCTGTTTGCCCAGCTGGAATGCTCTCTGCTACTGTAAACTGTTGCACTATTCTAATTGAATTTGCATTCCTTATTTGATGCTCTGTCACACTGTCCTTCTGCACCTTGTTTAATTGCAGCTATGCACATTGTACTGTTAGCCTTCTCATTCTTGCACTGCTGAGTTGATTACTGAGATAATTACTTCATAGCATGAGTGGATCAGGTAGCATCAGTTGATACTGTAACAACCTTTGAATGAAGACTCAACAAACTCTTTGAAGAAAAGTGGTGACACAGTGCTCCTGCTGAGATGACTTGATGGATCAGTAGGAAAGGGCAGGATGAAATTAACAGATTAAATTGTGTAGAATTCTCATGGAATTCTGCAAGATTTTGCAAAATTTCATTAAATATTCTGCAATTTTCTAAAATTCTTTCATTGGTAAAACTCAGGCAGTGTTATAGCTAGGGCTCTTCAATTCGGTGTGTTTATTGCTCAGGATGGTCCCTAAGCAGTTGTCAAGGTGCATGACATTTGAATGAGGATGGGAAGTTACAGGGATCAAAGTCTAGCAATTTATTATTCACGTGAACATTTCTGAAAATATTTCTGCGCTTACAACTTAGCCACATTTGGAGCTAGATAATTGAAAACTGATATGCATCCTTTCTTGAAAAGTCATATAAACTGCTAAATAGAGAGGTAAGGTAATCGATTGTGTAAATTGTAAATTACAGGCATTCAAAACTTCACAATTTAATTATTTGTTAAATTGTATAAACATTTTCAAAGAAATGTGGGTGTTTATAGCACCACTGCTATTGAAGGCATACACTCAAGATTTGGCACACATACCAAAGTAAATATGTCAAGAATCTAATTAGCTGGAAAATGTGGTTTAATATGTTAAAACTTTATTGCAGTTACAGTACTTTAGGTCCTCCCACATCTGCAACTGCAATTGAATTTCCCTACCTCTATCTCCCAACACTACCCACCCTTCCCTCTATTCTCCTCCCTTCTGCCCTCCCCCACCCCTCTCCACTACTCCAACCCTATTATCTCCTCCAACCCCTTCCTCTAGGACTTTCACCACCCTCCCACAAGTCCCATTCCTCTTCTCCTGCCTCACCCCTCTTTTTCTCCTATATGCTTGCTCCTTCCTCCCTTCCTGTCCACTCTCACAACACTATTGACCACAACTAGCCCAGTGCTGGTGATTAGATCTATTTTGTATATACATAAATATTTATATTTATGTAAATATTTATATGCTATTGGGAATGGCCATAGGGTGTTTCTTTCACTTTTGACTCTGTTATTTATTTAATTACCTGCACAGGGTACTCCATACATCCAATTGCTGTAAATAGTTGTTTACAAAATTATGTAACTGCTATATATAGTTTGTCTTGCTGTTCCTACACTGTTGTAATTTCAAGTGAACTCCTCTTTCCTTCCCCAGGATGCATCTGAAACAAGCTATTATTACCTCAGTATGCCTTTTCTGGTGAAACTTTTCAAATAAATAAATACATAAATAAATTACAAAGTACTAATAGACAAATGTTGCTCAAAAGTTCATGGACACATAATAGGTAATGACACTAGAATTCCACTTGTGGAATTTAACTTTCTAAAGTACATATCACCACTGAATCACTTTACCTGTACTTATACACTAGCATCATGACCCCACAATACCCTGCAACGCTGTCGTGATAGTGATGCCTAGCATCATGTTCTACCATGACTCAAGATACACAGATATTTCTGTCACAGTTGCCTAAATCCCAACTAGCTGTAAGGCTTGAGGCTTACGTCACTTGGTGCCACTGTTTTCAAATAGAATAATTTATGTTTTTATTTACAGGGTTGTTAAAGAATCAGCAGGTGACACTGCATGGAAACAATGCTGCACATGCATGTGCTTCTAAAAGTCATTATGTCGATGATTTCTAGTGGTTATCCTGCATATTGCAATAATTCAGGCTAGTGTACAGTGATGCCTATGTCTATTCTTTATGTTATTTCACTCGATAGTGACCTGACAATTGGCAGTACCATACTTAAAACAATGTAGTATCCTATGAATGCTCCCTTATTGCCACATTACCCAGCCTTTACCTTCCTCTACAATGGCAATTCAAGTGTGTGACTGTGCAAAATATATGGACATGGCTTCCACAAAAGTATCACAACATTCCTTAATTTCACAAAAGCTCATGAAATTAAACTTTTAATTACTTATGTTATTTTCGAATATTTGGCTCTTATAACTTGGCCAGCCTTTGAGCAAGAGATTAGAGAGTAGATACACCCAGCCTCTTTTTCCATATTGTTTTTTCTCCTGGCTTGCAGCTTATCTCTCAGGGACATACTCTGTTCACCGGGTATATCCTGGCTAGGTTGAACCCAGCCATCATTCTGTTGGCTTCCATGTTTTTCTATAGCATTCTTTCTCTCCCTATCCCCAAGGTGGTCATCCTTGTACAGCCATAGCTTCCCTGTGGCAGGAGCAAGCCCCTGGCCCAGACACAGGGGCTTCAGTGTTGTGGAACCCTCCCCAACTGATATGAACTGCCAAGTGATAGTTGCCTTAGTCACGACTTGCCTTCCGACATGACTTCCTGGGCTCTTCCGAGCCTGAGTCATCATCAGCATGGCAGTGCAGTGCTCTGCTGATGGGCTATGGGAGTGGCTTCAAAGCCTAATATTTAGGGTCAATGAACCTAACAAAATTGATGATATTCTGTTCTCTAGTGTTAAGTTATAGCACTTAAATTCTACTGTTTACATAATTGTGAAATGTAGTTTTAAAATTTCTGAAAGTATGAAGGCTTATAGCTCAGTCACCTTTCACCACAGAGATGTGAAACCTGACACACTTCTGTATGATGCTAGGCAAAATCACCATACCAGTTGTGGTTCAATGTGGATAAATATGTTTTGATGGAAATAACTGTGGCAGTTGAACAACCTTGTCTACCATTGCCATGTAAACTAGTATGGTGACAGCATAGAGCACATCGCTCAGCTGTTGATGCCATCCACCACTTGTTGCCACCAGGAGCCAGATTTTAACATGGCCTGGGTAATGATTGAGGATACACCATGCAATGGCATACTAATGGGGGTCTAGCATCAACAGGTTGTGGTGCTACACAGACAGCCACTTTATGAGGAAGGGATAAGGTAAATTTTTCTACCCTCATGTGATCATGTTAAATGCAAATACTCGGAAGTTGGATGTTACATATTTTTATACCAGTGCAGTGGAAATAAATTCCTTCTTATAAAAGTCTCATTTAGCATTAAGGTATATCAACCAATAATGTGCTTCTGACATACTCCACCATATGAAGCATAGAGATAAACAGATTTATACAACATCGGGGTGATACATGTTCCAGGATAAATTCATTCACACAATATACTTTACATTATCATTTTTTAAGTAGGATAAAAATGCTACCTGCTACACAGCCCCAGGTAGCTAGATAACATGTTATCATCACACTAGGGTACATCATGGAATTTCTCTAGCAATGTGGGTACTTCACATACAGCTACTAATTTTGCCATCTGTGTTCTACAGTCTGTACAGTCACACACTCCTTTCAGCATGAGTGATATCTAACACTGAGGGCATGGCAGATGGTACTGCTCAATACCCTATACCCTCAATCCCCAAAGTAGATTGCTAAAGAATTCTATATTAATATGAAGACAAAAAATAAAGCAAATGAATAAACTTCCATCAAATGAAAAAAAACAACCATCAGACTGCTTCATTACTGAAGAAGCAAATCTTCATACAGATTCCTTAGGACTTAGTTTCTGTGACAAATTCTCATTACTAACACAAAACACAAACATATAATGTATAAATCACACATGTGATGGGCATTCATGAGATATTGTATTTATCTTCATTTGTGGTTAGTGACCTCTTTTGACCTCACCCATGGCCGCCACTCATAAGGGTCAAGAGGATATATTTATCACACCATCTAACCTCTAGATAAGCATTTATCTGGAATAGATAGATATGTCACAATGAATATCTGTAGTCTATGAACCAATCATACAACAGCTTTCCCAATGCTGATGACATCACAATTGCCTTATATGGTCCTAAAGCCAGCTGCTGGATTCAAAGAGAAACAGTTAAATCTTCACACAAACAGCTGATTTAATGCTATTACTTTTAGCTGATGTATAAATCAAATACTCAGTGGCTTAACTGAAAATATGCAATTTATCTCCATTTGTGAAGGGCAAGACTTTAATAACTCACTCATGGCTTTGCCACTTGTGAGTTATGGTCCATAATTTTGCCACTACACCAGCTTTCTTCCCTGTTGTCTAGGGTCACCCCCAACCGCTCACTGGCCCAAATAAAAAAAAATTCTCATTGGTGTTTAGTGTCCCCAGCTGAACATGGCCAAAATGAAATAAAGCCACCCCAGATGTTTCTCTGTTGCTGACATCCTACTAGTTATACCACATATTTCTGTACTGGGAATGTCTGCTGCCAGCCTGTTTGATAAACAGAGATACAACAACCTGCTCTTGCATTTCTTGAATATGTATGCCCATAATCCTATGGACCAGACACTCTTCTGAAATCCTTAGCTACTATTCATTTTAAGAAGTAAATATGGCACATTCTGTTCTTGTTTGGTGGTGGGGGTCCTTTTTTTTTTTTTTTTTTCTTGATCTTCTTTTTAGGTAACAGTACTGTACCAGGTCATAGTTTGTTTCAGTTCTGTCATTATTATACCATGTAGTTGTTCTCTGGCTTCATTGCTTGCCTGGCATGTATTTTTCAGTTAATGTTATAGTAGGCCTTGAACTTAGTTTGTGTAAACTATAATACCAATAATGAGGCAAAGCCAAAACTTGAAAAATATTAAGGTAAGTGACAATAAATATAAGCATAATGGTGTAAATCTTATTTTAGTAGATCTCTTCTCTTTACATTTATTTTCAATGTTTTTAGCATTGCCTGTGATCAAGACACAAATAACACATTAACAAATAAAGTTATATTAATTTTAAAAAGTCTACCCAGTAATGATGTTACCTTCAGGTAAGATAGCTGCATGTCATGGTCTTGTTCCTTTAGGTAGGACTGAAACAGACATTCTCCAGTAGACATCAAGTGGTATACATAGCAAGCACTCATTTATTGTCATACAGCCAGTGCTCTCACTATACTCCAATAGTAGTGAGAGTGCTGGCTGTCTGAATCAATGAATGAGCACGTATATAGAGCACACACTTATTCTTTGAAACACTCAGTCAGGCTGCTGGCCATGGAGGTGAGTAGACATCTGTGCGGTGGCCCGATCGGGGTACTGGGCATGGAGCAGGGTGGAGCGTTATCTGATGCCATGGTTGGGGGTGGGGGGTCCACTAGACATCAGGAGTTGGGGATTTAAGAATTTTTTTTAACACAAGGTCAGATTTGGGACTCAGTCAGGAGTTGGAACTTGACTCAGGGTAACTCGAGGAGGCTTTATTCAATTTCTGCCTTGTTCAGGCTGGGGACCACTAAACACCAGTGAGAAGAATTTTTTTTAAATTTGGGCCACTGAGCATCTGGGGAAACCTACAGACACCACTGGGAGATGCCCATTTGCAGCAGGTGAAATTGTGGAATAATGTTGCCATTTTGCTGCAATTTTGTGAAATAATTCACACTCTTGAAATGCCGATTCCTCTGGCAAAATGTTATTTTGCAACATCTCTAGTAGGCAGTTTAATGTTAAATGATTTATTTATTTATTTTTATTTAAACTTTTGTTCACTGGGTAGGCACATGAGCCAAAGGCCCTTTTTCATATGCGACCTGAGATCATTACAGGAAACAGTCAGGATATTACACAGTATTGTCAAACAAGATGACAAACACAATAACACAACAACATACATTAGTGCAAAAATACTACAATATACAATAATTTAAGAAAAGCACCTGCATTCCAAGTTTCTGAAAAATGCCTCTTTGGTTCTTTTAAAAGTATTGTGGTTTATATCAGTTTGTAATGCTACTGGGAGATCGTTCCAGGTTTTTGCAGTCATTATAGAAAAACTTGGTCTCCCATTTTTGTTTTAGTCTTCTGAATTAAAAACTAGGTGTTTCATTTGACCACAGATCTCTTGTGGACTTTTTAAATGAAATAATGAAATCAGAAGAGAATGATCCAATAAACTGACAAATATTGTGAAATGTAGAAGTTAAGGTGGACAGAGCCTGCATTATTAAATCTGTAAACAGAAATGAGTTATAATTTAAATGTGACAGCAATATGCTCTTAGCTATAGCAGTCCTAGCTTGGAATGTTAAAGAACATTGAAGTTTAAAAAGAACACCCAATTTCTGATTTACCTGTCTGGTAATGATTCCAATGTTATTTGAGTCACGTTAATTGCGGATCCAGATAGACACCTAAATATTTAAATTAAGCAATCTGTTGTAAAATAAGACCTGAATGACTGAATATGTGCAATTTGTCAGATTTTTCAGGCCTTGATTTTGAACCAGAAAGTATGCTTTTTATCTTTCAGCAATTTAATGTCAATTTAAGTTTACTTAACCAATTTTCCAATTTGTGAAAAGCCTTATTTAAAAGCTGATTGATAGTTTCAACTGAGTTAGAACTTTTGTATAATATTATATCATCATCATAAAGTATTTTATTTATGTTTGTCAAATTGGGAGGAATTACATCAATAAATAAAGTAAAGGGCGACCCAAGAATTGAGCCTTGGGAACTCTTCTTTCTAACTCCTTAGCTTACAGATAGTGTTCCCCTATATAAGACCAAATGAGACCAAATATTAATTTTCTGCCTATTATACATCAGCTGTTTCTTCTGTTTTTCCCTTCATTTCTGTGCCCTTAGTCTCAGTTCCATAACTCCTCCCATGGCACACCCATGTCTGTCACTGACCTTCTCATGAACTTACAGATTATCCACAGTTTACGCAGGTCCACTAAGATGGTGGGCGACCTGCCATGTTGGTCATGTGTTGTCCTTCAGGGTTGACAGTATTGATCCCTAGATGGACAGGGTTTTTTCCTCCATTTGTCTCCTGAGGGTTAATGCAATGATGCTTATACATGCTTGTGGTGTCACACATGCTTGCATGGTGTCTGGTGGCAGTCCTGTCCCTGTGGTGTGCTTTCACTGGGTTACACCCTGAGCTCTGACAGGTAGCAGTCAGGAAGTGGGACACAGTTTCTACCCCACCACCCAAAGGGAGGACAGCTTTTCTGGGACACATGATCCTCCATCCCTGGCTGACTCCTGAGTAGCTGGAGTTCATTCCTGAACCTGAGTTGCCAGTGTAGTTTGTGTTAGTGTTATCTGGCCAGCTTATCTCAGTGTTTCCTCGAGAGAATTTCTCAAACTTTTGAAAGCCCATATTCTGGCATAGATTGATTGATCTGTCAAGTTGTGTGAAACTTAGTACAGTGTTTTTTATTTGTTTATTTTGGCTATAGAGTGGCACAAACCTAAAAAGATATCCAAATTGGCTCTGATATTAGCAGTTTACTAAAACTGGCACATGCAAGGCCTGTGAAGTCCTATACAGCTATTACACAATGGAAAGATTATCACATTCCAGACATTTCAGAAACTACCGCCCTCCTGCAGTCATCACAAGTTAGATTCTATCAAATCAGAGCACATCTGGCCTGACTTTACCAGAACTCCCCTACCATTGAGTCATACTTTGCTGATGCAGCTCACAGACACGATGAAAGGCATCCTATGTCATTGTCTGATCTCCCAGCTTCCTCTTACCTCCAACTGGAGGCTACACCACCAACACTTAAAGAGAAAGCCCTCAACCTATTTTCTGTGGTGGCATATCTATGTAGTTTGTAGGTATGAACAATGATTTTCCTCTTCACCCCAAATTCATCCCAATTTAAATATATATGAGGTTGTTTCACTCTGTTTTGCCCTGGTGTGAAAACCTGTTTGTCTCCATTGTAAAGGTTATGGCCCCACTCATGCAAGGCATCATGAAAGTTAATGATGGCATAGCTGCACGAGCCAGCAGACATTATACTCATTCAGTTCTGTTACATGTCTTGTGAAGTCCCTGTATTATCCCAAAGCATTTTTTTTCTAGTCAGATACACTTTAATCTACAAAAAATGGCAGGACACTTACTATGCCTTTGAAAAGTTTCATGGTCAACATAAGACAAGAACATAGGGACTGCATAGGATGGCAATAGCACTAATTAATGCAGTATAAACACAGAAGACTGAAGCACTAAAACATCATAGAATTCCAGGATGATTTCTATGAGTTGGGTCAACTCATGAACTTTGGAATGGAGTCAAGAAGGTTTTCACACACCGACTTAAGTACCTTTATTTACATTAAATGCTGATGGAATTAGGAGGGTACAACAGAAGCAATCATTGCTCATGCCTACAAACTACACAAGTAGACAGATTAAAAGGCTGATAGGACCTTCCCTTTAAGGCACTGGACAACTGGAATGCTAAACTGCCTCCCCTATCACTTAGGAGCAGTGGCAACAGATATACTAATATATTCATAAAGCTACAAGCTCTATGATGTGGAGAAAATGCAGTTGGAAGTGTCTCATTTGATAGTACTTCTCCTGGTACAACATGTCCACTGAGGCACAGCCCAGACCCTGGGATGCTGGCAAAAATACATAGAAGCAAGAGCCACACAATATATCATGGCCATGTCTAGGTATCCAATCCTTCCTAAAGGTACTGGAAAGCACTAAAGAAATATGCACCTCTCAATTGCAGTTTATAAAACATATTTTTCTATATACCTAGTGAGCACACAAGGAAAGGGACATAGCTAAAGATATCAAATTGCAATATGAATAGCAGCAGGAAAAAGTGTCTGAACAAAAAGTGGCTATGTAACAGCTCAACAGCAATAGGAATTTGGCATCAGATTGTAAAGGCATATACAAAATGGAACAACTGACCTTTTCCATATACCAGCAGATAGACAAGGGTATCAACAGATGAGTGGGAAGGGTAACTTATATGATGGCTACTGACCCTTCTTTTGCCCTCTGAAATATGGAACCCTGGGGACTGAAATGTAAAATGTAACACCTTGAGAAATCAATATACCAGAGTATTAAAACTCTGAGGTAACTGATTGCCAGTCTTGATTAAGGTACAATATGGTCTAAAAGTTTACTGATGGTGCTATATCTAATGTACAGACTATGTTCTGATTGTTGCATTATTTGTTGTAAATAAAGTTGAAAATCAATAGACATTGGCTATTAAAAGATAATGGTAATTTACATGCCACAACTTCTGACACATGCTCAGTGCTGCTGTAAATCCCCCCTTCCAACATTGGGTGCCCAATGCTGGTGTTAGAAGAGTAACAATGAAAAACAATTGTGGACAACTGGCCTCCAATGTATGTTGTGGGATGATGTATTTGCTTTGCATTTTCCATTCCTAAGCAATGGCTGGCAGTCATAGCATAGACTTGCAGTGCCAACATGCACCTTAATACTCTGTCATACTTACCACTCATTCGGTGGAGCCAGATCAGAGGTTCTTTTGAATGAAGACCTGGAAGTGACATCGGTAGAGATAGCATTACATTTTATTAGGTACTCACATAATTCCAATGGACTCCCGTCTTACTATTGCATATCCCTGTCTTGTGCACTCAGTTGCGGCTGATATACTCAGTGGAATGCTCCTCCCAAGCATTTGCAAATTGGCTGAGTACTGCATCTACTCTTCTGTTTGATGCATTAATGTGGACTATAAAAATTCTTCTCATAGCTCAGGTTAACAAGGATAGGGCATTGATATAACAGCTTTGTGATCTGATCAAATGCCTTTTTACAGTTCTCAGTCTAGAACACTTTGTCAGTTGCTTGTCTAGCTGCAATGTCAGTTAGGGTCATAACTATGTCACTGAAGTTCAGCAAAAACTTGTGATAGTGGCCTGCTAACTCAAAGATAGCTCTCATCTTCCTTGTGGGAGTAAGTCTGCCAAAGTTGTTAATGGACTCCATCTTTGCTGATTTGAGTTTTATGTGCCCTCCCTAACATGGTGTCCCAGGTACACCACTTCTAAAATACCTATGTTTATTTCACCCTTGACTGTTAGGTTGCTTTTTGCCTCCCAGTCAAAACCAGCCTGACATGCTCCACATATTAAACCAGGTCTGCTATAAATGGCAATATCATTGATGTGTGTAATTGCAGTTTCTCCTGCCCCTCACTATTTTGTTCACCAACCTTTGGAAAGTTGCTGAGGAATTTTTAAACCAAAAGGCATAGCTAAGAATTCATGCATTTCAAAGGGTGTGATAAATATGGACTACTCCGGGCTTCTTTTTTCAGTGGCACCTGCCAGTACCATTTAATCTGATCAATGGTGGTGAGGTACTTTGTGCCCCTAATTATTTCAAGATTTCCTTTGTTCTTGGTATCGGTCACGGTGATGGAATTATGTTTGCATTAATTCACAAAAGGACTGCATAGTTATATCCTTTTAAGGATCAGGACTTCTGGGAAGCACAAGGGCTAATATGGATTATTGTGTCACAGCCGATTTTCTCACTGTATCATCTCTAGTATCTTTGTGCTTCTGGTCATTGACACTAGCAGGGTTTGTAAACACCTTTTCTGTCAGGTTCATCTGATACTATCTTGACATCATGCTCTGTCAATTAAGTATACCCTGGTTTGGTAGAGAACAAAGCCTCAAATGTATAGCACCCTACAATGTCCACCCGTTGATCCAGATTCAACTGTGTTGAAAGCTTGGCTGCTTTCAATGAAACATAGAAACATAGAAAATGCCAGGAGAAAAAGGCATCAGTCAATACAGGCTGCCTTGATTTACCATATCCCACCAGAGACCTAAATGTCTCCATAGGGTTTTGCTCACCATTTCCCCTGCCTTAGTGCACCCCTTACCCAGTAATAGTTAAGCCCATAACTTTGTCCCAGCAATGCTTAAATCTATTAATATTTTGTGCCCACCGTCAATTGGTAGGCTGCTCCATATCTCAGCAACTCTCTCTGTAGAGCTAAAGGAGGGTGGAAAAGTCAGGGACATTAGCCCTGGGGACCTGATAATGGAGCCAGAGGTGTTGCTACTGCCATAAAGCAGCACAGCAATAGGGCTTACCTCCCAGGCCAACAGCAGTAAAGCCAACACGGAGACACAGATGACCCCACAAGCCTTGGCACTGACAGCATGTCCTGTGGTGTCTGGAAATGTTGTGGGGTACAGCCTCTGCTGTGCCATCAAGGTGACACTAGGCAGGAAACATGGTGCATTGAGGACAGGAAGGTGTGTTGCCACAGGACCACCACCAGCAATGGCCATCAGCTGGGGGGACGTGGACAAGGAATTATCTTTTCACCCAGTACCATAAGGAACCATGACTGCTGCAGGACAGGCCCCATGGGGCCATGTATAACCTATATACAAGTGGTCCCAGGCAAAGAGGCTAATTCGCTATCTGGTAAAGGTGGGGTACCCTGCACACATATGTCTTTACTTCCGAAGGTACTCTGGGATGAACTTATAAGGAATAGGGAGGACTGGGTGTATGAGGTGGCCATGAAAAGGACATGTCAAACACAGACTGGAGAAGGACACTGAACTGCCACATCTCCTGGAGGCCCAGGTGCATGTCAGGTCCCTCAAAGACACCATCTACGGGATCTGACCACAATGAAAAACTGTATACTGTTCCAGAACATTGAGGACACATAACAGAGAACTTGGTGGATGCCATGGACTCATTTGCCAAGCCCTGCATCAAGCCAGCCCCTGCATTACTATTTTAGCCAGTCAAGGGGGATCACTGTACCCTGTCAGGAGTGGTCGATAGCATTGGTTACTCTGGATCAGAGGAAGACATGCTGGAACACTTTGATGTGGGTGGATGTTTACAAGGGAACCCCAGACACATTCCATGTATCAGTTTTAATATACTCCCTAGATGGACTATTAGGGACACCTCCCTGTGTGCAGTATGTTTATACAAGTGTGTTACGATGATGCAGTTGTCATTGCCTGGCCAGTGCCTTCTGAATACTTATAAATATTGCACTATTCCACAGCCTGATGTGTTATCTGCTTTATTATGTGAGTATGAGGTTGTCCAGGCCCTTCAGCGGCCCTGTAGAGAGGCACCCATTTGGGGATATGGGTAAGAGGGGAATGGGTACTCTATTATGTTTGGCACCATGAGGTTAGTGCACCAGGTGATGGAATTTAAGGTCATACTGCAGGATACTGGGGACACATGGCCTGCACTAGGATGCTGCATACTGCATGGCACAGAGTCCACTGCAGCTACATTATGCGCCATGCTCTCTGGGCATTCCCAAAGAGGATGTCCAACATGGCACTGTCACATGGGGACATTGACTGGTATAGGTCCAGCCCTAACATCCCAGCACCTCTGTGACATGTGTCAACTAAGGAGAGGGCAAGTACAGCTGCACAGTGCCTACTCAGATATGTCCCTGTGGCATGGCTGCTTTTGGGGCCACAGCCTGAGGTTTATAGCAGGAGTCTGCATGGCATAATTGTTCTGAGGCTTGCACATGTGCTTTTTCATTGTAAACAGTATTGCACATATGTGTAATGCCATGGTTGCAGCGCAAAGCCATCTGACACCTCCCACACAGAGTTTTCTAGGGCATGTACATGCCATGCTTACACATGCTATGTGTGCCCTGGCTGTGCATCCCACTTAAATCTAACGCATACATGAATCATGTATGGCTCTCCTTGGTCAGTTGTATGGTACATAGCATGCTCTGCATGTTACTGAATAAAGGCCATGAACTGAAGTCTGTCTCCTCTGGAATACTGTTCCAGATACACCCTCTCCTCTTCTCAAATTGTTAGCATCCTCTGGTCCTTTCCTTTCCTTAGGCGTAGTGCCTGGTATCACATTAAAACAGCAAGTATGAAACAGCAGTACAAACTGGAGAACCGATGGGGTAATGGTAATAACAGTAACCAGTAAGAACAGTCACGGACAACATGGGTGAGGGCACTAGTACTACGATACCCCACTATCAGAGTGCAACGTGGTGTTAGAATAATAAAAATAGGAGGGAGCAGGGTGGACAAAGCCCCCACATGCAACAGCTAGTGTGGCTGTCATGGGAGACATCTGTGGTAGGAGTGTCAGGTGTATGAAAGGGTGTCTGGGCTGTAGAGTCAGTTACATGTTGGGAGTCTGATAATGAGGATTTTCAGAAACGTAACCCTTTGTGCATCGCTGTGATGTGGACTCGCTGAATTGATGATTGCCCTTTTTGATTCGCTGTTTTGACTTTAGCCCAAATTGATTAGATCATTTGACATGGAACTGTAGTGCCCCATTAACTCCTTCCATTCGGTATTCTGCCCTGGGGTTCTTGTTCCGTATCTGCATCATCTTGCACTTTTTGGCATTGAATTTCAACTGCCATGCCTTGGACCACCTCTTCAACCAGTGATAGGGTTGAATAAGACTATTCCATTTGTTATGTGGAAAAAGTAAAAAGGAAGGATCTGTTCTATCCTCTCCTTTTCTGTCTTTTGTCTGTCTGATTGTACAGTCAAATTTTCTTGTGGCACCAAGGAACTGGTCACTCTGATAGTCTTGCAATTCTCCCCTTCCGCTATCTATCTGCCTTCACTTGATGTTTCTATCTCTTCTGCCCTTGCATATATGCAGATATAAAATAAATGTGAATATGTGAAACTACGATCCCTTGGTTTGAAAATGTACATAGATATATTGTTGAAATGATTGCAAAAGCTATTTGAAACTCAGGGGTTAACTTTGAGATGTAGTTTGACTTCCACAAACTCTTTGCAGCAATATCTACAGGAGATTAGTGCTGGAACATCAAGTATTATTTTGTTGCACCTGCAATGAAAGAAATTGATGAACTCTGATACATTTTGTTTGAAAACAGGACGTCTCTTAATGAGATCAGGATGCAGAAGTTAGTTGCCAGGCAAAGACTTCTTATAGAAAGAGTGCCCAATTTTATTGGAAAGAGAGAGATTGAAATTTAGAATGACAGAAACCCTCAGATGAAGGAATTTGCTTTGTGTGTACTGCTTTGTAAACAGCTATCCTGAACAATTGTATTTTTATTTTACTGTTATTAATAATAATAAATGCTACTTGCAAATTTTATAACTGCTCCTGGTTTTCCTATGCTTCCTGACATGCACCTTGAAGACACAACCTTTTCATGTCCCCTGTAATTCCTTTACACCCTCCTTTCTGTCTTCCCTGCTACAGAACTTAGTGTCATTTGCAAAGACACATCTTGCCCTGTATTTCTTTTGATATTCTTCTGACAAACAAATTGAAAAGGACTGGTCCCAGGATTGGCACCTGTGACATCCTCTATTGACTTCCTTCTCCCTGATTCAATCTCATTTTACCACCAATCTCTGCTTCCCCACCCCATCCAGTGTCCCACTCATCTAACTAAATACTTTGCTGCTCCCAGGTCCTCTAGCTTCTTCAGCAACCTTCTGTGTGGTACTCCATCAAATGCCTTGCTGAAGTCAAAGTAGAGTAAATCCTACTGTTTGTCCCCAGTTCACAGCCCTAGTTACCCAGGTAAAGAATATTATCAGCTTGGTCTGACAAGACAGTCCTGCCAAGAACCCATTACTATCTTGGAGCCTATTTCTTTCCAGGTAGTCCCTACAACCTTTTTGACTAGTGCCTTAGTCAGTTTACTCACAAAGGAGGTGGGACTGATAGGCCTGTAGTTGCCCTGTTGCTCCTAGCCTCATTCCTTGTTAAGGAGAACCATGCCCACTATCCTCCAGTCTTTCAGAACCACTCCTAAATGTAGTGAGCTGCTGAATAGCACTGTCGAGGTTCAGACAGTTCAATGCTGATTCCCGAGTAGTCTAGATGCATCCCATCTGTCCTTTGATTCTTATCTGTTTTCTGTTACTGCGAACCCTTTTCAAACCCTTTCTTCTGTAAGTACCACCTCCTCCATTTCTGCAGTCCCCTTGTAGCAGCCTTTATGCCACTTTATAGCAAAGGCCTGTTATCCTCCGCTGTGAATACTAGAGCAGACATAGTCATTTAGAATGGATGCCTTCTGTTCCTCTTCTCCCTATTACCCTGCCCCTCTATCAGCCTTGCAATTCCCTTCTAATCTTCCTTCATTCCTTTATGTATCTGAAGAACTGTTGTCCCCTCCTTGACCCCCTCTGCCATGCGCAACTCTGTGTCTGCTTTTGCATCCCTGACTGTCTTCTTGGCCTTCTTTATCTTTACCTATATTAGCTCCATTCCTCATACCTCTGTGTCTCACCCTTGTTATTGATCATTCCAAGGCCTTTGACACAAGAGATTATGGTCTTTTGATTGCAAATTGAGCAATTTTGGTATTGATAATTTGTTGTGTAACTGGTTGAGTAGCTACTTGACAGACTGACACCACTTAGTTTCTACTGGTGGAAGACTCTACGAAAGTTATCATGGCGGGTGTATCCTAGGGCACTCTTCTGGGACACTACTCTTCTCACTCTTTACAAATGACCAAACATTAAACAGGATGTTTTAGAAATTACCTAAAAGTTAAACAGGATGCTGTTGCTGTTCACTTGTTTGCAGATGACATCATTGTCTATGGTTGGAATGTGGATCTCGGCTGCAAACATTTCCAACGTGATTTTGACAGGGTTTAAACTTTTTACCACAAAACAAATTAAAATGAATGAACAATAAAATGTAAATCCTACAATTCTTCTTATAAATTTTAAACAAATTTCTAATTACCCATTGTTATTGATAATAAAATTAGCTTGCAAAAGTTACATTTAAAATTTCTTGGCCTCTGGATGGAAAAGACTCATAAGTGGGACTATAATTTATTAGTAATCCACCTCAGTCACTGCCTGGAAGCCACTTCTGCTCTGCAGCCTTGATCCAGGATCTGCCTGTAGAAGTGCTCCTGCTCCGGCAACCCTACCAACAACCCACCCACCTGGTAATTTCAGAACCAAGGCTTTTGAATTTTGGCACAATCCTTTTGCTAAATTCTGATTGGCTCCCACTATCTGCTAGATTGTTTCTATAGGTAGATTGCTTGTATATCTGCACCATTGTAATTTTAAATGAATTTCACAGAGCTGTGTTACAAAAGTTAATGTTTTAAAGTTTTAAATCAGCATCCCTTTTCCTCTGCTCTATTCTGTCTGCTCAAATTCTTAGCATCCGCCCTTCCCCGAGACCTCTGCCACATCTCAGCCCCCACCCAAAAGTGATTACTGCTCTTTTGTTCTTTCAACTGTTGCAGCCTTCTCGTACTGTTAAAGTCTAACCTGCCCCTTTCTTATCAGGCAGAATCCCTGAAATGGGCCCTCCACCTCAGCCACCACATGGGAGCCGCTTCTGATCCAGTAGCCCTGATCCAGCACCTGCCCATGGAAGCACTCCTGCTCTGGCAGCCCTGCAACCAGCAACCCACCCATCAGGTAATTTCAGAACAAAGGCTTTTGAATTTTGGCACAGTCCTTTTGCTAAATGCTGATTGACTCCCACTATCTGCTAGACTGTTTCTACAGGTAGATTGCTTGTATATCAAGCACCATTGTAATTTTAAACAAATTTTATAGATCTGTGTTATAAAAGTTAATGTTTTAAAGGTTTTAAGTTAACATTTCCTTTTCCTCTGCTTTATTCTGTCCTCTACTCAAATTCTAGCACCCACCCTTCTCCTGAGACCTCTCTGCCATGTCTCAGCCCCCACCAAATGTGATTACTGCTCTTTTGCTCTTCCAACTGTGGCAGCCTTCTCCTACTGTTAAATTCTAATCTGCCTCTCTCTCCTCAGGCAGAAGTCTCTGAAATGGGCCTCCACCTCAGCTGCCACCTGGGAGCTGCTTCGCTCCCACAGCCCAGATCCAGCATCTGCCCATGGAAGCAGTCCTGCTCCAGCAGCCCTGCCACCAGCAACCCACTCACCTGGGTAATTTCAAACCAAGGTACTCCACTGGTGCTACCCATGGCTCCCACCACCCTATCTGGTGGTTGTAATTTATACTATTGACCTGTCATGTGTCTGCACTGATTGGATATATTTTATGTGCCTAAACTTTCATTAGCTCCTTATACAGAGTAGCCACCAGAGGAGTTAGTCGACTCATTCCAACACCTATCTATACAGGATCATAATCTTTGTCTGTAAAATGGAAACCTTCTTCATATTAACAGTATACTGTGACCAGTACACCTTAATTACACCACGGATGGGCTATCACATTAGCAAACCTTTGTGGTTTGCAGATCTTATTACTTTACTGCCCATTCTTTCTAAATGCCACTTGTCTCACCATTAGTCCCAACACCGCATTTAGTGAGCTTAATATTAATCTCACCTATCCACCCATGATTCTGAATTCTTCTACCACCAATGTTAATGACCTAGGAAAACTGCCTCAGAGTGAGCCCTAGATTCTCCCACCCTGATTTTGCAGAATTCAGTAATCAACTCCCAACACAGAATTATTGTACCATTAATGCTACTATTCTGGAAAAAATGCTTCTACTGCAGCATTTTTACCCTGGTACTTGCTATACAGAAAATGCCAAACATCACATAAATCTTACATCAATAATCAAAGGCCTTGCATCTAAATGCCTACTCAAGCTAATGGGGTCTACATGCTATTATGTTCCTATTATTACACTGCACCTGACACTGTCCTCCAACCCCACCTTCCACAAATGGGCTCAGCAACTTCTCCTCAAGGTATTAATAAATGGATTTAAAAGCCTTCTCCTTGCTGCTGCTGGTGCTCTGGGAATATTGAACTAAACTCAGAGCTAGTTACACCTATTACAGCACCAGCTGATCTACCACATTTTAAAGGCATTTCTTCTTGAACATATATGCATGTAGTTTACTAAAAGATAGGTCTCCTACAGGCTTGGGCACTTCATGCCACCCTGATGAACTGGTAGTATCAGAATCATGGCTGCGAGGTTCCACCCAGATCATGCCATTAATATCTCATCCTAAAATATCTTCTGGCTGATAGGCATAGCCGGGGGTGGAGGTTGAAATATATGTACTAAACAAGTTCACATCTTCAATTATCAACTCCATATCTAGCCCCAAGAATTTGGAAGCCCTACCCTAAAAAGTACCTTCTCCAATGAATCCATCTGTGTAATAGGCTGTTATAGACCTCCATCAGGAGGATTGCAGATATTAAATCACCTCCAAAACTTCCTGGACTCCTCTGACTCGGAAACTATTATCATGGGTGATCTTAACCTGGATTGAAACTCTACCTGTTCCAAATCACTAAAGGACCTCTGTGACTCCTACGGTCTGTATCAGCTTATCTCCGATATTACCTGCCCAATAACAAAAACCCTGCACACAATACCATTCTAGATATAATCCTTACTAACAGGCTACATAAAATCTCACATGCAGGAGTATTACATAACAGCATTAGTGATCATAGGGTGATAGCTTGTGTACGCACCACAAATATACTTCCACTTCGAGTTTATTTTTAAGTTTGACTACTACAAATTTAATAGTTCATCCTTCATCACTGACCTAAACAAGTTAAGATGGAAGGATTTCTACCTAGCTCCACAGTCTCTGAAGCCTACAATATATTCCAGAGCCTTGTCCTAACGGTAATTGATTACCATGCACCGCTTGCAAAGATAAGATCAAGGAAAAATCTTGTCCCTGGTTCAATACCATTCTAAAAACTGCTTTGCTACAACAGGGACATCCTCTGGAAAAGGCAAAAAAACCAACTAAGCTAGACACTGACTGGGCTGCCTTTAGAATAGCATGGAGCTGCTGTACTAAACTCATAAGATCTGAAAAAGCTAAATATTTCCAAAATTCTCTCGAGTCCTCTAAAAACAAGAGTGCCAAGTTCTGGCAACTCCTAAATGAAATAGAAGGCCACATCTCTTTGCTCCCCTACCAACCAAAATAACTACAGGGACATTACATACACAAACAGACAAGAAATACTTGAAGCACTCAATAATCACTTCACCACTGCTGACCTAGCATTCAGTACCTCTCACATTACCAATCTGCTCAACAGCAAAATTTAAATGACCTTCATTACCTCCTACCAATACCGCTTCCCAGTTGCTAAATTTTAGCTTTAGTCCAGTAACTTTTAAACAGGTCAAAGACCTCCTGGTCTCCCTAGACACCAAAAACACAAAGGGGCTGATCAACTCGAACCATCCTTTTTAAAATAGGTTATTTTCAACTGGCCCCCAATCACACACCTCTTCAATATGTTCCTCACTGAAGGGGTATTTCCTACTAATTATGGAAAACAGCCCATGTCACCCAGTATTCAAATCTGGTGACCCATGTGACTTAAATAACTATAGGCCAATTTTGGTGCTACCTGTTCTGTCGAAAGTTCTAGAAAAACTGGTCAACATTCAATTAAGAGATTATCTGGAATCCAACAATCTACTAAATCCATTGCAGTCTGGCTTCAGGCTAACCACAGTACAGTTTCCATGGAAGCCAAGGTCACAAATGACTGGGAAATCACCCTTGATAACAAAAATCATGTTGGTGCACTTTCTAGACCTTAGCAAGGCTTTTGATACTGTGGACCATGACTTGTTGCTGACTATGTTGCAAAACCTCGGGTTAGATGTTTCTGCCTTAAAATGGTTTTCCTGTTGCTTCGTTGGTAGACAGCAACAGATCAAAACGAGGTGGCCTTTCTCCTCTTAAAACACTGCTGAGAGGTGTCTCTCAAGGTTCAATATTGGGCCAATAACTATATGCCATATACATAAATAATATAGACCACAAAATTAACACTGCCAGCATCCACCTTTTCATGGATGATACTGTGCTATATGTGGTGTAGCCTGCCATGGAGGCAGCATGTCTGGAATTACAACAGAAATTTTACCTACTACAGCACAATTTACTCGCCTCAAATTGTTACTCAATGCCAAAAGACTAAAGTTATGCTCCTCTCCCCACTATCTAAAAATCAGGTGCAAGCATGCATAATGTTAATAGTCATATTACAACAATTCTGGGTGAAACATTGGAAATAGATAAATTTAAATATTTAGGTGTCTGGCTCAACTCCAAATTATCTTGTACCTCCACATCGAAGAACTCATGAAAAAATTAAATCAAAGGTTGGGACTATTTTCCACATTAAATGAGTGCTCCCTACAAGCAAAAATAAGATTGGTCCAAACAAAATTCCTATCACTTATCAATTATGCAGACTTCCTTCATAGCTACTCACAAAACTACCTTAGCCATGCTGGTTGTACTGTATCATACAGCTTTAAAATTTGTGACAAACTCTCCATTCAAAACACACCATTGCTCCCTCTACATTCAACTTGGCTGGACCTCACTTGCCACCAGAAGATGGTGAAATGTTGCTATCTGGGCAATTAAAGCCATCACCAAAACTCCCACCTCCCCAAAATTTCTAGCCTCCTCAAGTTCCCATCGCTTACTCCTTTAGAAAATACACATACATTCTACTTGACACCCCTTAGGACCAGATCCGCTTTAGCACCTCATCACTTAGTTATGCTCTGCCAACTTTGTAAATTCCTCAAAGCACTCTTAAGCTAACCCAACTTGCTAGCTTATCCTCCTTCAAAGCATTCAAAAACCTTTATTGAAGGAAAACTGCCAGTCCTATTCTAATTTGCACTCCAAATATTACTTGTTCTTGCACTTATATCCACATGCTTGTTATTCAATTCCTTTTACATGTCCTCTCATACTCTTGGACTTCTTATTCCTATCCCTCTCCTTCACCTTCCTTGCACTCCCTTCCTTCCTGCTCTACCTTTGCTTTCCTTCTGGCCAAATCCACCTAGCTAAGCCCAGCTTACCTCCCACCCACTTTTTCTCCCTACAATCCATGCTCTTTCCACTTCCTGTTATCTCCCCAGCTCTGAAACTTAATCCTACCTATCTCGTCTCAATCAACTGTATGTTGATAATACTCCTATTATACAAATTTTGAACTGTCTGATTTTTCTTGTATAAGAATTGTTGATGTACATTTTATTTTGTCTATCTGTGTATTGTATAAGCTCTGTTGTCATAAGAGTAATGCTGTAGCATCCTTCCAGGACCACCTGGTAAATGAGGCTCTCAACGGTGTATTTCCTGGCTAAATAAAAATTAAATCGAATTGAATTAATGATGAAGAAGGTAAACACTAATATTGGCTTGCTGTATTAGAACAGTTTAAAATGGTATAAACCATGATCCTACCCCTGTGTGGTTGTGGTGATATTGTCTATACAGATGTGGCAAAATGTTGTCACACAAATTTTTCTTGATTAATAATAAGATTGCAAGACATATCTTACAAGCACCAAGGAGCATGCACAATTACAAGTTACTGAGTGCACTTGACTGATTGCCTCTTGACCAGGTGCAATTATTACATATCTTGGTCTTCATGTGAAATATGCAAAGCAAAAATGCCATCTTGACCTCTTTTCCACATGCTTAATTAGAAATGGCTTAAGATCAGTTGATGGAGCTCAATACTGTATATTATTCTTGCATCCATAGTTAAATGAATCAATTAGCCTTTTGTTACCAAGGCTCCGCTCCACAGCCAGCACCCACAGTTCATTTCCAGTGGTCACAGGACAGAATTACTAGGTCTCTCCCCTTCCAGGAGCAGCACCTGCAAAATGCTTGCAGGCAGCTCCACTCCATACCAGCACCCCAGTTCTTTCCAGCGATCATGAGGGTAGAATTATCAGGCTCTCCCACTCCAGGAGCAGCGCCTGCAAAGTGCTTGCAGGTATTTTGGCAGGACTGTATTATAACAAAGTATTTCTACCATGTGCCTTCTCAGTTGAAGGTCTGACCTGATTGTTTCTGCAGCATGCACAAACTCTGGACTTTGATCGCTTCCTGAGGTCTCTTTAAGAGTCATCTGTGTTTTTATACTGTTAAGGTGTTACCTGCCTCTTACTTTAAGGGCTATTTTGTAGGGTTTTGTCAGCATTGCACTATCTAATTCTGTGTGTTTGGGTAAGGCAGATTACTGTGTTGGGGGATCACTTTCTTAGGGAATTATAGGCATGTATTATCAGGGATGTGCATATCGTGCTTTGTTAATTGATACTGTTGGCCATCTTGTTCTCTGTCTTCTCCCGCTCCCTGTAGTCTGTTTTCCCACTGAGCTCTTCCTTTGTTGTGTTGTGACCTACTAGTCCCATTGCCTGTTCCCCACAGGCAGCTCTCTCCACAGCCAGCACCTGCAGTTCCTTTCAGCAATCGTGAGGCAGAGTTACCAGGCTTTCCCCTCCAGGAGCAGCACCTGCAAAGTGCTTGCAGGTATTGTGGCAGGACTGTGTTAGCCCGCTGTCGCTTTTGTGGTGGCTGTCCCCGGGTGGACATTTCCTTTATAGGTGGTTACCTCACATGACCTATGATGTACATCCCATGTGACCTGTGCTTTTACTTATCTTCTCTAATTCTAACTTGCAGATTATTTGGCTTGACCACTAGGGATCACTATTGTCCATACCTTTATCTGGTAACATTTTAATCTCTCCCCTCCAGTTAGTGTTGTGTTCCCCCTTGCCTTTTTATTCCCTGCATTTTCTCTTATTCTCATTTGTTTGCTGGTATGGCTTCAAACCTGTGACCCTCAGCACTAGGACCTCAGCAGGCTTACCCTCTAGGCCATCTGGCCTGTTAGATTTCTTCCCTCAATCCTGTGTGTTATCCCTATTTGGACCACTAGTCTCACATGGTGAGTACTTGTAGCTGCTATCTGTTCTACCTCAGAAACAATCACTGCAATTTCTCATTGGTTGGTTATAGTGGTCAGTCACTAGGGCAACATATGCTCAGTTCTAGCAACCTGTGTTACTACAGTTTCCGGTGGCTTTCACTGTGTTCTCTGTTGGCTATTGTGCCTTGTTGATTCTACTGTGCCTTTACAAGTAGAGTTTAACTAATCCTCTGGCCGCATTTGTCCTCCATCTTCTCCTCTACTGTCCTCCCTAAAGGACTAAAATAGTCCATCTAAATATCAGGAGCCTCCTCCCTAAGACTGACTTAGTTCAACCACTAATGACTAGTTCAAAACCCGCTGTTCTCATCATCACTGAATCCTGGCTCTCATCTAAAATCCCTGACACTGCCATCTCCATCCCCAGTTACTCCCTTATCCATCAAGATCGATCTACTAGGGAAGAAGTGGCCATTTACATCTCTTCTTCCATCCAATACTCCATCTGCCTCTCCATCTCTTCCCCTTCTACATATGCACTTTTATTACTAAAGCTGTCTTTTCCTTACTCTCTCCCCATCTTCATGTGGGGGAGTCTACTGTTGCCCCAGCCTTTCCTCCTCTTCTCCTCAGCCATTGCTGACCTTATCTCCTTACTTATCACCCACTCCTCAATTGGAGAACTCTACATCCTGGGTGACTTCAACATCAACTGGCTGTCCAACAACCATTCTAAACTCTGTAACTCTATCTCTTCCTTAAATTTAAAACAGCTCATCTCTGAACCTATTTATGTAAACCTCAAGTCAGATAATCATATCCTTATAGACTGGGTTCTGATGTTACATTCCCAACAGGCTGTCCCTTCAAGAATCCTGCCAGACACACTCAGTGACAACCATATGGTCTACAGTGTGAAGAAAATTCACAGGCCTAAAGCCCCTCCAAACATACTCCATCTTCAATCCTTTAGACCCTAGATTTGACCTCCCTTCACATTGAGCTCACAAAACCAACTGGGCTCCATGGTCAATGCCTCCTCCATTGATTCCACCCAGTGCTACTTCAACAATTAGTTTCTGAATGCCTGGGATAGACACACTCCTCTTAGGAAGACTAGAGTCCATGGCTCTCATCTTACCTGGTATTGGCTGAGCTGCTGGCATGCCAGCATGCTCGCAATTTAGCATGGTTGGCTCACAAAGCTTCTAGTGCTCAAAAGGACTTACTCACTTATTGTCCTCCAGAACTCCTGCACTAAGGCCATCCATCTTGCAAGTGGAATATTTCAACTCTACCTTCCAGGAAAATCTCAGCAGCCCCTCCAAATTCTGGAAGGATGTACATGTCCCATTCTGCCCCCCATCCAATTGCCTCACCTGCCCTCAAAGTTAGTGACCTCACCATTTCTGATCCCCTCACTTCTGCTGAATTCAACAACTTCTTCACCAACTGCACTTCCCATCTCCTTGCCTCCCTACCCCCACCTTCATCTCTTTCTCAGGCTCTGTCTGTACCTACTTTCTCCTCCCCTGCTTCTCCTTCCAACCAGTCTCCCAGCTCACACCCTGAGACCCTGCAAGCTCTAATACCCTTAACCCTGACAAAGGAAAAAGCCCAGATGGTACCCTAAGCTACTGCATCTATCTACCCATGATAGCCCCTCCTCTCTCCATTCTCCAGAACCTATCCTACTCCCTATCTACAATCCCTAAAGCCTGGAAGCTTGCCACTGTTGTCCCTTTTCATAAGAGTGGTGACTCTTCTAACCCTGGCAACTATTGCCTGATTTGTTTACTCCCAATCCTCTCAGCTACAAGAGCCCTTGACTCTGGCTCAGCTCTCTTCTTTTCTTGACTCTTCCTCCTCTTTACCCCTATTGAGTCTGGTTTCATAAGGCCCACTCCACCACCACCACCACCTCCCTACTCTGGCTCACTGACTCCATTCTCTCCAGTATGGATCAGGGACGCATCACCTCTGCCATTTTTGTTGACCTGGCTAGGCCTTCAACACTATACAATTTCTTCTCCTCTGCAAACTTACTGCAGTCGATCTTTCTGACTCTGCTACCCGCTGGTTCCATTCCTATCTCATGGGTAAGTCCCAATCAGTTGGGACTCTGTTTCCTCCCATAAACACTGGTGTTCCTTAAGGTTCCATACTCGACCCAATACTTTTTGATTTTTCTTAGATCCCACTAATGACTGCTCAACCGGAATATCCAGATGTACATGGATGATACTGTCTTGTTTGCCTCCAATATTTCCCCTTTGGATGTGGTGACCAGCTCCAACTGGATTTCAACAATATCCAGTGCTGGTTTTGTGGCAACCAACTCTCACTGAATGCCAAAAGATGGTTTCATGACCTTTGGTACCAGGCAAGGCTTGCGGCCACCCTCTTTCCACACCCTTGATGATTCCACACTTGAAGATGTCTTCTCCTTCAATTACCTCAGCCTCTGGCTTGACAAGAACCTCGACTTTGCTGACCATGTGGCCACACAAAGTTACTCCTCAAACTCAGTGCTATATATAGACACCAGAGCAGCCTTCCCTTCTAGCCCTCTGGGAGATTGTCCAGAAGATGATCTCCCAATTTTTGACATTGAGACATAGTCTACAGTAGTGCCCCTAAATCCACCCTTGCTAGACTGGATACTCTTAAGTCCCTTCTGCCATTTAGCCCTTGACTGTCCTCCCTAGACACACCACTGTGACCTTTACATATTTTCTCTTTCCCTTCTCTTAGTGCCAAACACCTTGCTCATAGTGCTTAAATTATTGGAAAGTACTGCCTCGGCTCTCTTCCACCCTACCTCCTTTTCTCTCTCTCTCTCTCTCCCTTCCTCCTACCCCTCTATGCTTTATGTAATTCCACCCAGGACCTTTTCCTCCCCATCCCTTCTGGTCTTCCACTTCTGGAAGATCTGCTTTCTCTAATCATTTTCCCAATACCTGGAATTCCCATTCCTTCAGACATCCTCCGTCCCTACCCTATTCCCATCTCAACATATCCTATTGTTCTGGAACTCATATTCCCCAGTTTTATCTCTAACTACCCACCTGCCATTCCTTTGTGGGGTTCATGCATCCCAAAGGGATGGTTGGTTTATCAGGCTGCCAAATCCTTTCCTATTGTGCCCATTTTGACTTTCTTGAGGTTTACATTTAAGGTTTGCATATTGTTTATATATTGTTTATGTAAATAGGTATTTACATTGTAAATATATGATTATTGTGTTTCTGTATATTGTTTAGTAATACCCAATATTCACATTATTGATGTACTGCATGCAAATCTATCATTGTTATGTAACTGCTCTAACGTCTTTTTTTCTTCAGACCATTTGTTTTGTGCAATCTTCCTCCATGTTTTAACTTACTTCTATTATGTACTTGATTGTATCCTCATTTCTGCTCCCCAGGATGCACTCTGGAAATGAGCCATTACAGCTCAGTGTGCCTTTCCTGGTGAAACTTTTCAAATAGATAGGAGGCAGTATAGCACAGTGGTTTAAGGCTCTGAGCTGCAAATCTGGAGACCTGGGTTTGAATCCCACAGTCCCCACTTGCATACTGTGTGACCCTGAGCAAGTCACTTAACTCCCTGTGTTCCCAGGTCACACTTGTAAACAAGCTTTCAGCTTAGTGTGCCTCTCCGGTTAAACAATTGGAAAAAAAAAGATAAGTAAATAAGTAATCTTCCTTATTATCTTCATAAAGGTAGAGACAGCGTTCAATCATTCAGCAGTTTAAAACTTTGATTAAGAAAACTGTAGAGTTGTGTGTAACTCTTTTGGGAGTCAATCTTCTATGAGTGTTGCAAATATATTTATGCTGAACATTTATTTATTATTATTGCTGTTGCTCAATTGGTTTTGAGTAATCTTTAATCTGTTTTTAGATAAAAATGTTGATCTTGGAATCATTTTAGCCACACTACCTCCTGACCTTCTTAGGGAACCAGATTGGTCTCTTGTGCTTGTTACTTTTGTTAATTATTCTCAGACATGAATTAGTTGCCTTGACAATGATCCCTTTAATTTACCCCGCCTTTAGAAACACTGTACTATTTTTATAACACTGGTAGTTCTCTTTTTTCCACTGGTCAGAGGCTTGACAGACTCACCCCTCACCCTTCCTTTCCATAACCTTCATGGTGCAGTGATTGATGATATCTCCTCCTTCAAGTACCTTGGGAACTGACTGATCCATCACCTCAATTTTTCTGTCATGTGGACACAGTACACAAGAAACCTCCTCCTTAAATAACTTGATGCTTTTTACAGGAATAAGCAGAACACCCTACTTCCTGCCTGTAGAGGGATCTCTCAAAGATGAGACTCCTATTTTCCAACTATGTTGACATTGTTTACAGTGCTGCTCCAAAGTCCACCATAGTCAGACTGGGCCCTTCCTTTACTCTTTCTGTCAATTTGCCCTTGAACATCCCCTTGCACTCACTATTATTCTTTATACACTCTCTCTTACTCCTGATGATAGCCACCTTGCTCACTTGCCTTCTTTCTCTCCAAATTCTGGTTTGGTTCCTTTCCTCCTTTATTTCTCTCTTCCTCCTACTACCTGAACCTTTTCAGCTCTGGTTCTTGCTCTCTCACTCACCCTCAATGAAATTATTTGTTGGTCAATATGCCTTCTCTTTCTGCTTCCCTAAACTCTGGAGATCTCCTTTCCATTCATTTTGTTCCTTTCCTTCAAGCTCTGAAATACTCTCCTCTGTGATTTTGCTACTCTTTCCTGTAGTTGCTCCTGACACTGGGATCAGACTTTTGTCTCTGGCCCTCCATCCTACACTATCACTAGTATAGCCCCCATACCCCAGTTTTAGCCACTACACCCTTTCCTAATTATTATTGCATTGTTACACAATGCATATTTGTGTATATTGTTCTTCTTCTGCATTTACTGTATAGCATATTTCCTGCTCAGAAGTATTGCTTGCAAATATCTTATTTTGTTATACTAATTTCCATATTATTGCATTTTCTGATCATTGTATTTTGTAACTGCATTATACTCTCCTCTTCACCCTCCCCAGGACAGATCTGAAATGAACTGCAACCACATGTCTTTACACGTCTTTTGATCAAGGAACTGTTATTTCCAAAATGCATCTAGATGTGTTTTGGCCCTCTAATAAAGTTTTGCAAGCCTCACGAACAATTGAGCAGCATCCTATTTTGTGGTGGTGAGTGCAGGATTTTCTGAATGACTGTTTTACTGACTTTATCTCTGCACCATAATCTGGTGCACACTCTTATTCTGTATTTTGGTTTATACCTTCTCAAGTTGTGGCATAGCTTACGGTTATATTTTGGCCATGTGAAACCCTCCATGCTAGCTTGGTCTCTCAAGAATTGGAAAGTGTGACTTACTGAGGTAGCTTTCTGGATTCTTCACTATGATCAATGTATTTTGAATTTTGATTATTTACGACAGACCAGGATTTTCTCCCAAAAGTTCATGGATTCAGAACAGCTCTTCAAGCAACATTCAGCAATATTCAGCAACAGGGGTGGAGACCTACCAGGATGTCACTTGAAAGAATGCCTGCATTAGTTTTTACACATACTGGCACTGAAACAGAAACAGACCCATTTCCCTTTGTGATCTGCTGCTAACTGAAGCAATCAGAGCCAATCCATTCTTGGCCAACTCCACAGCTCCCAATGATTCTAGCAATGCTGTGGTATGTTCCTTTGTTTGAAGCTTTTAAAATTTTATAAAAAACTTTAGTTAAAGCAAGAAAAATGTTTGGAACATAACTAACCTAGATGCTTATTTGCAAGTGAATCGTATACTGAGAGGGCTCAGAATCTTTAAGAACTCCTCATTTGGTTTGGAAGTTGAGTTGTTTATGAATAAATAGAGGAAATACTATATGAAGCCTCCTAGAAACTAATCAAACTAATTATTGATTATGGCAATGAAGTAAGCAAGACTCTAAAACAAGATATTAGGGAGCAGGAGAAAGCAGTCTTAAAATTTAAAGATCATGCTGACTTTGATATATATAACAAGAAACTGAAAGATACTATTGCAAAGTTTTACTTTGACCTAAAAACGAGAAGTTGACAAAATTTAAAACAAACATAGGGGACTATCAATCAGTCAAATATATAATTGGAAAAAGAATAACAAGCATAAAGGAATTTTAAGGACTGAGAGGTGAGTTTCCTTCAATCTCAGCACAGACTGCAGTGGCTCAGAATCAGGAAGGTCCACAGACGGTCTCTCAGAACAAACCATGTCATCACCAGATGCTCCAACATTATAGAGTAGCAAATGTGTTAATATGTATCAGGGTTTTCAGGTAACTACAGATGAGCAGGGCAGGGGTAGAACAGGGGAAATAGAGGAGGAAGAAGTGGAGGGGAAGGGAAGAGGGGAGAATGTCAAGAACAGCAACAGCAGCAGCAACAGGAATATCCACAAAAGCCTCCCCTCAGAACCACCAGCATCAGCATTTCCATCAGAAACCCCAACAACAACAGTGTCAGTTTCAACAGCAGTACCCAGCACAGGAACAATACTACCCACTGAAGCAGTATCAGAGGCACTAACAAAGGTAATTAACCTCTCAGACAGACCCCTTATGGAAACAGAGACATCATTATTGAATAAGGGGTTGTCTTTGCCTCGACTAATAACATTAATAAATTTGAGACTTTCCTGGACCTTCAAAAATTCTGTCACAATATAAGTCTTAAAATATTTTGCTAAAAATAATAGCACTGTTCTGATGTGGACTTTGGCCCCTGTACTAATGACAGCAGTATTAGTGGTGATATGAAAGATACTGATCAAATGCACAAGTGTTTTAAAGGAAATCCACTTTTTATCCCCCACCTCCAGCAGCCATTTTAATTTTCAGGAAGTATATGAAAAATATCTTGAACAGTTGTTTGATAATTTACGGAAGATTAACTACAGTAATGTTACAAATGATGAATAACTAGGACTAGATAGTCATAAAAATGACAAAAACATTGTGATTAAGCCTGCTGATAAGGGTGAGGCAGTTGTGATAGAGAACACATCAGACTATGGAAAAGGTCACCAGACAGCTAAAACCATGGTGAATTTTACAAAAACTTGATCAGGACCCCACACATTTGTTTACATTTTGTATAGATGAATGCATATCAGAAGCATTTCAGAAAGGGTGGATTGACTCTGTTGTTAAGGATTTTCTGACAGTAACCGACCCTATCAGAGCCACAATATACACCCTTCCTGAAGTTCACAAGGACCTCATAACCTTCCCCAATAGACCCATAATAAGTGGTATGGGATATTTGGCAGAACCCTGTCCCAGTATGTAGATTTTTATTTTTGAAATTGAGCTTTATTGAATTTATAGATTACACAATACCACAGGATTTATATATGCTGTCATTGAGTCGCATACCAAACCTCCTTATACACCAGAATCATAAATGTGAAATGTAGTAGGATAAAGAAACCAGTATGTAGATTTCTTTCTGAGACCCTTTGTGGAGACATTAGGATCATACATTAAGGACACTGGAGACATTCTACAGACATTGAGAGAGAGCTGAGGTGAGAGGGACTCTACCTTATCACCATGGATGTGGAGTCCCTCGACACCAACATACCTCAAGAAGAAGCACTTAATAGGCTGGCCTTTTTCTAAGACACATGAGAAACAGGTAGAACCACCCACTGAGTTTTTGATTAAATTGTCAGAATTTGTGCTCAAATTCAGTACATTTACGTTTCTGAGGAGTACTATTTGCAACAGAAAGGACAGCTATAGGGGCAACTTTTGCCCCCAGCCTATCAAATTTGTATATGGGAAGTGGGAAAATAGGTGATCAGAGATCCGATATAAATCCATATTTCCAGTGCATAGACCTATACCGATGTTTCATCGATGATATTTTGATCATCTGTACAGGAACACTAGAAGAATTTGAGAATTTTGTACAATATCTGCACAATACCAACCCAAACTTGCACTTCACATACACAGCCAGTAGGAAACAGATTAATTTTCTTGATCTTTGTATCATGAAGGATGAATTGAGCAGTATTCTTATCAACATTTACAGGAAGACATGTGAAAGAAACTACTAATGTCCTCCAGTTGTCACCCATGTCATGTGATACAAAACATCCCTAATGGACAATTCCTGTGCTTACATAGGAACTGCAGCACTCTGGCAGACTTTGACACAGCAGCAGCTGATCTCATCACCAGATTTTCAGAAAGTGGATATAGTACTGAACTTTTTAAAAAAACACTTGGCAAGAAATCAGGAACATGGAAAGGGACTAGACTTTTGTTAGCAGACATCATAGAGAATCCGATTCCAAAGGGTTAATTTTGTGACCACATACTCCATACATGGCAACAGAGTTTCACAGATACTGAATGCAAACTGTAGCATTTTAAAAAGTGACAATGGCCTATGAGAATACCACAACACCACACCTAGGATGCCTTACAGAAAAGCTATTATTCTTAGGGACCAGCTGGTCCATAGCAGACAGGCAAAGCAGACCTCTAGTACATGGCTGGCAAACAGATATGTAGGCTATTTTAAGCACCACAACTACACTTATTGCAATGTGATATCAGATGCTAAATACTTCCTAGCCCACAAGTAAACACAACTTTTGACATTAGACAGCTAGTGACATGTGATGAAACAGGGTTGTGTACATGGCTATGTGTACTTATGGTGCTTTTATATCAGAAAAACAAGAGGTAATTCAAATCCAGGGTGGGGAACACTGCAGGGCTATAAGGAATAAGGATATTACCTATGCAACTGCATTACATGTTTTACAGGCTAGAAATGAAGATGAACACAAATTCTCTTTCATAGTCATTGAAAAAGTTTGCCCTAAGCCAAGGGGTAGAGATTTTGACAATTTTATTCTCCAAAGGGAGAGTTTTTGGATTTATACCCTTAAAGCATGCAGACAGTCTGGTTTTAATGACAGATTCAGTATTATGCCATATTTGAAGAAGTTATTTATAATGTAAAAATAATTTGTCTATAACTGATATGGGGTAAGCTATTTTAAAAATCCAGTAATTCAGACATTGATCTGATATTTATTGCTTCCAATGATAGTGTGGAATTATATCTATTATCTGTATTTATGTAGCTGCAGTATTTATAGACACTCTATTCAGTTTGTTTCTCTTTCTTACTGTTTTAGGTAACCCTGCCTACATTAAAGGAAACCATTAGAACTACACACGTAGCCTTGACTACAGGACATGGATCCAATACTTATATATTTGTATTTGTATTGTTCCTATTAAAGATATATAGTCCTCCAGTATATTTAGGATGTTTTAATCTTTTGTATATACTTACTCATGTATGATGTTCTATTTAGTGTTATTTTTCTTTTGTGTGTGTGTGTGTATAAATATATATATATATATATATATATATATATATATATATATATATATATATATTTGATGATGTCACTCATTGTGGTGGACCCCACTGATGATGTCATCTTGTTGTATAGAAGGAAGGGTACCGGTTAGATTAGCACTACAGGAACAGCGCCAGTCAAAGAGCGCTAGTCCCTGTAGCACTAACATGGACAGAGAGGGATTTACAGTGCTTGTAGTAAGCGCTCCCCAGGTCACTGTCCATGGTGCTCAGAAGACACAAGGGCACCAGAATCCAGGAATCTGGCTGAGCTGCTCCCATGGTATGGAGGGCTGGAGCACAGAGCAGCTCGGTCAGTGGCAGTGGAGACCAAAAATAAAACCGATGGCATTGCCATGATATTCTTGCAAATGGCATTGTGGTAGGCTATGTTCTGATCCAGTGCCATAAGGAAGTGGGTTCTTTTAACAAAAATTTCTTTTGATAACGGAATTATTTCCAAAATGTATCAAGACGTGTTTTTGGCACCTCTAATAAAGTTTTTGCATGCCTACGAACAATTGAGCAGCATCCTATGTGGTGACGGTGAGTGCGGATTCTCTGAATGACAGCTCAGTATGTCTTTTCAGTAAAACATTTGAAGTACATTTAAAAATAACCAATCAATAAGTGAATAAATATTTTTTCAAGTAACTCGTGGTAATGTACAGTCTATAAAATTGTGACAAATATTGCCAGGCATTAATTTAGTTTCATTTTAAGATGGGTTCATGCAAGCCTTTACTGGGGTCTATATGATTTGAATAAGAAGTGTTAAAGGCATCAACTCAAGTGTAAAGATCAGATTGAAAGATACAAGTCTCTTGATTTTATTTTGCCTTTTTAAGTTCATGCCATCCCTTATTCCAGTATTTGCTGTATGTTACAATACCTAACATCTCTTTTATTCACAGTTTAAAGTATTTTTTTTTAAAATATACAGTATACAAATTTTAGTTGCATTACTAAAATGTATGGTTTATCAGCAGACATCATTTTTAAATCAATTTGTTTGGTTTACTATGGTTGCTGGCTTTGGTTAATATTGCTATAGAGTTCTTTAAGCATCTCCATGAATGATGGCCTTTCCCAGTATTTTTATGACTCTTGTGGACACACCAAGGTCGACCATAGTTTGTCCATGGTAATAAGAGCATGGGAAAGCAACCACATTTGCATAACTCATTTGCATATCAGAATGTGGAACTTGACACAATAACTAATACAAAAATTAATGTATGAATTCACCATATTTTAAAGAGTTTCAGCTTATTGTAGTATAAAAGCAATTAGGCTACTCTGTTAGTTGCAAATGAGGAGTGAGTGCATTAGAAAATAAACTGCAGCAGTATTGGCCTAGTACTACATAAAGAAATTTCAAAATGATGAGTGGATATATTTACAAAAGAATGTAACGGCTGTTAGATAAAATGTAATAACCTGGGCAGTGTAACATTTATTTTTAATGCAGAGAATTTCTGAAATTTACAATAATAGATAACCATGTATGACCATGGTCAACCTGAATAATTCTCAAACTATATTAACCATGATCATCCATGACTTGTCCTGGGTCATGTACTCCATCACTGGTTGTCCATGGATAACAATGGTTAAAATTATGTGCAGACCATGAATGCCTATTGTTGCTGATCATGTATCACATGGTCTAACAATGTACAAACATAGTTTATCCATAATCATGAGAGTAGCAAGGCAGAGTCACGTGCATCTGGTGGTGCTATGGCTGCTTTCTCTGCGGCACACCATGCCCACCTTTCCTAACCACACACATTTCTTCCTGCAATGACAGGTGAAGGTGGTCATTACCCCACTGGCTGCATACACATGTGACCAGACAGAATATATGGCAAGATAGCAACATGTTCTCACCACTGTGGATCCACGACCCTCTAACACATCACATCCTGCTCCTGATATCCATGGCTGGCAGATGAAGGCTGTAGGACACTAGCCTTGGCTTTATCACCTTTCCTTACACAGCTCACAGGCAAATGAATGTAGTAGACAGCATACACCAAAACACTGGTATGACACAATCACAACCCACATACCCCAAGGATAGGAACATGACCAGTGCATATTGCACTTCAAGGAACAGGCCATTCAGTGGTTGCAGTGCCTTGCAGGCTGCCACATGTGCTGTGAAATGGCATGAACTGAGTTCACATATCCACGCCAAGCACTGTCCTCATGTACCCAGCCACACACATGTTCAGCACTGGGAAACCATTGTGTAACTGGCAAACACACACTGGAAACAAAATTGCATTGATCAATGACCCTGTGTATGTAAACAGTTCCTCCAGTGATTTCTCATGCAATTAAGGAACAGTATACCTGTATGTGCAGTGACCCCATGGTTTGCAGTCCAGTAACAGATCTATGTCCCCTGATGTTTTCAGTGGCTGTACAACTGATGTCCAGGTATTATGACATGGTGTACTTCAGCACTGAAGGCTTCTGGATGTGTGACTCACATGCACTCACTGACTGGAGGGCACTATTCACCCTTGTAAGTAGCTACTTATACAATGTTACATGTACAGCTTACACTGCAAATGCATACTGTGTATTGAACAGTTCCTGTGAGCTGGCATGTTCATGTTACGAACATACTAAAATTGCTAGCAGAAAAAGACCTTATGGTCTATCAAGCATGTTCAATTGTGCAGCTAGCAGCCCTTATACTGCAGCTGCCCTACCTCCTTCCTCCTCCCATGACCCTCCTTCTTGCCCTGTTCCAGACCTTTGAAGCTGCTCACTGTTCTACTGAAACTACTTCTGCCAGTAACGTGTTCTACCCTGCCACTGCCTCCCCATAAAGTTCCTTCTCATCTCTCTCCTCAACCTTCCACCCTGCAGTCTCATATCATGGCCTCGGTGTCTCTCCACCTCCCTCAGTTTGAAAAGCCCCTAGATACAAGTCTTGTTTATTCCTTCATGTACCTGAAGGTTTCAGTCATATCTCCTTTCCATCCTCTCCTCCAGTGAGTACATGTTTAATTCCCTCAGCCTACTCTTGTATGGTAAGTCCCCAGACCATAGATCACCTTTATCACCATGCACTGCACACCCTCCAGTAACTTAATGTCCCTTTCAGGTACAGGTGCCAGTACTGCACATAGTACTCCATGTGTGGCCTAACCAGCGATCTATGCAATTGCAGAATCACCTTCCCTTCCTTGAGGACATACACCTGGCAATACAACCCAGCATTCTGTTGGCCTTTCCAGATGCCTTTCTACATTGTACTGGGTTGTCTACTGCCCCCATAATGAGCACCCCCAGATCCTTCTCCTAATCGGTCAGGTAACTGCACTCCCCAGCTGGTAGCTCCTCCTAGGGTTTTTGCCCAAAATGCAGCACCCTGCATTTTTGGCATTGAACCCCAGTTGCCAGGTGTTCGACCAGGTCTCCAGTCATAACATATCCTCCTGCAGCCCCTGTCATCTGCCTAGGCATCCACCACTGCTCCCATCTTGGTGCCATCAGCAAACAGACTGATTTTTCTCCTGATGCCCTCTGAAATGTCTGTAATGAATATCCCAAACAACACTGGTCCCATCACTCAAGCCCGTGGAACTCCAGTCATCACCACCCTTGGGATGATAGCTCCCACCACCACTCTCTGCTGCCTTCCTCGTAGCCAGTTCACTACCCATCCCACCATCTTGCATCAGCCCCTGTACCTTCTAGCTTACTTTCTAGCATCCCATGTGGTACCAAGTTGAATGCCTTACTGAAGTCCAGGTACAGGACATCCACTGCATGGCAGTTGTCTAGTTACCCATTCACAGTACTCCATCAGGTTGATCTGGCAGGATCTGCCAGAGACAAAGCCATGCTGTCTACTGTCCTGCAGCCCACTGGTTTCCAGAAGAGACACCAGCCTCTCCTTCAGGATTGTCTCAATCAGCTTGTCCACGATAGATGTGAGACTCACCAGTGTATAATTCCCCAGTTCATTCCTGGGACCACGCTGATGAAGGCGTACCATGTGAGTCATCCTCCAGTCCTGAGGTACACACCCTGAATCCAGTGAGGCATTGAATAGGTCTGACAAAGGCCCCACTAGGACCTCTTCCAGCTCCTTCAGTACCCTGGGTGAACACCATCTGGCCCTGGTGCCTTGCCCACCCTGAGTGCCCTCAAGCCCTCCAGCACCCTGTCCTCAGTGATTTCCTGTCTGTCACCCCTCCTCCCTCCATTTCTGCCCTCAAACTCCCCTTGGGTATCACCCTCTTTTTCTTTAGTAAATACTGAGCAGAAGCAGTCCCCCTACCTCCACCCATCCCCCTTCCTTCTAATCCTTACTATGTGGTCTTCACAGCTCCTTTTCTACCTGATGTACCTGAAGAAGTCATTCTCCCCTCCTTAATGTCCTGTGCTAGTCTGAGCTCTTAGATGCCTTGGCTGCCCTTACTGCCCTTGTTTTTCAAGTCAGGAACAGTGTAATGGTCAGACTGACAGAGGTGCCCAGGTGTGGTACCAGGGCACAGAGGCAGTTGCCCCTGAGTTTCTGAATGGGACACCACTACCTCAGGCCTAGCATTTGCCTGTTTGCACACCAACGTGCCTTAATAAAATAGAAAGAACTAAGAGACTGGTCTGTGCCTGTGATTTGTTGTTTTCTGCAGTTCTTGTTTGCCTATCACATGGCAGGTATCTATGAATACTGCTGAGTCCTTTAGCAGTCAGTGTGTGGTTTGAGTAGAGTGGATGTTGTGCCTGTAGGCTAATGAAGTTCATACAGATTGTTGAAACACTGTGTGCCTAACAGTTCAAGTATGCATATTCATGTACAATACTTACATATGTAGTGTGCCATGAATACCTTTCAGATGGACAATGGACACAGGGGCCCAATTCTGAAGTGTTACGATTGCACAAAGTGACTTACACTAATGGGTATGATGCAAGTAGCACTTTGCACCATGAGTTGCGACATGCAGGATTCTGCAAATCAGCCTGCAACATGTCACAGGCTACTTGCACAAACTGGACATGTGCATAGTTGAATATAAACCCCACTGCAACATGTACGAAGGGTTTTACAGCAGCAGTGCGTACCTAGTCAGTAAAGCCATCTGCCACATCCCCAATTTGGGATTCCAAAACAACTCCAAGAAGGACATCTGTCAAGCACATTTACACCAGCTAATAGCTGGTATAAGTGTATTTTGCATTCACCGAGGGTTGCGCCAATGTGCTGCCACTGACAGCTAACCATACAGCCCCTACCATCACACATAAGTCCCCTTCATTCTCGATATTGACAAGAATCAAGCCCTTTGGGCTAGCACCCCTCAAGCCCTGATTCCCAATTAAAATGTGTGCACTGCAGGGCTATCTGACCTTCCCAGCCTCAATCCCGATCCCTGCAACCTTCATATTATCAGGTAGTCTGTCAAAATGTGCCTCACCATCCATATCCCTGTTAAGCCCGGTAGTCTGGTGGCCCTCCACCTGCCAGTGCCAGCCCACCCACTTCTCCGACCCATTCCCAGCCAATGACTGGCACAGCCCACCTCTCACTACTGTGGCCAGCCACTGACTGAACTCTGTATCAAAGACGATTACTGTAAATAGTACACGTTCAGTGAATGACCACAGCTCTCATTCATTGAGCATGTACTATTTACAGTAATAAGGGTTCATACAGATATCAGTTGGCAGCTGGACAGTCTTTGACTATGCCGATGTTTTCTGCAGCAGTGCCTCAAAGTCTACAGTTAGCAGGCTGAACACTCTTTTCATTCCTTCTGCTGCTTTGGTCTTAGTGCTCCATCTCCCGCCAGCACTGCTCTCTATGTGCTCTTTTCTCTTTCCCTGTCTTGAGGCCTAGCACCTCTCACACTGTTCCTCCTTTGTGGCCAAATACTTACTTTCCACTTTTCCAGCTTATTTCTCAGGTCTCCTTGTCCTTGCTGTCCCTTCCTCCTACCGCCTCAGTTCATCTGTTCCTCATTCCTTTATGTTCTCACAGTAAATCTGTAGCAGGACAGTTTGCTTTCTCTGCCTGTATTTCAACACTTTGGTACAACCTCCCTCTCAATCTGTTCTCTTCCAACCTCCATTCTCTCAAACCACTCTTACTGATATACTTCAGAATGCACCGCTAAATAGATGTCTTCCTCTTCCCTCCACATCATATTAATCCATGTTCTGACATTCTCCTCTGCCATTTTACCTTTTTACCTTTTCTGGCTACTTAGTTGTATAGCTTAGAAATAAATGTATTCTGAATTTTGAATTTTATGCATAATTGGTTCTATACAAATGTCTTGCCTGGCATTGGTGGCAAGGTCCTTAGATCTCAACCTGGCTACCCCATAACCAACATACATGCAGACTTTTTACATTGTTTTTGCCTTTGAAATTCATTACTTGTTCTGTGATTTTACTGTACATGCTCATGCACTTATTGTTGTCACTTTGTTATTGTTGTTTCCTCCCTGTTGTATTCCTTCCCAAAGGTCACACCTGGAAATGAGCCCTGGCTCATTGGGCCTATCCTGGCCTCCAATCTTTGTTATTGTTTTCCTTTGTGTTGAATAGCTTGAAAACCATTGGATGGTGGAATGGTGCTTCATAGAGGCGGGGTAGGAAACAAACTAACCCTTTTTCCATCCACACTGTGTACCATGTTTAAGACTCCTTGTTCTATTGATGATCCCAAGCCATACTTCTCAAGTGTGGCTGATTTTTGGTGATGTCTCTGATTTTGCCTCAGAATGCTTTCTCTGCCAGTCCTAAAACTGTTCTTTTCAATGACATAACAATTGGGATTGTAAGCACAAATGAATTCCCAATATTAAAACTGCAGATTTGTATTTTTCAGAAAGAAACTTTATACTATCTCCTTATTCTGTCACCTTCTTGTGTAGATATCACTAGTGTTCAAGATGTCCTTGACTTTGATAACTGGCCCTTGAGCCTTGTCTGTGGTTTAAGAGTGAGGAGTTGAGAAGTAGCCAAACTAGTCCTCAAAGGTTTCATAATAAACATGTACACTGCCCAGTATGTAACAGTTTCTGTCTGTTGCTGCTGCACATATGTGGGAAGTCAGGGAGGTAACAACTCCTTCTGTCGAATGGCACACCAAACCAGTGTGCTACTTTAGGGCTGCAGCCTTAACCTGTACTATTCCTGTGTGCAATAAATTGGCAACCATACTGGCAGATGGACTGACCCCACCATGCTTCAAGACATCTGCATGGACTGCAAGAATGCCCACCCTGACCCACTGGTACAGAGGTATAGCTATTCAAGCTGGTGATGCACCTGTTCCATGGTGTGTCATTCTGCCTGCCTCTATGGTTGCTGATCTGTGTTACGTCAAATAAATCCAGTTTTATACTCAATCCAGTTCTAGCTCTGCTGTATTCAATTCCTTATGCACTATATTGCTCACATGCTGACAGTGGCTCTGTTTAAGCAGTGAGGCATGTGCATGAGTGCCTTCTTGTATGGTTTTGTTGGGGATATTCAGTGGGTGTGTTCTGGATTTAAAATAGCTGCCCACTCATATGCTATGCTTTTCCACACTTGTCTCTGCAAATCTTGTTGCCACACCTCAGCACTGTAAATTGCACATTGTGCAAAAGAGTTATGTGACATGGAGTTCCTTACTAGATTTATTCATCTTTAGACTTGTGGATCATACAGTACCATGAGCTTCAACTCCTTTTAGAGGCTCTCAAATTGAAGCTAAATTTATCAAGGGCAAGTGAATCAAGAATACCTTGATGCAGTTTGCACTTTCATCCAATGGCCACTGCCTCAATATTCTTCATGTTTAAGTATAAGAAATTACAGCACTACTGTGACTTAATTTTGGCAAAGCAAGAAGACAGTTGTGATTGCTCAAACATTATTATCTTTCTATATTTAATAGAAAACAGAGCTAAAGATCTTTGTACACTAAAATATGACACCTAATGTTATTTATTGCAGAAAGAAAAGATAAGATGTTGCACCACTAGGGTTTGCTTACAACACAGACTCTGAAACAGTAAGGAATTTCAAGTTTTAGTGAGGGTCAGGTGATACCTTTAATCAAGACTGGGTAATAAATTGCACCATTACCTGAGAAAGGACAGTTTTAATTGGTTTACATGTGCTCTGTGCATGGTACCAGGGAATCATGAAAGCCACCCTTTGTAATGCCTTAAAATGTGTGATAAATTTAGGGCTGTGCTACTCCCACCATGGATAATGGTGCCTCTAAACCCTATCTTTGATTTCCTGGTTTACAAAAGTTTATGTTCTACACAAATCTAATGATGTCTTATCATAGCTGTTTTATGGAACTGTCTTATTTTGTTATGCTGTTGTTCCACAGACGTGATGTTAGCATGCTGTTGTTCCACAGTAGCTCTATTATTAGAGTAGTACAGCAGTACATACTTCAGTGCTTATAAAGACTCCTCATGCTTACCATTACACTGCAGGTTCATCATATCTAAGATATCAGGAAGACTAAAACACCCCAAGTGAATTGTTGGAGAAAAGATGAACTACTGCAGTGTTTGCCAGATTAAGTGTAGTAATTGTTAAATAGAGAATAATACATGGGGTGGAGTGCATTGCAAGAGTTTAATATGCACCCAAGGTGTGTGATGCTTCTTACACCCTGAGAACAAAGCTTGAGGGTTTAAAAAGCATCACACACATTGGGGTGTATCCAGTTACAGGTTTGAACTCCACCTTATGGCTATTTTAATAATTTCTGATAATCAATTCCCCACAACTGAAGGCAGATCTGGGAGTTCTGCCTGTGTAGGAGTCTTCCATCTCAGTACCTCTCTAGCTTCTCTTCTTGAGGAATACATCCTTATCTTTGGAAAATAAAGTTTGATCAAACTAAACCATGACAAATGAATCCCTTTTTTTACTCAATGACAAATATCTGAGCACAATCACTTTCAATTTGCAGGCAGAAATCATGTTGGCAGACCACTTTCATTTTTGGGGTGGGGAGGATTGCAAGGATAAGATTTTTGTTTGCAGGATAGTCAGTGGTTGAAAAGTATTATTTAATGTTATCTGGTGACCTGGAGGTTTGCAAATGCCACAGACAACACTAGCAGTGTGAGAGAAAGCTGTGCTCTGATTGAATTTCCAGCGCAGCTGCTTGCTGGGTTTTAGCGCATGCTTGCCATATTAACCAGCCAGTTATTATGGCAAGTAATAAGGGCTATCACTATTGTAGTTGTGAACTTCATCATCAAGAAGGTATTGGAGTTGCCTAGATGGTTGGTTCTTGGTGACTTGATACCTGTGGAATTGATGATGAACATTCACAATTTAATTATGACTTACTCCGTTGATGTCCTTGTTGAGCCTTGCACAAGCAGTTGCTTCTGCATCCCACAACCACAACCATGCCTTAGACTTAGTGTTCTCACTGGGGCTTCAGGTCTCTGACCTTAGGATTGATCGGTCAGATCATTGCATGGCGAGATTTTAGCTTGTGGCCCCCTGGTTAGTCCCTCCCTGTGAAGATGATCCACTACCACCCTTTGAAGGGTGGCCCAAGATAGACTGCTGGCATTGATGGATCTATCTTGTGTGAGCGTTGCATGTGCTGCATGTATGGGTGAGGCAGTGGCAGACTATAATGAGGCTGTTTTCAAGGTATTCAACTCTTGTCACACCAGTCTGTGTACAACCCAGGTCTTCTTTCTTGAGACCTCCTTGGTTTGATAGGGATCTCAGGAGACAAAGACCAATGGTCAGAGGTTGGAGCACTGTTGGAGGAGGACATAGTCTGAGGGGATAAACTGGCTTTGAAACTTCAGTATGATAATTATCAAAGGGCAATCAAGCATACGAAGGCAGTGTTCCTGTCCAGGAATATTATTGCAGGGAGGGACAGACCAGCTCTGCTATTTTGAACTTTAGACAGACTTCTGCATCCTGCCTGTCTACAGCCAAAAAAGCATTTCAATCACTTAGTATGAGAAGTTTGCTCTGTTCTTCTCTGACAGGGTGTCCTCCATCAGGCTGGGATCTCCCCATTGGGGGACTTGTGGCCCATGGTGGTGAGTCATGTTTGTCTGGAGGCACTCCTATTATTTGGAGTGATTTCGACCAGTTGGGTGGCTGAGATTTGCGAGGTGATCGGAAACTATGTCCCTCATACTGTAAAATGGGCCCAGGCCTGACTCGTCTCTTTAATGGGATTTATTGAGTCTGTTAAGCTAGTGTTCATTGAGGTTGTCTGGTGTTCACTTTCAGAGGGTTGTTTTCCTGATGCCTTGAAAGAGATGCTAGTGAGAACCTTCCTTAAGAAACCATATGTTGACAGTGACATCTTGGTAAATTAGAGACCTCACTGTATCTCTAACCTCCCATTCTTAGAGAAGGTTATTGAGAAAGTGGTGGCTCTGCAGCTCGAGGTGCACCTTGCAGCCTATAACATCTACAAGCACTTCCAGTCAGGATTTAGGTCAAGGCATAGCACTGAAACAGCACTAGTCAGAATGCAAAATGATCTCCTGAGGTGAGAGATAGAGAAGCAGTCAGTTCTCATTCTCCTCAATCTCTCCTCAGCACTTGACACTGTGGGCCAAGTAGTACTGTTGGATCACTTAAGGGGCTCTGTGGACTCACTGGTACAATCATTGGGTGGTTTGAGTCCTTCCTTACAGGCAGGATGCAGAGGGCAGTGATGGGAAATGTCTCATCTTTCCCAAAGCCCCTGCCCTGTGGAGTTTCCCAGGGTTTTATCCTGTTTCCTGTATTGTTCACAGTGTATGTGCTTCCTGGGTGGGATCATTAGATGGTACTGCTTTGTGTTTCCACTGTTATGCAGACTACACCCAGTTGTACATGTCATTTGCACCTGAGACTGATGGGGCTGTTGAGGTGCTAAATGCTAAATAAATGTCTAGCTGAGATCCAGGACTGGATGGCCTCTAGCTGGCTAAGACTCAGTACTGATAAGACAGAGGTGCTAGTGACTATGCCTGGTTGCTGGCAGGATGTGGACACTGCTGGAGTTGGAACTGGATTATTCCTTGGCCCCTCCCATTGGCAGTGTCCACCAAGGTGAGAAATCTGGGCATCATCCAAGATGATGGACTGACACTTGCAGGTTAGATGTCATCCGTCATCAAGAGTGTTTTTACCACTTGAGGAATGTTGCCCGATTAAAGCCTTGATTCTGGCGTAACCACTTGTCTTCATTGGTACATGCTTTATGACACCATGGCTCGACTACTGCAATGCTGTGTACCTTGGGGTCACTGCAGAAGTTCTCAGACACCTGCAGCTGGTGCAGAATGCAGCAGCCAGGTTACTGATGGTCCTTTCACGGCCCTATCATATGATCCTGGTTCTGCATGAACTGCATTTGCTGCCGATTGTGTGGAGAATCATATTCAAGGTTGGTAAAGCATATGCAGATGGTCTTCTCATATTCCTTTCAAATCCTGAGATCCCACACCCTCTAATGGCTGCCATCCAGTCTTTCTCCAGATTATCTGGCTACGGTTGCCTTGTCCAAGATGGAAGACATTCTTGTATTGAAGAAGTGTCCCTGGCTGATATCCAGAAATGGGACTTCACAATTTGCCATCATGCATTTAAGTACCGGGCACCCTCCTCACTACTGGATAAATCAAATGGTCAAATTCAATTTCACCCCATTATGTCCCAAACTTCTCAAGACTTATTAAGATAGAAACTTATGTTACTTTTCTTTTGAGGCAAGACACAGGCTTGTAACCTCTGTGTGCACCTAGAATTAATTAGATAGCATCTACCCATTTCTATTCAAACCTGCCCTTTAAAAAAAAAGGTTACACACTGGTGAAGGGCTGTGGGATGACATCAGACTTCCAGTAGGTTAGGGCTTCAAAAATTACAACAGCTACACAACTGTAAAGGTTTGCTATACTTGACTGTTGACTCCACCATTTGTCCATTATAGTATCCCAAACTATCAGAGTATTAAGGTACATTCCTCCTGAGTCAGCCCAGGTTGGCTACAGATAGAATAGCACATGTTTGGACTTACCCTTTTATCTCTATCTTATTCACTTTTCTCAGAAAGCTTCTAAATGATCATCCAACTTGGGGATGCACCTGTAAAGCTTAGATGTGACAATGTAACACCTTTGGCTGGAAAGGAAACTCCTTTCCACATCTTCTGCCCTGGAAAACAAATGTTAGTAATCTAAAGAAATACATCTACAAGCACATATGGGAGTCTGTAGGAATTTGTGTAACAAGAAAGATATAGAGAATATGGATAGATCCATGCACAACCAGTTGTTCAAAGATCGTTCTGATATCAGGACTGAGAGCGGCTCCGAGGTCCAATGGTATCAGAACCCTGAGGTGGCACAAAAAGCTGGTTGTGCATAAGGATGCTCATCCACTATTTTATGTAGTATAGTGCCCCGAAAATCACTTATTTTTAGCAGCCTTTACTTTTTGTGTGTGATGCACTGTTCCATGATAAAGGGTGGTTTGCAGGGTTGCCAGTGATTGCTAAGGAGGAGGCATGGCTACAAGTCTAGCATGACTTCATATTGGCTGGCAGGTACATTGGGAGGGTTGAGAAAAAACATGGGGCCATATCGCACTAAGTGAGAGAACTATGGAGTAGGGGGTCATTTGTTTTATTTAACTTTTTTCAAACACTGATCCTTATATTTGGTTGATCCTGCATCTTGTGGGGTTCCGTGTGACTGATTTTACTGTCACCGTGGGAGTGTGGATCCGTCCATTTCTACCACTAAGGTAAGTGATGTGCAGTCTGTGAAGTGAGCGTGTGGAACATCTAGAGGTTTTCAAAATGTTGTTCTGCTGCAGTAGGGTATTATCACATTCCATGACCTTTTGAACTGCAACACAACATTTTGAGAACATCTGGTTTCCATGCACAACAAGGGTCCACTATACAGTATATCATTAATCCAGCCTCCAATATATTGATGTCCTTTGCACAAATCACAGGCAAATTTTGGTTCCTTTACAGAGACTTCCAATTGTATTTACAATTACAAACAGCCATTTGGAGTATTCATTCTGCCAGATATGCTCTTCATATGCCACAAATACTGGATGCAGTCATACGTGCCAGGGTAAAGTGGAAAATCACTATACTTGAGAATGATGGAAGTAACTCCTGTCCCATTGTATAAGCTCAGGTGAGACTGATTCATAGAACTGTGGACTGACATCTCCATACACCAGTGAGAAAGATGCTGGACTTCCACCCTTTAAGCCTGCATAGAGACAAAGTGTCAGTCTAATTCAAAATGCAGCATGTATGGCAGTACACATCAACAAAACTCAAAAGTCTCATTCTAGTTTCTACAGATACCTATTGGTGCTGTCAAGCAACAGGTAATGAAACACCCATTATTTGAACCTGCCTATTTCTGCTCCTAGTTTGGTATATAGCCTGGCAGAGTTGTCATCAAATAGTGCACTGCTCCAAATCTAAGGAGCTCCAGAGTGTGCTGCTGAAACTCCTAAAACAGACACTGTCAGACTTTTTGCATCATACTATTTCTAGTTAAAACCTACATTTTATGATTGCTTACCTTCTCTTAAATGCGTTGATGTTTTTTGTTTTTATCTGCTTCTTTTGTTAGTAGAACTGAAAAGCATGCTTATGGGCCACTATACCTAACTTTGTTAGCTTTCAAATCCTTAACCTTCTTTATTGCATACTTTTGAATATGATGAACACCCCAAAACAGTGCAGCCACTCATGATGCAATAGTTTCCTCTCCTCCACTGCATAATCAGTGGCTAGGCTGTGATAAGGCTGTTCCCAAGTCCAGGAAAGATGCAGAGGAATTGATCAAAGAATGTAAACAAACATGTTTTATGTGGTAGCATCAGAATGGTGTCACTCTGTTTTTCACTTTTAAAAGGAAAATGAAACCAGAATCAAACTACCAGCTACATTAGCAAATTCTACAGAATATGAACAATCATATTTGTTTTTTAAACTAGGAACAGTTTGCTACTTATGGAGGTGGACAGTGTTCCTTTCATGCAACCCCACCCCTCTCAAAAATTCAACAACTGTGGCTACATGCTACCATTATTGCTCATAAAATGTAATCTGGCAGTGGTGGACCAATAACCCACATAAAGTTGCCCTATGGGTGTGGAAATGGCTACCAGGGTCTACTATAAATGTGTAGACTACTCAGCTGTGAAAGAACTAATTCATACTAAAGGATTGGGTGCAATGTCTGCAGTCCCCTACTGCTTCAAGTTACCTGGGTCCTGTTATAAATGAGATCATAAAAATTCTTTTGGAGTTGTATCAGCACCTGCCCCCTTTGGAAGGAAAATGTAAGATTTAAAATCATATACCTTACTAGAGCTGCACTGGTAACACTATTCTATCAGTGACTAGCATGTCTAAGGCTGCTCATTACTGTTAACATTGTTGCAATAAATGTTATTTTTATACTTCTACACTGTTGTCCACTATGTAGCAGTTGACTCTCTGTGTGGTTTTGATTAACTGTTTTATGTCTGTAATTCTATTCCCACACAGCATGGCTTTGCTCTGTATTGCCTTCACTATAAACTTCATGGATGTTAATTTATTTTAAAGCAGCAGTACTATGTAAAAAAAAATCAATGCTTTTCTATAGTCTATTCCCAGTGCTCTGCTGATCTTGTACCTTGTACTCTTTCCTGCCAGAATTGTACTATCACCCCGTAATTTGCTCGGGTTCCCTTTGTTTGTTTACATTTCTACTTCCCACCATGTTGACAGCAGTAGCAAAAGATAGGCAGGCACCGTATTTTCTGTAGATCTATAGAAAATGGAAGTTGATCACTTTCTGGCTAGGTAGTACTGCTGTTTCAAGTTTTAATAAAAGTTAATTATAAAATAAAATTGGTGTTTCTGTAAAGATGCTCCTTTGAAACCCAACTAACACATCCAAACTATGTAAATGCTAGTATGCCACTATAATTCTTGCAAATGACACTGCCAAGTGGTAACATATTGATCAAGAACAGAGAGGGCAAACTATGAGCACTGTTACACCCTCACAAAATGAAAATGAGGTGCAGATTTATTTATGGAACCATTTATGGGAGAAAATGCATCTTTGTTCAAGACATAAATTTATGAAATTATCTAATTTGGAATCAAATATATTATGGCATTTATTGGGTTAGAGATCATGGTACAGTATATTGTTTATGAGACAACAGTTTCCATAATAGAGAGCATACACTACAAATTAAAACAAATAAATTAGAATTGCCAAAGGGTTCTATTTTTTTTACTCAAAGGGTGGATAGACTGTGCAACAATCTATCAGAAAAATGTAATTAATAGCAGTAACAGGGCACTCTAAAATGGATGAATTAATCAGACAGGGAAGCTAAATCATTACTGCAACTGAGAAGTAGAAGGTAGTCTAGATGGGTCTTATAGCCTACTACTGCCTTTAGACCAAAAGTAAACCTGTGTAGAAACACAGAAACAGAATTTGTTGTCAAAATGGACCATTTGGCCCATCCAGTCATGCAAGATGGTTCTGCCTAGTCTGTCTCTGCAGAGTATTCTAACAAGAGCCAGTGTCATGTAAGGCACCAGATGTTCTAGTAAATTGGACAGCACTTCAGAATCAATCTGTTTTAGTCATTCCAAAACTAGTACACAAAGCTTACATAATAACTCAGTGGGTTTTAAATTAATTAAATATATGAAATCCTTTAGTCAGTTATTTTACTTGAATGCTTGCTGGAGGTTCTTAATAGTACAGTCAAAGTCAATATATACATAGTAACATACAACTGACAGCAAATAAGGCTCACTAGGACCACCTAGTCTGTCCATATTCACTGTCTGCCTATATATGCAATAAACTACTGACACAGGAAAGATAAACTTAGGCAGATGTATGATTTAAGTCATATATGAGTTAAGATCGTATTACAAATAAAATGGCCAGTGAAGGACATATAGATCAAACTCAATATGGATTTGCCAATAAAAGATCACGTGTTACAAATCTAATCACTTTCTATGAGCCAATTAGTGACATATTGATTTAAATATCAAAGTAATGTGATCTGCTGTAAGCATTAACCCATGACAGAGCGTGATTCTACTTGAAAATTAATTGACACATGTCAGGGGTTGGCATGTGGCCAGAGGTCTAGTGCCTGTCGTCACCACCAAGCATGGATTAATTCTCAAGTAGAACCATGCTCTGAGTGGTTAATGCACTTGTAACATGGCTAAAGCAATGTTACAGATGCATGTTCCATCTGATTCTTTGCCTATATGAAGTAATGTTTATTTAAGATGGTAAGCGTGATGTTGCACAGACATGATGCACAACAGACATGATGAAGAAAGAACTCACACAGACACAGGGAACAGGGAAACTACAACATTTTATTTTTTTTATTTTTATTTATTAGAGTTTCAGAAATACACCTTTGAGCCAGGAGCTCTTTTGCAAAGGTTACACATCAAAATAACAATTCTAGGTAGACAAGGACATAGCAGCATAACAGTTACATACAGAAACAAAATACAAGCACAGCCAAATTGGTGTTGTCAAGTTTGTGAGGCAGCTAATTAAGTAGTAAAACAGTATACCAGGCATTGTACAATGCATGCCTAAAGGAAGTTACTGAAGAAAATTACTGGTAAAGAGAGCAGCAAATGGATTCATGGAGACAGGGAAGGTGGATAGCAGCTCAGTAGCATTATTTGGGGCGAGGGAGGGTAGGAAAGTGGGGATGGGCAGTAATAGGAGGCAGGTGGGAGAGGAGGGTGAGGGTGGGATAGCAAGTAAGAGTGAGAGGGAGAAAGTAGGTATTGTAAGGGAGGTAGGAGGGGGACAGGGAAAACTAGGTGACCTTGAGAAGAGGGAAGGAGAGGTGTGAGGTATGGGGTAAATGGTGGGTGAGGAGAGTACAGTAATGATAAAGGTAAAGGGAGGGGGAAGGTTATAGTAGAAAAGTTGTAGTAACTAATGTATAGTCTAGTTTTAGACGGTGATAATTAAGCAATGGGGTAGGGGAGGGAGGAGACAGGGTAAGAACTATAGAAATCAGGTAAAGGGGTGGAAATTTATTTGACAAGAGTAGTGGTAGAGACAGGGTGATGGGTGAAAAGGTGGGAGGTGTGGATGGTGAGGTGGATGGTAACAAGTAGATTGTGTATAACAGTCACAGATGCACTAGCTACAAGGTGCTGAGTGAAGTTTGTGCTTAAAGGTGCCGATAGTGCATGTTTATTACTTCCTCTGGTAGGGAGTTGAGCCAGTTTGAGGCTCTAACTTTAAAGGAGCACTGTCCTTGTGTTGTCCTGCAGTGGGTATGGAAAATGTCAAACTTTCTGAACTTCTGGTTTGGTGGGGACACAGTGAGGGATGAGTATCTTCCGACCCCTGGGTCATGGGACCCAGTGAGGTCTTTTGCTAGGATACTGGTCTGGTATTTTATTCTGCCAGTTAGCTGAAGCCAATTTGCCCACTCATAAATGTCATAAGTGTGGGAGAGGTGTACAGAAGAAGTAAGGCTGGCAAGCTTTGTTGAGGGCTAAGGCAATGCGTCATAGTGCAGTGTCCATAGCTGATCCATATATCACAAGCCCACAATCAATTAGTGAGATTACAGAGCTCTGAATTGCAAGAGTTAGGGCTTCAGTCATCTGACAGTATTTATGCTTGTGTAGCAAACCTATAGGAATATTCACAGCTTTAGAGATGTTGTCAGTATGTTTCACATATGATAGGGTGCAGCCAACAGTCAACCCCAGGTATTTAAACCAGTTCACCTGTTCCAGTGCAGAGCCTGAGCTGTTGTTGATTATTAGCGGTTGCTCTTTATAATTGTTCTGGGTATCAGGAGCAATATTGTTTTTTATTTTGTAATTTAAAATGAGTTTATGTGATTTGAACCAGACCTCAACATCCTCAAAGCTCTTCTACAGTTGTGACTGTAGGAAGAAGGATCGGAGTTGAGCATGTAGATGACTGCAACATCCTCATACAGAAGAATTCTATCTTGGCAGAAAGTGGGGAGTTTATTCAAGAAGATGCTGAATGATAATGGGCCCCAGATGGATCCTTTGATGAACTCCTGATCAGACCGGAAGGGTAGCTGAGAGCATTTTACCAATCTTAACCTGTTGGGTATGGTCAGTTAGGTACCTCTGAAACCACTGGGTGGTATCATTTGAGAGACCCAGTAGAGATAGTTGTTCAATCAGCAGGGAGTGGTTGACAGTGTTGAAGCCTTGGTCAGGTCGATAAAAGTGGCGCTGACAAGTTGGCCATGATCTAGAGCATCAGGGATGTAATTAGTGAATTTGAGTAGAGCAGTAGTGGTGCTATGCCCCCCAAAGTTGTGCTGCTGTGGGCACTGCTGGTTATATTTCTCCAGGTACTAAGAAGCTGATCAGCAACTATCCGTTGCAAAGCTTTGGAGGGGAAGAGGATGGAGATAGGCCTGAAGTTGATGAATAGAGTCTTGTCACCACATATATGTATTGGGGTCACCACAGCTGATTTCCATTTTAAGGAGAATTGGGAAAGCATGAGAGTGATTGAGTATTTTGGTTAGGGCGACAGGACTTCTTCCAAGGTGAGGGCAAGAAGTTTCAGATCTAGGGACTCTCCACTATGTCTGGACTTTCTGAGTACTTTAAGTAGGTGTTTTTTTGCTAGTGCTTCAGAAATTGTTTTGAAATAGAATGGAGGGTGCCTTGTATTATTTCTGCTATGTCTGACTGTGCTCTGTGAGAGGTAGAGTCAAAAAGTTTTGACAAGCATGTCCCTAGGTCTGTGAACACTGTATTAAATGTGTTTGCTATGGTCTCATGATCCAGAGTAATGTCACCTTCCATTGAGGGATTACTTGGGTTTACAACCTGATTTTACTAAGGCTTTCAATCAAGTGCCAAATAGGAGGCTAATAAAAACAAGAATGCATGGATTTCGATACCAGGCTAGTAGATTGGAGAATGGCTGGAAGGGAGGACACAGGTTGTAAGAATAGGAGATTCTTTATCTAATATGGCATTCAAGAGTTATAAGTGGCGTGCCACATGGTTCAATTTGGGACCAACCTTACTGACACTGTACAAATCTGATTTACATGTTGGAAGTAAAAGCAACATAAATAAGTTTGCCAACTACACAAAAATGGGGACCAGCACTACAGATGTAGATAAATCAATTATACAAGAAAACCCAATTTGCAGCTGCCCTCCCACTTCAGAATTACCCCACATAGATGAATGCCAAGTGAGATTGAACCAGATTAAGCTGTTTGTGGTATTTCCAGTGAATGGAGAAATTTGGCCAGGACACCATAGAAATTCCCTACTGGACTGTAGGGGAACCCTTGTCTGTTGCTTGGATGGCCAGTACTGGCAAAGCAATGGATGTGAAAGATGTGTTGTAGACTGAGGAGTGAGTAAAATCCCACTGTGCTTGTTGCAGGAGTTACAGAAGTGCCACTGGATGCAGAGGCTGATTTTTGCACTGAGAAAGGAGAAATGTCAGTTTACGCTTTGGATGTCACCATGAATGCTACTACTAAACCCGAGGCTCCTACGATTATAGAAAATGCTACACAGGTCTTACAGTGCCAGATGATGTGTAGCTAGAAGCAGAAGATTGCAGGCATGCTAAAAGAAAGTGCTGTTACACGCTGAAATCAAAAACTGCTGGCTTTGACCTCCTGTCTTTGGGCAGTGCCACCAGACTCAATTGTGGTGACGTGACTGTGAGTGCTGGAAGCAAGGAGGTGAAACAATCAGTTTAGCCACAGGTACTTTTTCCTGATATCTCAGTGGGGCATTCTTCTAAACTAACAGGGTCTGAGGATGTATGTTTTCTATGAGAAGGTTTGCAGAGGAAAGAACATGATGTTAGTCATGGAGTTGCAGTCGGTCCTGATGTTGCTCACAGTTGCACAGATGTTGCTAATAAGTTATTGCCTGTTATCCCTGGGTATGTGGGTTTCTGATTTGAGCACAGAAGGGGGACCTCGACTATGCACAGTATGGATTGTGAATTAGGAGAGATGGTGTTAAGTATGTTTCTAAAACCATGCCTCATAAGAATGCCACAGTGTTTTCTTTCTCAGCAAGGAATCATGGGCATGCTAAAGTGCAGGATGACAATAAAATTAAGAGAGCTGCACTCACTATGACTAATAGAAATCTTGTCAAGAGCCTTTGGGGCAGTGAGTGTCTGACCACAGAAGCACAGGGATAACAGAGGGGTTATGAAGGGACAGGCATCTAGTACTACTGCTACTGCTATTTCTAGTGCCTTTGTGAGACAACCAATTACGACTGATCCCTTTCATGCTTGGTCACTAGAAAAAGCTTCACAGGAGGCCAGATGGACCAAAACCAGTAGTGTTGGCTTCCTGACCTGGACTGGAATGAACCCCTACCCCCAACTAAGTAAGCAATAATACCCGATAGGGTGGGTGGTATTAGGCTATACCAGATCACCTAGGGGCATAATTCCCTGGGAGTAGTGGCTGGTAGTATAGCCTAGAGGTTACAGGAATGAGGTGTGAATGAGCTTGGTACATCCTGCAGACCAGACTTGAGTTTGATTCTCACAACCTCCACTTGCATACTGTGTGACTTTAGAGCAAGTCACTAACTGCCCAGTGCTCCCAGGTTGCCCCTGAAAACAGGCGCTTGTGCCTAGTAGGTCTTACCTGGTTAACAAAGACTAAAATAAAAAAAAACAAATAATGAGGCCCAATGCTACAGGCGGGGCGTTATAGCCCTGGAAGGTCTGGTATAGCCCATACACGCCCACACTGGAGAAGGTATTATTGCGCTTAAAATGGACCACTGAAATATCGTTGTTTGTTTGTTAAAAAACATATTTTATGTTTACATGTTAAAACTCTCAGCTGTTTGAATTATAATAAATATAAAATAGTTCCTCTGCCTACATTAACACACATGTGTCTTTCATTCATTTAACATGTTTCTACTGTTTTGCCTACCTATCTCATTGCTTGATGATCACGATCCCCTGTTGCTTTGTTTTACCATCTTTTTAATTTATGTATTCTTTTTGTACATATTTGTGGTTGCTGCCTGTTATTTGTGTATAAATTATTGTGCTAGGGAGAGGCAACACATACCTTGGGTGCCCAGCAGACGGATACCCGGAAGTATAGTACGGCAGAACGGAAGGAGCAGCAGACCACTAAATTCCTTTTTATTTTAATTTACTGTTGAAGCTTGCCTTTGTATTTTATTTATTTACTGGGAGTTGTGTGTGAGCGGGACATTACCAAGGCTGAGGAATGGGTCATCAGCAGTGGCACCGATTAGGATATCATCAGCAGTGGTGATGGTCAGCTAGTAAAAAGTTTTTGTGTGAGCAGAAAGTAGCGTGCTAAAGTATATTCATAAGCTCTCCATTGTTGTTGTGTTACATTTTTTGACTGGGTGACAGGTACTCATTATGTTCAGCTATGTGCAAGCATGTGCAGAAAGGCAGCATGAGAGCAGTCAGAAGAGTGCTTCCACTGTGAATGAGTGCGGTTTGGGGAAACAGTCATTTGTCTTTTTCCCTACCGCAGAATTTAAACTTGAGACTGTGTTGATTTATTACCTTTACATTTGACAGCTGAAAAAAATAAGTTAGGAAAAACAGTTTGCCAGGGGACTGTATCTGATACTCGGTTGGGGGTGGAGCTGTAGGAGAACCATGATGTAGTGGTGGCTTTGAGCAGGAGCAGTAGTCAGGAGCCTGCCTGACATAATAATATGTGGGTGTTGCTAAACAAAAAATAAAAACAGTTTGCCAGGGAATTGTATCCGACACTTGGTTGTTCGTCCTTGTCTGTGTGTGTGTTATGTGTGTGTGTGTGTGTGTGTGTGGTGGGCTCACTTGGTCTCTGTCACTCGCTAAACATTCAAAAAATGGCAACAGTTTGAAATTATGTGCTCGGTGCTTCAGCCAATGAGGAAGCAGGCTGGGCACAAGGATACTTGGTGGGCATGAGGTAAGTACGGATGGGACTTTTAATTTGGTGGGCATCTATTGTCTGATAGATGCCCAGCTAGAGAAGTCCCTCAGCCAACCAGGAGCCTGAAATAGTTTTACCCATTTTCTAATCCAGAATGGAAGTCTCTGCTTCCTGTAGCCTCTAGTGAGCTGTATGTCAAAAGATTTAAAAAAATGCTGGATGAAGATAAAGGTCCAAATTTGAGCAAAACTACTAAACCTCTTGAGAAAGTGGTCTCTGCAAAAGTGGTAGGCCCAGACCTGGGACTAATAATAAGAAGACTGAAGCCCTACTCCCACAAATTCTGTTTTGAAAGATGATGTTACTAAGGCTCAGAGGCATAACCCCCCAAAAAAAACCTTATTGTCAGACTTATTTACCAAATCAAAGAAAGAACAGCTCCATGGTGGAATGCTGTAAGGGTTAGATGCAAGGGTGGCCTGGAGATTAGGCCAGACTGGCAATATGTGGGAAATTACTTCTTAAGGACTCCTTTGATTTTCACCACAGAAAGCGTTTGCTTTCATCAACATTTCTGAGAGAACAATTGTAACATTAGTGTCCGTTCCTCCTACTTCCTGGACTTATTCTGGCAGCATTATAATTTACTCAAGATCTCTCCTTTATGGTCCCCTGTTTTTAGAGATACCATTAACCAAACCCTGATTAAATTCGCAACAATCATGTTTCAGAATGAAGGAGTACATGTTGAGGATATTTCATATTGGTTGTCACAGAAATGTGAGGTTCTCAGTGCACCTGAGGCCTTGTTGGATTCAGAACAATTTTGGACAGGAGGGTGGAAATACAAGGTTAAATTGAGGCATGAAAATGATGTGATTGAACATATCCTAATTCCTTTTTGCTCAGCAGGGATAGAGGTTTGTTTTATTCAGAGCAACATTGGGCCTGTTATAAGTATGGGTCTCAAACCTACCTTTCCAGTACATTTGATACTCCAAGGTGTGATAATTGTGGTGAAGTGGGGTATGTGAAGATCCAATGCAATACGCTACTAAATATGACCTTTGTGAGGAATCTGCTCACACTTTTCAAGTGTCCATGGGCAGCAAAGAATAAAGCCTCTGTGATTAGCCCAGAACTGCTGATCAAAAGGCCCAGAATTCTTGTGAGGAGATCCCTTCACCCCACAGATGTGGGGAGGTTGTGGTACCTCCCTCCGGTCCTGCCAGACAAAAAAGAAGGTCTAGCACTACAACAGCCAGGTTAGTAGTGCTTGATGGGAAGACAAAGAACAGAATCTGACCAAGAACAGGTCAATCCTAATGCCTGTTTGTTATTTAGATGGCAAAGGGAGTGAGAGCCTGGTGGTGGTAAGCAACAAGTCATAGCTCCTTTACCCCAGAGAAGGGTTACTAGAAATTGGTGCTTATAGCTTCACAAGCTGAACAGGAGGATCTCTCTATCAAACCCTTTGAAGTACTTGGGAGAGTGGAGGAAGACTCGAACATGGAAGTGGTAGACCCCCACCTCCCAAAAAATGAGATGTAAGGACCAGAGTTTACTGAATAGAAAGGAAAAAGAAAAGAAAGAAAAAAGGCCCCTAGATAGTGTGGACTAATCTTAAAGTGAAATGGTGGTGTTTGGTTCTTGCAACTCTCACAGCTTACTTAATATTGTGAAAAGAGGTGCTTCTTCCAATTTTTGTTTCAACAAGTCCTTGATATTTATTTCCTCCAAGAGACATGGATGTGGTCTCTGGAGCAAGTAAAATCATTCAAAGCCGAATGGCATTGGGGTCCATCATATTGGTCCTTCAGGCCAGATTCAGCTGATGGAGCGCCATTCTGTTTAGTGCATTCAAATTTAAGTTAGTCAAGTTGATCGACCTTATCCCTGGGAGGGTTTTAATCTTGGATGGCATATGGGATACGACAAATTACAGATTAATTACTGTATACAGACCTCAGTCTAAAGCTGAGCGGTAGATGTTGTTAAACAGAACCAGCCGTATCTCTATACCACTACATTTATAATTTTGGGGTGATTTCAACTGTGGGTTTCCTCGGGATAGGACTAGAATGGGAAACAAAAAATATATTGTGATTCCAATGCTTTGCATAACTGTATATCCCATGCAGAGCTTGTTGTTTGTGAGGATTTTCTTGTGTAAGGTCCTGCATTCACATTTTAAAAATGGTAAACAATCGTCTACCATTGATCACTTTTTAGTTCCAAAAATGTTGCCACCCCTCCTTCATTATGCTGTCTTTGGAATTTTCAGACCATCTTTGCCTTAAGTTGATTATTACCATATCTCCTAAAGGCCCCCCCACATCTAGGAGATGGCAGTTAAACTCTGGAATGTTATTAGATCATCAAGTTCAGGATGGTTTGAACCATCTTTTGCAGGCTTAGACTTCAATGACATTTTTATATGACAATTTATCCTGGTGGTGGTTGGAAACACAACATGACATTGCCCAATGGTTAATAAATTATGGGAAGAAAAAAGTGAAATCTGACTATTTCCAATATCTTAAATTAAGATCTAAACTATAATACTTGTTTGGTTTACAATCTAGTTCTCGTGTGAGCTATGACTCCCAAATCGATGATGTCAAAGCTCAAATGAGGGCAAAACAATATGATAGGGCCAAATTATTGAATGCTGAGCTACAGTATGGGACCCAGAAAACTCCTGAGGTGACCCTTTGAGGCCTTCAAAAATAGAAAAGACAAAATAGATTTCAAGATTCTGAGAAATGAAAAATGTCATCTTGCTACTGATATAGAAGAAATACACCAAATGATACAAAACAGTTTTGTTGTTTTTCTGACTCCAGAAACGTTTGCATCCTGTATTGTAGAACTTTTACAATTAATAAAGCTGGATCTCCCTACCACTGAAGTGGGAGGTTTGTACTCCCATTTTAACTTCAGAGATTGAGGTTGTTATATCTCAGTTAAAAGGAGGAACATCTCCCAGACCAGATGGCCTGTCCTGCAAACTGTACAAATTATTTCCACATGAATTTGCGGTATGTCTCGCTGCAGTTTTCAGAGACATGCTAAGTGAAAGCACTTTACTCACAGATTTTCTTCTGGATTATTGTTTTTTAATTTAGATCTGGTGACAGGTACAATATTAACAAATGGCAGCATAATTCTTATTGAATTCGAATTTAACATTTTAGCCAGAGTTTTACAAAATAGGCTTAGTAAGGTTGCACAGTGTTTCATTCATCCTGCACAATTATTTGGCCTGCCAGATAGAAAATTCAGCATGCCCTTTTCTTAGTCAGGAATGTTATATCTTATTTTGGCAATACATCTGGGAATGCTTGCATTTTATCTCTGGATCAGAGTAAAGCATATGATTGGGTAGCTGTAAGTTCCTATTCCAAGTACTTGCATATTATGGAATCCCACAAGGGTTCATGTGGGTATTACAATTATTATATGGCCAAGTGGTCGTTTGTCCCATAATTAATGGGGTGGTTACTAAAGGGTTGCTAACGAGGACAGGGTTAGCAAAGCTGCCCGTTAAGCCCTTTATTATATATCTTTCATTGGACCCTTTAATCAGGTTGTTACATAATTCATGGGGAAGGTTGGAGTGGTTGACCAGGTTGGTTGTGAATAAATTCGGGTACAAGCATATGAGATGATATCTTGTATTTTCTAGGTGATGCGGATCAAATTCGGCTGTGCTAAAGGGTGTTCATAAGTATTCAGTGGTTTCTAATTCAAAACTTAACTTAGGGAAGTGTTCTGGATTGTTCTTGGGAAAATGGATGGAGATCCAGACTTATCAGTCATATTAAAGTATCTTGTGACTGCTTAAAAAGTTTAGGGATTTGGTTCTTACCAGTGAATCTACCTCAGGATAATTGGGACTTGGTTCTGAAATCAGTTGAGGGAAGGTTAATTGGTGGAAATCATGGAAACTGTTTAAATCCAAAGAATTGCTGCACTAAAGCAATTTGTGATCCCTATTTTACTTTAAGTTGCCATGATTTTCCCCTTACCTTGTAGCTTTGAGGCCAGATTGTGCGTTCTTTTTCCAAATGGTTTGGGAAATAGACTGAACCCCATTAAAAGATGTTTGTTATATTTATCTAAAGGAGGGAGGGTTGGGATGATCGATCCAGTTTCATTTGTCTTGACTCTTTTGTGTCTCAGAATTTTAAAATGGCCTTTGAAAATAGAGTAAGTGTTCAGAGGAGTTGGTTTTCTTTCAGCATTCATGGGTTTTGAATGCATGGAGTGGAGACCTTCCCCTAAATTATCTAGGGCAATGCTGGTTCCTGAATGGGTGAAAGGATTAGTATTTAAGATTTTTAAATGGGAAATTACAAAGTCTCAGATCTGTTGAACCTCAGGAAATGGCTATATGTAGAGTTTATGGGACAAATTCATCCCAGAATGGCTGACTTTTGAACTGTCCAGATGGATTACAAGATGGAGTTCTAAAACAATTGACAAATAAAAGGATCCCTCTAATATGTGGGACATTCTATGGCTAATGATGTATGGCAGAATTAATGTTAGAGGAATGCAAAGCATAAATCTGTGGATGAAAGAAACTGCCCATATTTTGTGTATTGTAATGTAGAAGAAACTATGGAACTTTTCTTATTTGATTGTTCATATTCTAAACCTCTTTGACCTTATCTATCCACAAAATGGAAGTTGGCAATGTTGACACATGTCTCACATGAATCTTTAGTGTTAGGGCATTGTCCCTAATTGCTGAATAATTATCATTCTAGAACCTTAATGGTGTTCTTTTGTTGCTTGAAGTTTTATATATGGCAAGCTAGGTGCCAACGGTCCATCCAACAAAATTGATGTCTTATCACACACTGAGCCTGTCAGTAGAACAGGCTATGTTCTCAGTTTATCAAAATGATGGTTTAAATAATCAGAGTTACAAGGTAAAAAATGGTGGAATGGGTTATCCTTTTTGTTAAATTTAAATAAGTATAAAGCCTAGGTTATTTTGGAAGCAGGAGGTTCTGTCTGAGAATTTTCACGTAGATGGACTGTGTATACATAATGTCACTTTTGTAAGTATGAGAAGCATGTTTAGAAATTAGTTAAAATAATAGGCGTAGAATATGGGTGGGTTGTGCATATGATATGATGTATATTTTATTTATTATTATTGTTATGTTATGGGGTATGTTCTGTTTGTTTTGTGTGATGTAACACTGAATTTTGATTTTGAATGAGTTTGTTTTGATGTTTATTAATAAAAATTCCCCAACACTTGTCAGTACGGGCACACAGGCTAGTGCTGGAATGACCAGTCCCACTTGGTCAGTGAGCTGCATGGATGTAGGAGAGGCTGGAGAGCAGGTCTCCTCTACAGCCTCTGCACCACCAGAGACCAACACAGAGGATGGTTTTGTTTTGGCATCCAACAAACCTCAAGATATGGAAATTTATTTACCTACCGACAGCTAGAAGCCAACTTTGGGACAGGAAGGAAAAGATGCAACATTCGTTATCCACAAAGGAGCTCCAGGAGCTAATACAGGAGGAAGAGCAGCACTTTCAGAAATGGAAGGAATGACTACAAGAGGGAATTATGTTGCAAGGAAGAACTTTGCTGATGGACCAAGTGCAACCAGGAAATCAATTGCAAAATGATCAGCTGAAAGAAGCAAGGAGGTGCAAGCAGAAGAAATAGATGATCGGGGAGCTCGTGACTCATGCCTGGGTACTGTACAAAACAAAAAGATGCACCCAATGTAGCAGAAATGATAAAAGAATCTCATTATGAGCAAACAGAAAAACAGACACAGAAACCTATGTGGCAGGCTATAACTGAAACACCCAGTAAAGGGACAGCACTGAGCACTAGCTCTGCTGGTACTGCTGGCAGTGACATTTTCCATTGGATCAACCTCTGGGCCCAGGGAAAAGGGGACAAGAAAAAGTAAAAGGGAGAGCTCCCACTAAAGGGACAAAACTCCCAGACAAACAGCAAGCCTCTGTTAACATGCTGAGCCAGCTTCAGGCCTCACATAAGAGACTTCTGGGTGGGTTGTGGAGGCACTGAAACAGCCAGTTGGACTAAAAACTTAAAAGGAACTGGTTGGGATGCAAACCTACCTCCAGCATTTGGGAGTCTGTCAGCCCTTTGCCTGCTAATCTACCTGTGGCGACTGTATCTCTGCAAAGTGAGATCTCTCACACAGTTTCCACCTGGACAAGTACAATCTCCTACAGCAGAAATACTTGTTTCCAATAGTGCAAACTCAGATAACAATGTCCTGAATGCCATTAAAAACTTGGAAGGTGAAATAGAGGACACACCTGAAGTAAACATAGAAATGGTTGAGAATGAGGAGCCTGGGGCCATCAGTGGATATGCTACCAGATGCAATAGAGGTGCAGGGGAGAAGGTACTCTCTATAAACAAGGCACCTCCGTACAGCTGAAAATGATGCTACTTGCCCTAATGTATGGAACATAAATGTCAGGAGTAGCTATTCCCAGAGAGAGTGTGATTGTCATCTGAGCCAGCAGCTAGGCAAATGCTGTGCATTTGAAATACAGAGGATCAATGGAGGATATCCTGGATAGACTCTTTGTGGGTGTGCCTTATTCAAAAACAGCATAAAATATTATGCGTATGAGATTTACGCCCTTGTACACATGCCTGGGGATACTATTTTTGGTATAAGCTTTAAGCATCTGGCTGGCATAGAAAGGTTCTGGAAACAATATCATCTTTTAGAGAACATGCCTTTATGGAAGTCTTTCTTAGCTATACCTCTTAACTCGGCCACCTTTTATAAAGGTCACAATAATTTTCTGGAATGAGGAGTGAACATGGCAGACATTACTAATTGGCTAACACAACACTGTTCCATCCATGATACCCAGAACCTATTCCAGACCGAAGAACATATGTGGATGGGGAATGGAAATATAAAGTTACTTTGCACCAGGAGGAGGGGTTACTAAGCATCTGCCAAACAGTTTCTTTGTGGGTGAGGTAGAAGTGTTCTTTTTATCCAGGGCAGCCCGGGCAAGCTATCAATGTGGTGATGTAGGTCACTTGAGTAATGCTTGTGATAAGCAAAAATGTGGTTTATGTGGGGTTGTAGGCCACATTAGCGTACAATGCATGCAACCGTGCGTTGTAACCTCTGTGAAGAGGTGAGTCATATATTTCATATTGTTCATGGGCTTCATAATAGCATTGATCAAGCTTTGAGGGCAGAACATGATGTATATGTTGCAGTGGCTCAGAAAGAATGCTTACGGTTTGAAGAACAAGTTATGGCTGCAGGTTTGGTGCCTCCGAGGGGGTGGGGAAAAGACATAGTGAAAATCCACTAACTATTTTGCCCCAAGAGCAGCACTGTACTTGCACCTCTCTCAGAGTCCCAAAAATTAGCCTGAGGAAGCAGAAAGGAGTCAGCTGTTCAATCCTCCATTCCCCAGCCACCTCAAGAGGAGCAGGAAATTGTAGATCCTCTATCATCTCAAAACAAAGAATCTCATGTACAGGAACCTGAGGTTCCAAGGGTGGCAGAGATGCCTCCAGCTGTGCAGTTGGAGGACTCCCTTTTCAGAGAGTCACCCAATCCAAAATCTCAGAGGGGCATGGGAGGGGTGCCCTGGACAGAGGGCACAGAACCCTTGATCATGCATAACTCATATGAGGTTCTGATTGATGTGGAAGAAACTGAAGGAATCAGATGTTTCTTCCATTACATCATCACACATAGAGGTGGTGGGGATTTACCACCAGGGAGAAACTGAAGCCTAAGAGAAAGAGGAAGAGGAAGAAAAGATTATGGTTTATAGTCTTACAGTGTGGTTAGAGGTGTGCTTGTCTCTATAATCAGATATTTTTTATCCATACAGCAAATGCTAATAGCTTAAAATCTGACCAGAAAAGACAGGTTACATTTGCCACCTTGCGGGCAGAAGTGGGGCATATTTTCTTTGTGCAAGATACACATTTACACACAATCACATTTATTAAAAAAACAGAGAGAGACTGGAGATGGTGTCCATCTCTATGGTCCATAGGGAAGAGGAGTGTACAGGAGCAGGGATTTTGTTTGCAGAGGAACACATAACTGTCTTAAAGATGACAGCTATGTGCCGGTGAGCTGTCCCCATTTTAGATGTTGTGAAGAATGGGATAGCATGTCAGTTAATAAATGTTTATGTTCCTCAAATGAAAGCAGAAAGGACACATCTCTTTCAAGATATGGAGTCTTTCTTGAATGTATCAAAATTATTTTGTGGGAGGGATTTTAACTGTGGATTGGACAAAAGAGATTGTGGAATAAGGATGAGAAAAGCTTTTGTGATCCTAAATGTTACTAGATGTTTTAGATAAATCAGGACTTCAATGTGTTTATCAGATTTTAAGTAAAACACTGGTACATTCCTCTATAAAGGAAGGCATTCAATGCAAATTGATTTTTGGTTTTGGCAAGAAGAGCAGGGGCAAGTGATGTTTCAGTAGTTCCTTTGGCCACCTCTGATCACTTAGCAGTGAAAGTAGGGATAGGAGAGGAATACCAAGTTAATATGGGTTGAGGGTTCTGGAAAATGAATATTTCATTATTGAAGGAGGATTTCAACAGCAGGAAATCTATCCACTTTTGAAGCAAGACATGACATCAGATTTTTGTATGATGATCCAGTTTGTTGGTTGGAAGATACAAAGCAAAACATCAACATTTTGATGCAGCAAGTATTTAGCAAAACAGTGAAGCAGTCTTACATTACATATATAGGGTTAAGGGCAACATATTTACAGTTATTAACCCAGATGAGAAAGACAGGAAAATATACTAGTAATGACATCAATAAAATTAAAACAGAAATGTTTGCATACCAGTATGAAGCTGGATATATGCTGATTTCAGCCAGCAATACAATAACCCTATGATACATCAAGAGAAAGAGTAGACCAAAAGTTCATGACCTCCTTAAGAGATGAATAAGGGAGTTAAAACTGATATCGGCTATATGTAAAGGATTGTGCAGAATTATGTGAAGACAAGTTACAAAAGGTTACAATAATAGTAGTAAAAATTGTATTCACTATAAATAAAGAATTAGTTACTAGAGATGGAGCGAATTTTAAATCTGCTGGCAAAGTGGACACGAGTACCCACTTCATTGGTGGAGCACAACAGAGGCACCACAAAGTGCTCACTTTACGTTATCATTATTACTTCACATTGCCATTATGCTTTAATGCGGCACGGACAGTAGCAGGTAACAGAGCCACATGACTTACAGTAATTGTAAGTCACATGCTTTAACCAAGCAGACAGGAAGGAAGTGAGTCAGAAAGCAGTTTCACTTTCTCCTTTGCATTTGTAGAAGGAGAAGGCTTTTGGATAAGAGAGCAGTAGAGTGTCATTGACATCAAAAGTTGTGCTTCATTGCTTTTGTGCCTCAAAAAACAGTTTTTAAAAGCTATATCTTGATTTAGTTTTTGTATTGAGTTTGTGATTTTTTTTGTAGTGAATTTTTTCAGTTTTGTTTGTGTGTGTGACTGTGTGTGTGTGTCTCTGGGAGTGTGAGAGTGAGTGCAGCTGCAGGTGAAGGCTAGGTGTAAACTCCAGTTTTATTTGTTTGTAGTTGGGGTTGGGGACTTGTGTGGTAAGGAGGGACCCTGCAGAAGGAGAGTCGCTGGACCATGGGTGCGGGCAGAGGAGGAGTACGCACATATGGGCAGTCATGTGTTGCTGGACCACTCCTGACTCTTGTATCTTGCATCCCCGATGGAAGCAGCAGCAGCAGTAGTAGCAGCACTAGTGCCACTGGTGGCTGCTGCTCATCCACCTACTCTGCCACTATCACTACCACCGTAGCAGCTGTGGGCTCCAACAGCACCACCTCCACAGCCACAGGATCTGCCTCAGGCAAACATAGGTGGTGCTACTGCTAGGGCTGTTTCTGGTCCCCCACAGCTCCCCAGTGTGGAGTTTTTTATGTGTGGGAAGACAGCACAGTCATAGTGTGCCATCTTTGCAGTGTGCAGGTGCACTGTGGCCCCGGGGTCATATTTGGGCACCAGTGGGCAGCGCACCCATGTTCAACCACCACAAGGCAGAGTGGCAGGCTGCCATGGAAGGGCCAGGTGTCCACCTGCTGGCCTTTCTGTGGCAGTGGCCAAGGTGCTGCTGGGGTTGAAGTTGTGCTTTACCGGCACTGGAGGATGCCCAGTGCAGCAGCTGCTCCACCACCACTACCGTCACCACAGCCACCAGCACTACCCTCCACCACCACCAGTGCCACTACCCGGTTCCCACCTGCAGTGAACCCCTCCACAGTCCCTGCAACAGAGGCTGACATTGCTCTGGTGTGGGCGGCCCTGGAGGAGAATAATCAGAGGGTAGGTGCTTTGCAACAGCAGGTCAATACAATCCAAGAACAGCAGCAGCAAATACTCACAATGCTGTACCTGCTGCTGCAACACCACGGCATCCCACGTCCAGAGTAAGGGTTGTTTGTGGACCCCCCACCCACCCACCACTGTGTTGTACTTCTTTTGCAAGTTTTTTTTTTGTTGTTGTTTAATAATACTGATTTCTCTTCTGTAATTGCAGTGCCTCAGTAATGTTTACTTTTTGTTTTGTAGTGCTTGTGGACAAGCTGTTGTGAGCAGTGCATTATGATGTGTAAAACTGCATGTGTGCGGTGTTTCCTCTGTGTGTGTGTGTGTGTTTGTATGTGAGACATCAGGCATTGTGCAGCAGAGTGTTGCAAACATATATTGCTGTTGCTGACTTGTTGCAGGCAGTGCTTATGCTATAAAGAATAATGAGCAGAATACAGTATATTTTATTGTCCCCGTCATCATCAGTGGACTAAGTGATATGATACTTTTCAGAGGTGTCTGGCCAGAGTGCACAGTAGTCACATTATATACTATACTGCACACATAACTTTTAGGAGAGCATGTGCTTTTTGTGCTATGATCTCCACAAAGTCATGTGTGCACTGTGATACTGAGGTGCACACTGACCCGATACCTCTGGAAAATATCATATCACTTAGTCCACTGGTGCTGAAGGTGCCAATAAAATATACATCAGGTATTCTTTGTTATCTTTATTCTTGATAATGTGACAAGTTTACCATGTATATGTGTGCATGAAGCTGGACAATGTATGCACACACAGGAAAGAACAGTGATGGACACACATGCAGTTTACCACAACATACTTGCACTCTCAGTCTCCATGCTGTTTGTGAAACAGTTAAAATCCGATTCATGAGTCTCAACGCAAATTAAACATTACTGAGGCTCTATAACTATTTTGATTGGTAAATAGACATGAAGGAGATTCACCAAGTCACAACATTACCGATATGGGCACCTTACTTCCAGAAATTTTTTTTGCTCCACATAGTGCAATACATTTCTGTGAAAACCCCCTAATTTCATTACAGTGTGTCCGTCATGGAGGAATTCCCATTCACACAACACCTTAAATTCTGCCCCCTTTCACAGCAATGTTAGGACATGATGCCAGGGAGAGCATGGGTGCGGGCTCCATTATACTGAATGTTCGATTGTCCGGCACCTTTCCAAATGTTTTTATGTTATAATGGTCAGTTTGTGGTGAAGCGTGTGGGCACATTTCCAGTAAGAAGAGCCTTGTTAGTGGAAACGTGCACACAGTTCCCCAAAAGTGAACCTTATAACATAAAAGAACATGTCGGATAGCTGCGGACATTCACTATAATGGAGCACACACCTGCACTCCCCTGGTATCACGTCCTAACGTTGTTGAGAAAGGGGGCAGAATTTGATGGATTTTCTGAATGGGAATTCCTCCATGACATGACACACTGTACTGAAATTATGGGTGGTTTTCACAGAAATGTATTGCACTATGTGGAGCAATAAAGATTCCCTGAAGTAAGGCACCACATATTAGGTTATGTGCAATACCATAACTATGTAACATGGTGAAATCTGCAAAGCAGCAGCACAACAATCTGTTGAGAACTCTGACCTTTACCCTTCCTTTACTTACATCCTGACTGGAATGATGCGAGAATTTCCAGTAGTTGAGTATGCTGTACTACCTTTTTCATATGTGAAATAATGAAAGTAGCATTCCTTTTAAATTGGTCTGACCAGGTCTTTGTCATTGTTTTCCTCTGCTTTTCTCCATCATGTCAGTTAGTTATTATATATCACTTCTTTGTAAATTCACAGTTATGCAGCAGGCAGTGTTTTATGACACCACAGAACAATATTTATTGAAAAGCAGCTGAATAAATACAAACCCGGTCAGAACAATATTGAAAGTTATGATAATTTTTTTTTCATACATGAAAAAGTAGTCAACTAAGTAAAGCAGACAGAAATTGTGAAAAGAAGCGATTTCAAATCACGACTCGGAGGTAACTAGTGGCTGTGTGAATGTAAAGTAGCATAAAAAGGACAGTTCAAAATTTTCACGACATTCTTGCAATGCTGCTTTAATTGATAATGTCAGTATGATATCATGAGCTGACAATCACAGAACACACAAAATGCATCCGCCTTGTGTGCAGAAAATTGACAAGTGGTAGCAAAGTGAAATGGGAGTGTTTCGCTCATACAAAGTCCCCAGAATTAATGGCGCACTCAGTCATGTGTGCAGTGGTGGCACAGAGTCCCCAGATTTTTCTGCATGCCCAAATGCATCCTCCTGTGTGCAGGTAGAAAAGTGAAATGGGAGAGTTTCAGCAAATACAAAGTCCCCCAGAATAAAATGATGACCATGGAGTGAAGTGTTGCTGGTCCAATGTGTGCTGCGATTTGAGAAATGCAATGTGATCATCTCAACTGGATGGAAGGGTGCCCTTTGTCTGTACACTAATAGTAGCCTTGGTGAGTTGATATATATAGACATATATTCTGTATTTTGTAGGTGAGGGTGGTTGACATGGAGATGTACTCATGGTATTGTTCTATATCACAGGTCACAGATACTGTTGGTGTGCACAATCCAGTGCTCGATGGGAACTTTTGCATCAACATTTGAAATGGATAACTCTCAAGCACGTGAATGTATTTTTGGGGGTCAGGGGAGCATATTTGCAGGTTTGTCTGTAATGGTTTCTTATTTTGTTACTTCTTCACAGATTCCATCTGCATCCTTCTCCAGTCTGGTTGTTAATGATGGTCATGGTCATCTAATGAAACAACTTTTGCATAATGTATGTGTGCCCCAGCCTGAGGAGGGCACATGTTGAAGAGCTTGTTTGGATAAGGCCACTTTGACAGAACAACAAAGCATCTAGAAATTTCCTAAAAAATAAATGAATGACTTCTTACTACTTAATTATAATTTTCCTGGTTCTCAATCTCCTCAAGTCAAGTTACATTTCAAAACCACATCTGGTCAAGTAACCCAACCTGTGTGCAACTTTTTACACTGTCATGGTCAGGGCTGCACAGCTGCAAGTTCAGAATACAGTGCATGAATGATATCTTACAGAAATAGTTTTGGTGATGAATACATATCACTTAGTTTATGAATCGTACTCAGTGGCATTTGCTGCAGTCTTTCTAAAACAATCAAACAGATTAAATAAAATCTTCATTCTTACCAGAATGGATGTTCCATAGGTTCCTCTGTATGGTACAGCTACAGTACCATTCCCTCTGAGTTTCAGCAAAGGAGAATTTTTTGTTAACCTGTAAAAACAAACAAAATAAGTGTACCATATGTGTTTGACCATTACGGCTCTGAAAAGCTACATAAAACAAAACATACAACTAAAAGGAAGTGAAATAGCATAACAAATATTAGTACACATACTCATTGTTTAAATATTAAGAAGCTTTGTGCCTGTGGCTGATGGATGTGGTCTCCTAATTGATTCCTCTGCCTTGGCATGGTAAATGTAATGGGAAATATTGTCTGAATGACACTGGTGGTGGGTGTTGGTGAACTGGTGATAGCTGTAGCACATGATGACATTTAAACAATAATGCCAACAGGGTGTGTCATGCTGGGATAACATCATGCCTCAGGTGGTTGGGCACGAGGCCACAGGCAGTGCATCCAACAACTGAGGTGTGAGCGTTATCCCAAACAATACACACCCTGGAGGGCATTATTGCTATTATACAAAGGTCCGTTGTTATACAGAATAAAAAATAATTTTAAAATTGTTTTTGTGTGGAAAAATATTTTCTTTTTAAGAGAAGATGAAACAATCAATCAAAGGCTCCATACAACAATCAATCAAAAGTTCCATCAAACAATCAATCAAAAGTTCCATCAAACAATCAATCAAAAGCTCCATAAAACAATCAATCAAAAGCTCCATAAATGCTCATCTGCAGGTTCACAGTGAGGTTGAACTAGACCCGTGATGTTGTACTGGGATAACATCACGGGTCCAGCCACAGACTGATCAATCAGAGTCCAAGATTTTTCTTGCCATTGTATAATCTCTGTTATTATATCTTCCTGCATCTGGTGGTGGTGGCAGTGGCTAACAACAGTGGTGGTCCGGAGGGCAGACAGACTCATGCTCAGTGGTGGCAGTGGCTAACATCAGTCCCTGTGGTGGTGGTCTGGGGCAGACAGACTCATGCTCAGTGGTGGCAGTGGCTAACATCAGTCCTGGTAGTAGTGGTCTGGGGGCAAACAGACTCATGCTCAGTGGTGGCAGTGCTAAGATCAGTCCCAGTGGTGCTGGTCCAGGGGTCAGATAGACTCATGCTCAGTGGTGGCAGTGACTAACATCAGTCCCAGTGGTGGTGGTCCAGGGCAGACAGACTCATGCTCAGTGGTGGCAGTGGCTAACATCAGTCCCAGTGCTGGTGGTCCGGGGTTGGACAGACTCATGCTCAGTGGTGGCAGTGGCTAACATCAGTCCTGGTGGTGGTGGTGGTCTGGGGAGCAGAAAGACTCATGCTCAGTGGTGGCAGTGGCTAACATCAGTCCCGTGGTGGCGGGCGGTGGTCTGGGGTGGCACATCGCCTTTTAACAACTTCAGTTAAAACCTGCGAATTTTAACCCATCATCATCATCCTCATAAATAAAGCTTCCCTCACAGTCATCTATGTCTGAAGTCTGACCACTGGGAAATTCTTTCTCCATTGTGTCATCATCTCACGCCAGTGGTGGACCGCTTCAGGCAGTCACTGCCAGTGCCACCAGAATGGTCCATTTCCACATCACCAAAACCACCATGACTAGGCCAGGAACAAATATTGAGGTTGCAGTCTGTGCTAGTATGTGCCTCTCATTCATTTTAATGGATGTTAGCAAGCTAACATTTGCAGGAGACAGGTTTGTTCAACAATCCCTGACTATTGCACCTGCTAAGCTGAATACCCTCTCAACACTTACACTGGAGGGTGGGCATGTGAGGTACTTCAGTGCCACTGCAGTCAGCTCTGGCCATTCACTGACCTTTCCACTCCAGTACAAAGAGGATCTTTAGTTATTGTCAGATGTCTGTTTTCGGACAATATGACTCAACCATTCTCTGAGTGGCACTAAGTCCAGTTGTTGATGCATCATCCTGTTCTCCGAATCATTTATTTCACAAATACCCACTTGGATAAAGCCTCCCAAAGTGGGTTGATGCCAGTCACTTTGGATGACAAATCACCTTGAACTGCTGTCCCTTTCCCTTGCAGGATATGCTTGATAGTCCTACAGGTACACCTTCAGCTGGATTATGCTGCTGAGGTTTGCTGACCTTGGCACGTGACTTCTGTGCCCCATGAACCAAGCGCACCAGTTGACCACTGATATTTTTACTTGTTCAGGCCCTCTCTCCAGTACTGATGCAATTCCACGTTTGTATCATGGGTCCAGCACTGTTGCTATGGCAAAGTTGCCACTACGCTGAATGCTCACAAAGTGGCAATTTGGCTCACTGTCAGCATGTGTTGCAGCAACATACTGCTACCACCATCTCTGGCAACATAAAGGCCATGCTGTACATTAACCAATGTCTGCCTCAGCACCCATGCAGTGGAATTGATTGGCTAATGGAGGCCGACTCGCACACACTGCCTGTGGCATGTTCAAAAGGCAGCAAAATTGTTATCACAGAGTCCATGAGGTGCCACTGTTCAGTTGTCATAGACATGGAGGCCCCAGAACTGTCACAGCTAGTGTGCATCACAAGATATTCTGAGATGGCTTTGTATTGCTCATACAACCTCTTTGCATGTATAAAGTGAAGTTCCATTGGGTGACAACTTCCAGCTTCAAGTGGTGCTGAGGCAGACTGTTTTGTATCAGCAGCTGCTGCAGTTGGTCACGGGCCTTTCCAGATCTTGAAAAGTGAGAGCAGATACGTTGTGCAGCTGTCAGCATTTCCTTTACATTAGGATGCTGCAGAAACTCCTGCACCACAAGATTTAAACAGTGGGCCATGCATGGAACATGAAAATAAACACCATTCGTGATGCATTTCACCACATTTGACCCATTGTCACTTGCTATGAACCCAGCTCTCAGGGACAGTGGTTTTAGCCATTTGTCAATTTCAGTCAGTACAACGTCCAGTTGTTCTCACCAGTGCATGAACAGGTCACATTGCATGTAGCAACCATTGCATGCTGTCGAATTCCTGGAAGATTGCTGCCGTGACAATCCACCTTACTGCACTGATTATTCACACTACCAACATCACAAACAACCCCCAGCACCTGCGCCTAGTGTGCTGTTATACATAAATATGAACTCCCACTGTTTTGCCACTTGTCCACATATCCATACTTAAATGGATGAATGGAGAGGAAGAATGTTGAAGGGCACGTCTTATTGAGTCGGACACAGTGCAGAAAAACTAGGAGACAGCACGGTAGAAAAGTATGTCCCGGATGGGACTATCCATTTTGACAGGCACATGCAGCAAACCACCGAACCAGAATTCTCCACAAAGGAGAAGGGCAAAAGAACAATTGCCAGCCTTTCCGCTACAGCAGCATTAAGTTCACATGACACTGTATGGTTGGGGTACTTCAGCTTATGTGCAAAACACTCAGTAACAAAGGCAGACTTAGACGTTTACACGGGTGTGATCACAAATCGTTGTGCTCTGATGAATGGCATTGGCAGGGGTGGGTGGACGTTTGATGAAGATGGATGCACAGGTGATGATGACAAACCCAGAAATGCATTTATTTTGCCAGATTTGCCAACTGGGGTTGATGTACCACTTGCACTAGACATACTGCATTCACCACCACCACCACCACTACCACCAAAACTGCTACTCTCACCAGCACTGGACAACATTTCAAAGTCATTATGGTCCTCCACCTCATCATGCCTGTAGTAATCCTCTGCTCTTTTTACCTCAGTACTGCACATGTTTAATTCACTACTGACTTAACAGCCATGGAAGGGGATAACATGCTCACTATGGCTGCTGGCGATGAGGGTGAATGACCCACTGTGGTATTTGCTGCCAGTTTGTGCCGGGTCCATGCAGTGCCAAGTTCCTATTCTTAAGATGCATATGCCATTCTCCTGTGCCCTGATGGTCCCCTTTACCTTGACTTACATGCACATGGCAATCTGGCAGATTGCAACTGACTTATCATTTGCATCTTGAACAAAAATCCCAAACAAGAAGGTTTGTCCCTTAAAGACAGGCCCCATTGTTCTAGGCCTCGATCCATGAAGGAAGCTCAGCAGGCTTAGAGAAAGAGGGGTGGGAGGAGGGAAGGAGAGGGACCACAACATCAGCAGAGGCAGGGATGGAAAGACAAAAGAGGAAAAGGAGTTTTGGCTAAAGAGCTATGATGTCACAAAGGAGGTGGAGCCAAAAACAATAAGAGGGACTGATTTGATTGGATGAGGGACGAGGAGAGAGGGAAATTAGAGTTAGGAGGGAGGGATTATGGGGTTGAAAGGAGCTGCTAGTGAGGGTTCTCCCTCACTTTGCTAGCTATAAATTTGTGTTATCCACCTGCCACCCATTGCAAGAGGCTGAGAAGGAAAAGAGAAGGACAATGAGATCATTCCAAGCCTTGATTATGGACTGCTGAAGGTGAACAGCAGGTCAGATGAAAAGGACGGACTGCTGAAGGTGGACAGCAGGATGGATGAAAAGGAAAGAAGGAACAAAGTCCTTAATAGGGGAGGAACCCCACTTTGCCCTGTGCCAATGGGTTGGAGGGCTACTTGGGGTGTGGAGACCCAGGTAGCAAAAAGGTGGGGCAGGTATGGACACCTGGCCCAGGATTAAAGAAAAGACCCCTCAGGTTTACTTCTGAGGTGAAAATATAACAAGTGATGTGATAAGAATGTGTAATGAAATGAAATAAAGATGACTACAAGACCCCCTGGTTTACATCTGGGGTGGAAGTATAGCAAGTGATGTGATGAAAATGGGTAATAAAATGAAATAAATATGAATACAATTATGATGACAATATGAATTTCATGGAAAGCAAAGTCTAATATGAGTGGTGAATAAAAGGATTTGAAATTGAATTATGTAAATTAAAGAAATTGTTAAGAATTTTAATAAAAGGTGTGCCGACTGAGCAACCAACAAAACATCACGTGGTCTCTCTTCATTGGGAGAGGGCTCTAGAACAAGGGAATGTGATTCTCTGCTTTTAACATGTCCATGATGTGCTTATTTAAGTGAATTATTTTAAGCACTGAAGTGGGGGCAGGTGTTATTTCGGCACTGTACACCTGGACTGCAGCTGACCATCACGACTACCTATCATATTTATTACTGGGTCATCATCATCAACTACAACTGGTAAATCACAAGTTTTATTGGGGGATTCCTGCAAACAGACTCAAACATAGCCACTTTGAATGTATTTTTATCCGGTTCCCAACTGGGGTCAATTACATCATCATCATATTCATCACCATCATGCACATCCACATCTTCTGCTTGGATGCTGGCATGGACTGCATGTTGAAACAACAGCAACATCATTGTCATCATCACATTCATCATCAGCATCAACACCACCATCACCCGATATTTATTCACTACACTGTGAATCACTGCATGGAAAATGCGTGACATTAACCGCCATGGTGGATGGAATATCACATTGTATGCTATCATTGACATGATTATCAGAATTCTCAGGTTCAGTTACTGGGATGTTACTGGAAGTATGACATCATCTACACTGCCACTAACTCACTACTTCACACTCAATATTTTTGGATACGGTACACTGGTCAGAATTTAATCTTGATGCAGCAATACTAATACTAACATGACCACTAACACCAGTAACACTAGCACCACTAGCTGGGAAAACATCAACTCCTCCAACTATGAGTGAAGCTACTGATTGGGCTGTAAAAAACACTGCAGGAGAAATACCTTTCCTCACATCAGCAATGCACTTCTGCATCTGCGTACTACCACATCCACAGACTATCTTACTGCCAGCATTGCCATGGCGAGAATCAGCTTTGATTGCCGTCTCTTTGGGGCATTTTGGGGATCAACCACAATATTATAACCAAATTTAGATTTTGATACATTCATTCTCTGATTGGGGGACGTTGGATGTGAAGCCAAAAAAACAAACAACTGTAGCTTCAGCAACAGATAAGAGAGTAGTCTGTCAAGCAATGAAACAACTTCAGTAACCAGTGGTGCTGATGAGGTTGCAAAAACAATCCGATCTGGTAAAAATCCTTTTGCCAGTGGGGGTGGGGAGTACTGACTGCAGATTTTATGGCAGTACAAGCAGCAAAACAAAGAACAGATACCGGGTTGCAGTACAAAATCAGGCGGCTGCAGTGGCTAGTAGGTTCACACTGCTGCACTTGCAATTACACTAGTCTGTGGCACAATAAAAGGTGTATTATTTGATTTCACACAACACTGACACACACACACACACACACACACACACACACACACACACAGACAGAATAGTTAGTCTACAATGGTGAACGAGTAATGCGAGCAAATTGAAACGCTCAGTAATATAGAAACATAGACTTTGATGGCAGAAAAGGACCACTTGGCCCACCAGTCTGCCCATTTCCTACCTACTGGATAAGCTGCAGATTCTAGTTAACAGCCTACTTCCTGCAACCCACACTATAATTGCTTTGTGTCTGTCCCAAGCATGTTTGAATTCCCCACTGTTTTAGACCCAATGACCTCCTCAGGAAGGCTGTTCCATGTATCCACCACTCTCTCCGTGAAAAGAATTTCCTCACATTACCCCTGAGCAGTCCCCCTCTATCTTTAAACTGTGCCCCTTGTTCTTACACATCTCTTTTCTGAAGATGCTACCCTCCTGGACTTTGTTGATTCCCTTGAGGTACTTGAACGTTTCTATCATGTCCCCCTGTCCCTCCTTTCATCAAGGGTATACATATTAAGCTCTCTCAGTCTCTCTTCATATGGTTTCTGATGTAGACCCTGCACCATTTTAGTTGCCCTCCTCTGGACTGCTTCCATCCTGTCTATGTCCTTGCGTAGATGAGGTCTCCAAAACTGCACACAGTACTCAGATGGGGTCTCACCAACTGTCTGTATAGAGGGATAATCACTTCCCTTTTTCTACTTGTGATGCCCTTCTATGCATCCCAGTATCCCCCACCTCTCCTACTGACTTCTCACATTGCTTACCCACCTTTAGGTCATCTGATATGACTACTCCCAGGTCCCTTTCCATTTTGTTGTTGTTAGTACCTCCCCTGCTATTGCGTACTTTCTCCTGGGTTTTGTTTCCCAGGAGCATTACTTCACTTCTTTGCATTGAATCTAAGTTGCCATATGTCTGACCATTCCTCCAACCTTGCCAAGTCCTTCTCATCTTTTCTACCCCCTTGTGTATCAACTCTGTTACAGATCTTTGTGTCATCTGCAAAGAGGCATACCTTTCCTTCAGACCCTCTGTAATGTCACTTATAAAGATGTTAAAGAGATTGGACCCAGTACTGAGCCCTGAGGTACTCCACTAGTAACCCCGCTTTCTGAATGTGTTCCATTCACTATTACCTTCTGTGTCCTGTTGTGCAGCCAGTTCAGCTACCAGGCTACCACCCTGGGACCCACTCCCAGGCTGGCTAACTTGTTTATTAATCTTTGTGTGGGACTGTGTCAAATGCCTTGCTAAAGTCTAGGTAGGCCATATCCACAGCCCCTCCCTGGTCTATTACTTTGGTCACCCGGTCAAAGAAATCAATTAGATTAGTCTGACATGACCTTCCTGCTGTAAATCTTGTTGCTTTGGGTCCTGTGCCCTGCTGGCCTCTAGGTGCTCAACAATCTTTCTTTCAGAAGTGATTCCATCATTTTCCTACCACTGAGGTCAAACTTACAGGTCTGTAGTTTCCTGCTTCTGCCTTGCTCCCACTTTTGTAAAGGGAATCACATCTGCCCTCCTCCAGTCCTCAGGTACCACCCCATCCTGCCATGATTTGTTAAAAGTGTGGTCAGTGGTGTCACTAGGTCCCCTTAGTTCTTTTAGGATTCTGGGGTGAATCCCATCAGGCCCCATTGCTTTGTCCACCTTGAGTTTTAGGAGTTCTTTCAGGACTCTTTCTTCTGTGAATGGACTGGTATCAACCCCCTTCCCAGAGTGCTTCTATTGTCTGGTTTAGGTAACTGCTCCTCATCTTCTTTTGTGAATACTGAGCAAAAGTATTCATTCAGTATCTCTGCCTTTTCACTGTCTCCCTCTGCCCACCTCTCCTCTCCTTTATTAATCTTTCTATCCCTCCCTTAACCTTTCTATGCTCCCTAATGTACGTATAAAGGTTTTATCCCCCTGACCGAGTTGGCTATTTTTTCCTCGGTTTGCCATGTATTGTAATGCAAACAACCTGAAATTATGAACTACTGCACCAGCTCCACACAGCAAACAATCAGCAAGAAAATGTCAGCAATTACTGACAATATTGCTTGTGTACACTAACACAGTCAGTCACATAACAAAAGTATAACCAAAAAAAGAAATCACTATTTCTCAAACTTAAATCTACCTACACCACATATACACCCCTCAAGCACACTTTCACTGCATTTCACTACACACACGCAATGTTGTACATTAATATTCAAAATCCACACAAAACAAAATGCTCAATGATATGAGCACAGAAGGGTTTCTACAATCGATGAACTAAGGTTTGAGCCCCAAAAAATGCAAAATGCTTTTTAACAGCTCTTAGAAGCTTTCAGTCACAGACAGCTCTCAGAGCACACTGTCTTACTCCTTCCTACACCACTACCCTGAACTGAGGCTCTGCAGATCAATATAGAGTCCATGTGACCTGAAATCCCATGAATCACTGCAAAATTCACCTTCTTAGCTTAAAAATAAGGTGAAGTGAGGCGTGAGTGCATTGTTCTCACTGCACTTCACCTTAAAATTTGGTGGTGTAGTGGCCTTGGAAGGTGGAGTAACGCGAAGTCATTGTTTTCAGTGGACATCACATTACCCATTAAAACGTAAAAGTACTCTGCTTTGTTCTTGAACCTCTGCAAAATTCATCTTTGCTCCTTGAATCACTTCGATGGGTGGATTGATCCCATAGCCCACCACTATTGGTTACTCAACTGAGTCAAAACTCATTTCCAGTGAGATCCATTAAAATACAAACGTTTACATATTACAGTCCTACATGATATTAAATAAATTACATAGCCAACATAGACAATTCCTTAACAGTATGGAATAGCTACAGATACACCAGTCAACAATCCATAGTAAACAGACAATACCTCAAAGGGACAAACCATTTTACACTATTACACTGTCTCATTTTTACTTATACTATAGGGACACACAAAAACCTTTTTGACAACATGTCCTTCCCAAAAGTCACAGATACAGATGATAGTGCTTTAATAAAGCCTTTTTCTATAGAAGAAGTCAAAGAGGCTATCACGACATTAACCACAAAACTACACCAGACAAAGATGGGATTTCAAATGATTTTTATAAAAGTTTTGCAGATGACATGGCTCCATTTTGACAAATATTTTCTCAGCCATTCTTCAGTCTGGAAATTTGGGAGAGTCGATGAAAGAAAGGATTATGGTATTTTTATTTAGATCTGGCGATAAATCAGAAATTTCTAATTGATGGCCCATTAGTCTGTCAACATCTGATTATAAGACCTTAGCAAAATTAATGACATGGAGGTTGGCCAAAGTAGCTCAATATTTGATACTTAAGTTATAGACCTGTGCAGTCCCAGGAGATCAATTGCACATAATCTGATTTAAATCAGAGAAACTGTGGAACAGGGGCTAGAAATGAAGTTAGAAGGAACTTACTTTCTGTGGCTCGAGAGGAGCATTTGATGCCATTAAACATGAGTATATATGGAATCTCTAGCTTTGTATGGTATCCCAGAGACATTTGTTGCAATCATAAAGGTATTGTATAAAAAGCACAAGAAAGATCAATGATAAATGGGCACTTGGGAATATCTATGAATGTTTACAATGGTGTTCGACAGGGTACCCTTTGGCCCCTATTGTATATATTTGGTTAAGATCCCTTGATGAGAAAACTAGAAATAGGTGACAGAATAGGGACAATTATACATAAAGATGGCCTTCGTTATAATAAAGTCACTGCATATGTGGATGATTGTGTAGTGGCAGTGGACATGATAGATTCAGGTGTACAGGCTCTACAGATCTTTGCAGAAAATAAAGAATATACAGGAATGCAGATTAATTTAAAAGAGTACTGTCTTAGCCCTACAGGAAGTGGCATTAGAGTCAGAGTTTGTTATTCCTGTGGTAAAGAAAGATGTGAAAATGTTGGGTATATTTTGGGGACAAAAGAGTCTGCACAGGTTAACTGGAACATTGTATTTGATGTGCACAGTTAAAAGTGTCCAAATGGAAAGCATGGAGGATGACCAGGAAAACACACATTTATTTAATGCATGTATATGTAATGCCATTTTTGTGTCCCTCTCATATATTCCCTTTGCCTTTTGAGATGCATGCAAAAGTATTGAGTATTTTTTCTATGGGGCAACCAGTTGAATCATGTTAAAAGAAGTCACACATACAGATCTTGTAAGGAAGTGGGTTTGGATATGATTAATCTTCTGGTGTTCTTATTTCGAATTTTTTATATACTAATATTAGGCCATTGATGCAGGGAAAGGAAGGGGTGGGGCCAAAAGCAATGGACCCTGGGTAGAGGTTTTCTTTACATCTTGGGGAAAAGGAAGTGGAGCCTTCTAAAAAAATAGCTTCCACCTTATCTTCAGCTTTGTTTAAAATACATTAGATTATGGAAAATTATACTGTCATGGTTTTCGGAGTCACAAAGAAACAGTTTTATAATGCCATTTTAAGAAACTGCTATTATGGGGATCCGATTTTTAAGGTTGGGCCCACTGTAGATGTATCATTACTGCTTGAAAGTATAAGGGAATGGAGAAATCCCCCAATTTTTTTTCAAAGTTTATTAAATTTTACACATACAAAAACAGTGAGTTACTGGTAAAACAAAGCCAGGAACAAATAGGCACAATACAAGAAAACAAGCAGCCAGCAAAACAGTCAACTACCCCTTGCCGCCCCCTCCAAACCAAGCCCCCACCTCCATAACCAAGTGACAGACAAGAGCAATATGACAAAACAGATAAAACCATGTCAGCCCACAAACCCCACCCCCACCTCCCAAACCTCCCAGAGCAAAATACACTATTACTACCCAATAAAATAAGAAAAAGAGAAAAGAAAAGAAGGCAAAGGAAGAACGAAGATCAAAGGCTTTGACATAAAAGATAATTATTGGGGCAACCTGAAGTGATAGTAGGGTATGCAGTGCCTCCCAATGCTGCTGTAGCAGTGGAAACCCTTGAGCATTCTGGCAATTTGTCATTCCACTGCACAGACCTGCAGAAGTTCATTGAACCATTCCTGAAATGGAGGGTTGAGCTGTCTCTCCAATGTCTTAGTATAATAACCTTCACCACTACTGCTATTAAAGCAGTATGAGCTTTCTGATGTCCAATTAGGGTGGGAGGATAGTCATCCACTATACAAATTTCCGGTGTGAAGGCATCTTCCAGGCCAAGAAGTGGGTCCAATGAGTCCTTTTTCTATCCCGGAAGGGTGCCAGCTCCTGACAGTCCCAAAGCATATGAAAAGAGGTGGCCCATGACAAGATACAATGGAGACAAAGAGGAAAGAGAGATCTGCCCATCAAGTAGAATTAATGAGGGGTGTAATACAAATTGTGCAGAATATAAAACTGGGTCCATCTATACTTATCCCTTTTGACAAATTTACAAAGGTTCCACCAGATGAAGCACCATCTAGCACTATCCAGTTGCAAAATGAGAGTCTGTTGCTAATAAAACAAGTACCCTTGAGGGGCTGAGGTCGGCTATTTGAAGGAAGGTAAACAAACCTGCAACTGAGCGAGGTTGCTGAGCCAGTTATATTAGTCTAGGTAAAGTATGTCCCTCAGAAGTGTCAGCAGGGGTGGTTCCCAGGGCCGTGATAAAGGCTTTGGTTAACTGTAGGTATTTAAATGGGTGAAAACAGTGATATTGAAATGGTTTTGTTGTTGGCGTGTGAGACAAAACCACCTGGTTCTAAAGGGAATCCACTGTGTCTTCTGCCAGTTGAGAGCAGAAGGTTATAGGGATTTGGTGGCCTCAATACAAATATTGAGGTTAGCCAGTATGGGTTGTAACTGGGAAGTAGCCCACTAAGTACCAAGAAACTGCTCCATCTGCTTGCGGGCCTTATTAGACCAGACAGAAGAGGAACATGTAAGGTGGATGGCAAATGAGAGGGTCTCATATAAGAGACTCTCTAAATGAATTCCAGCCTTTCCACCTCAATCTGTAACCAAGAGGTTGGTAGTCTGCCCCACGTGGGTTAACTGGGAAGAATTCCTCCCAAAATGAGAGACATGGTGCTGTCTACTGAGCCACTGACGCTGATACCATGACAAAATACAAAACTGGGTGGACACATGGGGCATGAATTTCAGTAAAGATAAATGTTGCATTATGTGCTATGGTAAACAAAATCCCAGGAAGCAATATAATTTGGGCAAAACTCTTTTGGCTAGTGTCACACAGGAAAGAAATCTTGGGATTATTATGCAGCCTAGCCTGTCTTTCTCCATACATAATAAACAAATCAGTAACAAAGCACTAAAATTTTGGGCAATATACAGTAACAATAAATTGTTGTAATAGACATTGGGATGTTCTTATGCCTTTGGATAGATCACTAATTAGGCCTCATATGGACTGTTGCTCACAGTTTGGTCATCCACATGCAAGGGCAAATTGGAACATTAGAAAAGATTGCAGCGAGACCAACCAAATGTATATGTGGTTTGGAGCGACAGGATTATAAAAATATTAGAATCCCTAAGGTTGTATAGTTTGGAACAAATGAGAAGAGAGGTGACCTATTACTGTTTCACAATATACTCTGTGAGCGGAATTTATGTGTGAAAATGAGAGTGCAATTTATAGATTATGTCTATAATATGAAATTCTACAACATGAGGCTACTACAGAGAAGGTTAAGGGCTAACCTCAGAAGATCCTATTTTACACAGAGGTGGTGGGACCTTGAGATGCTTTGCCTGATGGGGTTGTTCAAGCTTAAGGATATTGTTGGGTTTAAAGGCTATTGTATAACCACATGTTTATGACATCAGAATATTCCACTGAGTAGTGGAGGAATAGGCAATATGGACCTCTAGGTCAATTCCCATTCCTAACTAACCTTAGTAACCTTAATAAGTCCAGTTATGAAGCTGTAGGATCCTCTTGTTAAAATCAAAATAATTACTGGATGTCATTATAATTTTCAAAATCACCTCCATACAAAGAAAAATGTTTATTTTATGATCATTTATATTAAACTCACACAGATTAGCTATTTTCAAAAAATAAAGGTTTTCACATATTTTTATAAGACACACTATGAGTAGACTGTTTTTTTTGTACTAGCATAAAACTATAAATATATATATATATATATATCCTCTTTATGACTGGAACTCAATATGATCAAAATTCTTCTGGGAAAAGGGGTTTGTACACTAGATTGCATTGCTGTACTCATGTCATTTCAAGATGGGCTTTGGAATTTTAATTAAAAAAAACAGAAGCACCACATATCCAGAAACTAACTATGGCAAACTCAGGTAAAGTATAATGACATGAAATGAAAGTGAGAGTATCTCTAAAGGATACTATGTGTGTCCAGGGACATCTTCTCCTCAAGTACCCTTGGGAACCAGAGCAAAGATTTGGCAGGAGGTAAATAGAAATGTAGGTGGGTAAAGGAAACAGAATAAGGAGGAAAGGAAAAGAACAGGAAGGAGAACAGCGTATGTCCTGATACCGGGGATATGCTGTTTGAACAGGTTCACAGTACTGGCCAGTTTGGAGGAACAGGGAGCAAGAGGAGAGGTAGAGGACTGAGATAACATAGAGGCCAAAGATAGTGGGAGGGCAAGGAGAGAGGAAGGGAGGGAGGGCGATGAGTGTGGAGAGCAGGAGTGATGGAAGGATGGCTACATGGGGTTTAGAGGGGTAGTCCAGGTGGGGAGTCTGGAGGAATGAAGGAGGGTCAAGAGAACAACATGGAGGGATGCAGGGGACAAGGGAAGCTGGACATGTGGGATAGATGGGGTTTCAGAGGGAAATGGAAGTAACAGGTGGACCTGTGCAGCAGAGAAGGCAGAATGTGTGGGAAGATGGGAGAAAGGAAGGAGGGTCATTATCCTGGGATATTTAATAGTAAAGGGGTGTGAGATGGGGTGGTATGGGGGCAAGTTCTAGCCATAGATGGGTGGAGTGTATGCCAGACATAATGGCAGGGAAGGTGCAGCTTTTTATAACTAAGTGTGTAGGGCAGGTGCATGGGAAACCTCATATTATAGTACACCTGGATACAAATGATTTTGCTGGGTGTGGGGTAGAGGTAGTGCATTAGAGGTTTTGGGAAGTAGGGAAAAGCAGTGAGGCAGGAAGACCGTAACCTTCTTTGATGTGCTACTGGTTCGTGAGGCTAGTACTATAAGGAAATAGAGAACTGAAGAATTTAACAGTTGGCTAGGGGGTGGTACAAGTCAAATGGGTAGGGGCTGGTGGGGTGGGGTGGGACTTGGGATAATAAGGACCTACAGTATATGTACCAGATTGACTGCATTTAAGTAGATAGGGCAACAGTATCTTAAAGGATTAGCTGGAGGATTACATGTCAAAAAACTTAATTTAAATTGGGGGTTGATAAGTTGTGCTACAACCATAGTCACCAGGTGCAGGAGTCAAGGGGCATTTCCCCAATTAAGTCAGCAGTTGAAAGTAAGAGTGAAGAGCTGAGTTGAGGGAGAGAGGATGGGGAGGTGGGAGATGAAAAGGGCTGGTCAGTATGGTAATGATGTACAGGGTCATGGTGTAAGGTGGTGTCATTAAATGCAAGAAGCCTGGCAAACAAGATGGTGGATCTTCAGGCACTGATGGCTGAGGAGAGGTGGACATAGTGGCTATCACAGAGATGTGGGCCATCCAATACCTTGACTAAGGCCTCATAATCCCTGGGTTTAGAATATACCAGAAGAACAGAGAGCGGGAGAGGGTGAGGAGTAGCTTTATTCATGAAGGAAGAAATCACATGCACCAGGAAGGAAGAGGCTGAGGGTGAGACTGAAGCCTTATGGGTACAGGTTCAGATCACCAAGGGATAAAGGTCAAAATGAGGGTGGTTTACAGACTGCCTTTGCAGGACGAGGAGTTGGACAAAGTGCTGGGGGCAGATTAGAATGGTATTTACTAGAGGACACGTGTCATAACAGGTGATTTTATCCTATCTGGAGTGGACATGAGGACCCCAGCTACCTCCTGCTCCAGTGAACAGGTCATCCTGCAGGCTTTCTAGGACAGTTTTCTGGTGTAGGGTGTCACACTGTATGCCAGGTATGGAGCCACTCTAGACCTAGTACTGTCCAACAGTGAGCATATCCAGGAAATAGAAGTAGAAGACCCTCATGCAGGCAACAACAACTGCACGGTGGTTATTCCTAAATCTGGGCAAGGAAATAGCCAGAACTAAGACAAGGGTAGTGGACTTTAGAAAGACTGATGCTGGAAAGATGGGTGAAATCCTAGAGGGCATAGTGCCAAAATCAGTCCAGAGATGGAAGTGGAGCAGAAATGGTCCATTATAAAGATGGAGGCCCAACAAAATCAGCATGGCTCTTACTGAAGGTAATGCAAGGCCTTATTAAAAGTAAAAACAGCAAAAGCAGCTCCACAAACAGGTCAGATGCAAGTGAGAACCCTGACTGGTTTCACACCACTCTGATGGCTAGAGGTACAAAACTGGTCCGGGTCCTCACTTACATCTGAACAGTTTGTGGATCTGATTTTAGTATTTACATTTAATAAAGCCTTGGTAATACCTTCTGGTAAGAGCTGTGCTGATTTTGCTGGACCGTTATCTACGGTTTGACTTCAGCTATGTTGCAACTGAGCTGTTTTTGCTGCCTGGCATTATAAAGATGGGTCTGATTGAGGCCACTAATATGTGAACAAAAGCCCAAAGCAAGAATGGCAGGAAAAAAAACATGCTGGTTCAGCAAAGAGGTGGCAGCAAAGTGAGAAAAGAAGTCCTTTCATAAGTGCAAATGTACTCTGAGGTATGCAGACAGGGAAGCATACTCAGTGAAGTCTAGAGAGGCAAGCAGGGCAGTCAGGACAGCAAAGACCATGAGGGAACTAAAGCTAGCCCAGGGATGAAAGTATGGAAAAGGATTTTTAAGTACAAAAGGAGATAAGGAGTATCAAGGATGGGATTGTTAGATTTAAACATGAGAGGAGATGGGTGGAAAGTAGTGAGGAACAGGTTAAGGCACTGAATGAGTACTTCAGCTCAGGTTTCTCGAGGGATAAGGATGGACCTACACCACAGTGAAAAATAGGGGTTTGGAGGGTGGGGGTGAAACTTATGGAGCAATTCAGGAGGACAAGGTTTTAAAGGTCCTTAGGTCCCTTTTGGTGGACAAAGTTCTGATAGCATGCACCGAGAAATTCTGGGGAATTAGTGGAAGTCCTGGCTGGCCCCCTAGCAGACCTATTTAACACCTCACTAGAGACAGGATGCATGCCTCAGGATTGGAGAATGGCACATGTGTGTCTCTCCACAAGAGTGGACCTAGGGATAAATCAGGTAACTACAGACCAGTCAGTCTCGCCTCCATTGTAGGCAAATTAATGGAGACCCTACTAAAGGAGAGACTAGTGGACTTTCGAGAGGTTAATGGTCTGCAGGATGAAAGGCAACATGGGTTTGTCTTAGGGAAAGTCTGCCAGACCAACTTGATAGACATTGTTGATTAGGTTACAGGAGTGTTGACTGGGGCCAGGCGGGTGATGTCCAGTACCTGGACTTCAGCAAGGCCTTCTCGAATCTGTGCTATATAACAGACTGCCCAGTAAGCTGCAGGACCTGGGAGTTGGGAAGAAGCTGGCAGGGTGGGTTAAGAGTTGGCCACAAGACAGAAGCCAGAGGGTGGTAATGGGGGAAACTCTCAAAGACTAGGCCTATAATCAGTGGGGTCCCACAGGCCTGAGTGCTTGGCCCAGTGTTGTTTAATATCTTTATAAGTGACATAGTGAATAGGATCAAAGGTAAAATATGTCTATTCGTGGATGACACTAAGCTTTGTGGGGAGTGGACACAAAGACTGGAGACAAGAGTTCAGAGAGGACCAGGCTAGGCTCAAAAAATGGTCTGGTGCCTGGTAGCTGTGGTTCAATGCCACGAATTGCTAGGTCATGCACCTAGGAGCTAAGAACACAGGGGCAAGTGACTGGTTGGGAGGGTAAGGGTGACAAGTTCTAAGGAGGAAAAGGACCTGGGGTAATCATTACAAGAGACCTGAGGTACCCTGCACATAGCCATAAAGCAGCAGCCAAAGCCAACAGGATACTGGGATGCATTCCCAGAGGAATCACCTCAGGAAAGGAAAAGTCATTCTGCCATTATACAGGTCATTGGTGAGATCACACTTGGAGTACTGTGTGCAGTTCTGGTGCCCATGTCTGAAAAAGGACATCAGATTACTAGAGGAGGTGCAGCCTAGGGTGACTAAGATGATCCAGGGCCTGCAGAACAAACCCTATGAGGAGAGGCTGTGGGAGCTCAATATGTCATTCATGGAGGATAGAAGAGAGTGTGAAACAAACCTTCAGGTACCTTAAAGGTATAAATAAGGTTAGTACTGGATGGCATATTCAATTGCAGAGGAAATGGGTCCACTAGATGGCACAGTCTAAAATTAGTAGGGAAGATTCAAATGGGAAATGAGAAGGCACTATTTCACAGAAAGAGTTGTGTCCAAGTGGAATGAACTTCCCAAGGAGGTGGCATCACTGAAAATAGTGGACAGCTTTAAAAGAGGTTGGAACAGAGTGAAAGGAAGAGTCATAATAGGTAAAAAGAAAGCAGAGGGATGGGGGACTTTATGTGGCAAAGGGAGAGAGAGGGCCAGCTCCAGTAAATTCATCTGAGTGCTTCCACCCTCGAGCAGAGTACATAGACTGAAATTGCCTGTTTCTTCTGTCATTTCTGCATGTTCATATACTGACTATGATATCTGATATTAAGAAAAATGTATACTGTTAGTATTAGACATTATACATACTCTTGTATTTTAATTCTAAAAGAAACCTTGTTTGCTTTACAGAAAGTATTTATGAAAAAGCTCACATTTCCAACACTTGCGAAGTATTTTTAAAATGATAGCGTTCTAGTCTGAAAACAGTTAACCTGCTGAAACCAGACATTTATACTTATTTAAAGCAGGGCTCACCTTCAATGTACAAATTCTCTGAGCATTGTATGCTGGAAATGGATTAACCATTTTAATTTCATGGAACTGTCCCATGTTCAGATGGCACTGGGACATTGGGTAGGGATCACATGAGATATAGGCCTTGTTAAGGGTGGCTGTAAAATCATGTGCTACCTGCATTACATACACATTTATTTATTTATTAATTAAACTCTAGGATTACAATGACCTTTGAGCAAGAACTGATCGTTTACAAAGGTTCCAAGTCAAAGGATGGAAGGTTAAGATACAAACAAAGGTAAACATTAATATGACCAGCTTAAAATCAAACACAGCCTCCTGTAGCAAATTAATTACCTACTGTGCATCATGGGGTGGCTGGGAAGTGGGCAACATTAAAGAAGACTATTACAGAGGCCACCCAAGATCACAGTAGGACCATAAATAGTAATAAAACATAGGAAATCTATATGATTAGCTGGAAAGGTAAGATAGGATATTAGAAACAAAACAGAACATTCAGGACTAACAAAAGGGAATGGGAGGTTTTATGTGATCAGGTGAGTTTCTAAAGTTGCTGACCAAAAAGAGCGACTAAAACAAACACTCAAAGTTAAAATTCCATGCAGTATCACAGCTACTGCTGCAAACAGCGACGGTCTCTAACTCACAATGCAAACAACAAAAACATTTTATGCTGGGGGTCTATGACCCCCACACCAACTTTTCAGAGGGACAAGACCCCACACCCTCCTAAGCTAAACTAATCAACTCAGGGGTGGACACAGGGTAAAATAAGAAACACGAAAAATTGTAGTACAGCCAACCTGGATCCACCAGCTGCAAGGGCCGTGGCTCAAGCCACTATGCCAAACAGCGAACTCGGAGGGCTTGGCCAAACAAATCCCTATTTCCTTTCCTAGTGAGTGCATCTCACTGCTACACTCACTCTACTCTGCTCCAAGTGTTCTTTGCCACTCGTTCATACTACAAGTGGTTATATTGAGTCGCTCAAATTGAGGCGCTCAATATAACTAGCTCACATCACTGCACATCAGTAGAATGAGACAAGCAGAAGGAAGTAAACGAACAACTGGGTATCAATAAAAAGCTTATCAGTGAGGTAAAAGACCAAGGCAGAATTGAGCCTAGCAAAAAGTGTATGTTTCTGGAGTGTAGTTTTGGGTTGGAAACCCTAAATCCACATTTTCTTCTTTGTCCCTTGAGCATGAATGCTAAATGTTGCATTAACACAGTTTTTGCAAAGAATATATATTGTACAGGTGGAGTCGTACCTGTATATTAGAGTTGGAGTAAGCACTTTAATGCTAACCCCAATTTTTGCACCCTGATAACTTTGCCCACAGTTAACTGACTTATGTGAAATTTGAAAAGTGCAAAGAAGATTCCTGGATCTTTTGTATCTTGAAACTTTTATGGCAGTCAGTTCATGAAGGGCAGATTTACAGAGGGGCAAAACACAAAATCAAACAAATTACGATCTGTTCTTGCACACCTTCAAGTAACAACTAGGAGGATTTGAAGCATGAAACTTGTAGGTTTGATAGAGTTTGGCCCAATGTCTGTGCTTTGTGTTTTTTTATCTCTCAAACATAAATAACTTTTAAAATATTTATGAAAAAGTTCAGTTTCTGAGCATGCACAGTTTGAAAAAATCATTCTAAAAATAACTACATTCTCATCATCACATGAAGTCATGTGGTAATATTATAAACATGGTCTCATTTATCATGTGGTAGGATTGGCTCCCTGTCTGCATTGCTGTTTTGCTGTTTTTGTTCAAGAAGGATGGGGCTATGTGTACGTGCATAGCCCGCCCCTCCCCTGAACATGCTGTGCATGAGTTTGTTGTTATTGGGAGGCAGCAGTCATTAGCTGCTTGAGCCACTCATAGATTGTAATTGGACACCTGAGTGCCCAATCCCTCATGCCAACTACATGCCTGTATTTTTACATATACCAGCACCAAGGGGCCACCCCATGCCAGTTTCTCTCTCCTTTTCCATTTTACTTTCAATCACCACCCATTAATCTACCAACACTGAGGTGTCTAGTCTCTGGTGTCAGCATACTCCAACCCCCAATCCCTTCAAGCTGTCTGGTACACTGAGGTGCCCACTCTCAGTGCCCCTAGCATCTTGCCAACACTGGGATACTCTATCCACAGTGTCAAAGTACAGAACCTAAAATAAAGAAAATAATTCCATGATCTCTTTTATTTTAATCCTGAAATAAACAGTCCCTCATTGTTTGCCGCCATCCTCACCCCACCCCACCTTTTTCCCCACTCACCACTCACCACCACACACTCCCTTAACCTATATTTACCAAGTGGAAGTCCAACACTGTAAACCTCTCTGAACTGTAGACACATCTTTATTCTTCAAAACAGGAACAGGAACTGAGGAAAACAGGTAACTGCTGTATAATGTATTTTAATGCATTTTGAACTTTACCCATAACTTGGTCATTTTTATATTTTTCCCCAGTTTTCAACACAGCCTTTTTGGACCCCACCTCATGAAAAAGTTGGTGAAGTTATTCAAATCTGTTCTGAAAGGTGATTTTGCAGTCATTGTATGAAATCACCTTGCTGGTGGGATTGGAAATTTTTCATCTCAGGGTTCATGAGATGTAGTCATGAGGCTATGTTGAAAATTTGGTTCAAAGCTATTAAAACAACAAAGTTATGCGAGGTACATTTAAATTATTCAATGCTTGCTCACAACATTGGTAATTTTCAACAATTTGACCCAAAATTTCAACATAGCCATTTTTCACACCACCTCATGAACGTGACATCTGTCATTTTAAATGTCTGCTAAACGTGTTTTCATACTTGTGGTGTGAAATTATATTTCAGCCACGATTTGAAAATTGTCATCTACCAGGTTCATGACATGCAGTCATAAGAAGACTATATTTAATATTCGGGGTCAAAATATTAAAGAGAAACAAAAACAAAAACAAAGATATGATGGTATGTAGTAAATTTTCCACACATGCTCATAACTTTGGTACTTTCAATATTTTAACCCAAAATTTTCAACACAGCCATCTTTTAATATCGCCTCATAAACCCAACAGTGGCTGTTTTCAGATCCTGTCCAAGGTAGGATTTCACACTTGTGTCATGAAATTACATATCATCCAGTATTTTGTAAATGTTACATGTACAGAAGGAGGGGTCATTAAAAGTCTGTTCTGACAATATGGGGTCAAAATGTCACAAAAAATATGAAGTATGATTGTTTGTAAGGATGGCCATTGGCCCAGAGGGAGTACATTGCATTCCCATATCAGTGACTTGAGTTCAGGTGTGAGCTCAGTGAGCTGGCTGAATGGGCCAAGTTGGGGAAAGGCACTGCAGCATGTAGCATTGATCCCAGCCTGGGGAAAAATCAGCGTTGTGGTCACAGATGACACTTTGTGGTGGGCAGGGAACCTTCCTTGCAGAGGCGAATGCATGTCAAAGCCAGATGGGTCCATGCACTGTGCTGGAACAAGTAGGGTTGTATAAGAAAACTGGGAAATTGTACCTGGCAGAATGAAGGTTGGGTCACTGTAGACCCTGCACCAACAACAGGCCCCTAATGCTGCCAGCTGCCCCTGCCCCATCACCCTCTATCTCTGGAACTTATCTTGTACCTTTGGTGCCCCACTCAGATTCTCCCATGACAGGGATAGGGGGAGGGATACCTGCCCCCCCTTGACTCTCAGCCTCTTTGCCAGTTCCTCACCCTGTCAATGCTACAGGGTGTGGAACGGTGGTGGTTTCATCATGCCCTAGTGGCAGTCAATGAGCGGAGCAACTTGCCCCTACCCAAGAGGACAGTGGACCCATGGAGGCTGAATTCTGTCCATATCCTATTCTGGTCTCCACAAGTGACCCAAGTTGATTCCCAAACCTGGGTCACTGCTGTGGTACTGGTATCTATCATCACAAGCAACCCACTTTAAATTCCCCAAAAATACAATCCTTTCCACCCAGCACAGCCGATCAGTATATTTATTAATCATACTAATCTATTTTCCATTTTATTTCTACAGCTCCAGTGGAATAAAGAAGACAGTGCAACAAAATTCCAGCCTAGCTGATGGAGGACACTGACCATGTGTATCAGATAAGTATTGTTTTATGGTTAGTTTACCTTGTTGCTCCTAATTAGTTACTAAAGAGCTGCAGATACTTTGTGACTCCATTGCTATTCTTATTTTATGAGTACAACTGGATGTTTCCTCAAGCTGATCAAGCCCCACCCTAAACTCCAGGACCAAGAAAAAAATATTAGTATTGTATCTAAGCTAGGATGAGTGCGAGTGTAAAGGTGCAACTACAAGTTTATGACACTTTCACTTGTTAGTTGTTTGGAGGCAGAGGGCTTAAAATATCTTGATTATTCTGTTTATTTCATTTTGTGGGACCTGCACAAATGAGGATATGATTCCACTATCACAAAAGAAGGAACATTTCCTGCAAAAATTATGCTAATGAAGACATTAGGGTTGAATAAAGCAAAAAGTACAAAGTAGAGAAATAAAACAACACTGGAGGTGGAAGACTAGGTTTGCTGGCCAAAACACCTAGCGTCACCTGTGCTCTTTCCTTCTAGGTTGCTTGAAAGGACAGATCAAAGAACCTTACCAGAGCAAGGGAAAGGATTGATACTTCTTTTGGCTAAACAGATTCACTGTGTGTTATTATTTTTATTTTGTACTCACATGATTGTTACTGTTTGTTGCTAACATTTTATTGCTTTATTTTTCTCTGATTCAAATTGTTGTTGCTGGCTATACCTTCTGCTGCATTATTACAAGGTGTGTCTACAGGTGTGTGCTAACAGATTACTGCTGTAATCTTCTGATTCAAATTGTCTTTTGCAAGGTATATCTTCTGTTACTGCTTTATTTTCTCTGTATGAAAGTGTTTCTTACAGGGTATGTCTTCTGTGAAATTATTACAGGTCGTGCTTTACAGATTTTACAATTTTAGGAAAAGCTTTCAGGGTTACTGCATTTGTTGCTGACGATTGTTTCTGCTCTTACCTCCTTATTTCTTTTGTCAGTGGTTCTTCTTTTTCAGCAGGGGAAGGGTCCAATAACCACCCCATCCCCAACCCCACACTACACTCCTTTATAGAGTAGCACAGTCATGACATTTCCTGTGGCAAAGCAGGAAGGGGCGGATCAGTGGGGTATCCACACAGTGACCTCATTTACAGGGCACTAGTAATTTAGCTTGTTATAACAAGTTATATGAAAACAAACAAACAAAACACAAAATCAAACATTTGCTTTCATTTTCTTCCTTCTAATTACTCTGACCAGGTTATAAACCCAACAAATTATCTGGAATGGATATAATTAACTGTAGGTACTGCAGAATTCTTTTTAGAAGAGCAGTTTTACAAGATTTAGGACACTGTCCTACATGCTGAGCCATTGGAGATCTTAGGGCTCAGCTCCAGGCAGCATGGACAGAGGTTGGGCACTTCAAATTTCATATTCAAGGGAAATATATTATAAGACCCACCTGCCATTTCCCCAACATCCAACAGAGGCACCTCAACCGCAGAGTAGTTGGTCTGGGAGGTTGGCAGGTGGTTAGGAGGAGCAAATTAGATGCCCCATCACTCAGTCCTTTCCAACATAATACCTCCACAAACCATATAAAACTACAAACAGGTATCTGCCTGTATCTCAGAAATCAAACAAGGGGCAGAGTACACTGCAGAGCAGGACACTGCAACACAGGAGTTAACACAACAAAACTCACCTAAAACAGGAACCAAAACAAAAAGCAAAAGGAAATAAAACTTCTGATCATGGAAGACTCCATGATTCTGGGAGTTGATACCTATCTCCAGCCAGGGGTAATGGTCAGATGTCTCTCAGGTACATCAGTGTGGAGAGACACTGACCATATTACTAAATTGCTCAGGAAGCAGGGAAAACATTGACATCCTGGTACACATAGGGACTAATAATCTCACCAGCCAGTCAGTTGTGGAGACCAAGGAACACCTGACCAGGCTGGGTGAGAACTATCATCCATTTCATCCTGCATCTCCTTCTTTGAGATCCTGCCAGTCTGGGGAGGGCAGATGGATGGAAGGTCAGAGAAGGAGATAGGGAGCTAAACATGTGGCTCAAGGACTGGTGCTAGGAAAAGGACACAAATTAGTAGGGAACTGGCAACAGTTTTGGGAGCAAACGTTCTTTATATTTGATGGACTGCATCTGACTAAGGAGGAGTCATGCATTGGGGCAGAAGTTTGATGTCTTTGCAGAATATTTAAACTAGAAATGGGAGAGGGTGCAGCACCCTATACATCAAATGGGAAGAACACCCCCAGCTAGTGGTCAAACAGGAGTTCAGCATGTTTGCAGTTCATTTGCATCACCAGGTAAGGAAAAGGTCCAGCTCCCATATGACACACGGGAAATGCCAGACCTCACCCAACAACTAACACACCTAAATCCTGGCCAATGGAAAATCATGTACACAAATGCTGCTTGGTCTGGGAAACAAGATCCCAGACCTGCAGGCAATAATGACAGAGGCTAAACTGGACATAGCTGCAATTGAGTGAGATGTGGTTTACCAGTAACCACACTAGGAGACTTCAGTACCTGGCTATGTACTGTTCAGAAGAGACTGAGGGTACAAAAGGGGGTGGAGTGGCCCTGTATGTCAATGAAAATATCAAAGCTACAGAAATTCAGAATATACATAAGAGCCAGAAGAACTGTGGGTCACTCTGGAAACAGGAAATGGGACAGCCATAAGAACTGGGGTTGTCTACAGGCCCCAGACCAGGGGAAGACATAGACACATTGCTGTTAGAAGATATAAAAACTTGACAGCTAAAGGGAGGTTCTGATAATGGAGACTTCAACATGCCAGATACAGATTGTTCAATACCTGCAGGAACATCTACCAGAACTAGGCACATGGTGGATTCCCTGTGGGTGGGGGGCTCAAACAACTGGTACAACAACCCACAAGAGACAGGGCTATCCTAGATCTAGTACAGACTAACAATGAAAGGATAACAGATCTCCAGGTAGAAGGTCACCTGAGGGCCAGTGACCATCACATGCTATGGTTCAGTTTGGCCACTACAACTAAATCATCCCATTCCTAGGCAAAATATGGGACTTCAGAGGAGATGACTTTGATAAGATGGCCAACTGAGTTAAGCTAGCCCTGGCAAAAGAAATACAGGTGAGGGGTACAGGCAAAGTGGACAAGCATTAAGGATGCAATACTTGAAGCAACATCCCATTGTGTTAGAGAGAAAAGGAAGTAAAAGAAGAAGGAAACCACTTTGGTTCTCAAAAACAGTAGCAGAAAGGTCAGAGCCAAAGTCTGGCCTTCAGGAAATATAAGGGAATGCAGCGGATGAAGATAGAGGCATACCAAGCTTCCCTAAGGAACAGGGAAGGCAGAAAGGCAAGAAAGGCCCAAACCGAGAAACACTAGCACAAACAGTAAAAGAAGGTGACAAGACTTTCTATAGATACATTAGTGAAAGGAGAAAGTCCAGAGAGGGTATTGCTAAGATCAAAGGAGATAAGGGGCATGTGAGGAGGAGGACCATGTAAAGCATCTATTCTAAATAAATACTTCTGCTCAGTATTTACTGAAGAGAAGGTAAGGCAGGAGCCCACAGCTCAGCACCATGGACAAGGGGGAGGTGAGCACTAGTCCCTTCACAAAGAAAGGATCCTACAAGAGCTCGATAAGCTCCAGAATGGACAAGGCAATGGGACCGGATGGCATACGTCCCAGGGTACTAAAGGAGCTAAGGGTGGAACTAGCAGAACCATTATCAGAACTGTTTAGATAGTCTCAAGCACAGGAGAGGTCCCAGAAGACTGGAGAAAGGCTCATGTGATCCCGCTCCACAAGAGTGGTAGCAGGAGAAGGCAGGAACTACAGACAGGTCAGTCTTACTCTCAGTAGTGGGCAAGATTATGGAGGCACCCTAAGGAAAAGATAGTGCAACACCTGGAATCCACAGGAGCACAGGATCCAAGACAGCATGGGTTTACAAAAGGAAGGTCCTGTCAAACTAATCTCATAGATTTCTTTGACTGGGTAACCAGAGTGGTGGACCAAGGGGAGCAGTTGATGTTGCCTACCTTGACTTCAGTAAAGTTTTCAATACTGTTCCACATAGAAGATTGATTAGTAAGCTGGGTAGGCTCAGGGTAGGTCAGAAGTTGGTCAACTGTGTGGCAAACTGGTTGACGGGCAGAAAGCAGAGAGTGGTGGTAAACGTAATGCAGTCAGAAGAGATGCAAATCACAAGTGTGGTACCTCAGAAATCAGTCCTAGGGCCAGTCATCTTCAATATATTCATCAGTGACATTGCATATGGACTGGAGGGTAAGGTTTGTCTGTTTGCAGATAACACTAAGATCTGCAACAGAGTAGATGATCCAGATGGGGAGGTCAGAATGAGAAGAGATCTGGATAAACTAGCAAAATGGTTGGAAGAGTGGCAACTGGGGTTTAATGCAAAGAAGTGCAAGATCATGCACATAGGGAAGAGCAACCCTGAAGCCACCTATAGACTGGGAGGAGTTGCTGGCAGTCACAAGGGAAGAAAGAGACTTGGGCATCATCATCACCGATGACCTGATATCATCCAAGCAGACCACTAAAGCAGTAGGTAAGGCTAGGGATGTTGAGTTGTATAGTAGGGGTATCACAAGTTGGAAGGAGGTAATAATCCTCTTACACACTGGTTAGGCCCCATCTGGAGTACTGTGTGCAGTACTGGAGGCCACACTTTCACAAGGGACATTAACCAAATTGAGGCAGTCTAGAGAGAGGGCAACCAAAATGGTGGAGGGTCTGCATTAGAAAACATACTGCATGAGGACAGATTAACAGAGCTCAATATGTATAGTCTAGAGCAAAGGAGGGAGAGAGGTGATGTGATCGAAACATTCAAACACCTTAAGGGCATTAACAAGGTGAAAGAGTCTAACATGTTTCAATATAAGATAAATAGCAGGACAAGAGGACATAGCATGAGATTAGAGGAGGCTGATTAAGGGGTAATATGAGGAAGTTCTTTTTCACAGAAAGGGTGGTGGATGCATGGAACAGCCTACCTCAGGAAGTGGTGGATATGAATACAGTGCAGGGCTCCGAACAGGCATGAGATAGGCATAAGAGAGCAATACAGATGAGTATGAATAGATAGGCCATTGACAGAGCAAAGGCTGATGGCACATTCATAAGGTAGAAAGAGTTAGGCAGACTGGATGGGTCTTGGGGTCCTTATCTGCTGTAAACTTTACGTTTCTATGTTTCCATGTTTTGCATCTCCAGAGTCTGGTGAATTGGAGGTGTGTTCATTGGGATTGTTAACACTAAAACCTACCCTCCTAGCAAACAATGTCAGACAGCAAGTCTTTTCTTCATGCAGTGCTTACAAGACCATGCATGAAGAAAGCCCTATGACTGATTTTGTTGTCAGCATGTGACAAGCCATACTTCTACCTTCAATGAGTGTATCACTATGAGGCAGTGGTTTAGAGCTGTATCTTATGTTTTGTACAAGAGGCAATGGGCTGGGGTGGAGGTGGTAGGCATTAGGTTTGGTTTAGTTTGGTTTTAGGTTTGGTTTTGGTTAGGAGTTAGAGTTAGAGTTGACAATCCCAAGGAACACCCCATCACCAAGGCCACTGATTTCGGTGATTAAAATAATGAAATTCCATTTTCAAGACTTCAGATTCTGGAATTACACCGTGATTGTTACTCTAATTTCTGGATTTTACCGGGATTCTGTTATCATTCTTTTAGTATGTGCATAAGTAATCAGAATTAAAGAAGGCTTAATATACAGACATTAAATAGAGCAAATTGAAAATAGTACAGGAAGGAATTAAAGAAAAAACACATTTTGTAGATCTACTGATCTGATATAAAATGCCAGATTCCATGAAATCTTTGCTTTACAGGTCTTCAGGCAGCCCTAATTCTGGAATTTTAACAGATTTTCCGTAAAAACGAAAACAGTGGCCTTGCCCATCACTGATTCACCAAGACTCTAGAGACTCAAAATCTAATATTTATTCATTTTCCTACTTTCTGCACTTTGCATTCTTCAACCCCAAGATCTGCACTGATGTAGTTTTCACAATGAACATATATATGGGGGAGGAGAGAGAGAGAGAGAGAGAAAGATGCATAACACAGGAAAGGGTATCTAGAGCAAAGTGAACTTGTTTACTTATGATATCAAACTCTGCTGGAGGGTCAAAAGTAAAGAAGGGATTAACATTATGAGACAGAATGTGAGGCGACTGGAGGACTGGTTCACTATTTGGTAGCTGAACTGCAACACCAAAAGGGCAAGGTGATGCCATAGGAGTGATAAATCCTGAAAGTGTTCTATATTGATGGGATGCCAGTGAAGACCATTGACAAGGAGAGAGAGAGTGGGGCTGGTATTTAGCAATAGCCTAAAACAGGCTCTTAAGTGCAACAGTGTATACAGGAGGGCCAACAGAATGCTGGGGTACATAGAGAGGGATTACGCAGAAGAAGAGAAATGATATAGCATCTGTATAAGACAACACTGGGAATACTGTGTCCAGTTCTGGGGCAGTCATGAAAGGAAGGACAGGTATAGATTATAGAGACAGTGCAACAGAAGGCCAGAGAAGATTATCCATGGCCAGAAGAGCATAGTATAATGAGAAACTGAAATGTCTGAATGTGCATTCCCTGGAGAACATAAGGGAAGGGGGCAAGATAGAGACTTTCAAGTTCATGAAAGGGTTCAACAGAGTGGACCCAACAAATCTGTCACCAGGGAATGCACTACAAAGCTGGGGTGAAAAGAACATTAGGAAGTATTACTTCATAAAAGGGTGGTAAATGGATGGAACAAGCTTCCCAACAAGGTTGCAGTGAGAAAACAATAGTGGAATACAAGAGGCAAGGCAAGGGAAAGTTATTTTTAAGACACCATATCCAACAGGCTCAGAGCTCCTTACAAGAAAAGCCAGAAAATAACTACATCATAATAATCTATATCTATAGTTTAAATAAATAAATCAGTACACTAACCAAAAGAGCAAGTTTTGAAAAACAAATATGTTTTAAAGAGGCCATTAAAGGCCTCCACCATGGATATACTGTATAGTGGAGAAATGGGGGAGGGACAAAGAATTCTTCAGAAATGTCCATGCCATCCTAAATAGCCCTCCTCCGCAACTGGAGTCAAAGCTGGGGACCACTAATAGGCTCACATAGGTAGAGCAGACAGGGCAAAAAGGATGTATAGCAACGTGATACCTTTAAGGTGATCAGGGCCCAAACAATGTAGGATATTGAATGTTGTCAAGAAAATCCTGAAAGTGATGCACCATTAAAATGGCAGCCAGTGCAGTATGTATAGGACTGGAGTGATGTGTTTACTTCCGGAAGTTACTACCACAAGATAGGCCTTGCATTCTGGACCAACTGCAAGTGATACATCAAGTCTCCAGATAACCTTAAAGACAGAGCATTACATTAATCCAGTTTAGAAGTGGCAAATATATGACCTATCATCATCAAGTTGGCAGGCGCAAGATGCAGTTAGATCTGAAAGACGTTACACAGGTGAGAATAGCCACTGCAGACTATGGAGAAACTAGGTCAGATATAAAGAAGTTATCTGATGAAAAGTGAAGGGAGGGAAAGGGTGACAGGAAGGGATGATTATGACAGTGCTCTTCAAGTAGGAAATCCTGGGACAGACTGGGTACATTGTTCAGAACTTTTCTGTCTGTCATTATTCTATGTTTCTATATGTAAGAAAAGTTACAGACATGACAGTTGAGGTTAAACAATAATGTAATCACTTGCCCATAATGCAGACAATGTCATGTAATTTCATTAGTTTTAGATATTAGACTCTAAGATCATATGGAAGTGATGCTGCATTTGCTGCATTTGTGTCATTCGGAAATTCCATTGTAGTGTTTTTATGGGATGTAGATTTGACTAGAGTTTGCTGTATAATTCAAAATTCTAAGCAATGAATGTAAAACAAGATTTTCAGATTCAGTGCAAACCTTTGGAACATGTATAATGTGCACATTACAGCAAAAGAAATTTGCATAACAATTTTCATTAGGGATGGGTGGACTCACTCTGTGTCAGATCCTCTTAGAATGGTCCACTTTGGCTTGACTCTGGAAATCAAAGACATTTTTAACTCAGTTCTAATTTGACCTAGTTAAGTCTATTGACCATGTTCAGATTTTTTAATGACCTGGTTCTGACCTCATTCTGATAACATATGTGATTTTGGAGCTTAATTTCTGTTAAAAATAAGAGATCAGTTGAGAAGGGAAAAACGGAATGGTATGAATAGAATAGGAGTAGAAAGGAGGCAGTAGGGTACAAAGAAGTTTCAATAGACACTAGGTAAAGGAAGGAGATCATAGGAGTAGTGCAGTGCAGTGGGTGTGGGGTTGCAGTATTTTGGGACACTTTCTAGAGACTGAGGCGCTGTTCTATTTGGACTTACCTCTCTTGGCTGAGGAGGACAAGGGACAAAGGAGTTCTGCCCCACCCAGGGCTACTCAAGTTTGCCACTGCTCCCCAGAGGCTGTCAAGGCAGAGGCAAAGCAGTTGGACCTTGGTGGTCCCAGATGCGTGGAGGTGATGGAGGGTGCCTGCCCTCAGCCTGTACTATTGCTGAATTTCTTTGCCATACTGACTTGATGGGGCAGTGGAGGTGGCACCCATAGCAGTGGGAAGGGAGAAGTGGAGCCCTCAGAAGGGAAGACCCCAAGGAGGGAGAAAGAGATGCCTTGCTGAGGAGGAGGAACCTACTGGTGTGGGACTCTGTTCTTAGGGGGATAGACATGGGAGTGGGGGAAGAAGGGAAGGGAGATGAAGCATCTGAGAGGTGCTTCAACTTGTAGTGGTGGAGCATATCCAGATGATCCCTAGGGCAGCAGGAGCTGGGAGGGTGATAGATATCATTGTCCACCTGGGTACAAATGACCTGTAGGAGTAGTGTATGATAATATCTGGGAACTAGGGAGGGGCCTTGTGCATGTGACATGCATGGTTAGATTAGTGGTGAAGAGGGTGGGTTTACTTTATCAAAATAAAAATTGTTTGGGTGGATATATGATAAAGAAAATTGTTGAATCACAGATTTTTCCTCTATTTGATTATGGAGACGTACTTTATGACTATTCTAACTATGGAAAATTATATAAATTAGATGTACTCTATAATCGCTGGCAAGATTAATTTTGCAATGTCCTAAGGATACCCACCACTGTTTGATGTATCATAAATTAGGATGGATCTCTGTCAGAGAGAAGACAACTCCATAAATATATTCTGGCCTACAAAAGCATCACAGCAATGATCCTGGACTATCTGGCTGAAAGGTTAGAACTCAGGGACATGAATTCCTTTTAAGGAATGCCGCCTGTCGGAGTTGTTAATACCAAGGACAAAACTAAATGCTCTTAGTACTTTTTAGCCAGCTAGTTCCAAAATTTTGGAATAAGATGCCTTAAAATTCCATTTGTTCAATAGTAAAAGTCCCTCACGAAATGTTGTTAAAACTTGGTTCTTGGTGTCTCTCTTAGCTCAAACTAAGGCTTGTTGTGGCTGTTTGAAGTAAGGTATTTGTTTGTATGCAATTGTATTGTATGGTGTTGTATTGTGTCTATGTATTGTATTTTTTGTCATTATTTGTTGTAACCATTGTTGTAACTACTTGCTGCTTGACTACAGGTCACCATTTTAAATGAGTTTTACTCAATGGCCAACCCATTTAATGAAAATGTAATGAAATGGAGGTTTTTGCAAGGCATTACCTGTATGCTGCTGTGGAGAGGAAAGGGTACTCTGCAACAGGGCATCAAACATTTGGTTGAAGGCATGGTGCATGGAGGACAGCTTCAGCAACATTGGGAACTTGGACCATCCTGGGAGGATATGGGCCTTTAGAGAGGGGATGGTCTGCATCCCCAGGAAGAGAACCACAGTCCTTACTGGGAGGTTTTAATGCTACTTTTATGAGCATTTAAACTGCCCAGGAGGGGAGGCTGTAAACCAAAGAGGTCAACAATTGCCCCACCCCAGGATGATGTAGCATTAGGGAGGGAGGGCCCAAGGGAGTAAACTCCTCAGGGAAGGAGGACAAGAAGACGGGGGGGCAAGGTAGAGGAAAAGGGGTAAGTCAGGTAAGCAAGAATAAAGAAGTAAAGGAGGCAGGGAATGGACAAGGTAAAAGGGAAGATATGGATCAGATGGAGCTTCAGGGAACAACACAGGCAGGAAGCGGGAAGAAAGCATGGAAGCAGGCAGGAAGGAGTAAGGTATGGATAGCCATATGTGCAAATGCAAGGAGTCTACAAAATAAAATTCTGGACCTGGAGGCTATTATAGCAGTGGCGAGCTTGGATTTTATAGCTAAAACAGAGTTGTGGTGCACTGACTACCATGACTGGAACATGGCCATGACTCACTACTCTCTTAAGGAGAAGACAGGGCTGAGAAGGGTAGGTGGATTGCAAACCTCAAGCAGAGACATTGCAAATGAGGACTGTAACATTTGGACATAAAAGAACTGTGGGCACTGCAGAACAGGTGACCCAGGATGATCTATTGGAATGCATTTGTGGAAATGAGATCTATCTGGTGTTATTACATCTTCAGGGGTCATGCATTGCTCTGTTATTATACTGTTCCACATGTTTGCTTACAGTTACAGGTAGTTGTCATGTTTTGAGGCTGGGGAGGATGCCAGTCACTGTGGTGTGTGTTTCTCTCAACGTAATTCACTGTAAAACTGCTGTTCACAGATTACGTTGTTTATATTCTCATGTCAAATGTACCTACTACACCATCTGCAAGTATTGCCATCATGAGTCAAGGGAACTGCAAAGAAACAATACAGGGGCATCACAGGATGCTGATCTGTGCTGACTAGGATCCAAGATCCAGATTTGGCAAGAATACGCATATACAGGTAGCACCTAAGTTGAAACCAACACTCAGGTATATAACAAAAGAGTTTATTCAGACATGAAAGCACAGTAACTGACCCTGGCACTTTGACCACGGGTCTTCCTCATGGGTGTGTCAATAGAAATCACAGAACCAACAAGAATTTATACAACCAGTAATTGATCCCAGGTGAAAATAATTACATTTAGTACCGCTGTACCACAGCCAGGAGTATGAGTGCCACTTTTTGAGAGTCTCCTTGAGGTGTACTGCTGTAGGGTTCCCAAAACCCAGTCCTCAAAAGTGTGAGGAATCATCACCCCAGAATTTGCCCCACTGCCTCCTCCACATGTAACCAGAAAATGGCTAGTCTTGGGAAGCCAAGAAAATATGCCAATGACTGCCCCCTCATTCCCTCCAGTGGGAGGCATTTCTCCTACATAATGTTGGGTGATCAGGGGTACCCTAAAGTATCGAATAGAATTTTCCAATAAAACTCATGCCATACTGGGAGAAGGTTACCTTCCAGCCCAGTTTCAGTCTCTGTTCCAATCAGAGTCTCTAATGTGATACCCGCTTCTTTCCCAATGTGTTTTGTATTCTTTCAAGGAGTCTCCTCCTCTAAAAACAATTTGTATAAGTTTGTCACTGGCTTAACCTTTGCCCAAATGGTCACCAACCCATATAAGAATTGTTCCCACTTTGAATATGGTCTGATTAATCTCAATAAATGGTCTGAGGAGTTTATAAAGTGCCTGACTTGCATGTATGTAAAAATTCTATTGTCCCAATTAAACTTGTCTTTCAGTCTCTGAAATGAAATGCAGTGTCCACCCTCAATTAACTGTGTGAACCAGATGACTCCTCCCTTATCCCATCCAGCAAATCCCAAATCCAGCATGGGCAGAAAGAAGTTCAGTTCATGCCGGATAAGTGATAGTGGACTCACCCCATCCGAGGTATCAGTCAGCCTCCTGACTCTCCTCAAGAGATAAACAATCCTACCTCACCCATCTATTTCAGATGAGCGGATATATTCCTGGGGTGATGGGCTAAAGCCATGGTGTAAAGTGGTCTCCCCTCTGGCAAACTGTCCTCCATCTCATACCATCTAGATTCAGCCCATTGCTTAACCCAAGAGAGAAAGGGGTCATCTGAGCAGCCAAATAGAAAAGATAAAAATTGGTAAGGCCAGGCCTCCCTCTCCTGAGGAAGGAAAAGAAAGCGCCTGGCCACCCGGGTCTCTTATGTTGTCAAACAAACCCAGAGTCTCCCTCAACAGCTTATTCCAGAAAGAGACTGTCAGTTTCAATGGAAGGTTCTGGAACAAAACAAAACCGTATAGAACGCTCATTTTGAGGGCAGAGATTCGCCCACCAGAAAGGGGAGGAGCCACCATCTTGCCAAGTCTCTGCTCACTTGGTCCCAAAGTCTCCGTAATTGAGGATGAAAAGTTTTGAAAGATCAGTGGACACATGAATGTCTAAGTATCAATTTGGCCCTTGGGGGCCCATTTGAAAGGGAAACTGTCTTTAACCCCCGAGGTGCTGTTCCACTTAAGATCAGGGCTTCAGATTTTGAAAATTAATCTTGTAGCCTGACATTTCTCCAAAGGTCTGCAATATCTCACACAAGGCCAGGGTAGATTTTTCTGGAGAGGACAAAAGAAAATAGAATTATCAGTGTATAATGAAAGTTTTACTCCAGCCCCCCACCCACAATCCCATGGGATTTCAAACTCTGCCGGACCTTGGTGGCCAGGGCTCCAAACAAAGGGCAAGAGGAGCGAGAAAGGGAAGAACCCTGTCTGGGTACCTCGGTTAAGGGAAAAAGAAGAACTCACACCATTCCTCTCACCAGCGCTGTGGTCTGGAGTATAGTTGAGAGATTGTGTGCAAAAATTTAGGACCAAAATTCATTTTTCCATTGATGCTTTTAGAAAATTCCATTAACCCTATCAAATGCTTTCTCTGCACCCATGGATATGGCTATGTGAAAGTATTTTTGGTTGGCTTGAGAGGAAATGATATTAAGAAGTCTTCTAATATTATCAAATGGGTACCTCCCTGTAATGAAGCCCATCTGGTCTTCATGCACCAGTGAGGCAACCTGAGTCTGAAGCCTCCTCGCAAGCAGGCCCGTAAACAGTTTTAGATCCACATTCAAGAAGGATATGGTCCTATACGAACCACATTCCAGTGGATCTTTAGCCTCCTTGTGGATTACTGAGATGTGGGCTAGTTGCCAAGAATCAGGGTAACTCCCCATCCATAATCTCCTGACACCCTGGGAGCAGGAAAGGTAGGAGAAGGTCTGCAAAACTTTAAAACACTCCGAGGGAAATCCATCTGGCCCAGCTGATTTACTATTTTCAAGTTAGTGATTTGTGCTAAGATTTCTGGGCCTGGAGGTGCCCCATCTAGATGTTCAAGAGCTGACTGAGAAAGGGCTTGTGTTGCTAAGCCCTCAAAAAAGGGTGACCTTTTCCTCAAAGTTTGAATGGGTTCTTGGGAATAAAGAATTCTACAAAAATCTGCAAATCTGTTGGTTATTTCTTCCGGATGGGAAATTATCTTCCCAGGGTCTGTCTGGTCTTTAAGTCTGAGGATCAACCTACTTAACTGTTGTTGTCTGAGAGTAGCACTAGAACCCTTCCTGCCCTATTAGCCCCTCTGAAAAATGGGAGAAATCCAGTGATCTCCCACGAGCCTCCTCCATGCATCCACCAAGCCTAGGTTTTGTGATGAACAAAGCAAGGAGTGCCCTGTTGACCCCAGTTTGGTTTTTGAGAATCCCCGCTTATTCAGTGATGTGGACAGAATGGTATTGAAGACTCTCCTAGGATACAAAGTTGGTCAGTAATTTGTAGGATGTTCAAAAGAAGTCTTTTAAAAAGAGGCTGCTTCTTTTCATCGTTAGGAGCATATAAGCAGATGATGGTGCAGGGGTGTCCATCAAGAGTGCCTGCAGTATGACATACCTTCCCTCTGAATCAGTTTGGAAGCAGTAATCTAAATGGGGCATGATTTATGGATGAGGATAGCCATACCCTATGGTGAGGATCAGCCAGGTACATGAAAGCATAAACCTGACTCACCCAACTACGGCACAGCTTTTGATGTTCACAGTCAGTGAGATGAGTCTCCTGAAGCAGCTCAATGTGGGTTCCCATTCTGCTCAACTTTCTGAGTACTCATGCTCATTTGACAGGGCTATTCAAACCCCTGACATTGTATGTTGTAATGATTGTCACCCATATTAAACAACTAAAAGGGTGTAAAGGGACTGTCAGCAGATTACCCCATAGGTTGAACCTCAGACAGGAGAAGCAGGAGAGGACACACAGCCCAGGTGTACAAAACGGGAGTTAAATAACAGCATAACCACAATAAAACATCAAAATTGTTCAGATCAAACTGATCCAACTAGCCATCAACCAACATATTACAACAACAATCTGCTTCAAGAGTGTCACAAGATCCTCCCACACTGTGGATGTAAAGCAGTTTTGGGGGTGCAAGATGAGATCCTGCATTGTGTCACTTGCCCGCCATCGGGGTCAAAGCAACTGGTGTGGTCACATGCACCATGATACAAGTACCAAAATTTTCCCCACAAGTATGGTGCTGAAAGTGAATCATTGGGATAGGACAAGGACAGGGCCAGATTAACCACAGGGCAAAAGGGCAGTTGCCCTGGGCCCACAAGTTTGAGGGCCACCTGAATTTCTTTTTCCCTTCTTCCCTGACCCCTGTATTTTGATTCACCTCAAGGGTGGGTGGGTGCAAACACACAGCTTAGTCGCCATCCGTAATTCGCTTTGCTGCTTTATCTTTTTTTTTTTCCGCACAACATGTGCCCTTCCAGTAGCCAGCCAATTAAAAGGCTCAGCCTCAGGTCTGTGTGTGTTCACATCATGACTGATGATATGAAGCTTAAAAATCTCCACTCTCTTGTAGCCACTTGCCATGCACCAGACTTAGTCCCTCCAGCTGAATCTTGCCTCATCAAGAAGAGACAAGACCGCCAGCATCACTTACGCTCGAGCCTGCCACCTGCCAGGCCCACTGGTCAATGAGTCGGTGACAGGCGGGTCGGTAAGTCGACCACTACTAGTCTACCACCACCAGCAGTCCAGTCATCAAAACCTTGTGAAAAAAAAAAAGTCTTTAAAGCCACCATGGTTAGCTGCCAGTGCCTGTGCAGCTAAAGAACACAGGTAGTACCACTGGACTCAGTGACTGTCTTCTGTCCGAGTCTGACAAGAAAGCCGAGGGTCCGTCAAGGTCAGACTGGTCATCGGACAAATCTGATAGACTTGTAAAATTGTTAATTTTTGCACAGTCACTCCGAGATTGTAGGCAACTGTCTCTGTCGCAGGAGGTGAGGAGTGAGCGCCAGCAGTAAAGTGGAGTCAGATCCAATCCATGCCAGACCATCTACCACAGTGCCTTGCTTGCCTTCTTGACTTCACTAGCAGGTAAAAAATGAGAGCAGAGCCAGAGGTGAACAACTGATTACTGAATGTTTTTATTTAAAATAAAAATGATGTGAGAGGACACTTGACCATTATTTTTCTTTACTGTAACCACCTCATGATGTAACTCACAATGCCTCAAATGTTCCTTATGTCCTTGTTCATTCTTATAACTTGTATTGTTATCCCAGGTCGCCCTGAAAAGGGAACTGGGCTCAGTGGGCCTACCGGTCACCAAAATTTAATAAATAAATAAATTCCACTATCTATAAACATTACTACCGATATACTTGTATATAGTCACTATACACAAGTATATACAGTAGTATTGCCCACAACACCCCCAAAACTACACATACACATATACTGTATTTTATTTTCTGAACTGGCTACAGGTCTGCACTGGTATAATCTAGTCACTTTCACAAATCAAATCACTAGAGAAACAGTTGATTATACAATGGGGTATGAAAATCCTGTAACCTCATTGGTCAAAACATATCACATGACCGTGGTATATCCTGCAATAACCCATGGCTGAAATGGCATTTATAAAAACATACTTAAACACATTTAACATTTATTTTACTCATGGGTCCATTGTATAATGCATAATAAGGCACTCCAGGTGTGGGTTATTTGGGATTTACCACTTCTTGTGTGGTTAAGTCACTCGGCTGCGCCTCGTGACACAACCCACACATAGGCGAAGGTAATCCCCAATAATCCACACCTTGTTGTGCCTTATTGCTGAAATAAACTCTCTCTATTTAACTTAATATTGTTTGTGAACACCAGTGACATCATTTCAAAGATCAGAATTTCTGCTTGTTGTTGGAGTGATGGAAAGAAGAGCTGCATGTATTTAAAATCCTTCCACACTGGTCATTTATCTCACAGCATGCACACTGTACTTACCCTCATGCCTACTGAATACTATGGGTGTCCTTGCAAGAGAAACTGTGTGAGCTTATGATTGCTTAGGTTTGGCAGGTTTGATCAGTGTTATGAGGCAGCCTTACAAAATAAGTAATATATGATGCAGCACACAGTGAACATCAGTGGCCAAACTGAGACAAAAGAGTACCACCTCACTTTGATTTTAATCACATGACCACCAACCTCTTATGACTCTTTCAGTGTCAAATGAGTGTGTCTTTGATGAACTGATAATCCTGTAGTTAAAAATTGAGTGATGTAAATTCTGTGCAAAAAAAAAAAATTAGCTAGACCTGTGGCCAATATTCAGGTTGGTGGTGGCTGTTATCAACTACAATCTCTTATCTCTCCACAGTCAGTATATTTGATATGTTCTTGTTCTTTATTGGCAGGTTTTTATGTAATAAAAGAAAAATTCAAATGGGTGTCACATGTTAATGTATTCTTTCCACAACATTTTGTGTATTTGTGTTGGGAGGTAGTGCTGACACTGTGTGTGTGTGTGTGTGTGTGTGTGTGTGTGTGTGTGTGTGGTGTCGGGGGAGCATGGCCACTGCTGTGCATGGGCCTATGAACATCCTCCAGCCATCCAACCTCAAACAATAGCCTTCTATTTCCACCCAAGAATGGCATTCTGAGTAGCTGGAAAACACTTCAAATGCATTTTAAGGCATCAAAATTTTCAACTTTCAGGGGCCTAGGTGGCCCGAACTAACCTATTGGTTAAGTCACAGGGGGCCCACAATTCAAAATTGCCCAAGGCACCAAAATTTGTTAATCTGGCCCTGGACGAGGAAGACCGAGGAGGTGAAAACAAGTACCTCTCGATTCTCCACATCCCAACCCCGATACAGTTTTGCCTTCCCATATACCATAAGACATTGATAAGGTTTCGGATGGGAAGGGAAGGAGGTGACAGGGTCCCCAGAGCATTCTAGAAAAGTTACCTGTTTTGTCCAAGCCGAGTCAAAGGGCTCAAACCCCAAAACACCATCAAGGAGAAAAAGGCGTTGCTAACTCCCCCAATCTGGTTAATTTGCAAGTCATGAGGTGGACTGTTAGTCCCTGTAAGTTACCAAGCATCCTCTAGCAAGGAATTTTAGTCCTTACGAAAGCTGTTGCAGTCTTTTCTATCCTCCATCGTCTGGGATTCTTCTATGTTACATTTATTCGCTAAGGCTGCTGCCTGAAGCCTGAGCCACGGCCCAGCTGACTTTTATAGAGGCCATGGTGGATTTTTTGTTCATCGGAAGCCATTGCCACGGTCTATTTCTTTCATCAGGCCAGGGCAATGATCTCATCCATCGCAATACCAAGGGAGGCCAGGTACTACTTTGCTTCAGGTGGGGAGTCATAGACTTTTACTAAACTATCCGATGTAATCCGCAGCTTTGCAGTAAAGTCTACACTAGCTTTCAAACCCTTGGCCTAAGCTCTTTGATGACCGGAACCAAATTTTCCTTCTCGCCATGGTCATAGGGGCATAGTCTGGTTCAATGTATAGCCTTTTGTTGCCAAAAACTATTTCCTTCTGGGACCAGGCCTTGTGCAATATCATCTCATGATGCGATAATCCAAACACAGAGCACCACCGATCGTAGCCTAGCCTTTGGGTCTTTCAGTGGGGCCATTAAAGCACGGTGGGCCCAATGATGTTGAAAGCCATATCCTTGCCAATGTTCAACAGTTCTTTAATCAAGCTTTCAATAAACTCTGGCATATTCCCGATTCCTTATGCTCTGTTAAACCATGGATTCTTACATTTACTCTTCTCAACTGATTTTCCAAGTCCTCTAATCTTTCTAAGAGGAACTGGGATCAGTCATGCAGCTGTATGATTGCCCATTATGTAAGTCCAGGTATCTGACTGGCCAGAGAGAGAATCTTTGATGGTCTGTATCTGTTGGTCGTGTTGGAGGAGCTTTGCTTTGTTTTCAGCCACCTCTTCCCTGAAGATGTCCATAGAGTTGGTGAGTCACTGCAATTCTCTACAGAGCTGTCTAGAGCTAATCATTATATCCTCCTCATCCTCCGAGGAGCTGCCTTCCAACTCTGGCACCACGGTTTCAGGTGGCCTTGTTGGTGGAGGAGCCTTGTGTGGGCCCCAGGCTTGTAGATCAAGCTTCTGTTGTTTCAAGCCACCCGGAGGTCCTGGTTTTGATTTTGCTCAGCTGGCCATACTGTTAGAAGCACCCAATATTATGTTTTAGAAAAGAATTAGCAGCTGAGGAAGTTAAATTTACCTCTAAGTTGTCAGGTGTGGAGCTTCATTTCAGTGCAGCCACATGGCATGGTGACATCAACGGAAGTCCTGTTTGGGATTTTCATTGCAGATATCTCACATGGGATCCGGAGCAAGATCAGTTTGTTTGCAGATGATGCCAAGGTGGGAGCTTTGGTTGATGATTTGAAGGGGTGGAAGGGGTTACAGGAGGACCTGACTAAGCTGCAGGAGTGGGCAGAAACATGGCAGTTGGAGTTCAATGCCAAGAAGTGCAAGGTTATGCACTTTAGACCCAGGAACCAGGTGAGGGATTATCACTAGAATGGGGTACAGTTGGGGAGCTCCACAAAGGTGAAGGACCTAGCAGTGATCATTATAGGGAGCATGAGCAACTCTGCTCAGTGCAGGAAGGTGGCAGCAAAGCCAACAAAATGCTGGGGTGTATTACAAGAAGGCTGTCCTCCAGAAGGAGGGAGGTTATCCTGCCCCAGTATAGGTCACTGTCAGGCCCCACCTGGAGTACTACGTGAAGTACTGGTGCCCATTTGTGAAGAAGGACATCAGATTGTTGGAGGGGAGCAGCAAAGAGCCACAAAGATGATCCAGGGATTGGAGAGCAAGCCCTATGAGGACAGGCTGGAAGAGCTGAATATGTATTCACTGGGGAACAGGAGGGATACTGGGGATATGATCAAGACCTTTGAGTATTTGAAGAGGATAAACAAGACAAACTCAGAAGGATTTTTCAGATGAGAAGAAGGAGGGACACTAGAGTGCATGGAATGAGATTGGAGGAAGAAAGATTCAAGATGGAGATGAGGAGACATTTTTTATGGAAAGAGTGGTGGACAAATGGAACTTCCTTACCAGATGAGCTAGTGTCCTGTAACACAGTGGGCAGTTTCAAGAGGGGTTTGGCAGGGTAAGGGTAAGGATACTGGAAAGGGGCAGGAATGGCAGCTGCATGATGAGGCTAGCTTCACATTCGAGTAGACTCAGCTAGACCATGAGGTCTATTTCTGCTGGCAATTCAGTATGTTCATATATATATATATATATATATATATTTAAATAGGTTTTCTGTGATAAGGCAAGTCCCTTATTGCATTGCTCATTAGGCGAAACACTCACCGCGACAAAGGTGACTTCCCATTAGAGAGACCACCCAAACAGTGATGGTTCTCTAAAATATACACTAATTCTTTGCTTATGCGGGGATGCTTTGCCACCTGCACCCTCCAAAATAAGGTTCTCAGCTCCAGGGGGCAGACTTAGAAATTAATAGAAACTCCACCTGGAGGAAAAAATTATGTGCACCAGGAACTGAACCCAGCACCTCAGGCTTCAGGAACAGTGGCTCAACCAATACACCATACAGCCTGCTCTACAAAACTTGGCCAATAATCCTTTTATCCTCATTTCTCATGAGTGCAGTGTGTATCCCTGAAAGCTACACTTGTTTTCAGTATGAGTGGTTCCTTTTCACTACTCACTCTACATGGGAGTGGTATTATTGAGTCACTCATATTGATGCGCTCAATACTCACTCTTATGTGGTGCTATAAGATTATATATATATTGCCCCCACTCACAAAGATGCATGTAAGCAGTACAAGAGACATCCACCATCATAGTGCAGCAACTGTATAAGTTCTGCTGCCATCAGAGTGCAGTAACATTCAAAGCTAACCATAACATGCTGCTAATGAGTATTTCCAGTGGGCAGCAGCAGTATTACCATAGTCATGATTTCATACCTGAGCAGCATGTGAAAAGTACTATGTATGTGTCAGGTGTCTGTACTGCTACCACATGCCTGTGTGGTGGCAGAGATACCTGCAGTAAGCCAATTGTTGAATTATAACAAATAAAAAGCAGTATTTAGAATGTTTGTGCAGACTAAGTTTCACTGTATGAAAAAATATTTCAGCAATAATATGTCATACTGTGCTGGCAGTATACAGTCAATCATACTGTATGTGTTTTCATTACATAATGGTAAGTGAAATGAGTACAGTGTCCTGATTATGGTGCTTACTGATGTGACTGACTGGTATAGTGTCTTACAATGTTGCATGTGTGTGTGGGGGAGTGGGGGGATGCGTAGTTAGGGGTTTGAGGATGGGGTGGTGGGGGTGGATGGTGGTGTATTAACCCTAACACTGAATTTCCAAACTTTGTCACTGTGGAAACAACCTTAACTGATGCAGTAATGGAGTTTTTCAATGACTGTCCCTTCTTCTTGTGGAAAGTATAATATGAATAGTAAATGGTATCTGTTGGTGGGAGTGCCAAACTGCCCATTTGTGCATAACGATATGTGTTTGTGGAGTGTGGGCCCTCTGGGCCCTACTCTCTGACTTACACATAAGCATGGAGCCGTTCAGCAGCTCTATGGGGCAAGGAACCTATGTAACACTAATTTGTCAATATCTCAGGAACCGTATCAGGTAGAAAAAACAATTCAAGTGTCATAATCATGAGATTGAGTATGTCTCAAACATAAGTTGATTGAATCTGTATCTCACATCATTTCTGAGATATGGGCACCCAAAAGCACTGTGTGTACTAACTCTGAGGGCATAATGCTGATCTACAGACATGAAAATGAGCAGATGGAACACTAATTTGCAAATATGTCAGGAACCGTACAAGGTAGAAAAACTTCAAATTTCGTGAGTTTCATGGCTTTCCAACCTACTTCTGAACTTAGTCTCGCTATGGGGGACTAAAAATTTTTGCAAAAAAATCTGTATCTTGAACGTTTTGAGATACGGACCTGAAAGGCATCACAGATGCTGCAGTGTTATCCCATGGGAAATGTCAGAACTTCAGAATGCTGTAACTTTGGGCCCCTGTACTATTTTGGCACCAAACAGCAGAAGGCACATCTGTGGGACCAGGGCTTGCCACCCTGCAAATTTCAGCCCTAAAGATCCAACCATTTTGTTGCAGGAGGGTATCAAAGATTTGCAGTTATTTTGGGAGTACTTTCAAATTACTTTCGCAAATCATGAAAGTTTCATGAGAAAACCTCACAAAACTGTCACATTTGTGAAAGTATTTTGTGAAAGTATTTTTCAAAAAATTTTAAAATGCATTTCTTGGAGGTTTAAACCACCAAAAAGATATGGCTAGCATCCTCAGGACCCGACTAGATAAACATAACTATCAATGTTCACCTAGAGGTCCCAATTTTAAATGCAGGCATTTTTCTGTGTCACTAACTGAAACAATATGTCCGCCTCATGAAAGAAAAGGGCCATTGCGACACTAAAATGGCCTCTCACAAAAGTTTTGTGATTTTGCTAACTTTTCCTATTGACTATAATGGGAAATTTGTTTTTGAATAAGTTTTGAATGGTTTAATATTTTTCACCAAATCTTTGAAAGACACATCAGTGACCAAGACTAAAGCATATGGGCTGTGGGCACAAGCAAAGAAACAAGCAAAATGTCAATTTGTTTTGTGTTTTTGGCATTCCATAGCTCCCCAACTATATAACTGACCGTAATGCAGCTTGTCACATCCAGAGATCTATGGTACCAGATCATGCATGCAAACCATCAGGCAAATCCGTTGTACAGTGGCAAAGTTATTAAGGTGCAAAATTTGAGGTTTTGCATTAAAGTGGCTACTCAACCCCAACTATAGTGGCACTACCATGCCACTATTATTATATATATATATATATATATATATATATATATATTAGAGGCAAAAACTCCGTTTAATGCATTAGTTAGGGTTGTTCCACAGCGACAAAAGTGAGTAATTAAGCTGTTAGGGTTGAAAACCCTAACTCAATTCACCCCCAGCACCACACACACACAGACACACACACAATTCAAGTATGGGGAGGACCAAGTCAACACAACTAATGACAGACATCCAGCAGCAGGTGACAGAAATAACAAACAATTGTCTAAATGTACTACGAGACATCCCCACCCACCTGACCAGGTACTGCATGCTCAGTGGAGATCAACAGCAAAACTGAGGCCATGTACACAAACGTACACATCCCTGATTGCAGCTGCACACAACGTACCACACTTAGTAGCTGCATGGCCTTATTCTACCGATGCCCACACCACACCACAACTGGTACTGCGTCGTTATTCAATATAAATGCTGAAGGTGCATGATGACAGTTGTAGAAAGGTTTAACACTAGTGAGTATACATTAATTAAGAGACGCACATAAATTAACTACAAGACTAGTATGCTCAAGATAAAAGTAGTGATACATTTAGTAGGTGATTTACATAGTAGTACATTTACTGCAATGGTTTACTCAACATAGAGAGGCTGATGTAAACGTATGGAAAAGCATTGCCTGTTCAACGCTGTGAAATTCAGTATACTGCCAGTATCACATGCATTCTTACTGATGAAGGTGTACTGCTGATGTACATACATAGACCTTCAGTGTGTTTCAATATTAAAGATGCAGTAAGTATTCTTTGTAAGAAACATTGTAATTGCATGGATCAGGCCAAGCAACTTCTAAATATCATAGCACTACTGAGCCAACAATGATGTACCTGTATCGGAGATGTATATAGGATAGAATTTTCTGTAGGCACTGACTGAGTATGTTGTACCTGATAAAGACAATCTCATTGCATCTGTGATGACTAACTTATTCAAATAGTAATACAATTTACTATTGTTGCAATGAGTGATCTATGCCACTTATGGACACAGTGTGATTTTTAACAGTTGTTTCATACTCAGGCTGTATGCCTACTGTTTGGGTTTGCCACACTTCTGTCACTGATGCTATCAAAGTGATAACTATGTTAATTGTGGTACAACAGGAATCAAGTAGGTATGGTGTAGATATAAACAGAATGTCTTTTAGTATTGATTTAACTCACAATGGGGTAAGTGTACTAGGACAGCAGGGGTTATCCTCTATCACTGACTCTGTCAGTTATAATCACACTAGGGTTTCGATGACTGTAATGATCAAGTTACACTGTTCATCTTCATGAGTTCATATTCACAGCCATTTTCCAGTAACTAGACAGTGTATGGTGTAACTGGGTGGGACACTGTGTTGCAAAGCTGCTGCAGTGCCTAGCAGAGGAGAGTATCTACTCATAAAGACAATTAAGCAATAAGGCATGACCAACAGTTATGTTAAATGGTCTGTTATTTCTCAAACCTTTGTTATAATCAGAGATATTATACCTGAACAACTCCTTGGTTTTGCTGAACTCTGTTGCTCAGGTGGCCCACCACAAGTGGTGTGGTCTGGTGTGAGGCATCGGTAGGTAAGGCCATGCAACTACTAAGTGTGGTACGTTGTGTGCAGCTGCAATCAGGGATGCGTACGTTTGGTGTACATGGCCTCAGTTTTGCTGTTGATCTCCACTGAGCATGCAGTACCTGGTCAGGTGGGTGGGGATGTCTCGTAGTACATTTAGACAATTGTTTGTTATTTCTGTCACCTGCTGCTGGATGTCTGTCATTGGTTGTGTTGACTTGGTCCTCCCACATACTTGAACGTGTGTGTGTGGTGCTGGGGTGAATTCGAGTTAGGGTTTTCAACCCTAACAGCGAATTTCCTCACTTTTGTCGCTGTGGAACAACCCTAACTAATGCATTAAAAGGAGTTTTTGCCTCTAATTTCCTTCTTTTTGAGAATGATATTGAAAAATAGTGAATGTAATGTGGTGGAGGGAGCACGGGGCCAAACAGTGGCACACATGGTAACACAAGCACGAATGAGAACAGAAAGATATGCAGTGGCGTGAAGGAAGCCCAGAAGAAAGGAGACGGTGTGCCACGTGTGTCCATAGTAACATGGTGCCTGTAAATGGAAATGTCAATGGGCATGGTGACGCAAAGTGAAACAGAAAGAGAAACAGTACGGTACACACACAAATGGCAAAAAGTAGAAAGCATAGCGCAAATGAAAACGCCAAAGGATGCGCTGCGTGGTAGCATTGGGTGTACATTAGGATCATCAGCCCTAACTCTCACCCCATGACATGTGTAAAGCAGCAGAAGCATAGGAGAATGGGGTGAGAGTTAGGACCCACGATCCCAATGCACACCCCAATGCCGGTTGGGGGTGCAAGGGGTTTCGACCCTAACAGTGAATTTCCTCACTTTGTTGCTGTGGAACAACCCTAACTAATGCATTAAACGGAGTTTTTGCCTCTAATTTCCTTCTTTTGAGAATGATAACGAAATAGTGAAATGTAATGCAGCGAGCGGAGCGCCGGGCCCAACAGGGACAGCAACGCAAACAGAAATGCTAACAGTGGCGCACATGGCAACACGACACCGAATGAGAACAGAAAGGTAACGCACATGGTGACGAGACGGAATGGTCTGCCACATGATGTGTTGTCACATAGTAACATGGTGCCTGCAAACAGAAATGTCAATGGGCATGGTGATGTAAAGTGAAACAGTAAGATAAACAGTACTGTAGACAGAAATGGCAAAAATAACAGAAACACAAGCGCAAATGAAAACGCAAGGATAACCACATGGTGGCGCAGACGCCAACGGTAAGTGAAACGGGTACGGAACCGCAAATGGAAAGGGCAACAGTTACAGTAATGTAAGCACACAGGCTGGTTTCCCAAAACCTGCATAGAGAAAGACAGTGAGTACAAATAATGTATGCATAATAATGAGTATCGCGCAGAAAATGAGATCTTGGAATACTAAATACATTATATCTCAGGAACCATACTGACGGAAAAAAAATTTAAAAGTCATATTATTTACAACTGTCCTGGCTAATTTGAATCTTAGCCCTATGGAGAGCTAAGAAATTTTCCGACAAAAGTCTGTATCTCGCACCGTTTCGAGATACGGCCCTGAAAGGCACGGCGAACGATAATGTTATCCATAGGAAAAAAAGAAAAGTTCGAGCACCATAACTTTGCCTCCCTGTAATGTTTTTTCACCAAACCACTGAAAGGCACATCTGTGGGCTGTTGGCTGTCTTCCTCAAATTTCAGGAAAAAGACCAAACCGTTATTTTGCAGCAGGATTCAAAGGATTTCTGTAATGCGTCAGGCGCCGTAATGTCATCCTATAGGAAAAACGTCAACTTTGGAGTGCTGTAACTTTGCCGCCGTGTGACATTTGTTCACCAAACTACTGAAAGGCATATCTGTGGGCTGTTGGCTGTCTTCCTCCAATTTCAGGAAAAAGACCAAACCGTTATTTTGCAACAGGGTGCCAAAGGATTTCTGTAATGCGTTGGCGCAGTAATGTTATCCTATGGAAAAACTGTCAACTTTGGAGTGCCATAACTTTGCCGCCATGTAATATTTTTAATACAACACTGAAAGGCACATCTGTGAGATGTGGGCTCCGTTTCCTCAAATTGCAGCCCAAAACTCCCAACTGTTCTTTTACGGCGCAGTGCCAAAGAATCGCTGTCACTGTCCCACAGATGGAAAACTACTGTCGTTAATTTGGCGAAAGTCATAGGGAAAGTTCGACACTTTCGTGAGCACGAAAGTAATTTGTAAAGTAATTTTTCCAGAAATTTGAAAACATATTTCTGGGGTGTTTTACCACAAAATAAAGACATGGCAAGCATCCTCAGGGTCCGACTAGGTGAATACAAAAGAATTTGGTTGCTAGAGGGTCCCAAATTTAAATGCCAACCATTTTCTTGATCACCAACTGAAAACAAAATGGCCGATTTGCGAAAGTAACAGGCCCATTTTGAAAGTAAAAATGCATTTATCGAAAGTGTTGAACTTTTGTTAACTTTTCCCATTGACTTATAATGGGAAACTGTTTTTGAATAACTTTTGAACCATTTAATATTTTTCACAAAATCTTTGAAAGGCACTCGGGACCCTGGATGCACGTTCCCTGAAGATTTCGGACCAGTCGCTAAACCGCATTTACCCGTAGGCGTGACCATAGAATTCCAGTAAAAGCGTAAACGCCGCACACAGATCACGCTTTAATAACCTCGCAGCCGTATACCTGACCACTACGAAACTTGGCAGATCCTGAGGCTTCATGATTCTTGATCATGTATTCTAAATTTCAGCCAAATCTGTCAAACAGTTTAAAGTTATTAGGTGCAAAGATTTGAGGTTTTACATAGAACATGGCTCCTCAACCCCTAACTATGGTACACTACGTGCTACCATAATATATATATTTATATATATGCCTAGGGACTCTCGCCAAGCAGGGAGAGGTTTGGCTAATGAAGAGGGGCAGGTAAAGAGGTTTAATTGTTTTGAAGATCTTACTGAAACTACAGAATGTGCTCTGTTTACAAGAGTATTTCAGTTGATTTAGGTAATGAAGGTAGTAGGGAGGGCTTGGGCAGGTGTGGGTTGGGGGTAATTTTAGGAAAAAACTTGAAGTTTCACTAGGAAGGTCAAATTCTAGGGGTTCAGGCATGCTAATATCTCAAACCAGATCAAGCCCAATTGGGTCAGTTGTAAAGAGGTATGGATGCTTAGTTTTATCTCTTCCCCATGGGTGAGCAGAATAATGTTACAACCTGATGCATAAATGGTTTAAAAATGCTGTCAAGAGGAAATGGGTGCAGGAGGCTCAGGAAACTAAAATCCAGTATCATACTGCTCTAGGAAACTCATATGAGTGCAAATGAGTTTATGAGAACACAGAGGAGTTGGAGGAACCTGGATTGCAGCCTGCTACAGTGCAAAAGCAATGGGGCAGTGATATTGCTTTGTAGGAGCTTTGAAGTCACACTGGTGATGTCCTTGGTTGACCCAGGTGGGAGGTATGCCCTGACACAACAATGCAGACACATTGTCAGTGGGTTTGGGCTATTGCCCCAGCATCAAGGATCCAAGCTTATACCAGAAGCTAGTGGTGGACATGGTACAGTTCCAGAGACACTGAATTCTGGGAGACAGAATACAACTTTGTCAGTGATACAGTCTTGGATAGATCCAGTGTGACTCTGGTTCCTCTGTCTCAGAATGCCAAAGCTCTGGGACAGCTAAAGACCATGTACTCACTCATACATATCTGTAAGTATAGCAATCCTTCAGTCAGGGAATATAGCTTTTCTCACTCACAGCACACCTAGGCAAGACTTGATAGGCTGCAGGTAACATCCTCACTTGCTATTTTTGTTTCTATGCATGAATACTCTCCAGTCTTGGACTCTGATTACTCAAGGCTCCTACTTTCCTGCGGCACTTTAGGACTAAGTTCTGCTTAAGGATTACCATTTGCCGTAGAACATCCACAGTGATGATTTGTAGATTGTGCGGACATTCTGCGGCACCAATGAACTGCCACACCACAGCTGTCATCCTGACTTAATGTCCATGGCAATGTCTATGGGAATCAGGGTTCAGGCATGCTAATATCTCAAACCAGATCAAGCCCAATTGGGTCAGGTGTAAAGAGGTATGGGTGCTTAGTTTTATCTCTTCCCCATGGGTGAGCAGAATAATGTCACAACCTGATGCATAAATGGTTTAAAAATGCTGTCAAGAGGAAATGGGTGCAGGGAGGCTCAGGAAACTAAAAGCCAGTATCATACTGCTCTAGGAAACTCATATGAGTGCAAATGAGTTTATGAGAACATAGAGGAGTTGGGGAACCTGGATTGCAGCCTGCTACAGTGCAAAAGCAAGGGGTAGTGATATTGCTTCGTAGGAGCTTTGAAGTCACACTGGTGATGTCCTTGGTTGACCCAGGTGGAGGTATGCTCTGACACAACAATGCAGACACATTGTCAGTGGATTTGGGCTATTGCCCCAGCATCAAGGATCCAAGTTATACCAGAAGCTAGTGGTGGACATGGTACAGTTCCAGAGACACTGCATTCTGGGAGACAGAATACAACTTTGTCAGTGATACAGTCTTGGATAGATCCAGTGTAACTCTGGTTCCTTTGTCTCAGAATGCCAAAGCTCTGGGAGAGCTAAAGACCATGTACTCACTCATACATATCTGTAGGTATAGCAATTCTTCAGGCAGAGAATATAGCTTTTCTCACTCACAGCGCACCTAGGCAAGACTTAATAGGCTGCAGGTAACATCCTCACTTGCTCTTTTATAGGCTGCAGGTAACATCCTCACTTGCTCTTTTTGTTTCTATGCATGAATACTGTCCAGTCTTGGACTCTGATTACTCAAGGCTCCTACTTTTCTGTGGCACTTTAGGACTAAGTTCTGCAGAAGGATTACCATTTGCCACAGAACATCCACAGTGGTGATTTGTAGATTGTGTGGACATTCTGGGCACCAATGAACTGCCACACCACAACTGTCATCCTGACTTAATGTCCATGGCAATGTCTATGGGAATCGAGATGGGGAAATGCACAGTAACACTAGTTAAAAAGAACACAAACTTTTAGAAATAATCTTATTTTTTAAAAGCTAAAAAAATCTATAATTTAAGGTCTTATCCTATTACATAGATGAAATATGCAGAGAGGACCTTAAGTGATAAATAAGTTATGTATATATTCATGCTGTTTATACCATTCGTGAGGTCTCCACTGTGTATCACTTATATATTTGTCTTCAATCTGTAAATAGTTTAAAAATATATATTTCCATTTTGTGACAGTGAAATTGTATCCTCATTAATACAGGTCCCTTTGGAAGCAGAATAAACAGAATAGAAGAGATATTGCAAGACTCATTTTCATGCCAAACCACTTCTGACACACCTCATAACCCCATCAGGCCATGGTATGCACATGAACCCCTTGTGAGAGAAGGCTTTCTAAGCTCATCCAAAGGCATCACCCGTGTGACTGAACACTGCGCCATACCTTCCCAGGCTCAGAGTGGTGGTATATGACAGGGCTGCCCTCCTCCCCCATCCTTGTGCTGCCTGACCAGCTCTCAGCACTCATCCCTGAACCTGAGTTGCCAGCACAGGAACACAACATGCTACCCACTGGCCCAATGGCTGGATCTGCATGTAATATTTCTCCACAACTTTTAGGTAATTATATCAACTCATGATAACATGTAATCAATAACCATGTCAAAAATGTGTACAGTGCAGTTATTCATTTAGCAGAGCTGTTCTTTCAATAGGTCTACACATAATTATATTCCACCTTTCTGGCATAATTACTTTATTTTACTTAAAATGACAGGTTAATTCATTTTACAAGTTATTCATTTCAGATGGCATCCTATACCTTAAAGGCACAAATAAATCTGCACAAAGTAAGCTATAGAGATAACAGGTCTATACTATTGTCAAGTATTTGTTGATGTTGGCCTAGTGTAATAAGTCTGAAAAATGTTATTAGGCTATAGTACAGGTTGAGCAAATGTCACAGTACCTGATGTGCTGTGCCACTTCCTCTGGGAGTTGGAGCTGCGGCAGATAAGTGATGATTCATTTCTGTGGCAGAATGCAGCCTGTCATCAGCTAATGTATGTTGTAATAGCACTGATAACATCACTTGTTGAGCATAGAGGGGTTTTGGATATAAAGAGGGGAAGGAACCATGTGCTATGGATAAACTGAAAATATTAATAAAGAATCACCAAAAACAGTGAATTCTGTGGCATTGCAGATATTCTGCAGTAGATTGCAAGTTCTGTGCAAAATTCTACGGCTGCAGAATTTTAGGTGCCTTGATTACTCTTGCCTAACTATAGATCTCATTGTAGTCACACAGCCACTGCCTAAGCACTCCTGGTGCCTTGACTCCACTATGCTCAGAGATGAAGCAAACAAGAACATCTTCACTGCCGACCCAGTGGCACTGAGGGTTGAGGTGCTGGATGCCACACCTAGCACCACGCCGGCGACCTGGGTTCAGCAGCGAGCCCCGGACACCAGGGGTCAGCAGGGGAGGAAGAGGACTGAGTGTCCAGAGGACTGCTCTCCCTCCCTGGGGTGGGTTTGGGGCTCTTCGGTGCAGTGGTGACACCCGTGGAGACCGGTGTACTACCTGTGCCTGGAATGTAAGGGAGGAGCACGGCGGATGCTTACAGCTTTTCCATGCAGGCATCACTGCACGCCTGGCTAATGGGGTAACAGCAAACAGGAAAAATCACCCTATGCTTGGATAGGTGATGCCCTCTCCCGCCACTGCCACACATAAATACCGGCCTTGCCCCCCCCCTCTCCCTCCTCCTCCTCCTGTTGGGCACTACATTGTAGATAGAGCACCAGATGGAGTGGTGGCCCTGCCCCAGGGGCTCAGAGCTGGGGGGTTCCCAGTCAGAGGTTGGTGGAGGTAGCATACCCTCTGAGGAGGCAGGGACCAGGTCGGCAGTAGGCGGCCGGAGGCAGAGGCAGTCCGAGAGAGTTCCAGGGTGCAGGGTGCAAAATAGAATTAAAAAAAAAAAGAACTTCTTCACAGCCATTTTTGAGTTTCTAACTCATAATGACAAGTCCGACACATCCCACTCAGTTAGGCGGGAGGCTCTGAAGGGGCTAGACCATAGTATTGTGCCAGCCACAACAGGAGGATGGAGGGGCAGAACTTACACAGTGGGAGAAGAAACTGAAGGCATGCAAAAGTGCACATGCAATAGCCATCTACTGCCCTTCATAATGCAGTTCAGAAACTTAAATGGAAACTAAGCGCACTAAATAGAGCACATCTGGAAAGAGATATTATTTTGGGGCAGGCTGGCAACCATTTTGATGGGGGCAGAGGAGGTAAGCTCTTAGCATGGCAACTGAAAAAAAAGAGAGACAGAGCAATTTCAAAGCTAAGAGACAATGGTGGGGGTTGATCATTGTCTGAAAGGAATGGGTGAGACATTCAATTCATTTTATACAAAGTTGCACTCTTGAGGACTCCTTGACCCCAGAGCAGCTTAAGACTGTTTTTCAAAGGTTGAGTCTCTGCATTCATCCCCCTGAGACAACTCAGACTCTAAATTAGCTGCTAAACAGGCAGGAATTGCTCAGGGCAATCTGCAGCCTGGGCGGGGGGCTCCTGTGTGAGATGGATTCCCTATTGATTTGATCAAGGTATTTGCCTCACTCTTGACTGAATCACTACAGGATATGCTTGAGGAGTGTCTGAGGTGTGGTGAACTGTTCCTCCCATTGCAGTAAGTCACCATAACGGTGCTCCCAAGGCAGGCTAATGACCCCACCCCTGGGCCTCATATTGCCCTATCACTCTGCTCATAGCAGACTATAAAATCATTGTTAGAAGAATTGCTGCCTGAGTGGAAACACAGTTACCACATTGCATACATAAGAAAGATAAGGATAGGCTAGGAAATATGCAAAAGATGGTGACCAGGATGAGACAGAACCAGCAGAGCAGATCTTATGGGGATAGGCTTAAGGTACTGAACATGTTCTTGCTGGACACCAGAGGAGACAGGGATGATATGATAGAAATTTTCAAGTTTCTGAAAGGAATACACGAGGTGAACTGCAAGGAACTATTTAAGATGAGTAACAGTTCAAGGACATGGGGGCATGAGTGGAAACTGATCTGATGGAGGTTCAAGAGGGATCTGAGAAAATTTTATTTTACTGTAAGGGTGATGGAACCATGGAACATTCTTCCAGCTGAGGTGGTGGTTGCCTAAACCATAAGTGGTTTCAAGAATGACTGGAAAAGAGTGAAGGGTATAGTGGTTACTCTGGGAGGGTAGTAGTAGGTAGGCTAACAAGGGGTGGATAGTGAGTGCAAGTACCTTGTATAGACAATAGGCCCCAGGGTTTGATAGGGAAGTACTGGTAGACTGGATAGACCATTGGTCTTTTTCTGCCATCATTGTTTATGTTTCTACATTTCTTGGGAGAACAACTCACAGTTCTTCAGCCTTTGCTCATATGGCATCCAACCTCTAACAATCTTTGTAGTTCTATGCTATACTTCATCAGACCCTTTATGGTCCTTCTGTAATGCAATGCCCCGAGCATCACACAATAATCCAAATGAGGTCAAACCGTGTCCTGAATAGTGGCGTTCTCTCTGTTTTCTGTACTATTTATCCTCCGCTTACTTGAATGTCACATTCTGTTGGTCTTGCTGACTGCTGCAAAGCACTGAAACATAGAAACATAGAGTTTGACGACAGATAAGGACCATTTGGCCCATCTAGTCTGCCCATTTCCTACCTACAGGATAGGCCGCAGATCATAGTTAACCAACAGCCTATTTCTTCCTACCCCACAAGATTTGCCTTATGTTTGTCCCATGCATTCTTGAATTCTCCCACAGTTTTAGACTCACAACCTCCTCAGGAAGGCTGTTCCATGCATCCACTACCTCTCTGTGAAATAATACTTCTCACATTGCCCCTGAACCGCCTCTTCTATCTTTAAATTGTGTCCCTTGTTCTTGCATGTCACTTTTCTGAAAGATGCTACCTCTTGGACTTTGTTGATTCCACTGAGGTACTTAAAGTTTCTTTCATGTCCCCTCTCCCTTCTTTCCTCAAGGGTATACATATTAAGCTCCTTTAGTCTCTCCTCATGACTTCTCTTGCAGACCCTGCACCATTTTAGTTGCCCTCCTCTGGACTACCTCTATCCTGTCTATGTCCTTGCAGAGATGGGGTCTCCAGAACTGGATGCAGTACTCCAGATGGGGTCTCACCAACTGTCTGTACAGAGGGATAACAACTTCCTGTTTTCTGCAGCTGATGCCTCTCCCTATGCATCCCAGTATACCCTCAGCCCACCCTACTGCCTTCTCACATTGCTTGCTAACCTTAAGTTCATCTGATATGATTACCCCAGGTCCCTTTCCTTTTTGTTGTTGTTACTACCCCCATTGTGTATTCTTCCCTGGGTTCTTGTTCCCAGGTGCATTATTTTGCACTTCTTTGCATTGAATCCTAGCTGCCATACTTCTGACCATTCCTCCAACCTTGCCAAGTCCCTTCTCATCCTTTCCACGCCTCCTTGTGTATCAACCCTGTTGCAGATCTTGTGTCATCTGCAAAAGGCATACTTTTCCTTCCAGTCCCTCTGCAATGTCACTGATGAAGACATTAAAAGGACTGGACCCAATACTGAACCCTGCAGTACCCCACTAGTAACCCTCTTTCTTCAGAGTGGACTCCATTTACAATTACCTTCTGTGTCCTGTTGTGCAGCCAACATTTCACCAGGCTACCACCCTGGGACCCACTCTCAGGCTGGTTAATTTGACTATTAATCTTTGTGTGGGACTGTGTCAAATGCCTTGCTAAAGTCTAGGTAGGCCATGTCCACAGCACCTCCCTGGTCTACTACTTTGGTCACCCAGTCAAAGAAATCTATTAGATTCGTCTGACATTACCTTCCCGCTGTGAACCCATGCTGCCTTGGGTCAGCCCCACTGGCCTCTAGGTACTCATCTATTCTTTCCTTCAGAAGTGACTTCATCACTTTCCTTACCACAGAGGTCAGACTGACAGGTCTGTAGTTTCCTGCCTCTGTCTTGGTCCCACTTTTGTGAAGGGAATCACACCCGCCTTCCTCCAGTCCTTGGATACCACACCATCCTCCCATGATTTATTAAAAGAGTAGCCAGTGGTTTCACTAGTTCCTCCCTTAATTCTTTTAGAATTCTGGGGTGAATTCCATCAGGACCCATTGCTTTGTCCACCTTCAGTTTTAGGAGTTCTTGCAGAACCCTTTCTTCTGTGAAAGGACTGGATCGACCCCCTTTCAAGAGTGCTTCTGCTAATTGGATTAGGCACTTCCCCTCCTCTTTTGAATACTGAGCAGAAATATTCGTTCAATATTCCTGCTTTTCACTGTCCCCTCTGCCCACCCACCGTTCATTCTATTCAGCCTCACTATCCCTCCCTTTGTCTTTCTACGCTCGCTGATGTACCTATAAAGGTCTTATCCCCTTCTTAACTGAGTTGGCTATCTTTTCCTCAGTTTGGGCCTTTGCTCTTCTGACTTCCTTCCTGCTTCCTTCTGCCTTAACTGGTACAGCTCTCTGTCCTGCTCCTTCTGTTTCCCTTATACTTCCGAATGCTATATTTTTCTTCCTGACTTTCACATCCACCTCTTTTGAGAACCATAGTGGCTTTTTCTTTCATTTTGATTTGTTTATTTGCTTCACACAAAGGCTTGTTGCCTCTGTGATGGCAGTTTGATGATTCCCATTGTTGCTCCACACCTCCTTCTAGCCTGTTTGCTAGTGCTTTTCTGAGGCACTCTCCCATCTTGCAAAGTCAGCCCTCCTAAAGTCCAGTACCCTCACTTTTGTATGGCTTGACTCTGTAGCTGAGTTTAACGTGAACCACACTGTTTGATGGTCACTTGTTCCCAGATGGCAACCCACCCTAGATCTGAGATCCTCTCACTGCCCCATTTGAGAGTATGAGGTGTAAGATTGCTCCTCACGAGTGGGTTCCAAAACTAGCCGCCTGAGGCCTGCCACCTGTAGGGCATCAAGAATGGCCCTGCTCTTGGATGTGGCACTGATAGAACATTTTCAAAGATGAGTCTATAAAATCCCCAAGTTCCTCTCCTGCTCTGCCAGATCAAAAACAGTACTATTTAGGTACATTGCTTTGCATTTCTCCACATTGGACTGTATCTGCCATCAGTCTGACTAACAGCCTACTTTTTTAGTCCTCACTGTAATTTCTTGCACTCCTCCTTATTGCTGACCAATCTTGCTTGCTTCTTATCATCTGAAGACTTGACTAAATAGCTGCTAGTCTCCAAATTTAAATAATTAAAGAACAGTTTGAACAGATATTATTTCAGAACTGGCCCTCCCACCCCATGGAATCCCACTTGTCATGCCTTCCAGTCTGACACTTGCATCCCACAACCACAGCTGTCTGTCTGGCTCCTATTACTCTATTTATAATCCATATAAATGATTCCTCTCCCTTACGTGCTTATCAACTTTATGTAACAGCCTCCTGTTTGGGGGTCGGCCAAAACCACAACAGCACATATCTGTCAAAAACCATGCTGTCATAACAGTGCTGCTCAGTTTCAGAATAGTATATCTAATCTAGCATGATTTTGGACTGTGCAGTTTTGGACTGATCATGGCATGGTTATTGACCACCCTGCTTTTGACTGCATGGTCTGACATAGGAGCCATATTGGGTACCTTGTTAAAGGCTTTCCAACGGCCAAGTATACCTAGCCTAGAGTATCCTCCAATCTAGGATCTAGCAAACTCCGGACTAAATGTTAATAGTCTTTGAGTTCTGACTGTCACTGGAAGGAACTGGTACAGAATGTATGCACATCAGTAGTCCTTGTTGTACCAAACCTGAATGAAAAGTCTGAATACCACACAACATGGAGTGTTCAGACTTATTTTGTGAAATCTGAACATTGATCTTTGAATGCACTGACATGTTTTGCATGTCCTGACCGATCATGCATGGGGCATGTTGGCAATCAGTGGGAGTTCAGAATTTGGGTTGATCAGACTCAGAAATTAGGGCTATGAAGAACCAGACCTCCATACTGTAACAAACTGAAACCAGTACTGCTGTATCTACTCATCCCTACCTGAAAGATCCACTTCAAATCAACACAGAAGCCAGTCTGTATATTGGGAGGGGAATAAGTAGATTCAGATCATTAAAACCTTTAAATCTGTAATAAAATTTACAGTAAAGTCAGTATGCTGCTAGATGGGGAGCAAAAGCAAAGTTCAGAAATAGTTTGCTCTGAGATCCTTGAAACAGTGACTACATTTCCAGCTGCATTGATTTTCAATATACAGTATGTACTAGTTGTAACCAAATTAAAGGACCAGCTGGAGACTCAGTGTATAAGGAATAGCAATACTTAACCTGGGAGGGATGGAGGAATGGATGTATGCTGCAATAGCCTTAGAAGAGCCAATTGTCTTCAGTCCAGTAATATCACAAAGATAATTGAAATGGATTTTCACTATGGATTTCAAATGTAGATCAAGGGATAGTTGGTAATCTATAATTCCCTCTTCAAGAATTTCTAGTAAGTGACTCCACATCTCCATTCACATTATCATTTGCATAGGAACAGATTCCTGACAGTATTTTGGAGCCCTCATACAAAATGTCAGCTATATTTTAATTCAACATGAGCTTACTATGAATTATCCAATCCTGAATTTCCATCAGTGAAGATTTAAGCACTGGGACCTGAGCACTAGTGTCCTCGTGAAATGAGAAGTACAGCAGGATGTCATCTACACCAAAATGAATATCCCAATTGTAACAGTGTGTTGAGTTAACCAAGGTGTCCAGGGAGTTACAGAGGTGTCAGAGCACACTGGGGCTATCCAGTCAATAAACTGAGATAACAATTAACTGCACTGTTCAACTGCTGCTTCAACTGATACAAGAGGTGAAACAGTAAGAGCAGCGGAAGAAATGACAGCAAAGAAGACCACTGAGTTTAAAGAGTGTGTAGTTAAAGTTAATTGCCACCGTGGGGGTGGTAGGATGAGAAAAAGCAAAGTGAATAGAAAATAATATGATGATCAAGGATAGGAATGATAGTGTTGAATATTTCAAACAGAGATACCTATGGATGCAGTTTAAATGAAACCATGACCCTTAGAAGACCTGGTGAATCCTCAGAAAGCAAACTGAAAATAGCATTAATTTTTAAATACCTCCAGTTATCTCTTGCTACTGTATTACTGAATTACTGTTTTGTTTGTCAGCTAGAAGATTTTATGACTGGCAGTACAGTGTATGATGCATAGAGCAGCTCTTCAGCCGGAAGTGAAATACCTGATGTTATGCTTTTTATTGTCTCATCATGATTGAGACTTTACTGGTTTTAGCATTACAAGTGACTTATTGTGTAGAAAGATTAGTGCCCCTCTTGATGATTTGTCAAATCACAACCAGCGAGGTCACAAAGCAGATGAGCTAATGATAGCACTAGATACAGTATGTCAGACTTTGGATGACATGTTGATCTGCACATGACAACTTCTACTTTAAGGCAGAAGATTTCAAGCTGGCACAAAAACACAACCTTGACATATCACAGTATAAGTGTCAACAGCTTACTTTTAAAAATGAGACATTTATTCAGTCCGCATTTACAGGCATACCACTTACTTAATGCATCTGGAGGATAAAACATGTTAAAAAAACTTAGCAATCAGATTCCTGAGGAGACTGGCACTGAGGATACACAGCATGAGTAGAGCTAGCATTCCAGATGTAAAGCTTGCACATTGTGTGTTCAAAATTAGATTAGGTAAGGTAACTGTTGTGCAGCAGGAGGGATGCACAAGATGGACCAAGGTACCTCACGCACCACTACAGTATGTTATCATAATGCTGTGTTTTATATTGCTATGTTATACAACATATCCTGAGGTCTGACCTGATGAAAAGAATGTAACTGTAGAAAACAGTGTAGCAAAACATTTTCACCCACAACATGTTTGTTGTTTTACCTACATCTTTGACAGGACTAACACAGTTCCCAAATTGTTTTGTTGAAGCTAGAAGAGTAATCAAAATTGCTTAGAGGTTCCAATACAAAATGAAAGCAAATACTACGGTCATCCAATTGAACTGTAGTTAAGGGCACATCAGTCCAGAAAAATATTCTAAAGGTCTAATAAAAATATAGGCCAAGATATTCAGACAGTTGGCGTCAAGCTAAGTGCAGCATGACTAACAGCCAGTTAGTATGCTCATTGCTATATTCAGACACGCGGTGAAGTGCTAATCCTTTAGTGCAGTAGTTCTAACAAACATCATGCACCTATGGTATATTCTATGGGTTTTGTGAGCACTGTCTGCATGATTAGCTCTGTTTCACACTTCCAAAAGTTTCTTTACAAACATGCATAGTGTTGCACAACTCTAACCCCACCAGCCCCCAGCATCTGTGGTGCTGTGAATGTAATAAAACAGAAATAAAGCTAATGTCTCTCTCCCATCCCAAGCCCCATAGTACAGTAATGATTATTTGGATTGATCAGTTCCATGGTAGTCGAGTAGACTTTCACTTCCTTCCCAATCTCAGTTATAATTATTTGAAAGTGCCTATTTCCTGGTAGTGTAGTGGACACCCTCCCAACCCTTCTCTAGAGGCACCCACAATAACCTCCTCCCAGTGACCACCACAGACCCACCTCCCACCTCCTCTGCCAGCTGTCATCTGCCACATATAGAGTACTGTATTGCGCTACACTCTGTACCACAATACAGTAAATACACTGTCTAAAGAAGGAAGAAAAACCTCTGTAAGTCTGACTAAAAGCATACTGTCATGTGCCCAGACTTAGCTTTCTTTTCAAGTAGAAATTTCTTTATCATAATTTAGTTTTTTAAAGTGTTTTCATCAACCTTTGGGGATGTACTAGTTACTGCCCCTCATGAATATATAAGTGGTTACTTGTAAATCCCAGCCAAAATGGCAGAATTCATTTGCACCCTCTAAAACACATTTTGAGGCATTTACATGTTATCACCTATGTGGTTTATAGAAGTGCTACACACATCACCCAACATTGGTGAGAAAAACTTATACTATGACAAAGTTATGACCTAACAAAAACTTTGCTGAAAAAAAAACTGAATCTCAATGGCCGGCCTGCTGGGGCAGCAGTTGGATTTCTGCTTGCAACACCAGCGACCCGGCCGGGAGCTGACTCGGTCACTGGAGGCGGCCAGGGGAGCACGCTTGAGTGTCCCGTAACAGATTGCCATCTCCAGGGGGTGGGGCGGCCATATGCCCATTCTCCTTGTGCATAACCCTGAGCAGAGGCTTAGGGGAACCACAAGCCCCGCTTGGAGGGACGGGTGGCCAAGTGACATAGTGGATGTCGGCGCTTGCACCATGGCGTCAGGGGATCCGACTTTGGCAAGGGAGAAAGCGGAAAACATCCGCCAGCTCTGGGATGACGGACTTCCCGGGCATGCCTCTGATGTGCCCCTGCCTGCCAGCCACCTCCAGGGGCCTGGCGAAATGAAGGATTACGGGGTCTGTGCCCCAACTCGTCCCCACTCAGGGGAATAACTGAAGCTCCATGGAGGACAGGAGGATGGTTCAGCTGGCAGAAGGCAGGATGATGACCCCTTGGAGGGCTGGGGGACACTGGGATGCATGGGGAGGCATCACCAGTAGAAAACAGGAAGTTATTATCCCTCTGTACAGACAGTTGGTGAGACCCCATCTGGAGTACTGCGTGCAGTTCTGGAGACCCAATCTCCTCAAGGACATAGACAGGATGGAGGCTGTCCAGAGGAGGGCAACTAAAGCGATGCAGGGTCTGCACGGAAGACATATGAAGAGAGACTTAAGGAGCTAAATATGTATAGCCTCGAGGAAAGGAGAGGAGGGGACATGATAGAAACTTTCAAGTATCTCAAGGGAATCAACAAAGTCCAAGAGGGTAGCATCTTTCAAAAAGAGGTGTGCAAGAACAAAGGGTACAATTTGAAGATAGAAGGGGCGGCTCAGAGGTAATTTAAGGAAGTATTTTTTCACATAGGGTTGTGGATGCATGGAATGGCCTTCGGAGGAGGTTGTGGAGTCAAAAACAGTGGTGGAATTCAAGCATGCATGGGACAGTCATAAAGGCAATTCTAGGGGTGGGGTAGGAAGAAGTAGGCTGCTGGTTAACTAGGATCTGCAGCTTATCCATTAGGTAGGAAATGGGCGGACTGGGTGGGCCAAGCGGGTCTTATCTGCCGTCAAAATCTATGTTTCTATGTTTCTATGGATTCCCGAAGAGTTGGAGCTCCAGGCAGTAGGTGGAGTATAAAGCATAATTTCAAAATAAAAAAACAAAAACAATCTCCTTACATGTGTATTATGCATTAGTTGCAGCCATAGATATGGTCAGACATTTCCTGAAATTTCTGTGATATTTCTGGATAAATTCCTGCATGCTTGCAGTACCACTGTGGTCCACCAAAGATAATCTCTTTAGATACTCTATATAGTGATGCAGTACTCACATGTGAGTGATGGCGGACATCTACAGAGTGAGAGGTGGATCTATGCTAGTTGCCTTTTCTGGGTGGTGAAGTGGGAGGTGTCATCCATACAAGGATCAGTTGGGGATCAGTAGACTACCAGCTGGTAATTTCAAATAAATACTCATTACAGTGTTGGTAGGATGAGGAGAATTTTGCTAGACTACCAGGAAATAGGTAATTTTAAATTATCATTACAGCAGAGGTCCAGTGAAATGCAGGCACACTAGTCTATTAGGAATTGGTACAGTGCATTCAAATAATCATTATGATGTGGATTGGGTGGGTGGGGTCCACTACACTACCAGAGAATAAGTAATTTCAAATGATCATTAAAACAGGGATCTTGTGTGAGTGAGGGAGGTCAGTAGACTACCAGGGATAGGTGATTTCTTTTTTTTTTTATGAACTTTATTTCATTAAAAATTCACAACACAGAAGACAAAGGCAAGGCAAGGCAATTTTATTTATAGGGTGCCCAATCCCAGAGGCTCTGGGCAATGTAAAACAAGACATAATAAGAGACTACATAGATAAATAATACTAACATACTATTTGCCCAGCAGATTAGGCCTTACAGTCTTTCCAGTCTGCTCGAACCTTAGATCATAGTTGGGTGCGAGGACCTCCCATCCCTTGTGCTCCAGAAACCCCTATCATCCATCCCCACCCCCTGGGACAGGCCATCATCTGATACATCCACTTTCTGTGTCTGTCCCACCTCTCTTGAAGACCTCCACTGTGGATCTCTGAACCAGCTTGCCAGGCAGTGCATTCCAAGGGTCCACCACCCTCTCAGTGAAAAACCTCCTCCTCTTTTCCCCTCACCCTTCCACCTTCCAACTTCAAACCATGCCCTCTGGTGATACCTCCTGCTTTAGTCTAAAGATCCCTCCATGTTTACCCTATTTATTCCCTTGAGGTATTTGAAGACCTCAATCATATCCCCCTGTCTCTCCTCTCCTCTCCTCTCCTCCAGTGAAAACAGGAAGAGCTCCCCAAGTCTGTCCTCATCGTCAAATCCTAGCTCTCATATCATCTTAGTTGCCTTCCTCTGTACCGTCTCCAGGAGCTGCATGTCCCTCTTCAAGTGTGGTCTCCAGTACTGTACACAGTACTCAAAGTGCGGTCTAACCAGTCCATTGTACAGCGGCAGAATCACTTCCTTGCTCCTAGAGGTGATCCCCTTACGATGCATCCCAACATTCTGTTTGCCTTGCTAGCTGGTCTCCTGCACTGCTCAGAGTTATTCATACATTGCATCTGGCCGGCCCCCTAGGTCTATTTCCCTAATATGAGGCCTCAGTGCCTCCCAGGAATACCTGTGTTTAGGAGTTTCCCGGCCAAGATGCAACACCTTGCACTTGGTGATATTGAAATTTAATTTCCATGTGTGAGCCCAGCTTTCCAGGGTGTCCAGGTCCCTTTCAGGGCCAACCTCCCTCTTCTCCATAACTGCTCCCATCTTGGAGTCATCCCAAAAGAGACTCATTTCACCCTATACCCTCCTGATGTCCGATATGTATGCATTAACAGGAGTTGGACCCAGGACCGAGCCTCTCGGTACCCCACTACCAACCTCTCTAGGGTTCAGAGCTCCCACAGACCACTACTCTCTGGTGCATCCAGCTAGCCAGTTTTCAATCCATCTGACCATCAAAGGGCCTACTCCTAACCCCATCAGTTTCTCCACCAGACCATTGTGGGGACAGAGTCAAATGCCTTGCTGAAGTCCAAGAATAATACATCCACAGGCTTTCCCTGTCCAGTTCTGATGTTACCCATTCGTAGAACTCCACAAGGTTGGCTTGACATGACCTACCTGGCACAAACCCATGTTACCGACTATCCAGACCTCCCACCTCCTCCAAGTACACCCCAATCGTTCCTTTAGTATACTCTCCATTAATTTTCCCACCACAGAGGTCAAACTGATGGGTCTATAGTTACCTGTTACTTCCCTTGACCCCCCTTTATGGATTGGAACCACATGCCTCTCGCCAATCCCTAGGTACCCTCCCTGTCTCAAGTGACCTGTTGAAGAGCTCTGCCAGGGTGCAGCCAGTATGTCCGCCAATTCCCATAGTACTCTCGGATGAATGTCATCCGCCCAGGAGATTGTCTTTCTTTAGGGCCTTGAGGGCTAACCACACCCTTTTGGTGGAGATAGCATCATCCGTCCCTCCATCTTACTGTCCTTTTATCCTTATCCAGATGTGACACCCCTGAAGTTTCTCCTCCTCTTGCTCCATTTCTGTTGCTCACAGGATCCCACTTGCGCTTCTGTCCTTACGTACCTTGCTTTGTAGATATCCCATCCCCCTCCCTAGTGAACACAGAGGCAAAGTACTGTTGAATACCTCTGCCTGGTCCCTCACCTCTTCCACCCACCTCCTTCTGATCTCAGTCTGCTGAGATGGCCCTTATGCAATACTTAAATAAATATATTACAACTTAAAATGGTTTAAAGGGGTTAAAACTATCACAGTAGGGACTAGTACAGGATGCTCAAGAAACTGGAAAAGCCAGGTCAAAGAGGTGGGCCTTCAGCCTCTGCTTGAACATCTCAACTGAGGAGCCTCCTGGACAGAAGGTGGTAGAATTCCACAGGGTCGGACCAGAGACATTAAACGCATGATCTCCTGAGGTCTTGAGCCAAACCCTAGGAGCATCCAGGAGGCCCCTTGAAGATGAGTGGAGGGGTGAGCAGAGGGCACTGGTGTCAGGAGTTCTGACAGGTAACCCAGACCCAGTCCATATAGGGTCTTAAAGGTGAGAAGACCCACCTTGAAAGTACCATTCACCTGACGGCAGCCAGTGCAGAACCTGTGGGACTGGAGTCACATGACTGGATCTCAAAAGGCCTGTCAGCAACCACGTTTGCCAGCTAAAGATTTTATGACTGGCAGTACAGCGTATGATGCATAGAGCAGCTCTTCAGCTGGAAGGTGAAATACCTGATGTTATGCTTTTTATTGTCTCATCAGGATTGAGACTTTACTGGTTTAGTGTTACAAGTGACTTATTGTGTAGAAAGATTAGTGCCCCCTTGATGATTTGTCAAATCACAACCAGCGAGTCACAGAGCAGATGAGCTAATGATAGCACTAGATACAGTATGTCAGACTTTGGATGACATGTTGATCTGCACATGACAAATTGTACTTTAAAGCAGAAAATTTCAAGCTGGCACAAGAAACACAACCTTGACATATCACAGTGTACTCAAGAAACTGGAAAAGCCAGTACAAAGAGGGCACCGGTGTCAAGAGTTCTGACAGGTAACCGGACCCAGTCCATATAGGGCCTTAAAGGTGAGAAGACCCACCTTGAAAAGGACCCTCCACCTGACGCAGCCAGTACAGAACCTGTAGGACCGGGTCACATGACTGGACCTTGACAGGCCCGTCAACACCCGCCACCGTGTTCTGCACTAGCTGAAGCCTATGGAGGGTCCTCCATACACCAAAGTATAGAGGTTACAGTAGTTAAGTCTGGAGGTCACAAAAGCATGCACTAGCATCAGCAAGTCCTTGGACGGAATGAGGGTTTAATCTGTGCAATATTCCACAAATGAAAGAAACCGCTACTGACAACAGATGACACCCAATCTTCAAAAGTCAATCTGTTACCAAAGCGCACACCCATATTTCACACCATCGGGGCACAAAACTCACAGAGCTGATCAAGAAGCACAATGTGGTTCACAGTGTCAAATGCTGAGAGAGATCAAGGAGAACAAGAACTGACTTGTCTCCACTATCTCTAGCCCTGAGCAAATCATTATGCACCTCACTAGAGCTGTTTCTGTGCTGTGCCTAGCCCAAACCTGACTGAAATGGCTCATAGATGTCTGAGAACACCAGGTGATCCTCGAGCTGATGTGTCACTAACTTCTCAAACTCCTTGCCCAGAAAGGGTAGGTTGGAGATAGGACAGTAATTCACCAGGACGTCAGGGTCAAGGAAGATTTTCTTAAGGAGATGCCTCACCAGCTTCTTTCAAAGCTGCAGGAGGACCCCTCCACCATTCAGCACCTGGCAATCCTGGAAAACTCTGGGCTAACAGCCTCAATGCATCCCATTGAGAAATGTGTTAGGGCTGGGTCCAGTTCACAAGAAGTGTGCCTCAGCTCTAAGATCACCCTAGTCACTTCAGACACCTCCACTGGTCTAAACTCTTCCTAGATAGGCGGAGTGCCTCCAAGACCCTCAGCCCAACCATTGCAAGACAAATGCCTCCCTGGCAGAATCTCTGATCAGATGGCTGACACTCTGTCATAGAAAACCAGAGAAAACTCTTCACACAAGGTGGATGACAACGCTTTTCTCAGCTGCAGACAGGCAGGGTGCAGGCAGGGTGTGGAAGCCTGTCTACAGTTTAAAATAGCTGAGATGATCTGTTTCTCCTATGGAAATTTCCTGCACAGGAATTCTGCCTTCTTACAGGAAATTGCCCCGGTACTCCATGTAGTGGGCATGTAGGGCCAGCCTATGGCCTCCAGCTAAATCTTCACCTGCAATGCTCCAACCTCCGACCCTTGATCTTCATCTCCTTGAGGTCCCCATCAAGCCAGGGAAACCTCAAGTGAGAAGATCTGGGTCATATACAAACTGGTGCAACAGCATCCATAGCTTCAGAAACCACCCTGTTATAAGTGGCCACTGCTTTTCCAGCACCCATCACACATCCTACATCAACCCGAGATAGGTTGGCTAGTGCCAACAGTCCCACAGGGTGCATGCCCTTAAAGGGCAGAAGCTGACCATCCCTAAGGGGGAACTACTAGAGGGGCCCAAATGTGAACTTCATGATACAGTGATCAGATCATATGACCTGACCAATATTGAGGTTATCAATCTCAAGACCCAGCTGGAACACCAAATCAAGTGTGTGGCCATGTTGGTGGGTCACAGAAGCAACCGCTCATGACAGGACCAGTGAGTACATCAGCTGGAGGAGGTCATAACTGAAATGCAAGGATTATCAACATCGATCCAGGCATTGAAGTCACCCAGAATTAAACACCTGGGGACTCCAATACCTGGTCGACAATGAAGCATGGACATCTTTTATATCATGAAATGAATATTCTAGTTATTTGCACATGGTTTTGGGAATAAAGGTAAAATGCATGTAAATGATAGTTTCATGTTGATAAAAATTAAATGTACTAGGTATTTATTGTTTATGCATAATCATATGACACATGGGGTAAAAAACTGAAGGCGAATGAGAGTGTTATGTGACAAATATAATAGAAGTAAAAATGTTTTAAGAAAGAAAATGTTTTCTATATATACAGTTTTCACTCAAGTCAAGCAAAATAATAAAAAAATTAAACTTGAAATGGCACAACAGTGATTTGTTGAGCACATCGCTATGAAAGTGAGTTTTCTTGTCTAGTCCTTAATTGAAATTGTTGTCAATTATGAGTTATATGAGTGGATAATTAAATGTTATTTATTATATTATAAGATTGAAGGCACTCTCCTGATGAAGCATGTTTAATATGTGAAACATTGAGTGCAAGGCCTCATTAAATACATTTTAAGAAGAGAATGAATCAGTATCGTCTTTATTCACTCCGAAGATAGCACCCGTACTGACAATTTTGGAGAATTCGACAACGAAGTCTGCCATCTCCTGCAGGAAATCTCCCTTCACCCCAGGATTGTGGTAAATGAGGAGAATCCTGCAACCTGCCACTGCGCCCCCATGCACAACAATGCACTCAAAAGATAGGGTGTCACCAACCGGGTGTACCATGAAGCCCAGGATGGCTCAAAACAATGGCCACCTCCCTCCTCTGTGATCCTTCCTCAGGCATTGCACTAAAGAGTACCCAGTAGGGATGGCAGACGGAAGAACTGGGCAAACATCCTGCCAAACCAGGTCTCTATTATGCAAGGTAGGCCGACAGCAGAAATCAAGTCTGCAAAATAGCGGTCTTGTTCCATATCGACCTGGCATTGCAAGCACCACTCGAAGAGGATGAGAAGACATGGCCAGACATCTAGCTGCCTGCCCACTTGGTCTGGTGGTCTGGTGGGAACCCTGGGTATGGAGACCAAACATGTCATGCCTCTCCCTCAGCTCTGTTTACACCCAGGCATCTCCTGGACGGACAACCTCAATACAGCTCACCACCCCTCCTCAGCTGCCCTCAGCTCCTGCAGATCCCTTGCCTTCTAGTAATTCCAACCTTCCTGCAGCATCTTGCTGCAGTGGCAGAAACGGGGGTCAGTAAAGAGGCGAAGGTCGCGAGCCTAGTGGCAGCGTAGGTAATTCTAGCAGGGCCGTGGCACCAACACATTTTTCTGGTTTATTCTAACCCCACCGAAATTCTGAAAATACCAAAGAACACACCTCATTATAACAACCACCACCCCAGATACTCAAACCAAAACCCTTAAAATTAAATTAACCCACTGACAAAAACTCCCTCATACGTACTAAGCATGCACACCCTATACACCATGCAACTCTCATACAAACCCCCAAGCAACTACACTCAACCTACTTAAAATCCCTAAACCCTACTCCATGGCCACAGAGTAAACAGAAAACAAACTGTTAGTTAAACCAGAATTATAGCAGCATGAAAGTCCACGAATAAAACTGTCACCAAAGTCTCTCAGTCTTGACAGAGGTTTTTTAGTCGAAAGAGCTCCCACCTTCTTTGGAGATTTGACCAAAAGGCACACACAGGATCAACTCTCACTTGATCCTGAAAGGCCAACCAGAAGATAATGTAACATGCAGCTAAAGGCACTCTCACTGCCAAAACCATATGTATATAAATTTGGGAAGAGAACAGTCTGACCATTCACAAATTCCAAGGGAATGTCCTGTAACAATCCAACTCCAGTAGAAAGATCCAGCAGTCCAGAAATGAGAAAAAGATCTTCCAATAAGGTTCAGGTTCCAGTGCAGACCTCCATTAGAAACCACTAATGCAACACCTAACCTCCCACGGCTGCCTCTGCTGCCATCGGGGATAAGGTGCAAAGTGGCTAAAGCTGTAATAAAGACTGGGCACATGGGAATCCCACACTGACACTCAGGAGGAAGCCAGCCACCTTACACATGGGTCTAAAGTTACAGCTCCCGGCTGGGTCAGCTCACCTGCTGGTCCCCAGGCTGCTTAGGAAATGAGGGTGAGTTTGCCCACCCATCGGCAGACCACAAGCCCACATCTCCTGCCTGACTCTGTCAGGGTGGCCACCCCTTCCCAGGCTGTGCTGGAGAGCCCACCACCCACACAATCTTAAGGCCCCTTCGAGGTCAAGATCTAGACAAGCACTTTACCCTGGCAGTCTATCACTAATCAGGGGCGATGCTGTTCTGGGACTGATCCAAACACTAAAACATCACCCACAGCATTTCTGCTACCCTGACTCCACTCCACTGGTTCCTTCTCCACTGATAGAATACCCACCAGCCACTATGGATCCTTTCCACAACTCCCTGGTGCACATCTCACTCCAGCTCATAGGACAGGTAGGCAGACTATTTTAGCCTCCCATATAATAGACCAGATTCTTCAGCGATAACTGCTGCAATGCAGATATGGGAAAACATTTGTAATTTTTAAGTATTTGCAAGTCCTTAAACTCTTGGCCACTTCTATAACCTATAACACTAATATAAACTTCTTACTCACTTTCATTCCCTAACTCACTACTAGTAACTAAAACCACAAAAATACGAAATGGAGTATAAACAAAATGAACAAGACAGGAAATTAAATTAAAATATAATATGAAAAAAACAAAGTGCTGCTGCTTCAAGTGGAGGGTAGAGATCCAATCAAAAAACAATGCATACGGTCAAAAGTATCCTGTTAACGTTGAGGAATAATTTGACATGTATGTATCACAGATCAATATAAATAAGAATACTAAGCATACATGACCAGGTCATCAAAATCTCACAGCAATGCTTGCCATTTAGCAAAAGATTAGTGCAGGCACCTCTGCATGGCAGGAGTCTTTTAGTCAAGCAATAGTACTAAGGTATGCAGTAGGTCTGTGTGGAGTGTGAATTCCACCAGCAGAATTAATGGGAATTACAATTCTATTTCTGAAATACTATTTTGAACTCCTTTTTAAATTATGTACTATTCAAAAGGCATTTCCATATCAACTGCAAAATAATATTCCTTGGATTATGTAAACCCAGAATAATTTTTGTGGGTCACGTAAACTGCAGAATATTTTTTGTGGGCCACATAAACTGCAAGTAATTTTCACAGCTGGCAAAAAATAACTCCTAGTTTATTTAAACTGTGTATTATCAATCTGTGGAAACCATTTCACGAAAATGTTGGCATTCATAGACTATTCAAACATTCTGCAGAATTCTGTTCCATCAGATGCTAGACATTCTGCACAGCACAAGTGTGCAGCTTTTCCTATCTAGCCTGATAACTTTTTTTGGGTAAAACACAAGTTTACCAGCATTTTCTAATCCTCTAGGCATCCAGGATAGCCTGGTGCTATTTCCTAAAGGAGGGACTTCCATATCTGCAGTAGCCACGGAGCTCCATGCATTTGCAGTATAGCAGTGCGTGCTGATTTATTTATTTTATATATTATTCACTCAAATGCTCCACCAAGCTTGTGTGGTTTAGACTTCCATATCTAGCCTGTGTCTGGGGATGACCTTTTGGTTAAAGCTGTTATTAGCATCATGTTGTACCTTTTGTGACTGTGATGACAGTCCCTCACCTGGGACATCAAGTTCACTGCCACCACCAGGATTTTACCAATAGGAACCGAAACCTATTTCTTATCCTCCTTTGCACAAGGTCAAGAAGGTCAACACAATAACTGTGGGTAGAGTGCCCTTCAGAGACAGACTGCAAACAGCAATCAGCTGAAATAACCAAATTACCTTAGCAAATACAGGCAGTCACTTGTTCTATAAAAATATGATTCTTTACTAAATGACTACAAGTATTTACAACAGGATTTATATACAGTCAGGCAAAAGGATTACAGTTTACTTAGAAATGAAAACAAATTGAGTTACACCAGAGAGTTAGCAGATAGAATAATCTGAGCTATTCTCACTCTACACCCTATGTATTTATTTATTTAGTTTTTGTTGACGGGTAAGTGCAGCAAGACAAATCCTGCCTATTTTCAGGCACGACCGAGGAGGATACAGATGAATGCCCACTGACCTTGAACCAGATTAAGCTGTTGGTGGTAATTTTAATGAATGAGGAAATTTGACCAGGACACCAGGGATATTCCCTACTCTTTTCGATAAATGCCATGGGATCTTCAACATCCACCTGAACTATCACCAATCCAGGCAGATGGGACCTCGGTTTAACATCTCATCTGAAAGATGGCACCTCAGAAGTTGCAGCACCCCTCTCATGCTGCACTACAGTGTCAGTACTGGGATATTAACCCAAGTGTCAGATGTGGGAACTGAACCCACAGCCCTCTGATCTCCCAGCCTCAGAGGTGAGTGTGCTACCTACTGAGCCACTGACACTGCATATTTACCTGCTGCTGTCTAAAGAAACACTATTCCCTAAGCTGTCTTTCTAACCAGACCTCTAGCTGCAGGGATCTGGGTTTTGGATGTCACTGGGCCCAAGAGAAAGTGCTTGCTTTCAGCACCTCAATGTATTCGCTTTCTCACTGTGGGAAGAGGTCTCACCCACTTTGAGTGAAAGTTCTCCACTGCCCCTCCACAAATTGGTGGGTGTATGGAGGAATGACATCATCCAGGCCAGCTGGCTCCTTCACACCCAAATGTGCTCTGTCCACTTTTATGATTCTGTTTTGTAGAATTCCCAAGGTGTGCAATCTCATGCCCCTGACTTCCAGGGTGACTGAGGCATTCAAATGGCACACTCACATCTTCCTTACAGAATCTTTGTGGCTGACTGTTCCTCAAGGGAACATTTTCCTGAGCAGCTCAGGTCAATATTCCCATAAAGCCCGTTTGGTCATGCGGCCTCGGAAGCCATGTTGTTTGTCCACATTGCAAATAGCAGAATTTATGATAGAAGTATAATTACACTAACAAAATACATTAGCACAACTAAATTAATAGATACCTCTGGTCATATGCCTGTCACAATGACCAATTAGTTGTGTAACACCTACACCCATGAGACATACCTGAGGGGTAAAGGTATCTTGTAAGCTTAGTAGAAAATCAAGTATGTCCCTTATGTTCTGCCACAGTGGCTGGGTTTCACTACAATCCCAGTATATGTGTTTCAATTAACCCTCCTGCTGCTGAAATTTGATACAGATGTTAGTAGAGTTTCCATATTTTATGCAGTTTCACACGGTAAAATACATGTTGTGTTGTGAGGAGTTTTAAATCACATGTGTTTGAGATTATAATATAGAATTTATTTATACCAGTAACCCCACTGCTCTGGCAGTTGGCCCCTGTTCCAGTTGTGAGAACTCCTTTACCCAGTAGTGAATGATATGCTGCAGTACTTGTTGCAGTAAGCTCTTCAAGTAATTTCTGATATTGTTGTGAAATGGCATGTCTTTTCCTAGCTTAGTTTGATAGGATTATCCCAAAGATTCCTAGGTGCAAAGTTCTAGGGGTACTGTATGTTCCTACCACTGCATGACACACGTTGGATTTGTCAGAAAGGAAATATGGCATTCAGGGAAGTTGATTCTTGTTCCTAAAGGTCTGATATAGAATGAACCAGTGGTCATCCAGTAAATAGCTTAGGGTCTGTACACTGGCTGAGTGGAATAAATTATCAGGTGCCTGTTATATAGCTGAACATTGGGATTGTTTATGGGCTGTCTGGGGTTTATGAGTGAATTAGATCCCAATACCTATGTATACTTCCAATAGTGCATGTAAAGGAGTAATCTAATATATTTGCTGTTTATGTGACAAAGACTCCTTTCTATTTATTTTCATTTTGGCTCATATCCCTCCTCTTTTTGGCCTGGGTCTGGATCACCCCACCATAGGCGCTTGCTAATGTGTGTTGCATAATAATATACTCTGATATCTGGGAACAGAGGTCTCCCATGATTATTGGTTGCAGCTAACTTACAGTAGACCCATCTAAGTTTTCCCACACATACAAATTGAGATAGTATCAATCAGATATGGATGAAACATGAATTTGGGACTACAATTTCAGCATATTAATTGGGCATAGACGATTTGGGTCATTTTAAGGGTACTAATTCTCTCCCATAGGGACAAGGGTAGTGTTTTCCACCTTCATAGATAATTCTTAATGCTAATTAAAATGGATTCCAGATTCCTTGCAGCAGAGTGTTTCTACTTTTCCTAATATTAATGCCTAAATAAGTGAATGAGTCAGGTGGCCAGATACCTGTCCCCCAGTTCATCACATCTGTTTTGTTGGTTGCATTATTCAATTACATGATGTTTGTTTTACTTCAATCTGTATCCTGAGAGCTCCTCAGACTCAGTCATCAGGATCCTCAGAGCTTTCAGGCTGGACCTCTGTGGGTCTTCTGTCGTTATAACATCATCTGCATAGGTTGAACTCTTATCGTCCAGTCACCTACTAGTATGCCCTTGATTAGGGAAGAACATAGAATTATTTTAGTGAAGGGCTCCAAATAAAGATTAAACAAACCAGGAGACAGTGGTAAAACTTTTATTTATTTATTTAAGTCTTGGAAATACACCTTTGAGCTGGAAGCTTGTTTACAAAGGTCCCATGTCAAGTAAAGAGGAATAATAGATTTCACAATTGGCACATTGTAAGACAGTAAAAGTGCAATGTTACAAGGTGTGGTAAAAGAAATGGGGATACATAGTTACAAACAATTGAGATACTTTGTTGCAATCATATAAAGGAGCAAGTAGAAAATGTTTCCTTTGTCAGGGTTACAAGGGGTTGGAGGAGAGGAGGTAGAAATAAGTGCATCATGAAAGACAGGAAAATGATTGGACTGGCTGGAGGTTTGGTAGGGAGGGAAGGGAAGGGGAGTTAGGGCAGGAGGAGGAAGAGAAAGTGGGCAGAAAGGGAGGGTGGCCAAAGTGAGAGATGGGGTTAGTAGTCACCTTGTTATGTTCCTTTACTTAGGGAGAATAGGTTAGATTGCATTCCATCACATGTAATTGTGGCTGATGGTGAGAGTATGATAACCTGTACCAACTTGAAGAAAGTAGTCAGAAGACCAGATTCTTAAGGGTGGTAAACATAAACCTCCATAACACCTGGTCAAAAGCTTTTCTATGTCAGAACCAGCTGAATACCTGATTCCCTGGATGCTGAGAGTGTGCAACAATTTGTGCATATGCTGTATGGATAGCAGCTCTGCAGAAACCTCACTTGCTGTGCCTCACTTAGTGGTCTCCATACCACTCCTAGGTGGGTAGCCAATATCTTAGGTAAAAATTTGATGTCTACATTAAGGAATGAGATGGGTTTAAAACTACACAGAAGGCTAGAATGATGACCAGGAATTGGTAGCAATGTGACTGTAGCCTCTTGTAGCCTGGGGTCTGAGGTTTCCTGCCAGAATGCTTGGTTAAGTAAGTCTGCTAAATGTGGGGATGTTTTGCCTTACCAATTTATGAAAGTTTGGGGAAAGCCCACCTGGGGCAGGTGCCACATCCATTAGTGTGCTTGGATAGCCTGTTTAACTTATTTGATTGTAATTTGGTTGCTGAAGTCAACTCCATGTTCTGGCAACAATTTAGGCAACATCACCCTTGTTAGAATGGTCTGGATCTTATTAATGTCAGGGAGGGTCCTCTCATAAAAAGCCTTGAGCAGTCTTGGAATGCCCTCACAGTCTCCCTTGGGCATGTAAGCGGTGACACAGTATTTCCTATGATTGTATATGCTGCTTCTGCTTCTTGCTTTTGAGCCAGAGCAGAATACCAGTTGGCCTTTTCCCTTGGTCTACATAATGTACTGTATCTTACCCTTGTGATTGATAATGTAACTAAACCCTGAAAATAGTGTGATATGCTTCCTCCTCCTTCCATGTTTCATGATATTTGGCTTTGAGAAATTTAAGTGTATCCAATCTGCACCTGGGGTTGATGCTGAGATATGCTTTTCTTTCTCTCTGATCTCTGCACAAAGCTGTTGCACTCTGCTTCTTTTCGCTTGCTGATTGTATCTAAGTGAATGAGTTCCCACTTCAAAGTGCATTTGTATGCCCACCAAAGGTAAGGTCTTCAATGTCAACAGCGTCCTTGTTCTCTGCAAAAACTGCAGTGCTTGCTTTAATTTCTTACTGCACAACGCATCACTCAGGAGGAGTTTATGAACCCTCCAGACTTTATCTCTGCCCACATTATTAGCTAAATTAAGTGCTATTACTGTATCACTGAAGCTTATCCCAGCAAAAAGACATTGACTTAAAAAATATTCTATACAAGAAGGAGAGGGCCCAGCTCCAGAAGCAGCAATTGCTGCATGCATCTATTCCCACGAGGTTCAGTCTAACAGAAAACACACAAAAACTCCATTCACCTTGCTGAAGTGGAATCAGCACAGCCCTCAGTTATAATCCACCAAATAAACATTTATTGCAAGCAGTATTGTTTAATTGATTGCACATCATTCTTATTCAGTTTCTATTTTTTTACAGAAGTCTCTTAATCATTTTCATTCCTGGCATCACAGAAATGAACATCATGCATCATTCAGTATTTCCTTATATGCATGGCAGCTTGTTGTTTTTGTTCAAAAGAGTTCTGACACAAACTAGGGTGACTGTGGCAAACAATGATTCAAATATTTGATACCCTGGGGCTTACAAAGCAGAGTGATAACATTAGAGTAGTTTAAGTACAGTAACTGTACTCATTTTAGTTCCATTATAAACTGTAGGATTTACCTTACAATTCCAGCTTATCTCTGTTCTACTGCACTCTTCCAGAGCACCACCCCCACACACCTAGTCATCCAAAAGATTCAAACTTATATAGCAGGTATTGGTTACAAAGGTAATAAAGCAGTCCGAATTTGTTAACAGCCCATGTTTAGAGCCATGCAAAAGTTATAGGGACACAGACCTGCCAAAGACAAGGAGTAGTATTTAGAAGTTATGGACAACAATAGCCTGACCTGAATGGAAGTTCACCCAGTAATGACATTTCATATTTTCCTTCATCAGATCACTAAAGGTGTGCACAGTGAGACAGATCTATTTAGATAATATTGCCCCAATCTGCACCAGGTCATAATGTCATGTGCTTAATAGCGTACAGCATTATGGCAAAACCAGACCTGTGCACTCTTGAGTTGGACTCCCCAGAGTTGGACTCTTTGGTAGGGGGTCCAGGGGCAGCACCCCATAATGGGGGTGTGGGGAGGCAAAACCCCCACAGATTAATAAACAAAAAGCAGATCGTATAGCACTTAACTGCGCATGGCGTCGCCATCACGACATTATGACCCCGTCACGATGTAAGAACCCCCTTAGGCCACAAAATGTCCCTAGTCTGAAAAACACATTTTATGAATCTTCACATTCTGTAGGCTTTGCTGATGTAGTTGATAGTTTAATTTTAATTACTTTTCCTTTCTTTTAAGAGTGAACAATATACTTTCCACCATGCTTGTGTTACCACATCATAACGTGTTTCTTTGCAGTCCTTAATCAACTCCACTGCATCTTTCCTAAACTTGGGAACATCCCAAACACAGTCTAGCCACTCAGGGTGTAGTGGAAGGTGAGGAGAATATTGCATAATGACTGGCTGCACTGTTTGGTATGTTCCTAATGTTCCAGAGGTATGAAATAAAAGTAGATCAAGGATTTGAAACTCTTAATGCAAGCACTGAGCAAGAGAAATTACTTATTACATCAATCATTAAGTCTGGTCTTGAGCAATTAGTCTGTCACCCTACCAGGGGAAGAATTTTCTCGACCTGGTCATTACAAACATTGAGAACCAAATCACAAATATCAGCATTAAAGACCTCATTGGTAATAGTGACCACAACTCAATCCAGTTTAGTATTATTACAAAATCAATAAAATCATTAAACAACATAGTATACAAAGATTATAATAAAGCTAACTTCAGAAAAATTAATAATTCATTAAATAAAATAAACTGGGAAGAAACATTTAAAAGTATGCCAATTAATAAGGCATGGGAAAAGTTGAAAACAATCATTTATAATCTAGAACAACTATATGTTCCACTAAGACCAAATATAATAAAAGGGCACAATCTCCATTTAGCTATCCAAATATATATGCAAACAAATTAAAATTAAAGAACGACTATTTAAGAAACGTAGGAAAATCAAAGTCCTATTAACCTGTCTAGATATAAACTAGCCCTCTCAACACTTAAACAACTGATTAAACAGTCTAACTTAAAACTTGAATTTAATTCAGAACACAAAAATAATCAGAAATCACTTTTCTCATATATTAACAGCAAGATAAGTAACTCAAGAATGGTTGGGCCATTAACGTACAATGGTATAACTCTTAACACAGATCTTCTGACAGCAAATAACTTTAGATTATTTCTGTTCAGTCTTTATAAAAAAGGACATCAACTGTACAACATATAACAATATTGCCCAACTCTACACAAGTTCAACATTTCAGATTGTAACTAAAGTCATGTCCATTCTTGAAAAACAAGAAGTCAGGTCATGATGATATACATTCAAGATTTCTGATAGAGACATCTAAATCCTTGGCCTCCCACTTACAATACTTTTCAATAAATCTTTAGCAGAAAATGATATCCCTGATGACGGGCAAAGTGCCATAGTAACACCTATTCACAAAAGGGAGTAAATTCAACGTTCAGAAATACTGCTCAATCAGTTTAACATCTGTCACTGGGAAACTAATGGAGCATTTGATTAAATCTCTTCTTGAACAAGAAATTTCACAGCTGGGTATACAAGACATTTCCCAACATGGGTTCAGGCCTGGATATTCATGCACAACTAATTTGATATCCTTCTACAATTACATAAGTAGATGTCGTGATGAAAATATTCCCACTGGTGTTATTCTATTAGATTACAGTAGAGCATTTGACAAAGTGTTGCATTCTTATTAATTAACAAACTACATACCCTTGACTTTTCTACTTGTCTAGTTAACTGGGAGTCTAAGTGGCTCTCAAACAGAACCCAAGTAGTTAGAATTAATGGTGTTAAATCCAACAGAGGCCGTGTCACAAGTGGTGTACTCAGGGCTCTCTGTGCTTGGACCAACCCTTTTAATATGTTTATTAGTGACATGGTAATTAGTTCAAGTAATAATATCTCCAAGTTCACTGATGATACCAAACTAGGAGGTTGAGTTGATAGCCCAACCAATGTAATATTACTTGAAAATGATCTAAGATCAATTGAACTCTGGGCTAACTCCATTCCCTGGTATTTAATGTTGAGAAATGTACAGTACTTCATTTTGGCAAAAGAAATCTGAATAATAATTACTACCTCAACAACTCTGCTTAAATCATCTGCTTGTGAATGGGACTTAGGTATTTTAAATAATTACAAGCTCTCCTCTTCTGATTGCTGCAACAAAGTAGCAAGAACAACAAATGTTATTCTCATACATGTGAAAAGACCTTCATTAATAAATCCGAACATTGTCTGGTTCCCTTATATAGGGCATATATTAGACCTTATACAGATTATGTTTCTCAGTTTTGGAGTCCATACCTTAAGGGTGGTATCAGCTGTAAAGAGCAGGTTCAGAGACGAGTCATTAAGATGATTCCTAGGTTAGCAACCAAAGATTGTCACATAAGACTGAATGCGACGGATTACACCCACTGCATCTTAGAAGACACAGGGCTGATATTCTCCTTACTTTTAAACTATTAAACTTACCTAACCTAATGTCACAATGTGGACTTTCATTCGCTAATAAATGTACTGTTGGCAGACTGCATAACCGGCAGCTGACAGTTGACTGAGCTAACACTAACAAGCCCAACAACTTTTCTGTGTAAGAGCATCTAAACAGTGGAACTCATTACCACAAGAACTTGTGTATTCAACAAACTTTGAAACCTTCAAAAAGAAGCTTGATGTGTGGCTTAGCACTGTATCAGTGAATAACTAATGATCCACTTATTGTGGGGACAATCTTGATGGGCTTTGAGCCTGCTTTTGTTCTTCTGAACTCAGTAAACAAGTTTGGCTATAATTACATCATTATTACACATTTTAGTTCTACTAAGAAAATAAGTCAATGATAAAACAACCAGCAACATCAATGACTTTTAGAATAGGTAACAAATCATTAAATGTTTTTTCAGCTAGAAACAATATGTTTGCAAAATAGTTGACAGACTCCCTTTAAGTATCCCAGTGAACTTAGTGACATGTGCAGTACCTGGTATAGAAACAGTGCAAAAAAAAACCATACAGTGACTAAACAAGTATAAATAAAACTTAAGTAAAGAAAACAAAATAAGAGACTCATAACCTCAAAGGAAAAAATAAGACACCATAATGTAAGAAAGGAAAAAGATTTTCAATAATACAAATGCCAAAAAGGAAAGCCACACTAATACATTTAAATTCATTATTCTGTTCTAAAAGAGTGCTCATGAAATTGCAAAATTAGCATTATGTTCATTTTTATAAAGGAAAGGGGATGCAGAGAGGAAGAAAAGCAAAAAAATGCAAGACAGTAAAACATTTTCAGACACTGAGGCCAACATTTTCAAAGGAGATGGGCAGCGCATCTCAGCAAAAATGTAGATGAGCAGCCATCTCAACATGCTCCAAATCGAAGTATTCAAAAGGGAAATGTGCTGCCCAAAAATAATGTATGGGGCCCAAATAGAGGTTCCCATGAATATTCCGCCTATAGGAATATTCAGAAAGATGGTCCACCCAAGTGCATGAAATCTGCGGTTTAAAGAGAGGCACAGAAAAACATGCCTAAATTGGACAGCCACCCACAGGCAGGCTGCAGAAGTGCAGACAGGAGCACAGCAGCTTGCCAGCCCTTGTAGTCTAGTGCCCCATCAGCCCCCTTTCCATTGTATGTAACAGAAAAATCGAACAGCTTCCATGGTGTGGTGGTATCCCTCATCCGATCCCTGGTTGATATTATAATATATCCCAAGCAGTTTCCATAGTGTAGTGGTACCCCATCCCAATCCCCGTTCGATATTAAAATAAATTCCTAACAGTTTCCATAGTGTAGTAGTACCACTCTCTAACCTGATCCCGTTTGATATTAAAATATATCCCAAACAGTTTCCATAGTGTAGTGGCACCCCGCATCACAATCCACATTCGATATCAAAATATATTGTGAACATTTTCCTTATTATAGTGGTACCCCCTCCCATCCTGATCCCTGTTCGATATTAAAATATATCCCAAACAGTTTCCATAGTGTAGTGGTACCCCTCAATCCCGAACCCCATTTTATATTAAAATATATCCTTAATGGTTTCCATAGTGTAGTGGCATCCCCTCCCAGTCAATCTCCCATCACCAAAAGAAATGCCAACCCCATACTAGTTCCATAGCATAGAGACCACCACCCTGTCCCAATCCCCAATTGATGTTTATAAACTATACTGACTCAGTTTTCACAGTGTAGTGGCCCCTACTCTGCCCCCATCCCCAATCTCCAATCGACATAAAATTCTACACAAATTATTTCCGTGAGTGTAGTGACCCCTCCTATACCCCAGTAAGCAGGAATCACTGCCCTCACCCCCCAACCTGACCAATACATAGCAAGTGGCACAACCCTCCACACCCTGCAATGGCCAGCTGCCAGCTGAGTCAGGTCCTGAGCTCATACTGTACATAGTACAAGCTCATTGGTGACAACCAATGGGCTCATACTATGTACAGTATGAGACAGAGATACAATCAGTCAGCAGCTGGCCATCACAGAATGTGTGAGGAGACTATGATCACCACTACAGTTCAGGTTGCTGTGGTGGTGGTAGGGGTTCCTGCTTACTGGGTTGGGGGACCACTACACTATGGAAAATTATTCAATGTAGAATTATACATCAATTCCATTGCTAATAGTCTGTGCTGTGGGACCACCAAAGCGTTGTGACAGAGTGACTTTGGCGGGAGTTGTTAAATAAACCATCCTGTATAAAACTTCTTTTTTTGCACTATCAGTTGGGAGAAAGTCTTCTGCTGTGTAACTACCATGATATTCCAGGGTAGAGTTTGAAAACAGTTAGGCAGTTAAATTCTTTTAAGTTAGCTCCGTTCGTGGGGCATTTTAAAACTCTGCTTGATATTAACAAATAAACACTGTTACTTCTGGGTTCACGGCGTATAAAGCCAGGGCTATAGCGAGGGCAATTCCATTGCTAATAGTCTGTGCTGTGGGACCCAAAAAGTAGTGTGACAGAGTGACTTTAGCGGGAGTTGTTAAATAAAGCCATCCTGTATAAAACTTCTTTTTGCACTACCAGTTGGGAGAAAGTCTTCACGCTGTGTAACACCTTGATATTCTAGGGTAGAGGGATTTGAAACAGCAGTTAGGCAGTTAAATTCTTTTTAAGTTAGCTCGGTTGTGTAGGGCATTTAAAAACTCTGCTTGATATTAACAAGCAAACACTGTTACTTCGGGTTCACGGTGTATAAAGCGAGGCTATAGCAAATGTTGTAGTGTGTAGTGTACATCGGCACGCTGAGATGCGCAGAGACAAGCGTGTTGTGTTTGTGTGTTAGCATGTTTAGCGGGAGAGGGAGAGCAAGGAAAAGATCGAGTAAGTAAAGAATTTAGAACAAATATAATAAAGATGGAGAATAATGTTGTGCACTGTATAAAGCCTGCGTCTTTGTTTGTCATCGGAGGATTTGCTGATTAGTTGTAAAGACTGTAAAATGTACATGGAAGCTGAAATAGGGGTTGATTACAGTGACTATGAATGTGAGAAGTGTGTAACAAATCTGGAGTTGTGTTTAGAATTAACTAAAGTAATTGAAAGGCTACAGGTACTAGAGGTTAGCCAGTTGCAATTATCAGAAAAGTTGAAGATTTTGACTAGTTTAAATAAAAAGGAGACAGAAGGAGGCAAACAAGGGATGGGTAAAGAGAACAGGGAGATGAGGATAAACAAACACATAAGAAAGTGTCAGGGAAGGTTAAGAAAAAGTGTGAAATTAAGCCCCCTTGGTCCAGTACCTTCATCAATTAGGAGGGATAGTTTACATAATGCACAAGAAAATGGGAAGAATAGTAATGATTGTCATCACAAAGGAGAGTAGATGACAATGAGGGAAATGAACTGTTTTGTGTCCCAGTTGAGAATAATTATGAGGTATTACAGATTGTGACTGAGGAAAATGAATACATGAGGAAGGTATAGAGATGATAGAAAGAGAAACAAAACCGAGGCAAGTTATAGTTTTAGGGATTCTATGATTAAATACACAGATCAATATATGTTCCATAACGATAAAAAAAATGAATGGTCAGTAGTTTTTCAGGAGCAGGGGTAATGGATTTGTTTGATATGGTGGATAACATTTTAAAGGGGCAGGGAGAACCCACTTGCAGTAATACATGTGAGTATAAATGATATTTCATGGAAGACTCTCCTGAAATGCAAAAAGATTATAATAGGTTGGTACAAAGTTAGTAAATAAGGGTTGTGAGACTGTGCTCTCTGTACTATTACCAGAACCAAGGGCAACAGTATATAAAGGAAGAGAATTGCCCTGACAAATAAATGGTTAGGAGATGGGCATGGGAATCTGGACATAAACTCATTAAACACCGGGGACATTTGTAAATAAAGAACATTTTTATAGTAGAGATGGGTTGCATCTCAACCATAGGGTAGTAGAATATTAGGACAGAGGATTAAATGAAATTGAGATTTGTTTAAACTGAAAAGAGGGGATGAACAAGGAAATTAAGACACAACATGGTACAGTACAAAAAAGAAACAAAAAATAGTTTATAGTATGGTAGATATAAAGGTGATGTTTTTAATGCAGGAAGTTTAAATGAAGTTAGCATGGCTGCGTTGGAAATGATAGTAAGGAGGATACATTTGATATGGTTGGAGTAGTGGAAACATGCTGGTCTGATGATAGCCAATGGAGTCAACAGATATCTGGATATAGATTAATAAACCAAAATAAAGTTGAAAAAGAGGAGGGTGGAGTGGCCCCATTTATAAGGAATGAACTAGAAGTGAGAGTTAAAAGTAAATTGTGACATGGGTGGTATCGAAATTATTGTGGTGGATGTATTGAGCAATAGGGAAGAAAATGTGTTTTCTGTTTTTACAGACCACCAGATACTAAAATGGAGAACAAGGAGCCTTTTATAAATATGTAACTGAATTAGCTGAATGTACTGACTTGGTAATGGTAGGTGATTTGAATATGCCAAATATTAAGTGGAATTACTGTATGAAAGAAATAGCTTGGAGTGTAGATTACAGAGGAGTTTATGGCAGTAGGTGTAAAGCAGCGTATACAGGAGGCCAGTAGAAATAACATATTGGATGTCATCTTAACAAATGTCCCATATGTTATAATGCAAATTAGGTTCAACCACAAGTTGAAATGAGTGATCATAATTCCATACAATTTAATATGTTTTGGGAAGTAAGGAGGGTAAAAGGTGACCAAGCAGATATTACATAAGAGAGGAAATTTTGAGGCTATTAGGGAAGAATTAAGCAACATCAATTGGGAGGTTGAAATGAAAGATCTTAATATGGAATGTCTTGGGAATTTTCAGTGAGAAAATGAAGATGGTAATAGAAAATTTATACCAGGAGAAGAGTATATAATAGTAAAGGTAAAAAAACCACCGTGGTTAACAAAAAATATAATTAGATTGTGCAATAGAAAAGTGTTGTATAGAAAAGAGAAAGTTAAGTTCATCAGAATCAAAATTAAATATAATAATATACCAAAAAAATTAAAGAAGAAAATTAGAATTCAAAAAACAGAATTCAGATTAGCGATGGACAAAGTAATAGTAAAACTTTTTGCTTATATAAATGGGAAAAGAATAGGTGATAGTATGATTGGACCACTGAATATTGAGGATTACAACTTCTAAATGTGAGATGCTGGAAGAATTTAGTAGATGCTTTGCTGCACCTTATAAAAAGTATGTTGGGGTATGGAGACAGTATATGTAGGTGACAGTATGTTGGACCCAAAATGTTATAACAAAGAAAGGGTGAGGTAGAATTATGCAGCTGAAGGTGGAAAAGGTTGCAGGCCTGGATGGGATGCATCCTTTCTTGAGTAAAGGAGTTACCGGATATATTGGTGCGAGTTATAACAAATCTGGGACAAAAATCATTGGAGGAAGGTGTGGTTCCAGAAATGTGGAAAGCTAGCATATGTGGTACCTATATATAAGAAAGGTAGTAAAAGTGATGCAGGAAATTACAGACCCTGTGAGTCTGACCTCTATTGTGGGGAAGATCATTGGGGAATCTTGTGACTTTATTTTGGATTATCTAAGGAGTAGGAACTTAGAGGACACAGACCAGCATGGATTTGTGGCGAATAGGTCCTGTGAGACTAATCTGGTATTTTTTATGAAAATGTTAGTAAACACATTGATGAAGGTAGGAAATGTGGATGTGGTATTGCTCCGATTTCAGTAGGGAGTTTGACACTGTACCTCATTGTAAAATAGTAGAAAAATTGATAGGGCTAGGATGGAGTGGGCCATTGTGAGATGGGTGAAACAGTGGTTGGAAAACAGGAATCAGAGGTTAGATTGTATGGTCATTTATCAGATCCATGGAGGGTGATGAGTGGTGTACCACAGGGTCGGTGTTGGGGCCTCTGTTGTTTAGAATATTTATTGGCGATTTAAGGATATCTAGTAAGAACAAGATGGTCAAATTTGCTGATGATATTAAGATGGGAGGAGTAGTGGATACATTCGATGACAGATTGAATTTTGGACAGGATCTGATGTGTATATTGGAATGGGCAAAGACCAATGGTATGACCTTTAATGAGGAAAAGTGCACTGTAATGCATTTTGGAAGACAAAATGTTCAACAGTCATATAACATATTAGGATTAAAATTAAAAGATATCAGAGGACAGAAATACCTGGGAGTATTTGTACAGAATGATTTAAATAGTGGAGCGCATAGTAAAAAATTTCAAGTAGAGCTATGCAGTGGGTAAATTGCATCAGACAGGCTTCCAATCTAGAAATGAGGAGGTGTTGATGCCTTTATATAAGACAATGGTCAGGCCTATAATTGACTATTGTTTGGCATTTTTGCTATATCTTGTAAAGGATATAAAGGGTGATGGAGAGGCCACAGAAATTTATACAAAGATGATAAAAGGAGAGGGATAGATCTTATGATGAGAGGCTGAAAGACTGAGTTTATGGACATTAGAGAGTAGAAGAAGAGGGCGATTTACTATTATTGTTTAAAATTTTGAAGGATGAAGTTTTAAAAACTCGATTTGGGTTTGGAGATGGTAGAAAAAAACATACTATCTAAGGTGTCACAATAAACAATTAAGGGAAGAAAGGGCAAAACTGAGAGAAGAAGGAATGGATTTAAGAGTAGGGCAGTTAGATGGTGGAATGGGTTGCCACAGGAGGTGGTTGATGCTGAAAATGTAAGTACTTTTAAAAAGGTTAGATGAATTTCTTACAGAAGTTGGTGGCGTGAGGTCGCCAGCCACTGAATGGTGGGGAGGTCCTTGTGGGCAAATGCCTTTGACTTCTTATACTCTCAGTATGAACTCCAGTATGAATCAGGGATGGGGGCAGTGTGAGGGCCACTACACTAAGGAAAAACTGAGTCAATATTATTATAAACATCAATCAGGGATTGGGACGGGGTGGTGGGTCCCTACACTATAGAACTAGTATGGGGCTGGCATTTCTTTTTGGTGATGGGGATCAGGCTGGGAGGGTGCCACTACACTATGGAAACTGTTCAGGATGTATTCTAATATTGAACAAGGATCAGGCTGGGAGGGTGGTACCAGTACTCTATGGAAACTGTTAGGGATATATTGTAATATTGAATGATGATCAGGATAGAGAGAGGTACCACTACACTATGGAAACTGTTCGGGAGTAGTTTTTAGTATGAACAGGGCTCTGGCTGAGTGGGGCAGGCTAGCACAGCGCATCCTGTTGGTCAGAGGCCATGCAATCGAGTTTGATAATGGGCATGGAGGGTCTGCTGTGCCATGCATGCCCAATTAGCTCATTTGCATATTCTGGCCAAATATCACCCTTGGGGAGTAGGGTGCATCTGGGATGAATGCGCCCCGATGGTGGTCTTCAGCCTGGATCCTGGTTGTGCTGGGTGCATTGGCAGCCACCCCATTTGCACTGCCCATCCAAGATCTGATATTCATACAGGATGCATGATCTGTTGTGATCGCATATCCTGTTTGAATATCCCATCAGAGTGCACTGGTGTATTTTTTTTGAGTGGCACATCTCGATGCACCATGCATCCTGCCGGCTCTGAAAATGGGGGCCTCATTTACTAAATTAAATTGAATAGAAAATAAAGCTGCTGCAGTATGCGTCAGGAAATACTGAATGATATGTTGTGCCTCTTTCTGTGATGCCAGGAAGGAAAATCAGGAGTTGGACCCTAGTGGTTCTATTGTTTTATTACATACAGTGTACCACAGATGCGACTGGGGAGAGGACACTGAATTTGATGCAAGGTGCCTGCATCAAACAGAATTGATGCAAGGCACCTTGCATCAAAAGAGTACAGAGCTTCTGATTCTGTAAGGCTGGCTATGGTGAACCAGGGACATCATGTGCCAGACTGGCCATGTGCCTGGCTTGTGCCATGGTCTGGGGTTTGCTAGGGTGCTGGGGCTGGTAGCAGAGGCAGGCTGCAACATCTTCTTAAATGGGATTCTGACAGCCAGCGTGATCCACTAAGACTTAGACCACCCAACAGGTGGTCTAGCTGCCCTTGTCCCACCCCTGCAGACAGTGCTGTGCAGGAGCAGGGGTTGCATGGTGCTGACAAAAGGCCACCTGTCTAACACACACACTGCAGAGAACCACAGCTAGGCAGCCAGGTGCAGACCACACCAGGGACATTTCCACCCAGTCCACTGATGTGTGCCCCTCCTGCCTACTGGACCTGTAGCAGGCACATCCATTGGCAGCTATGGATGTCCTGAGCAAGGTACTGTACCCCCATCTGCCACCCGTGCCTCTTCTAGCAATGCAGCCCATGTTGGCTCCCAGGAATCATTCTGGTCTCTGCACTATGCAGCGGGGTTGGTGGTTCATGCCCCCATGCCACCCCTCTGCCAAACTCCTCCTCCTGTGCACCAAATGTGTGACACATGGGTGCAGCTGCTGCAACCTCTCGCATGGGAATTTGGCACAAGGTCACTGGCGCACCGAGGATTGGAGCAAGCTGCTGTTTGTGACAGCTTGTATTGATCTTTGAGAACTGAGTCCTTAGGAACATAGAAACATAGAAGCTGATGATAAGGACTACTTTGCCCACCTAGACTGCCCATTTGCCCTACCTACTAAAACACTGCAGACCTTACTTGATCTCTGGCTTTACACACCCACCATTTCCCTATCTCTAAGGTTCCTTATGCCTATCCCATGCACTCTTGAAGCCTGTAACCATTTTTGCCCCCATCATCTCCACTGGGTGGCTGTTTCATGCATCCACCACTCTTTCTATGAAGAAACACTTCCTCACAACTCCCTAAGTGCCCCCCTCCAGCATCATGGCTTATCCCTAATTCTTGAGCAGTTTTCTTTCTGAAAAATGCTTCCTCCTGAACTTTATTTATACCTGTGAGAGGTATTTGAATGTTTCTATCATATCCCCTCTCTCTTCTTTCCTCCAGTCTGTACATATTGAGGTCCTTCAGTCTCTCCTCATAGGGCTTATAATGCAGACCCTGCACCATTTTGGTTGTCCTCTTCTGGACTGCCTCTACCCTGTCAATGTCCTTTCAGAGATGTGATCTCCAGAACTGGACACAGTATTCTAGGTGATATCTCACCAGTGATCTATACAGTGGCTAACCTCTCTCTTTCTGCCAGTGATACCCTTCCCTATGCACTCTAGCATCCCACTACCTCTCCCACTGCCATGTCACACCATCTGGCCACCTTTAGGTCTTCAGATATGATTACTTCCAGGCCCCTTCCCTGTCTGGTGGTGGTTTATACTCCCCATTTTGTACTCTGCCCTGGGTTTCTGTGCCAGTTGGTCTGCATGTATTGTGTGGCATACTGTTCCTCCCCACCCCATCTGTGGTGCACTGTATGTAATAAAACAGTAGAACCAGTAGGGTCCCCTCCAGCCCCATTTTATGTATTATTTGCACTCAAGGTAGGTTTAGCACAATGCCAACTGAGAGCTTTAGCCATAGACCCACGGAGACCTAAAGAGCAGCAGACGTCTTAGCTAAAATATTGTAAAACACAATATTTAGTCACAGTCTGGCTTATACTTCACATTATTTCTGTATTACTGTCATCCCTATTCATGATTATTGAGGAATTTTATAATGAAACCATAGGGCATTGCCCCATTGAAGTTGATCCGCTATAGTTGCTTATTCCTCACCCAAAGTCATAATATCCTGCTGTGACATTGATCCATTTCCATGGTAGCAGTTTGTGATACCACAAACAGGAAATTATGATCTTGAGTGGGAATAGGTAATGGAAGTAGATGAACAACAAGGGCAAGCATATTGTGTTAATGCTAGTGTCTCAATAATTAAGAATGACGAGAAGAAAACTATATATAATTATATGAAAATATGTAGAACTGTGTCTAAATAATATATGTTTCATTATTTTTCCAGAGGTGACAGCAGTTTTGTAAGGGGCTGTACAAGAGAACATTTATGAGGTGACAGAACTTCAGTAATGATCTAAAGTTCAAAGATAAATAAGAGAACAGTCAATTGAGAAAAGGGCAACAATAGTAACCATGTCAGTTTGACCAGAACCATGGAGTGAGTAAGCAATAAATCATGACTGGGTGTGAAATTACAGACCAGTAATCAAACACATCTGATGTGTTATTTGGCACCAAATAGAGCTTAATGTCTTGAATGCACCCAAGCAGTGTGATTATTGACTATAATGATATGCCTCTGAAGTTCCTTACTGTGCTTATCAGACAGCGTTTAAAAATGAAAGTAGAAATACATCAAAGAAAGTAGAAAACATAAGCAACATAGTATGTTGGCTCAAACGATGCTATTATTGGGGGAGGGTCTCTTTGATGGCCAGTCCAATCAAGCATATGTGGAAGTTATCCCAAGGATGGGAGGGCACACCAGATTTACTGGACTAGGCATCTGTCTCCATGTGTAAAATAGAAAATACTGGATGGGCAACTATGCACAACCAGTGTGTTCTGCCACAGAGGGGTTCTGATTCCCTCGGCTCTCGGTCCATGAGAATTAGAACCCGAGGTGACAGAACACACAGGTTCTGCATAGAGTTGCTCATCCTGTATTTTTATAGTGTATAGTAGTACTATGTGAAATGTGTGCTTTGTGTTTTTCTCTTTTTCATAATGAAACTGACTTGAAAAGTCTCTAGAGGGTCTATAATACTGTCACCACAGAATTAAATAGAGGACAGCAACAATGTGCCAGGATTCCAAGTGGTTCTGCAGGAGTAGTGACATCACTACTGCAGCAGAACAACATAATGACTTCACTACTGCAGCAGAACAAGCATATTCTAGGCATGGAATTTCATGCATAACAGCATTCCACTATACACTATAATTATTTATATTACACAGAGGTAGAAAATAAAAAACATAAATAGTGTTTTGTAGTAAATTTTTCAAACCAGGGTGAACTCCTCACAGTGCCTTCAAATCCATAAGCAGATAAGTCATACCGTACTGTACATACTGCAGTGCTGCAATTCAGCCAGTGCGACTCTTTAGGATCTTGCATTGAATATAGCTTCATTCACTATAGAACTGCACTAGTCCCAACATTATTACACCAAGCCCAGATGTAATATTCTTGAATAGTGCCAATCAATACAGTTTGACAACAGTTACTGCACACATTATTATCGGCTATAGCAGGTGCTCATATGGGTATCTATTGCATGTTATCCTATTGCACTAACAATATTAGTTTAATGTATAATCACACAACATATGAAACAAAAGTCAAAAAATATATTTTTTCTCAGAATTCCCATCCTCATGACATTATTCCAGAGTCTTTTGCAGAGCCTAAAAGAAACAAATACAATAGTCCATCAGCAGGTTGCACCAATTAGATTTTTTTTTTTCAGTGTTGGCAGAATATTAATACAGCACAGCTTTGTTTTCATTCATATTAATTTGGGTATTTTGGTCCTTGAAACATAGACTAGTCCTGTTACCACCCCACACCTGGCCCCAGTCATCTTCTACCCTCTATCCTCCCACCACCCATTACATTTGAAAAAAATATAAGTAGTTTCTGACCCCTAAGCCCCTGGTAGCATCTTTTCTGAGGCCCCTCAACCTAGTTTGACTATCCTCCAGCCTTAGTTGTTCATAGACTTCAAGCAGGCCCTCATTTCCATCATGAGGTGATGAGGTGGGGGCAATAGTAGGCAGGTAGACTTCTAGCTATTTGTTGATTTATTTTGAGAACCACATAGGTGCACTAGGACCATATCCCTTGTACAGGAGCAACCTGGGTACAATGCATAATAGGTGGTAAAAATAAGCAGTTTCCCTCCTTAACTTGACAAAGTTGACTCTCACCTCTAATGCTGGCAGCTAATAGATTTGTCCAGTGCATGTGCTGAGGGGTGGGGCAGATGGTCTGCATGTTATTGTGATGTTAGGCAGACTGACCAATCAGTCTGATCAGAGTCACTTAAATACACAGACTGCTCCCCAGCATATGAACTAAGTAAGGCTGTAAGTTGAGAGCATTAGGAGTAGCTGGAGTCAATGTACTACAGATTATAGAGAAGGACAGCTGAATAGCTGAGGTTTTCCTTGCCTACTTTTGCTCCCCCATCATGGATTGGGGTCAGAAAGGAGCCCTACTTGAGTTTTAAGACCCTTTGGAACTAAGGAATAATCAAGCTTTGGGAGGGCGGAATTAGAAAATTCACATTTTGTGGACTTTTGCCAACATTTTCATCTTGTAGATTTCTGAGGACATTCACAAGTGTGTTTATTTAGTCACAACTAAGCCATCTATTGTGCAGGTGTGCTGTCAGATGCCCTAAGTGAACATTGCATCACTTACTGCATCAGGAAGACTCACCTCCCTCAATCTTCCCTAAATACATAGAGATCTGCCCACTATGCTTGATTGACACAGATGTCCTTCTACATGACCTGAGATATGCTGACTGGACCCCGAGTACTCCGTATCTGATGTCAACTCAGCCTTGGCCCAATTCTTGACCATACTTACTCGTCATGTGGAACTCTCATGCCCCCATAGTTTAAACCAGGGTCAGGTGATGTCATCATCCCTGGATATCGGCTTACGTTCATCAACCAGTACAAAGCCCATGACAAAGCCTGGTCCACTACAAATCCACCCTGACCCCACAAGCTCAGCAACATTACAAATCCCTTCCTAATGCCTGCACAAGGCAATCCATCGAACTAAGTCCAACTACTTTAAAAAGCACATACAAACCAACTCCACAACTCTCACCTCCTTCAGGAGAGTAGTCCACTCTCTTATTGACCCACCTGCACAATCAGCCTTACTGGTCCTAAAGCAAAATGGGCTATCCATCTTTGACCCAGTCAGTGTTGCTGAAATCCTCAAAATAAGTTTTTGCACAGTTGTGCCTTTCTGACCCCCACTCTGAACTCCTCCCTGACCCCTCCCTGGATGCTTTCCTTTCAAACAACATGAAGTCTTGCTATATTATGACAATTGCAGTTTGTCAGCCTTAGAACTGCTCCGAGGTGAAAGAGTTAACTTCCATGCCAAGCATGGAACTTGGAGCGAGCTCGTTAGAGAAGCTCTGTCTGTATAATTTCAAACCGAAACTGTCAGATTCTTTATCTACCTCACTGAACAGTCGCCCGAGATTCTCCTATTGCTCGTTCATTTCTCGGTTAAAAGTGTTTTTCTCGTTAATTCAACCGCGATTATATTTATTTTAACAGAAACTGGTCGGTTCAAGCTCTGTCTGTGGTATTGTAAGTAATAGACAGGTTTTACTTTTCTGTGTGGAACTTGTAAATGTGTTATCGGTTCGGTTTGAACCGATCAGGTTGTTTTAAAACATTATTCAAAAATCATTTTAAGTCATTTAGAGTGCGGTTCCCAGTTCTTATCGGTTCTAAAAACCGGATTTCATTACAGTTTTCCATGACCAGTAACACAGTTGGGAACCGATAAAGGTATCTTGCCTGGCATTTGCGGAAAAGGAGCAAGTTTTTGGTTAGGCTGGCATTATGTCTGAGAAACCCAAAAGAAAAACTGGGCCCACTGGGTTTCAACACTGTAGTGTCTGTGGGGAAGCCTTTGCCATGGCTGACCCACACACCACATGTGTTTATTGTCTGGGGTTTGACCACCTCAATGCAGACTGCCAGATTTGCAAGAATTTCCCTGCAGCTACCCTGGATAAGAGAGTTGGTAGGATCAGGGAACGAGAGGTCAAAAGTCCGCTGACCTGGATGGCCAGCCGGTTCGGTGCCAACCGAACGGAGGAGTCCCTCTGACCAGGGCGATACTTCCTCAGGCAAATGAAAAGCTGACTCAGAGGAGCCAGTTCCAGCAAAGAGAACAGAAAATCAGCAGGTGTGGAGTCAAAATTCATTCTCCAACTGCTGCAGAGATACCAAAGTGATCAAATTGTCCAGTCGCTTTCCCGGTTCCGTCCGAACCGCCACTATCTGGTAAAAGGTCAGTTTGGCCAGTTCCACAGTTCAAGAATATGATATAGAGGTTTTATGAACCAGAGGAGGGAGGATGATTATGAACAGTGTGAATGTGATTTTGAAAGTCTGGATGTGCCCATTGAACTGGACATCTCCCCAGACAGACCTTTAGGAGAGTCTCCCCTAGGCTTTCTGAGTCCCTTCTCATTTTCTGTTTTATAAAAGTTGCTGAAACCCTCCAGCTCCCTTTGGAGGAAGCTGTGGATGAGCAAGAGGAGCCTGACTATGTGGAGATGATGGATATCCCAGAGTCCAGAGATTGTCTATTCCTTTAGATAAATCCTTTAGAAACAAACAATAAAAATGTTAAAAGCTCCTAATTCTGTGCCTCCTGTGGATAAAAGATGGACAGGAGGTACACTTTTCAGGTCCTGATACAGAGTTTCTTTCACAGCAATGCAGCCATGTTGGGGTAGTGCAGGCTGCAGCCTGTGATAAGGCTAATATTCCTCTGGCTTCACACCCTCCTGACAAGGACTCCAGGAGGATTGATGCTCGCGGCTAAAACAATACATGGCAGCGTCCTTGGGACTCAGACAGGCAAATTATATGGCCTATGTTGCAAGATACCAGAAATCCAGATGGGATACTGTCATGGCTTTAGCCAAACAAGCCCCTGCCAGCTTGCCAAGGAGCTGGAACAGGTGGCTGCTGATTATTGAGGCATCTAAGGTGCAATTCCATGCTGCAGTGGATTCTAATGACGTATCTTCAAGAGTCATGGCTGCATCTGTGGCTTTTCGTAGATTGGCTTGGCTCAGGTGTACTAGTCTGTCACAGGATACCCAGGCTAAAGCCATGGATTTTCCTGTGGTGGGAAATTCTCTGTTTGGGAGCAGACAGAGAATTATATGAAAAAATGGATGAATATAGAACCACTTATAGGAGTGCACAGGCCAAGGAAGGCAAGCCACTCCTCAGAGGCAGCCCAGGGGCAGGGGCAAGCCCTTTCACAGGCCTTTTTACCAAGCCCGGACCTCCTCTTCAGCTTATGTTCAGAGGGGTTCTTCAGAGGAGAGGCAGACGGGGTACAAGCAGGCCTGCTCCCACCCCTCAGCCTAAAGCCCCTGCTAAACAGGCACCCTGATGGGATGCCCAGGGCCAATTCTCCATTACCTGTAGGGGCAGGCTGGCTTACTTCATCCAGGACTGGGAGTCTTTAACATCAGACAAGTGGGTCCTGGAAGTAGTAAGCCAAGGACTGGTTCTCAGCTTCAGAAAATTTCCAAAGATGAGAATCAGATCTTTCCACCTGCAAATCCACTAGAGACTCTTGCTTTGGAAACAGAAGTCTCAACCCTCCTTGCTCTCAGAGCTGTGAAGGGTTTCTCCCTACACCAGGGCAAGGGACTGTACTCAGGTACTTTCTTACCCCAAAAGACAGGAGAATGGCGGCCCATCCTGGACCTAAGATATCTGAACAAGCACCTTTAAAACCAAAATTCAAAATGGTGACTCTGGAATGATTTTACCCTCCCTAAGGCCTGGGGACTGGCTAGCTTCCCTGGACCTCAAGGATGCCTACTTCCATGTTCTTATCAGAAGCTCCCAGAAGTACCTCAGATTGAACTGCCCTCAGGCCATTATCAGTTCAGAGCAATGCCCTTTGGCCTTACCTCTGCCCCAAGGGTATTCACAAAATGCCTGGCAGTAGCAGTTGCTCACTTAAGAAGGCAAAAGATTGCCATCTTTCCCTACCTAGATGACTGGCTCATTGTGGGTCAGTCTCCAGACCAGGTCAAATCACACCTGCAGGTTACCCAGCAACTGCTTACCTCTCTAGGTTTTCTTCTCAATCTTCCAAAGTCAGTTCTAGAACCTGTCCAGCTACTCACCTTCATAGGCGCAGAACTGGACACAAAGCAGGCCAGAGCCTTCCTTCCCTAGAAAGGTAAGGACCCTGGTGGCCCTAGCCTCCTCCTTCACCCTGCAGGTCTCTCGACTAGCAAGGCATTTTCTACAGCTCCTAGGACACATGGCTGCTTCCACAGCTGTAGTGCAAGGAGCAAGATTTCAGATGAGGACATTCAGTTCCATTTGAGAGCCTTTTGGTCTCAAAGAAGATCCCTATCCAAGTTGATCCCAGTAACTCGAACCCTGATCCAGGCCCTACAGTGGTGGCAGGATCAGAGCAACCTGAGACAAGGGGTTCCTTTCATCCTCAATCTCACTCCTTGACCCTTACTACAGATCGTCCCTTTTGGGATGGGAGCTCACATGGCGACCTCTCCACCCAAGGATTGTGGTCCCTCAGGAATCTCTGCTCCACACCAATCTGTTGGAACTCAGAGCTGTTTTCTAGCACTTCAGGTTTTCTGCATCTGTTCAGAACAAAGCGATACAGGTCAGAACAGACAACACCACTACAATGTGGTACATCAACAAACAAGAGGGCACTCGGTCTTGGCCTTGTGCACGAGGCAATGAAGTTGTGGTCTCTGGCTTATTCCCTGAACATCTCCCTCATAGCAGTTCACCTCCCAGGCAAGGACAATGTCCTGGCAGATGCTCTCAGCAGGATTTCCCAGGGCCATCATGAATGGTCACTGGATCCCTAGTACTGGGGTTAGTTTTTGCCAGGTGGGGCACCCTCAGATGATCTTTTGCAGCCCCAGACCATCATCAACTTCCGCTTTTTGTTGCAGACCCCCAGTGTTGGGCTCAGTCCCCTGGATGCCTTCCTTCTCGATTGGGAAGGAAGTTCCTCTATGCCTTCCCCCTTCCTCTCCTGTTCAAGGTGCTAGTCAAAATCAGATCTCAACCCTGCAAGATGATTCTGATTGCTCCAGATTAGGCCAGACAGCCCTGGTACCACTCCTTCTGTCCTTAGCAGTCCATCTTCCCTGTGTCCCCCAGGAACCACAATTTGTTAACCTGTGCTCAGGGGAGGTTTGGTATCCAGTCTCAAATCCTTCAACCTCAAGGCCTGGCTCTTGAGGAGTTAGAGTTGCTGACCTACACCTTTCTCAAGGTGTTCTCGAAATTTTAAGCTTCTAGGAAGCCTTCCACCAGGGCTACTTACAACTCTAAATGGAAAAGGTTTTCCATATGGTGCTCTGGAAACATATTTCCCAGAATCTGCTGATTTGCCACTGTCTTGGACTATATGGTCCATCTAAATTCTTTGGGGCTGAGACCAGCTACCCTGAAAGTGCATTTGGCAGCTGTCTCTGCTTTTATTTCAGCAGGAAGCCCTCTTCTCTTTCTGCTCACCCTATATTTTCCAAGTTTTTCAAGGGATTGCTTCATACCAATCCACCATTCAGGGACCACCCCTGCCTGGGATCTTAATGTTTGCATTGCTCAGCTGATGCAACCCCCTTGAACCTCCGTCTTCGGCAGAGCTTAAGTACTTGACTTGGAAAACTGTGTTTCAGTAGCTATCACTTCTGCCAGGCGCATAAGTGAGTTACAAACTTTGTCAGTGGAGACTGACTTTATCTCCTTTCACAGGGATAAGGTAGTCCTCAGGACTAACAGGAAGTTTTGCCTAAGGTGGTTTCAGATTTCCACCTTAATCAATCTATTTCTCTTCCAGTGTTCTTCACTGACCCTCCTCCTCTGGTGAGAGAGGCTACACAGTTTAGATGTTAAGAGGGCCCTTAGTTACTACATAAAAAGCGTACTAAGGGTCACAGGTTTGACTCTCCAACTCTTTCTCACTTATGGTGAGGTTGGGAAAGGAAACCTGCCACTAAGAGATCCATTGCCAGGTGGATTGTCTCTTGTATCCAATTTTGCTATCAAAAACTGGGTAAGGTTCCCCTTCAGGCCTGAGGGCTCACTCTACCAGAGGTACAGCTGCATCCCTAGCTGCGCCAGGGACATCCCTATCTTAGAGATATGTCAAGCAGCTACTTGGAAAACAGTACATACTTTCACTAAGCAGTACTCCTGGACATCCAGGCCAGGAGGGATGCTCGATTTAGTACAGCTGTGTGTATTGCCTATTTCCTAAGTAGGTTCTGTCCTCCTCCTCCATGGAGGTACTGCTGTGTAGTCTGCAATTGTCATAATATAGCAAGACTTCATGTTGTTTGAAGAAAAATTACTCACCTTAGTAATGTTGTTTCTTCTAATGGAGTCTTGCTATATTATGTTCCCCCAGCCTGCCCCTCTCAGAACCTCTGCTCTGGGGATGGGGTGGGCAGTCCAGTGTTGGCACTTATTGATGCCCATCTTGTGTTTTCACCCCTTCTTTTGGGGTGTTTGGGTGTTGTGTTTTATCTTATCTTATCTTATTTTCTGGTCCCTGACTTGAGTCTTGGTGTTGGGACCAGGAAAATGTGTTAATATTTAAGTAGCCAGTTGGCAAGTGTGGGTTTACAGCTTCACACAGAACCTTAGTGAGTTTTGCTCGTAAAGATCTGACAGTTTGGTTTGAAAGTTATACAGACAGAGCTTCTCTAACGACTCATGGTCCAAGTTCCATGCCTGGCATGGAAGTTAACTCTTCACCTCGGAGCAGTTCTAAGGCTGGGACAAACTGCAATTGTCATAATATAGCAGACTCCATTAGAAGAAACAACATTACTAAGGTGAGTAATTTTTCTTCTCGCCCATTTACTTGCATGAAGCACTCCAGGCACTTTATTCTCTAAACACCAACAAATCTAGCACAGATGGTATTCACCCCACATTCCTTCACCTATCAGCCCCTGCAATTGCTGTCTCTCTAGTTCACCTCCAAAACCTGTCCTTTTCCTCTGGTACCATATCCCAGGCTTGGAAACTGCTAGTGTAATTCCCCTACACAAAGGTGGTGATCCTCCATACCAGAAACCTCTGACCTATCTCCCACCACCCGCTGTTGCCAAATTGTAAGAATCCCTAGTCCACTCCAGACTGTCTGACTTCCTAACCTCTTCTGGTTTCTCCTCACAATTCCAGTCCAGTTTCTGGAAACATAATTCAAACAGTCTCAACCCTCTTATGAATTACTGACCGTATACACTCAGCTATGGACCAGGGCCACTTGACTGCTGCTATTCTCATGGACCTGGCAAGGTCTTTGACTCTGTCTCCCACCCCTCCTCCTCGCCAAGCTTAGGGCCACTGGCCTGGCCCCCCACCATTAGCTGGTTCAAATCATACCTTGATAATAGGCTGCAATTTGTGAAGTGGAAAACTCCTCGCCTCTTCCCATGCTAGCAGGTGTACCGCAAGGATCAATCCTTGGCTCCATCCTGTTTTCAATGTTCATTAACAGCCTCCCTTCAGTCTGTTCCCACTCCCACATACATATGTATGGTGATGACACCATCAATTTGCCTCTGGACCCACTTTCTCTGATGTCCACTACTCTCTCCAACAGGACCTAAATAAGGAGCAATTTTGGTTCCTGGCAAATCAATTGAAAGTCAAGACCTCTAAGACCATTACCATGATCCTTGGCTCTGCCCAGAATTAGCCAGAACACCCCCACCCACACTTTTACCACCCTGGACATTGCCTAATTCGACTATGTCCCATATACAAATAGCTAGGCATTTGGCTGGACTCCTACCTGGTTTCTCAGTCCACATATATGCAATCACCACCAAGATCCACCCCAAACTAGGTATACTATACACTAACAAAGACTCCTCTTACTCACTATCAGAAGTGAAATAGTGAAAATTATGATCATTCCTATTTTCGACTATGCTGATGTTGTTATATGGCACAGCCCTGTTTCCTCACTATCCAGGCTAGATACCCTACTGAATTAATTCAGCCACTTTGCTTCTAACTCCTCCTTGAACTCCCAGTGCAACCTCTACTCCTCCCTCAGCATCCCACCTCTATCCCACAGGCGTTTTATCCACTCGCTAACCATCATGGCGAATTATGGTTCAGCCTACTTCCCTCCCCATCTCTCTGACACGCTGTTCCCAGCAGCCTCCTCCTCCTATGATCTATGTACCAGGGACACCCATTCCTTCCCTCCCACCCCGCAAATGACCAGCCAATCAACTGTCTCCTAGGCTCCCTTCCTTTGAATTCATCTTCTGCCCCAACTGCATAACTCTATTCTACCTCCCTCAAACAGCACTTACACCTCCTTCCTCCCCTCACTCCTGCCTCTCTTCTTCTCCCTCCCCATCAGACTCTTCCGCAAAGACTAATACAGGAAATGAGTTTAAAGTTTACAGTCTTCCTTAGACACTGCATCTGATGAGCTAAGCTGAACTGTTTGCTCTCTGTAGTTCCTTTCTGGGTAACTATCCCCCCTCCCACACACACACATACCACACACGCACTCTTTTCTTTTATCTTGAACAGAAGATCTCAATAGAACAATTTGTCCCCTGACATCCTCATTGTTCTTCACAGTGATACACTCCCTTAAAAGCCAACTCTTTGTTTTCTCAGAACGAACTCATTGGAATAGTCAGAATTCCTCCTTATTGGTCTCCCAGTCATTTTCTCCCCACTAGGTCTCTCTGAATGTCTCTGATTTCCAAGTACATCCATCATGCTTTCAGGCTAGTCAGTCCTACTGGGTGTGATTCTTATATGACCTTCTTTCAAGTTGGAATTCTTATCCTGTATGATTCCTTGCTCAACTGGGGATATCTGTTCTTCTCCTACTCAGCTCAGTTGTCCGTCTGTTGCTGACCCATGCATCTAACTCCTGCCAATGGTGACCCCCTGAACTACCTGCCTCCCCAACAACTACACTTTAGTTTAAATTCCCCTGACTGCTTTGCCCTTGCTACGACCAGTACCTCTCCTTCTTGGCACACAACTGTGCCCATTCTGAGCATGCAGGCATTACTTGCCCCCAGAATGCCCTCAAGCTGGCCTGAAAGAAAACCCTCCTTCTTTCAACAGAATCTTAGCAAAAGTTAGCTTGTCTGATTTCTATTACTGTCAGGCCTCACTGGCTACAGGAACACGAGGACCTGGAAAGATCTATCTGTACCTTTCCTCTTAGGAACATCTATGATTCAGAAAATGACTTCCTCATGTCATCAGAACTTGTTCTACCTATCGTAATGCAGACACCACTCAACTACTACTTTTAGCTACATTGCTTGGCTATGGGTTTCACCTCATTTGACCTGCACAACATGGCAGCAAATCAAGTTACCTGCACCAGTATCATGGTCCTGCAATCGCTTCTACAACTCTACAACTACTTTTACAACTGGAGTTCCCTATGAATCCAACCATATTACCACTTTGCCGAGCTTTGTCCTTCATGGAAGGTTAGGTAAATAGCTGAGCATAATTTATGGATATGGAGTATAAAAGTATCACAAAATTCCTCAACTTTCACAAAACTCATAAAATTCAACTATAAATACTTAACGTTATTTTGGAATTTTTGGATTCTTATAACATGAATGTCTTTTAAGTAAAATTTAAACAGAGGCACACATCTCCTTTTAAGGTCTATAGAACCATTCAGACTTGGTGATGTTGCATTCTCTAGTTTTAAAGTTACAGGCTAAAGGTTATACAGTATGCTTGGTTAAAGCATGGTTGGAAGGTAGGTACCAAATCCATATTAATGGGTATAATCTCTGATGGCAAAATAGCAAGTGGTGTGCATCATGACTCTGTTCTACTTATTTATATTTATCTAGTTTTGTTGACCAGGAAATGAGGACTAGGCAATTCTGCCTATTTTCATCCTCATTCAGGGGAGGGTGATACAGATGAAAGTCAACTGAAATAGAACCCAGTTAAGCTGGTTGGTGGTACTTTTAGTGAATGGGAAATTTGGCCAGAACAGGACCAATCTTGTTTCAGATTTATGTTAGTAATCTCAACAATAGTATCACAAACTCGGTTCAAAAATACACAGATGATAAACTCAGTGCACCATTATCGACACTAGTAGGCATAGACTGTACCCAGAATAATCTGAAAATCATTAGTGTGTCAGCAACAAACTGGGGTATGTGGTTTATTGCTTAAAAGTGTATGACTTTACCCATAAGTACCAAAATCCCAGAGCAGCATACTATCTAAATGGCCATTGCCTTAAAGAGGACAGGGAATTTGTATTATCTGGCAGCAGTTAGTTATGTTACTGTTTACAAAATGAAACTCGTACATCTAAAAGGATCCATATTTAACTATCCACGAATAAAACACCAATGTGAAAATAATGAAGTTTCTATTGTTTCTTCTCATGGACAACATTCTGCACAGTTCTCTTCATGGAACCAGTAATCTGGAATTTTCACTAAATCATGATTTGTGTACAAAATGCTAAGTATGAGCTGTTCACCTGTCAGAACCATGCTTAGAGTTCTTTATACAAACCATGACACAATTAAAACTATCATAGTTGAAACTCCAGATCACTGGTTCAATGAAAAGAACTGTCAGAATGCTACCCCTAAAAAAAAATAATGCAAAATACAATTTTTCACATCAGGCCAGGATTCATGAAAACACAAAGTGATATGCAAAAGTTTGTGTGGCACTGAAGGGCAATAGTGCTATCCAACTGTGAATAGGGGCTGGTGAGGCAGCGCTAACCCTGGAAAAGCAGTGGAAACCCAGTAGTGCTGCCCCTACAGTCAACCAGAAAAATGGCCATAGCCAATAGCACTCATGAGCTAAAGTGTTATTCACCAAAGTAGCCATGCATATGAAACCATTGGGCATGCAGGCACTAGTGGCCATTAGCATGCCCATTATGTGCCCATTTGCATGGTGGCTGGTGGAAGGCGCAGCACCCCACCAGCCCCAGCTCCATGCAGCTGCATCCCTGGTAGTCTAGTGGTTCACACCTTCCTTTCCATACCCCAACCACCCAACCAGTGACTGAAAATCCCTTTTCCATGGGGTAGTGTCCCACCCCCAGACCTAGATTGCTTGCCCTGTATGACAACATTAATTCTGGTGGTCCAGTAGTCCCTCCCTCCCTGGTCCCTGATCCCTATCACATATCAGGCCTGTGTGGTACAATATGGACTGAACACCCATTGGTCCATGCAGTGGACCAATGAGTCTCCCCAGCTCATACTGTCTGCGCTGTCATTTTGGCATGTGGCGGACAGCATGCTGGTGGGGTGCTGCCACCCGCCAATGACAGGGGTATGCTGGGTGGCGGGTACCTCAGCAGGCGGGTGGAGTGGGTACAACTGGACCACCAGGGTATCTAGTGATGTTTCTGCCCATGATTTGGGCAATGGGGACTTTCTACTGGACCACTAGGGATTATTTTTACTTATGCCTGCAATCGGGCACTGGAGGGCTTTCCCTGGACCACCAGGGTGTATTATTACTTATGCCTGTGATTGGGTGATGGGGAGCTTTCACTGGACCACCAGGGAGTTTCACTCTACATATGCCCATGATCGGGCGAATGGGAGCGGGGACCACCATGGGTCTGCAGGGCATCGGTCTCCGATGGCTGCAGCCTGACAGGGTGCCAGGCACAAGTCGCCGGGGATCAGTACACCTCATGCAAATGGGGCCATAATGACATACGGCCCCATTTGCACCTTGGCATCCATAATCTATCCTATCCCAAGCCCTATTAGCCCAACTGATCCAACTGTCCCCTATACCAATCTGGCTCCCAAATATACCACCTATCCACGCCTCCACATAAATCTCTCCAAATGGTTCCAGACAGCTGCTGTCAGGCATACTCTCCTCCTCCTCCTCATGTCTGGTAACATACACCCCAATCTGGGACCTATATCAGCTAGTAGTCCAGGGACCACGGGCATGGTGGCCTACTACTGGCATCCCATAACATCCACAGCCTACCTAGGAAGCACACAGCTTCAAGGATGGATCGCTCAACATTCCCCTGACATCCTGGCCTTATCTGAAACCTGGCTCTCCAGGAATATCCCAGATGCCTCTGTTGCCCTAATGACTATGTCATCTTCAGAGCAGATAGATCAGGAAAGAGGGTGGTGGCTGTGCCATATATGCCAGATCTAAGCTACAGCCCCTATTGGTCCCCTACCCTCACCGGATCACAGGGCCCCAAGTCATTACAATCAAAGCCACCCTTGGCACTCCTGGTAAATCACTACACATTATGGCAGTCTACATACTCCCCACCAACCAGAAACTAGCCTTTGACTCTATCCTGGCCAGCATAGCCCAGCTCCCCAGGAGCCAACTGATTATCATGGTGACTTTAATGTGAACTGGTTATCCCAGGCATCAGCCCCATTCAAAGATGCAGTCCAGGCCCACGTCCTGACCAAGGTTGTCCAGTCTCCTACAAGGCAAGATCCCAGATCAGAGACTTCCACTCTTATAGACCTCATCTTTACAAACCTTCCCAAGCACCTCTCCAATATTAAAGTGCTCCTGGATGTGCTTAGCGACCACTCTCCCTCTCCTGCTACTGGTGAATAAAATCATACCCAGCAAACCTAAAATCTCGATCCATAGGCACTTCAAAAGGTGCCTTAACCCACCTTAAGCTCTCTCTCCTCCTGTGACTGGGCATCTGTCCATACCACCCAGTCCATTGATGCTGCCTTACCTCCTTTATTAAAATTCTTTAATGCTGCCTGTGACAAGTTTGCCCCATTCTCAAAAAGGTTATAAAAAATAGAGACACTCATGGATCTCAGACCCTACTAGAGCAGATGCTCCACAGAGACAACCTCTGGCATAGGGCACTGAACTACACCTTCCCCATGACAGGCAACTCTATAGAGGGCAAGAAACAAGTGCACCTGGGCTATTCAGCGCTAGCTAAGACAAATTACTATAAACAAGCACTCACCTCATCTTGGGGCTCTGGGAACAACTTCTGGAACAATGTCAAGGAGCTCTGTGGGAAAACCGTCTCCCAACCCCTTCACAGATACTTGACAATGGTGCCCTCTCCCAGGACCCCACTACCATATCCAATGTCCTGAACAACTCCTTCTCCGATCTTAGTCACATCCTCCCAACAAACTTCTTTGGACCCAATTCCCAAGGACCCTCTATCACCTCCACTATAACCACCTCCCACCCTTCTGGCTGAGAACCATCTCCTGTAATAAGGCTAAACACTACCTATCCAAAGCCTTATGCAACAAGAGGTACATAAGTGATTCCCTAGACCTTAAAATACTCTGTCTAACTCTTGACGAGACCCTCCTCACCTCACCAAAATAATAAACACTCCCTCATGTCTAGGCCAATTCCAAGTGCCCTGGAAAAGGGGAATTATCATGCCAATCCTGAAAAAGGGTGATCCAACCAACCCTGGTAACTATAGACCCATCATTATCCTCCCCACCCACAAAGCTCTCAAAGAATAGTATCAGACTAACTCACAGAGTACCTGGCTAAACACACTCTGCTATGCCCCAAACAGCACTGGTTCAGAACACGTCCACAGCACTACCACTGCCCTTCTCGAATTTACATCTTACATACACGAGGCACTGGAACAGGGGTCTATGGCAGGAGCAACCTTTGTTGATCTGACCAAAGCATTTGACACCATCAGTCATGCTCTACTTATCCACTCACTCCCCTCCCTCAATCTCACCCCTGACACAATCTCCTGGTTCAAGCACTACCTCACAGACCAGACACAAGAAGTCAAAATCAACAACACCCTGTCACTAAGCAGCCAGTCCTTGTGGGTGTACCTCAAGGGTCAATTTTAGGCCCTCTACTCTTCACCCCTCTTTGAACTCCCTCCCAAGGCCTGCAGTAGTAAGCTATTGCTCTATGCAGATGCCGAGTGTACTGGAAAGATAACACTCCTAACTCCCTTCAACATACCCTACAAGGCTGCTTTAGTGAACTAGAGGCCTGGTTCACTGATCATCGATTAATACTAAATTACACTAAAACCAAATCTATGATCTTTGCTCCCGTAACACCCTACAGTAGTACTCACCTAAGTATCTCTAATTCTCAGGGCATCCACATTGAACAGGTCCCATACTTCCAAATATCTAGGCATCACACTAGACATACCCTCACCTACCACATACACATTAACTACCTCTCCTCTTCGGTAAGCACCTGGCTTGGGATTCTCTATACACACAGACACTGCCTCCTCCTCAGGCCCCTCACGGCTGGCAGTAACCAGCTCAGTCCTATCACTGGTCGATTATGGGATGGTAATTAATGGTATGGCTGACCTCACAACCCTTAACCGCATCAATATTGCCCTCAATAAAGCCTGCCGTCTAGTCACAGGCAGTGATAGACTAACCCACACTTGTGATCTCAATAAGCGAGCAGACTGGCTGACCTTTGAAGGAGGCTAAAATACCACACTTGCCTCCAAGCCAAAAGATCCTCATGAAGCTTGCACCCACTGGCCTTCACACCCCTCATCCAACCAAACCCTCACAGGAGCAACCCTAGGCACCAGGCAAGCACACCCTCTTAGTCCCCACTGTAGGACTGCACTAGGGCAAAGGTCTTTCTGTTATCGGGCTCCCATCTGGCTTAATATCCTCCCTCTTCCATCTCCCTTGCCCCTAGTCTTGGCCAATTTAAAATGGAATTAAGAGACATCTCATTGACTCTGAGACATGTGGCTGCTACTAACTCACTCCTTTCGACGACCCAGGTCTATCATCAACCCTAGAGATATTAACCAAGCATTGTAAATGTATGATGTAATCATGTAAAATTCTGTCTTAATGTGTTGTTCTGCTTAATAATGTTTGTTCAAAATTGTCTCAAGTAATGTGTCCTTTTGTATTGATGTGGAGCCTTTGCAAAAAGTCTTCAACTCAAAGGACTGTAATTCGAAACTTTAATAAAATAAAAAAAATAATGGCCTCATTTGCATGCCCAGTGCTGAATATCATGGATGATGCACCTAGCGCAACTACACTGCGCTGGTGCATCCCCCTACTCCATTCTGCCACTGCGCTGGTGCAGTTCCACTGCACCGTGTGCAGTGCATGTACCCTCAGTACACATATTCAATGGTGCTGAGCCATGGCGCAGCACCATTGAATATCACCTGGTCCATGCCCTGGCACAGCCCAGTTGCACTACTCCCAGGCTTGCTTCCTGCCCAGCGCAGTCTGAATATCCAGGCCAGTGACTTCAAATCTAATGCTCACTTTTAAATAGGCAATATTGTTTTGTATTATATGGATAGGTAATTTAATAGGTTACTAGCCCATACAAAAAAATCCTGTAATCGCACCGTCTAAAATCTGATAATACCATCGATGATGATTGATACTATTATCATTCAGAGCTCTGTAATACTATCATTCAGAACTCTGAACGATAGTATTATTAAAGGGACACTGTCAACTTCTTTTGCATCATATTATTTCTAGTTAAAACCCCACCTTTTATTATTGCTTACCTTCTCCAAAATTCATTGATATTGCTGTTTGTTTTGTCTGTCTGCTTGTTTAGTGGAACTGAAATGCATGGTAATGTATATTTATAAACTTTGTTTCGCTTCACAATCCTGTAACTTATCTTACTGAATACTTCTTGAACATTAGAAACACCTCAAAACAGAGCAGTCACTCATGCTGCATTAGCCTCCTAAACTCCAACTGCATCATGAGTGGCTAGACTATGTTGGGGATGTTCCAAGCACAGGAAAGATGCAGGGGAGCTGATAAAAGAATGTAAACAAACATATTTTTGTGTGGTAACACCAGCAGGGTGGCAGTCTGTTTTCATTTTTAAAAAAAAAAAGAATTAGAATCAAACTATTTACAGAATGTTGGCAATCATAAAATCCATTTTTAAACTTGTGACATGATGAGGCCTTAGGGGTTGACAGTGTCCCTTTAAAGAAACTGAAGAGTGCACGTGCCACGACTATCCCTAGTTGCTAAGCTCCCAGCTTCACTTTCTAGATACACAACATTATGTTTTCAAAGTGCGCCTCATGATTGACCACTTTCTGTCTGTGGGCAGGCAGAACAATTCAGAAAACAAGGTGACATCTCTCGCTCACTGAGAGAAATTCATCCCCTTCACTCTTTCACCCATCCTTTTTTTTTCTGAAGTTTAACAATTATCTGGTTGATCCTGTGTTTGGTCACCCTGAAAACACCTAAAAGGTAGGACTCCTCTCAGTTGAGCAGAAGCTGACTTCTCAGTTGAGCTGAAGTTTATGGGGTAGGGGTGGAGACAGAGCAAACAAGTGCTCAGTGTGGCTATCAGCCGGCCTCGCAGCATGCCTGATAAAAACAATTCAGAGCCACAGAAACTTTTAAATTGGTTCCATATATTACAAAAATAACAAATGGGTGAGTGTGATCACTCAGGAGTAAAACCATCTTGAAGTTTTGGGGACAAAAGAAACTCTCCTGATGGTATTAGTCCCATGTAATACACACTCACCTATTTATTATTCTTTTATCTCACTAGAATGAGAGAAGCTCCTCTTGCACATCATTTACTAACCCAATGAGATCGTCTGCTCTAAGACAAAACATAAAAAATAAATACATAATAAAAGTGAACATAAGCACAATTGCACTATTACTGTTTCACCTTAGCCACTCAAGAATTGCATCTGAATGCATGGAAACTCCTGGCCTCAAGTCTGCTGCCCTCACTGGTAACTGCTCTGCTACTGACCAACAGTGAACTTGTAATTTGAATTTTAAATACTATAGAGCCCTTTTCTGTTTCTGATCAGCACTTCTCACTGCTCAGTATTTATAACTGGTGGGCGGTAGTAGGAGGGTTGTAAACACTACGATAGAAAGATGTCACTATTAAAAATTCTCTCAAACACAGCAGTCTCTCTACTGGCATGAATACCACTAGTAAGACTACTTTACAAGAAAACTGATTTTCAGTTGACGTTCCCTCATTTTAAGTGTTTTGTTTTACATTTTTAAATATTGTATTATAAAGGTAACCAGTAACCCATTTTCTAAGTGCAATATTACCCTCTGTGGTGAGCGGTATGGGCTATACCCACCCTTCCAGGGCTATAAGGCCTTCTGCCTATGGCATCAAGCCTCATTATGCTACTCAGCAGGTGGGTATAAGGCCTTTACCCGTGGCATAGGGCTTCATTGCATGTCATGGCAGGTGAGTATAGCACAAAACTGTCCATGTTGTTGGGTATTATTGATTTTATAGAGAGTAGGTTCGTGGAATTCTCAAATGGTCGATATTTTCAATAATACCAAAAGATAATGTTTAATTCAAGCTTGGAGCAAAGCATGAGGGCATGTAATACTGACAGATACAACCACTGAGAAGCAGAGGTCAATCTGGATGGGTATAATCAGTTTCCTTCTGCTTTAACGACCTTAATATTTAACTTAATATGAAAGTTTGCATTTTGCATACTTGCAAATTGTTATTAAAAATGTTCTGAGTATTTTATTGCTTATAACTTGGCTCACTTTAAGGGAATATTTCAAAATATCCTAGGCCAGATTTTCAATGCAGCCTGAAGATCGACACAAGCTGTGGCAAACAACAGCTTGTGTTGATCTCGGATGTCTCAGGGACACTGCACATGATTCCCTAATGGCATGGGTCCCAGTGCCAAATTCCTGCAGTTTGTGGTAACAGCTGCCATGCATGAATGTCAGAGGCACATGGGAGGGAATGTCGCAGGCTACAGGATGGCCTGCAGCACTTCAATCAGTGCCAGGAACCTGCCAACTGTGTGTCCTGGAGGTTGGCAGAGGATGTACTGGATGAGTAGGGTGGGTTAGGAGGTGGGAGGTGCCATGGAACAGCTCAGGAACAATGTGGTGCCCATTGCAGCCACAAGGACAGTCCAGAAGGGCAGGCAGCACTGTAAGAAGTGCTGGGAGGGCCAAGTGAGACCATGATAGATTTAAATTCATCTTGCTAACTAAAAGCCAGTCTTTAGTGGGCAGGTGGGATGCTGCAGGATGCACAAGAAAAAAAATTGAACTATGGCAACAGTACAAACAAACGTTCTACAACTGGTGCTTTTGCATATTGGGCCTAACAGTACCATTATATGCAGCAGAGAAAATGTTCCTTTCCCTTTCACTACCATAGCTACACACCTTAAATCAGTCGTGAAGTAGTCCGTGTTCCCATGCAAACCACCAACACTCAGTCACCTCACCAGGGTTCTCAGTTAGATGGTGGCAGCACAGGGCCATTTCACCAGCTCAGGCTGGTTTAATCAAAGTGGACCCTGTGCCCTTTGGAAGGGATTACAGATTCCCATTTAAGGGGATGCTGCAGTGCTGCCATGGTGGAAACCCCTTCTGCCACTGTGCACCAGTGCATCTGTCACAAGGACAGTGCAAACCCTGCTAGAGCAGGTGGTCCTCCAACTGGTGCAGGTGGCTATGTAGAATCAGGAATAACACAAGGTGTGTAATGAGCTCCTTGTGTCATTTTGTCTTTGATGCAAGCACCTTGCATCATTCCTGATGCTTTGAGAATTGGGCCACCTGTTGAAACAAACTCTGGTCAGAGCTGATATGGCTGTGGAGAGCTTTTGGGATGTTTTTAACCATTATTTCTAATGAATTTGCAAAGTGCAGATCTGCTGAGAGGCAGTTTCAATGTGGTCTTCCTTCTACACATTTTTACAATGTATTTTCCTAGAACATGCCTCTTGATTGCTATATATTTAGCCTGGATAGTTCACAGAAGAAAAGGCATCTTATTTTCTGGTGGTGAAGCACTAGCAGTAGGACATCAGAATGTGTCATACATAGGTACAAGCTGTGCAGGAAATAACGCCCAGTGGCCATACACCTCAGGCACTTGCATGTGGATCCACTGCCCTTGTGCTATTGCATGACCCAGTGTGGGTGAAAGCCGGCTGTACTCACTCACACAGGTCCCGGAACAGGCATGTTACAGCTGACCTCCTATTTGTCTGTACAATTGGGGAACCCCAAACACACTATCCATAGCCTAGAGCGTACACTACAAATTCCATTGCAGGGTACTGCACCCCATAGCACCAGGATACCTCAGCAGTCGGAGGGTGGCATGTTACACAGGAATTGTAAAGAGTGTATGACAGCATGGAAATACAGCATCAACAAGGCATGCATTGGAGGTATGTCAGTTCTCTCTTATGGTTTGCCAGGGACATACAAACAGCTGTATACACTGGTGGGTCCATAGTTTGTGTAGTGCCCCAATGTATGGTATAGCCACTTGGGTCATTCTGGAGTGAAGGTCCCCAGCCCAGGTCCGGTGCAGTCGGTGGCTGGCTGTGGCAGGGCAAGGAGGGCAGTGCCAGTCTCTGCAACAGCTCAGGTAAGGGGCAGGGTTGTCTATGTACCAAGGCAGTTAGTGGTATTCCTCTTTGCTATGGATATGGACCGTGGTTTCCTCTGGTGCGATTGGGTCCAGGGGTGCTCTACACTATAGACCTCTTAGGGATGGAGTTGGATTGATCTGGGATTGGAGGGGTACCTTTTGTCCACCGGGCTGCCTAGCTGCTGTGCACCTGGGTGCACTTCCACAGCCCACCTGTGGGTGGCTGGCCAGCTTAGGCCAGCTATTCATGCCTAGCTTTGGGCGCGCTGCTCTGGGCTGTGAGGGAATTTCAAAGAGTGTGCTGCAGCATGGTATATGCATGGGAACACACCCTCAACTTGCACACACTATTTGTGTGCAGTTGGCCATTCCCTTGTGGCAGGTGCATCCTGCATGTTTGAATATCATGCTGTGGTGCATTGTTGGAGTTGCACGGCACATCTTACATTTCCACGGGATGTGCTGCGCATCTCCTTTGAATATGGGGGCCCTGGACTAGGCTACCCTGAAGAAATACATTATCAAAATGGAAAATCATGACCCCATAAAAACAAGTAATTGCATCTAATCTGGGACAGCCTGAGTACTGTAAATACAATGTAGAAATGTGTAATCAAGATCCTATGACAATCAGATCTAGCATCTCCCTACTCTATCCAGGATACAAAATATAGGATAAGAAATATTTAAAGGAAATCTACTTTAAACTGAACTTCACTGTGGTCACTGACATAAACAGTTTCTTTATTGTAACAGTCACACAGGAGTCTGTTGCATATTTTATGGGGACACATACAAACAGAGGTGAGAAAGAAAACAGGCCAGATATTTAAAACTTTGCCCCTGGCTAAGATAACACTGCCTGGTGGGCAAACTTAGCCGGAGCACAAAGCAAGCTATATTCAAAAGGAATAGCCGGGGCAAACAGCTTGAACATAGCAAGGGAATGAGGCCATGCAAACTGGGCTGGGAGTGCAGGGCAAATGTAACTCTGGAATAAGCACTGAATAAAGCAACCAGGAAGTGCACCACAACAACAACACAGGGCACAGTGACGTGAGGGCAGGTAGAGATGAACTATGTGGCCAATGTTGTGCTGGCAAATCGTGGACCTTATGCAGGTGCAGGCAGCAACAGATGTGAAGGAACAGTGATCAAAACTGTATAATATTCCCGAACCATTAGGCGCTTGTGCTAACACATTAGCGCGGCTTTTAGCACGGAGCTAAGCTGTTTGCCTGGCACTAAAGATATGCCATATTCAAAAGTGACATGCAAATGAGCTCTACTTCTAGGTAGTCTCTGGGCAAACAGCCAAATTAGCATCTCATTATTCCCTAATTTGCATGCAGTTTACCCAGCATTACTGCAGGGTCCAACAGCTCCACCTGTAGGTCAGTCTGGAAGTACAGGGCTGGCCAGGTCTGGCTGCAGCTCCACCTGTAGGTCAGTCTGACAGTGCATGATTGTTGCTGCAGGCTACATGTATGCAGTACAGCATAGCATTGTGTGCCCCAGGGGAGAAAACAGCATAGGCACAGGCGGTGGTGGTGCTGCATGCAACCGCCACACTGTAGGCCATATGATGACCACTGCACTGTACACAGTGACAGGCCCAGCTTGCAGGTGATTGCTGACAGTGGACAGTACTGTTTCGCTGTTGTGTGCTCCACAGATGCTGCACCTGTGGCATGGGATGCTCACAGTGACATATGCATGGCCGGCTGTGTGTGCTGTGGCATCTGTACAGTTGTGCGGTATGTGGCTGGGGGGCATGTAAGATCCAACAGGCACACAGGTGGTGGGGTATTCCCACTATTGGCCCATGTACACTGCATGATGTGTCCCAGCCTTGTGGCCACACCTGGACTGTGGTTAGGTCTGGCCACCTGTACACCTCCGCCTCAATTGTCACCATGCCAACAGTGCTGCATGTGTGTGCTGGCATCTGTTGGTCACCACAGACATATGGTCTGCAGGTGTGCAGTATGGCCACACTACCATGGTGTCTCCTGTGGGTTGGATCACCCTTACTGACTGTGCTTGGCTGGGACTAGTGGCAGCCGTTGGCATCATGATGGTGCCATCAGTTAGCAGCATGTGTCCTCCATGTCTGGCAATTTCTAAGTGTCATGATCATATGTTAGGGCGCAAGCTGTGCTAATCCTGTGCTAACACCGCACAAAGCACCAATGTCATGCAAAGCTGTTTGCCCAGAGTTAAGACCAGCTTTTCCTGGGCAGTAATTTGTACCACGCTAAGGGTCCTGCTATGTCGCGCTAAACACCTTAGTGTAGCACTAGTCGCTGAATATCTCATAGCACCTGTATTCATGCTCACTTTGCCCTTACATAAAATTATGGTTTGCCCATTGCTAATGCAGTTTGCGCACGCTATTTGGCCCTTTGAATGGCAGACCTGCGCTAATCCCGCGCAAATGGTTTGTGTATCGTGCAAAGCTTTGAATATCTGTCCCTATGTGCCTTAGCTGGGACTTGAACCCAGGCTGCCCAGAATACCATTCTAATTGCGCTAACCAGCTGCACCACTTTGACAACTGGAACCTGGGCCATCTCTGAGCACATTACTCTTTCTCAAATGCACAATCCAATGGCAACACAGATATTTATTTGAAACAATCACACAGGAGTGTGGTGTGTATATTTTATGGAACACATACAAACAGAGGTGAGAAAGAATAAATACCTCAGCTGGGACTTGAACCCAGGCTGCCCAGAATACCGTTCTGATTACGCTAATCAGCTGCGCCACTGAGACAACTGGAACCTGGGCCGTGCTCGCACATTACTCTTCTCAAATGCATAATCCAAAGGCAACACAAATATTTACTTGTAACAATCACACAGGAGGTGGTGTGCATATGTTATGGGACACATACAAACAGAGGTGAGAAAGAATAAGTGCCTCAGCTGAGACTTGAACCCAGGCCACCTGGCAGTATTGTGACCATGAGGCTGGTGTGCAGTGTGTGTGTACAAAATATAAGCTAAGAAATATTTAAAGGAAATCTACTCTAGACTGACCTTCACTGTGTTCACTGATATAAACAGTTTTTTTATATTAGAATGCAGTATTTATTTTGAATGCTTTGGCCACGAGGATGATGTGTATATATATATATATATAGAGAGAGTGTGTGTGTGTGTGTGTGTGTGTGTTGCTGTAGCTCAATATATTTTTCCCAAAAGATAGTAAAAATTCTTATTGATACATATTTAGTCTAAGCAGTTCACTGAAGACCTGGCATATGTCTGAGACTGCTCATCAGATAGTGTCTGTGAGAGGTTAAAAAACAGTATTAGGACCGGTCCTCTTCAATGTCTTTATAGCGACATTGCAGAGGACTGGAAGAAAAGTATGTCTCTTTGCAGATGACACTAAGATTTGCAACAGAGTTGATGCACAAGGTGGGGTGGAAAGGATGAAGGGACTTGGCAAGGTTAGAGGAATGGTCAAATGTATGCAGCTTAGATTCAATGCTAAGAAGTGCAAGGTAATGCACCTGGGAAACAAAAACCCAGGGAAGAGTACACAATGGGGGGTGAGATACTAACAACAACAAAAATGGAAAGGGACCTGGGGTAGTCATATCAGATGACCTAAAGGTGGGCAAGCAATGTGAAAGGGCAGCAAGGAGGGCTGGAGGGATACTGGGATGCATAGGGAGGCATCACCAGTAGAAAACAGGAAGTTATTATCCCTCTGTACAGACAGCTGGTGAGACCCCATCTAGAGTACTGTGTGCAGTTCTGGAGACCCAATTCCCAAAGACATAGACAGGATGGAAGCTGTCCAGAGGAGGGCAGCTAAATGGTGCAGGGTCTACACCGGAAGACATATGAAGAGAGATGAAAGGAGCTTAATATGTACAGCCTCGAGGGAAAGGAGGGAGAGGGGACATGATAGAAATGTTCAAGTACCTCAAGGAATCAACAAAGTCCAAGAGGGCAGCATCTTTCAAAAAGAGGTGTGCAAGAACAAGAGGGCACAATTTGAAGATGGGGGCAGCTCAGAGGTAATTTAAGGAATATTTTTCACAGAGAGGTTGTGGATGCATGGAACAGCCTTCTGGAGGAGGTTGTGGAGTCAAAAACAGTGGTGGAATTCAAGCATGCATGGGACAGTCATAAGGCCATTCTAGGGGTGGGGATAGGAAGAAGTAGGCTGCTGGCTAACTGGATCTGCAGCTTATCCATTAGGTAGGGAAATGGGCAGACTGGGTGGACCAGTGGTCCTTATCTGCCGTCAAATTCTATGTTTCTATGTTTCTAAATCATAGATTTGCTGGGGAAAGGTGACATTTATGAGGTATGAATCTTTCTTGAAAGACAGTACATTCCCAAGGTAAACTAGTATCAAGAAGCTGTTTAAATGGTTAGTATTTAAATGTGCAAATCTCCAGTTTCATAGGCAACCAATATTTAACAAATATTTAACAAGCTGTTTCAGTGTCCTAATGACATCTGATGAGCAGCTTAGAGTTATGTCTCCAACATTCTTAACAGAAAGAGGGAATACTTTATTTCAGTTGGCATGGAAGGATACATTGAAATGTCAAAACATGTGTTCCACGAAACTCCATTTTCAAGCTACAGATAGCAAAATGGCTGTGGGCTCCTCCACACCCATAAAAATGGCTTTTGAAACCCATACTGGCTTACCTTGCCATAGCATAAGTCATTTTGGCCCTGTACATACTGCAGCACAGCGAGCAGGAATAGGTTTTAAAAATGAGTCAGCCTTACCATGCTGTAACATCTACACATATTCTGGCAAATTTTAAATTGGTTTGCACCATCTACACTATTGTATTCTCTAGGCCCCGACTGTTTTCATGCACATCCTGGTTTATAACTTGTGATGTGTGCTATCTGCATCACTGGGATGCAAACATGGTTTGTATCGACACTGAAGGTAAAACCAGGCTACCTGCTAAATGTTTAAAAATTTCATGCTAAAGCCTACCTCTGAGCAGGTTTTTAGCACATTTTTAAAATCAGGCTAAACCACGATAGTAGTGTGGACATGAACCAGGTTAGAGTCTTAAAATGGTTTAAGCTCCTTAATCTGTTTAAGCCCTGTAGTCCATACAGAGCCTTTAAGACTACAGTGTAACTTTTATTTCAATCCCTTCAAGAGGAAGGATTATAAATTAGCTAGAAAAGTAGCTGACTGACCCCTTCCACTTCCCAGTGTGCCAGTTTTGCTCACGTTTAGATGTTTTATGACATCTAACCAAGTGAGAGTGGGGGCATGTTCCATATATAGTAGGTCTATGGAGCTACTTTATAATGCTATATTCATATATGTTACCACCGCCTAACATATACAGTATATTAATACCTTCACTTGACTAACAAGAGCTTGTTAGGTAAGTAGTGATGTTATTATATATGCAAGGCTGTGGTAACACATACTTAAATGTAAAGGAAAACAGTTTTCCTATTGTCTGCAGATTCTTCCAGTTTCCAGCCCTTCCTTGGCCTTCTTAATTCTAGTCTTGCTGTCCCTGAGTGCTGCTCTGTGCTCCTCTCTGGCCTGGAAGACACTCATCTCTTTCTAGCAGTCATAGACCTTCTCTTTATTGAGAATCAGTTGCCTTATGTGCCTGTTAAGTCAGGGCCACTTCTCACCCTTGTTCCCTTAGTGCTTAAAGAAATGCAGATCTCTTCAGCTGCTTCAGATATAATCTTCAATAAACACCTCACATGCTCAGCGTTACCAGCATCATGCAGCCACCTCAGACCTATGGACAACTGGTTCTTCGTGTTATAGAAGTCTGTCTTTCTAAGTTTCTGTTCCTGGTGGCGGAAAGCTGGCAAGTTTTACATAGAAACATAGAAACATAGAATTTGATGGCAGATAAGGACCGCTTGGCCCACCTAGTCTGCCCACTTTCCTAACTAATGGATAAGTTGCAGATCCTAGTTAACCAACAGCCTGCTTCTTCCTACCCCCACTAGAATTGCCTTATGTCTATCCCATGCATTCTTGAATTCCTCCACTGTTTTGACTCACAACCTCCTCAGGAAGGCTGTTCCATGCATCCACAACCTTCTCTGTGTAAAAATACTTAGCACATTACCTCTAAGCCATCCTCCTCTATCTTCAAATTGTGTCCCTTGTTCTTGCACATTTCTTTTCTGAAGATACTACCCCTTGACTTTGTTGATTCCTTGAGGTATTTGAAAGTTTCTATCATGTCCCACTTCTCTCTCCTTTCCTCAAGGTATACATATTAAACTCCTTTAGCCTCTCTTCGTATGTCTTCTGGTACAGATCCTGCACCATTTTGGTTGCCCTCCTCTGGACAGCCTCCACCCTGTCTATGTCTTTGTGGAGATGGGGTCTACAGATTTGCATGCAGCACTCCAGATGAGGTCTCACCAACTGTCTGTACAGAGGGATAACAGCTTCCTGTTTTTCTACTAGTGATGCCTCTCCCTATGCATCCCAGTATCCCTCCAGCCCTCCTTACTGCATTTTCACATTGCTTACCCCTTTAGGTCATCTGATATAACTACCCTAGGTCCTTTCCATTTTATTGTTGTCAGTATCTCTTCCCCCATTATGTACTCTTTCCCGGGTTTTGTTTCCTGGTGCATTAGTTTGTGCTTCTTTGCATTGAATCCTAGCTGCTATACATTTGACCATTCCTCCAACCCTACCAAGTCCCTTCTCATCCTTTCCACCCCACCTTGTATCAACCCTGTTGCAGATCTTGTGTCACCTGCAAAGAGAAATTTTTCTTTCAGTCCCACTGCAATGTCACTTATAGAACATTAAAAGGACCGGACCCAGTATTGAACCTCATGTACCTCTACTGTAACGCCCCATTTTTCACTGTGGATTCTGTTTACTATTACCCTCTGCATCCTGTTGTCCAGCCAATGTTTTACCTAGGCTACCACCCTGTGACCCACTCCCAGGTTAGCTAATTTGTTTATTAATCTTTTGTGCAGGGCTGTGCCAAATGCCTTGCTAAAGTCTAGGTAGGCCATATCCACAGCCCCTCCCTGGTCTACTAGTTTGGTCACCCAGTCAAAAAATCGATTAGATTAATCTGACATGATCTTCCTGCTGTGATTCCATGCTGCCTTGGGTCCTGTGCCCCACTGGCCTCTAGGTACTCAACAGTTCTTTCCTTCAAGTGATTCCATCATTTTCCCTACCACTGAGGTCAAACTGACAGGTCTGTAGTTCCTGCCTCTGTCTTGCTCCCACTTTGTGAAGGGGAATCACATCTGCCCTACTCCAGTCCTCAGGTACCACCACCATCCTCCATGATTTGTTAAAAGGGCAGTCAGTGGTGTTACTAGTTCTTCCCTTAGTTCTTTTAGAATTCTGGGATGAATCCCATCAGGCCCCATTGCTTTGTCCATCTTCAGTTCAGGGGTGTAGTCAGGGATTTCAGATCTGCACACCAAGTGCCTCACTGCTACCCTTCTCCCCTTGTTAGGGTAAGCTATTACCTCCCCGGGGTGTAGCCAGACAATATACAAATGTACACCAGGATCGTGTTTGTTGCCCATTTGGCACATCAATACAACTTTTGTGTCTCATGGCAATGGTTGTTGCCATGTTTGGGCAAATACAAATAGAAACATAGAAACATAGAATTTGATGGCAGATAAGGACCGCTTGGCCACCAGTCTGCCCATTTCCTACCTACTGGATAAGCTGCAGATCCTAGTTAACCAGCAGCCTACTTCTTCTTACCCCCACCCCTAGAATGGCCTTATGACTGTCCCATGCATGCTTGAATTCCACCACTGATTTTGACTCAACCTTCCTCCGAAGGCCGCTCCATGCATCCACAACCCTCTCTGTGAAAAATACTTCCTTAAATTACCTCTGAGCCGCCCCTCTATCTTCAAATTGTGCCCTCTTGTTCTTGCACACCTCTTTTTGAAATATGCTACCCTCTTGGACTTTGTTGATTCCCTTGAGGTACTTGAAAGTTTCTATCATGTCCCCTCTCCCTCCTTTCCTTGATGCTATACATATTAAGCTCCTTAAGTCTCTCTTCATATGTCTTCTGGTGCAGACCCCACCATTTTAGTTGCCCTCCTCTGGACAGCTTCCATCCTGTCTATGTCTTTATGGAGATTGGGTCTCCAGAAATGCACACAGTACTCAGATGGGGTCTCACCAGCTGTCTGTACAGAGGATAATAACTTCCTGTTTTCTACTGGTGATGCCTCTCCCTATGCATCCCAGTATCCCCCCACCCTCCTTGCTGCCCTCTCAATTGCTTGCCCACCTTTAGGTCATTTGATATGACTACCCCCAGGTCCCTTTCCATTTTTGTTGTTGTTAGTATCTCACCCCCATTGTGTACTCTTCCCTGGTTTTTGTTTCCTGGTGCATTACCTTGCACTTCTTAGCATTGAATCTAAGCTGCCATACATTTGACCATTCCTCTAACCTTGCTAAGTCCCTTCTCATCCTTTCCTCCACCCTGTGCATCATCTCTGTTGCAGATCTTAGTGTCATCTGCAAAGAGACATACTTTCCTTCCAGTCCTTCTGCAATGTCACTTATAAAGACATTGAAGAGGACCAGTTCTAATACTGAGCCCTGCGGTACCCCACAGTAACCTCCTTTCTTCTGAGTGGACTCCATTTACTATTACCTCTGTGTCCTATTCTCCAGCCAATTCTTTACCCAGGCTGTCATTTTGGGACCCACTCCCAGGCTGGCTAACTTGTATATTAATCTTTTGTTTGGGACTGTGTCAAATGCCTTGCTAAAGTCTAGGTAGGCCATGTCCACAGCCCCTTCCTGATCTACTACTTTGGTCACCCAGTCAAAGAAATCTATCAGATTTGTCTGGCATGACCTTCCACTGTGAATCCATGCTGCCTAGGGTCCTGTGCCCTCTGGCCTCTAGATACTCGACAATTCTTTCCTTCAGAGTGATTCCATCATTTTCCTATCACTGAGGTTAAACTAACAAGTCTGTAGTTTCCTGCTTCTGCCTTGCTCCCACTTTTGTGAAGGGAATCACATCTGCCCTTCTCCAGTCCTGGGTACCACCCCATCCTCCCATGATTTGTTAAAAGGGTAGTCAGTGATGTCACTAGTTCTACCCCTTAGCTCTTTTAGAATTCTGGGATGAATCCTATCAGGCCCTATTGCTTTGTCCACCTTCAGTTTTAAGAGTTCTTTCAGAACCCTTTCTTCTGTAAATGGGCTGGTATCAACTTCTGTATCCAGAGTGTTACTACTGTTTGTTTTATGTACTCCCTCTTCATTTGTAAATACTGAGCAAAAATATTTGTTTAGTATCTCTGCCTTTTCACAGTCTCCTCTGCCCACCCTCCTCCCTTTATTAAGCCTCACTATCCTCCCTTGGTCTTCCTTTGCTCCCTGATATACCTATAAAAGGTTTTATCCCTTCTTAACTGGAGTTGTCTATCTTTCCTCGGTTTGGGCCTTTGCTGTTCTGACTGCCTCCCAGCCTCCTTTTGCTTTAACTGATGCAGTTCTCTGTCCTGCTCCTTCTGCGATTCCTGTACTTTCTGAATGCTTTCTTTTTCTCTTGAACCTTCACTGCCACTTCCTTTGAGAACTATAGTGGTTTCTTACATCGGCTTGTTTTTTATTTGCTTCACACAAAGGCTCGTTACCTCTGTGATGGCAGTTTTATTATTCCCATTGTTCTTCCACCACTCCTTCCTGCCCTTTGCTAGTGCATTCCTTAGGCACTCACCCATTTTAGGCAAAGTCAGCCTCCTAAAGTCCAGTACTTTTGTCTTTTTATGGCTTGACTCTATTGCTGTGTTTATTGTGAACCATACTGTTCGATGGTCACTAGTTCCCAGATAGCTACCCACTTCTACATCTGTGATCTCTCTCCATCTCCATTTGAGAGAATCAAGTCTAATATTGCTTCCTCTCAGTGGGCTCCAGTACTAGTTGTCTAAGGCATGCCCTGTAGGGCATCTAGAATAACTGCACTCTTGAAGTGGCAGCTGCAACTGCACTCCAGTTAACATCTGGTATATTCAGATCACCCATCAGCAATATCTCCCTTTTCTGCCATTCTAAGTATACTTTCTATCATTTCCCAGTCCACTTCCTCCTCCTGAGAAGGGGTCTTATACAACCCATGCATATTGTGGTGCCATTGTCTGTCTCCAAATTTACCCACGGTGCTTATTTTCCTCCTGTTTACCATTTGTTCTGTTGCTTTTATTCCTTCCCTTATGTAAAGAACTACTCCTCCTCCTCTTATACTCTCCTGTCCCTCCTGTATACAGTGTATCCTGGTATGTTTACTGTATGTCCCAGTCATGGTTTGTGTGTACCATGTTTCTGTGACTGCCACGATATCCAGATGTTCCTCCTCCATCAAGGCCACTAATTCAGGAAGCTTGTTACCCAGACTACGGGCATTGGTACTCATTGCTCTCCATTTTTGATGGCTTTACCTTCTGTTGCAGCATCCCCACTGACTGTTCTACCTCGGTCTTTTCTCATTTAGTACCCGTTTTGTAGGGAGGCTGGGATTTTCCTGCTGCTTGTCAGTGTCTCCCTTTGACTAGTTTAAAAGCTTGCAAATGAAGCATTTAAACTGATTGCTCAAAGACTTGTTCCTTCCTGGACAGATGCAGACCATCCTGCCAGTATAGGCTGGTATCCTCCAGGTGGAACCCCAGTCCCCAATGAAGCCAAACCCCGTGCTCTGCATCATTTTTCAACCATTCATTAAACTGCATGGTGCCAATTACCCTCGCCTTCCCCATTCCTTTGACAGGCAGCACCTCTGAGAAGGATACTGTGTGTGCTACTTGTCTTAGGTCCCTCCCCAACTCTGCAATGTCCTCCTGCACTGCTCTAACCTCATGATGAGCCAAGTCATTTGTCCCTAGGTGGACAATTATGTCCAGCTCAGAATCCTTCAGCTGTTCTGGTGATCCTGAGGATGCGCTTCCTGTCCTCCAAGCCATGGCACCAGGCAGGCACCTACTTCAGTTTTCCCAGCTCCCCAGTTCTATACCCTAATAATTGAGTCCCCACCAGGAGCTGCTTCCTTTCCTGCAGTGTCCTCTGCCTCCTTCCTGTGGGCCTCCCTTGTGACAGTTGTCATCAGTCTCTCTGTGGGTGCATCCATAGGGAGCTACGCTCACCCAGAATGGTGTATGGATTGTGGAGAGGAACAATTGACTGGCTGTGTCTCTGTTCCACCCTCCTCATCCTCCTGAGCCCACTGTGGTCCAACTGCAGTGCTTTCTTCGCAACCTCTGAGGTAGTGGTGGTGGCGCTAGTGCTCCCTGGATGGGGAGGTTCCCTCACTGTCCAGTGTGGCCTGGGGAAGGTTTTCTTACTACTGTCCAGTGTGGCCTGAAGATGGGCAACTTCCTTCCTCAGGGCAGATAGTTGTCTGCAAATAGGGCAGCATCTCAGCCTCCAGAAAGACTCCTGGAAGACTGCTGCCCCACAGCCATTGTTCACTACTCCCACATGTTTATCTAGTTGTTTTGTATTTGTATGTGTGTGTGTGCGTAATGGTGTGTGATTTGTTATATAGAAATATATATATATTATACAATGTGTATGCTTATATTGTCAGTGCAGTGTGCTAGAGAGGATATGACAGTGAAATGCACTTGCACTCAGAGGCAATGATGTCAGAACCTCAGGTGTAAGGAACTATTTCCAGGGGTGGGTGGGGTGAGGGGTGGGAATGGGTTAGGCCTAAACTGTGCCCTCACAAATCAATCAACTAAAAGCTCTCACCCACCACTGCGATGAGTGCTTTCCTATCGACAAGATACCCTACACAACAATTTGACAGAGAAAGTACCCTGCTAATCAAACAGAGAAAAATCCAGACATCCAAGTCAGACACAGGTAAACCTCTCCAGCCCCAAAACAGCCTAGTGGTTTGTTAGCCAAAGGAAAATCAAATATGCAGTTATTTCAGCCGTCTGAGGATGCTGACAAGATAAGCAGTTTAAAAATCCCTTCCTGAATTGAAAACTAAAACAAACACAAAGCAATACCACTTTAAAAGTGAGGAAAACTTCTCTCAGATGTAAGCAAGAGAGAGAGAGATTAGTTACAGATATTTAGTCCAAAATAGTATATCCCATGCAGCTTCTCAGTTGTTTCAAGCACACCCTGTACACAACTTGAAGAAGATGGACTTCTGCCTCAAACAGGATCACACCACTAGTTTATAGTAATTGAACAATGCTGAAATGGTCTAGCTAGACAAATGGCTGTGATGCAGGCCTCTGACTTGTGAAGACAATTACCCCCACCTCAGGCTATGTCTGCATCCAATGTAAACTGCAGCTTTTGCTATTTTGAATCACACAACCCCACCAAAAGTTGCAAAATATATTGATGCAGATTCTCACAGAATTCTAGTAATCAGTCCAGTTAGCCACAAAGGAAAATCAAATATGCAGAAGATAAGCAGTTTTAAAACCCCTTCCTGAATTAAAACTAAAACAAACACAAAGCAATACCACTTTAAAAGTGAGGAAAACGTCTCTCAGATGTAAGCAAGAGAGATTAGTTACAGATATTTAGTCCAAAATAGTATATCCACGAGCTTCTCAGTTGTTTCCAAGCACACCCTGTACACAACTTGGAAGAAGATGCCTTGCATTGTTCCCCAAGACACCCATATACCAGCCCAGAGCCTGTAATGTTGTATTGTCCTTGGGATGCAAAGAGAGTATTAGTGACCAGTTCTTCTAGTTTAGACTCCTATGAATAAAATTACAGAAAGGTCTAGTATTTTCTTTGTTAGTTTTCATGGAAAAAGGAAGCAGTTCAGAGTCGATTTGCTACCCCTTAAATAAAATAACATGTGGGGGCACTCCATAGACATGAATGGGACTATTTTTTAAACAATGTTTTAGTATTTTAGATGGCCGTCGAGAACAAATTAGAGGCAATGTTCACCCTAACTCGACCTTGTTAGTTGAAGAGTACCCTTTATTTGTTCATGATGGCCATCTTAAATAGCAAAACTTTGTTTAAAACTGCCTCGCTATCCATATAATGACATCAGAAAGCGTGCTAGCATAGGGTGGGATCGGAGGAGGATTGAGGAGGATTGCAGTCTGAAGAAGTACCAGAAAGTGGAAGGGATTGGTACAGCTCTGCTCCACAGAGCCACAATATGATCCCTATCCTTCCATAATAGGGGTAGTTTCAAATGAAACTATTGACAGCATATGAAATGGAGACAGGTGAGGGTTCTTTGTTGTGTTCTTGGAGGAGATTTCAAAATGTCAGGACAGTTGCTCTTTAATAGTTTTTTTTAATTTTCCCTTTTAGCTCCTTGTCCACTACAGTAGCTCTTCCATATTAAAAGAAACACTGCACCCCTTCATGTTAAGCCTATCCCAGTTGGAATGGTCTGTATCTCTCTAGCCCTGTCTCCCATAATTTTCTCCCCCAACCAGGTCTCTGTAAGAGCCACTGTGTTCTAGCCTATGAAATATACTAGGCCCTCAAGTTCACTCATTGTTCTGCATGTACTCCTCATATTGGCCTGCATGCAAGTGAAAATAGTTGCCTCTTCATGATTCATTGACCCTTAGAGTGTATCTGTCTCTTGTGTTCAGAAGCTCAGAATTGTTTACTTTGATGATCCCCAGGCCTGATTTGGTCCCTTGCCATAGCCCATCCCTGTCTTGTGGTTTAATTCCTCCTAACTGCCCAGTCTATTCTCCTGGCCAGTACCCACTCCTTTTGGGTACAGATGTAGCCTAATTTGGGTGTAAAGGCATCCCTTGTCCAAGAAGGGCCTCTAGTTGAGAAGAACAACAGAATTCTTCTGCTTGCATCAGACCCTTAGCCTACTGTTAGACTGTCTATTTGTCCACTGCCACTCCTTACAAACCTCAAGGCCTAGGAAAATCTCAAAGCAATTTCCCTGGATACTGTTCCTATTGGGAACATCCCTAGTTCCATGAAAGACCTCCTTATGTCTTTGGAACTTGTGATTCCTATGCCATTCATGCCAACATTGATGACAAATGTCTGCTCCTCACCCCTAGCTGGGTTGCTTAAACCTGACTAGTACTCATCTTATGCTCCCATGGCAAATACATCAACTAAGCTATCATTCTAGTCCTTAAATCCCCTCCACCTCACCCCATCCCTAACAATAGAGTCCCCAATTACAACTACGTTCATGTCCCTCTTCCTATCCTTTATATTCCTCTGCCTTGACAGTATGCATGTTCTGGTCACCAGCCTCAATTACCTGTTCTTCCCCTCAACCAAGCCAGCCAAAAACTGAGATTACTCTAGGTGTCCACTGGCAGTGGTGTTCCCTTATAACAAAAGCCTGCTAACTCCATTCTCTACTTTGATTTGCCCTCATCCCTACTGCAACTGGCCACAGTCCTTGCTATTGTCCTTCTTATCCTGTCTGACCCTGCCAACCATTGCACACATTTCTGTGGTTGTCTCTCCCCGTCATTTGCAGGTTCCTGATCACCTTTCTGTGCACCCCTTCTCATATTGCCTCAAACTGCCACTTGGTCATGGCAATGCATCTCTTGAAAGCATCTCTCACCCCATGTTGGATGTAAAGTCTTTCTTCTGCCCTACATTGCAAGGACAGTATAAACAGCACTACACTGTCAGTGCACCAAATGTGCTTTATTACAGTATCTGGGATGCTGGCATCCCTTTTCATCCCTTGGAGTCCCTTCAGCTTCCAATTCCAATCCTCATGGCCCTTTGCACAGCGAGTTGTCTTTCTAAACTAGCAACATTCCTCTTCAGAGCAGTCAGCAGCTCACTGTGGCAGCATATGAAACTGCCATAGCCCTGTGTAAGCAGGTTGACATGTATTCACAGCCCTGGCATCTCTCCAAGTGCACTTCTATCCTTCCTGGTAACCTACATTGTCAATAAGCAGTTGTTAGCTTCCTGGCCTACTTCCTTCAGACCAGCTCCACTTTAGCTAATTCTATTAGCTTCATGAACCATATTTTCAAATACCTCTGAATGCTACATGCCCTGGTTGTACCAAACATATGGTGCAAGGGGCTTGTGGCATTCTTCTAACAGAGAGATCAGGATTTTCTATCTTGTGTGCCAATTGCCACAGGTTAGATCAATGTTTGCTGTTTTAGCATGCGACAATCCTGGGTAATATTTTATGGGGCTTGCACCAAATATTTAGTGTAAGCTGCAAAACCTGGATAAAGTATTGCAACTCCATCCAGCCTACTAAAATTAGGCACAGTTACAGCAAAGGTATTTGGTGCAGCTTGCCAAAAAATGGCTTTGACACAGGACTTGATACAAGCCTTGCATCACCCTTTGAAAATCTGCCCCATTTGGACAGTTTTGACTGGCTTACCAGTGTTTGATTTATAAGGCAGTGAACCAACTTGCCATTTAACACCTTGTTGAAACTGGTTCCCTCACCACAATACCCCTGACCTCAAGCAACCAGTTTTAGCTGGTAACTTAATTCTTGTGTATTTTCTACAATTTAACCTCATCTCTCCTGAAGTTCTTAGGACCTAAATTTAAAAGAATCACCTGGTCACTAATATTAAAAGGTTCCATGCCATAATAGCGATCGAGAAACAGCAGTCACTATTATGGCATGTCTATCACTGAAAAATAATTTCAGCTATGCACATTGGCAGCACAGAGAAAAACAGTGCATGCAATGCACCCAGCATGTAAAGTAAATGGGAACCTGTCTGGAGAGGGAAAGTTGTCCAGTCTCAGATGACACCAAAATATGTAACAGAGTTGACACCTCAGAGGGAGTGGAGAAGATGGAAGCAGACCTTAAGAAACCTGAAGAATGGTCTGGAGTATGGCAACTGAGATTAATACCAAAAAGTGCAAAGTCAAGCACATAGAAAACAGAAATCCAAAAAGGAGTATTACCTAGGAGGCAAATGACTGGCTGCCTCGAACCAGGAGCAGAACCTGAAATCATAATCTCAGACAACTTAAAAGTTGGAAAGTAGTGTGAGAAGGCAGCAGTGAAAGCCAATGGAATGCTGTGTTGCATTGGGAGGGTATCACAAGCAGGAGAAGAGGTGGTTCTGCCATTGTACAGATCACTGGTCAGGCCTCACCTGGAGTGTGAAGTCCAGTTCTGGAGGTGTCACCTCAGAAAAGACATAGACCAGGTAGAAACAGTGCAAAGAAGGGTGACAAAAATGATTCAGGGGCTGCAGAATGTGTCCTATGGGGAAAGACTGAGGAACTAAATATGTACTCCCTAGAACAGAGACTAGAGAGAGGATATGATCGAGACATTCACATACATAAAGAGCATAAACAAGGTACAGACACAGGAACTATTTCACCTCAAAGGGCAGCAGGACCAGGGACACAATCTCAGGCTGCAGGGAGGGAGGTTCTTTACCAACTCAGGAAGTTTTCCTTCATGGAAAGAGTGGTGGATGCTTGGAATAGCCTGACCCTAAGGTTGTGGGTGCTGGCACCATGGTGGGATTCAAGAATGCATGGGATAGACACAGGGAGCCCTTACTCCAAGGACAACTAGTGTATCAAAATAAGAGTACTAGAATAGGTCACATAATGGGAGACTAGATGGACCTGATGGTCTCCTTCTGCCATCAACTTCTATGTTTCTATGGAGGAAATTTGAACAGGGGTGCCCCAGGGCTCTGTCTTTGGTCCCACTTTTGGTATTTTATTAGCAACATCAGTACAAATCCTGCAAACATCTCAGCTAAATAGAAATGAGATATCCCAGCTCTGGGAAATAGGAAAAGGGATGAAGAGAAATAAATGCACAAAGCAAAGGAAGATGGAAGATGGAAAAGAAGGAAAAGGAGTGGGAGAGAGGAAAGTAAGGTTGTACAAAATTGCAATTACAAGAACATACAAATACAAGAGTAGGCCAAACAGAAAGTATTAAATACAATAATCAGGAAAAATAACTTTACCAGAACAAAAAGGGTAAAGAAAAGAAACATGGGAAACTTGGCATGATAAATAAAAATCAGCAGAAAATAAGAAAAATAGGAAAGGTTAAAAGTACAAAGAACCACAGTAGATGGATATAATGAAATAGAACAGAACCCATGATAATAAAAGTGGAAAATTCCAGTGCTAATCTACAGAGCTATAGATGCTAAGAGAATTGAATTAGGAGAACAAAAAGGACTCATCTGCAAATGGTCAAAAAGAACAAAAGCACATACAAATAACAAGGAACAGGTTCAGGATGAAATAGAGTGGAAATTGAGTATTCCTTGGAAAAACTTTAGGAATGACTATGTATTAGCTATGTAAGAGTAGAATATTACCAGAAAAGATGAAGAAAGTCTGAACAAAATGTTGAGAAAGCATCTGAACAGTCAGCCCAGTGGTGCTGAGGGTTGAGGTGCTGGATGCCCACCTCATACCACATTGGTGACCAGTGTTCGAAATTAGTACAGGCCACCAGGGGTCAGCAGGGGAGGAAGGATCAAACATCTGGTGGACAGCTCTTCTCTCCCAGGAGGGAGGACTAGCACTCCCACTGAATGACTGCCCCAGGTGGATGCCAGAGGGCAATGCAGGTCTTGGACACCAGTGGAAGGGAGGGTGCCGTGAGACTTCTGCAGATGAGCGTGAGCCTTCAAGCACGCTGTTGGGCTATGTGCACCCCAGCAGGGAATGGGAGAAAAATTGGTGGAAAAAAACCCTGGCTACAGGATGACAACCTGACCCTTCACAGGCTCCACACCCTGACAGGGCAGGAAGGTAAGATCCAGTAAGTCTGGGGTGATGGGACTGGGAGGGTCTGTCAGAAGGGGTAGCCGGAGATGTAAGGAGTATAAAATGTATATCAAAAGAAAAAATGTCTGAACACCATGCTGAAGGGTTATAAAAAACATCACAGAGCATATAAGTATAGTGAGATCTATGAATGAATCGAATTGGTACTAATAATTTCTTACCAATATTACAATTTACAAGCTATCTGTAATAACGAGGGATCTAAAGCATATAGGAATAGAATTGAACTCTATAACAACAATGAAATAGCTCTTTCCAGAATTCTATAATTCAGAAAAGAGAGGAAAAGGACTAAGGAAAAGGGTAATAAATTATTTTCTATATTTGGCATCAAACAATTTCCTAAAGAAACCCCAGAAATATACACACTAAATTAGCAGATGTGACTTGTTCAATTGAGAATGGAAATCAGCAATTATGAATTCAGTAAGGTGGTCAGATGGGAAGAAGAAGGTCACCTATTATTATGGGCAAAAATGATATACTTCATGATCATCTAGTGAGTAAAAGTAAATTGCTGGATAAGCTAGGTGTTTTTATCTACAATGTAGAACAACAAGACCTTAATCAAGACCCAGAGTTGATAAAGAATCATACCACCTCAGTAAAATGGGAGACAGTTTTAAATAATTTGAATAGATATAAGCTATTGGGAGAACTGGACTCTGAATACTGACTGTTAGATAAAGAAAGCAGAGGAGGTAAGCCACAAATGCTATCATCACAACCTACAGGAAGGGAGGAAAATAGTGCAAGGATATTGTCATGGAATATATCAGGATTGAAAGATAAACTGGGAGACCCTGAATTTGAGGATTACATACTGTAGATAAATTTCAATTAATATGTTTGAAAGAAAGGGAAAGATGGCACCAGGTACACTGACACACTAGAGAAGCTCCTGGCTCTTTTAAATTGTTATCTATGAGGTTATGAAGAAATCAGTATCTGTAGCACTAATGCCCCAGCAAACAAAGACATTTCTTGCAAAGGAACAACAGAAGAGGAAGTAAGATTCCTCCTCTTCTGAAACAGGCATGCTGATTTGAAAAGGGCCACTAGATCGCTATCTTGCTGGTGCACCTGGATCTGGGAGAAGCCCATGCCACCAGGCAATTTGGGCTTACCTGTTGCTACCAGGGGGTTCAATGAGCCTCGACCCAGACAAGAAGCAGATGTCTCAATCTCCAAACCCTGGAACTCAGAGCTCAATGTGTCTTGAAGAAGCCTCTGGATTATTGGCTGCAGGACCATCTGGAATCTCTCTGGATAAATAGGAGGAAAAGAAGAACCAAACTCTTTGGTCATTTAAAGGATGAGAGTAGGGTGAAGGTAAGGAGATCTGCTAGTTCTAATGGTGTTCAACAAATATCACTTTCTGTTACAAATAGACAGTCTCTCCTAGCCTGCCTAGCTTGCTGACTTTACCCACAATAGTTCTACCTGTCAAAGTGGAGTTTAAAATCACTCAGAGGCATCTCCTTTTTCTACAATCTTTTTACCTTTCTCTCCACATTTGACAAGAAACTCGATCTGTTAATAAACAGGTCAGAAAAATAGATTAAGAAATTAAAATGATTAAATCTGAATTCAAAAGGTCTGTGTAACTCAGAATACAATGCAAAAGATGTGGCAGTAGTTCAACAGAAGGCACTTACAAACAAAGCCCTTGCCACAACAAACTTAAAAGCCATATAGCACTACCAAGGAAAAGTGAAACTATGGAGACTGTGCTTCACTATAAAAATTTGTGACTGATGGGAGTCCCTAACTCTTATGAGAAGGGCTATGAATGATTAAGATATCTCTTAAAAGATTTGTTTGTCTATGTGCTAAAACTTCCAGAAAACAAGCTTCCCTTTGTAACCAGGCTTTTTGGGTTCCTATCAGGAAATTCAACTCTATTATTCAAACAAAGCCAAAAACCAAGATGTAAGTTTTGATTTACTTTAACCTGAGTCTGCCACAGTTCTTGGTCAAGCCCAAAGTAGTACAAATGTTTTCAAATATACTACAAGTATGAAGAGTATGATAATCTTTACTTTGGCTTTTGATACAGACTAAGATCTCATTCTTAATACAGCAAGAAAAATGTGGGCTGTACAGTTTAAAGAAATCATCTGCCTAGTTTTCCTGACATAGCTCCAAAAGCACTTTAATGCCACAAACAGTTTTTAAAAGATAAAGATGACTTTATTGATTTTGGAGCTAGTTTTAAAATTTTGTATGCAGCTAAATGTCTGTAAATGTATGGAGAGAGAAAAGGCTATTTTTGACCCTGAGCACCTAAAAGCATATATTATCAAAAACATTTTCAAAAATTCAAACAGAATCATTCTGAAGAAGAAGTTTTGAGGAAGAGATGCCTTCCTTGAAGGAAGAAGCTAACTGATGAAATACTTCCTTTTCCAGTGGACAATGAAATCTGCATTGATATATAAATGCATTATCATAGCTTTGTGTTAAAGGATGCAGAATTATTAACTGTCTAGGCACAATTTTGTAAGCTTGTGTCTAATACCCACTAATAAACTTGAATGAGATTGAATAATTATATACATAATTTTCCTTTATTTAATAATCATACTTTAGTAGGTTTATAACTAAAATATTTCTTGTTCCTTCCCAGCTGGTGGACTTTACCTAAGTTTAGAGATATCGTAAAGTGTGCAATTGAGTCATAACTGATAATGTTAACTTTTATAATTAATTCTTACTTATAATTTCTATAACAGCTATTTATGACTCTAAATATACATGATGTATTAATATCAATGTAATAATAAAACACAATAAAATAATATGGAAACATGGTGGGCATGAGTACTTAATATGAATGGCGTTAAAACATATGTGAAACAGGCAACACAATATACAAATCCGGCAGAAGAATCAGAGGAATAGCAATAGTGAGTAAATTAAAAGATCTCAGGAAACACAAGAACTAAAACTAGCAAATGACATTATCTTAGTAATTAGGGTTAAAGAAAAAAAACAGAAGTTATAATAATAAATGTATACTGTCCACCACAAAATAGCAGATACAGTGATAAGAATCAGTTGAAACAATTAGGAACTTTCTGGATGAAATAATCATCAATTATCCACAAACAGGAATAGTGATGATGGGAGATTTCAACATGTTGATAGAACTGAAATCTAGAGTAACTGTAGAATTATGTATTTTTATCAATTTCAGAAAAGACTGACATTTTCCTATGTAGGAATTCAAAGGATAAGGTGGAAAATAAACAAGGGCAAAATACTATGATACCCTGATGAATAAAACCTCCTAATATTAAATGGGAGAATGAAATCAGACATAATTGGTGAATACACGTATGTTGGGGTAAAGGGTCATCAGTGATAGATCATATTTGGGTTAATATAATAATGCTGAATAGCTGTGTAGATTTCAAAATAGTACCTAAGGCAGATAATTCACATGGAGCATTGGAACTAAGGACATGCACGAAAACTGATATAATAAGTACAACGGATATACTGACATTCATAGGGGTTAGGTAGAAAAATGGTATTTGTTGGAAAACAATGGAAAACCCTAGGTTAAGGAATTTTAGAAAATAGAGAATTTGGAAACTAATAACACACCTGTTGGAAAAACAAAATGTGCTTTATCATTTCATTATTATGAACAAATTATGAAACAAATATCAAAACTTCAATAAGGAAATAAACATAAGAGAAAAGGAAAGGAGCTGTGTTTTGCAACAAAAGTGCAGACAACTTATAAAACAGATGGATAAACAAATAGGAATGGTTAAGAAAATGAATAGCATAGAAAACAAACAAAACTAAATAGATCAAGGAAAGAATATAATAAAACAATAAAAAGTAGCAGAGAAAACTATATTAGATCACTATGGACAAAATTAAGTGCATAGTGTACACAAAGTATAGTAAAAGTTTTGGAATATTGTGAATAAAGGGTTAGGAGAATATAAGAATGAACCCCAGACAAACATTGAACCCCAGCACTGGGTAGATCACTGTAAAAAAATATTTTATGAAGAAACCCAAGAACACCTGAAGAAGGACCTGTGAGGCCCCGAAAGCTTGTATAATTCCATCTTTGTATAAGACAATTGTTGGTCCAATAAAAGGTATCAAACCTTTCATCATCTCCTGTTTCCAAGGACCAATTTGGCTGGAATCTCTTTTACAAGACATATTACAAATTTAGAACAGGATAGGAGTGAAAGCGATCAGGCTAAGAGCCAGAAATAGCAATTTCAGTACAGGAAGTGGAGACAGTCATGGAAGCATTTTTGGCACACAAAGCACCAGGCCACATGGTGTGCCAATCAAAGTAATATGGAAGGATAAAAAATTGGGTAGTGATCTTGCACAGGTTATTCCATACAGTAATTAAGACAAGGAAAATTCCATTACGTTAGAGATATAATAGTGCCCCTATTTAAGAAAGGAGGAAGAAAATACCCAGGATGCTATCACCAATAAGTCTGATTGATTGTACCCAAAATATTTAAACCTGGGTTACCTGAACAATAGGATTATAACCTGGATAGAAAGCAACCAGATCCTGGATGAAGCACAAGTGGGATTTAAAGAAAATATTCAACTATAGACTAATGTTTCATATTAGTACATCTAATATGTAAATATAAAAGTTAAAAATGAAAACCTTATGCACCTTTATTGATATAAAGGTCACATTTGATAATGTGAACAGAAACAAATTATGTTGTACATTAAAAGACATCAGAATGTAAGATGGTTTATTGTCCATTGTTAGTACTTTATTTAAAGAAACAACCCACAGATTAGGTATAACTTGAGAGGGACAGGAGTGAGCAATTTCTCACAAATAGGGAAGTAAAGCAAGGTTGTATCCTGTCACCAACACTGTTTAATTTATATTTGAATCAAATTTGTGTACTAATGTTTAACTCAGAGTACCATATGCCAAAGATAGGAAACAGAGCATGTCCATACTTGGCGTATGCTGATGACATAGTATTAATACCCACCAGCCACCTAGGGATAAAGAGAATGCTGTAAAAATTTCAAGAGAAATGTAGTAAATCTGATTTGAATATAAATTATAACAAAACTAAAATCATGATCTGTGAAGGAAAAAGAAGAATTCCAAATATGTCATAAATGGGAATAAAATTGAGGTGATTAATAGTTTTGCTACTTAGGTATAATCATAACCAAAGATTTAATATGGAAAACATATAAAAAACAGAATCAAAAACAAAAACATAATGGTTTTTACTCATAATGAGTAACTTCCAGTATAAGCATGGTGGACAATCAATAATAAGTTGTCTTAAGATCATTAATGCAACAATATGGAGAACAAAGGAAAAACTGAAATAGATACTATCCTTAACATGCATTACAAAAACTATTAGGTCTGCCAAATGGAACCTCTGCATTGATCAGAGCAGAGTTAGCCAATACTCAATAGATTGCCAAATACAAAAAAAGTAGCAAGTTATTGGATTAAGGCATAAATTGGAAGAAAAAGGCTACCAAGATTATGAGAGGAAGAAGCTATTAAATATTTACATTAAGGAACAGAATTTATGAGTATGTCAGTGGTAGGAAGGATTATTAAACCATATGGGTTACTGTATAGTTTAACGGATGTGCTTAGGTTCCCATACAGAAGGTTCTTGCTGAGGTAAAATAAGGATTAAAGATACCACAAAACAAAAGACATGAAATACTATAAACCATATAAAAAACAAGTGGATGACAAGAAATAAAAGACATCATGAATTGGAACAGTATCTGAAGTTTATAAAAGACCCCAAAAGGAGAAGCCTTATAACAAGGTTTAGGTCTGAGATATACAAGAGTAACTGGATCACTGCTCTATATGAGCAAAGGAACCAAGATGGGGTAACAAGCAGATGTGCTTTAGGAAGAGAAGATTTAACTCACTTATTGATTATCCATTATATGAAAGAGAAAGAGGAAAATACTTTGGAGAAATCCTGAAGAATTTGGAAATGGAAACAAAAACATGATAACACATTTGTTACAATCAGATTTCAGGACACTGTTGGAATCAATGGCTTCCTCCATGCCTTATAGACAAAAGCAAATTACATATATATAAATATATATATTATATATATATAAAAACAAGATAAACAAGAGACAATATGTGAATACATCATAGTAAGCTAGAAAAAATGTAGTATGTCAACCTAACTGTATATGTGACATTGGTTCTTAATACTCAAATTAGAGTTGCTGTATATATAAAATTATTGTAATTTCTATCTTTGAGCCAAAATTCATCAAAAGAAGTCAGGAAAGAGCATAAGGAACTTTTCAAAAATGTAATAGGGATTACAGACTATGCTACACTCTTAGAAATGTAGGTAACCAGACCTGAATCTTACAGAGTTCTGTTTACACTCAGAATAATGTTGAGTTAGCTAAAATATATTTGGCTCTATCCTGACACATTAAGCTAATATAACTGACAAAAATATAAGCAATTTTATTAAACTGTCAAGGAATTTCAATGTTATTGCTATGTATTTATTATATTTATGATATGTTAAAGTGTATTACTTTATTATGTTGTTTACTTTGTAATGACTTTACAGTCGAATAAATAAACTTGAACTGAACTGGTGCTGGGTGGAATAACAACCTCAAATTAAACACAGTAATTCAGAATATCTGAAGGTTAAATAAAACAAGGCACACAATGCCAGCAAAAAGGAGGCAAATTCAATGAAATATCTTAAAGAACTACTCCAAGAAATGAGTGCTGGATAATTTGAATAAACTACAAAAACAGACAGCATCAGTTGGTACCATGAGAACCTTTAAACAGGTTTCTCAGTTCTTGTGCATGAGAGAGCACTATATTACTGCATGATCACTCTTCTTGACCATGCTGGTAAAACATTCACAGCATCCTTTCACCTGACATCAGGTGTAGATGGTACACATGAAGTTTTGACACTATCACTTTTTACTGTTAGGGTCATGGGATTTAGTCCTATGCTTGGTCAGATGGGTAGAAAGTTAACTCATGAAACACACCCAGCGTGTGAGGGTAAATGGGAACCTGTCTGGGTAGGAGGTGATAATAGTAGGGTTCCCCAGGCTCTGTCTTGGGTCCCACACTTTTGGTATTTTTATTAGCGACATCTGTATAAATCTTATAATCTTTTAAATAAATTTGCAGGTGATACAAAGCTGGGAGGAAGGTGGATTCCCCAACTAAGCATAGATAGGTAGTAGAGGAACTATAGAGGACTGGGCCATACATAATAAAATGTTGTTTAACCTCAATAGGTGCTATATACTTTGGAAAAAAAATCAACTTTATCTATACATTTAATAATATCCACTACAATCTATCAACAAAGATTGGGACTTGGGAACATTGGTTAATGACAGATTAACATTAGTTGATCAGGCAAGAAGTTGCAGCATCAGCCAATGGATTGATAAAATCTATTCAGTGAACATTTGTTTCAAGAAACGAAAAGTGCATAATTCCATTATATAGAACATATATCAGACCAAACCTAGATTATGGCTCTCTTTTGAAGCCCATATGTAAAGCGGGATATCAAACTTGTGTAGAGGATCCAAGAACAGTAGCCAAAGTGGTCCCCTGGCTTAAAAAACAAAGCACACCAAAACAGACTTACATAAACTGGATTGTTCGACCTCCAGAGTAGGAGACAGAGGAGACCTACTCCTACTATTCAAAATAATTAACTCCCAAGATCTAATGACTCAATATGGGCTAAGCTTCTGCACCAAAACACCTAACCTTAGATCCCATAAAAAACAACTATATATCCCCAGGGTAAGTACCAATAAAGAGTCAACTACTGCACTATCAGGTCAGCATGTCTATGAAATCAACTCCCCATTGAGGTAGTCTGCCAAACAACATTTCTGGGTTTTAAAACAGGTTAGATGACTACATCAGAGTAAAGTTCTCATCACAAAAACCTAGCCACTGAGGTGGGAGACAATCCTGTTAGGCACAATGTCTTCTTTTGTCATTATTACCTAGTAATACCTAGTAATACTGTACCCCACCCTTATTCACTGGCTCAATAGACAGACAAGCTTAATCCCAAATCTCTGGGCAACAAAATGTTCTCTGTCAGTGGAGCTTGGCAAATCTGTTAACCCCACTGGTATACTTGTACATCAAGCAGCTGAAGATTTCTCTTTGACACCCATCTGCAGTGTCAAATTGTTCTTAAAGGCAGCAACCTCTATCCTCCCTGATCAGGACTAAAACTCTTGAGCTGCTGTCATGCTCCTTTAGCTGCAATTAGTTTGGGAGGATCCTAAATGGGGCTTCATTATTTAGTTCCCATTACTTTTCTTCCCAAAGGATCCCAGAAGGAACCATTCTCTCCCACATTATCTCAATTTCCTTTACAGTGTGAGGTAGCATACTGAAGGGCATTTTGCAAGAAAAGCAGTATATAGGATCCATAGAAAAGTGAATTATCTGATTTGTGTTAAATCCAGCAAAACAAATTAGATATTCCTTCACTCCAAGCATACTTTTATGGATCCTATGCACTGCCATTATACAACCATACTTTAGTGTGCTACCTCTTAGTGTACTATAGCCTGATTTCCTCTGGAGCTGACCTGGTAAATGACTGAGACAGCAACTGCTCAGGAAAAACTCATCTCTGTTGTTACTCTTTCTCATCCCATACTGGATCTGAAGTAAAGGATGTCAAGAAGGACATTTCTTTTTTTCTTATTAAGGATCTCATGTACCATCCAGCAACATGTTTACCCTCTTCAAGGCCAACAACTGCCTAAATGTATCTGCCATTAACCTGCCACTATTGATGCCTGTTTCCCACAGTTAGTTTCCATCTCACAGTGGTATCCCAGGAGGGTCACCTTCCTCTAACATCTGAATCCAGCTGCAGGCTGGCAGCAGCTCCACTGTGTAGGACCTGAGTCTGTTTTTCTCCCAAATTTTACATCCCACCTTTCCATCCCAATGTCAGGCATCAACTTAGTATTGGCCTTGCCAGACACAGTGCAACATACCCATGTGCAATACTTCATAAGGGAGCAGGAAAAGAGCCCATGTGTGAGACACCACTGCTCCAGCAGTTCCTGACATCATCCTTCCTGTGGCTGGCTCAATCCAAGTGGCAACACTTCCCAGCCTGGTTACACCAATCCTGCTCTTCAAGTGCACTCCTGGACAAGGGTTGCTGGTAGAAAGTGCATTGGGCTATCAAGCAGGCTTCAATATGGTGAATATTGCACAATGAAGCCTTGTCAGCCTGCCTTGTACAAGTATTCACATACCCATGATGCCTTACACTTGGTTTCTGGGCTTTAGTGTGTTTGTAGTGTGGTTGGAGAGAGGCACAGAAAACAAAATTAGATATTTCTTCTCTTAGCATCCTTTTTGGCCCCATCACAATGCCTGTCTTGGTAACCTGCATCTTTAGTATGCTACTTCTGCATGTACTGCCACCCTAATTTAGTGCACATCTGTCACAGCTCAGCATGTAATTCAAACTCATTTGCAAAATATAAATATGTTTCTTATAATAACTGTAGCATCCATATGCTACTAAAGGGTTAATAGTCTAGTTCCCCTTTTGTCCAACCTTTCTTGTTGACTTCAGAAACCAATTGCTAAAAGTAATCAAGAGAGTGTGGAGTCAGTTTCAGAGAGTTCTATTTCAGTTCTGCAGTGAGAGGCAAAGGGGCAGACCAGAAATTTCCTCTCTCCTAACATCTTTTATTGCTCCTATACACTGCCATTCTTACAAACTGTGAAGAACACACAAGCATAGTTTGCTACTGATAAGTGCTGATGCGCTCAAACAGTTCAAGACACGATACACATTGATAGTGCACTTACAGTAACAGGATCAATACCATAAAGAGTTTTATTTTAGACAAATCCAGTAAATCAGTAAAGAAGTATAAAACAGCCAGAGCACCAATGAAACCTTCTCTTCTGCAACTACACATTCACAGTCACTTCACCACAAGTCTTTCATTCCTTATAATGTGCTTTGAAAGACACTGTGCATGATATGAGGTATTTAAATGCTTCTTCTTCTTGCAAACTGCCTCTTTGGTTTGTTGCCACTTAATGTAATGCCTCATTCCCTCTTGGACCAACCTGGTACTTTGCTAGGATCATGAATGCACTGCACTGTGAGTCCCAATTGGGAAAAAAATGTTTTATTTTCCAATTTGTCTTTCTCAGTATATCCTGGATCAGATAAAAAGCCTGTCTGAAGACAATTTCTGTCCTACTGAAGACTTGTCAGCCTATCCCACACATAGATTTGCATACCAGGATGCACTACACTAACTTTGAGGCTTTACAGAGTGAGTGTGTGTGTGTGTGTGTGTGTGTGTGTGTGTGTGTGTGTGTGTGTGGTTAAAGAGCTGCACAGAAACCAAACAAGATGTGCACTGTACTAGTAAGCATGAGGCAGCAGTCAGGGTTGGACTGAGGTGCAGGGGACCACCTGGAAAGTGTATACAAGGGACCACATAGAAAATCAATAGAGGAGGGACAGAGTGACACACTTATATCAGTATTCCACTTTATTTTGATACAATAGCTCTGCACTTGCATCTTACATTTATTTGCAGTGCCCCAAACATCCCATTTTATTAGAAAATAGATAACAAATACAAAGATTTTCAGAGTTTAGAAAGTGACCAGGTACCCAGCAGCAGGGACCCACCTAGAAACTCCCAGGTATCCTGGTGGGCCAGTGCAACCCTGGCATAGAGATGCAACAAAATTAAATTTCGAGTGAAATTGCGGTGAAATGTCGCAAAAATGAAGCAGAATTTCGCCTTCAATTTTGTCAGCTCACCAGTCCACTCAGAAGTAGCTAAATTCTCACCTGCATGAGGCAAAATTTCACCAGAAATGGTGGAATTTCACCCCGTGGTAGCAAAATTTCATCCACAGGTGAAATTCTGCAGCTTAACGACAAAATTCTGCTCACAGCTGTGGGCAAAATTTCACATTTGCCCAGTGAAATGTTCGCGTAATGGGTTAATTACACAAAAGATTTCACTGGGCAAAATATTCCAATTCACACAAACTACTCTGGCAGCAGTCCCATTTTAGTTTCTCTTATACTATACACCAGTTTGTGTTGGATTCACAAAATTGTCACTAATAGAAATATTTAAATTCTGCAGAAGAATGGTGATAAAATGTTTTCCTGTGACACACACATAGAGCAAGTGAGTATGAGGCAACACTCACAGTTTCTCAAACATACTACACAAGCCTATACTGGATTCAAAAATTACCACTAAAATACATTTGCATATTTTGAAGTAGTAAGGATGGGGCAGCAGTCCTAATGTAGTGTTTCATACAAATATGTATTATATCCTAGCCTGTGCTGAACTACAGCATTATATCTAAGACAAGCGTTTTATATTTTGCTTAGGATTACAAATAAAATGCTGTGGTGTGACATGTTCAGAACTAGTAAGCATAGGGATAGCAGTCACACTTTAATATCTTAAACACATACTGTACCTACTATGAAAAAATGCTGTTTTACTTTTGCTAACAGAAACCATTACACTGTGCTTTGTTCTCAAATGTGACAAAACATGTTGAACTTATGAGGATGGAGACAAATAAATGTACACTAATTTTGGCATAATTATCACATTGACATATTTATATTTTCCAAATATGGTTATAAATGTGTGAACAATCAAGTATGGTGAAGCTGTTCCTCCTCTCTAAAGTTCAGAGCAGCCTGGAAAAATACAATAGCAACATGCCACTTGCAGCAAAACAGGCTATGTATTGCTACTGTCCCTGCCCACCCTCACTGTAACAGCAGAAAAATGAAAAGAGGCAAAAGTCAGAGGCACTCGCTGGAAACCACTTTTTCCATCACACTAAAATTCCTACAATTTGAAGAACATATTTTCACAGCAGGAGTTCTGTCAGAGCCTGTCTTCACTGCTTAACTATCTCCCACAGAATGAGCATCACATGATAGTTACAGTATGTGAGCGGCACCAAAACTAAGCGCAGCAAATGCATCAGGAAGATTTGTCCCACCCTCCGTTGACATTACTGCTAGTCCATTTGTGAAAAGGGAATGAGAAAGCAATTATGTAATTTGGTTCACCATGGGAATGATTAACCATTGAATAGCAAAACTATTTATGAGTAACCATGTCATCAAATAGCACTGTTTCTGTATTTGAATTATCTCAAACTGGTTAATACTGTAGTATCTGCACATCCTTAGCTTTCTGTAGTCTCAAGATTAAGATACCAATGTAGCTTTTATGAACACGGGATGACATAAGCCTGGTTGATAAAACTCTGCCAGACAGATACCATGCTTCTGATCATGGTTTCAGTTTGACTGATTTTTTACCAACCAGTTCGTATGGACAGTCACCCCATGCACTACTCTAATGCACCAGTGAAAGCCTCTGTTATAATATTGTGACCCCTGAATCACTGTGTTCAGCTCTACACCCCTACCTGGTGACTGAACAGGGCCCACCTGTTTAAGTGGGTTGGGTTCATTCTTTCTCCTGCAGTGAGGGGCTTCATTTCATAACAAGTAAGAAATAGCACAGTCAAAAAACAGTCAAGAACAAGACTGAAAAAAGACTACAATTGCATACATAAGGAACAAATTATTACAAAAATTATGACTTCTCACTGCTATGCACAGTGTGGGCTATGTACAGAGAAGGATTGACTAAACCACTGTCTTTGAGGGCATGCTGAGCCCTTCAAAATAAAGCTAGGACTCAAATCCATTGGGAATTACATGAGGCAAGGTGCTGTAGGCTCATCCTGCTTCTTCGTCCAGGACCCAAAGGGACCTGGATTAGCAAAGCTAGGACAGAACTCTTGAACTGAGCAGCTCTGTGCACAAATCCATTTATAGTATGATTGCACGTTCTCAAATAGTAAGGAAATGGAATGCGAAAAGCATGTTAATATACAGCTTTGGGTTACAAAGCTACAGAAGGAAGAAGACTATGGCCATTGGGTTTCCCTAATGGCCACCTCCTCCTTACTCTAATCTCGTTACAAAGGCGAAGCTGCCAGTTTGGGGATGTGCTCCATTGGTCATCTGCTTCAAGTCACAGGTCCAGGGCCCTGCCTGAAGAAAGTTATGACAGAGCTCATGCTTCATGTGAAGCTCTGCATGAAGAAGGTTATGAATGATCCTTTATGGGCTGTATGTGAAGCAGCAGACTGTGTGGCTTTGAACCTGTAGATTAAAGCAGCAGACTCATGGGACACATCCCTGGATTTATTACTTGGTCTTGGGTCATGAGGGTAGGAGATGGAGAGAGGGTGGACATTAGTGTTGAAAACACCACATTTAGCTCCTTTTGTTGCTTGTAACCCTATGTATGCATCAATTTAGATAGACAGGTAGCTAGATAAATAGATAGCTAGACAGACATACAGACAGAGACAGACAGATACAGAAACAGATTTGATATAGTTATAAAGATACTGTATATGGGTTGAGTTGATGTTTGTCAAAACAGTGGATTTTGACAGCTCATATCTCAATGATCTGAGCCTCTGGGACTTTTAACATTTAGTGTGCACATTCTCAGCCCTATGAGGTAAATGTTGGCAAATACCAGAGGGCACAATTACAAATTAGCAGTGGGAGGTACAGTACAGGAAGGAGGCCAGGAAGCACTTCTTCAGTGAAAGGGTGGTGGCAGGATGGCGTGCACTGCAGAGGGAGTAGTAAATCACAGTACAGTGGGAGGGGTTTTAAAGAGGGTGGGATAGAGTCAAGGGGAAGGTTAGGGTGGGGGCAAAGCAACATGTAGCATACGTGTGTGAGCTTTGCATTGAGTGAGACTCAATGAATAGACCTTTGGGCCTTCTGCTGGCATTTGGTATGTTCCTATGTACAATACATATGTTCATAAGTGTGGTAAAATTGTTTTTGGGAGTTATTAATTAGTGAAACAGAGTGAAATACACACAATTTGTGACCATTTTGTTATACACATCTAGAGAATACTGATTTAAGTTATGAATCTTAGAAGATTGCTAGAGTTTCATTCCAAGAAAGTGCCTTTGAGTGGTTTAAAACCAACATTTTATTTTGCTTTTCAGTTATTTACTTTTCAAAGTTTACGCATGCACTGTTACAAAAAGGCTAAAAAAAGCTGACAACTCATTTAGTTAAAATTGATGCAGAACAAAAATATTAAATGCTAAAATGGGAAACAAATACTTCATTTTATAGGCTGCCAGTTATATTTTTGTCAGAAAACAGTCTAATATTATTTTGAGCTGACCTTAAAAAAAAAGATAATGAAAGTTAGTATTTTAATTAGAAAAAAGTTTTCATAATTTAACCTAGAGTGTATTGTTGCAGACCAGCTCACTGATTATTTGGACCAATATAATACTCTGTGCACAGAACAGCACGGTTTTAGAAAAGGGCATAGTACCACACTGCCCTGCTTGAATTTACTGATATAGTGCATAGTTCCCTTGATAAAGGTCTTCTTACTGGGGCTGTCTTCACTGACCTCTCAAGGCATTTGACACCATCCATCATCGGCTGCTGTATGACCAAATGCTCCTTGCTGGCCTACTGCACCAGACTCAGCCCACTGGTTCAGAAGCTACCTTGACAACCACTCTCAAGAGTAAAATTGCTAATGCTATCTCGGACACCTTGCCTGCCACTCCAGAGTCCCTCAGGGGTCCATACTGGGCCCATTCCTTTTCAGCCTCTTTTAAACTCCCTACCACAATCCTACTTGGAACAAAGCATCCTGTATACGGTTGATGCTGTGTCTTTTCTCGCACAAGGACCTTTCACCACTACAGCACAGCCTCCAACTTGGATTCAGTGCTGTTGAAACATGGTTTTCAATCATAAACTAGTCACAAGAAAACCAAGTCATTGCTATTCTACAGTTCACATAACCGTTACAAGCAACACCCCTTGCCATCTCAACCAAGCAGGGGACTGTCCTCGAACAAGTTTACTCATTCAAATACCTAAGGTTCTGCTTGACCCCAATATCTCCTATATGGCTCACATTGACAGTGTGGCTAAAGCTGCCAACCTACGCCTTGGATTACTCTACAAGCACAGGCAGCACCTCACCCCAGAGGCCCTGAAGATTGCTGTCCAGGCTCTGTGGTGTCAATTAATGATAATGGCCTCATTATCTGTGGCTCCGCCATGGCGTCCACCCTCTGACATTATAACAACTGCACTTAACAAAGCATGCCGACTCACAACTGGTGCCCACCATCTCACCCACACCTATGCCCTTTATGAACACTCCAGATAGCTCCAACTCTCCAACGTATAAAGTATCTCACATGTGCCAAGGCGGGAAAAATCAACTTTGGCTTCACCCAGTGTTACTGCCTTGTTACATCAAAACACCAACCGACAGAACACCAGGAGCTCAACAACCCAGATTCTACTAGTTCCTCGCTGTCGAACTATGCAGACCAATGCTCCTTCACCTATAGGGCTCCTCTATGGATGAATGGTCTCAGCCACACCATCTCTTCTGCCTCAACACTAGGTCTGTTCAAACCAGGCTCCAGGTCCATCTCACTGCCTCTAGCTCCTGTGACTGCTTCTCTAGCTGATGACCTACACAGCTTTAATCCTAACTTATATACTGCTTAACCCCAGTCCCCCAGTCCCTCCCTCCAGCTCCTGAGGTGCCACTTCAAATCTCAGGTCTTCATACCACCTCTTTAGTCTCTCCTTGCCCCATTATAGCACTTATTTCCCCCCACCCTGGCCCCTTTTCTCTTCTATCACTCCTTGCCATTTATTTTTTGACAAATGCCTCCTGCTACATCTTCATCCTCCCCCTCTCCTCTCATCCCTGTTTCTCGCCACACCAGGCGCCTGTCCCTACCCATTCCTTGTGGGACATGCGTCCTAGCTGTGTTCACCATTTTACTATAGCTGCCTCTGTTAACTACCTACATCTCCTCCTCCTCCTCCTCTACACCTTACTCTTTCTATAATTGACCCCTTTCAATAGCACTGTTGTACATGAATTGTTTACTTGTTTGTTATTTCTGACGTGGAACCTTTGTAAAAGAGCCTTGGCTCAAAGGTACTTGTAATCCTAGAATAAATAAATAAATAAATCCAAAACTGTTAAGATGGACTTCAACAAAGTCAGAGCATGTGAATAATATATAGCATGCATGTTTGGTACTACACAAATGGGAAAAACCATATCAAAATGTGTTCTATGTCCAACAATCATCATGAAACATTTTGGAGGCTGCACTGATTTGGTGCAGCAGTGGACTCGATCCTGTGGGGTAATTTGCGGCTGAGGCATGTGGCTGCTCATGGGGAGTGAGCTGTGGTTCAGGCAGAGTAGCCAGCCTGGGTGAGCCGACAGTTCTCCCTAGGCTCTCTGAGCGCGGCCAGCTCGGCGGGAGGTGGCACCAGGGGAGAGCTGTGATGGCGGCTGTGAGGTATATTCAGTCGAGTCCCTTGGATGGGCTTTCAGGACCCCATTTGGTGCTAATTAAAGCCTGAAGAAAGGAATTTGTGTAACAACTCCACCTATGCATGGTCAGACTTTTAATTTTATTACTTTATAATCTACATTGTAGCTTCTGATTTGGCAGTGAAAGTGCCTTTATTTGCATTGGATCCCAGGAGAAGAGGCCTGGGGTCTGAAGACCTGTTTCTAGATCCATCAGTTGTTTGCACCTCAGTGAGAGGGTGCATTCAAGAATCTACTGCGCATATGTTGGTTTAATTTACAGTTTAAAAAGTTTTCAACTTTTGTGACTGGAATTTGTGAATGGTGGCGGGGTAAAGGCTTATCTGGAGCCTACAGTATACTGTAGTCGGGGGTAGAAAATAAATTGGAATTTTATGAGGAAAATGGTGATGGATTTACCTAATGGACTGATTACTGGACTTGGAGGACTATCTAAAATTAATATCCATCTACATGAGAGGTGGCCTGGAAAGTCCTTTAAAGCCCCTTTTCCTGTAGTGGTGAGAGCACTGTAGGAGTGGGGGTAGGAAAATAAAATCAAAGCCACAAATCAGAGACTAGAAGAAACTTTTTGGACATTTATAAAGTTTCTTGATTTGATAAGGGTTATTATATGTTTTAAGTAAGGGATAAATTGTTGGAAAGTTTAGTAGTGGGGAGGAAGGGTATTGGATGAGAGGGCTGTGAGTGGAAAGATTGGGTTGTGAGGGTGTCTGAAATATGTGCTGGAGTATTAGGGACACGGTCAGGCAGTACTCCACCTCAAGACTAAAGGATCTTCATCCTTTTGAACATTCTCCACTCCCTGTGGAAGTTTATAATAGATGTCGAACTTTCGGCATCTTGAGACGAGGGGTGGAAGGAGTTGGAGATCCTGGAACTCTTGGGGGATGGGGAAAGAGTGGGCAGATAGAGACAGTAAGAACCAGGAGTCACCCTGAGGGCAAAATGGACACAGGAACAAGGTTACCTTGCCTTGTGCCCATACCCAAGGACTCTGACTTGGTCAGGCAAGAAGTGGGGCCATCCTTGGATTCTCTTCCCTTTCAGGCAGTGTTAAGCAATGCCAGGTCAATAGGAATAAGACCACAGTGGCTGCAGATCTTGTTGCTTCTGTTAACCTGGCTTGCATCACGAGACCTGGCTGGATTGAAGTGCGAGCCCTATTTTGGAGTCTGCAGTTCCAGCTTGGTTCTTGGTGATTCACTGCCAGTGGACCGTGGGGGGGTGCTGTCTGTTTTAGATAGGAATTGGATTTCAGGAGGTGACAGTTGGAGACACTAACTCCTTTGAGTGTATAGTGGGTGCAAGTGCAGGCTACAGGACCCTTCTCATCTACCATCCACCAGGTGATGGGAGGTGTTCCTGAAGGAGGTTGCAGACTTCATCACCGAGATGGTATTGGAGTCCCCAGATGGTTAATTCTGGGGTACTTCAATGCCTGGTCGACGATGGATTCATTGGGCCTGATATGGATTATTACCTCGGCGACCACGAGGTGAGGCACACATTGGACTTGGTGTTCCATCTGGGGATAAAGATCTCCAATGTGGAGGTGGAGCCAATCAGTTGTTCTGACCATCACACCCTGAGATTCAGTTTGCAGCTCCCAAGTAGGCCTGCCCCTAAAGAGTTAGTGCACTTCCGTCCTTTGAGAGGAGTTACTTCAGAGGTCCTAATGATGGAGCTGGACTTCTTGGATTTCCAATGGATAGCACTGACCCAGGGCCTGTAGTGTTGGCCTATAATAGGGCTGTCATGAGGGCCTTGGATGTCATTGCTCCAACTCGTGTTCACCCTCTTACTCTTTCACCCAGGGGCCCCTGGTTTAATGGGAGATCTGTGAGCTGAAGAGACAAGGGCGAAGATTGGAAAAACGCTGGGGTAAAAGTTGCCTGGAGGTGGATAAGCTGAGATTGTTGGATCCCTATAAGATCTACCAATCAGCAATTTCCATAAGAAGGCAGAGTTCCTGTCCAGGAAATTGCTACAGTGAAGAATAAGCCAGCCCAGCTCTTCCAGACTGTGGACAGACTGTGCAATCCAGCCTGTCTCCATGCCAGTCGGGCATTGTCACAAGTACAGTGTGAGGAGTTTGCACAGTTTTTTACTGATAAGATGTCCACCATCAGGGATGAGATCAGCCAGTGCCTTCTCATTGGACCTTGCACTGATCAATCGGGTGGTACTAATGCCCAGTTGACTTGGTTCACCTTAGCCAACCAGCAGTCATTGGATATAGTGAGGATTGTCCAGACTTTTGGCCAACCTACTGTAGTTTGGATCTGGGCCCTACACACCTACTAGTGGGGTGTGTAGAGGTCATCGGCATGGTCCTTGCTGGGATAGTGGCAGTTTCATTGGAGAGAGGATCTTTCCAGATCCCTTAAAGGAGAGCAGTAGTGCACCCCTTTTGAAAAAGCCCTCCCTTGATCCTGACTGCCCAGATAACTACAGACTAGTCTCAAACTTACCCTTTGTAGGGAAAGTTATTGAGAAGGTGGTCGCTTTGTAGCTGGAGGATCATTTAACCAGCCACAATATCTATGCCCCTCTCAGTCTGGCTTCAGGAAATGGCATAGCACTGAGACGGCCCCGGTGCAGGTACTAAATGATCTCCTGATGGTGAGAGATCAGAAAGCCTGCTCCATCTTGGTTCTCCCTGAACTCTCAGTAGCACTTGACACCATGGATCATGGAGTGATGCTCGAGCGCCTGTGGTTTTCTGTGAACTGAGGGGGCAGTCCTCAGTTGGTTTTGACCCTTCCTTGAGGGCAGATCACAGAGAGTGGTGTCAGGGATTTATTCCCTGACCTCACTGGCTGCCCTGCAGGAGTTCCACAGGGTTCAGTGCTGTCCCCATGTTATTCGTGGTGTATATTCTTCCATTAGAGGACATTATAAGACGGTATGGGCTGAGTTTTCATTGCTATGCTGATGACTCTCAGCTCTACATGTCTTTGTACCTGAACAGGAGCCTGATTCAATCAGGGTGTTTAACAACTGCTTGCTGGAGATACAGAACTGGATGACTACCAGCTGGCTTTGGTTGGTCAGAGTAAAACAGAGGTATTGGTGGTGGACCCTGATTTTAGGACTACAGGGGCATGGGGGAAACCCTCAGGTTTATACCTTGGGGACCCGTATAGTCTCGGGCCAGGTGCATAACCTGGGCATGGTATTTGATGAGGACCTGACCCTGAGGGTGCAGGTGTCAGCTGTAGTCAAATCTTCCTTTTTCCATCTAAGGAATATAGCCTGGGTGAAACACCTGGTCCCGCCTTTACCTTGATCCACGCCTTTGTCACCAGTCATTTTGATTACTGCAATGCCCTCTATCTAGGGCTACTGGGGTGGATATCCACTGCTTGCATCTCATGCAGAATGCAATGGCCAGGTTGTTGACTGGAATTTCTAGATCCAGTCATATAGCACCTGTGCTGCGTGAACTGCACTGGCTGCCTATACAGTGGTGGATCACCTTCAAGGTTGCATTGCTGACCTATAAGGCCCTACACAAGTTGGAACCTCACTACCTGAAAGAACTCCTGTTTTTCTACTGCCACTCGCTCACTCCGATCCTCTGGTGAGGGATTGCTAGAGATTTCCAGGTATCCCTGAAAACATCTTGAGGAAGATCTTTTACCTTTATGGCACCTACCCTGTGGAATTCTGTACCCTAGATACAAGATAGCCTGACCATGGAAGGATTTAAAAATCCTTAAAAATGTATTTATTTAACCAGGCATTTTCAGGGTTATTTAATTGGTTGTTATTGTTTGTTATCAGTTTTATTGATTTTAAATTGTCACTGTACTGTGTTGTAAAGGTGCCTGAGCTCAGGAAGGAGCCTTATATAAATAAATTTTACCTTACCTTACACAACCAAACAGAAAAAAATCTTGCATGTATTTTTCACTACAATGACGTCATCCATGAACAATTCCTACTTTGCAGGCCTTGTGAGAAAAGTTAAAACTCATGCAAAAGGCCAGAAGGGCCCTATACAAAGCAAGTCAGGACTCATATCTTTTCTTTGCACAGGGCTTGAAAGCTTATGTGAAATCTTGCTTCATGCTTTGCAAAGCAAGTTAGGACTTACTTCTTGTTTTGAGAAGGGCCCTAAGTGAAGCAAATTATTGGCCCAATTTTCAAATGATAGCTAGATCAGCACACATGTACCGATCCATGGCTGTGGCAAGTTCCAGGGGCATCAGAGACCCTGCACCCTATTCCAGAAGAAAAGGGATCCCTTTGCCAAGTCCCCAGAGTTGCCACAGCTGCAGTGTTGTGGCAAACCTTAGGCACACTGGAGGGTTTGATGGAGGGTCCGTCAAGCCCCCAAAAACACATCCCAGGTGCAGCTGTGCAGTGGGGTGGAGGAGGAGATGAAGACTGCAAGATCAGGAACTGGGGCAGAGAGACCAGACAGGGTGCCATAGTAGACAACAGGGCATGGCAGCAGTAGCAGAGTACAGAAGTGGCACTCAGCAGAGGTGCCATGACAAGTGGGACAGAGCCACTTGGACCAGGTACACCATGGTAGGCACAGACGGGTCTTGTCCTGGACCAAGGTGGCAACAGCCATGGCACCTACACCATTGCTGAGACAATCCCTAACAGTATAGTTAAACAGTGAGCTGTTTAGCAGAGGAATGTCTCAGTGCCTGGGGATGTCCCCATTCACTGACTGCACCTCATACTCGGCAGACAATGCCACCCACCACATGTCAGGGACTGTGTCAGGTACAGAGAAGGTGGCAGGGCTGTTGCCACCTGGGATTCCAGGACAGGGTCACTAAGTGCCTACCACATGGTACCCAGTCCAAGAACTCTGTCCCAGTGGCCATGGCACCTCTGTTGTGTGCCATCTCTTCCCTACCACTACCACCGTGCCCTGTCCCTACTATGTCACTCCCACTGGTTCCTCTGCCCTGGTGTCTGACCTTGGAGACTACCCCCCAAATTGACTCTCACCAATCCACTGGCACAGGGCCCTTAGACCAGCTCATGGCTGGTCTAACCTCAGCCCCATCATGCAACTGCAGCGGGCTTCTAAAATCCCAAATAAGGGGAAGCTGCAGCCCAGTCAAGATGCATGCCCCTTGTGACCTGGCACACCAGCACTTCCCGCAGAGGTGGTGCAGTGTGGCTTTGCACAATGCATCCTGATTTTGACACAGCTTGCATTCAAAAATTTGGATTGCTGCAAAATTTGGTGCAAGGTGCCACTTGCATCAAATCCTTGACGAGGCACTTTGTGCCAGATTTCGCCTTTTAAAATTGGGTCCTATGACTCTACAGTCTCAAAAAGTAATGTAGTGTAATTCATTACAAAATACTTCAGTATTGCATTGTTGGGTTCCATAGCCACAAAAGATAGAAATGTGGCCTTTTGGTTTTTCAACCCACACCCACCTCCTCCCCAACCCCTAAGTCTCAAGGCCTAATGATAAGCTACAAGTCTGGGTACATGCCCTATCTGTCTGCTGCTTCAAGCTACAACTCAGGGTCTCTGTGTGAAAAAGGTATGACTGGTGTATAGCTTCATGCAGGACCCTCATGAAAAAGTTATAATTGATCTTGTACTTTACACAGGGCCTATAATGCCCTGCACAAAGCAGTTTATGAGTGGTTTTCTGCACAGTGGAAGTAGTAATGGCTGCTCTCATGCTTTGTATAGGGCCTGCAAGGCCCTGCAGAAAGAAAGTTATGGCTGATGCTGCAGGCCCTTTTGAAGCACCAGACTTGTGGGGCATGACTTCAAACCTAGAACTTGAAGCAGCTGCCCCATTAGATGTGGCCTTGGACCTGTAGCTTGGCCTTGAGTATCAAGTCTAGGGGCTAGGGACGAAGGATGGGCATTAGGGAAAAAAACCTAAGAATGTATTAATATAGTTTTGCAATAAATACATATTACAGAGGCATAGTACTGTCCCCAATAGCTAGGGTTACAAATGCTGTTCTGTGCTGAACAACCATATATTTAGCAGTGACTCAGTAGGCTGCACATGAGGCCAGAAGATTTGAAGGTTGTGGGTTCTAGTCCTACACCAGAACCTGGGGTAAATTCCAGTACTGACTCTGTAGAGCAGCATGAGGGGAGTGCTGCACTCCTGAGGTGCTGCATTTCAGATGTGTTGTTAAATCAGGGTCCCATCTGCCTGTTTGGTGATTGTTCACATGGGCGTAAAGATCCCATGACACTTCTCAAAAGAGTAGGGTAATTTCCCGGTGTTCTGCCCAAATTTTTCCACTCAGTAACAAAAGAAATCCCTAAAAAACCCACCAACAGCATGACCTGATTCAATATGTCAGTTTGCACCTGTATCCTCCCCCTCCCTCCGGACAAGGCTGAAAATAGGCAGAATTGCCTAGTCCTTCTTTTCTAGTGAACAAAACTAGCTAAGTAAATAAATTACTAACTAACTTGCACCTTAATTAGTTGATGGTGCCAGAACAGGCAGACAGGAAACTAATACAAATTCTAAGATAAGATTCTAAAATAGTAGGTTGTAGCTTTATATTTCTGAAGTATTTTCTTTTACCCTTTGCTCATCAGGAAGTCTTACATGTGATAATATTGTGCTCGATGATGTGGAACAGCTCTTAGCCTGTCAGCTGACATATCTATCACTATACCCCCACCACATCATTAGCACTGTGATCTCACTTACAGTGATGTCATAGATGACTGACTTAGCTGCTACTGAGTGGCTGATCCTAAGTAACAGTGATGCCACAGTCAGTGAGGTCACAATGCTGATGACATAGTGGGGTCAATACAGATAGATATGTCAGCTGCCAGCCAGAGCGCTGTCCCACTCGTCACACCAACTAATGTCAGATAAACAATCTTTTCATAAAACATAGGAAATGAAAACGTTCCTCAGATATAAAAGGCAATGGCCAACTGCTTTTAAAACCTAATATTAGTTTTAGGCTGTACACTAGCTCTTTAATAATGTGGCTGTCCCAGTACAGATTAACCTAAAAATTTGCATGCAGATTCTTGGTTCCACTATCTCTGGATCCTGATAATTTATTAACAGTTGGTTCAATGGTTTGCAAAATTCTAGAAGGCTGAAGTTACATAAGAATAGCTTTTTTATGATGTAATTAAAAAAAAATTAAAACATTAAAGTACATCACTGACCACGAAGCATTGAAACAATACAACTTCTACCATCCAATCAAAACATTTACTAGCTAAGGAATGCCCTTTGGAATTACGACACTAAATGTGTCAGTAGAAACTTTATAAATTACTGCAGTAACAGTGCAATTTAAGAAAAAGTACTATAAATAATGCACGCAATTAACATTCATTGAAAAAACAAGTCCAGTAGCAAATTCAACCCACTTACACTGCAGAAGATTGCAAACAAAGAATAAATGGTTAATTGTCTACTGCAAAGGCTAAAGTATCCATTCTCCTGAAGACAAAACACTACTAGTCCATTCAGAAGGATGCACACACTAGTGCACAAGGCTTCCTCTTTATATATTCTTTTGTTTTGTCTTAACCAGGAGAAACACACTAAGCTGAAAACTTGTTTTCAGGTGTGATCTGGGAGCACAAGGAAGTTAAGTGACTTGCTTAGGGTCACACAGTATGCAAGTGGGGGCTGTGGGATTCAAACCCAGGGTTTTCAAGTTTGCAGCTTAGAGCCTTAAACCACTGCGCTATACTGCCTAATCAAATGTATAATATATATAAATATATATATAAATCACTCTAGCCAGCCTTGGAGAGCATGTAAAATCCTGTGGAATGTTACAATAATTAGGGGTCAGGAAGAGGCCCCAGCTTTCAAATTTATCTAGCTTGTGCCCCAAGGCATAGTGGACAAATTTTTTTCTATTATTTGTTTCTCCCCGTGGAGCTAGCAGGAGGCTTGGTCCTCTCTCAGAGGGCTCAGTTCATTCCTGGCTCAGCCCCTGACCCAGCCTCTTCCTTGGGCAGATTCCCCATGAATGCCCCCATGGCAGGTCCAGGGAGGGGAGGGAAAGCCATCCCCTGGAGCACAATCTAGATTGCCGGGATCACCAGAGTTGGGTCCCATAGCCTGGGCTTCATGGAGCCTGCTAGCTCCATTTTTCCACTTTTCTCCTTGCCATTGCTGATGCACACATCAGTGTGTGCATGTGGAGGTGCACACATGCTGCAGCCCTACAGCACCCTCCATTTCTGGTCACTGTCTGTCCTACACTACCACCAGGCCTCCACCTGGTGTTAGTCATTCAATGGGAGCAAGTACCACCTATCCCATGAAAGGAGAGCAATCCTTCAGATGCTCAATCCTCTCCCTCCCAAGCCAATTCGAGATGACCCACTAGCACCACAAACATGGGTTGCTGGGTGGCAGGAGGTAAGGCACACATGACTCAGCCCTGAAAGCCACTGGGCTGGCTGGTGTAGTGGACACTTTCATGTCTAGCAACTTTGCCCAGCTCCAGAAGCCACTCTGAAAGTGGTGGAAGGGAGCTGTCTCTCCAATGTCTGAGGTAGTCTTTTTGCAGGAACCAGAGCTCCCTGGAGCCAGTATAGTGTAGCTGCCGGGTCTGCAGAAGGATGCCCTTGTTCTTAGTGAGACATAACATCATCAAGAGAGGGGTGAGTGTAAGTTGCAGATGAGTGAGGTTTTACTAATTTGTTGGACTCAGATTCAAAACTGTTGGAGCCTGGGCGGGACCATAGTAAGTGGGTGATGTTACCCGGCGTCAGAGGTACCTCTCCAGCAAATGTTGGTGGGGATGTTCCCCACTTAAGTAACTTTTCAGGGTTCAGTGAAATCAATGCAGGATCTTAAATTGCATGAAATAGTGTGTGTGTCCCTCACAGCTGTTTTAAGCGTGACCCAGCAAGAATCCCATTCTCGCTAGAAATCTCCACTCCCAATTGACCAGTCCATGCCAGGTGTAGATTTGCCATCAAGGGTAAGCAAGCATTGTACAGCATTCCACAGATTTATCTCACCTTGGTGGGAAGCTCAGAGCTGGGAATAGTAGGACATCTAGATGTTTAGGGCCCCATACCTAAAGTTCATCCCCACCAGCAGAATAAGTGTGTCACATGGTTAGCATTATTGCCTGTGCAAGTTTTTCTTTAAGCTAAACTCCTCTTGGAGTTGGTCAGAGTTTTATTAATCTAGATGCCCCATCAATAAGGTGGGTCAGGTAGTTATACCAGTGACTAACCATGCTGGCCAGTGTATAGGCTTGCCTCCAATGGTAAGACCGGGGTTGTTCCAGAGTGGCAGGCCAGAGGAGATCCCATGTGCCAGCTTGTGATCCTCACTGCTGAGACCAAGCCCAAGCTGTGTAACTTAGGTAGAGTGCATATGAAGCACAGGTAGAAATCTGCCATACAGAACCATTCACTGGAGGTCCCCACCTAGAAGGTAGGCCTCACAGTCTGGCCATTTAGGCAGCAGCTGAGGTTGCTGAAGGGGAAGTCTGCAAGAGTTGTAAAAGGATATTTGCCATGTGTTTCAGGTGAAAATTTGGATGGTTTAGACCTCCTTTTCAAGAGCCAAAGCAAGTTTTGAGTGGCTTATTCTGTTTGGGCCTTTGCCCCATAAGATTCAGTGGACCAACTTCAGAAACTCTTGTTGAATCCTGAGAGGAGATTATCAAGAATGTACTGCAGCTTGTGAGCAGACATAATTTTAAAAGCTTGAGTTCTACCTCTGTGGGACAGTGGAGGCAACTTCATCTAGCCATGTCTTTGTCCAGATGGAGGCCAGCAATGTATACCTTAGCTTTTAAGGGTCCCAGAGCAAATTTATGCCAAGATATGTCAGATATTCCTCTGCTACCTGAAATCCCATGGGAAACCTTGGCAGTGCTGAGTCTCAGGAAGGAGTTAAGATTAGCAATTTAGCCAACATTAGCCTTGTAACCAGATAGGGTGCCAAAGTGGTGTAAGAGGTCCAACATAGCCAGGACAGAAACTCTCGGATCTTGTGAGCAACAGCAGTATATCAGTGGCATATGCCAATCCTTTGTGTTGTCCTCTCATTTCCAAAACATGGATACCTGTGTGCTGATAGATCGCTTGCAATAGGGGCTCTAAAGCAAGAATGAACAGGTGGCAAGCAGGCAACCTTGTCGCATTCCCTCCCTAAGGAGAGGGGCTGAGGCCAGCAAGTTAGTGAGAACTGATGCCGCTGCCTCATGATAGAGAAGTATGGACCTCATAAATAAAGGTCTCTCCAAAGGCGAACACCCACAGCATGTGAAATAAGTAGATCCACTCTACCCAATTGAAGGCTTTCTCAGTGTCAAGGGAAATGAGTGTGGCGAGAGGTGGTGTTGAACCACATACCTCAGTAGGTTTATTAGGTGCCAATTGTTGTCAGTACTGCACCATGATGGAATAAAACCTACATGATCTCTATTTATTAATCCAGAGATTATCCTCTTGAACCTAGTCACAAGCACCTTAGCAAAGGCCTTGCAATCCACTTTAATCAATGATATGGGGCAGTAACTATCGCACTCAAGTGGGTCCTTCCTGGCTTGGGATAAGGAAATTACAGCAGTCCGCATAGAACCAGGGAGCTTCACTATTTGTGTGGCCTCTCAGACAGCATCTGCAAGTGGACTTAAGTGCGCCTCTTTGAAATGAAGGAGAAATTGAGCAGGTAAGCCATCATTTCTGGGGCTTTACTTGCAGGCATAGTCGTGGAAGGACAGGTCCAGTTCCTAGATTGTGAAGGGGCATCTAACTGCTGCCGAATATCTGGTTTTAGCTTGGGCAGGTCTAAAGGGACTGTGAATGCTTGCAATTCCTCTTGAGAGGGTGAGCATTCCACATGTAGAGAGCATTATAAAAGGTCTGAAAAGCATCATTAATGTCCTTAGATCCCAGTCTAACCATACTGGCTGCATCATTGATTACGGAGATTCTGGATCTCTCTTGCTTTTCCAGAGTTGGTAGGCTAGAAGCCTTCCAGGACATTCTCCAGACTCCCAAAATGACTGGCGAAGACAAAAGAGGATGAATTCCACTCTCTGGTGAAGATGAAGGTTAGTCTTATACGTGAACCCACAATCATAGCCAAAAGTGCAGGGGGTAGCTTGGATCTCCCAGTTCTTCTCCTCAAATTTCTGAAAAACACTGAGTTGCTTTTCTAAATTCTTTGCTCATCGTTTTTGAAATGGGTGGTGTAGCTAATGTCCCAACCTCTAATAAAAGCCTTCATGGAATCCTACCTGGTAGCTGCAGATGTTGCTGAATGGTGGTTAAGTTCCAAAAAATGTGGATGTCTTTAAGCATCTTTTTACAAAATAGGGGATCTCCTAGCAAAGATGTATTGAAATGCTACTGTCTCAGAAGGGGAGGGTCAGTGGAGGTTGAAAGCTAAGTAAAGGAGGCTAGGGCATGACCAGAGATAATAATTATTCCTGGTGGCCTGTATTACTTCAGGGCCCTGCAAGTGGAATCAACCATAGCTTTTTCACAGAAAGGGTGGTTGATGCATGGAACAGCCTACCTCAGGAAGTGGTAGATGTGAATACAGTGCAGGGCTTCAAACAGGCATGGATAGGCATAAGAGAGCAATACAGATAAGTATGAATAGATAGGCCATTGACAGAGTACAGACCATGGCATTCATAAGGTAGAAATAATGAGCAGACTGGATGGGCCTTGTGGTCCTTATCTGCTGTCAGCTTCTATGTTTCTCTGTTTCTAAATTAAGAGTGAGCAGTAGTCCCAGCTATGCGGTGTACCAGATGCCAGATGTCCATGAGCCCAGACTGCTCAACTAAGTCCCCAAAGACCAGCAGGGCTGGCATTTTCAGACCACTATGTGCCATACTCCTATCTAGAAAGTCATCCAGGGTGACATTTGCATCCCCACCCAGAAGGAGGGATCCTTTACTATCACTTTGAGAGCTATTGTGCCAAGGATACAAAGAAAGTTGGCTCAGAGGAGTTTGGCCCATACATATTACACAGGGTAACCTCCTGTATAGCTACCCTTTGCTTCTTGAGTTACAGGAACTATCAAAACTTGGGGAACCCATCCCATTTTAAGCTTGGTAGTTTCAGCCTGTGTGTGTGATGAATCGTCTGCAAAAAGCAATCCCCACATCCACTCTATGGAGATGATCTAAAATTTTCCTCCACTTAACCGGGAGTTGAACTCCTTAATATTCCAAGTTACCCATTTTATCAGGTTAGCCAGCACCTTATTATACTCAGGAAGCAGGGGTTCATAGTTAAGGCTCTATTAGCATATCTGTCTCCCTCCAAGGAGAGGAAAAACTGTTATTAAAGACATGTTGACTTTAAGCATCAGGAAAATGGGCTGAAGGGGACCACTGACCCTTATTATGTGTCTGGCTAGTTGAGGCAGGCTAGGGACTGTAACGGGGGGTTCACACTGTGACCCAGATCACTGAGCAAGACCACAGAAAAACAGTGTAACAATTGCAACACAAACACTGTACAACCATAACATATGAAAACCATAAAAGGAAAGGATAAATTCCCAGAACACTGTAAGCATTAGAACTATACCAATGTTCCGTGTAAAACAGCTTTCAGTAGAGGGATGAGAACTTAGCTACAGCAGGGGCAGAAGCCCTTGAATCAGCCCTTCCATCCCTTGTGTTATCTTCCTAGTGGAGGAGTATCCTGCACAAGAGTACTTATGCCACGGTCCAGCAGGTGCTGTGCATGGTAACGCACAAAGTAGTAGTGTGGTGGTATGTGTATGTAGCCCAGGCGCCATGTGCCAGTGGGCTACTACCCTGCCTGTTGGCCCTCTAACAGGTTAAGGGGCATGGGTCCTGTTACAGCAGTGATCAGGGTTTTATCCCAAAGATAATAAAAATAGTGCAGTGCCTTCACCCAGAGAGAATTAGAAGTGGGTCAGATGACTGGCTGTCACAGCCCACTGGATGCTGCACCTCCCACCTCCCTACCAACCATCCCACATATTGGATGCCCACCAGTTCAGTAACACCATAAACCATGAACAGATTCAAAGACTCCTGGCACACACAATTTCAAACCATAAATAACAGTTCTATTGGGGGTAAGGGCTAGGGAAGGGATATTTGGATAAAGGATAGCTGTGAAGAGAAATATGGTTAGTGAGAATGAGGAACAATAACTACCCCCAGAGGCCCACCCCACTGGTACCAATGTTCACCCTGATAGTCCTTAAAGGTACCACAAGGTGCATCTGGTCATTGCCGTGGGCTGGCCAGCTGTTGGGGCCCTGATAAAGGAGAAGAATTATTTGAGGAAACAATTAAATCCCTTTACACTCCTTGCTTGATTTCCAGGAGCCAGGTCCTAGGTACTGATGGTTTTGAAGGACTCAGCCACAAGTGGGATAATTGCTTCCAGATGTCCTAGATCGTGGAGCTCCTTGCAGCAATGGGCAGATGGAATCTTGCTCGAGGATCTTGCAGCTTGTCCCCTGACCTCCAGTCTGGCCACTTGTCATCTTCAGCCACTTCTGACCCATTGCAGAGTTCTGTGGCAGGACCACACCAGCCCCAGAAGCCTCAGACCCAGCAGTGGCTCCAAAGCCTGACTCCCACTAGGCTTACAGGTGCCTTGCACCCCAGCATGCACTGGTGACCTCCTGAGATGGTGAATCCCACTTGGAAGGGGTTAGCTAGTTCCCTCCCTGGCTCTGGGTGAGAACTCCCAAATGGTGGGGGTCCTCTGCAGTCCCTGCACTAGGTTCAAAAGCCACAGATATCACAGGCAGTTGTTCATGCCAAATACAGTGCCAGTTAGCAGTGGGCGCTAGCCCTGGAACACACAAAGCACAGGTGCAACAACGGGGAGGGGGTTCAATCACAGCAGCCCCTGCACTCCGTCTGCACTTTTAGACAGAAAATATTCACAAACTTTTCTTCAGCTGCAGCTGGGTCACAGCTCTCAGCCACTTCAACCAGTTCACTCAGGAAAAGCACTGCACCTGGCTAGCACCAGATACCAGAGATGATTTGTCTTTAGGACTGTAATTGCAGTCCCACACAGGTAAAACAAATCCTCAGAAGCAACTGTGGCACTCTCACATGAAACAGCACAGTTTTATCAGCACAGTTCAGTCCACCAGTGCAGGATTTCTGCAGCATTTATCCTCTTCAATATATACAAACTGCTCACAATACCTGGGAATCAAGGTGTCAGTTCAGTGTCTACTCTCTTTCCTGATGATCCTTCTCTGAACTACAAATCTCCACCAGAGACCTGAGAAAGACTCTCCAGTGCAGATCCACTCTCACAGGAGACCTCTGACTTGCCTAGAGCCTGGGAACAGATTGAAGAAAACCAAAAAGTCTGAGCTTTTACTCGAAAAGCTAGCATCCTGATTGGCTGTTCAAGCTCATCAATCATTGATAACTATAGGGATCAATATTTCTGATTGTTTATTTGGGGCATGATTTAGGCACCTGAATTTGGGAAACTCTCTCTCTCCCAGAAGTCCTTAGTCAGAGATTTGAGAGCCTAGAAAGGGATTGGCTGCTAGGGGAGGTCAAAGTGTCAACAAGATGTCAGCCCCTATTCTTTAATTTTTTATTTAGTTGTTTTACAAGGTATAGCACACTAAGTTGAAAGCTTTTACCGGAGTGACCTGGGAGCACAAGGAGGTTAAGTGATTTGCTCAAGGTCACACAGTATGCAAATGGAAGCTGTGGGATTCAAACTCAGGTCTGGTCTGGTCTGCTGGATGTCACCAGATTTGCAGCTCAGAGCCTTAGACCACTGTGCTATACTGCCTCCTTGTCTCCATTCAGTTCTATGCAGTCTCAAAGAACTCCAATAAGGGGTTCAGACTTACCAGTTCTGGTGCAGCCAAAGAAAATGTCCTGCACTTTCAATTCCCTCCTGTTGGTGAGCCCCAACACTGCTCTTTTAAATGAGTCCACTCTGGATAAAATACACACAGCACCCTGCAGTTGCTGCCACCAAAACATAAGCTCCCCAGGCAGCAGGCGGCTCCTCATCAATATTCATGGGCGCCCATTAATATTCATAAGCTCGTTCGCTTCATATTTTAAACTTTATTTTAAAACATTACTGGGAGAACTCTGCCCAGTCTCCCTGCTGTCATCGGTTCCCATTGAGATGAACAGGGGCACCAGGACCATGGACACACTCTCTGAACAACGCATAAACCTTGCGATTAGTACATCAATTTACTTTCTAGTGGTTGGCCGCTGCACCATAGTGCAAGAAACAGAGCGCAACTGCAACTAACTCCCTAAGCCCAAAAGGCTTAAATTAGATATAGGGCTGGTTCAAGGAGGGTTTGGGGCACCAAAAGGATTGGAGACACCAGAGGAACAAACTGGAGATCAGGAAACTGGGAATTCAGGTAAGCCTTCAGGGGTTACATGTAAGCACATGTGACATCCCCAGAAGATGTAGAGAGGGGCTGTGCTACCCAAGGAGGGTGATAACTTAGTGGGGTAGTGGGCTGGGTAGGGGTGACCTGTCCTGCTAGTTTCCTGCTAGATTTGTGAGGTAGATAATGGGTGGGGGGGAAGGTTATTTGTCTCTTTGGGCCAGCTAAGGTCAGGAAAGGGGGCAAGGTGATCCTCAGGGATAAAGGGACCTAGCAGCTTCCTTGGTGGAACACCCACCCTTCCAAGAACCCATCCCTTGCCTATCTAGCTTCTCAAAGCAATGAACGCACAAAGGTGACCAGCAAACATCTATGATTAAGTGGTACAGGAGGCATAAGGGAAGTAAATGAATTTATATAACTCCAGGGCTCAGGACACGTAGCTTCAAGCCCAAGGCCCATGATAAACCCCAGCCTCCCTTGGTGAACATGGCCCCACTGGTTACCAGGCAGCTATATATCCTCTGCCCCTACCACTCCCTCCATCCTCTCTGCCCTCGAACGAGGGATTGCTAGAGGTTCTCAGAGTCCATCTGAAACCCTCTGAGTCCAGATCATTTGCTTTTGTGGCCCCGACCCTGTGGAATTCTCACCTCATCGGATTCAAGAGTGCCTGACAGCTAAGACCTTTAAAGTTGCACTTACAACACATTTGTTTAACTTAGCATTTTCTGAAACTTTAAATCATGCTGTAAGTCTTTGTTTTATCTGTTTATTAATTTAATTTTTTATATATATTACAAGCACTTTGATACATGTTTGAATTGTGCTTTCCTACAAATAAATTTGTTTTGAATTGAATTGAATTTGAATTGAAGTCAAAGCAAACCTGATGTGTCTCAGCAGCGAAGACAAACCTGGTGCATCAGGGGAAAGTCTCTGAACATGGGTAGCAGGTGGCAACTGCCAAAAGGAAGTTCAATAACTGTGAAGACTCTCATTCTTTAATAGAAGTAGTCATAGTCCAGTTGGAGTCAGTAGCTCCAGCAGCCACCACATCGCCACAGCCACATCAGCCCATGACTTAGTTGCCTCTAAGGGCTGGAGTTGTTGCACCCAGTCTCCTGTTTGGTGGGGATTCTGGGAGTGGTGTTTTCATTGGTGAAGGAAGCTGTGTGCCTGCTTTTCAGCATGGTTTCTCCAGACGAGTCAGTGCTGGTCACTGAATGTCCAGAATCAGCATTCAATTCCTCTGTCCTGCAGTCACAGGTGGACACTGTGGGTGTCGTTTGGATTGACTTCTGTGGTTAGCTCATTTAGCTTTGGTGGTCTGGCAGTCCATGCCATCGGGGTCCGAGGCAGTCATGAATTCAGGGGTTATGTATATTCAGCCGGCTTACGATTGACAGCCAGTTGCCTTGGACCATCTTCTGGTACCTGCTGGGTGGGGTGTGGGGGCATCAGGCCAGTGCCTATACACAAATTGAATGGCTTCCTCTGGGAGTTTAATGTGTGAACTCTGTTCCTCACCAGAGACAGTTTAGCTAGATACAGTATCCGATGGGAAACATCAAGAGCCTGTAGTTTTTTTTCACAGAGACATATTCTTTTTCCATTGTGCCAGTTCTGTGGAGTAATCGGCAAAATATGAATCTGATGCCCTTGCCAGTGTAAAATGGGCAGACTGGGTGGGCCTATCAGTCCTTATCAGCCATCAATTTCTATGTTTTGTGTTTCTGTGTAGAGGTCCTCTGACTTGGGCCAGGGCTAAGATCCATTCTTTGCCTGTGTAGCACAAAAATTTAACTATAATCATTCTAGGGTATTCTCCTACTTAGGAGTCGGATCGAGAGTTCTGTGTACCTGCTCGATCTCCAAAGCAGGCTTCCAGCAGTAGCTAACAGCTGAGGTAGCTCTCATTGAAAGAGTCCTGCCACATCATGATCTTCTGCCCTTTCTGGGAAACCAATAAAGTGAAGATTGTTATGGTGGCTTCTGTCTTCTGCATTCTTTGCCTGGTCCCAAAGCAATGCCACCAGCTTGCAGCTCCTAAATTTGGTCTTCATGGTGTGAATCCTTGTCATCAATATATGACAAATAAGTTCATTGTTTATTGAAATCAATCAGAAATTACCTTTGAATCAAGGACTCATTTACAAAGGTTTCACGTCAGAAACAGTACCAGAGAGAGTCATTACAACAGAACAGAGAGGTTTACAGCGAACATCAGTATAGAGTATAATGAGGCATAAAACAGCAGACAGGCAACAGAAGATTTCAGACTTTGTGGTACAGGCATTTAAAGTTTCACAGAGGTAATGAGATTTATTTAAATAAGACAAAGTTGCATTGAATGTGTAAAATAACAGAATCTAAGACTATGCTAGAAGCAATATAAAGATCACTCTCAGGCAACCTGGGGGTTAGGCTGGGGGCAGGTGGGAGGCGTCCCTTGTTAAAGAAAATGGGGGTGAGAAAGGGTGAAGGGGGGTTAGAAACAGTCACAGGGACTGGCAGTATGAAGATGCTCCTTTGGGGTAGTCTTGAATGCTCCAAGTCTTGCGCTAGAGACAAGCAAGCTGGGAAGACAGTTAGTCCAGGTTGGGGCATGGTACAGAAAGGAGTGCTGGAAAAGAGAGGTACGGCCCTTGGGGACTTGGAACAGAGATCTAGTGGAACTGCTGTTGTCACGGGTTTTCTGCTGTCGCTCCAGAACCTTCTCCTATAGGATGACTACAGATGATTTGAATGAGGTGATCTCTCCAAAGACGTGCTGAAGTAGTCCTTCAATTTCTTGGGCATCCATTGAGGGGAAGGAACCGCCATGCTGTCTGCCATTTTCGTTCACTGGGCTATTCAGCCTCACCGCAAACTTTGGTAATAAATACAGTTTGATCAAGTGGTTTGTTCTGGGGACAGGGATTCATTAGATGGGGTATTTACCCAGCTAACAAGGCTAAATTCATTAAGACCACTGCAAAATGAATGAATATACTGTATGACTCAAAAACCTGCTAGATGCCACGGAGGAAGAGGGTAAAACTGGTATCATGATCCGAGGCTTGCACATGCACCCCCAAAACAGCTTTTTTTTTTTTTTGAAGAATTTTTTTGCTCACCTATAGCCTAAAATGGCTGACACTTGAAACCAGAAACTCAGTTTCATTACAGGCTGGCGAAGGAGGTGTCTTTGATGGGTATTTTACTGAAAACGGTAAATTTTAAATTATTAAGAAAAGAAACGCAAGCTTTGTGAACACCTTACTGCCCTTAGCAGCTGTGACTGTGCCCTATAAGTAAATAATTTTCTCCCCACCCACTTCTCCTCCCTTCACCCCTCTCCCATTTGTACCTCCCTACTCTCACTCCATGCTCCCTCTGCCGCTCCCGCCTCTACTTTCCCTCTCTCTTCCCTCCTCACCCTCCCTCCCTCCCCCTGTCTTGTACCCCTCTTCCTTAAATATCATGTTATGTCTCTTCCTTGCTTTCTACCCCACAGCCCCTCTCCTTATCTTCTAGTACCATGCTCCTTTTCTACTCTCACTGACGTAAGTCTTCTTTGACTGCCTCTCTCCTCCTCTCCATCTTGTCTGCCCTGGCTACCAATCTGTGGCAGATTCATAGTTAGTCCCTGCTCTTGGAATGGTTTATGTAGTTGTTAACTTGTACTCTAAGAATTTATTTGAACATGTCAACCTTTGTTTGTGTCTATTATTCCTGGCTTAACCAATCCACCTGTACCACCATGCTTATTCACTGCCTGTGCTATATTGATACTCTGTATTACTTGTTACCCAGGCTTATTCTTGTCCTTACTGTATTTATTGCAATTTGTATTAATTGGCTACCCATTTTTATTATCTTGTCTTGCTGTATTTTGTGCACTGTCATTTTTTTTTTTGTTCTTTCGACGTGGAACCTTTGTAAAAGATCTGTTTGGATCAAAGGTCATTATAATTTAGTCATCAATAATTAAATAAATGAAATTAAAAAATCCCATTTTCATGCATGCCTAGAACATTTTCTTAATGTTCTATATATAAGGTGTTTCTCACATCAACAGCAGCTCTTGTTCTTATGACTCATAATCTGTATACACGAGCAGTTTTGTGACTCTCACCTGTCAAGAAAATGATCCCCACTGTCTGTAGTTCTCTGCAGCAGGTGTCCAATCCTGCTGCCAGCACCCTCCTCCCAGCCACTCAGTCTATGAATATGTCACCTGTAGTGGGAACCTAAGCCCACTGCTTGTACCCTCCCTGCCACCCTTTATGAATATAACACCAGCGCAGGTGCTCAATGCTGCTGCTACCCTCTCCATCCTCCTGCTGCCTGATCTGTGAATATAAGACTCATAGCAGATACCCAACCTAGGATTCTGTACCCCTGCCTTCCTGGACACCTAATCTTTGAATATAACACCAGTGGTGCATGTCCAACCCCATTGTTAGTGATGTGCGGTTGGGAAACTTCACTCTACAGATTAATTTGCTAATTCACCTTATTCTTTAAAGTTAATCCGCCATGTGATGTCCAAGTTCATGAAACACTGATAAGTCCATGAAATGTGAAGTTTGCAACTCTGCGGTGTAGTTTGGCATAGAGGTTAAATTTGCCACTTTAGGGTCGGCCCATCGGTGCAGCGGTTGGGGTTCCGCTTGCGACGCCAGCGACCTGGGTTCTGGAACAAACCTGGGTCATCAGAAGGCTAGTTGGGGAGAAGGATGGAGCATCCTATGGACTGCTCTCCTTCTCTGGGGGTGGGGTGGTCTCTGTAGTCGGTGCGAGAGTGACACCTAGTGGAAGCTGGTTGCATCACTCTGAGCACCAACACATGGTCGAGGAGGGAGGGAGGGGCTGAGGCAGGACAGATGCTGGCATCATTGCACGTCTCTGCCACAGCCAATAGGGTAGAAAATCCCTCCTCACCAGGCGTCTCTATGATGCCCTGCTCCCAGCTTGATTAGCCGTCTGGCCGGGATCTCCCCAACCAGTTACAATTCGATGCTGATTCCAGTGGCCGCGTGTCCCGCCTCCTGGGGGGCAAGCCAGGAGTGACCGGGGAGAACAAGTGGCTGATTGGGCGGTGGAAGCTGCGGAACACCGTGACCAGGGCAGACCTGTGATGGAAGGTGAGGGGACAAGAAAGAGGGTAAATATAAGAAAAATAAAAGTTTGCAACTTTCATTCCCTGGTGTCTAGTGGTCACCCTGCCAATTGCAGGCCCAATGTTAAATAAAAATGTTTTCCTGGTGTCTAGTTGTCCCTCATCCACTGATCACCTGCCCAATGTTAATTGAAAATCTTTAGTGGTCCTCCCCTCCACCAATCACCAGCCAGATGTAAACAAGAATCTTTTCCTGGTGTGTAGTGGTCCTCCCGCCAATCACTGGCCTGATGTGAAATAAAAATCTTTCCCTGGTACCTAGTGGTTCCCCCACAGCTGATCACTGTCTCATTTTAAATGAAAATCTTTCTCTGGTGTCTAGTGCCCCGCCTCTGATCACCAGCCCAATGTTAAATGAAAATCTTTCCTTGTTGAAGGGCATAAACGTACATGCTCATTGAGAACTCAGTCTGTGGTTGGCCGTGGCTGAGAGTAGTGTTGCTCAGATAGTATCCTAGGATACCAATAGATACCTCCCATTTGTCCAGATAGTTGCTGTGGTAGGATAGCAGTGCTATCTGACCATGGATCCTACCCCTAGGATCCTGTGCATGTTTCCTACAAATGTTATGGATCCTGTGGATCCTAGCATCAAATACAGCCTGGATCCTCACTATCTAACCTAGGATCCCTGGATCTGACCTAGGATCTATCACTATGAGACCCTGGATCCTAACTATCTGACCTAGGATCCATCGTTATCTGACCCCTGATTCTAACTATCTGACCTAGAATACCTGAATCCTAACTAGAATCCATGGCTAGCTGACCCTACATCTCTCTTTGCTAGGATTTCTAGTAGGATCCTAGGCAGTATACCAGCACTATCTGACAGATAGTGGAAGGATCCACAAAAGCACTGTCTGAGCAACACTAGTTGAGAGTGGAGGGCTGTCCCATTCTCTGGCTCAGGATGGGATGGGAGGATTGGGGTGGTGGGGCACTACTTGTTGGTGGTTGGGTGGGGTCCACAAGACACCAGGAAAGATATACATTGTATTTTAGGGCAGATCGGATTTGGGGATAGGGAGGGGACCACTAGAGCACTAGGGAAGCATACATTTTATTGCAAGAGGAGATCGGGATAGAGATGGGGACTGCTAGACTACCTGGGAAAGATGTTACTTAACATTGGTCTGGTAATCAGAGGGAGGGACCACTAGGCACCAGAGAAATATTTTTATTTAACATTGGACCAGGAATTGGCATGGGGGAACTACTAGACACCATAGAAATTTTTTATTTAACATTGCACATGTGATCGGCAGTGGGACCACTACATACCAGGGAAAGATGTTTATTTAACATTGAGCAAGTGATCAGTGGGGGGACCACTAGACACTAGAGAAAGTTTGATTTTGCACTAAAAAAAACAAAATGGACATTTGATCCAACATCATCTTTGTGTACCCCATGGAGATGTTACAGGGACGTTGCAAGGCAAAGTTACAAATGATAAATTTCCTACTAAACAGAAAAACTTTGCAAAATGATCTGTGGATGTGAATTTGGTGACTTAAAACTTTTCAGCATCTCTATTTATTGTCAGTACCCCTCCCACCCATCATATATGAAAATATCTCCACCCTCACTCACTCCACTGTTGGCCAAGGTCAGGTTACTCATCATGAATCTTCAATGTCCCACATCACAATTCTTCATTGTCTCTCAATGTGCTCCTCTACCTGCAGATATGTGGAAAAACACCTAAGTCCTGAAATGCATGTACTGTGCTTACTTGTGGACTTAGTTCTTTTTTCAGGTTTTCATACATAACATGACCATTTTTGACAATTTTGGGCCCAGATTTTCAGAGTGGTCAAATTGCCACCCCATCTTCTGACCACATAAGTGGCACATAGTAAATCTGACGTTAAATGTGTTTTGAGGTTAACCTTACAACTCTGAACATGTGGGCCCAAAAGTCAAAACACAGCAACATACTGTAGAATTGTACAGGAAGATGGAGACCAAAGGTCCATACAGTCTGTCCAGTCCCTGCCTCAGCCTAGGTATCAGTCTATCACTAGCCTGAACGCAATCTGCCTAGACAATGCCCACTTATTTATTTAGTTTTGTTTTCTGGGTAAGTACCATAGCCGAGACATGATTATTTTGAGGCACGATTCGGAAGATTTCAATGAGGAGGGATAAACAGGAATACATTTTGTATACAGGAAAAACAAAATACAGAGAGAAACAAGATTTCTCAGTACATGAGTATATAACAAGATAGGCAAGAGTTCATAAACAGCACCAGATTATGTGACAACAAACACATGTAGCAAACAAAATTGGGTTAAAGAACAGATGAAGCAATTTCAAATGAGACATAAGTGCCTAACAACATAACTAGATGGACAGGATAAGTAGAGATCAGTTAGCAACAGGGAAGTGAGGCAGCAGGCTGAATATAATATTCAGGAGGTTTGAAGCAGGTACAGGAGACCTGGCTACAGAGGAAGGAGCGACATTTGTTTTGAATTGGGCATGACTGGGAGCTAGGCTAACATCAAGTGGTAGGGAGTTCCAGAGTTTGGCCGCAAGTAAGAGAAGGCTAGGTTCCTTTGGTAGATTTACATCTAGGTATAAGCAGCAGAGATTTATCAGATGATCAGAGACCATGAGAGGAGGGCAGTGGAGATAGCAAGGAAGCAAGCTAGACAGGGATACCTGCTGTAATAATATTGTCAGTCAGGGATGCAAGGGCAAGAGCTCGAACGGAAGAGGGGATAGCTAATTAAGATCAGCATAAAGCTGACAGTGGTGTTTGCTAGGGGAGGCAGAGGAATACCTGCAGACACTGTTGTAGGTGGTATCCCACTTCCTGAGGAGACTTATGGATTCACAGAGATAAGTGACTACCCCATAGGATAGTGATGGGAGCAAGATCCCACTGGCTATGGCTGATCTAGCTGATCATGCGTAGGGCATAGCTGGTTTTGTAGGCTACCCCAATTTTAGTATTAACTGATTTACAGGTAGATGTTATGTGCTTATCAAAGTTAAGATTTTCATCAAGGAGGACTCAAGATACCTGAAGGAATGTACTAATTCAAGGACTAGCCCACCCTGACCAGACACCTTAAACAGGTTCTGATTGTTTTTTAATTTGATGGCAGAGCCAAACAACATAGCTAGCATTTTACTAGCATTAAGAATTAACTTTGGTTGAAGAGCCAAGATTGAATAGACATAAAAGCAGAAGTAAGGGTCTGGTTGATGTGGAGTATATTCTTATCACTGCAGTACAAGACCAGGTTGTCGCAGTGATAGGATAGCAGAGCGCCGGAGATGTCTGACAAGATATTATTAATAAAAAAGAGAAAAGAAGAGGGCCTAAAATTGATCCCTGGGAACACCTAGGTTAATGGCCATGGGGCTGGACATGGGAGAGTTGAATTTAACAAGCTGGATTCTATTAGATAGATAGCTGTTAAACCAGGCCACCAAATTAGGGAAAAGCCAAGGGCTAGCGGCCATCTAGAAGAAGAGGGTGATCAACAAAGTCAAATGCCTTAGTCAGGTGGATAAAACTGCTCCGTAATGCAGCCATCATCCATAGCAGTTACAGTATCATTTGCAAAATGGAGCAAGGCAGTGGAGGTTCTATGACCTTCGAAAGCCATATTGAATAGGTGAGAGGAGGTTATATTTAGTCATGAATTCAATAACTTGGGTTGATACTATCTTTTCCATTATTTTGGCAAAATTGATAGTATAGCTATTGGCAGATAATTATTCATATCTCTTCTATCACCTTTCTTAAGGACCGGTGTGACTTTGGCGACTTTCAGATATCAGGGATGAATCCATTACAGAGAGAGAGAGAGGGTGAAAATCCTAGACAAAGGCTAGGCAATAAATGGTGCAGCAGTTTTGAAGTTTAGGCTCAATGCCATCAGAGCCTACTCTGGTATTATTAGAAATGGTGTTCTGTAAACTAAGGACTTCAGATTTAGATACTGCCTTAAAGTAAAAGGAAGGGAAGTATAGAAGGAGTGGGTGGAGTGGATAGAGGTAAGGGCTGAGTGGGGAGGAACGCTGATGTGAAGCTGGATAGGTCAGAGAATTGCTTATTAAATGCTTCAGCAATGGTCCTGGGGTTGTTGCAGTGGACTCCACCAATGATCATTTTGTCTGCCAAGTGAGTTTTTTTGCCTCTAGGAATGTATTCACATGTGCCCAGAATTTCCTGGGGTCACCAGATGCTTCCAGCAGAAGCTCCTTACAATAAGAGCTTTTGCTAGTCTGATCTGCTTTTTACAGTCACTTCTCTGGGCTCTATAGGTCTGGTAGTCAGCTATGTGGCCAGATTTTCTGAAACACCTCCAGTTTTTATCCCTGGCATGCAATGCAGCCAGGAGATTTTTGTGTAACCACCTTGTGGGTTTCACTTGAACACCAGGGTCACAAGTGGTGTATGCCTGTTCTAAACTGCATAAACGTGGTCTAAAAAGTAGTCAAGAGCTGTTTGGGCATCCAGGGACTGATAAAGATAAGACCAATCAATAGATGAGACTTCGACAGGAACTTCACCTGATCCAGATTAGCATAGTTCCTGAAGGTGATATAGCGTGGTGTCAGAGACTGGGAGCTAGAGTGTTGCCACACGAGAAAATGGGGAGTGGTCTGATATAGTATCCAGCAGGATGCCTGCATCCACAATTCTGTCAACCCTATTTGTTAACACCCAATTCAGTAATGTGCTTGACATGGCTTTAGGGAGATCCTTGTGGGCACAATTATATCTTGATGCAGGTAATACAATACACTCTGCCGTCATCCCGCTCCCTACGATAATTCATGTTATGCCAACTCGCTCTCTAAGTTTAAAATACTGTTCTACTGTTCTGCTGAATAAAAATATGTTGATGCCTGTCTACATCATTTCCACACCATATATTCATTGTAAATTGCTGTAAGCTTGCTCCTTTCACTTTTAAAAAAGTATTTTGCCAATAGACGTAACTGCTTGCCCATGCAGCAGCATCTCCACACAGTTGTTCCCTCCTGCTCAGTACTGACATATATCTGCAAGCCACAAACATTGGCTGTGAAACATATTCCATCCTTCTGCAGCTGTTGTGCCCCCAAATGCCATGAACAGTAGCACAGAGTGACATAGTGAGCAGTCGGTTGGCTCTCTGTCAGTCACTCTGAAAGCGTAGTAATGGATGGGAATGTGGAGTTGGGCAAGACAGTTCTGGGGGCAGAGAGAGAGAGAGACAGAGATACAGACTGAACTGTAGCACTGTGCAGCAGAAGTACAGAAGTGTGACAGTCTGCCGCCATTGACATGCTGCATTTGCCGGGTCTTCTACCCCAAGCCCTGCATGTCCTGGTACTGTCATTCCCTGATGTTGTCCTGGAAGCCAGTGCCTTCCACAAGCACCTGACACACAGTGGAAGCAGGGCTGAAGGAGGTACGTGTGTCAGCATTGTCGGGTGTGCTGTATCAAGTATTGATTCCCGCCCACCCCCACCACTGACTGAAATGGACTGCATGGCTTTTAAAGTTTTTGAGCTGGCTGGGTAACCATGACTACTTGCTATGGACGCCAGATGGGTAACAGACACTTAGACTGGTAAGAGACATTTAAATTTATTTTGGGAGCAAATTGTCATAGGCAAGTGAATGTCGGAGGAGGAATTTGTCGCTGGGGTGAAATGTCAGAGCCGAGTTGACGCTGGTAGAATTGTCGAGAGCGAGTTGTAGTGTTCCCAGATAGAAGTGAGCTATGAGTTTGTCCAAGCCAGTTTAGATTCATATCCTCAAGAATAAGCAATTCATTATGGCCTTCTATTTTACTGAATCCTCCAAAATTTAGTGAAGGTAGACAGTCCTCCATGGGCAGATTATAGACAACAACTATGTGTAGATTTTAGCACCCAAGTGGAGAAGTGCATGAAGGTATTCACACATGGACATTTGCAGGATATTATTTAGTGAGATATTGAGATGTGCTTTGTAAAACTTCCTCCAGAGCTGTGCCCATGCAATCCTTGCCCCATCCTTTTCAGTTACCCTCCTGAGCCCATGATCCTTTCCCACCCATGCGTAAATACATCTACCATATGAATATTCACATGCATCTTTGCATCCTTCAAAGCTGCCTCACGAGACCTGCTGTTCAAACAGTGCGCTGCACCTGTCACTAAAGATACTCTGCTGTTTTCTGGCACTATTGACATGGCCCACTGGGCTGAACACCCACCCACTCCACCCCCAATCCCTCCTGGGTCCTCTCTCCTCTGCCAGTACCTGCTGGTACTACTTGAAATGTTTATTTATCTACATGTTCAAGCTATTGTATGTAATAATATGTATCTCTGTTCATGCAACCTATGTAATACTATGTTGACTTTGCATGTCTGTATTCTGTAAACATGTAAAAATCTGTTACTCTGTCTTGACTGTACTCTGTAACTATGTTAACCATGTGTGTCTCTCTGTGATGAGGTACCTTGTAAATGAGCCGCTGGCTCAAAGGTTGTAAATCCAATTATACAATAAATAAATCTGCAATGCATGCATTTTAGGACATAGTTTTTCCTCCATTTGTTTATCATTTGGCCACTGTTGTACATTTTTGGGCCCATATTCTCAAAGTCCCTAAGACACCACACCTCCACACAACAACCTAAGTTTCATCTTGTAAATCTGAAACAAATGTGTTTTAGGACAACCTCAAAAACATATTTTAGGTCATATTTACAAGGTGCAATGTAAGTGTTTGTGAGGTAGGATGGCAAATAGTGTCCCATAATGATAGTGAGTGCAAAATGACGACTGCAAAACCAGTGAGAACAAAACAGCCACCGTAGTTTCGATAACTTTGGCATCCCCCTGACTTGTGCACCCCAGAGTTGGTTATTTATAGTAAGGGGTTGTGGGGAGCTTATTCTAAAAAAGGGGTGCATTTGGCATAGCCCCCGTAAAACTATAGTCACTGTTTCTGCCTTGCTATTTTGTTGTTGCTATTTGTGAGTCACTGTTTTGCACGTGCTAAAATTACATTGAACCAATAGCAACTTAGGCAACTTGAAAATGCAGGTTCCAAATGGCCAAAAATAGCCAAATTATGTGCAAAAAAGAAATAAACAAACAAAAAAAGAAAAAAGTCCAGATGAATGTGATCAGCACATTTTGTGACTTGCATTTTTACCACTTTTTCTAACATTAGTAGATGGAGGCAAGCTGAGGTGGCGGAAGTGTTGTTGGTTGTCCAACTCTTCTAGATTTTGCTTACAAGATTGATACAGGGGCAGGTTGGGTATCAGTGCCAAATAGGTTTTACGTGCATGGAGGGAGTGTGGCATGGATGCAGTGGCTAGGGAGGTTGATTTTTGTATGATTGCTTGACTCCAGGTTTGGGCATCTGGTGTCAGGAAACCAAAACAGGAGGGGCTACTTCTGGCGTTTGTGGTCTGGTGTACTATGCATCACCACGATCTGCTTTGTATGTGGCCTGCAGCGCCACCATGAAGCAAGCTAAATGTCTGTTGCCGTGTGCTCATCATGCAGTTGCTCCATGAGAGGCAGTTATGAAAGACCTCCTGCTTTATACAGGACTGTGCCCAAATCAAGTACTAAGGTACTATGGCTGTCTATCTTAAAAGGCAGGAAATTCACTGCATAAGATCTACGTTAATGCACAAGCTAATATTTTTAAAGCAGTAAAAGTAAGGAAATGCAATGTTAGTTATTTTAAACCCTAACTCCTCTCACCCTCATGCATGAATGCTGTGAACTAATTGCATGCCAAAGCAATGGTCTGCCCATGGCCATGGACTGGCTATTTTAGGTGAGTTGGTGGTGGATGGGGATGAGGGTTGATGGCTGCTGAGTGGGTGGTCCAGCAGGGTGGGAAGTTTCAAACTAGTAGAATGGTGATCATGGTAAAAAGGGGTACCATGAATACTATGAGGCGTGAAGCATCTTATATCAGGGATAGGAGAAGGAGAGGATACCATTGGACTACCACAGAGTTACATTTTATTATTTCTTTTTGAAATTGTGTATTTTTTTAAACTGTTTCACCAGCTTAACCTAAAGCAATAAAATAATCTTGTTTACAGATTAAACCTGAGGGGAAGGGGAAAAGTGTGGGATCACACAATCAAAGAAGACATAATATTTGCATAAGCAATAGCTAATATCATATTTAAAAGACATTAGACAACAGTGAGAGGGGATCATGCAGAAAGTATAATGAAGATGAACAGAATACTATCAGGTGCAATTACAGTAAGACACTATTTGAAGTTTGAGGACTATTTGACTGAGGCTATGCTGGAGATCGGGTTGTTACTCAAGGCAAGATTATTCAAACCTACGAGGAGTCTATGGCTAAAGGCAAAGTAACCAGATTTCTGCTTGCTTTTGAGAATAAAGAACTTGTTACCTATTCTGCTGGCACATAGGTTGTGACTGGTGGGAGCAGCAGGGTGAGAAAGGTATTTAGGTAGCTGGGGAGTTTACTTAGCCAGTAAGTGAACGTGATAATGTCTAGGTGCTGTACATGCCTATCCTTCAGGAAGGGTCAATTTAGGTGCTCATTGGTGAGTTTGGATAGGGAAGAGAAGGATAACTCACAGAGGGCATCCAGCTGAGTATCAGGCTCAGATAAATGGCCTTTTGGGTGGCACCATGGATTACATCATCAAGGTCAATAAGTAGTAAAGCCATGCATTCGACAAGGCACTATCTGATGCCTAGAGAAGGCAGTCCCCTAACATGTAGAGGGCACCAAGATTCTTGTATGACTTTGAAACCAGTTACTGGATATGTGAGATGTTTATCTTCAGTAACTGATTTCAAAGTAGTATCATCTGAGGTTTTAATAACCGAGTATGGGCACCCTGATAGACTTTGTTAAGCCAGATATCACGGAAACAGTGTTAGAGCTAGATGAATTATTGTAAACCAGTCTGCAATTATGGTGAAATCAGGGCAGGCACTCGAGATAACTGTGGATTTGTAATCATTGGATACAGGGCTTTGCTGCCAGGGACTTAGATGTTAAGGATCTGGTGAGGGTGAGGGTAAAACCAAGGTTCTGCACAGTGCCTCCACAGATTTGTGCACTAAGGCTCGCACATAACTGCTAGTAGCCACATTATGACATGCAACACCTTGCATACCATTTGTAGTCATTACATTCCAGCCTCTGAATATGGCACCTGAGAGAAAGACACTATCCTGTTTGGCATGGACTATTCCTCTTTGCTCCCTGGGTGTTTGTTGCCACCAAGAGGTGTAGTAATGTGGCACATATGCAGTCTGCTTTACATTAACACTGCCTGGTACGGTATACATACTGGCAGTGCACACCAGACTGGGCATGCTGCCTGAATAAAATGTGGCTTCAGATTGCAACATGCTATGTTTTACGTTAGTTTATATTTGTGTGGCAACAGATGACCACAGATGAATATGGTGGCTCTGTCTCTTGTAGTTTTCCTACTGCTAATTTGATTCTAACTGATCTATAGTTTCTTTAGTTATCTCTTTCCTAGACTGAACAGAGGTGCAACATTTGCTCCCTCCTTTCTGTGGTAAAGTACAGCTGTTGTCTAATGAACGTTAGAAAATGCAGTTAGTCCATTTGCTGTTTCTTAATTAACTTCCTTTAGCATTTTACAGGCCATGCCATCTGATACTGGAAACATCAATCTGCAATGTCTTCAAATCCTTTAGCCCCTTCTACTTTCTCATCCACAACTTTCTGAACACTCTCTCTCTCTCTCTCTCTCTCTCTCTTTCTTTCTGTCTGTCTCTCTGTCTGTCACTCTCTCTCCTCTGTAAACACAGAGCCTAAGTGATTGATAAGCAACTCATTGTTTCCTCTGAAAACATCATACTACCCTTGTGTTTGAATAGCCCCAGCCTTTTGTAATACTGCACATACCTTGTTCCTACAGTATGTGTTTATAAAAAACTTTTCTGTGTCCCCTTACATTGGCTGTATGATGTTTTCTATGCACTCTTGTAACCAGCCAAATCATTTTGTTTGTCACAGCCATGCATTTTTGCAGGCATTTCTAACACTTTGCAACTCTACCAACTCTGTGGAATAGTAGTTTTAAATGAATTTCAAAGAGATTATCTAGCTAGAAAAATCTGTGTAGTTAAAAAAGAATATGCAGGACTTCAGGGCTTGGTTTCCATAAATGTCAGGAGCACAGCAGGTTTCAGACACTATAATTTGGTAATCAAATATGATATTTTGGAGGCCCATTATTTAGTTTATCTCAGATTTATGACAACCTATCAGCCTAACACCCAAGCTGTCATTAGCAGTACATTGAGACAATTGTAAAACACAGTACTTACTACCAGTGCACATCTCTTAGTGTAGTATCCTTTACACATTAAACCATCTCTTAAATCCTAAAAGGTTTATAGAATGGCAAGAAAAATCAAGAAACATTATTGGTGGAGAAAGTCTCCTTACCATGCATTAAAATACTGTACTATCCATACACAGTCAGGTACCTGACCTTGTGTTTTGACCAAAAAGCCAGTGTAGAATTAGAACATCCATAAACCTATTATTATTAACAGTATTGTTCAGGGAGACAATATAGCACAGTGGTTTAAGACTCTGAGCTGCAAACCTGGAGATCTAGATTTGAACCCACAGCCCCACTTGCATATTATGTGACTCTGAGCAAGTCACTTAACTTCCTTGTGCTCCCAGGTCTCACCTGTAAACAAGCTTCAGCTTAGTGTGACTCTCCTGATTTAAAGAAATAAAAATAAAGGGGAATCTCTAGCATGGCACACCAACTATTAAGTCTGTCTTTTGTGAATGTGACAGAGCCTGGAATGTGTACAAGAAACATGGAAAGGGTGAATTTCTCCAGAAGTATAGGGAGCTATGGAACCTGGTGAAAACTGATATCAGGGTAGCTAAGGCAAACTACTACAAATCGCAGCAACTAGATCTAATCAACCAACCCAAGAGGCTATGGGAAGCATTAATAAGCTCCTTGGGAACACCAAAAATCTCTGCCTCAGTCTATCATACTTGTTGATTCCACTGTCTCTGGAGACAATGCTATTGCTGGTGTGTTTGATAGTGCTTTTGTGATTTGGCAGCCTACTGTATAGATCCCGACACTCATGCCAATGCTACTGCAAAGGGTAACGACCTGGTGAGCATAACTATATTTTTACTTCAAATGTCTCACTTGGTCTGAGGTACACCGCTACCTGTCAAGGATAAAATTAGGACTAAAGTTGGTCCTGATGGCATTGACATGAGGCTTCTGAAACTTGGTCTTAGGGACATCACTTACCTCTCTAGCTAATCTTCAGCCTATCACTTGCCACTGGTGCTGCTCCAGACCTTTAGAAAAAGGCACATGTACAGTAGTTCTGGTACTTAAGTGTGGTGACTCCAACCTCTCTGCCAATTATTATCTAATCTCTATCCTCTCGGCTTTATCCAAAGCTCTTGAGAAAATTGTAAATTACCAGCTAGAAGATTTTCTTAACCAGAATAATCTCCTGGCCATTGAGCAGCATAGGTTTAGGAAGAACTTTAGCACAATGACTGCCCTGCTGGAACTCACTGAGTCAATTCATAGTACTCTTGTCTGAGGTGAACTGTCTGGTTCTATGTTTATCGGTCTGACAAAGGCATTTGACCTTGTCAACTATTCACTTCTTTGTAGTAGGTTGTCGCCTCGACAGATATGGTTGGCTGGTTCATGAACTATTTGGCTAATAGAATCCAGTCAGTAAAATGTAGCAGTTTACATCTGGCAACTTGGCTAAGTTTCAAAAGTTGCAAGGTCACGATGTAGGTAGGGAAAACCAAGAGTTTGAGTTTAGGTTGGGTGGCTGTGGTAGTCAAGGTGTCTGAAAAGGAAAGGGATTTGGGGTAGTCATTTCAAGCAACCTCAGGTTATCTGTGCAATGCAACAAGGCAGTGGGTAAAGCAACCAGCATGTTGTGTTGCATAGATGGGGTTCAGTAGTAGGAGGAAGGAAGTTATCCTGCCCTGTATGGAATCCTGTGTAGCCATACCTGGAATACTACTCTAATCAATTTTGAAGCCTTGCATAAAGAAGGATAAACAAGCTGGAGAAGATTTAGAAGGGCAGCTATGATGATCTAAAGAGCTATCATGGGGTTGTGACTGCAACCTGGGATACATAGTGCCAAAGTCAAAAGGTAACGTAGAAAGTGAACAGTTCGGGGACTGGCACCTGTGTAAAGGAACACAGTTTGTGTGGCTCAATAAGACCAATAAGGGCAACAGATCCTTATATCAGTGCACTGCTTTAATGAGGTGCATATATAGAAAACAAACACCAGGAACATGCGAAAAGTGTCAGGTGACATGGTGGGCGGGCCTCTGCTCCTACCTGCTGCAAGCACTTTATCGGCCTGAACCTGGGTCTGTTGATTTTATGCACTTTATGAACTTTTGTACTGAATGAAATGGATGTAGGACTGTGACCATTGCAACATGTGTTCTGCATAACTGTGAGTGTTTGTTATTCTTATATGCACCTCATTAAAGCAGTGCACTGATATAAGGATCTGTTGCCCTTATTGGTCTTATTGGAGCCACACAAACTGTGTTCTCTTACACAGGTGCCAGTCCCTGAACTGTTTGCTTTCTACACAACCATGATGATATAGGGTCAGCAGAGGAATATGTATGAGCAGAGACTGAAGAGGCTAAACAAGTACTTTCTACAGACCAGGAGGGAGAGGGGAAATGTCTGAGACATCCAAATACATTAGGAGCATTAATAAGCTGAACTCTAGTGACCTACTGAAGACTAACAGGAACAATAACATTAGGGAAACAGCAGCAAATCAATGTGGGGTAGATACAGAAGGGTTGCCAGGAAGTATTATTTTATGTAAAGGGTGGAGGAAGGATAGAATAAGCTACCAGAGGTGCTTGTCAATATGAAAAGTGTGGCAGAGTCATGAGGATGTAGGATAAGCACAGGGCTAGTGAGGTGGGTCTTTCTTCTGCCAGCACATTTCATGTTTCAATGTTTCTGTACTTGTAGCATACATATTTACGAACTGTCAAAATGTTATTTCTGGAAATGACATAGATACATAGATACATAGATACATAGACAGTGTCAGGAGATAAGGGCCTATGGCCCACCCAGTCTGCCCATTTGAGCTTGTAAGTTCAGTTTATGTTTTCCTAGAAGTCTGTTGCCCCTTACCGCTGACCTCCAGAATTCCTTCATGTCTATCCCATGCATTCTAAATCCTGTGATTGTTTCAGCCCCACCACTTCCTCTGGCAGGGTGTTCCACTTGTCCATCACCCGCTCTGTGAAGAAAGTCTTCCTCACGCTTCCTCTGAATCGCCCTCCTCCAACTTCATCCCATGCCCTAGTCCTGGAACATCTTTTTCGCTTAAAAATAGTGTATTCCTGCACCCTGTTCCTCCCTGTAAGATACTTGTATGTCTCTATCATATCCTCTCTCCCTCCTCTCCTCCAGGGAGTACATGTTCAGTTCCTTCAACCTGTCCTCATAGGACTTGTGATGCAATCCATGCACCATCTTTGTTGCCTCCTCTGAACCTTCTACCTGTCTATGTTCTTACGTAGGTAAGGTCTCCAGAACTGTACACTGTGCTCCAGGTGGGGCCTCACTAGTATCTTGTATAGTGGAATTATGACCTCCTTTTCCTGCTGGTGATGCCTCTACCTATGCATCCCAGCATCCTATTTGCTTTACCTGCTGCCTTGTCACACTGTTTTCCTACCTTGAGGTCATCAGAGATGATAACCCCAAGATCCCTTTCCTGCTTGGTGCATGCTATATCCTCACCCCCAATTGATATATTGTGCCAGGGTTTTGTGCCCCATATGCATTATCTTGCACTTCTTTGCATTGAATTTCAACTGCCAAACCCTAACCATTCTTCAAGTTTCTGCAGGTCCCTTCTCATTCTGTCTACACCCTCTGGTGTGTCTACTCTTACAGAGCTTTGTGTTATCAGTGAACAGTGAAATTCTGCCTCTAGGTCCTGCACAATGTCACTGATGAAGATGTTGAATAGGACTGGTCCCAGCACTGATCCCTGTGGTACCCACTGGTCACTCTTCCTCTGTGGAGTGACAGCCATTTACCACCACCTCTGTGTCCTGCCACCCAGCCAGTTACCTACCCACCACACTACTGTCCTGCCCACACCCATATTCCCCAGTTTGTGTAATAGTCTTCTATGTGGCACCTTGTCTAAGGCCTTGCTGAAGTCGAGATAGGCCATGTCCACTGCCCTCCCTGATCCACCTCCCTAGTCACCCAGTCAAAAAATTCAATGAGGTTGGTCTGACATGACCTCCCCTGGAAACCATGCTGCCTTGGGTCCTGTAGTGCATTGACAACCAGATGCTCCACCAATCTCTCCTTCAGTAGTGCTTCCATGATCTTCCCACTACCAAGTGAGGCTGACTGGTCTGTAGTTCCCCTTCTTCTTTGTTCCCACTTTTGTATAAGGGGACTACATCTGCTATCCTCCAGTCTTTGGGTACCTCCCTGTTTCCAGTGATCGGCTAAACAGGATAGCCAGAGGTTCTGCCACCACCTCTTAGTTCTTTAAGGACCCTGGGGAGCACCCCATCTGGCCCCATTGCTTTATCAACTCTTATTACTTCCAGTTCCTTCAGGATCCTTTCTCGTAAAGGGACTTGTGTCCATTTCTGCACCATCCTCACCCTTGTACTTCCTTCAGACCCATTACCCTCCTCTTCCTCAGTAAAGACTGAGCAGAAATACCTGTTCAATATGCCAGCTTTACTGTTGTCATCCTCCACTGGCCCCCATCCTCCCCTTCAGTCTCACTATCCTCCTTTGCCTTTCTTTTTTCACTTATGTACCTGTAAAAGGTTTTGTCCTCTACCCACTGATTTTGCAATGTGTTCTTCTGTTTGAGCTTTGGCTTCCTTACTGACCTCCCTGCCTCCCTTTGCTTCTCCTGGTACTTCTCCTATCTCCTTCTGCCTGTGTCTTTTTGTATTGCTTGAATGCAATCTTTTGGCTTTCTTTCTTTGCTACCTCTTTGGAAAACCATAATGGTCTCTCTTCCTTTTCCTCTTGCTAACCTGCTTAATGCATAATTCTGTTGTCTTGTAATCTCCATTTTAAATACTGACCACTGTTCCTCAACCCCTGATTCCTGCCCCATTCCTTAATGTCTCTTTCAAGTATCTCCCCATTTTCCCAAAGTCTGCCCCCTAAAATCCAGGATACGTGTTTTTGTGTGGTTTGGTTCTGCTCTTTCTGTGATTTCAGACCACAATGACTGGTGGTCACTGTTCCCCAGGTGCTCCCCATGTTACCCCATCACACTGTCCCAGTTTGTGAGCACAAGGTCCAGTATTGCCTTCTGCCGAGTTGGTTCCATAACCAGTTGCTTGAGGAAGGCACCTGAAGGAGTCCAGGATAAATCTGCTCCTAGTTGATGCTGCTGCTGGGATGCTCCAGTCCACGCCTGGAATATTGAAGTCTCCAACCAGTACTACTCACTTTTGTCTGCCATCCTTGGATGGCTAGCATCAGCTCCCTATCTGTTTCTTCCTCCTGGGTTGGTGGTCTATAGACCACACCTGTGCGGATGGCTGGCCCCATTTTCCTTTCCAGCTTAACCCACAGTATCTCGCCCCCATTTTGTTCCTCCTGGATCTCTGTGGCCCTTATGTTATTTTTCACATACAGTGCCACTCCTCCTCCCTTCATGCCTGCCCTGTCTCTTCTGAATATGTTGTAGCCAGGTATGGCCATCTCCCAGTCATGGTTATCATTACACCAGGTTTCAGTGATGGCCACAATGTCCAGGTCTGACTGCACCATGACAGCCTCCAGATCTTCCATCTTGTTGCTAAGGCCCTGGCATTTGCACACATGGCTTTGCATGATTTGACCTCCCTAGACTGTTTCGCTGTTCTACTCCAGCCCCTTCCTTGGTTGTCCTTTATCCCTGGTTCTCCTTGCTGTCTGCCTTTCTGCTGAATTTTGCTCCTTTTCTGCCTATCCACCTCTTGGGTGCTAATCTCCATCTTTTGCACACTACTTTGTAGAGATAGCCACCCTCTGGTTCACTGGTTCCATTATTAGCTGTGGGGGTGAGCAAGTAGGTATCCTCCTTGTTGGCCTGCCACCCTTTGCTAGTTTAAATGCTTGTCAATGTAGCATTTAAACTTATCATTGAGTGCTTGGATTCTCCAGGATGGATGCAGGCCGTCAGGCTTGAACAAACCTCCATCCTCCAGGTGGGTCCCCAGTCACCAATGAATCCAAACTCAGTCTCACAGCACCAGTTCTTCAACCATGAGTTAAAGTTCCTGGTGCATGCACCCTATGCTCTCCCTTGCCTCTTGCAGGTAGTACTTGAGAAAGTGACTGAAGTAGCTACTTGCTTGAGACCCCTCCCAATTTCCTAAACCCTTCCTGAACTTCCTTTGGCTCCCCATTTGCCAGGTCATTAGTACCTAGGTGGATAATGACATCCAGCTCACCCTCCTGTCTTGCCTTCCCAGTGATCCCCAGGATCTTCCTTCCATCCCTCCATGCCGTGGCATCTGGTAGGCGCCTCACCTCCTGTCCTCACCCTCCTGTGTTCCTAGCTGGATCCCTCTTATGATGGACTCCACCACCAGGATTCGCTTCCTCCTCCTCTGGGGTCCACTGCTTTCCCCACTGAGGTCACCTCCTTGCTAACCTCCACATCCTTTCCTTCCACTTCTCTGGGTACCTCTATTTGGTTGTCCCCATTTGCCAGTGTGGCATATGAGTTCTTGAGTGGAATAGGATCTGGGATATGCCTCTGCCTGACTGCTCTAACCTCCCTGAGCCCACTGTCATCCAAGTGCTCCTCGCTCTCGGCATCCTTTGAGGCAGTTGCATTGGACTGGGTGGTCTCTGGATAGGGTGATGGTACCTGACCCAGTTTACTTCCGCCTGAGTCTGGCTACCTCATCCTGCAGTCCAGAGATGCATACAGATAGGGCAGCACCTCAGTGTCCAGAAGGTCTGCCTGAATATGGCTGCCCCACCGCCACTGCATTGCACCACTCCCACATTATACTGCAATTATACTGCTATTCCACTACTTGTCTGCTACAGAAGCTCTTCTAGTTCCTTTTATTAATTTACTGTCCTAAAATCCTGCCACTGATCTTCAGATACTTTTCTTTTCAAAAAATAAAATAAACCAAGAAATAAATAAATGAATCAAAACACTTGTGCTGGAGGGTGGGCTTCTTCACCTTATGCCCCGCCTACTCCACACCCCTTACTATACCCTGTGTTTAGCTCCTGTCAATCAGACTTAACAGGGCATGTAATTAAGAGTTGTGGGAGGGGTGGCAAAATTTGCAGCAATTAAAGACAGCAAAGAATTACACCACCACCACTACTTTTAAATTTTCAACAGCCCAAAACAATTCTAAGTAAAGACAACAAAGAAAGTACAGTGTCACTAAAAGCCCACAATCTAAATTTAAAAGAAAATAGCAATTACCAGTTACTGTAAAGCACTGAATTGAATATGTTTCCTTCCCTTCTGGCTTCATTGATTGCTGGAAATTACGTAATGTACCTGCCTCTCTGCTCCCATGTGCACCAGATATGACACATCCCCCACCCCATTTTGCTCTTATGTGTGCTAGATATGATGTAGCCCCCACCCCCACTCCCATCCCTTCCCAGTTCCAGATTTTGATGTTACTATGGGGAAGCAGAGGGTGGCTTATTTGGGCTTGCCTAAGACATGTCAGAGGAGATAAAGTAGACTTGATGCTGCTAAAACCATGCACCACTGTGCATCCATAGTCTATTTGGTTTATGTTCTGCTCCTGTGTGTGTGGGTTACCTGGGAAAGCAGCAAAATGGATGAACCTAGCCAGTTTTTTTCTACAGTGTTTGTAGTGCCACACCGAGGTGAGCAAATTGGTGGATTCTGGTATGTCTGAATTTATTGAACCACTCATGAGACTTGGTTTACATGGTGATAATGAGTGTTAATATGGATGAACAGTGGGAAGAACCAGATGTATCAGCCATTGAGAAATGCACTAATGAAGTCTGATGTGGCTATGACAGCAATTCAAGGACCTGATAAAGGGTATTCTTTTTTTTTTACATACTTTGTGCTCCTTCTTTCCCAGCTGCCCCTCTTCCAACCACCCCCAGACCTATCACCTGACTCCCCTTTACTTACCTTACACCTGGTGTCCTCTGCCACAGGATGTGCGCATGTCTCAGCCACTGATGCAGACCCTGTGGGGGTCAGTCCTCATCTTGCAAGCTTTTTCCCCACTTTTTCTCCCATTGCTACCCTGGAGCCTTGACTATCCACAGTTGTGCATGTGCATGGATGCGCACATGCACACTGGCATGACACTGGCAGGTTGTTACCTTTGCAACCCATACTGGTGGTCATTCATTGGACTTGGTGTTCCTTCTGGGGATGGAGGTATCTGACTTGCTGGTGGAGCCAGTCAGATGGTCTGGCCATCGCACCATGAGGTTCAGCCTTGGAGCTCCCCAATAGACCTGCCCCTAAGGAGATGGTCCAGTACTGTCCTTTGAGGGGAGTGACCCCAGCAGGTCTAATGGCAGTGCTGGATCTATCGGGTATTCCAGTGAATGCTTGGATCCATGGAATCTAGTACCTACCTATAGTAAGGCGGTGTTAGAGGTCCTGGATTCCATAGCTCCTGTTCGTGTTTGCCCACTCACTCTTCACCAAAGGTCCTCGTGGTTTGATGGGACCTTGAAGGAGTTGAGAAGGGTGGGATGAAGGCTAGAGAGGGGCTGGAGGAAATTGGGCCTGGAGTGGGACAGACTTAGGTTGACGGATCATTATATGGTTATCAATCAGCAATCACCCATAAGAAGGCAGAATTCCTGTCCAGGGAGATTGCTGCTGTGCAGAACTGACCTGCTCAGCTCTTCCAGACTGTGGCTAGACTGTGCAATGCAGTCTGTCTCCAGCCTGGTAGAGCTTTTCACAGGAGAAGTGTGATGAGTTTGCTCAATTCTTCTCAGATAAGGTTGCCACCATCAGGTCTGGGATCTGTCCAGCCCCTCTAGTGGGTACTGTGGAGGTCAGCAGGAGGTGGCAGGTGCCCATTTTACTTGGTCTGAGTTCAGCCTGCCAGAAATTGTAGACATCGTGAGGGTCATCCAGACTCTGCAGCCAACCAGCTGTAGTTTGGACCCAGGCCCTATGCCCGTTCTTGTAGAGTGCATAGATGAAATTGGCTCAGTCCTAGCTGAGATAGTCTGGAGGTCTCTGGAGAGGGGGTCTTTCCAGACCCCTCAAGGAGGTGATTGTTTGACCCTCCTTAAAAACCCACCCTTGACCCGGACTGTCTGGCTAACTACAGACCTGTCTCAAACCTTCCCTTTGTGGGAAAGGTTATTGAGAAGGTGGTTGCATTGCAGCTGGATGACCATCTGTCCCACCACAATGTCTATGATTCTCTCCAGTCAGGATTTAGGAAGAGGCATAGTACCAAGATGGCCCTTGTTGGGGTGCTAAATGACCTCCTATAGCAGGAGATCATAGGACTCATTCCATTTTAGTCCTACTTGATCTCTCTGCAGCATTTGACACTGTGGACCATGGTGTGCTGTTGGAGTCCCTTGTGTTCATCTGTGGACTATCTGGGGAGTCCACAGAAGGTTTTGATCTTTCCTCGAGGGTAGGACTCAGACAGTGGTGTCTAGGATTTATTCCTCAGCCTCTCTCTCCTATCCTGCAGGGGTACCACAGGGTTCCATTTTGGCACCCATGTTGTTAGCAGTGTATATGCTGCCATTAGGAGAGATCATTAGGTGGTACAGTTTGAGTTTTCACTGCTATGCAGATGATACTCAGCTGTACATGTCCTTTGTGCCTGGACAGGATGTGATCCTCTCAGTATTTAATAACTGTCTATCCAAGATCTAGGGCTGGATGAGTGCCAGCTGGCTGCAGTTGAACCTGGATAAAACTGAGGTGCTGGTTGTGGACCCAGACCAATGGGAGGCGGGTTTGTTGGCTGGAAAATCATTTGGGCTTTGGCATGGGGGGTGCTCAGCTGACTACCTCAGATTGGGTGCGGAACCTGGGCATTATTTTTAATGATGGTCTGACCTTAATTCACAGGTGTCGGCCGTTGTTAAATCCTATTTTTACCATCTGAGGAATATCGCCAGGTGAAGCACCTGGTTCCTCCCAACTAGCTTCCAACTCTGGTCCATGCCTTCATAACCTCCCACCTTGACTACTGTAATGGCCTTTACCTAGGGCTACTGGGGTTGATATCTGCTGCTTGCAACTAGTGCAGAATGCGGTAGCCAGGTTATTGACTGGTACCTCTAGGGCCAGTCATCATAACGTCTGTGCTCTGTGGACTGCAGTGGCAGCCAGTACAATGGTGGTTCACCTTCAAGGTGAGGTTACTGACCTATAAGACCCTACATGATCAGGGACCCCACTACCTGCAAGATCTCCTTCATCCCTACCACCTCTCTGCCCTCTGCGATCCACCAGCGATGGATTGCAAGAGATTCTAGGGTCCATTTAAAAATTCCAGGGCCTGATCCTTTGCTTTTGTGGCCCCAACCCTTTGAATTTCTACCTTGTCATATACGAGAGTGCCTGACCGTCCACAGTTTTAAATCATCTCTAAAATGCATTTATTTCATTTAGCTTATCCTGATTTGGGTTGAACTGATGGCTATGCAGTATATTTAAAATTATTTAAGCGCATTGATCTGGAAATTTTTATTGTGTTGGAGTTTTATTTAAATACTGTTGTTATGATGGTTTTAACTATAATGTCTGATTTATTTTAATGTTCAAGCACCCTGGTTTTGGAAAGGTGCTTTTATAAATAAAGAAATCAATCAATTAATGAAAACCAAAGACAGCTCTGATCAACCCACTTGCCTAGTGCCAGCCCTCCCAGTACCCAGTGCTGTCATCGAGCTCCACCGATGGCAGCCAAGAGCCGGGAGGCCTACCACACCAATCTAGAAGAGAAGAGCTGCCTGTTGGCTGCTCCATCCACTCCCAGTCCCCTCCACCAACCCCAGGCATTCCATTCTTGTTCCCAAACATGGGTCACTGGAGTCACAAGAGGTAAGGCACCTCAGCCCTCAGTGCCACTGGGCCAGCTGATAAAGGGTATTCTAATACAGCTACTGCAAGACTTGATGACTCAGAACTTGAAGATAAAGTGTGAAGGTTGTACCTTTGACCACCCCTCACAGATAAGACATAGTTGTATATATGAACCACAGGAAGGGTACTGGGAGACGGCTTTTCCTGAAGTCTGTGAGAGATTGCACCCACAACAGATTGAGCTACTAGTCAAATTGACAGCTTGAAAACTCGGTGCACAGTATCCTATTTTGATACAATACAAGCAATAAATGACACTGTCAGCATTTGAAGAGTTGCCATGTATTGCTAAGGGGCATGACAAAATGTGTGAACTATTGAGTGTAACATCGAGGAATGAGGTTGAAGAAGTGGTTTCATCAGGAAGTCATGAAAATATTTTAAATGCCAACTACAAAAGGAAGCCATGTGCCATATCATATGTACTTGTATGATATTGGGAGTTCTGAAGAGGAACATTGTGCTGCATGGTGAGAGCTGTTAAGGTTGGTAACATGGGGTAAATACCAAAGAAGCTTTGAAAAGCAGAAAATAGAAAATATTTTACAGATTTGATAACCATGCAAATTCTGGACCATGCTACTCAAACTCTATCTAACCCCAAAGACAAAAATGGAAGGGGAGGAGAGAGAGAGAGACAGGAAGGGGACAGGACACAAGGTGGACTGCAGTATCCTTGAAAGCAAGGAGTTTAGCAAACAAGGTGACAATGATGATGGAGGGAGAGGTATATATTGCCACCATCTCAGAGACTTGGGCCACCCAATACCATGACTGGGATCTCACTATCCCAGGATACAAGGCATTCCACAGGGACCGGAGGGGTGACTATTTATGTCAGGGAGGAGATACTGTGTACCAGGGAGGAGGGGGTGAGGGAGGCCAGAAGCCATATGTGTATTGCTTCAACCCTAAAGGTAAGAAGCTCAGGATGGGGTGGTATACAGGCCACACTCGCAGAGTAAGGAGGTGGATAGGAGCTGGGGAGCAAATCAGGAAGGTCAGTGGCAAAGGGAATGTAGTTATAGTGGCAGACTTCAACCTACTTGGGGTTGACTGGCAGACAGTAACTACAGCATACTCCAGGAACAGGTGCTGCTGGAGGCTATCCAAGACAGCTCTACCTAGTGCAAGGGTGATGGATCCTACTAGGGGGGAACATACTGGCCTTGGTGCAATAAATGGGATCAAGTCCAGAATGTGGCAATACAGGACCCTGTAGCAGGAAGCAACCACCATTCAATGTGGTTCCTCCTCGACACAATGGGTAGTCGACTTAAGACCAGGACAAGAGTGTTGGACTTCAGGAAGGCAGATTTTGCTAGAATGGGCAGCATCCTAGAGGGGTATTTAGCTAAAATTAACCCATGGATGGATGCTGAACAGAAGTGGGCAATCATCAGGAAGGGGCTGAATGAGGCCATGAACACATGTGCCAAATCTCAGAGTAAGCAGTCCAGGTCAAAAACCTAGCTGGCGCAGCAAGAAAGTGGAGGGAAGGTGAGGAAAAAGACTGGTCTTCATTAAATTCAAAAATCGGGCATGAGGAGGACAGAGAAGTGTTCACAAAGGCATCTAGGCAGGTGACCAGGTCAGTCGAGCAGCCAAGGCAGCAAAGGAGCTGAAGTTAGCTCAGGGATCAGAGAGGGGGAAAAGGGTTCTTTAAATACATAAGGGAGAAGAGGAGTTGTAGGGATGACATTGTTAGAAACAAGAAAGAGGGGGATGGGTGGAAAAAGGGAAGATCTGGCAGATGCACTCAATGAGTATTTCTGCTCGGTGTTCCTGAAAAGAAAGGAATGGCCCCATATCGAAGGGAAAGGGGGCAAGGGTGAGGGGCAGAGATAACAGATGGGGTCATCCAAGAGGATAGAGTTCTGAAGGGCTTAAAGCCTTGCAGGTGGACAAGGCACCAGGACCAGATGGTGTACACTCAAGGGTTCTGTAACTGTCAGAGGTGTTGTCAGGCCCTCTGACAAATCTATTCAACACCTCCTTGGAGATGGGTAATGTATCCAGTGACTGGTGGATGGCTCATGTGGTACCCCTTCAGAACAGTGGACCCAAGGACCAACCAGGCAACTACATACCAGTGAGTTTGACTTCATAGTGGGAAGTTGATGGAGATAATTCTGAAGGAGAGATTGATAACCTTTCTCACTAGCAATGGTCTGCAGGATGAGAGACAGCATGGGTTTGTCATGGGAAGATCATGCCCAACTAACCTGGATTGACTTCTTCACTTGGCCACTAGGGTGGTTGACGAAGGCCATGTTGTGTATGTTCTGTAGCTGGACTTCAGCAAGGCTTTTGACTTGGTCCCACACAGGAGGTTAATGAGCAAGCTGAGGGCATGAGGGTGGGAGACAAACTGGTGGGGTGGGAGGAGAGCTGGCTGCAGGGCAGACAACAGAGGTAGTTGTAAGGGGAAGACATCCAAGCCAAGGCCAGTAAAGTGGTGTACCACAGGGTTCAGTGCTGGACCCTGTTTTGTTCAATGTCTTTATTGGATATGTTGCAGAGGGGTCAAGAGTAAGGTCAGCCTATTCACAGACAACACTAAGATTTGTGCAGAAGTGGACAATGAGGAAGGGAGGCAGGCACTCAAAGAGGATCTAGCTAAACTATACACTAGTCTAGGGAGTGGCAATTGGGGTTTAATGCTAAGAAGTGCAAGGTCATGTACCTCAAAGCCAGAAATCCCAGGAATGGCTACTGGTTGGAGGAGTGCAGGTAACAGCTTCAGAGGAGGAATGGGACCTGGGGTAATAGTTACAGGAACATGAAGGTATCAGCACAGTGTAGGAGGGCAGCAAGGGCAAATAGAATGCTGGGGTGTATTGCCAGAGGGATCACCTCTAGAAAGGGGATGTCATCCTGCCATTGTATAGATCACGGGTGAGACCACACTTGGAGTACTGTGTACAGTACTGTACCCCCTACCTCAAAAAGGATGGGAGGTTACTGGAGGCGGTGCAGCACAGGGCTACAAAAATGATCATGGGACTAGGTGAGTTGCAGTAGGAGGAAAGGCTGAAGGAACTCAACATGTTCTCACTGGAAGAGAGAAGGAAAGAGGTGACATGATAGTACTTGAAAGGCATAAACAAAGTCAGGAGGAGGAGGAGTTCTCCACTTAAAGGGGGAAGGTCACTAGGGCACAGTCTGAAGTTGGAAGGAAGAAGGTTTAGGAGGAAGATGAAGAAACACCACTTCAGAGAGAGAGAGTTGAGGCAGGTTGGAACGCACTGCCAGAGGAGTTAATTGCTCAAAGGACAGTGGATAGCTTTAAGTGGGATGGGATTGAGTCAAGGGCAGGGTTAGTACAGACAAGAACATGGGGGATAGGACCGGGAAGAGGAGGAGAGGGAGGTAGGGAGGGTTTGGGTGGGGTGGGGCAGCTGTAGTGATATGAAACAAGAGCTGCACAATTGGGCAGACTTGATAGACCTTAGGGCCTTTTTCTGCTGGCAGTTTTGTATGTTCATATGTTCAGATGTAAACTGTGAAAACTTCAGTTTATACAGATTTTGATGCATGATATTACAAAAGCTGTACACTGGTGTGAAATGATGAACATGAACATTTGCATAAACAATGATGTGTTAAAACTGTTCAAAATGTGCTACCACTTCTATTTAAAAACTGGATGTGCTTTCTCATGGCCTGGTATTGGTAGCTGTGACCTACGTAAGGAATAAGATATGACGGTGTGGTTTATGGCCCTCATAAGAGCATGCCCCAGGTGTGAAATGAGGCATGAGGCACTGTGCCGGTGCCTTTAGTACCGGAATTTGCGGGTGATGTTTCTTGCACCATCTCAGTTATTTAAATCCTGTTAAAATGCTCATAATTGAGTTGATCACATTATTTCAGACATACTTAAGTGTGGTAGAATTTTAGGAACCACACTAATGGTCAAGCTGGCTTGAGCATTATTTTAACCCCCATAGTTGCTGTTCTCAGGAGGGCAACAAACTATGAATTTATTGTGGAGTTAGAGATAAAATGCTAAGGGTTTTAACTGGTCAGGATTTTCTCCCTATCTTTTCACTAACAGTATGCCTACATCTGACCTCTCTCAAACTGTCACCACATTAACAGTGGAAAGTTCTTTCTTTCAAGGGTGTAACAGATGACTGTTTAATTGATAAATGTCTAACCAACATCATGACATATGCAGCCTAAACCCACAAAAAGTGAGTTTAAAATCAGCTCTTAAAGTAATTCAAAGACAATATTTCAAGACATGCACATTTAAGAAAAACATATTGCTAGAGTTTTAAATAAAATAAACATTAGCTACTTATAAATTTAAATAAGTAAACCACACTCAGGAGCAAAGATGCATAATGCCATGACTTTTAATACACAATAAGAGCCCATACATGTAGCTGTCCTCTCTGCACACAAAGTCAATAGTTGACAAGGTCGCTTTTAACAAGAAGATCTTTATAAAGCACAGCCAGTGTGAAAAGCTGACATTTTTTATTGAATTTATTGAACTCTTGGTTGTTACAATGCACCAAGAACGCTGAGCTACCCTTTCTCTGGCTTAATTAGTTACTTATACAAAACAGCGTGGTATAGTGACACATGCTGTTTGATAATCTGCAAACATTTTGCCTTGCTTTTCTTGCAAAACAGAGCTTAGCTAAAACAATGTGTGCAGACAAATACTATTTTTAAATGTAAAACAATGCCAGCTGCATAATTCATTAGAAACATTGTGCATTTGTGTGTGGGGGGAGACTGGATGATTATAGAAAGAAGGACCCCTCAGTTTATAGAAAAAACCTGGACATACTTGAACCACTACTAGCCATTTAGACTGACAAAATAAAAAGAAAATTATGAACACTATAATGGGGCATCAGCTATATGCATTCAATGTTAATATGAACATACTAAATGTGCAAAACAGCATTTTACTCAACATTATTTTTCCCATTGTGAATGCAGCACTTGCTCAGAAGTTCTATCAGTTTTTATACAAAAATATATGAACACATATTTTAAACAGTGTGAAGGGAGCATTTGATCAGAGGTTTACCCATCTATTGAAGGACCTCTCAATCTACAAAAAAAAATTAAAATTAAAATATGCTGGGCATAACTGAACAGCTACTAGTCATTTAGACTGTTACAAAATAAAATAATGAAAACTGTAAGGGAACTGCAACTATATGCATTCTTTGTTAATATAAAACATACTAAATGTGCAAAACAGCATTTTAAAATATACAACCATACTATACAACAATATTTTAAGCATTGTGAAGGCGGCACATTGATCAAAATGTTTACCAGTTCACTTGTTCATAAACAATATATAATCATGTCTACTTTTATCCCTTTGACATGTCCTGGCAAGCCCAAACAAGCCAATCTTCACTCCCCATAGAAATGTCACAATCCGGAAACCAGAAGGGGTGGGGGTTGCTCCATATCTGCACACATGAGAGTGGAAGGGGGCTGCATCATTTCAGTATACACAAAAGCAGAAGGGTAGGGAACTTTCATAATTTCCGCACACATGGAAGCCAAAGGGTGGGAACATTATGTCATTTCTGACAATCAGTGATACGTCATTTCCAGCAATCAAATTTTGACAGTGTACATATATACTACTATACTGTTATAAACATAGTTATACAATTATTTGTCCTGATTCCTCTTTTAAATCTATCTGACCTCCCAACACCAAAACCAAGAAAAATAATGCACAGCAGGACCATACAGCCTAAGGCCCAGCACATAAAGTACTGACCACTCACTAGAAATGACAATGACCATGAAAACACTAACATAAAAAGTCACTCACAATGACAAAGTAACATATTAATTGAAACCCACAGCCTCAACAGGATCAGGCCAGTGTAAAGTGAAAAACCAGCAGGGACAGCTGCAACAACAGCTGTCAGTATCACTGAGCATACACATTGAAAGTGCAACGACCATAAAAAAAGCAGACTCTACTAAGCTTAGCTTTTTAAATCTGCAGCTTGCAAGCTATATATATATATGTGTGTGTATACTGTGTATATATATATATATATATATATATATTAGAAGCAAAAACTCCGTTTAATGCATTAGTTAGGGTTGTTCCACAGCGACAAAGTGAGAAATTTGCTGTTAGGGTTGAAAACCCTAACTCGAATTCACCCCCAGCACCACACACACAACACACACACACATTCAAGTATGGGGAGGACCAAGTCAACACAACCAATGACAGACATCCAGCAGCAGGTGACAGAAATAACAAACAATTGTCTAAATGTACTCACGAGACATCCCACCCACCTGACCAGGTACTGCATGCTCAGTGGAGATCAACAGCAAAACTGAGGCCATGTACACCAAACGACACATCCTGATTGCAGCTGCACAACGTACCACACTTAGTAGTTGCATGGCCCTTACCGATGCCCACACCACCACAACTGGTACTGCGCGTTATTCAATATAAATGCTGAAGGTACATGATGACAGTTGTAGAAAGGTTTTAACACTAGTGAGTATACATTAATTAAGAAGCACATAAATTAACTACAAGACACTAGCATGCTCAAGATAAAAGTAGTGATACATTTAGTAGGTGATTTACATAGTAGTATATTTACTGCAATGGTTTACTCAACATAGAGAGGCTGATGTAAACGTATGGAAAAACATTGCCTGTTCAACGCTCTGAAATTACTGCCAGTATCACATGCATTCTTACTGATGAAGGTGTACTGCTGATGTACATACATAGACCTTCAGTGTGTTTTAATACTAAAGATGCAGTAAGTATTCTTTGTAAGAAACATTGTAATTGCATGGATCAGGCCAAGCAACTTCTAAATATCATAGCACTACTGAGCCAACAATGATGTACCTGTATCGGAGATGTATATAGGATAGATTTTCCTGCAGGCACTTACTGAGTATGTTGTACCTGATAAAGACAATCTCATTGCATCTGTGATGACTAACTTATTCAAATAGTAATACATTTACAATTGTTGCAATGAGTGATCTATGCCACTTATGGACACAGTGTGATTTTTTTTAACAGTTGTTTCATACTCAGGCTGTATGCCTACTGTTTGGGTTTGCCACACTTCTGTCACTGATGCTATCAAAGTGATAACTATGTTAATTGTGGTACAACAGGAATCAAGTAGGTATGGTGTAGATATAAACAGAATGTCTTTTAGTATTGATTTAACTCACAATGGGGTAAGTGTACTAGGACAGCAGGGGTTATCCTCTATCACTGACTCTGTCAGTTATAATCACACTAGGGTTTAGATGACTGTAATGATCAAGTTACACTGTTCATCTTCATGAGTTCATATTCACAGCCATTCTCCAGTAACTAGACAGTGTATGGTGTAACTGGGTGGAACACTGTGTTACAAAGCTGCTGCAGTGCCTAGCAGAGGAGAGTATCTACTCATAAAGACAATTAAGCAATAAGGCATGACCAACAGTTATGTTAAATGGTCTGTTAATCACCTTGTAGGGGTTTAATGTTGAATGAGGCATAGCCGAGTGCCACATGTCGCTAGACAGTGATAAACTGACCATTGACATAATACCTGGGAGTGGCTTAGTGCTATCATAATAAAATTGTTTTTAAACAACATTAAACCATGTTCATCATATGGTTAGCTCTACATGTATGTTAATAAAAACTAAACATAAGGCTGTTACAATGTTTACAGTCAATTAGAAAGCTGCATTTCTCAAACCCTTGTTATAATTAGAGATATTATACCTGTACAACTCCTTGGTTTTGCTGAACTCTATTGTTCAGGTGGCCCTACAAGTGGTGTGGTCTGGTGTGGCATCGGTAGGTAGGCCATGCAACTACATGCAACTGGAGGAGGACGATTCAGAGGAAACATGAGAAAGAATTTCTTCACAGAGCAGGTGGTGGACAAGTGGAACACCTGCCAGAGGAAGTGGTGGGGCTGAAACAATCACGGAGTTTAAGAATGCATGGGATAGACATAAAGGAATTCTAGAGGTCAGGGGTAAGGAAATAGACTTCTAGGAAAACAAACTGAACTTACAAGCTCAAATGGGCAGACTAGGTGGGCCATAGGCCCTTATCTGCCGACACTGTCTATGTATCTATGTATCTATGTAACTACTAAGTGTGGTACATTGTGTGCAGCTGCAATCAGGGATGTGTACGTTTGGTGTACATGGCCTCAGTTTTGCTGTTGATCTCCACTGAGCATGCAGTACCTGGTCAGGTGGGTGGGGATGTCTTGTAGTACATTTAGACAATTGTTTGTTATTTCTGTCACCTGCTGCTGGATGTCTGTCATTGGTTGTGTTGACTTGGTCCTCCCCATACCTGAATGTGTGTGAGTGTCTGTGTGTGTGTGGTGCTGGGGGGTGAATGGAGTTAGGGTTTTCAACCCTAACAGCGAATTTCCTCACTTTGTCGCTGTGGAACAACCCTAACTAATGCATTAAGCGGAGTTTTTGCCTCTAATTTCCTTCTTTTGAGAATGATAATGAGAAATAGTGAATGTATCACGGTGGCGGGAGGCGTGGGGCCCAAAGGACCCCGTGCTCCCGCCACATATCTTTGGCATACTAACAGGAGCAGCAACGCAAACAGAAATGATAACAGTGGCACACATGGTAACACAAGCGTGAATCAGAACAGAAAGGGTAACGCAGGTGGCGTAGATGGAACGGTGTGCCACGTGATGTCTTGTCACATAGTAACATGGTGCCTGTAAATGAAATGTCAATGGGCATGGTGATGCAAAGTGAAACAGAAAGAGAAACAGTACGTACACACAAATGGCAAAAAGTAACAGAAGCAAGCGCAAATGAAAGCATAAAGGATGACACGTGGTAGCATTGGGTGTGCACTGGATCATCAGCCCTAACTCTCACCCCATGACATGTGTAAATCAGCAAAGTATAGGAAAATGGGGTGAGAGTTAGGACCCACAATCCAAATGCACACCACAATGCCGGTTGGGGAGGTGGGTGGGGGCGCAAGGGGAGTTTTCAACCCTAACAGCGAATTTTCTCACTTTTGTCACTGTGGAACAACCTAACTAATGCATTAAATGGAGTTTTTGCCTCTAATTTCCTTATTTTTGAGAATGATAATGAGAAATAGTGAATGTACGCGGTGGCGGGAGCGCCGGGCCCTCACATGATGTGTTGTGGCATACTAACAGGGACAGCAATGCAAACAGAAATGCTAACAGTGGCACACATGGTAACACAAGCGCAAATGAGAACAGAAAGGGTAACGCACAAGGTGGTGTAGACGGGAATGGTCTGCCACGCGATGTGTTGTCACATAGTAACATGGTGCCTGCAAACGGAAATGTCAATGGGCATGGTGACGCAAAGTGAAACAGAAAAAGAAACAGTACTGTAGACAGAAATGGCAAAATAACAGAAACGCAAGCGCAAATGAAAACACAAGGATAACGACATGGTGGCGACGTCAATGGTAAGTGAAACGGGTACAGAACCACAAGCGGAAAGGCAACAGTAACAGTAATGTAAGTGCACAGGCTGGTTTTCCCCAAAACCTGCATAGAGAAAGACAGTGAGTACAAATAATGTATGCATAATAATGAGTATCGCGCAGAAAATGAGATCTTGGAATACTAAATACATTATATCTCAGGAACTGTATGACATAGAATAAAAATTTAACAGTCATATTATTTACAACTGTCCTAGCTAAAAGGGCTAAGAAATTTTCTGGACTGAAAAGTCCATTATCTCACACCGCTTCGAGATACGGGCCCTGAAAGGCGCCGCGAATGCCGTAATGTTATCCTATGGGAAAAAAGAAAAGTTTGAGCGCCATAACTTGCCTCCCTGTAATGTTTTTTTCCAAACCACTGAAAGGCACATCTGTGGGCTGTTGGCTGTCTTCCTCAAATTTCAGGAAAAAGACCAAACCGTTATTTTGCAGCAGGGTGCCAAAGGATTTCTGCAATCGTTGGGTGCCGTAATGTTATCCTATGGAAAACCATCAACTTTGGAGTGCCGAACTTGCCGCCATGTAATATTTTTCAAAACAACACTGAAAGGCACATCTGTGAGATGTCTTCGTTCTCTCCAAATTTCAGCCTCAAACTCCCAACCGTTCTTTTGCAGCGAGTGCCAAAAGAATTACTATTTTGGGCATAGTGCTTAAAGTAATTATCGTGATTTAAAGCTTTACTTAAAAGTGCCACACTTTCTGAAGTGCGACACTACTTTGCGACATTACTTTTCCAGAAATTTGAAAACATATTTCTGGGGTGTTTTACCAAAATAAAGACATGGCTAGCATCCTCAGAGGGCCGACTAGGTGAATACAAAAAGAATTAGGTTGCTAGAGGGTCTCAATTTTAAATGTCAACCATTTTCTGATCACCAACTGAAAACAAGATGGCGGATTCGACACTAACAGGGCCATTGCGACACTAAAAAGTGCATTTGCGACACTGTCGAACTTTTTGTTAACTTTTCCCATTGACTTATAATGGGAAACTGTTTTGAATAACTTTTGAACCGTTTAATATTTTTCACGAAATATTCGAAAGGCACATCGGGGACCCTAGCCGCCGCGCTCCCTGAAGATTTTGGACCAGTCACGCAAACCGTGACGACCTGTAGGCGCAACCGCAGAATTCAGAAAAGCGTAAACGGCAGCACAGATCATGCTTAATAACTCTGCAGCCGATATCCGAGCAATACAAAACTTGGCAGATCCCAAGGCCTATGATTCTTGATCATGTATTCCAAATTTCAGGCAAATCCGTTTAATGGTTGCAAAGTTATTAAGGTGCAAAATTTTGGATTTAACATAGAAATGGCTCCTCAACCTAACTATGGTAGCACTACCGTGCTACCATAATATATATATATATGTATCTTGGTTTGTGCATATTACTCAAGAGACTTAAATTATCCATGCTTTAACACTGCACCAAATTTGAAAAGAAAATGTTGAAATGTAAGCTGTCATGGATAGTGAACTTAATAAAGCTATAATGTTGATAAATGACCTTGTTTATGCCTTTATTTAGTTGTGGCATAAATGGAATCATCATTTTAGATCCTTAGAATAGTTGCCAAAGTGTGACATTGCTTACTGGCACATAAATATATTTTAACTGTCAATTCGCACTTTGTTTTGATAACAATTTCATTGTGGTTTTAAACTTTGTTCAACAACTTTATAGTACACTGTTAGTTATTAATAAAGAAGTATGCATTTTTTATTTTTGTCCCAGTTCTGTATTACAACGTTCATTACACATGGGCCCAGATATTCAAGGGTTGCGCATGAGGCGCAAAGTGTTCTGCCATACGCAACCCACTGATCGCCCTGGCACGATATTCAAAAGGGTAGGGATATTCAAAAGGAGCTTAAAGGGCACACAGGCAGAAAGTAAGGAGAGAGAGAGAAAAAACAGAGGAAAGAGTAAGGATTGCAAAACAGTTAAGGGGCCAGAAATAAGACATGATTGGAGTGGTGCAGTGGCTGTGGAGCAGCAGTCTTCCGGGAGATGTTCTGAGGATGCGGTGTTGTCCCATCTGCAGGCACCTCTCTGGGCTGAGGGAGGAGGTTGCTCATCTCCAGGCTGAGTTGGCCAGGATTGTGGGACCTCCTCTTCCATCCAGGGACCACCAGTGCCACCGCCATTGCCTCAGAGGTTGCCAAGAAAGAGGAGCAGTTGGACCACAGTGGGCTCAGGGAGGGTGAGGGTGGTGGAACAGAGGTGCATCCCTCCAGTTGTACCTCCACATTTCCTATGCCATTCTGGCAAAGTGTGGTTCCTATGGAGGCACCCGCAGTGAGACCAAGGAGGATGTTGGGAACCTCCACAAAGGAGATCCACAGGAGGGTGGCAGGGGACTCTTCAGAGGAAGGAAACAACCCTGGTGGGGGACTCCATTGTTAGGAAGGTAGAACTGGGGGAGGAAGGGAGAGAGGGAGGTGCCTGCCTGGGCGCCATGGCTTGAGGGACAGGAGCGAATCCTCAGGATTGCCAGAGCAGCTGCACAGGGAGGGAGCTGGATGTCATTGTCCACCTAGGGACAAATGACCTGGCTAAGAAAGGATTAGAAAAGTGCAGGAAGAGTTTGTGGTATTGGGGAGGGCCTAGTCAAACAGCATGCACAGTAACCTTCTCGGAGGTGCTGCCCATCTATGGCATAGGAGAGGCTAGGGTGTTCTGCACCATGGATTCAATCATTTGTTGAAAACTGGTGTGGAGCTCAGGGATTTTGCTTCATTGGGGACTGGGGTCCACCTGGAGTGATGCAAGCCTATACTGGCATGATGGGCTGCATCTGTCAGGAGGAAACCATGATCCTAGGTGATAGGTTAAAATGCTTCATTGGCAAGCTTTAAACTAGCCAAGGGGAGGCACTGGAAAGGAGCAGGGAAATCCTAGCCCCCAAATAATCATGGTAGTAAGTGTGGCAAATACCAACATAGAGGTGTTGATAGGGAGAAGGGCAGGGGTAAATGGAGAAAGTGACAAAGGCAAGAAGGACAGGGATTGGGCAAAAGGGAGTAAGGCCATCCAGAAATGGAGGGTAATGAGTACCAATGCCCATAGTCTGGGCAACAAGCTCCCTGAGCTGGTGGCCTTGATGGAAGAGGATACCTGGATATCGTGAGCAGTCACAGAAACATGGCACACAGAGAACCATGACTGGGATGTTAACATACCAGGGTACATAACCTACAGGAGAGAGACAGGCAGGGGAGAAGGGAGGGAGGGAGGAGTAGCTCTCTATGTAAAGGAAGGGATAAAAGCAACTGAACAAAAGAGTAAGCAGGAAGGAGAGAGGCACTGTGGGTCACCTTGAGACTGGAAAGGCACCACAATCCGCACAGGGGTTGTGTACAGACCCCCATGTCAGGGAAGGGAATGGACAAGGATATGATAGAAGACATTCTTAGAATGGCAAAGAAAGGGGAGATACTGTTGATGGGAGACCTGAATATGCCAGATGTTAAATGGAGCACATTTGCTGCAGCCAGATCAAAGAGCAGGGCCATTCTTGATGCCCTACAGGTGGCAGGCCTTAGACAGCTAGTTTCAGAACCCACTCATGAGAGAGCAATCTTAGACCTCATACTCTCAAACGGGGCAGTGAGAGGATCTCAGATCTAGAAGTGGGTTGCCATCTGGGGACAAGTGACCATCAACCAGTGTGGTTCACATTAAACTCAGCTACAGAGTCAAGCCATACAAAAGTGAGGGTACTGAACTTTAGGAGGGCTGACTTTGGCAAGATGAGAGTGCCTCAGAAAAGCACTAGCAAACAGGCTAGAAGGAGGTGTAGAGCAACAATGAGGAATCATCAAAACTGCCATCACAGAGGCAACAAGCCTTTGTGTGAAGCAACTAAACAAATCAAACGAAAGAAAAGCCACTATGGTTCTCAAAAGAGGTGGCTGTGAAAGTCAGGAAGAAAAGATAGCATTCGGAAGTATAAGGAAACACAGAAGGAGCAGGACAGAGAGCTGTACCAGTTAAGGCAGAAGGAAGCAGGAGGGAAGTCAGAATAACAAAGGCCCAAACTGAGGAAAAGATAGCCAACTCAGTAAAGAAGGGATAAAACCTTTATAGGTACATCAGCGTAGAAAAGACAAAGGGAGGGATAGTGAGCTGAATAGAATGAACGTGTGGGTGGGCAGAGGGGACAGTGAAAAGCAGGGATCACTAATGAATATTTCTGCTCAGTATTCGCAAAAGAGGAAGGGAAGTGCCTAATCCATTAACAGAAGCACTCTTGATAGGGGGTCGATCCCAGTCCTTTCACAGAAGAAAGGGTTCTGCAAGAACTCCTAAAACTGAAGGTGGACAGAGCAATGGGACCTGATGGAATTCACCCCAAATTCTAAAAGAATTAAGGAGGAACTAGTGAAACCACTGGCTACTCTTTTAATAAATCATGGGAGGATGGTGTGGTACCCGAGGACTGGAGGAAGGTGGATGTGATTCCCTTCACAAAAGTGGGACCAAGACAGAGGCAGGAAACTACAGACCTGTCAGTCTGGCCTCTGTGGTAGGGAAAGTGATGGAGTCACTTCTGAAGGAAAGAATAGTTGAGTACCTAGAAGCCAGTGGAGCACAGGACCCAAGGCAGCATGGGTTCACAGCGGGAAGGTCATGTCAGACGAATCTAATAGATTTCTTTGACTGGGTGACCAAAGTAGTAGACCAGGGAGGGCTGTACACATGGCCTACCTAGACTTTGGCAAGGCATTTGACACAGTTCCACACAAAAGATTACTAGTCAAATTAACCAGCCTGGGAGTGGGTCCCAGGTTGGTAGCCTGGTAAAACATTGGCTGGACAACAGGACACAGAAGGTAATTGTAAATGGAGTCCACTCTGAAGAAGAGGGGTTACTAGTGGGATATCGCAGGGTTCAGTATTGGGTCCAGTCCTTTTAATGTCTTCACCAGTGACATTGCAGAGGGACTGGAAGGAAAAGTATGCCTTTTGCAGATGACAAAAGATCTGCAGCAGGGTTGATACACAAGGAGGCGTGGAAAGGATGGAAAGGGACTTGCAAGGTTAGAGGAATGGTCAGAAGTATGGCAGCTAGATTCAATGCAAAGAAGTGCAAAATAATGCACCTGGGAAACAAGAACCCAGGAAGAATAACAATGGGTGGGGAGGTACAGTAGTTACAACAACAAAAAGGAAAGGGACCCGGGGTAATCATATTAGATGATCTTAAGGTTAGAAAGCAATGTGAGAAGGCAGTAGGGAGGGCTGGGGTATACAGGGATGTATAGGAGAGGCATCAGCAGCAGAAAACAGGAAGTTGTTATCCCTCTGTACAGACAGTTGGTGAGACCTCATCTGGAGTACTGTGTCCAGTTCTGGAGACCCCATCTCGCAAGGACAGAGACAGGATAGAGGTAGTCCAGAGGAGGGCAACTCAAATGGTGCAGGGTCTGCAAGAGAAGCCGTATGAGGAGAGACTAAAGGAGCTTAGTATGTATTCCCTTGAGGAAAGAAGGAGAGGGGACATGATAGAAACTTTTAAGTACCTCAGTGGAATCAACAAAGTCCAAGAGGTAGCATCTTTCAGAAAAGAGACTTGCAAGAGCAAGGGACACAATTTAAAGATAGAAGAAGGGCAGTTCAGGGGCAATGTGAGGAAGTATTATTTCACAGAGAGGTAGTGGATGCATGGAACAGCCTTCCTGAGGAGGTTGTGGGGTCTAAAACGTGGGAGAATTCAAGAATGCATGGGACAGACATAAGGCAATTCTTGTGGGGGTAGGAAAAATAGGCTGTTGGTTAATTAGGATCACGGCCTATCTTGTAGGTAGGGAAATGGGCAGACTAGATGGGCCAAGCGGTCCTTATCTGCTGTCAAAGTCTATGTTTCTATGTTTCTATGAAAAGTGCGCTGCACAAATCCCGATGCTTCGGAGTGCATCAGTGATGTATGCAGGCACGGGTGTGTGGGGGCGTGCCCATGCATAACCTGCACAGCCCAATATTCAGCCCAGGATGTGCAGAGCCATACATGCATAACCCCTACCTGTGCCAGCACATTAAGCAAAAAAAGAAACAACTGATGGCCACCCACAGGTGAGCTGCCACATTGCAGGGCACAACACGCAGCTGCCACCTGTGGGTGGCCACCTGAGTTCCCGCTGCACCTGGCGGCTCCCCATGCCCGATCCTGGGCATTTGTAAAATAAGACATCATCCAATATCCCTGGTGGTCCAGTGGACTGCACTCTGCCCGATCGCAGGCATCTGTTTTAATAACCACCCTCCAATATCCCTGGTGGTCCAGTGGACCACTTTCTGCCTGATCGCTGGCATCTGTATTAATATAAAAAAAAAACCCGCCAATATCCCTGGTGGTCCTCCTTAGGTTCAGATCTGTGAGCAGTGGCCATGTTTTCTATGTGATGTCATAGTAAACCAGATTCTGAATGATGGCCTTGGCTGTGTGCTCATGTCCCATCACGATTCCCTGTACAATAAAGTAAAACCATTCCCTCATATCTAGCAGACCCTCCCCACCACACCCCGGCAGGTTGTGCCCCATCACCCTGCAACTCCCATCCTAACCTGAGCTGGCGACTGGCACAGCCCTCCTGCGCTCCACCATGCCAGCCACCGACTGAGCTGTCAATGACCGCCATGGTAACAGCTGATTGTACAGTATGTGCTTAATGACAGCTCAGTCGGTGGCTAGGCCACAATGGAGTATGGAGGACTTTGCCAGTCACCAGCTTGGGGTCAGGATTGGGGGTATGGGATGGTGGGCACTACCTACCAGGATGGGGGTGTTTGGGGTCCGCTGGACACCAGCAAACAGCTTTACTTCATTGTACATGGGATCATAGATAGGGAGGGAATCTGCTAGACACCAAGGAATGGTTTTACATTATTATACAGGTGATCAAGGGTAGTGAGGGGTCCACTAGACACCAGGGAATGTTTTTTTCCTGTATGATAGAGGGATAAGGATGGGGACCACTGTACATCTGGAATGGTTATACTCTTCTATAGGGGATCAGGATAGGACCACTGGGCACCAGGGAATGATTATTCGGTATATACAGGTGATTGGGTTGAAGGGGACCACTAGACAACAGGGACTACTGTGTTGGGGCTGGGCAATGCACTTCCTCCACCAGTCACAATGATTTTATGGGAGTAGCTATATTTTCAGTCAGTGGTATCTGCACCACACAAGGAGACAACACAAAACAGCGACATGTAGTATGAATACTGTGATTATTGAATTTACCCATATTCAGGTCCCTGACCCTTCATTTGCATTGCCTCCTCTGAATATCACCGTGGTGCATACCTTCTTTGCCTACACTATCAATGCTTTTGAATATGGGACACCTGCACAAATTTGGGTTTCTGCACACAAACTAGACTTTACACACAGGCAAACTTTTGAATATCTGGCCCTCGAGTCAGTTTTTTCATTCATTTTATTTCTTAATAAAACACATTTTAACAATGAAACATTGATTTTTAATTGGTTTTCCACCAAGTGTGGATGAGGTTTCCACCACACCTCATAGGTACTTGTGCCTTCTTAAACTAAACCTCCTTAAGGTTCAGATCAGTGAGTAGTGGTCATGTTTTCTATGTGATGTCATAGTGAACCAGATTCTGAATGATGGCCTTGGCTGTGTGCTCATGTCCCATCCCGATTCCCTGTACAATAAAGTAAAACCATTCCCTCATATCTAGCAGACCCTCCCCACACACCACACCCGGCAGGTTGTGCCCATCACCCTGCAACTCCCCATCCCTAACCTGAGCTGGCGGACTGGCACAGCCTAGCTCCACCATGGCCAGCCACCAACTGAGCTGTCAATGACCTCATATGGTAACAGCTGATTGTACAGTATGTGCTTAATGACAGCTCAGTCCGGTGGCTGGCCACAATGAGTATGGAGGACTTTGCCAGTCACCAGCTTGGGTGCAGGATTGGGGGTAGTGGGATGGTGGGGCACTACTCTCAGGATGGGGTGTTTGGGGTCCGCTGGACACCAGCAAACAGCTTTACTTCATTGTACATGGGATCATAGATAGGAGGGAATCTGCTAGACACCAAGGAATGGTTTACATTATTATACAGGTGATCAAGGGTAGTGAGGGGTCCACTAGACACCAGGAAATGTTTTTTCTGTATGATACAGAGGATAAGGATGGGGGACCACTGTACATCTGGGAATTGTTACACTATTCTATAGATTGGATCAGGGTGGGGACACTGGACACCAGGGAATGATTATTCGGTATATACAGGTGATTGCTGGGGGGCGGGACCATTAGACAACAGGAACTACTGTGTTGGGGGCTGGGGGCAATCGCTTCCTCCACCAGTCACAATGATTGTATGGGAGTAAGTCATATTTTCAGTCAGTGGTATCTGCACCACACAAGGAGACAACACAAAATAGCCACATGCAGTATGAATACTGTGATTATTGGAATTGACCCATATTCAGGCCCCTGACCCTTCATTTGCATTGTGCCCCTCTGAATATCACCCAGGTGTATACCTTGTTTGCCCACACTAACAAGGCTTTTGAATATGGGACATCTGCACAAATACGGGTTTCTGCACACAAGCTAGACTTTGCACACAGGCAAACTTTTGAATATCTGCCTCCTCGAGTCAGTTTTTCTTTCATTATGTTGCTTGCGCATGTGCAAGAAACATAGTGCAATCATCTGAGTTTTCGGGTGTGGCACCGTCTTCCAATTCAGTCAGTGTGTTTGCAGGCGCAGCCGGTTCCCCAATCACTGCTGCAGCTGTCTATGACAGCAGTTGAAAATGCAGTGGCATACAGCTGAAAGGAGAGCTCCGCTTCAGTGAGCAGAGCCTCCCCACATTGAATGCCAGCACGCATATTGCGCTGATGTGCTCCTCCCACGCACACTGTGTGGCCGACGGGGCTGCTTAATCCCTGTTGGCTCCACGCCTCCCCAAAAGCTGTCCAGGTGCCGCTGGGAGCCCACCAGTGTGACAAAAACTGTCGACAGCCGGCGGGGTGCCCAATCCCCATCGACCCACGGCTGCACGCACCCACCAAAAGTTTCAGGTGCCACGCTGGGAGCCCACCCCAGCGTGGCAAAGCTTGTTACAACCGATGGGGTGCCCAATCCCGTCAGCTCCAGCCCCCAAACAGCCTTTCCAGCTACCACGCTGGAGCCCACCCAGCGTGGTAAGCGTCCAGCGTCGTCTTAATGAAAAACAAAAACCTGTAAAGAAGAAAACACTCCCTCGTCGTCTCCCTGCCTCCCCACAACCACCCCTCACCCCATACTTACCTCCGAGCTCGCACAATGATCATCGGTGGACAGGGAACACGTCTGCACTCTTCAAAGCTGACTGCGAACTGAGGAAATGCCGTAAGCTGTATAATGGAATAAATAGGGTTTTTCAACTTTGTTGCATATCTCAGGCATTTTAGGGACTTTGGGCTCAAATTTTTCAACATAGGGTTTTGGGACCCTCCTCATGAATTCTTGCACTGTCATGGTGTTAATCAGGCCCAAAGGGTGATTTCACGGTCACTGTCGAAATCACCTTTGGGACCCATTAACAAAATGATACTGCCAGTGTTCATGGTGGGCTCAAAAGCCTATGTTGAAAATTTGGTGAAAAATTCCTAAAATGACTGTTTCTGGCGTGCATTTTGCAGTTCCTACGCATGGCGTAAGTTCCGCAATTTTCAAAATTTTCACTCCAGATTTTCAACATTGCCATTTTACCACACCTCCTTATGAACAGTATAGCTGTCATTTTCACATCTCATCCAAAACGTGTTTCCGCCCATGTAGCGCACAATGGCACAGTTGGTGTGCGAAATCAATGTATGGGACACATTTAGAAAATCACAGTGACACTGTTCATTAGCAGAGGTCTTAAAATGGCTATGTTGAAAATTTGATGAAAAATTCCTAAAAATGACTGTTTTACTAGCGTGCGTTCGCGAGTTCCTACGCATGCTTGTAATTTCATAATTTTCAATATTTGCACTCCAATGACTTCCAAATACCTAAACAGCACATAGCAAGCAACATTTGGCATTGACAAATGCTTGTTTTTATTTCTTAATAAAACACATTTTAATTGAAAGGCTCTGCCTGTAGTTATATGTGGGAAGAGCTCTCCCCATATCCTATTTTAAGCAAGCAGAGCATGCTGCTCTGCTTAGAGTGAGGCTAACTTCGCTGTGCTCGCTCCTGCTGTGTGTTGGCGCTGGGCACCATGTCCCCCTTCCCTGTTTCTGGCCTTGTGTTCTCGCTTGTTTTGTGTCTCCCTTCCTGCCCTGCTTTGTGTCTTTCGCACCTGTTTTCTTTCTTTTGGGCTTCTTTCTCCGTCCCAGTGCTGCACTGCAGTTCGCTAGTTCGTGACATTTTCTTCAACTCTTCTGGCTGGTGGCCTCCTGCTGCTTGTCCACTCCTCCACGACCTCTCCTGCATTGGGTCCCTTCCTGCTTGTATCCGACACCTCACGGCTAGCATTGCTGCCTCCATGCTACTGTACTTTGCCACTTGCAGCTCTCGAGCTGGGTTCTTCTGTGTCTGCTGCCCATGCTGCTTACTTGTGGCATGCCTTGGACTGGGACTACTCAGGGCTCCCTGATTGGACCACAGCTGTTTTCTGTTAACACGTTTGGCACAGCTACCGCCTGCTCGTAACCTGCCATGGCTCTGGACTTCTCCTATTCCTGTATCATGTAAAACTAGCATTTTATGCCATGCTTTCTACCTTGCCACCGCCCTTATGCTGCTTGGCTGCCTATCTCTTACATTAATTACCACTGCCTGCTACCTATGCTATAATCCTGAACGGATCATCCGAGCTGCATTTTGCTCCACTGCAGTCTACTTTTACAGTTGCCTCTTTGGTGCTTCTGCCTTAAAGACCTCCTGAGATTCATTTAACCTCAAGCTTCGCAGGCTTACTACTCTATTGTTTATTCATATCCCCTTAACATACGCTTGCAGACTGCAGCTGCCTTAGACACGATGTGACTGTATACTCGTTATTGCTGGCTGTTATTCACTTTTGTGCCTTTATGAGCACTCCACTATTTATAATTGGTTGAAGTATGTAACGGGATGTCATTATTTAGCAGCTATTTGGGTTGAAAGACTATTTTGTTCTTGCCTTTGTGGCATTAGGTTGGAGCATTCCACGAATGAATATTCAATGCTCTTTCTAATCATAGCTTGATAGCTGTACAGCCTCTACATTAGATCCTACTTCAGCTCTGTGATTATGTTAAGATATGGGCTATACAGATTATGGTCCTGAAGCTCGACATATGTAAACTGACTATCATTTGGGAGGACACCATGCTCATTACTAGCTCAAGATACCGGAATTAAGTCCTTTCTCCACTGTATACTGCCATTTTGTTTGCATTGGTGGTTTCCGAACAACAACGTTCAGGGTTGGACTACTTCTCCGCTAGTTACGTACTTCACCAGGTCTCCACGCATCACATGTATTACCCAGTACTCTTGCTACCTTATTCACATTTCATGCAAACTACATGACTACTACCAGTTCCACCACCTTACATGCAAGTCCCTTGCTCACAACTATATTTTACCTGCCTCGCCCTTGGGCCTGGAAGTTCGTATTCTTCTGCCTCGTCAGTGCCCGCCTTAGGCCTGGAGGTTCGACTATTCATTCACTATGCTTGCCTCGCCCAGTATCGGGTATGGAGGTTCTTAACTCTGCCAGACTGCCACACCCAGTCTGGGCCTGGAGGTTCATATACTCCAACTCATACCTACTTCATCTTCATAGTTTGGAGGTATGACTATTCGCTCACCATGCCTGTCTCACCAATATTGGGCTTGAGGTTCATATTTCTGTCTACCTGCCACGCCTAGTCTGGGCCTGGAGGTTCATATATTTCTACCTCGTACCTGCTTCACCTTTAGGGCCTAGAGGTTCTCTTACTAGCAGACCTATGAAGGTCTAGCTGCACCTACATGTTACCTGGAGCTAGTCGCTCTACTTACCTCACCAGCTGACGGGTTAAGCTGCGCATTTCAGCTGAAGGACTAGCTGCCACATTTCAACTACTTAACAATTGACCATCCTCAATTCATTTCATGCTAATCATCTAATTGCGTGTGACTAACTGTGCACACTAGCCTACAAAGTCTAGCTGTCACTCTACTTACTTAAACAGTGGACCTATGAGGGTCTGGCTGCACTTACATTTTACTTGGAGCTAGTTGCCACTCTACTTACCTCACCAGCTCTGGGTCAAGCTGCACATCTCAGCCATGTTCTACTACTTATCAGCTGACCAACCTGGTCCATTCACTTGCTATTTACCACCTCATCTTCTAACATATGCAGTCCAGCTGCACATCCTCACTTATTGAGCTCACCCTGTTATACTTCCTTGGATGCTTCTAACCGCACCAATGCTCGGATTTACCACCCTCAAATCCTACGAGATTCCAGCTCAGCTTTACTGCCATATGCCTTCTATATCATGACCTAACCATATCCTACTATCTCCGTCCTATCAACTGAACTGAGTTCATCAGTCATCAGCTTCATCTCAAGCCATTCTATCATTCCATGGAGTCTATGCCTTTCATCAGCAGAAATCTGGAGGCGGACTACTCCTATACATTCTGCCTGCCCGTCGCAAGCTTCAGATCCTGGACAAGTACTCTACAAGTTCAATTGTCATGTGCTAGCCCTAGAGCTCCTCATTGTAACCATGTCCTAAATCCACGGGATGTATGTCAACAATGTTAAGCTCAGTACAAATATTCTGGATGCTTTACATGTTCCTCACAGCACCTGTAGCACTCATGCAAGATTTGGAAGCCTGTTTTTGAACTTCATTTCTTACCACAAACATTATGCTGGATCATCTTTAATCTGCAACTCGGACTAGCCAATAAATTACTTAATTAGGATTATGTTCTTTAGTATGCCCAGAAGGACGGGTGGGTTGGCAGCCATGGGTCCTCAGAGGTTCCCCAATGGTGTTTTTCCTCTCCTGCGTGCTGCGGCCATACTCTCCAGAGTTGGAGGACATAATAATGGATATCATAATTCTTTTGGGGGTGTCACATCCTAAACAACTAACCTTCCTTCCTATGGTGGGATACAGAGTAAAGTCACACCATCAACTCATGCCGATCTAACTCATTGTTCCAGTATCAGCACTATCGTACTGTCAGTTCATCATGAACTATAATCACTGACTTATTCATGTCTATGTCCAAGTACTTAAGCACTATCCATTCATACAACTATACCTTGGAAGCATCGGTCTACTTACTGGTCAGGCCTCTGTATTCAAACTCAAACCAACATTATGAAGATGCAGTATGTAACACAAGCACTGAGCTCTGAACCACATATAATTGAAAGGCTCTGCCTGTAGGTATATGGGGAAGAACTCCTCCCCATATCCTACTTAAGCAAGCAGAGCCTGCTGCTCTGCTTAGAGTGAGGCACACTCACCCTCCATCCTCCCCTTATACCTCCTCCTTCTCCGACACTCATATCCCACCATAGGGGTGTCACATCCTAAACAACTAACCTTCCTTCCTATGGTGGGATACAGAGTAAAGTCACACCATCAACTCATGCCGTCTAACTCATTGTTCCAGTACCAGCACTATCTTACTGTCAGTTCATCATGAACTATAATCACTGACTTACTCATGTCTATGTCCAAGTACTTAAGCACTATCCATTCATACAACTATACCTTGGAAGCATCAGTCTACTTACTGGTCTGGCCTCTGTATTCAAACTCAAACCAGCATTATGAAGATGCAGTATGTAACACAAGCACTGAGCTCTGAACCACATATAATTGAAAGGCTCTGCCTGTGAGTTATATGGGGGAAGAGCTCCTCAATATCGTACTTAAGCAAGCAGAGCCTGCTGTTCTGCTTAGAGCGAGGCACACTCACCCTCCATCCTCCCTTACACCTCCTCCTTCTCCGGCACTCATATCCCACCATAGGGTGTCACATCTAAACAACTAACCTTCCTTCCTCTGGTGGGATAGAGTAAAGCCACACCATCAACTCATGCTGTCTAATTCATTGTTCCAGTATCAGCACTATCGACTGTCAGTTCTTCATGAACTATAATCACTGACTCATTCATGTCTATGTCCAAGTACTTAAGCACTATCCATTCATACAACTATACCTTGGAAGCATCCGCTACTTACTGGGCTGGCCTCTGTATCCAAACTCAAACCCACATTATGAAGATGCAGTATGTAACACAAGCACTGAGCTCTGAACCACATATAACAATGAAACATTGATTTTGGTTGGTTTTCCACCAAGTGTGGAGGAGTTTTCTACCACAACTCATAGGTACCAGTGTCTTCTTAAACTAAACCTCCTTAGGTTCAGATTCATGAGCAGTGGTCATGTTTTCAATATGATGTAATGGTGAGCCAAATTCTGAATAATGGCCTTGGCTGTGTACTCATGCCTCCATCCACAATTCCCTATACAATTAAATAAAACCATCCCCTTGTATCTAGCAGCCACCCCCACACACACCCCAGCAAGTCGTGCCCCATCACCCTGCTCCTCCCCATTCCAACCCTGAGCTGGCAACTGGCACAACCCTCATACTCCACCATGGTCCAGCCACGACTGACCTGTCAATGAGCTCATACTGTAACAGCTGATTGTACAGTATGTGGCTAATGACAGCTCAGTCAGTGGCTGGCCCATGGTGGAGTATGAGAGGCTGTGTGGTCACCAGCTTGGGTCTGGGATGTGGGAGTAGATGGTGGGGCACTACCTGCCAGGGTGGGTGGTGTTTGGGGTCACTGGACACCAGTGAACAGCTTTACTTCATTGTACAGGGGATCATGGATAGGGATGGGGTCTGCTAGATGCACAGGAATGATTTTACATTATTATACAGGTGATCGAGGATAGTGAGGGGTCTGCTAGACACCAGAGAATGTTTTTCTGTATGAGACAGGGGATTAGGATGGGGGACCACTGTACACCAGGGAATGGTTATACTGTACTATAGGGGGATCAGGATGTGGGACCACTGGACACAAGGAATGATTATTCTGTGTGATATAGGTGATCGGGTTGGGGTGGGCCCACTAGGCAACAGGGACTACTGTGTTGGGGATGGGGGCAATGCACTTCCTCCACCAACCACGAGGACTGCATGGGAGTGAGTTATGTTTTCAGTCAGCGGTATCTGCATCACACAAGGGGACAATGCAAAACAGCCAAATGCAGTATGAATACTGTGATTATTGAATTTACCAATATTCAGGGCCCTGGCCCTTCATTTGCATTGTGCCCCCCGAATATCACCCAGGTGCATACCTTGTTTGCCCACACTAACAAGGCTCTTGAATATGGGACATCTGTGCATCTGTGTTTCCATGCACAAATTAGACTTTGCACATAGACAAACTTTTGAATATCTGGCCTCTGAGTCATTTTTTCTTTCATTTTTATTTCTTAATAAAACACATTTTAACAATGAAACAACCCACCCCAGGGCATAGTTGTATTCACTATTAATCTTCCTGTGTTATAAGAGGGCACTCAGCCTGCAGCCTTGAATATCATAAGCACCAAGGGTGTGCATTATTACCAAACAGACACATTCACCTCACTTATACATAGATACATAAGTTGGATTACCTCTCTTATTCTGGGCTTGGGAACAGCTGGTATGTCTAACAAACAGACCAGGTGAGAGTCAATCTGTACTATACTATGCTATGCTATGCTGTACTGTGCTGTGTTGTTGTCCTGTACTATACTATACTATACTATACTATACTATACTATACTAGTAGCATAAAACATTTGTGAATATTATAATATAATGTTATAAATACAGTGTTCAATATTTTCAAAAATGTTCTAACAAATACCTATTTTATGACTTTACTATGTCTTATTTGGTTGTACATCAGCTATAACTTGTGGTATGACTTGATAAGATACTTGGTATGATTCAGATATTGATGTTGTTGTGGTGCCCATGTTCCTCACATGACGTCTTATGAAAAATTGCTTGTAAATAAAGTATAATTAACTCTCAGAAAATTCAGTGATTTCTGTCTTATCCCAGGAGGGTAACATAGTTGTATAGTAAAAATGTGATAGAAAATCAAGGCATGAATGCAACAGCTAAACTTGGACATGTTCCAATTTGGGTATAATGGTATCAGAAATTATATTGTGACATAATTACCAACAAGTAATAATTGTGATGAAATAATTAAAAGTTAAATAATATGCTACCTAAATTGATACCATAGACATAGTAATATAAAACGTATGTTTGATAAAATGGCAAATCTGATGTCAAGGACACCATGTTACCCACGTTACATTGGACCTGTGAGAATTTTTATTCCCATTTTTAGAACCTCAGAACTATTAACTATCTTTATATTTGGTATTAAAATACTGCAACATGTACCCTATGTATGCATGATATAGTTGTGACATGTAACAAAAAGAAATTATGGACTTGATTGTCACACTTGATCTCTCCAGTAGCAGATCGGGACATATATAAAAAATTATCTGCAGTATCCCCAGTTTAACACAAAGCAGCGCATAAGCAACAAAGCGGTTCTATTTAAACAGTGACTGCTAGGCATATAAAAACAAGGAGTATTTCACCAACTTAGTACAACATTCACTAATGTAGTACAACATTAAATTAAAAAATATATAGAGTGTAGTGAGGGCTTGTTCTGGATGGAAATCCATCCTCCTGAAATAATGTTGTACCACAGTTCAAAATTCATGGAATGCAGTAATACCATACTGTGGTACAACAACATTTTAGCTTGTTTTGAAAGTGCACAAGCCACAGAAACTTCAGGCTCAGCCACATAACAGGAGCCACAGAAATGGCAGACTCAGCCAGATAACAATTGTGATGGTGGTGGCAGTATGATCACCTGAACCTGTGCAGATCAATCTAGGATCAACCAGATATGTACAGCTAAAAAAAAATACAGGATCAACCAGATAGCGAAATAATAATTACAAATTGAGTCTCCTCGCAGTCACCACTGTTTGCTAAGCAAGGAATGCAACCTCTATGTTTTGTTTTGGAAAATGTCTTCCACATCTGATTACCAACCAGTGGCAGGTTGCAATACAAAATGATGAACATCTGCTCCTAGCAACCACCCTAACTACCAGCATACTCGAGGTGGAAATGACTGATTTTAATCTGTATTTTAGGAATAAAAGTGATTTATTTAATTAAAAGAGGCACCATACCTATAAAAATAGTGGATGGGCAACTCTATGCATAACCAATGTGTTGTGCCACCACAGGGTTCTGATTCCCATGGACCTCTCAAGCTTTGCTCTCGAGGTCACGGGAATCAGAACCCTCATTGGTACAACACACTGGTTGTGCATCGTTGCTCATCCACTATTATCTATATATTTGATCAACTATTTTATTTTTGAAATAAAACACTTCTTAAACACTTCTTATATTCATTTATAAAGGTTAAACATTTTCTTAGTGCAATAAACCACTCCAGTGTGTGCATTAAGGGCTTTTTATAAAATGGGAAGGAACATTCTGTAGATAGATTGGTTGTTACCTGTGCATTAGATCAGTCTAATCACAGTCAAACAAATACCCCTGAAGGAGAGACACAGAACAAAATAAAACCTTGTTTCACATAGGATTTCAATAACCAGGAGCTGAGCTGAGCTGAGCTGAACTTCTTCTTAGTCTCTTCAGTAGCCACCTAATAATGCTAGTCACTGTCAAGTTGATTGTTTTTGTATTTTACACACACAACTTTAAGTCTGCAAGTTAATACTTGCAGCCCATCACAAAGCTGTGTCATTCCTCTCAGCCACACCATACCAGCTGTATCCAGTGAAGATGGTGACTGAATATGAGTGACCATCAAATGGTGATTCATATTCAATGCTTTCCTCCTGGGCTACCCTGAAAGGGTAGCAACCCTACGTGAATGTAGTGAACAGTGACAGGAAGGGCGGATAGCGGGGGAAGGGAGGAACAGAGAAGGGGTTTTCAGGGACTAGTGTGCCTGCTGCCACCGAGCTAGCTGTATGGTGTGGTGGTGGGTGGCTAGCTCTGATGCAGCCGGTACTGGGTTCGCACGGACAGTGAACTTTTTGCTGTTGCTCGCGGCCGTGGCACTTAATTTTGCCAAAATCCGGATTGTGCCCTCCCTGACATGCACTCCCCTGGAACTGAGAATCTTTATATTCAGGGGTGGTGACACCCCTCCCCTAAAAACACTTTTTCATTATCCAGATGTTGGGTCACCTGGGAATGTATATCTCTGATTTTCTTTTCAGTGATACACACTCACCATAATTGCAATCACTATTTTGCAATTGCTATTATGACATGGAACCCTACCAGCTCTTTCCTTTATCATTCACTTGGTTGCTGCCTCACTCTTCACAGCCACTTGATTGATTGACTACTAAAAGCACATCACCAACTTACTTGGTGTTGCCAAAAGCCATCCTGCTCAGAACTCCTACTCAGATATACTGCACAGATCTTTAGCAATGTGTCTGTTACTGGACCCATCTTGCACACAGTTCTGTCTCCTTATGCTGTTGATGCCATACTGGTGCTGTCCTGCCACTCACTCTCTCCTAAAGCCATACCTGACTGACTCCCTCACTCTCAGTTTAAAAATAGTGGTCTTTCTCAGCATGTCACTTGTTCTCAGTATGGAGGAAGCATTAGCTATGAACTACAAGAACTACAACTATGTGTACAATATTACCTTATGACAGATTTAGTCAAAGCAAAATCAAAATACTAGGCAAAGGGACTATTTCTGACAATAAATCAAGATAGCATAAGTTTTCATATTTACAAACGTATTTAAATTCTTAAACATATGAAATCACCCATTGTTTTGTACAATAAAATGCACCATGGATGTACACAATTCTAAAACACAGCCAGGGTCTGAAGGCACACTACGCACCTAGCTGTGTGTTAGAAGTGTCTAGTGTGTGTGTGTGTGTGTGTGTGTGTGTGTGTGTGTATGTAGGGGGTGCTGTGTGGCTTGGCTTTAAGTAAGATGGCTGTCTAGGACATTTCTCTGCACGCCTCAGGGCATTAACTCCAACATCATCCTTCACAGACAGTGAGCTTGAGGTTAAGATTAATGGTGTCCAACAACTTTAACATAGAAAAACAACATGCTGCAAATATATTTTCAGTTAAGTCAAACTACAGCCCACTATGATTGATTGAAAAATCTGGCACTCTGCACCACCAGCATGGTGATGGGCAAAAAAGCAAGTGGGAACCAACAGCAATAGAAGCAATTTTTTACTTTATTAAAACAAATGTCTGAGGTAGCACTGGCATCAAACAACACCATGCATGTTCACAAATTGGATGCTCAGCTTTTGCAAGCAGCATTGAAAATTGCTTCTCATGATGTGATGATACAAGATCTGGCAGTTACAGTCAGAGAGCAAGGCCGCACAATCTGTTTTTACAGGATAAGATCAATGACCTTGAATATCAAAGCTGCCGGAACAATCTATGGTTCCTGAGCTTCCTGGAGGAGTGGAACTTCATAATCCTGTCATTTTCCTTCAACAAATATTACCTACCATACTACAGATGGGCCGGAAATATCAAGCTTGATATTGAGAGAGCCCACCGCTCCTTAGCACCACCACCCAAGCTGGGGATAAACTGCGGCCCATCCTGGCACTGTTTCTAAACTTTGCAACCAAAGAAGCTATACTTACAAAGGCCTGGGAATTGGGTCACTTAACCTGGCAAGACCATTGCATCCATATATATCAGGACTATTCTAATGAACCATCCAATAGACAACGAGACTACACAGAAGCCTGACGCATGCATGGTATTGGACTTAAGTTTCTCTTCTCTATCCAGCAACCATGAGAATCATCCACAGTGGGGTCCCTTACTGTTTTCAACCTCCAAAGCCCTAATGGATTTTCTGCACAGGATGTGGCCACAAGAAATGAGAGAACTTCAAATGCCTGCTCAGACCCCAATTACTCCTTTGCCTGACATGATGAACATAATGGAAAATGTCACACGGATGCAGGAACTTAGGGCCAAGATGACACAGAGGAAAACTGGGGCCTTCCTCTTCACAGCCCTGAAAGACAACAGCAATATAAGCACATCAAAAGAGACTTTTCCTGAGGCAGAATACATTCTCAGTGCTGCAGTGGTGAACCGGAGAGAAAAGATTCTCAAGATGAACTGTGTCCCTATGCTTCTCAAAATTGGTATGCTTCGCTTCTACCAAGTTCACCAATACCTCATCAACTAGACTCCATATTCATCGCAGAACCAGGGAGGGAATTAGCACCACAGCCATTTCCACAAAATTCTGGGCCACCATTGTCTCACAAACTGCCATCTCCTCGAACCCAGACCCACCTGCTGCAATGTCTTCTCTATCACTGCCACAGAAGGGGAATTCTTCGACTGCAGTCCTCCGATGAATCCTGAGTAGAAAACCACAGAGCAAGGCTGAACATAGTCACAGACAAGTGCTGTTTGTTACTATTCTTTGGGAGGGGATGGAGTTGGATGGAGTTAGGCATAATACTCGATAACTTTTTAAGCAGGCAGCCTCTGAGGACAACACTGGAGAGGGTTGCTGCTTGGATATAAAATGCCTTTTCCTTCCTAACAACACAGGCAAGTGTTTTGTTGGGAGCTTGCCGCCTCCCAATCCCTGTGCTCATTCTATGAAAAATGCCTACATGCACAAAATGTACACTGTCTGTCTATTAGGGCAGGCATGACTGAAGCCTGTGGTTAGCAATACATCTCCCATAGCCTTTGGGTGCCAACTCATTTGGCTGTGATGCAGCTTCTCACATTATGTGTCTTGGGTTTATTTATTGTCCTCCTTACCTCTTAGATTTTCAGAGATGCTGTCCTGATGCACAGAGGGGCACCTAAGAATAACCTTATGCCATGATTATGGGTGCCACAGAAACTGCGACTCCAGCACATTGAGTGTGGATCCGAGACTTTACCTCTACCCTACTGACATTAAAATGTTTTTCTCTTTATGCTTCTTGTTATCGTAATGTACAATAGGAGTAGGGTTTCATTCCCAAGTATTGTTCAGGGCATATGCCATAATGTTAAACTGTTATTCAGGTTTTGTTCTATGATCTCCAGAATGTCTACCCACTCCCCATAACTTTATGGGGACCACTTACAACAGTTTGATTAGGAGGTCTTTTATTTATTATTTGCCAATGTCACTGTAACTACAGAGACCATAAGGGATAGAGATAAAGGGGGCAATTTGGCATGATATGAGCTGGTCACTATGATTGAAGGTCCCAGCTGCAATCAAATAAGAGACCAATGCAACCAGCCCAAGGTGATACCTTCGATATAACTATGAGGGCAGCAGTCATCCAGATGTAAATACAGCTTGGTATATAGCTGAAGGATAACTTGAGTTTCTTAAGGTTATAGTGTCTAGATACTACCGTACAGATCTCATAACTTTTCTTTTCTACTTACAGTGTAAACCCTGAGGAGCAGGAAACTGCCTCAGCAGTAGTTTGCGATATCTAGACCCTCTGTACACCACCCCAGGCAAGCTCACACATCAAACTGAGAATCATACTTATGCCAAGCTCCCCAGAGCTCATGCAGACCTTGTTCACTCTTTGCTGTTGGTCCTCAGCTTTTCATCTCCTGTAAGCACTCTGTTTATATGGTTGTAAATAGCAGTGTATTGAAACTTAGTTGTTATAGGTTAGTTAATAACAGAGCTACAGGTGCAGTTTGCAGTACTACAGTGGTATTATGAATGTCAGGTACAGTAATCCCCCATATTTACAAGATACAGGAATGCTTGTTCTCTCCCAGTACTTAATATAGACATACTAATGATTTCAGCTTCTTATAGATGAACTTTCACTTATTATTTTATTCCCTATCTTCTCCTTGATCATGGTTGAGATCACATGTCACATGTGGAATGTAAGGGGCTTAATACCCCAGTTAAAAGGAAACAAGTTTTGTCTCACCTTAAGAAGCTGAAATCAAAATTGTTCCTTCTGCAAGAAACCAAATTGATTCAGAAAAATCATGCTAAACTGGTTAGAGACTGGATAGGACAGGAGTTTCATGCCTCCGCCCCACCAGTAAGTGTGGGGTAGTTATTTTTGTGCATAAAGTTCTGAAGTGGACCCCTACCCACACAGATTGTGACCCACTGAGGCCTCTCCTCTAAGGTGATATTTAAGCACCCACTAAGGATAACTCTGTCTTTTCATGCCAGCAAGATGGGACAACTGGTCACGTGCAATACTCCCCATATTGTTTGGAGGTGATTTTAATCTCACGCTGATGCCCTTGTTAGAAGCTCTGCGGTACTGAATCCCATCCTAAGGAGAGCAGGCAGTACATCAAATGATGCAAGACCAAGGCCTAGTTGAACTTTGGAGGACTTTTCATCCTTGAGACTGTGACTACACAGACTACTCCATGGTCCATGGTTCCCATGGCCACCTGGACCTATGGCTAACTTCATCACTACTCGCCCATTCAGCCCAGGATTCTTTAATCCTCCCCATGGTTATTTTTGACCATGCCCCAGTATGACTCCACTTATTGGGTCCTACTTGCCCACCTCCCCTTTTGGATGTTAGATCCTCTCTTGCTCCAGGATCCCAAATTTACCCAAATGTGTCCAAAAGAAGCCACTTTATTCTTTGCAGAGAACCGCATAGAAGATACTTCAGCTGGTAACACCTGGGAGACATTTAAGGCAACCACTAGAGGGAAGATTATTGGGTACGCTGCCAATAGGCACAAGAAGAGAGGAGCAATAACTTCATCAGTTACAAGAATTGCAAACAGCAGAAACCTAATTCAAGGCACTGACCAATCCTAACCCACATTCTCCCTAGCCATATCACTATAGGATTGCGAATGGAGATCAATACCCTGTTCTCAAAGAAGGCACAAATCTCAATCTCCATTCAAAAGATAGGTATAGGGAGGGAACTGAAGGTGGAAACTGCTGCCTATCACCTTTGGAAACAGCAGTCTGAAAGATTTATAGCTGACCTTAAAGATCCCACAGGACATGTTCAAAACAAACTATAAAATGTTGACAACATTATGAAAACCTTTTATGCCACATTTATTTGACCTTCCATCATCAGACTTCTGCGGATATCCAAGCTTTCTTGGACAGGTTAAACTTCCTTGGATGACCTCCCAACAAGCCGAACTACTGGACGCACCACTGTCTATGGCAAAAGACACACAAGGCCTTCCTTCCCTGAATAAGGCAAGTTCCCAGGAGGAGATGGTTTCCTTGCAGAATTTTATAATCTCTAGCTCCTATAATATCTTCTATACTTAGTAAAGTATACCCAGAAACAGAATCTCTGGGTACCTCCCCACCCTTAAAGAGGCATTAATTACAGTACTCCCAAAAAGGCAAGGATCCTACAGTATGTCAGCTGCCAGCTATAGACCCAGTTCTTTAATCAACGAGACAGCAAAGTCTGCCAATGCCCTGGTCACCATACTCAATCCACTGCTCCCACACCTAATACATCCTCTCAAGTAAGCTTTGTTCAGGGACGCTACAGTGTTAATCACAACTGCTCAATCCTGAACCTTATGCAATCTGAAAAAACTCCCTCACCTGCTGTCGCACTTGCCATAGATTTTGAGAAGCCTTTGATTCTATTAAATGGGATTACTTGTATTTAGTGCTAGCACATTTGGGGTTTAGGGAACATTTCCAGTCATGGATTTACTCCATATATTCCTCTCCTACAGCCTGAGTCTTTACCAACTCCCTTTTATCCAATCCATTTCCATTGAGAGGGGCACCAGGCAAGGCTGTCCCTGTCCCCACCTTTTATTCTAGCAGTGAAACCACTGGCAGCAGCATAATGCAGCATGCATGAATTCAAGGATTAGAAATTGGGCAGCAACAATATTCTACTATTACTTATGCAGATGACCTTTTAGTCCCTTGTCTGATATAGATAACTCTCTACAACCTCTCCTGCACTTGCTTCATCATTTTACTCAGTGTTCTGGATTGAAAATTAATCAATCTAAAACAGAAGTTTTACCTCTGAACCAGAAATGCCACTCCAGTGCAGTAGTATTGCATGGTCCAAGATGGGCCCCAGCAGGAATTCGCTACTTGGGAATTAAGCTTGCCCCAACCCCTAATCAACTATGGGAACTAAACCTGCAGCCACTATTGGTCACCATTAAAACAGAATTTGACTGCTGGAGGTTACTCCAACTCACTATGGCTGAGAAAATAGCAACCATAAAAATGGTGACTACCCCAAAATATTTTGTCTGTTGTCCCATCTTCTGCTGGAGCTCCCAGTTAGCTGTTATGCAAAAACAGACAAAATCACAGTAATTTTATATGGGAGGGAAGAAGTGCAGATATTGCCCTAACAAACTGAGGGCTCACTGGAGAAGGAGGTTGGTGTCTCCCATGATTTGAAGGTTACAAATTGGCCTTTCAGGCAGTACAGATGCTACACTGGTTCAGACTTAAATCTGATAATACCTCTCAATGGGTCCACATGGAAGAGGAACAGGGTAAGGTGCATTTTCTTCGTCTCCTTCTATACACCACATCACCTAAGGGTTTAATATCCCATCCCACTATCTGGCCTACAACCAAATACTGGTCTCAACTCCATCGTAAATTAGATTCTAATCCAACATCCCCACTCCTTGCCCTCTATGGAGTAATCCAGCTTTTTGATAGATTGAAAGCCCATCTTCTGGACCCAAAGGGCCATTAAAGGAATTTAGTGTCTAAGGGATATTCTTGAGCTAGGAAAACCACTGGTAGCCACAGAACATTTCAGGCTTTTTATGGTCTCGAAGGGATCTCCTTTCACAGATTTCTGGTGCTATCTCCAGCTTAGAAGTTCAATTCAAACCCTTCTTCACACAAATCCAAGAATAATATCAAGTTGGCCCCTTGGATAGCTGACTGTCTCTATCAAAAGTGCAGGCAAGTTTGAATATAGTCCGCTAAATGTGACAAGCTGCCTAGTCAGTCACAGGAATCTAACACCCAATGGGAGACTGCCATGCATACCACCATATCCGAACAGCAATGGTGCAGCTGTTGGAAGTTCGGATATAATACTCTATAGAGGCACCAGAAGTGGACTGATTCAAAATGAAATACTTCACTCCTGGTATGAAACCCTGCATTTCTTCCACAAAGCCAAGCTCCTTAACATGGATCAATGCTGGAGATGCCTGACACACAAAGGGATCTGTATCATGTTCTGTGGAAGTGCCCACACTTCATCCTTCCACAGCCAGCTAGTGTCAGCTGGGTACTAAAATGCTTCTTAAAAAGATACCCCAATCTGTAGCCCACTTGTTATTAGGCCTGACATCCAGGCCTCTTACCTTACTGCACAGGAAAATAGGTGGCACCTTATTTAGCATGCAGGCCAAATGATTAATCCTGTGCAGATGTCATGGTGTTGAAATCCCACCATATATAAACTCTTTACCTCCTTAAGACAGCTGGCCCACTAAATAGACTAACTTATATGGCTGCTAACAACCTTTCTGCATATACTACATGTACTAACTGTTGGCAACCATATATTACATTCATGAAACCCAGAATGAAAATAGAATAAGTCTTCCCACTGATGCTCCCCTAACCTTTGTCATTTTAATGGGGCTGAATTTAGTACTACTGACTTTTTCAACCTCTGTTCTCCACAGTACCTCTGTATTGTACATACCTGGGTTGGTTTTCTTTGTGTTTTTTTTTCCTTTTTGTTTTGGGCAGGATCTCATTTGTTCTTCCACTACCCATATTTTTAAAACACTGTTTGATGTGTCAACTGTTTGAGATGGCATGAAGACTACTTATGGAGTCTTTATTTCATTCTTCATGACTCTATAACTGTAATTGGTATGTATCAGAATGTTTATTATACATCCTGCTTTTCTCTATTTGTAAATGGAAACTTACAATAAAAGTTTAACTGCAAAAGAAAAAATAAGGAAAAAAAGAACTGTCTAGTGCACACCCCATTATGTATTATTGCTTACATGTTGCACTTCTCAAGGTGATATGGGCACTTAGCTTTGTCCTGATGCTTTACGATATCCTAGGTTGTTCATACCAAATCCTTTAATGCACACTCTGTTGTGGCTTATTGCTTAGATAAATCAGTTTTAAGTATTGCTTAATTTTCTTTTTATTATGTTTACAGCCAAGAATTTTAAAATGTAGCATTTCTGGTAAGCATTAGACTTGCTTAAGTCTGGAAAGCTTAAAAATATTTGTTTTGTTATCTTCCAAAGCTTTAAAAAGGAAGAATTGGTACTGCTGGTGAGGAAAGTGAAATGTTAGCCTTGTGATTTAAGGTATAAGATGAATGTTTATGACTTCGGGTTCCATCTGGAAATTAATGCAGACATGAAAGACATCGGCTCCTGGCCCCGGGAAAAGAATCACTATCTAGTAACCATAATTTAACAAGAAAACAGTATATTTTATGATGATTAAATCGGAGACCCTGTGGACGGTGTACTAGCAAAGGGATAGGCTTTCAAGTATAGCAATAAAGAGACATTTAAAGTATTTCAAAATGGCTAAGAAACCCAGAGGCAGAAGCCAGATAAATCACACTCAGAGAGGTCGAATCAGTATTAGTGAGGAAGAGACAGGCGAGGAAAGGTTTATCATCACTTCAAAAAGACGTTTTATGAATTACAGAAAATTGGAGCTACTAAGGAATGCATTGATGCACTGAAGCAGCACTGGCAGAAACAGTTTAAGGCCTACAGGACATTCAACAACGGGTCTCTGATGTCAGGAGGGCTCACTACAGTGACAACAGCCATGGATCAGCATCAAGAGGTGATTAGTTACTTGCACTGCTGGATATGGGAGCTCACTGAAAGCTGGATGATTTGGAGCTCCTTTCCTAGTGCAACAATATTAAAATCCATGGGTTGCTGGAGGCATAGAGACTGGATCCATGGAACACTTTATGGAATCATTCTTGCTGGAACTGCTACAATGGCCAGAGGGGAACTCTTACAAATTGAGTAGGTGAACGGGCTCTGGCGCCAAAGCTGACCGACCCCAGGGCTGAGCCCCTCCATTGTAATGAAGCTATTGGATTACAGAGTGAAAACAAAGCCAGTTTTTACATCCCAGAAAATAAGACATTCCTTTGGTGATACTAAGCTCTACTTTGAGCATGATTTCACTCCACTGACCCTGCAGAAACAGAAAAGGCTACTAACAATCAGGATCTTCCTGGGAAATAAGAACATAAAGATGCAATTGCTAGCATCTGCACAATTCAAAATACACATGGAGAATGGCAAAAACATTTTTGAACTCTCACAGATGCCAAACCACTGCTTTACAAAATTGGAGTTCCCCAGATCTTACCTCTGCGCCAGATTCACAAAGCCTTATTCCAACTAAGAATCCACAGTGGCAGACGGTGGGAAGGAAATAAGGAAAGTCCACTGCATTGATGCCAGATAGAGACTTAGGCGTGTACCACTGGAAAAAACAAAAGAACTCATTGACGGCCACATCTTTATCATAAAGGACCAGAACTGATCCATCTGGAGGCTCCAGAAACTGAACTGTTTATAACTATGAATTGTAGTCTGTTGGTTCAAAGCAATGTTTGTCATGCAGACATAATTGCCTATTTCAGGTGGTTGGTGGGCCTTTAAGGAGAGGGGAGGCCTTGGGACATCCTTAGGAAATAACCATTGCAATGGGGAGCTGGAAATGTGGATTGAGATGATGGGAAGAGAATAGGGTCACGTTCTGGGTGTTAATGGCAAGATTGATTTTGTTTTTGCAGGTCCCTTGCTGCTCAGAATACTGGCTGGCTCCCTCCCTCCAGTGGTCCTCAATATATGCGATGCAAAAATGAACCCACATTGTTCAGAGACTGGTAAGTAATCAAGACAGACATCTGTTGCTTAGTGGTGTAGGAGGAAGATACCAGGGGCCAGAAGGGAATTAAAGGTGGTTGTTCGTGGGGAGGAAGTAAGGACGATTGTATAATAAACAGAGTGTCTTTGGGTGGCCCTGTCTGATGGCCTGCTTTAAAATGATGGATCAATGGACAGTCAGAGGGGAAGGAAGAATGGAAAATGCACATCGAGGATGGCTAAATTCAAAATGATAGATCAGGGGTAGTTGAAGGTGGAGGGAATTTGGCAAATGCACACAGAAGTTGGTATTCAAGTCTTGACTGGAACAGGAAGGGAAAGAGGCCTTGATCCAAATTGTAGCTAGCAGATGGTGTCCAATGCTCTTCTTTCTGTTGGTTTCTCAAGGCCTGGGCTCTTGTTGGATTTCCTCACTCTGGAGTGCAACAGAGTATATGGTGAAAGATGGGCCCAGTCTGTCATCAAGACCAGTGAGTAAAGTTGCACTAAGCCTAAACTTTGAAGAAATTATAGGGTTGACACAACAAGATTGAGGAGAAATAAGGGTATTGGACAGGGAGGAGGGTGAGGTAGAGTGTTACGTGAGATACTGTGGTGAGGGTTTTACCACCGCCCTAGCAACCTGAATAAGGAAGACAGCCTGAGGTTGACACAGGGAAATGGGGGACAAGGGAATGCAGCCTGGAAATGAAAATCTAGCTCCAATTGTTGTGGCTGGTGGGTGGTGGGGCATGCCGATGCAGTTTGGCTTTATCTGGTGCAGAGGCAACCATGGAAATGAGGAGTCATTAAAGGAGCAGCTAAGCACCAGTAGTTGCCTCACTCCAGAAACACATTGCTGGATTCTTTTAAAAATAAAAAGTTGGTGCCCCTACCCATTGAAGGACCTCGGATAGTGGGGCAGAAAGTGGAGAGGAGGAGGCAATGAACAGACAGAGCGGGGTTGTGGGGTTGTAGATGAAGGGGATGCCAGAGCAAGAAAAGGAGTGTGTTTACAAGATCTCTCACTGGGGGCTTGCTCTGTGGGGGCTCCTCTATTCTCCGCTAATTGGGCTGATGTATTGACTCACACCAGGCTGGTTTGCTTTGAGAAGAAAGGCTTAACTGGTAAGTGTCTCTCCTCACTCTCCCTACCCCCCACTACTGGGGCTGATGTATTGGGTCTCCCACCAGGCCAGGTGGATCTGAAGCTTCAGTGGCCTGCATCCTCTCTCACTTCTTGCCCTGCTTGATGTGGTGTGGTGCTGACCTCCCACCAGACCGGATGACTGTGGGAGTCTGAGGCCAGCATCCTCTTTCACCTCTGGCTTTGGGCCTCACAGGATGGGGGTTGGTTACCATAGCCCTCATGAAGAAGGACTTAACTGGTTGGTGTTTCCTCCAAACCTTCATGACTAGGGCTGATGTATTGGTCTCTCACCATGCTGGGTGGCTCTTGGATTGCATGGGCCCACTTTCTGTCAGACCTCCTGCCTTGCTAAATGGATCACGTACTGGTCCCCCAACATGCTGGGTGCTAATGGGAGTCTCGGGCTGGTGTCTCTCTTACCTCATGCCTTGGCTCTCACAGGATGAGGGGAGAGTTAGGAGCAGCCGAGCTTGGGATATCTCACATATTATACAGGAGATTTTACACAACAAGGTACCTGGTTCTGTTCACTCCACTCCCTGGTGCCCTGAGTTCTGAGCTGTGAGTAGAAGGTCAGCACAGTATATGGTCCAAACCATGGATTATATCTTATACAACAAGGGCTGAGTAACTTGAGGAGGGTAACTGAAAGCACAAGCGATGAATGCCAAGGGTGTTATCACGTACAGTGTGGATGTCTGAAGGTACAATCACAAAGAATTTATAAACCCTGAAAAAGATATAGGGACTGGAGGAACAAAAGGAATTGGAGGAGCAGCTTGAGCCTTTGAGGGTGAGGGGGACCGGGGAGCACTGAACTGGAGATTTTTGCACAGGAGGGTCCTCCTTCCCTCATGATTAACCAGTATAGGGATGCATACTTTGGTATCAAGATGCCCCAGTTTAAAACACAACAGGACAGGTTGATGGAGAAAGACCCCGTCACTGCCTTGGACATTATGGCTACATTGAGCACATAGGAGGAGTGGGGGCTGAAGCTCTCAAAGGCCTCATACTACTCACAGTCATTTTAGGGGGACAGGAGGGAGGGAAGAAGAAGAAGAAATTTAAGTATCTTTGCCATTACCAGTCAGAAGGGTTCTGGGATATCACCGCTGGTGAGAAAGCAATACTCTGACAGGGGCCCATTACCAAGACAGTAGGGACACAGGAATGTGTATGCATGTATTGAATGGGTGTTATCCCGGGAGCTGGGGTGGGTCATAAATGGATAATTCAACATAGGTGAAAGTAGAGTCAGTGGCATGGAGGAGGTATAGGTGACTCAACAAACACAATTTGTCTTGCGCCAATTCTAACTAACCAAGCAGGTGCAGCCTGCTGGATAATCATATTCAGACATAGATATGTGAGTTCATAACGTTGAAGTCACAAAGCCTTTAAAGTGAGGCCTAGGTTTGAAGTTTTCATGGTTATCATGGTTTTGCTGTTTTTGCATTTGTTCTGGTTTTCTTAATTCAGACATGGCTAGCTTTCCCCATGTGATGGGGGTGGGAGGAGGAAGGGTGATACAATAGATTAATATGAAAAGGTGAGTCATAACATACAATGTATAGGCATAAACAGCCCAGTTAAGTGGACTATGCCTACTTCAGGATCTAAAGTGGAAAAAGCCATAATCGCTGTCCCACAGGAGAGTCATCTGAGTGACATGAAGTGCCAAGCTTGGCAGTGGCATGGTGGGATGGCCCCAAAGTGGTACTCACAGGAGAATTATAAACTACACATGGGGGAAAAAGAACCTTAAAGAAGCAAGCAGAGCTGGAAAATCAAGTATTCAATTTGGAGGTGGAGCATAAAAATAATGTTGAGGGCAGAGGTGCAAGAGAAATTAGATGAATCCGGGTGAAGCTCAATCGACTCCTAGAGGCTAAAATAGAGGTAACCTTCATTACTCCAAGCAATGCTAATACCAGGCGTGCCAACAAGCTGGGAGACCCTGACATGGCAACACTGCAAAGAGGTGGCTAGCCCGTGCAGTTCTTCATATCCAATGGCCTGGCACTTAACAATGTGACTCAGACCCATGAACAATCCTGAAACACTTCATGGACTTCTACAAAAATTATATAGCCAAGAACAAATCTCGGATATGGAAAGGAAACTGAATGAATATTTCCAGAGGGTCAAAATTCTAAAATTATCAGAACAGGAACAGGAAGCTATTTCTGAGCCAGTGGAATTACAGGAGATTATAGGGGCAATATCTAGACTTAAAGTAGGAAGACCCCAGGCCCAGATGGCACAGGGCCAAATTCTACAAAACATTCCAGGAAAAGCTGGCTTCTAGGTTGTTTGAAGTTTGCCAAGGGATCCAGGAGGAGAGGTGGCTCCACCCTCATGGCAGTATGCACAAATTACAGTGCTACCAAAACCCAGTAAGGATAACATGCAGTGTGGCTCCTACCACCTGGTCTCACTCCTAAATATGGACCTAAAAATGTTCACCTTCTACTACTAGCCACTCGCTTGTAGGGTGCAAGTGACCCCTATTTCACCCCGATCAAACAGGCTTTATTAATGATAGACTAATTAATGATAACATCAGGTGCCTTTAATATCATAACTAAAGCACAGGAGGGAAAAGAACTGGCTTTGGCAATTTTCATGGATGCAGAAAAGGCATTTGACCTGGTGAACTGGGATTTTCTACAGTGTGCTGGAAAAGAATGGGCTAGTAAGTGGATTTCTCACATACATCTGGGCTTCTTCCTCCAAGCGGATGGGGGTTCAGGTGGTGGAACCACAACCCCTTATACACTTTGAACAGTTCACTCACGGTGGAATATGTCTCTCATTAGGGAGTTGCAACAAAAGTTCAACCTTCCAAGACAAGATTTTTACTGCTCTTAAGGTCCACACTACCTGCAAAACACAGGGAAGAATTGCTTTGATTAACAGTGATCTAACAGGGCTGGAACAATTAGTATACTGGGCGGTAAAGTTTATTGGGAGGAGCAGCAACATCACAAGGGCATACAAAATGTTACATGGCACAGACCACCCAAAATTTAAGCATAGCAGAAAGGCTTAGAATGGGAATCGCAAGTCCCAATAAGCAAGCAGAATGGGACCAGGCCTGGCAGATTGGTTGGTGCACCACAGCCTCCCAATGTGAAGGGAGTTTAGGTGAAAATACCTCACAAGATACTTTCATACACCTACTATAACTAAACATTTCGAACAGGGTGGCACAGACCTATGTTGGCAGGGTGTGGCCAAGTAGTGACCACTACCATGTGTTCTGGGAATGTCCAAGCATACAGATATTTTGGTCCCAGATACATGGAGCCCTCAGAGGATTTGGAGTGGATATTCCTTGCACCTTCAAACATTTGATCCAGGGGTGAAAATACCAGGACTGGGGAGCAGACCTCAACAGATACTCCTCAGAACTCTATATCTGTCAGCCATGAAAGTATCATGACCCACTGACTTACAGTGGTAATGCCAACAATGGGGAAGTGGTGACAAAGTAAGAGAGCTCCACACCATGGAAAGTATTACCAATACTTAGGCTATATGTGAAATAAATTCAAGGTCTGTGGCATAGATGGGAGGTATATGACTCACAGGGTAGGAGCAATAGTTCCAGTGGAATACAATAGGGATGAGTAGTGTACTACAGATCTTAAATGAATCCTCTGCAGGGTGTTATTATACATAGCGACGGGTTCAGTGGCAGACATGGGGGTCTCCAGACAGGAGCAATGGGGTTGGAGTGGGTACTCCATTTCTATCATAGTTGGCCAAAGAGCCACCTCTCCCTAATCATTAGAAATGAACTGGGAACAAGGGATATATAATCTCAACATGTACCAAATGGGAGAGGTTGGTTACGCTCCACGCTTGTTCTTTTCTCTTTCATTTACTATAGTTACAATGTTTACAAAGTGTATAATAGTGTGTCTCGATCAGCTAAGACAAAGAGTTCAAAGAAGGCATAGTGATTCTACACAGCTGGTTTATTCTGTAGGTTGTATAGCCTTGAAGAACACATGCAAGGTATTATGTGCCTTGAAGAATATTAACAGATGGATATTTGTTGCTGATTGACTTAAGATGTAAAACTTGATGAAATTTTACTTAGTTGTACTGAATGGCATTTGAAAATAAAGCTGAGTTAAAAAAAAAGATTAATGTTAATGGTTATTACATATTTAGATACCAGTTGGTCTCCTATACCATCTAAGCCCCTACCTCTTCAATGACTCTCACCATTGCATCTCTAATTCAGCCCTTCTACCCACCCTTCTCTATGGCTCTCACAGTCCTCCTTTCAGTTAGATGCTACAAATCACAAAAGTTAAATCATTATTCCATACCATAGCTCATTTTGCATTAGGTGCCCCACCTAAGGAATACCATTGTAGAGTACATGATTCCCTTTAAATGGCCCCTCTCTCTAAGGGACACTGTAATATGCATCCCTATGCCTTACCTTCAAACTAAAACGCTCCAAACCCTCCTAACCTAATCAGCCTAATAAATATCAAACCTGAGAGGCGCCCTTAGATCTTCTGGCAGAATGCTCCTCCAGGTCCCCAAAGTCAGAACATTAGCATGCAGTAGGTACTTTGCAAACTCTATCCCCATCATCTGGAATGTCCTTCCCATTGCTCTGCAAGAAATCTACTCTCTTGGGGGATTTAAGAAGTGTTTAAAGCTTATTTACTGGAGCAGAATCAGTGCAACTGTTACTGGTGATAGGCCTATGCACTATTACACTGATGACTTGTGACAAGATTGCCCTTCTTATTTGCCCCTGTTTACTTTACACTGAAATGAAAATTTCAACTCTTTTGTACACTGTTTTAACTCTCATTAGAGTATTGTTGTATTGTAATTGGCTTATACAAATGTGTCTCTATAACCTAATTTGTTACCTGTTTATTTGTTATTGTCCAAGTCTTCTGTAATCTATTATTTCTTCTGTATTATTTCTGTAATTTATTCGGTCGCCTCTGAAAAGGTGACCTCTGAGGCCCAGTGAGTTTACCCAGTCAACAAAATTGATAAATAAAAAACCTTAACTATGGGGACTAATGCCAAAATTCAGAAAAGTGAAAAACATATTTTTATTTTTTGAAACTGTCATGAAATTTTCCTTGTCAATATTAAAGAAGTATATCAATATACTTTATCATTATGGAAAAATATTGATAACATTTGTTTTATGAAAAGATTCTGTTGGGATGTAAATATGTATCTTGATATAGCTAGAGAAACTGCCTGTTTTAATAACAATAACATAATTGCTACTTTTACATAACAATGCAACACAATTGACACCATTTCTTTTATGGATGGGCTCCAAACTTTTATTTTTTTTTTTTATTTAGTTTCTAGCCCAAACAGTTCCAGATTTGGATCTTTCAAAGCATATTTTATTAAAATGTGATAACTTTAGAACTGTTCGGCTAGAGATGTAATTTTTTAAATGAATGTTTGAGTCTGCCAGGTAGTTACATCATTCATATATCACTACAGTAACCATATAGTGATATAAAAATAGTTTCATAATGATATGTGTATATATATATATATATATATATATATATATATATTATATATATATAAATATATGTATATAAAGACAAAAACCTCTGTGCATAAACACTGAGGCAAGGGTTACCCTAAAGGGCATTTGGCTGGGAAGCCAAGTTTCAAGAAAATACAAAATCACACATGCCCCCACAATGCAAAGCATCATGGGCTGCATATGCAAATCACCACAGAATGTTATGCTGGTCCAACTTTAAGCAGAATTGCATGGTGCGAAAGACCTCTCACACAGTTTGCAAAGGGTGCTAACAGAAGACATAGACACGTGTTTGATCCTACCAGGACTCATCAGTATGCCCTCGTCTGTTTGACACCCCAGTGGAATGGACCAGCTATCCCTAAGGCAGTGTGCCTGGGATATATTGTGGTGAACCCATTAAAATAAAAACTATTTAAAAGACAAAAACCCTCTGTGCATAAACACTGAGGTATATATATATACACACATATATAAAACATAAACAATGAGTTTCTAGTCCAAATAGTGCCAGAGTTGGACCTTTCAAAGGATATTTTCTTTAAAATGTGATAACTTTGGAACCACTAGGGCTAGAGATTTTGTTTTTTAATGGAAGCTTGGAGTCCACCAAGTAGTTATCAGATTACATATCACTACAGTGACCATATCTCGATATTAAAGAGCAAAATGTTTTCATATGGATATAAGAAACATTCACTACATTTTAAAAGTCTTGTCATTTTACCACACTATATTTATTTATTTGTTTATTTAAGAGTTTCACCAGGAAGGCATACTGAGCAGAGTACCACCAATTCCAGGTGCGTCCTGGGGAAGGGGGAGAGGACAAGTACATCAATGACATGCATGTATTACAGTGCAGATAATGTACAGTTCAGAGCATGACAGAGTGAACAGTATAACATATCTTGTAACCTTCATGCCTAGGACATGAGCTAACATAGTATCAACTATGACAGTTCCAAGGGCCCATAGTCCTGCTGTGCAACTTGAGTATAGATAGTAACTCTGGTCAATCATTTCATGATAACTTCTGGCATGACAGGCCAGTATTTCTGGCAGTGGGCTAGGGCCAGGGGCTTGGCTAAGAGCTGGTAAAGTTAAGGTTGGGAGGGGGATAAGTGGCATTATTTATGGAGAGGATTGCATGAGCAAGAGGGGGGAATGTGACTTGAGGAGCTGGTTTAACTGCTGAGGGTTGGCAGTGTGCCTAATGTCAGCCAGCAAGGAGTTCCACAATTTAGGCATGCGGTAGTTAAAGCAGCCTGGCCTTTGGCTGTGGTCATGAGTGGAACATGCAGCAACCAGGAGTCAATGTACCTGAGGGAATATGCCAAAGGGGTTGTACTGTGAAGGCAGGCTCTATGTAGGGGGAAGGGACTGAATCCAGAATTTTGCTGTTAACCTCACACAGTGGGTAAGTCTCCAATACTGTAGCTAGGGAGGTCTAGCATCTTGTAGAGGTCACAGTGGTGCACAGAGGAGTGCAATCCAACGCAAACTGACAGAAGGAATGGAAGAGGGGTCAAGTCTTGTGAGGGTGGACTTGGGGACGGCACTGTAAACTACATCACCAAAGTCGACTAAAGGTAGGATCATTTGTTGTAGGATTGCTTTGAGTGTTGCCAAGGGTAAGCAGCCCTTGTTACAATAAACAGTGCCAACTTGGGAAAAGTTTCTTGTGTATTGAGTCGTTATGAACTGAGAAGTCAAGGTGCTGGTCAACAAGATTCCAAGGTACCGGAAGGTGGTGCTTGCCCAAAGGAGTCCCATCGATAGTATGATAAGTGGGGGTTGAGGGAGTTGGACGAGCCTCTGTCTTGTGTCGAAGGTTAGAAGATATTTTTTTAGGTTTGAGAAAGAGCTGGTTAGCCCTGAACCAAAGCTGCACAGCACTGAAGTCCTCCTGAAGTCCAGAGGCCACTTCAGAGGGTGAGGGCCTGCTTTAAAAGGTCTGTGTCAGTAAGTACATATAGAATGGATGTGTTTTGGCACATGGAGGACAGGTCATTCAAGAAAATGGAGAACAGGATTGGGCTAAATACCGAACCTTGGGGACCCCGAGGTTACAGGGAGAGGGGCAGAGGTATACTGACCGATTCTTACAGATTGGGATCTGCCTGTTACAGGGAGTTTAACCAATTGGTGTAGAAACTCAAGAGATCTGCCTGGGTGCGTTTGGATAACAGAAGTGGGAGACGGCGTTGGAACGCCTTGGCGAGGTCGACAAAAATAGCCAAGGTAATGTGCCCATGGTTCATACCCATGATGACAGTGTCGGTGAACCTGAGGAGGGAGCGATGGTGGAATGCTTCTTCCTGAATCCCAGTTGGAAGTTTGAAGAAGGAAGAGGTATCGAGATAGGTGGAGAGTTGTTCTAGCACCAGACGCTCTTGGATTTTGCTAGGATAAGGAATAGAGAGATAGGCGTAGTTGCTCGGAGTAGAGGGTCTCCCCTTTGGGAGTGGGATAACAGTTGCACTTTTCTATTCAGATGGTACTGTAGCAAGTGAGAAAAGAGACTGAGGAGTGTGGACAGAGGGGAGGCAATGGCAGGGGCAGATAGATAAAGCATTTTAGAGTCGAGGCCCAAGGGACATTTACCTTTACTGGGGTTAAGTTCCCATATGGCTTTAGCACATCTGTAGGTGAGACCATGTGAAAGGCAAAGCCCTGGGAGGTGTGCGGCTGGGAGTAGGTGTGCTTGAGTGAGATTGGGGGAGGAGGGATTGGAGAAAGGTCACACAGCCGGTGAAGAAGGAGTTGAAAGCTGCCACATCACCTAGATCAGTGATGGTGGAGCCACAATATTTAGGGCTGGGGTAAGAGGCTGGGCCGGGGTTGAGAAGCAATTTGATTGATTTCCAGAATTTTGCAGGGTGGTTTAGGTTAGAGTGGAAAGAGGCCTTGAAATGGCTTGCTTTGGCCTGTCATAGGAGCGTGAGTGCAGGAGTTACGAGAGCTCAGTAGAACTGGAGAGCTTCCAGGGTATTGGATGCCTTATAGGCTTTCCATGCTTGGTCCCTGGCATGTAGTTGGTCAATAATATTGACTGAGACCAAGGATAGGTGGGCACCCTGACATGGGTCCATCTTAGTGGTGGCATGATGGTTCCATACGGTGAGGAAGTTAGACTTGAAAAGGTCAAAGGCAGCATCTATGGAGGGGTCCTGAGGGATGAAGGACCAGTCCAAGTTTGTCAGATCATAAAGTAGAGCTGAGAGATGGAGGGATTTGTATGACCTGGTGAGCAGTATAAGGGGAGGAGCTTTGGGCCTGAAAATTCTCCTTACCACGTAGATCAGGTGATGGTCACTTAGTGAGTCCGAAGGAGACCTGAGTCGAGAATACGGTGTGTGTGAGAGGTAAGGGTCCAGTCTAGTAGGGAGTGGTTCAGGGACTTGTGATTCAAATGTGTTGGTTCTGAAATTTGTTGGGAAAGGTTTAGTGCAGCTACATGGCACTGAAGCTTGGAGCAGGCACTGGAGAGCCAGTTAGAGTTAAAGTCACCAAGAATAAGGAACTCTCCCCAGAACCTAGCTGTTTGAGTGTACTCAGGTGGTCCATTATGAGATGCATGGGGTGCTGTTTGCACAGTATGACCCTCTATGTATATAGGAATTGAATGAGAGTAAGAGCTTAATCAGCAGTGAGACACTTGAAAGCGAGGGCAGGGAGAGATGGATAGAGGTGAATAGAAGGAGGTTGGCAATGAACATGACAATGCCTCCGCCCCTTTTATTTCCCTGGCAGTCATGGCGAATTAGTGTGTAGCCTGGGATTGGTCTGTATCCAGAATGTGGGGCTTCAACCACATTTAGGTTATGATCAAAATGTCTGGGCGCAGTATGAGGACATTAGGTTGAAGGAGGATCTTGCTCAGTAAGCTGCAGATGTTCAGGTGCATTATTTTGAGCCTTTGGAAGATTAGGATAGGGATATTGACATTCATATGCATGTAGCAGCACAGGAGAACTGTACTATCTGTTCAAATGTTACAGCTTTAAAATGTAGTTTCAAGCATTATAAAAATATCATATAAGATTATTTTGAAAATGATCAGAAGATACTAGTGGTTGTTCTAAGAACAAACACATTCTTTTCTAGTTTTAGTTATGTCATATTGTATCACTATACTATGTAATATGGTATTGCCTGCTATACAGTAGTATGTGTGTTTCAATTGTCAAAATATAACCAAGTCAATGACAGAAAAGAATCATTGCTCTGTATTTAACTCTGCAGTATACTCCTGTATACCTTTTATTTTATTTTGTTTGACTAAGTAAACTTTGTTAACAGAGTTTAAGTTAAGAAAGTAAACATATCCAACATTATAATAGCTGAGAGAGAGAAAAGCTTAACCTGGGTGCAGAAAGATATAAATATAACTAGGTTACCTTTAAAACCAGATGCTAAAAGAATAAAATGCTTGCATATCCTATGGCATACAAAGCCAACAACCCTATTACAGTAAGTAATATATAGAGACTAAAGAGTCAGTTAAACCTTAAACATAAGACTTTACAACATTTAACCTTGCACTAGAAAACATCAACCAGTAATCAGCCATCAATTAAGAAACAAGAAACAATGAACAGTTAACTAAAACTGAAATAAACCAGGAGAACCAAGGGCAACAAACAGATGAAAAAAGGGGAGAGAGAAGGAGGTAAAAGAGTCAGTAAACAAAAACTGTACAGGCCACTACATATGCCAGACCATACTAATATACCATAACCAAGACAAGAATAAGTGTCTGTGTGTGTGTGTGGGGGCAGGGGCACAACCTCAAGCAACCCCATAATTACTGCAACTGTAAAAGAGTGTGAAGAATTTGTCAGTGAGAATAAGTCTTCCAGAGAGCGTCAAACGTGGCCACCAACCGTTCTTTAAAAGTAGAGTGAGAGTCATAAAGCTAATGTTGCACAATAATCTTGGCCACTGCCATGATCATTGACATATGGACACTGCTGTCCCACAAGTTGCTCCAACCCTAAGCCTGTTAAACAAAGTATAGGGGAAAAGCCTCCTGGAGGCCCAGCAGTGGGTCCAAATAAGCCATTATATCTTGCCAAAAGTATTGTTTCTTTTCATAGTCCAAGAAATATGCTTGAGGATTCTCCTACCCACCCAACACTTATTACATAAAATGTTCACAAATTGAAATTTGGCTAACCTTTCTGGGGTATAATACATATTGCAAAGGAGCTTATATTGAAATAACTTGAGGCTGTAAATGTTAAAAAGTAATGCAAATTCTGCCACAAATTAACTTAGAGGCTTGGTCCTCCAGTTCCACAAAACTGATGCCCAATAGGAAGTCTAAAGTCCAGTTTCGCAGCTACATAAAGTCAAAGCCTCCTGTAAAGTTGGGAAATAACATGGGGCTGGGAAGAGTCGAGACGAAGTTCATCCCATATATCTGTAGTCTGAGAAGACCAAGGGTGTTTTTGTTATTAGAGCTGGTGTGTTTCATTGTTATATACCGTATACTTGCTTGTTATTAATGCAGCTTTTATTGTTTTTGACAACAGTTCTCTTAGTTCACATTTGTTTTCAAACATTTGTCAAAAGCAAATGTTAACTAGCCTCTCTGCAGCAGACTTGAGGCAGGTTGCCAGAGAGAACTTAAAGGGTTAAGCCAGACCCTGAGAGCTGTCTGGGGGTGGGGTGGAGGGTGGAATTGCCTGGTGACAGGGATGTCTGGATGTTCATGCTTGAGTGGCCTGGCTTGGCTTAGAATGTTGAACTATAGCATGGGTATGCATAGTTCTGCTCTTCCCATACCCTCACTGCGGGAAGTCACCAAGTTTTTTTTTTTGGCCAGGAGGCATTAGAGCCTGGGAACAGTGAGGAGCAGTCCATCCTCTCTGGCTGTGAGTGGACTTAGGGGATTGCAGGTCTCAGGGATGGTGACAGGGTCGCTTTGATTGGGTGGTACTGGTCCCCTTGTACTTGGTCTCAGAGAAGAAGAATGTTGGAAGCAACTGGAGTGATGGAGGCCCAAGGACTTGCAGCAAGAGGAGGGAGAACATTGGCCTGCAAAGGCACAACTGGGACAGAGGTGGTGGTGGTGGTGGACCACCCCTCATGGGAGGTCCACCAGAACTCTTGCTGGTTCACTTCTGGTAGTGGCAGCAAGATAGAGAGAGAGAGGAAATAAATGGTAGAAGTCTGAAATTGGTGCAAACTGTAGTTAACCTTAGTAAACAGAAGTGCCCATTGTGTAAAACCTAGGTAGACAAGGCTACAGGGCAGCTGGGATACATCCCAGAATATTAAAAGAACTTAGAGACATGCTAGTGGCACCACTAACAACCCTATTCAGCAAATTTATAGAGACAGAGGTGGATCCAGGGGACTGGAGGAGAGAAATGTAGTCCCTCTCCACAAAAGTGGGAACAAGGAGGAGGCTGGCAAGTACAGTCCGTGAGACTGACCTTGGTGCTGGGGAAATTAATTAAGTTACTGCTAAAGGAAAGGACTGCGATATTTCTTGAATCTGGCAGAGCACAGCCACCAAGGCAGCATGGATTCAGAGCAGGAAGGTCTTGTCAAACAAATCTGATTGACTTCTTTGACTGGGTGACCAGGGAGGTAGATCAGAGGGCAGTGTATGTGGCCTTCCTAGATTTCAGCAGGGTTTTGACACCATCCCACATAGGTGGTTGGTAAAAGTTGGGCAGCCTGGAGTGGGCCTCAAGGTGGAACCTGGCCAGAAACTGATTGAGTGACAGGACACAGAGGGTGGTCTAAATGGCTTTCAATATGAGGAGAGGGGATGGCCAGAATGGTGCCACAGGGATCCATGCTAGGGCCAGTCCTCTTTAACATTTTCATAAGCGACACTGCGGAGGGCTGGAGGGAAGGTATGCCTCTTAGCAGATGAAATTAAGATCTGCAACAGGGTTGACAGTCCAGGGAGGTGGAAAAATGAAAGGACCTAAACGTGCTGAGGAGTGGTTGAGAGTGTGACAGCTAAGATTCAATGCAAAGAAGTGTAAAATCATGCATTTGGGGCACATAAATCTAAGGGAGGAGTACAAGACTGGAGGAGAGGTACTGACAGCCACCAATCAAGAAAGGGACCTGGGGTTAATCATATCTGATGACCTAAAGGTAACCAAACAATGTGAGAAGGCTGTGGGGAGAGCCAATGGGATGCTATGGTGCATAGGGAGAGGTATCACCAGCAGGAAAAGGAGGTGGTTATGCCACTGTACAGATCACTAGTGAGACCTCACCTGAGTACTATGTCCAGTTCTGAAGGCTGCACCTCTGGAAGGACATAGAAAAATAGAGGCAGTCCAGAGAAGGGAATAAAATGGTGCAAGAACTGCACCAAAGATCATATGAGGAAGACTAGAGGACCTCAGTATGTATTCCCTGGGGTGTTATGATAGAGACATTCAAGTACATCAGGGGTATAAATAAGGTACAGGAGGTTGCATCTTTCAGAAAGGGTGTACAAGAACAAGGGGCATGATATGAGGCTAGAGAGGGTAGGCTCAGGAGCAATCTAGGAAGTACTTTTTCATGGAAAGAGTAGTGGATGCTTGGAACAGCCTCCTGTGGAGGTGGTGGGGGCTATAACAGTAGGGGAGTTCAAGAATGCATGGGATAGACATAAGAGCACTCTCATAATGGGGAAGACAGGGTAAGCCACAGATCAACCTGGGTCTGCAGTAGCGCATTAGGCAGGGAAAAGGAGCAGGCTAGGTGAGCTGCACAGTCCTTGTCCACCATCACCTTCTATGTATCTATGCATCACTAGGTCTATCAGTGTAGTGCCAAAAGGAGGCACACATGACCAGTCCAACCATGTTTGAAACACTTAGTAGTGATATCATATGCTGATATGCAGTTCTATTTGTTATCCTACTGGGCACATTGAGGCATGTGCTGGCACAGCTTGCCCCGTCTGAGTAGTGTGGCATCACAAAAATGGTCTCGGCAGCACCAGGGCTTCAGGTACCCTGCATGGGAGGTTGAAGTTTCATAGGGATGAAAGAGACACAATACTGTTTTTGTGCAATGTGTAATTATACCCTTTAGTTTAGGAGGTAAACTTGGAAACTTACGAGCTATTGGTTGGGCAAATAGACTCCACAAGCAGCTGGGTTCCATCTGACAGAGCTAGCAGCAGTAGAATGGATACACACTAGTGGTAGGGAGATGTTAACCACCGTGGGAATAATGTGAAGTAATGTAGGTGCAGGAAATAACCCAGTAGGCAGTTGAAATGTAATAGGTGTAAGTATCATTATGAGAGAGAAGATTTATGGCCAGGGGAATGCCTGGAGAGCTGTGTATCACCTAGGCAGTGGTTAAATAAACATATGAACATACAAAATTACCAGCAGAAATTAGGCCTCTAGGTCTATCTAGTCTGCTTGAGTGTGCAGCTAACCCTACTTTGAAGCTGCCCTCCCACCTCCTCCACCTTCCCAAATAGCCCTCTCTCCCTGTCCCAACCTCTCTTGAAACTACTCACCTTCCTAACGATACTACCTCCTTCGCAAAGCATTCTAAACTGCCACTACTCTCTGTGTGAAAAGTGCCCTTCATTTCCTCTGATACCTACTTCCTTCCAATCTAAGTCTATGCCTCTCATGTCCCTCCCTTCCAGAGCTTGAATATCTCTTCAGTACCAGACTTACGTATTCCTTTAATTACTTAAATGTGCAATCATATCCCCGATCCCTTCTCTCTTCCCTGGAATACATGTTCAATACCATAAATTTCTCCTCATAGGGCTATATCCTGTAATCCCTGAATAAACTTTGTCGCCTTTCGTTATACCCTCCAACAATCTCACATCTCTTCATGTAAGGGCACCAGAATTGCTTACAGTATTCCAGGTGCGGTCTGACTAGTGACTTGTAGAGTGGCAGAATGACATCCCTTCTTCTGGAGGAGATGCCCTCGCTATACAACCCAGTACCCTGTTGGCCTCGCTGCCGCCTTCCTGCACTGCTCTGAATTGTTCATATTTGCTGTTATCACCACCCCTAGATACTTTTCCTCTTCAGTGGTACATAACTGCACCCCAGTTCGTAACCCTTCTAGGATTCTTGCACCAAAGTGTATATTGCACTTTTCACAATAAACCCTAACTGCCATAGCGCTGACCACTCCACCAGCTTAGTCAGATCATCCTGCAACCCTTCCAACCTTCTATATCATCCATTCCCGCCCTCAACGTGGTGTCATCAGCAAACAGACTGATCTTATTCTTGACACCACGTTGAGATGTCTGCAATGGCAATTCCAAACAACACTGCTAACACTGATCCTGCAGCACCCACTCATCACAGGTCTTGAGATGAGAGTCCTCTGCTACATACTTCTGCTGTCTGTCTTGCAGCCAGTTCACAATCCAATTAACCGATTTAGTGCTACCCCAAATTATTTAGCTTACTACCAATATCCCACGGGAACTGAATCAAAGGCCCTGCAGAAGTCCCAATAAATGACATCCACAGCATGACCCTTGTCCAGCTCCCTCGTAACCGTCACAATATTCAACAAGTTTAGTCAGACAGGATCTTCCAGAGATAAACCACGCTGATTAGCATCTTGGAGCCCATTGACACCCAAGAATGAAAACAGCCTCTCTTAAGTATTGTCTCCATCGACTTTCCCACAATAGATGTTAGGCTACCTAGCAACAAAACAAAAGCTAAACAGTAGCATGCTTGATCCCAGCTCTGGCATGGTTAGTCTAATTGTGTAGTCTCTTGTCTCTTGTTAATGGTGTGTCTGAGAACATGGTTTTAAGGTACCCTGATCCCCATCAACCCTGACCTGTGATGGCAAGGTGACTGGTGCAGGTGCAATACTGGTAGTTATGGTGTAGGGTCAGGCCTCCTGGACAAGATGCCATCCAATATCCCTAGACACAGGGGTGCCAAGCCCTGACCCACGATTCAGAGACTATATAAACTTAATAATAATGAAATGCATGTAACAAGATGATTAAGATATTAATTAGTTATAAAATAAGGAACCTCAGCAGTTTGAAATTGAGAGAACTCTCCCTCCAAACCTTGACCTTGATAGTAAAAGGTAAAGCAGCTGACTGCTCTTGGTTTGAAAGTGCAAGCTTTGCTCTGTCACCAGAGAGAAAGAAGCTTATCAGTTTCCTGTTGCTACAAGGTAAGTTTCCTCCCGGCAGGAGGTTCATCCATCAGGCCCTGGCTGAATTCTGCTTTGACAGCTGCATCTTTTGTTTCACCTCCTCTACTAGCTGCAGGATTTTTTCTACACAGTTTTAGTTTCAACAGGTGCCAGTCTTTGAATTGGTCAAAGTACAAAAGCTGCATTCATTCCTAAATTGCCACTATCACAGCCACAACTATCAAAGTGTTGCCACACCACTTCCTAGGTCAATTTATGGCACAAATACCCTGTCACAGGGACAATGATTTATTTATTCTCCTCAAAGATGAGTATTGTTTTGTAAAGCCCATTATATGATCGATTTCAGCTTATTTGAATGATTACATTTCTGATACTGGCTTCAAAGGAGGTTTTAAGCTCTGGGAACTGGAGACATAACACCAGCACCTTTCATGAGAAAACTTTCACTCAGGCTTGTTGTACATCATTCAAAAGGAAAACAGTGTTTCCTACTACAATGTACAGTAATGTTTATTAAAGTAGACTTTGAAGTGTTTCACATAGGAAGAATGCTATGATTATAAAATAGATTTTAGACTGCTGATCTGTTTGTACTATCAGAATGAGAGGTACCTTCCACATGATGGACCGGACAGGAAAAAAATCTAATTATGCCACACAACTGTATTGAATTGTTTGACTACTGTAGGTACTGGTTTACACTAAAATGTATTGGTTCAGCTTTAACTGTACTGATTTGACTAAACAGGTATTCATCTGAATACAATTAGGTATATACAGTATTTGTTTAAATATACAATTTTAAATTGACCATAAAAATCCTGTAACCTCATTGGCCAAAACACATCACAAAATAAAGCTACCAACTTTTGAAGCCTAAAACTGGGAGATGTTATAATTTGGAAATAATTTCCTTTTTTTTTTTAAGAGAAACCCTAACCATAGCCACTAACACGTCCCTACCCTCAACACTGGTAAGCACATTTTCTTACACAGCACAGAAGATTTCAGTTCAAAGTGAAATGTGACTGTCAGACAGACTCAGTTAGTCAAACTTGAATACAGTGCAGCATCCAAACTGGCTGCTGCAAGGATGAACTGACTTGATTCCAATATTTCCAAAAACATAAACCTTTCTCAAAACCAGAGGAACACCACATCATATTCTCAAGTGCCCCAGAAACCTCATTGCCTGATGATACAGACTGACCCCAGGCCACCTCCCCATGTCTTTCTCCCTCACTGGTGGACAAGCCTGTGCTGCATTAGATAACAAAAGTATGGAGCTAAAAAAAAAAAAAAAGAAACCTTGTTTTCTGTGCCCATCCTGTCCATGCCCCCGTGTTATTCACTCTGGACTGGGCGAGAAGGACCAGGCTACACATTCATTCATTCCCACTTTGCTCTGTCCCTGCCAGCTCACAACAACATAATTCAGCACTTAACTTTTCATTCCCTTCCAGCACCGGAGCTACTTATCAGTATATGGCACCTTTCCTTGTACCTTCTTCAAACAAACAAATGCCTCCCTCGTCTGACTCTGGAGTCCCTCAGCTGTTGGAAGGCAGATGAAGCCGCGACATGTGCTTGCACTTCCCAGTCAGCCTAACCCAGAGAGAAAGGTGCTTACGTTGTTCCTCCCTTGCCATCTGTCTACCACTGAGGCCTCTTTGATGGCACAACATGGGTAGGTGCAGTCGAAAAAATTGCTGTCCAGCTTGAGCAGCGCCATGGTGGTGCTGAAATGTGAATGTCACTGGGTGCAAAAAACACATACAAAAATGGACAAAACAGGACAACCAGCAAAACCAGGACAAAAATGAGATTTTGCAAAACTTGTGGGGACACTGGGACAATCTACCTAAAATCAGGATGGTCCTGGGAAAATTAGGATGGTTGGTAGCTTTATCACAATACCAATGATTATTTTCTGACAACCATACACTTCTCCTGAACTACATATTTTTAAACAAATAAAAGTCCATTTATATGAGCTATAAAATGGGTAGGGCATTGCTGCATACTAATTGGTCAAGAGGGTTCAGAACCCATTCCTTTATGGAATGACATCTACAGGGTTGGTAACCTTCAAGCATCAGGACACAGTGCACCTTCATATCCATTCCTCCCAGAAACTCTTTGAAAAAATATTTCTGAGAGCCATGATTTGACGGTTAAAGGGCAGGATTCATAAAACTCTTGAAATTCCTGCAGCTGTGGAAAATCTCAGCACAAGTGGGTTGCGCTATGGATCTGCAGTTTTCCTGCAGCTGTGTGTATTCGTAAAGGTGGAGCTGGATTACTACTGGCTCCATGATTTACAGCATTATGGGTGGTGTTGCCAGGGAAATCCGCAGCTGTGGGAAACTGCTATGGCCAGTGGGTCCAGCCGTTAAATCTTCCACAACTGCTTCAACTGTGAATAGCAATTTCCACAGCTGCAGAGATTTCGGTCCGCAACTGGAGTTGTGGTATAGGACTTAGTCCCAAAAATGTTTGTGAATCCAGTTCACAATCCTTAACAACCCTTACCTACCATAACTTAAAAACACATTTTAGTATATTTAAAACCTCCCTTCTCCCAGCTATGACCTAAGACACACCTCCAATGTAAAACCGAACATTAAAGCCATCTACTCATTTGTTTTCCTTCTGTGTAACTTTTGTTTGAAAGGCCTTCAATCCTTAGCCCTGATTTTCTTTGCAGCGTCCCTTTTGCCTCTCTGACTACCAGTCTACCAGTCACCTCTTTCTCCTTGAAACAACTGACTGTTCATCCAGTTGCTGCACCACTCCCATTAACCTACCCTGTCAGCCATCCATTCACTTGCTGAGCGCCTGACACATTCCCTTTAAATCAGTGTTGGAATTACACTTTATTTGCATTCAGAGGTAAGGGGCCCACAAGGGTGCTATCTTTAAACTGAGTCCCATTCCCATTTTTTTAATTAGCTTTACTTTTGTCACATCTCAGGACCAGCCCCCAGCAGCCCAACCCTGTGCCCTGCCCGTCTTCCACCTCCACGAACTCACCAAGCTATAGATAACTCTGACTTGCCCCCAGAGAGGGGCCATGCAGGAGCCACTATCCTTTGGATGCTGGTATGCAGCCCCAGGATGCTTCCATCCTGGGGTTACACCCTGCCTTGCCCCCAGGGCAGGGCTGTCGGGAGAAGACCCACCCTCCCGGTGGACACCAGTACACATCTCTGGTGTGGTGCCAAGGGTGGTGGTGGGGAACCTGTGGCATGAGGTGGCATCCTGCTCAGCTTGACTTTCCTCCACATTCTCCCCAGGAGGTGGAACATGCAATAACATCAACAGTGTGTACGCCAAATGTGTGTCCCACTTCCAGTAAGTGTGCAGTTGCCAGCAGCTGCTCTCCTGGCCTCCACCAAGGGGCAGTCATGTACCAGACATGCAGACCACTTCCCCAGAGAAGGAGAGCAATCTCATGGATGCTCAAGCCTTCTACCCCTCGACTGACCCTCCAACTCTCAGGTCCGTTCCTGAACCTGGGATGCCAACATTGCAGATGGAAGCTTTCCCACTCTCCTTCCCATTATAAGTCAAAGGCAGTGATGCTTGAGCTAATGAGGCTCAATTTAGAGCTGGGGGCTGAGTCTTGGGATGCCTCTTGTAATTCCAACACTTTTAAACATGTCTAATGGTTGTGCTACAACTGACTTGCACTCAAACTCAGCCTGTCTGGAATACCATCTATAATGTTGAATCATGCTGCCTAGGCAGCCGACATCACAGTTCTCTCTCTCTCTCTCTCTCTCTCTCTCTCTCTCTCCTGTCATCCAGCAGCACAGCAGGTTCTTTCTCTCCTGTTTGCCAGTGGTTCCACCACTCTCAGGGCTCTCATCTCAGGCTCATTGCGGTGGCACACAATATCAGCGCTAGTCTAATACATGTACACTGACTGTCTCACTTTAAATAAAGTAGAGCAACTATTAATTAAAAGTGTACATTTAACCAGCATCCTGCTCTTCTCTCTTCCACAGCTCCATCTTTCAGGTGGCTGATTCCTCCCTGATCAGTTAACAGCAGAATAAGTCTGTACAAGATGTTTCTTAAGTGCAAAAAATAATCGTAGAATATATATATATATATATATATATATATATATAAATAAATAACATTTAAAAATTACATCAGTAATTGTTAAAACATCAGAATAAAAAGAGTGTCATATACTGCAGAAACCCACAGGGACTGGAGACAGTATAAGCGCAGTGGTTTAAGGCTCTGAGTTGCAAACCTAGAGACCTGGGTTTGAATCCCACAGCCTCCTCTTGCACACTGTGTGACAATGAGCAAGTCACTTAATTTCCTTGTGCTCTCATGTTGCACCTGTAAACAACTTTCAACTTAGTGTGTCTCTTCTGGTTAAAAAAATATTTATCTTACTTTTGTCCCATTTTTAATGAATAATGATGATTTTCATGTAATTGTTTTCTTTCTCTCCTTTTTGTTGTTATTATTTTTGCATTGGGACCCATTTATAACTGCAATAAGACACTCCGAGGTGATGTTTATCATGGGTTGATGCACTTCCAGGTGCTGAAGGCACTGACACTAGCACCTTGTGCCTCACTATGCCCCAGGGCGTGAATTAGCCTATGACAATCACCATCCCATTGTGTCTTATTAATTGCATAAACATTCCAGGATGTGCTTTCATAAGGGCTAATGCATCTTTTAGGTGGCTGTGTAACACCCACCCACGTCATGCATTATTCTCTTACAACCACACACTCATAGATGGTGGAGCCAGGGATAGAGTTAGTCAGCAGACCCTCAGTTTTGTAGCTGAAGGGTCAGACAATGAATTTTGGCACCCCACATTTCAATCAGTAGAGCAGCATTAAAATGAGGCTAGTGCGGTATCTCCAGTGACAGCAGGGAGGCTACTTTTAAACCTTTTGGTACTCAACAAATATTGAAAATCCAGCAACCAAAATTTTGCTTCATGGAAATTCTCTATGGAATATTTTGTTTTACTGTTGCATGAGTTGCACTGCAACTGTATAGGTATTCATGGCTTCCTTTCTCCTCTCAAACCTCTTCAAAAACTGCAATTCCGGACCCTGTTCCATTTTGATTATCATGAATGACCTATGCATTTCTGTTAATAAATCATGTATTATTTATTAAAATGTGTGGATTATTCAGGATTATGAAAAGCTATGCAGGTTGGTTAAAGTATATTTAAGATGGCAATTGCTTTCCCAGTGCCCTGGATTATGAGTGAGGTGTTCTATGCAATTCTGACCCCCCACACACTTTTTGATACCCCTGCCATTGCACAATCCTTTCATGATGTAACACAGCATGCCATGATGCAACAGACCAACCAGTACCAAAACTAGTTTCAAGAAAGTGCGCAGGAAGCAGTTTCATATCAGAATGAACTGGATAGAGTAAATGTAAAGGTATTGGTTTGAGTTAAAATGTATTGGTTTAACAAAATATGCATTGGTTCCAGTAGACTGCATAGGTTTAAATAAAAATGTATTGATTTATAAAAATGAATTAGTCTCATCAAACATATTTGTAATAACTTAGACAGATGACACTCAGTTGTTGTTAATAACCAGTTCATCATAACCATTTGAGGAGGCTCAAAACATTTTGCTGCTGCAGAGTAGTGAGTCAGGCAGTATACATAATCAGGATGGTATGCTCCTTTTACTGGCCAAAATGTTTACCTGTGGGTTTCGATTCAGTTCAGTAATAAATGATATTTAAAGCAGAAGTTTTATAAAAATGTGTTTTCAAAATCAAGTTTTAGCTACCATTAATAAAAATATTAGCATACCTGTCAAATCTACTTTTCTTGATACCTCCTTTGCAGCAGACAATGTTTTTTTTTTCCATCCTAACCCTTGCCAAGTCTAAAATGATATTTCTAATCCAAATGTGGGGACATCTTTTACTTGAGAAGAAACTACATCAACACATTTATAAAATGCTTAGATTTTGGCTGAACTAGAACATGTTACCACCAAACAAAATGGGAAGATGCCTGGAATCCTTAATAGTGAAAAAAATATAAGGTTTAATATTTTTCAGTTTTGTTGTACTGTTGCTTCAATGACAGTACTTAATACAAAACAATGTTGTTTGCAGTAAATACAGATTAGGATAGGTAAACACATATTGGTTTTTGTGAAATTGTATTGGTTTCAATGATAATGTGTTGGTTTTATAAAAATGTGACAGTTTCAGTGAAAATGTATTGGCTACAAAAATGTAACCAGCATGAATCAGGCAACCTTGAGGTCCTAGATCTCAAATCATAAATCTAAAAAAATTAGATATACAATATTATAATGTGACAATAAACTAATATAATACAGTAGTATCATTATAAAATTTATTTGTAAAAGAAATCAAACATAAGGCAGAAGGTAACAACTGCAAGTGGCTTGACAAACCAGTCAGTTTTATTCCAGGACACATTGAAAGAAATGCTGTAATACTTCTATAAGCCACAGTGCATAAGCTTTTAGACAACGAACTACTGTATACCGAATCAGTGTTTAAGTGTTATATTCATGTGTCTAGCACTCTGCACCTTTGTGCATTGGCTTTCATTGTTTTCTGTGTTTTAACCATTTTGTGTATGGGAGTTATGCTTTATTAAATGTTCATGGGAGCCTGTAACTTGAAATGCTCTAGATTTAAACAGGTTCTCCTCTTGATGTTACTTATCCTTGACAAAGCACCTGCTCATATTGTTAAATGCTGGGACTTTGGGGCACCTAATTTTGCATGGAGTCTCAAACTGTGGGTACCATGTAGGGCTTTACAATCATTAAACAATTCACTGAATGCTGCTATCCTAAGCTTTGGATTTGTTGTCTGTGGGAGTGAATTCAGAGCATTTGTCTCTTGTATTGCAATTCTCAACCTGTGGATCAGCATGGCTTTTGTGAGTGGCCATTTATCTTGACTCTACTATAGTTAAGGTAAAGTGTGCTGGAGCTTCAACTGGCCAAGACTAAGAGGATACTCAGAAGTAAGACTAGCACTGGCAGCCAGTGTGGAAGTGGAATGAAAGGTGGTGGCTAGAAGAGTTGAAGATGCAGAAGAAACAGTCAAAGCAAGGCAACAAGAAGGAGAATCAGTGGCAGAAAGTACAGGGACCTGAGACTAACTCATGGAAGGAGGAATCAGATGCTGAACATCATGCACAGGAAGAGGCAGAAGAGGTTGCTGGGACTGTATGGGTAGTCAGAGGAAGACACGCTTAGAAAGGAAGAAGAGTAAGAGGCTACTAGCATAGTGGGGCAGATGATGGAAACAAGTCATGGAAGAAGAAGGACGAAAAGAAGAAGCAGATGGAATCCCTGTTGCTGTAGAGATAGAAGGGGAAGATAAATCTGTGAGGAGGTGAAGAGGCAGCTGTTGACACTAAATCAGAAGATGAAAGAATCAGCATGAAGAAGGAGCAGGATGAGGAGGAAAAGATTTTGTGATTCTATAAAGGTAGAAGGTGGAGAGCAATCCCATGAGAAGTAGAAAATGAAACTGTTAATGCTATTAAAAAGGTAGATGAGTCAGGGCTCAGAAAATAAGCTGACAGGCTCAGATAAAGCACTTATGAATAGTTCAGGGGCATATGAAGGAGCTGGAATGTCTACCAGATTGTAAGAGACAACTACCCACATTGACTAGTCTGCATTAATTACAAAATATTCTAAATGGGATTGTATTTTCATAGTTTTGTGCAAGAAATGTCCCTGTTTTTGCACTCTTCAAATACATGAAAACTATGTGAAAGCAAATTAAGCACTTCAAAGTGTTCTATTCCAGCCATTAACGTAATATTTGCCACACTCAGGCACCTACCTCCAGCCCTAGCATCCCTAAATAAAAATATGTTCCCTAGCACTATCCTAAAATACTCCTTAATATCAATTAAAGCACTGTGTAGAGAAAATAAAATACCAGAATTGAAACCATATCCTGGGGTTAGGTATTTTAATGAGATAATGAATATCTCTTTCAGTTGCCCATAAAGTGATACTCCCAGATTACATATTTATCCAAAATCATTAAGGCAACAATAAAAAGACACCATCTAACAGTACATGGTGTACACCGATACTATTTGAAATTTCATTAATTTTTGCTTTTAGACTAAAGTTATCTTGAAACCACTTTAGTAATATTTATTAATTGATTGATTGATTATTAATATGTTTTCTTTTACAGTGTGATGAAGCTTTACATACTGAATATAATTATTTTCCCTATGTTATTTTATGAAATGGGTTTAAGATTTCCAGCCCTGTGATTGGTTAACAGTCATGCGTGGAAAAGTGTCTAGTGCTCGACTAAAACCAAGTCATGGCAGCATGGTCATAGTACCCCAGAAAACATATTAATGCCATATAGGAATGTTACAAAACCTTTAGAATTTTAAGACTGCCATTTTTGTTTGTCAGTTCATGTTCAAATTCAACATAAAAAGCATCAGAATTGGCTCCATTCAGTAACATTTATCTTCAGATAATATTTAAAATAACAGAATTTGTTCTAAAATTATTTATTTCTGTCCTCCATTTCCATTATCTGTACCCTGCCTGTTGTGATGTCTCCCCAGCTACCCACCCGCCTGCTCACTGTTCACTCTCACACAACAGCCAACCTGCCAGCACCTCCACTGATTCCCTCTCTGGCCTCCACTTCTTCAACAGAAAACACTAAGCTTTATTCTGTTGTGAACTGTTGTGAGCTGCCAACAACATGCTCACTTCTTCTCTTTGCCTCCACTGCTGAACATATTGTCAGTACTTGTAATGCTTCCATGCCATTTCCTGCCCTACTTCTGCACCCGCTTCCCCTCCGTTATTCACACATCAGTGGCGTCTCCTCCCGCTACCCCTGCTGCTGTAATACACAGAAATCATTTACAGATACTGCACTTTCACAGTCTAACCCAAATGGGAGTGGGGTAGTGCCAGACAACCAGGAGGAAAAACTACAAGTAAAGATGCCACAGTAGGACAAAAGTCCTCAAATACAAACAGAAAATACAGTAAAAGGATAAATGCAGAGAAACTATTTTGTCAAAAATTATGACAAACATTTAACTTTTTATTACTTTATCCTAGGAATTTAAATTTTAACATGCCTGTACAATTAAGATGACCATTTCATAAGTGTAATAAGACACTCCGGTATGTGTGCTAGACACTGCTGGCACATGACCAGGGCAGAAGACACTTGGTCTGTGGCCTCATGCCTCACTACACCACTGGCCATGCACTAGAAGTGTCTAGCGTACAACTCATCGTGCGTTTCACAGTTTACATAATGGCACCCTGAGCCTCCGGGAAGGCACCATAAATAAATAAAGACTGCTACTTCTAAACATAGGAGGGTGTAATATGGCAACAAATGGATTTATCCAGACATTTATTCTTCTTGGATGGCATTGTGCACTTTTGTTTTCAATGGAAAGTTTTTTGAAATTAATAAACCTGGTGATAGACCTTTAATTGTTTAGATACATTTGCATTCCACCATGTTCTTGAATATATTGTTCATTGGTACTCAAAATGTAGTCTGCATCTCTGAAAATATATTACCCACCCAAATCATACATTGGTAAATATTAAGGTGGTGAGAACTGCAGTACAGTGTGCTGCTAGTATGATACTCAATGGTTTCAAAGGTTCATCACCAGGCTGGCATGGTAGTTGGATGTACCATAGGGGTGTAGGGAGGTGAGCAGACAGCTAAGGGATGTGGAGGAAGTGGCTATGGATATGGGTACTAGGCCTGGGGCTGAGTTGTTTGCAATGATAGATAGGGTAGGGAGGAGGATAATAGGAACTGTAAACTCTTGTGGTAGGGATGATGGATTGGATCAGAGTACAGAAGAAAGGAGCAGGCATGATCATAAGGAAGCACAATTGCAAGTGGACATCAGTAACAGGTATCACCTTCTGGTTGGCCAGTTTGGAGGGATCAACAGATGATTTGAGCTGATTGGGGTAGGTGGCACCAGGACACCCAATTGCCAAGTAGGAGGAGGAGAAAAAGTTGGGAAAAGGGGCAGAAAGGTAGTGGTCATAGAGGACTCTATTGTTTAGGCAGTGGGCAAGATGGAGATGGCATTGCTGGACCAGGATGGTATTGGCTAAGGTGGCTTGCCTGCCTTGAGAACAGGTTGAGCGAGTTCTATGCAAGCAGCTGGAGGAAGGAGCAGATTGTTGTCATCCATGTTGGCAAACGTTTTGAGGACATAGGAGGTTATTCATAGAACTAGGATGTTTCCAAATGCAAAGGTATCCAGGTTGATGTTTTTGAGATCCTCACTGTCACTGGGGCTAGTGAAAGCAGCAGTTGACCGTTAGGCAGGCTAATGCCGTCTAAGTGTTTGTAAGGCTTCTGTGGCAAGCAAATCTTACATCCAGGATACACTCCACCTGCACCAAGACAGAGTCATGATACTGGCTAAGAGAATAGTCAAGGCAGCTAATGAGGATTCAAACTACAGGATATGAGGAGAGTCTGGTACAGAGGACCACCATGGTCAAGAGGCAGATAAAGGGGATCATTGAAGAAAGAACAGCAGAGCAGCTGAGCACATGGAAAAGAGACATCCTGGGGTACCTGAAGAGCTAGGACTTAGTGGATTTTAAGTGGGACAAAAAATTACTGGGACACCAGAATAGTGGGGTATAAACTATTCCACAGGGATAGGACTGACAGGAAGGGCAGTGGCTTTTGTATGGGAAGGAGTCATTGTGGAGGACAAAGGTGAACATATGGGGTGCAAACAGTGTTACACGGTCTGTCTGGGTCAAAGAAAGGAAAAGAGTCAAGTTGTATACTGGGTGTGCTACAGGCCCCAAGCAGCTCAATGAAGAATGATGCCCAGTTGTGGGAAAATTATGAGAACAGTCAAACTGGAAGCATTTGTGATCCTGGGGGACCTGCATTTCCCAGGTACAGACTGATAGAAACATAGAAGTTGATGGCAGATAAAGACCTGCAAGGCGCATCCAGTCTGCCCATTTCTTTTTCTACCTTACATTGACTGACATTATGAGTGAGCAAATAGCATGGATGAGGATTCCTGTCTCCCTTTAAGAACAGCTTCTTTGGACTACACGTCCAGCAGGGAACTAGCTGGCTGACAGTATAGCCTAGATGTTAGAGAATCAAGCTGTGAATGAGCTTGGCACTTCCAGGACACTGGTGTTTGATTTCCACACCTCCAGTTGCAGCATATGGTGTGACCCTGAGCAAGTCATATAACCTCCACCAGTACTCCTAGGTCACCCTTGTAAATGAGTCATTTGTTCAGATGGCCTTACACAGTTGCTAGTGTGTAAAATAAATAAAAATAATAACAAACTAGATTTGAGGCCACCCTTGATCTTGTTCTCAGCACTGGGGATGGGTTCTTCTCCAGAATACTAGTCAATGAACACAGCCAGGTAAGTGTCTCCCTAGTGACAAGAAAAATATAAGGGACTCAGTCACCAGGATCCAGAACTTTACAAATGTAGACTTTGCCATGATGAAGAACCTGAGGTTCAATGGTCTGGAGTGGCTGCACAAGGCTGTAATTTCAGTGAACCTGTGGTGTTCATTGAAGATGGAGTCTGAAACAGCTGCAAAAGTGTACGTGACTGTAAGTAATAAGAGGACGGGCCACAAAGTAGTCCCCTGGCTTAGTAGGGACCTAAGGCAACTGATTCTGAACACAAATATGGTCTATAACTGATAGAAAGAGATGAGTTGCTTCCAGACCAAAGAGGGTACATAGCAGCACTTAGGACTGCAACAGAAGAAATAAGACAGCCATGAATCTGCTGAAAACATGAATAGCAGCAGGAACTGTGGATAATACTAAAACCACCTTCCAGTACATACTGTAAATGGAAGGAGGAAGATAAAGGATAGGTTGGGCCTTTGAAAACATGTGGGAGAGGGAGAACTTATAAGAGACCAGAGGTAGTGGCTAAGTTGCTTAATGAATATTTTCCTTCACTCAACACTCACAGCCAGTGCAAGCTGAGAAAATGAACCCCAAAGCAACACAAGAAGGCCATGCTTGTACGTTCAGTGCATAAGAAAATGCTTATGGTCCAAGTTATTTTGCTGAAAGTATAGGATTTATTTAGATATGTTTTGCAGAATCAGAGTATGACAAATGAACCTCTGGACCAAAGAGAGGGATGACAGTAAAGAGATAGTCAGACACCTTAGCAGAGATTCACTCTGACAACCCTGTGCATGTCACAATAACTCTGACAGTGATGCCTCCTTAGTCACTGAATTTAACCAACTCTCATCTAACATAGTGTCTAGCATACAAAAGCACTGGGCTGTCATAAGAGGATAGCAGTGTATAAAGATCTGTCAATGTTCACCTACTGGTGATGTACAGGCAAGCTGAGAATGTAGCAGATTTTGTAACCCCACACTATTTTTTATAGAAATTTAATGCAACCCACATCTTCATTGGTCCACCCCCACCCACCAATAGGCAACTATGCTGCTGAAGATACAACATTTGCAAATACTGCAAAATGGATAAGGAATATGTTTACCCTGAATGCCATGAAACTGTGCAGATATGAGAGTTTATTAATTATTCTGTCTCTCATTTGTAATCAATGTGATTATATGTACGTGTCCATATATTTAAGTAGGCTACACTATATGCCCCTTAAAAAGATGTATACAATAATATATACATTTGGTATAAGAGGTAACACAAGATCCAACTCTGGAGGTCCATTTTGTTAGGGTTCATGTTAATAATCTTTCTGCCCTGCAGTGTATGGACATTGCGCATATCCATATACTACAATGTGGAGGTGACAGGGTTAAAATTCTCCTACAGCATGAATAAAATTGGTATATAGTACATGCTGGAAGCTCTTTACTCACATGGACTGAATGACAACATTGTTATAACTCTTTTGTTGTTATAATTATTGCCTCTACTGCATTAGTGCTACAATTAGCATGATTGTATGTAAATAGATACTGTGACTTTATCTTGTAATGTGTGTTTTAAAGTGGCCATTGTTTTTTCTTGCCTTTATGCCATTATTAACATGATTGAATATAAACAGACATTGCATGGTTACTTTGCCCTACATACCTCAGCTTAACCATCTCTTTGTTTTTGTTTCTCTTTTATTTTAGGTCCTGAATCAATATGCATGTGGCACTGATGTACTGTGCTCTGCCTTTGTTTGACAATCTTTGGGACACACTACAGTGCTTCACTGTGTTTGATTTTGCCTTTACCTTTATAAGGAGGTCTCTACTAGGAACACATACATTTAACCTGTGACATCATCCATTATAGGTCCCCTTTGATCACTATTCTAGCCTCCTACTTGAGTGTTTTCAGCCTTGGGTTTACTTTATTTTTCAGTTTGATATATTAATTCATATTCACCCCTAAGTATCATATGTCTAATGGGGGTTTAAGTAACTCTGAAATATGTGGTCTATACTTCTGCCTTTAAGACTTGGATGTTCTCAGAAGCCTTTGAACTGTCTGGACTTAAAGTGTACCCACTGTTGTAAAAATTGTTGTCGGTATTGTAAAAACATTGATTATGCATGTATGTGTAGGCTATGCCATCGTTGTATACTTGTTTATATATCATGTCTGAATTTTATCTTTCTGTATTTTATTTGTGTATAATGATTCTATACTATGCAATGCTCAGAGTATTTTGGATGATGACTTTATTAATGAAGATGGATTGGACTTTATTGTCAGTATGTTTCCATTATTTTATTTTCTCTCTCTATTATATGTGGGTCACAATTTTTATGATCGCTGTGTATGCATGTACAGCAAACATTTTGCTATGAGAGTGGCTTTTGAGGGTGTGACACTGTCAGTCAATGCAGAGTGGTCTGCAAGGGCTCATCAGTGTCACAACAATCATCGGTCAGGCTGATCATGACAGTGTTTTAGCTTGCTGGGTGTAAATTTCATGTAATTCAAATGAAAGCACTGATCCAATCATACAGCAGCTCTTTCCTTTGATCGTAAAATAGCTGCCCAGCAAGCATGCTGATCTGTCATGATCAGCCTGCTGTGTTACCCACAGTCCTCCCCAATGCCATCTGCTAGCATGCCATCAAACCTAAGGACCCTGCCCTCTCCATGTTAAATTCTGGCATGGGGCTGCCCAATCCATCAGCTGCTACCCTCCACACTGCCAGTTGTCATTATGTGACATTGGGGAGCCCACTGCCTGTGCTGCCAAACATAACAAGCCCCTCCATGTTAAAATTTTGGCACAATGGTACCTAAGCCCCTGTGCTGGCTGCTATCCTCGACCCTGCCAGTTTTCATTATGCAAAACTGGGAGCCAAATCTGGTGTCGCTAAACATAACACTGACACTGGGGTGCCCAATCCCAGTGCCAGTACCTGAAATGAAGAAAACCATCTCTCTCAGAGTTTTTAAACACCCTGTAAAAAGAAAACCCTCTATTGATGCCCATTGTCACTGCTGCCATTACTGTCCCCCACTCCACCCTCCCACTCAGCACCCACACCCCACACACCCTAAGCCCTTACTTACCCACCAGAGGTCCAATGCCATAATTCTTTCTGCACCATAGAAACATCTTCACTCTTCAATGTCAGACCACAAACTGAGGAATTTCAGTGTGGTTTTGAACTTATTGGCATAACTTGGGTATTTCTGAATATTTTACCCCACATTTTCAACATGCCTTTTGGGACCCCTCCTCATGAACAATGGCAGTGAAATTAGGCAAATTTGTCCCAAAATGTGATTTTGTGGTTACTGTGCAAAATCACCCTTTGAGCAGGAGTTAAATATGTCCTCTGCCCCTATTCATGAGGTGGGGTCATAAGAAGGCTATGTTGATAATAGGGGTAAAAATAGTTAAAAATAACAGTAATTAGCCTGCATTTAAATTTATGAATGCAGGCTCATAACTTGGTAAGTTTCAGTATTTGATCCCAAAATATCATCATATCCATTTTTTCACAGCAACTCATGAATGTGACAGTTGTCATTTTCAAATCCTAGCCAAAATGTGTTTCTGCTCTTGTAGCGAAAATCACCTTTTGGGCAGGACTTGAACATTTCTCCACCCATGTTCATATGGTGGGTTTATAAGAAGGCTATATGGGGTCATAAGAAGGCTATGTTGAAAAGTTGGGTAAAATGTATTTATTTATTTTATTTATTGAAAAGTTTTTCCAGGAAAGGCACACTGAAAAATTAAATTTCTCATCTCCCAGTGTGTCCTGGGGAGAAGGTAAGGAGAACAAACATACCATGTTACTGGCAAATATACTAAACAATAAGCAAATTAGCAAGGATAAACATGCAAATTACAAAATTAAGGTAGACAGTAACTCAATACAAGTAAAGCATACATATGACAGTGTATGAGTCTGAATGAAGTGCTTCCAATACAGGTGTATTGATGGATAACATTACAATGAGTTGGAATTACATAATAAGTGCTAACTTCAACAGTTTAAATAAGGGGGGAGAGACATAGATGTTCAGGTTTCAATAGAAGACAGGCAGTGAGGGTTTAATGCATTAGAGAGGAAGTTGAGGGCATGCACAGTTTGGAACGAAGAAGTTGTGCAGTGCTGAGGAAATAGAGTGAGGGGATAAGGAATGCCTTATTTGATGGGATAGTGAGTTTCACAGTTTAGGGAGGTAATGTGACAAAGCTATCTGACCTACTGTAGTGGATCGACAAGGGACTACCAAAGTGCGTGAGTCACTGGATCTTAGTGAGTGAGAGGAGGGTGGTGGGCAAGGAGGAGGAGAGGTATGAGGGAGAGACCCAAACCAAAATTTTGAGATGAACATGGCACAGTAGGAGAGACATCTATTAGCAAGTGAGGGAATGGTGACAGAGTGGTAGAGGTCAAAGTGATGAGTGAGAGGAGGGAATCCAGAGCAAAATGGCAGAAGGAGTTGAAGAGAGTGTCCAGTCTGACTAGGGAAGACTTGGAGTGGCACTGTAGACTACATCACAATAGTCAAAAATAGGGAGTATCATCTTCTGGATGAGTTCATGCCTTACCAGTAGAGGTAATCAACTACATTTCCTGTAAAGGGCACCTAGCTTGGGGCACAATTATTTCAGGATGGCTTCACCTGTCCAGAAAAGTTGAGGTGTTGGTCAAGCCAAACCCCAAGGTATCTGTAGGATGTGGTATCCTCAAAAGCAGTCCCATAAAGGGTGTGGAAAGGGGCATGGGGGAGCCTTGAGAGTTGCTGCCTGGTACCGAAGGTCATGGAGACTGTCTTCTTGGCATTGAGAAAGAGTTGATGTGCTAAGCCCATACTGAACTTTGTTGAAGTTGTGCTGGAGTCTGGTTGTTGCATGGGAAGGAGATTGGCCAGAGGCAAACAGGACAGTATCATCAGCATACATATGGATTGAGTAAGTGGAGCAGACTGACAGGAGGTCATTTAGGAAACAGAGAACAGTAGTGGTCCTAACACTGAGCCCTGTGGCACCCTAGTGTTGATTGGGAGGAGGGATAATGAGCCAGAAATTCTGACTGACTGAGTCCACCCTGTAAGGTAGGAGCTGAACCAACTAGTGGCAGAGACAGATAAATCAGCTGAAGTGAGGTTGTCTATAAGGAGGGTATGTGAGACTGTGTCAAAAGCCTTGACAAGATCGACAAAATTGCAGAGGTGATTAAACCACTGTCAGTCCCTGAGAAGATGGAATCAGTGAGTCTAATTAGGAGGCTGCGGTAGAGTGGTGTTTCCAGAAGCCAGATTGGAAAGGAGTGAAGAAGTCTGAGTCAGAAAGATAGGTTGAGAGTTGAGAGAGAACCAGGTGCTCATGGAGCTTGGCAAGGATGGGGAGCAGTGATATAGGGTGGTAATTTGCAGGTGAGGAAGGATTACCACTTTTAGGTAAGGGCTGGATGATGACATGCAGCCAGGCTGCAGAGATAGTTGAAGTGAGAAAGAGAGATTTAGGATAAAGGAGAGGAGATAGATGAAGCACATAAATACAGAAGTTCAGGATCCAGAGCATCAGGTGAACTGTCTTTGGATGGGTTTAGAGCAAGGAGAGCATCCAGTGTGGCAGCAGGGAGATTTTGGAGAAAGAAAAGGAGGTGCTGTCAAGGGGGGGGAGTTTTCAGTGGATTGGGAGTATGTGATGGGGATGGGGTGACAGAGGACAGGAGTGTAGAGGTGCAGGAGGTAAAATAGGAGTTGAATTCTGTGGCAACGGTAAGGTGGTCAGAGATTAGTGAGTTGTTAATATTAATGAGGGGGTGGGTGGCTTTGAAGGGGAGAATAGAGCTTTATAACCTTCCAACATTTTTAAGGGAGCTTATATTTGCTTGAAAGGTAGAACGGACGTAATCAGCTTTAACCAACCTTTTGGCTTTTGTACTTGCTTTCCGCAGGGCTTGGTAAACCTTGAAGTCCCTTGGCAGCTTTGAAAATATAAGAAATCAACAAAGTTAAGAGTTAACATTGCAATTTTTCAATGCACACTCCTACTGTAAGAATTTGCAATATTTTGACCTCAACTTTTCAAAAGAACAATTTGTTCACACGACTTCATGAAAGTGACAATTATTATTTCTCAAACCCTACCTAAAATGTGTTTTAACACTTGTGGTGCAAAATGACATTTCAGCCATTGTATTATAAATGACATCTATTGAGTTCAGGAGTGGTCAAAAAAGATTATGTTGAAAATATTGGGTAAAATGTAAAACCAACTAAGTTATGAGGAAAAAATTGTTTAAAATTTACTCATAACTTTATTTTTTTGAATTTTAGGCCCCAATGTTCAACATATCTCTTGTGTTACCCACCTCCTAGACATGGCAGGTGTCATTTTTCAAATACCTCCAAACTTGTTTTACAGTTGACAGTGTAATAACCTTTGGATCGGATTTTAAAATGTTACCTGTCTTGATCATAAGGTCAGGTCATAAAAAGACTGCTGGACATTTTAGGACAACATGGGAACTCTCTTAAAAGTAGATATTACCTGTCAGTTGCCCTGTCCGGGTAATTACAATCTAACAATGTATCAAAGCAGACCACCACTGAAAATGAGAAACTGCATCTCATCTGCTCCATCCTGGATAAATATATATTATACAATGGGTCTGAAAATCCTGTAACCTCACTGGTCAAAACACGTCGCTGACCATGGTATGTCCTGTAATAACCCATGGCTGAGAAATGGCATTTAAAACAACCATACTTAAACACATTTAACATTTATTTTACACATGAATCTATTGTATAATCGACAATAAAGACTAGGAAGATATTACTTCTGTGTGGTTAAGTCACGGCTGTGCCTTGTGACACACCACAAGGCTTGGTAACTCCAATAACCCACACCCTGGAGTGCCTTATTGCTTAAGAAATGTGTACAAGCAAGACCCAGTACAACAGCAATGCCAGTGGCAAACATTCAGCATTGACAAATGCTTGTTATTTAACAATAAAACATGACGATGGTGTGGGTGATGCTGGGGTAACACACCTGGCATGGTTCGCCACGAGGTTGCAGACTGAGTGACTTCAAAACCATCCAGGCGTGGTAATCCCAGCATCACCCACACTCTGGAGTGGTTTATTGCAATTATACGATGTCATTTTATTTTGTGAGAAGAAAAGAAAGAAATAATTGATTTTCATGCATTTGAAATGATTTTTGTTGGATTTATTGCTCGCTAAAAAAAAAAGTCCTAGGTTGCTAAAGAGGTTCTGTGTTGCTAGGAGACCTTTATGTTTGATTACATAAATAGAACAGCCCGAGACAGTAATATGCTGTGATTGTTTTTTTTTTTTTAATGAAGACAGTGAAAGAGAAAGATAGGAGTGTAATGGACAACAAACAGAGATTAGCTGGGTGGAGCTCACAGAGCAAGAGAGGCTGTGAACATTTGTTTGTTTGTTTAAAACATTTTTGTTACTTGACTGAAGGGAGAGAGAGAGAGAGAGAGATCAGTGGTAAAAATAAATGTCCGTTGTTGGTGATTCATGGAGAAAGAGAGAAGGCAAGGTTTCAGGCTTCAGGGTTTTTCTTTTTTTTTTTGGCAGTTTGTGGGTCTCAGGTTTGCTAATGTGTTGTGAGCAGGTGTCGGTTGAAACAGGCAGAGAGCAGGGTGTCATCAGCACTGTGAGTGCAGCATTGAGATCGTGGTTTTGTGTTTAGGTTCTGGATATGCAGGCTGAACGGTGTATAGGAAAATGTAAAGGTTTTTTGGTGTGGCAAAATTGGTGTTTTTATTTTTTTACAAATTAGGGAGTAAGAGAAAGTGGTATATGACTGTGACAGAGCAGAGAGTAGCAACGTTACCAAGGAAAATAAGATGGTGGCTTGGAATGATTTTTAATTTTTTGTTTTAGTAGTTACTGAGATGCGACTGGCTGGCACCTTTTGCACTGGTAATGTTGAATTTTACACTATAAAGGTGCCAGTCAACCAATCAGATATCTTGATTTTGAAGCACCATTGTATAATTATATTTTCCTTTAAGTATTTTATATTTCTCTTTACTCTTGTTCTCTTTTAATGATATCCATTTCAAAACTGTGTTACCACTCTCTCATAACTGCTATTAAAATAGAATATGTGCTTGAGACTGCATGTACCTTTAAACTACCTGCTTCAAAGCTTTGTTTGGCATCTACAGACCCCACACCTGATGATGGATCAAGTTTTCAGACCCAAAGTGCTGGGATTCATTGTGTTAAGCTTTGCTTTTGCAATGCACATGTATCAATTGTCAATATCAGTGACTCAGTAGGTGACATGCTTGTTTCTGGGGCCAGAAGATCAGAAAGTTGTAGGTTCAAGCCTCACACAAGGTACTTGGGGTGTAATACCAATGACTGACACTGTAGTGCAGTATAAGGGGTTGCACTGTAAGGTGCCATCCTTTGGATTAGATGTTAAACTGAGGTCCCTTCTCACCATCTCTGGTCACTGCCCAGGTGGAAGTAAGTGATTCCATGGCACTTATCATAGAAGAACAGAGGAGTTTACCTTCTGTCATGGTCAATATTCCCCTGTCAATAAATCACAGCCATGCAACCCCGGACGCACCTGTAAACACCTATGATAGCTTAGTGTGCCTTTCCAGGTCCCAAAGAAATTACAAAATTACAATTACAAAATAAATCCTTCACTTTCATCAAAAACTTAGTAGACCAGAAAGTTTTCCTTATGCAGTGAGCCTCCAAGTGCTCCAAGATGATCCAGATGGGGTGGGCAGAATGAGAAGAGATCTGAATAAACTAGCAAAATGGTCAGAAGAGTGGCAACTGGGATTTAATCCAAAGAAGTGCAAAATCATGCACATAGGAAGAGAAACCCTGAAGCCACCTATAGGCTGGGAGGAGTTGCTAGCAGTCACAAAGGAAGAAGAGACTTGGGCATCATCATCACTGATGACCTGAAATCATCCAAGCAGACCTCTAAAGCAGTAGGTAAGGCTAGGGGGTGTTAGTGTATTAGTAGGGTATCACAAGTCGTAAGAGGGAGGTAATAATCCCTCTTTACAAGACACTGGTTAGGCCCCATCTGGAGTACTCATGCAGTATTGGAGGCCACACCTTCACAAGGACATTAACAAAATTGAGACAGTCCAGAGAAGGGCAACCAAAATGGTGCAGGGACTGCATCAGAAGACATATGAGGACAGATTAACAGAGCTCAATATGTATACCCTTGAGCCAAGGAGGAGAGAGGGATATGATCGAGGCATTCAAACACCTTAAGGGCATTAACAAGGTGAAAGAGTCTAACATGTTTAAATATAAGAAAATAGCAGGACAAGAGGACACAGCATGAGATTAGAGGGGGCCAATACGGGGAATGTGAGGAAATCTTTTCACAGAAAGGGTGGTGGATGCATGGACTGGCTTACCACAAGAAGTGGTGGCTATGAATACAGTGCAGGGCTTCAAACAGGCATGGGATAGGCATAAGGAGCAATACAAATGACTATGAATAGATAGGCCACTGACAGAGCAAAGGTCGATGGCACATTTATAAGGTAGAAAAGAAATGGGCAGACTGGATGGGTCTTATGTCCTTATCTACCATCAACTTCTATGTTTCTATGTTTCTATGTTTCTAAGTGCAGCCTGCTTGTGTTGGTTGTTGGTTAATGGGCCCTATTCATTTCAGAGAGTAGTATCCATAAGTGATCAGTGCAGGAGTATACTCTTAAAATGTCTTCATCAGTAATCTGGAAGTTGGGGTCTTCAACAGGCTGCTTACATTCACAGATTGCACTAGGCTAGCTAGGTGGCAAATGTCATAGAGGATGAGACAACCTTGGACAACCTAAAAAGCAGCACAATTATTCAGACTCCAGACTCTCACAGTTAATTTAGCCAAATGTATGGTGTTGTACTTGGGATGAAAAACAGAGGCAGGACCTACACACTGTTTGTGGTACCTCTTGCTGTATTTGAGGAGGGAAAGGGCCTGGAAGTCATTGTAGAGAAGAGGCTAAAGCAGGACAAGCAGTGTGTTGCTGGAATGCATCAAAGTAGCAGGGAACATAAACCTGTCACTTTACAAGGCCCTGGTCAGACCCCATCTGGAGCAATGCATACAGTTTTGTTTGCTCAATACAAAAGGACATTGAGGCAGTCATGAAGGTACAATACATTGCTACCACAATGATCACTGGTATGGGGGTAAAAGGGTATTTACAAGATAGTGCAGTTGGAGATGTTTGATATGGTATCCAGCAGCAGGACATGGGGACGTGCCCTGTAGTTCAGTGTTAGTACATTCAGGGTAACGTTAAGAGAAATCTTTTCACCAGAGCATGCTGAATATAGGAACAGCCTACCAGTGAAGATGGTGGACCTGATGACATTAAGTATACTGTGAAAACAGCAAAAATCAGCAGTTCACTGTAATGGCCTTGCAGTACCTTGACACTGCTCCTCCTGGTGTTGTGCCCCTCCCAAAACAACTCTGACCTGGAGTTGATTATATTAAAATCTGGGGGTGGGATGCTGACGGCATAATGTTGACTGTTGGCAGTAATGCCATTCAACAAATTTTCTGTCAAACTGGCGTGGTGGAACTATGACATTACAGGCCTTTAAGGTAAACTTGAACACATTTCTGCTTACCATGAGAATCACTGGGTGCCCTGGGTAGTAGAGTGGGTATTGGTACATTTTGAACAGCATACTTATGTCATCCCTGTTGATGAAGTGAGGAGGAGGGAGGACATGATGCACTTAGAGTCCTTTTAGCTTAAATTACTGTGTTATAATGTTACTATAATTATATAGACTCATTATGACTATCTCCTTAGTTCCCAGCAAAATAACTTTGCAAATTTACATCCCCATGTAAAGATCCAAATTCTTTTAAAAGTGTCAATATCTTCTACTTCCACTAAATATTGTGGCAGTGCATTCCACAAAACCACCATTTACTAAGTGTAAAAGCATTCTATTTTATCACTTCTGAAAGGCTCACTCACCAATTGCAGAGAAATCAACTTACAATTTGCTTGGGTATCTGACCAGCCTGTGACTGTTCAGCAGTTTCCTTATGTCTTCAAGGTACCCACACCAAAAGATAAGAGGAATGGTCACAGATAATGTTAACCTGTATTTTGATCAGATTATTGATCACCAGATATATGCAAAAGTTGTAAACACGTTGATTATTGATACAGCACTGTCTTTGCTAAGTTCTGTTTTAGTGTTCTATAGCTGATACTAGCTAGCATCTTTGCCTCATTCATTACTGTACAACTGACTCAGCTAACCTGTTTCATAGAATTATACATCTGGTTATTCATTAGATTGAGTTTCAGTTTCTATCTAGTCAGTGTAGACATCATATGTTTGCCACTATATATCAATCTCTGTCAAATGGTTGCCTAATTTGCTTCTTGCAGATGAGTCTTGTCATTTCATCCTCCAGTTGACCTAGTCTGCATTGTTTACTGTTACATTCAAGCTGGTCCCCTTGCATGGAGTTCCTCTCACTCTTCCTTCTTTCATGCTACAGTAATTTAGACCTGATGGTGTCACAGCACAGTATAGAGCTCGTGCTATTGCTCAGTAACAGATGGATCAATTTACATCTTTGGTTTCAGCTTCATTCTCTTGTTATTCAGACAGAGTATATGTCAGAAGCATATGGCTATTACTTCTCACATGTGTTATCTGTACCACAGGAGGAGGAGGAAAGAGATACCTAAGAATCTGTCTAAATATACCATGCACCAAAAAAACATCACTAGGTCAAACTTAATATTATTCACGGATAGCCTTGGTTCACATTGGCATGCATCTCTGTGTCAATCTATTTACCTGTAAATAACACTTCAGAGAAATCTGAATGCAGCTATTAGAATTCTAAATGTAAAAATACATTTTCCTTGAAATATCCTATTAGTAACAGATTCCTGATATATAGAATATTAATATGATTAATACATGTTTTACAGTGAATGTCTTGGGTTAAAAACAGCTACAGAGTGAGCATTCAAATATTCACAACAAAACTGGACTAGATTTAGCCATAAGTAATTATGTGGACTTTGCTTTAAAAACTTATATTAGTTAATTAATTTCACAATGTATATTGGTATTGTAAACAAGTGTCCAAAAAGTGCTTTACAGGGAGTAAAACTCTAGTCTGATGGAAGATCTGTAAACATTCATGAACATTGATCTAAAATTACAGGCTGGTTGATTGGTAGGATTCCTGGAGCCTTGCATTCACTGTAAGCAAAAGCAAGATACTACACTTATAGATTGAAAACAGAGGTAAGACCTATACCTTATGTGAATCACTTTCTGCTATAGTTAAGAAGGAAAAGAACCTATGACCAAAATAAACAAGGGCTGAAGCCAGCTGAATTCTAGGCTGCATTGGGGGAGGTGCCAACAGAGTAGGGAAGTAATTCTGTCACTTTACAAGTCCCGGTCAGGGCTCACCTTGAATACTTTATGTAGTTTTGGTCTCTTCCATACAAAAGGACATTGAATCAGTTGAGACTGTGCAACCCAAGGCTGCCAACATGATCAGCTGTACATGATACAAAGGCAATGGAAAGAGGCTGGAGGCTCCAAACCATTCCCACTGTAGAAGAGGAGCATGACAGGGCATGATCTCAAGCTTATGTGTTCTCAAAGGTATCAGCAAGGCTTAACAGTGGGAGATGTTTGATGCAGTGTCCTGCAGCATGAAGTCAGGGGTTGTAATATCAGTGGTAATGTTAGCAGGCCCTTCTTCTCTCAGCTAGTGAACCAATGGAACACCCTTCCAGCAGAGACAGTGGACATGAAGACAGTACAGGCCTTTAAAGTAAATTTGAACACATTTTGGCTTACAAGCTAATCACTGAGTACAGAAGAAACTGGCCCATTTTGCATGTTAAATGCTGAGGATAGTGTCCATTTGCAGAATATCCAAAGACAGATGTTTCAGGACACTGAGAAGTACAATCACTCATAGAGAACTCAAAGAACTTTTTCAGGAAGCTTGTGACCTCTCAATAAACAAGTGTCTGATTTGATCACATTACTCTGAATACAAGGCATCATCTCTGGACAGCTGCACAAGGATTTGAAGGATAGGTGGCAGAAGTGACTAAGAACTTGCTCAGAGGATTTTGTTCAAATTCTCATTGAACAGGACGAATGGCAATATAAAATAACAAGAATTGAAGGACTTGCAAAATGAGTTAGATTCATAGAAGTCCTCAGCTGATTTTGCTGCTCTCGATAAAAGCCTGAAATAAAAGGTCTATAAACTAGAAATGCAGATCAAGGAACACAGACAAAGCAAATATGAAAGGACTAACTTGATTACAAGTCTGGTGATGTCTGGTCCTGAGAACTGAAGTCCAGATTGCAATGCGAGGGAAGTCCAGGGCAGACACAGTAGGAGAAATCAGAATAACACCCATGAAAGTGACAACAGCAACTCCTGCTTTGAAAAATGTGTCTCTTTAGGCAAAAGTTGGACAATACCTACACCAGTACTAGGAACATTGGACAAACTGCAAAAGACAGAGACACAAACAAAAAAAGACACTGGAAAACATGGAGGGAAAGAAACAAAGGTGGTCCACATTGAAAACTGCAATGCTCAGCCAGGAACCAAAAGTAAACCAGCAAATAATGAACATCTTCATAGTAGAACCCACAGCACCCAAGGTAACACTTCTGAGCAGGGGACTTTCATTCGTGCCTACAGTGAATCCTGACTATTTTGAAACTCAGGTTGACTTGTTTAGTTACTCAGAAAGCTCAAGCTTAAAGTTCATTTTAAAGACAGGGAAATTCTTGAAATCCAAAATTACGTCAATGTGGGGTTTCTGGAAACTAGTAACACTAAGGAAGATTTGAATGAGACACAATGTAACCTAAATATAGCCTGTGAACTTTTGGGACATTTTGATGGGGAAAATGCCGTGTTGGTACTGATAGTAGTGCAGTAACATCAGAGCTTTATGATGGAGATATTACTTACTGTACATATTGCTTAATATGAATGTTAACTCTGAAATGGGTAAGGAATTAACAATAACTGTCATCCTTACAGCCAAGACAAGCTTAAAGGGTAAGAACACATTTTGCACTATCTCCCTGCACCCCATCATCAAAACCTTTAAAAGAATGGTCAGAACCGACATAGATGGCCTTTTGAACAAGACACAATCAATGTTTAATAATCTGTCCACTGATGAATGGGAAGCACTACATGTGATTAAGAATATGTATCATATTACCACAAAACGGGCAGACAAGGGTGGGCTGTGATAGTCCAGACACTGCAAGATATGTTGCAGAAATTATCAGACATAATAACACAGAAGCATAGCATCTGATGGCTTTTCCCACCCAGACAACTAGAGGATGTCACCTGTTACCACCCCTGAAATTTTATCTCAACTCATTGTTTAAAACTGATGCTTGTGAAATTGTGCATAGGGTTTTCTCAATGGTTGGATAAAGGAAGATGAAGTTATTTTCTCAAAAACAATTTTCTCTTACATCCACATTATATATGCTCCCTAAGATCCACAAGTCTCTGATGGATCCACTTGGGTGGCCAGTTTTTCCAGTATTGGTTTGTTCAGTAAGGGTCCATCAAGATTTGTGGACAACTTCATGAAACAGCTCTTACTAAAACTCCAATCTACATTAGGGATACTACTGGCTTGCTGAACAAAATTGAAGGTATGCACTGGTCTGAGAAGTACTGGCTGGCTGGCTGGCTGCTGACATTACAGTACTTCACTATATAGTTGTATAAACATGAAAATTGTGTGTCAGCCAGCAGTCACATTCTCAGCACTGATCCCACTATGAAGAGTGCTCCTAAATAACTTATTTTGGAGTTGTTACAATTTGTTCTGACTCATAACTATTTCTGTTTTGGGAGCAAAATATACTTGCAGCAACAGGGACTGTGATGGGAGCAGCCCTAGCCCCATCATATACAAACTTCTTCTTAGCCTGGTGGGAGCAAGATTTCAACTTTTCTCAGAACAAACTCCACCTCAGACACACAGTAATTTGGTATAGTTTTAGTAACAATATTATATATATCTAGAATGGGGTGCTGAAAACATTGAGGGTTTCATGGATTGGCACAATCTGAATAATCAGAACATAGCCTGCACCTATATAACTTATCCACAGTGCACAGACATCTTCTTCAAGAATAACCCTCCATTAGGCCACATATTTGAAATTATAAGCTGTAGGCATTAGGATGACCTAGAAGCTTTTGTTATCTGAGGGCTAACCATAATGACGGCAGCATTGACGTCCATATAACACGGGAGTCCCATCACTCCTCAGTTCTTTTCCCACTGTTGATCATTCTCATTAAACCTGCTGAAGGAAACAACATCAAACAAGCCATTGCATCCATTACTTTATTTTATAAGGTTTGCATAGTCTTCTGTATGCCTGAAGTCAAAGAACCTTTATTTCACTATTGTATGTGCAGTTACAAAATTAACAAAGAAGATACACTCAGTTTGTGTGTGCTGTTTGAAACTTTCTTACAATGTGACAGCTTGAGAGATCTGCCAGAATTTCAACCAGGCTACAAGGCAATGCTGTAAGAAAGCTTTAGAAAATGTCCTTGTCTTGTAACCATTGAAAGCCATGGAGAAGGAAAAGGGTCAAAGTTTGATTCTCCTTCTCATCATCTGAGAAATGGTTATCAAAATTGAAGGACAAGGACAAGGACTGGGTGTTGTCTCAGACCTGCTCATCATCCAACCATAAGCACAAATACAAGGACAAAATAAGTCTGCTTCACTGGTGAAGTCCTTGTCGCCATTGAGAACAGGTACTTCCTTGGTAACATCCACTCCAGTGGTGTCAACAAAAGCCCTCTGGCCATCACTGAGACACCAAGATCAGAGCTTGGATGAATCACTGCTGTACCTACTATGGGTGGCTTGAAGCTATCTTGTTAGGCTCCAGCTCTTCAGTGAAGGTAGTCCTGGACCCTTTTCAGGGTGCCAGTGACTCACATGCTGTGTTGATGTTATTTTCAGAAACAACTCAATGCATTCTGCCAGGGTTGCCATTGATAGGCAGTTGTTCTGCCGTTATGATTTCTGGTACATGATTGATTGATTGATGATTGATTAAAAGTTTATTTTTTCACAGGAAATAACATTTGTTGGGACAAAACCTGCTTACAACAAAGCCCTGCATGTAACTGCAAATACAATTAACATTTATCTAAAACTAATACAAACATGGACACAAAATAAAATCACACAATTCATCCACACTTATTTAAAACATAAAGAATTCAAACTGTCAAACAAATCATTTTTAAATTTAACAAAATCTGTATTTAATTTCTGTAGTTCAGACAATCTATTCCAACTTTGTGCTACACTATTCTGGAGCATACTATCCCTAATCTATTAAAACTTCTATACATTGGAATATTAGTTAATACATTCCTAGTCTTTATATATATTTCATTATTTGACTTTCTGTTTACTTGTTCATATAAAGGATGATTATACTTTTATGAATTATTTTATGACATATCATAAGCCAAAGATAGCTTAGTTTCACTTCGGTTGAAGCCAATTCAATTTATTATAAATTATACAGTGATGCTTATTTTAATATTCCCAGAAGCAAATTTTCCTATCTTATAATATGTTTGATTAACCAAATTTAATGCAGTTTTAGTTGAATTCATATAAATTATAGAACCATACTCCAATATTGGTAACATCTATTTTGCCAACTGCCTTTGCTACCACAGGTAAACTACCTGCAATTCTTTCTAAGGGCCCCTAATCTCCTATTCACTTTATTTGTCTGAACTGATATATGTTCTATATATGTCATCCTAACATATACTTGAAACCCCAAATACCTATATGTTAAAACATTTTCAATTTTGTACCATCTTGTAGATGTAATTGTAACTTTGATTCTTTTCCTTGTATGAACCGACTGAAAACAACTATAGTTTGTGTCTTTTAGCATTTAAAAGAAGACCTGAATTACTCAACCAATTTTGCATCTGTAACAAATCTTTTGGAAGTTTGTCCACCTATATCTAAAAGATTGTCAGCAGATGCCACTAAAACAGTATCATCTGTGTACAATCTTACCTCACTATATTCAATCATTTGAACTAAATCATTAGCATATATATTAAATAATAGTGGATCCACAATCGAGCCCTGGGGAACACCCTCTCCAGTTTCCCAGGGCCCGAGACCATTACCCTCATTGTACACATTGCTGTCTATTTGTCAGATATGACTCAAACCATTTTAACATTTGTCCCTGAATCCCTATGGCCTTTAGCCTAATCAAAAGCAAATCATGTTGTACCAAATCAAAAGCCTTACTGAGATCCACAAACACTGCCCCAGTATGTTTCCTAGTTCATAGATGTAACAACCAAATCATTAAATTCCAACAGGGCAGTGTTTGTGGATCTCCCTTCCTAAAACCATGTTGTTTATCTGTTAATACAGTATTTAAATCCTGATAATTATTTAGCTGCTCATGTACTTTTACGTTTCAGGATCTTGGATAAAATTTGCAAAACAGCTATTGGCCTATAGTGTGAAGAAATTGTTTGATCACCAGCCTTATTAATGGAATAATTTTCCCCATCTTCCAAATTTCAGGACAGTAGAAGTACTCAAACTCCAATTACACAAATAAGTCACAACAGGGCTATTACATGTGCACCCAGTTTCAAAAATCGAGCCTCAATTCCATCAAAACCTCCTGATTTATTTACATTTAAATTTTTAATTCTTTCATTATATCCTCTCTTTTAAGGTTTCAAATTTAAATACCCCTACATGGACTCCCATCTTATCTACTAGTAGAAAAGTCAATTGTATTAATATTTAAATCTGACAAACTGAAGTCCGTTAATCCCAAAAATATGTATTAAAAATGTTTGCTATATCCTTTGTATCAGTCACTAATTTCTTGCCTTGTACCAAAATTGGACTTATAATAGCTTTATTTGGGGATTTTAAATCTGTAATAAGTTTCAAAGCTGTTTAGTATCAGAGGTATTATTTATTTTATTCCGATAATATCTATTCTTTACATTTTGATTATACTTTACATTTGTTCCTCCACAACTTAAAAATATTCCAGTCTTCATCTTTTTGTTTTTCTTGCCCTTTGCCATGTTCTATCTCTAATCCTTAAATATTTTTTTTATCTTGTCAGTAATCCATGGATCTTCTTTGTTCCTTTTAATTTTTCTTATCAATGGAGCATGGTACTGTATTACATTCAGAAACATATAATTAAACTCCTGAATAGCCAGTTCTATATCTGGTATTAAATATATTCTATCCCAATAAATTTGTTTCAAGTGATTTACAATATTGCTCATTAAACCCTTAAAATCTCTACACCAATGCATACTTAATTGTTGAGTAATTAAATGTTGCAACTCAATAGTACAAGTAATGGGATTATGCTCCAATTTTAAAGGTAATACTTCCCAGGTTTTAACTATATCCTGGGATACAAAAATAAATCTAAGAGAACCCTGGCTTCCATTTTTGTATTTCTTGTAGGTTTTGTATTATTTGATTTAACCCCTAAATTGAAAAACTGCTCTCCAATTTTCTCCTCTAGACTGGAACTAGTCTGCATTAAAGTCTCCTGTTAAAATCCTTGTTTATCCTTTATTTTTTTAAAATTAACTCTGCTAACACATCAAATGATTTATTTTTGTTTTAGGGTGCATAAAACATTCCACCACTAATTTTATCACAATTAATTCAATAATAAGACAGTCAATTCCTTCCTTATTTATACTTAACAATACTTCATAAGGACCAAGAATATTCTTAATGAACAACATCACCCCTCCCTTTATCTCTATCTGCATGTTCTATAGAATATCCAGAAAGCTGAATTTCATCTTGCATTATGCCTGTATGTAACCATGTTTCAAACTGCTAATAAATCATGCTCAGTTTTAGCTGCCAATACCCTATATTCATCTGTCTTATGTACTATACTCCTAACATTTCATGAACTATTGAAAGCTGTTTAATCTTTTTATAATCAGGACCCGGATTTAACTAATATCTCCACTTTGCATCAACAACATTAAACATAACATATTGGTAATCCCTGATATTTTTAACTTGCAAAACACATACTTAACACAGAAACTCCTTTCATAATATTGATGTTCATTTGTAAAATGGTTTTCTCCGAACAAAGCTTTCTTCGCAAATAAATCGAGCATTTCCTACAGAGTACATACCAGATATTTTAATCATATTACCAATTCCAATCCAATGATTCCAATAGCATGCTACAGATTCCTGCCTCTCAGCTGCCACCAGTCTCATTAGCTCCTTCAGCAGCTCCCATTGTTGATTGTGATGTCGACAATGTTGAATATAATCCTGACCTCATGGATTTAAAGGTGTATTCAGAGGAGGAATATGAGGGTGAGGAGCAGTTTGAAAGAAACCTGCCCTCTAGTTCTACCATCTCATTCTGTAGTGAAGACTCAGTGGCATACACACAAGGTCTCCTGAGGACCCCTTTTCCAAGTCATGATGCAGCAACTGCAGTCTGCCATGGGATTGATTTGGAACAGGAAAGATTACACCAAGAGGAATCTAATGGAGTTTTTAGAGGTGCTTGCACCCTCCATTATTATTCCTCCTATATCCTGCCTTAGAGGATGCTACTTTTGCTGCATGGCATAGGTATAACTCCCTTCCTGCAGTCCCTAGAAGGCTAATAAGCAGTATCCTGCCCCATCTGCCAAGCCTTATTGTGCTATCCAGCCTGAAACTGACTTTGTAGTCATCATAGCTGCTCACGATAGGTCTAGAGCCCCTAGCCATATGGGTACTTTGCCTCTTTATAAAGACTCTAGGAGGCTGGATGTTATAGAAATATAGAAACATAGAATTTGATGGCAGATAAGGACCACTTTGCCCACCTAGTCTGCCTATTTCCCTACCTAATGGATAAGCTGCAGATCCTAGTTAACCAACAACCTACTTCCTCCTACCCCACTAGAACTGCTTTGTCTGTCTCATGCATTCTTGAATTCCCCACTGTTTTTGACTCCTAAACATCCTCAGGAAGGCCATTCCATGCATCTACAACCCTCTTTGTGAAGAAATACTTCCTCACATTACCTCTGAGCCATCCCCTTCTAGCTTCAGATTGTTCCTCCCTTGTTCTTGGGCAAGCATACATATGCTTCTGCCTCATTGGGCCTTTAGATTGCAAACTATCTGGCCCATATAATCAGGTACCATAATAGCCTGTAGAAAGCTGCTGATACTGCTGCTCAGACTTTGCCTAATGGATCTGCTAAGACTGACTTACTTAAAACATTGTCTGCTGATGCCTAGGTTGGCATGTGCTGTGCTCAGCTTATGATGTTTCTGATACTTCTGCCAGGGCTGCAGCTTCTGGCATTTTCATGAGGAGGTATTCTTGGCTCCGAGTTTCTGACTTCACCACTGATGTGCAACAGGGCATTCTGAAATCCCCTTTAAAGGATTTAAAGTGTTTGGCTATGATATCAATGAAGCCCTGCACAGCCATCAGACTTCTAAAATGACTCAGAGGTCAGTTAATTCCTATACCCTACTCTTGCTAGAGGTCAATATGTATGCCCTAGAGCAAGGAGGAGAGATAGGTGATATGATCAAAACATTCAAGCACCTTAAGGGCATTAACAAGGTGAAGAGTCTAACATGTTTCAACATAAGAAAATAGCAGGACAAGAGGACACAGCATGAGATTAGAAGGAGGCTGATTAAGGGGTAATGTGAGGAGTTCTTTTCACAGAAAGGGTGGTGGATGCATGGAACAGCCTACCTCAGGAAGTGGTGGATATGAATACAGTGCAGGGCTTCAAACAGGCATGGATATGCATATGAGAGCAATAAAGATGAGTATGAATAGATAGGCCATTGACAGAGCAAAGCCGACGGCACATTTATAAGGTTGAAAAAGAAATGGGAAGACTGGATGGGCCTTGTGTCCTTATCTGCCATTAACTTCTCTATTTCTATGTTTCATGATAGGGATTCCTTTTGCTGACCTGCTGCTTAGGGTAATCATGCCTACCCTCATCAAGGCCATGGTAGAGGTGGTGGTGCTTTCTGGGCCCTCCCCTTCGTGCCCATGCAAAAGCACCCACAGGAATCAGTTCCAATGTCTTTGCTACTCCTGGTTCAGCCTGACTCTTATCCATCTCTTCCTCTTAAGCTGTTGCATCCAGGGGTGAATGTGGGAAGGATCTCCTGCATCTGAAACAATGGCAGGAGATCACCATGAACAAATACGTTCTGGAGATAATTGCAAGGGATATGCACTGGATCTTTTAAAATTCCTCCAGATCATCCTCTACCTCCTTCCTTTCATCCTCCAGGCCATTTGTCCCACTAACTGAGGATATTCAGACCTTATTTCAAAGATGCTATAGAACCCCTTCTTCCTTATGAGAGAAACAAAGGGTTCTAGTCCAGATACTTTCTAGTCCCCAAATGGACAGGGTGATCTGCACCACATGGGAGATCTCGGGACTTCAAACTATACATCAAATATAAAAGTGTTTGAATAGTATCACCCAGGCTCTGATTCCCTTCTGCAAATGGACTGGCTCTGTTCTCTGGACATGAAGGCTGCATATCTTCACATAAAGATCAGAAACCGACAGACAGTAATTCTTATTTATGCTGGAGGGCAAACACTATCAATTCAAAATATTGCCCTTTAGCTTGTGCTCTGTGCTACATGTCTTTACAAAATGCTTGACAGTATTTGCAGAGGCCCTTCACAGGGAGGGCCTGTATGTTTTCCTTGCCTAGACCATTGGCTCCTGAAGCCAGCTCCAGAAAGCTCTACTTACACTGTATCTTGGAAATACCAGTTGTTCGATGATTTGGGAGTCACAGTGAATGTGCCAAAATATTGGTTGACTCTGTGCCAGAGACTACAGTAAATAGGGGTTGTTCTGGATGCAGATAAGGGATGTGCTTTCCTGCTACAGGACAGGGCAGGCACTCTGATTGCTCAGGCACACTTGGTACATTGGAGTCACTGTGTTTCTGCATGAACAATGTTACATCTCCTGGGCTTCATGGCTGTGGCCATAGTGACTGTGCCACTGGCATGCCTTCATAGGATGATACGTCAATGGACACTTAGGATCCGGTGGGAACAATTGATGAATGAACTGGAGTGAATAGTTCTTATCATGTCTCTTCTTTGCAGAGTGTTGTTATGGTGGATGGACCATGACAACCTACTGAAGACATTCCATTCTTTGTACTAGCTCTTCTGCAGATCCTTACCATGGCTGTCTCAGGCTCCAACCTGGGTGCTTATCTTGGTCTTTACCAGACACGGGTTAATGGACCAAGGGAAGACTGAGGTGCATATGAATGTCCTGAAATGCTTGCTGTCCTGTATTGCCTCCAGGCTTTTCAGCATCATCTCTGCCCTAGTTCTCCAGATAGACATCATCAGTGTGATGCATTACATCAACAAACAAGGTGGCACTCACTCCCAGTCAGTGGATAATGAATGGGAACTGCTGTCCTCCATGGTAAATGACTTCTACATAAGATAGGATAATCTAGAGCCGGGCCAAACTGCCATGTTTCTGCTTGCTCACTCCAGAGTGTAGAGTTTTTTGATGACATGTGTTGTCCCTGTCTTGGAAAGGGACATTTCTATGCACATTCCATCCTTTTCTGTAATGCAGAGGGTTCTGCTGAAGGTGTGGGCGGAGAGTGCCACTCTCATCTATGTTGCTTCATTCTGGTCTCATCAGATATGGTTTCTGCTCCTTCAACATCTAGTGGTGGAGCCTACTGTCTCCACCTCTGTGTCGGGAATGTTGTTACAGGGCAGGGTCCCTGGTCCATCTGGACCTGAAGTTCCTGCACCTGGATGCATGGCTCCCAAAACATAGCCATTACACATGATGGGGTATTCCTAAAGTTGCTGATATCCTGTTTGTGGTTAGGAAGCATAGAGTGCTACCAGACATACTTATTCCATGAAATAAAATGCTTCAGTTTGTGGTCTGCTTCTTAGAATATGAACCCCTTTACATGTCCTGTGAATTCTGTGTTAGAATACCTGCTTTCCCTGCCTGAATCTGGCCTACAGTAGTCTTATTTTAAGGTGCATTTGGCTGCTATATCAGCTTTCCATGCCTCATTGATGGTCATATGATTGCCTAATTAGAGGTGTCACATACATTTCTGAGAGATATTCTTCATATGAAACTTCCTGTCCATAATCCAGCCCTGCTTTGGGACTTAAATTTCATTCTTAAAGACCAAGTGTTTACTTCATACATTCCTTCCCCAAACATATATGGCAGCTTACTAGTGAACAACTCAGTTGGTACACAAATTTAGTTTTTTTTTATTCCTGTTTTAAAAGTAACAACACTTTTTAAAATCACTCTTTAGTCCATGAGTAAATGCTCCAACTTCCTTAGTTGGAAACACGCTTCATGCTAGCAAGTTTTGTGTCTACTGTTCAGAAGATGTGGGGTGAGCCCCTAGACTATAAGGGGCAGTTTTTAAACTTGTTTTTTAATACATTTGAGTGCCGATTTGGACAAAGAAATGCCACTGCTTGACTTGCAAGGACCTTGTTAATTGAGCGGTGGCATTTCTTTTGCAACGCTCCCCTGCAATTCTTGAAGAGGCATCACAAATGTGCTAGCGTGGGGCTTGTCTCCGACTAAAGAAGTTGGAACGTATTACCTGTGGACCCCAAAGAGTAATTTTATGAGTGTTGTTACTTTTAAAGAGAGATAATAAAAATTTACTTTGTGTACCAGCCGAGTTGTACACTGTTGGTTGCCATATATGTTTGGGGAGAGGGAATGTGTAAAGCACCTGCTCTTTTAAGAAAATTGATGTTGGCTCCTTTTGAGCCTATTGTGAGTGTGGCTTGCATGTTCTCCCATAGAAAAGTCTTAGTTGCTATGACCTCTGCTCAATGGATTTCCAAGCTTCTGGCTCTGATGTGTGAGCCTCCTTATAGAATTTTTCACAAGGAAGAACCTGTGTATGAATCCCAAGTACCTACCAATGGTGGTATCAGAATTTACACTGAACCAAATAATACATCTTGTTTATTATCCTGAACATGCCAACCAGGGTGAGGCCCTACTCCATACCTTAGATGTACATAGAATACAGAGAGACTATATTGATTATATTGATCGCACCAAGGACTGCAGAAAGTTCTCTCAGTTTTTGTTTCATTTGCCCCTGGAAAGAGGGTGCTTCTGTGTCTAAGCAATGCCTTTCAAATGGCAGACACATTATATTACATTCTGTTAACATAGAAACATAGACAATGATATCGGGAAAAGACCAAAGGTCCAGTTAGTCTGTGTGAGTTCCCTATGTAGCCCTGAGGCCTACTGTTCTTCTAGGGTGCTAGCCCCTCCAACATTCTGCTCCCCAGTTCTGTTATGCTGCACAACCACTATACCCTTCATTCTGTCCCAGCCATGCTTAAAACCACTAACAGTTTTTGCACCCACCACTTGGGTTGGCAGCCTGTTCCATAGCTCCACCGCCCATTCTTTAAATTGGTATTTCTCATGTCCCTCCTGAATCTCCCTCCTGTTAGCTTCCAGTCATGACCATGTGATCGCAAGTTGGTATTCAAGTTAAATAGTTCCCTACAGTTGACCCTCTTAATTCCTTTTTCTTTTAATGTTAAAGTCTGTATCATATCTCCCTCTCCCTGCTGGTCTCCGTAAGTACACTTTCAGTGCCTTGAGGTGCTCCACAGGACTTGCCCAGATGGCCCTGAATCATTTTTGTTTCCCTGTGCTACACCAACTTGAGTCTATCCTTATCCTTACTGAGGTGAAGACCCCAGAACTGGGAACAGTACTCCAGGTGTGGCCATACCAAGGGCCAATTCAAGATGTGTTATGCATGGTGCAAGGTGATTTTACGCAAACCACATGGCGTAAATCACAACTTATGCCATGTGTTACATCAAGTTGCAATTCAAAAGGTGCCTTGTGCCATGTCTTATGTGGGTTGCACCAAATGTGTGTTACACCACCTACTATGCCCGCAACCCACAGTGGTATGGCACAAGGGTGGGCTATGGCAGCTACTGCTCCCTATTCCAAAAGGGCAGCTACTGTAGCCCACTTATGCTATTCCAGTAGCCACAATGACACAGTGGAGTTAGACCAGCAGGTAAATCATCTAAGGGCATCCATCCATGCCAGTTGATGGATGCCCACTCTGCAGTACTGCAGCATGCACATTACCGGACTCCTGTACCCCCCAACACACACATAACCTCCACCCCACCACTGGTGGGGACCCACGGGGTCCATTTTGCAATGTGCCCCAAATGCCAATGCCACCTGGCAAGCTCCCCAATGCCCCTGGTGCATGGTGGTGTTCCACAGTGGGGGCTCCAGGAGTCAGCTCTCAGTGAGCTGAGGCTTGCGGCATCTGGGTCCATTACATCATTCCTCTGGCGCTAGCCTGTGGCTGCTGCAAGTCCCAGGATGTAAGTGCTAGGGACCCTGCCTCTCTTGGAATATGGTGCAGGGTCCCTAGTGTAGTGCCTCATGGTGCAGCTCTTCATATACGCCCATGAGTTGCACTGCATCTTGGATTCGGACCGTAGCACCATAATAGGGAAAGTATTACCACCATTTTACTGCTATCAGTACCTCTCCCAATACATCAAATCATTCTATTTGGATTGCTATAAGCCTTGTTAAACTCATTCAATTACTTTAGGGAGTCACTGATGATAACTCCAATGTCTCATACCTCAGCTGTGGTACTGAGTCTCACCCCTTCCATGTAATACTCCTACTGGGGTTCCTGTTCCCTAGGTGCAAAACCTTGCATTTATGACACTGAATTTCAACTGCCAAACCCCTGACCACCCTCCAGCTTTTTGTAAGTCTTATAGTAAGGATGGTAAGGAAGTTTCTAGTGCTGTTCATGGACATTCCACAAGGGAAATGACCATTTGTGTTACTTATTTCAAAAATGTCCATGTTGCCAACATATGTGCTGCAGCCACATGAAGCACTGTTCACATGTTCACTAAACACTATAGTCTGACATCATCTCTCATGGACGTACTGGTTTTGGTCTTGCTGTGTTTCAAGGCCTTTTGTCCTGATTACATATCAGATTGTGTCTTTCCTACTGCTTTGTAATGCTTGGGAGACATTCCAAAGGTGTGGCCTAATGGAGGAGATATGCTCGTTGAAGATAGAACAGCTATATAAGAACTTACTGTCACAGATCTTCAAGGGAATCCTCCATTATGTCATGTTATACCCTCCTCTGTCCCCTTTCAATTTCACTGGGTGGTATATCAGATGCTGTGCTTAAAGCTTTACTCCATGCATTTTGTTTCCAGTCCCACACATCTCTTGTTTTCCTGGTACTGGTCTAATCTCTTGATCCCTCATGGTTAGAGGCTCTCCAGGTTAAACTCTGGCACAGAACTAAGAAGTGATTGGGCTGCCCACATTATATTGGCATTGATGCTGAACACTATTGTGGGTGGCTCCTCAGCTAGAAGCATTTCTGGGTGGTCCTGATGCTGAGGGCTTATAGTTCCAAAGGTGTGGCCTAATGGAGGAGATTCTCTCAGAGATCTACTGTTATGGTAAGTTCATATGTAATTGTTCTTTCCTTGATGTCAGATTGTCAGTCAATGATGCGAACAAGGTCATGAAACTCCTCATGTCACAAACCCATTTCAGGCAACAGCCGCTTGAGAGTGGATAGTTGCCACCCATGGAGCCTGGTCGCCATCACTTTTGGACAATTTCTCAGAATAAAAGGAAGTTGTAGTTCCAATGAAGCCTTTCTTCATGTAGCCCAGATATTGTTGGTCAAGTTCCAGGAGTGTGGATACTTAGCTGAAGTAATCCATAATGCTTTCAGAAAAGTGTGGGAGATCAATGGCCATGTAACACAGGACAAAGAATACAAATGCAACTGAATCCAAGGTTACCTTTGTAATGACATACAAGAGCTCAGTCATGAGTATCAGGAGTATTATTAAGGACAGGTGGTCTATTCTTGCCGAGATGAAGAACTTGAGCCCATTATGGGCATAGCATCATGCATTTCTTTTAAATGTGGAGCAGGTCTCAAAGACCACCTCACCAGCAGTCACTTTGATGACACCAACCCACAACAATAACCTTGAATGAATAGAATTGCTTTCTATGAATGTAGGAAATGTAATGTGTTGCTTTTCCAGCACAAGGCCAGTCTTCAAATAACCTAAGACTAAACAAGAATATGCACTTAAAAGATATAGATTACCATATAGAATGTGTGGTTTATGCTGCATGGTGTCAGTGTGGTCTGATATGTGTGGGTAGAACCATCCTCTCCCTGAAGTGCTACATTCAGAAGCAGATCCATGCCATTATTTATTTATTTATTTAAGAGTTTTACCAGAAAGGCATGTTGAGTGGAGACCACTCGATTTCAGATGAGTCCTGGGGAAGGCAGCAGGAATATAAACAATACAGTAACAAGGCAGGAAAAATACAGTACAGTAAATTAAATGCACAGAGGCAGCTATTGTACAATAGGCTACAGAGCAGATATCCCATCAGGTTACAAAGTAGGTGGGAGAACGGAGTAGCAGCGACGATTTAACACTACTACTCCCAGTAGAGACTAAGGCACCTAGCATTCATTTGTATTGCATTTAATACCTATTTGAGGTGCCGTTCTGAAGCCACGCAACAGGTAGATGGGCTAGCAAGTTGGGAAAGGTTAGTGCATGACTAGGTGGGGGAGAAATGTGCCTTGAGAAGATAGTTTAGATGCTGAGAGCTGCCTGAGTGCCTAATGTCTGTTGGCAAGGAGTTCCACAGTTTTGGCATTAGGAATCTGAAGGCAGCTTGGCCTTTAGATGTGGACATGCTAGGGACATGAAGAAGCCAGGAGTCAGTGTTCTTGAGAGTGTACACAGAGGAGGGTTGGACAGAGAGGCAGACTCGAGGTATGAGGAGGGACTGTACCAGAATTTAGCTGTAACCCTGGCACAGCGGCCTGTCTCCATTCCTGTACATCATGTCAAGTGACTTGTAAAGGATGCAGTGATGTGTTGCTGGTGGACAGTTAAGGGCAAAATGGCAGAAGGAATGGAAGTGGGGATTGAGTCAGGTTAAGGTTGTCTTAGAGGCTGAACTGTAGACTATGTCCTGTAGTCAAAATTGGGAGGATCATTTTCTGTATGAGTGCTTTGTGGGTAGGTAAAGGAGACAGGCCCTGCTTGAATACAGCACTCAGTCTGGGGTGAAGTTTTTTGTGGACTGAGTCGTCACAGGCAGAAAAGTCTAGGTTCTGATCCAGCCAAACCCAGAGGTATCTGAAAGAGGGTGCAGTCTTCCGGGGGACCTGCAATAGTATGGAAAGTGGGGTTGATGAGAGGCGGAGAGGCGCTGCCACGTCCCAAAAGTTAGTGAGACAGTTTTCTTTAGATTAAGAAAAGTTGGTTCAAGTGAAACCAGAGCTGTACAGTACTGAAATCCTCCTGGAGTCTTGCTGCTGCATTGGAGGTGGAGGGACATGATAAGAACAAGACAGTGTCATTGGCTTACATAATGAATGAATGATTGTGTGCAAGCTGAGGGCAGTTCATTTAGAAAGATGGAAAATAGTAAGGGCCAAGGACTAATCCATGAGAGACCCCGGAGGTGACAGGGAGGGGCAGAAGAGCAAGCACATATTTTCACCACTCTAGACCTGCCTGCCAGATAGGGCTGGATTAAGGGTTGTAAAAAACAAACAAAACAAAACATGAATGATGCCCTGGGTCAGCACTTCAGGTAAGCTAACAACTCTTCTGCTAGATGATTTGGATTATGGACACTGGAGGGATTCATCCACAACCAAGGTGAGTGGACAGACTCAAAACTGTACTTCAGAAACAAAACAAAATGGATAATGTTGTTTAAAACTCTGTCCTCAACTGATCTGAATGACCAGCTTGCTTTCAAAAGCTGTCTCTAGTGACAGGCTATGCTTTTGGTCAATGATGCAGCTGTCTGCAGCTATATAATTATGCTATAAATGTATTGTACTAGAGTAGCCTGTCCTCTTGTTCTTTTCCTACCTTGACTTCCATCAAACCATTTTTTCTGTTTTCTTTCCCTTTTACTATCTTCCCTTCTCCCAACACCCCATACTCAATGTCAATCACACCTCACTAATGTTCCCCTCTTTAAACTGCTTTCAATAACACCCACAATCCCTCCACTTTGCTTCCCCACCATTATCCGATCTATACCCGCACTATTTGCTGCTCACCAACTCTTCTATCTACTTTTATCTCTTGTCATTCAGGAAGCACCATCTCTTAATAAGTTAATTGACATTGTAATTACCTTGGTTTCTTCCAGAATGTCTTCTTTCTTCAGTGTGGTTTCAATAAAGTAAATCAACATTAACCACCACAAGGCAAACACTTTGTAAATCCTTGTGTTTCACATCTCCAAACAGGGATCTGGGTGATATATATATATATATATATATATATATATACAAATATATAATCACACATACCCCCATGATACACAACAACGTGGGCTGTAAATACAGATCACCACAAAATGTTATGCTGGTTCATTTTGTGGTGATTTGCATATACAGCCTAGGATGCTTTGCATTATGGGGGTATGTGAATTTGTATTTCTTGAAACTTGTCGTCCCAGTCAATGCCCCTTGGGTAACCATTACCTCAGTGCTTATACACTAAGGTTTTTGTCTATAGAGGGTTGCCTGGATAGTGTGGCAGTCACAGAAACATGGTACACAGAGAACCATGACTGGGATGTCAACATACCAGGATACACAATCTACAGGAGGGACAGAGAGGGTAAAGAGGAGGAGGAGAGTAGCTCTCTATGTAAGGAAGGGATCAAAGCAGCAGAACTAAAGAGTAAACAGGGAGCAGATGAGGCACTCTGGGTCACCCTGGAGACAGAAATGTCACCACAGTCTGCATGGGGTTGCATACAGACCCCATCTCAGGAGAGGAATGGACAAAGAAATGATAGAAGGCATCCTTAGAATGGCAGAAAAAGGGAGCTATTGTTGATGGGGACCTGAATATGCCAGATGTTAACTGGAGCACCTTTGATGCAAGCATATCCAAGAGCAGGGTCATTACTGATGCCCTACAGGGCATACCTCAGACAGCTAGTATTGGAACCCACTCATGATGGAGCAATCTTAGACCTGGTTCTCTCAAATGGGGATGGAGAAAGAATCTCAAATTTAGAAGTGGGTAGCCATCTGGGAACAAGCGACCACCAAAGTGTGGTTCATGATAAACACAGCCATACAATCAAGCCATACAAAAGCAAGAGTATTGGACTTTAAGAGGGCTGACTTTGGGAAAATGAGGCGCCTCAGAAAAGCACTAGCAAACAGGCAAGAAGCAGGGTGGAAGGAACAGTGGGAGTAATCAAAACAGCCATCACAGAGGCAACAAGCCTTTGTGTAAAACAAATCAACAAAACACAACGAAGGAAAAAACGCTATGGTTCTCAAAGAGGTAGGCAGAAGGTTAAGGAGAAAAGGAAAGGATTCAGAAAATGTAAGGAAACACAGAAGGAGCAGGACAGAGAACTTTATCAGTTAAAGCAGAAAGAGGCAGGAAGGCAGTCAGAATAGCAAAAGCCCAAACCGAGGAAAGGATAGCCAACTCTTTTAAGAAGGGGAATAAGACCTTTTACTGGTACATTATAGAGTGAAGAAAGACCAAAGGAGGGATACTGAGGCTTGATAAAGGGAGGAATGTGGGCAGAGGGTGACAGTGAAAAAGCAAGGATACTGAAGGAATATTTCTGCCCAGTATTCACAAAGGAAGAGGAGGTGGAGGTACCTAAACCCAACAAGAGAAACACTCTGAAGGCGGGGTCAATACCAGTCCATTTATAGAAGAAAAGGTTCTGAAAGAACTAATAAAATTAAAGGTGGACAAATCAATGGGGCCTGATGGGATTCACCCAAGAATTCTAAAAGAACTAAGGTTAGAACTAGTGACACCACTGACTACTCTCTTTAACAAATCATAGGAGGATGGGGTGGTACCTGAGGACTGGAGGAGGGCAGATGTGATTCATCTTCACAAAGGTGGGAGCAGGACAGAGGCAGGAAACTACAGAGCAGTTAGTTTGACCTCAGTGGTAGGAAAATGATGGAATTACTTCTGAAGGAAAGAATTGTTGAGTACCTAGAGGCCAGTGGGGCACAGGACCCAAGGCAGCATGGATTCATGATGGGAAGGTCATGTCAGATGAATCTAATAGATTTCTTTGACTGGGTGACCAAAGTAGTTGACCAGGAGGGGCTGTGGACTTGGCTTACCTAGATTTTAGCAAGGCATTTGTACAGTCCCACACAAAGATTAATACACAAGTTAGCCAGCCTTGAGTGGGTCCCAAGGTGGTAGCCTGGATCACAAATTGGCTAGACAACAGGATGCAAAGGGTAGTAGTAAATGGAGTCCACAGTGAAGAAGGGAGGGTTACTAGCAGGGTACAGCAGGGTTCAGTACTGGGACCGGTCCTTTTAATGTATTTATATGTGACATTGCAGAGAAACTGGAAAGAAAAGTATGTCTCTTTGCAGATGACACAAAGATCTGCAACAGGGTTGATACACAAGATGGAGTGGAAAGGATGAGAAGGGTCTTGCAGGTTGGAGGAATGATCAAATGTATGGCAGCTCAGATTTAATGCAAAGAAGTGCAAGGTAATGCACCTGGGAAGCAAAACCCAGGGAAGAGTACACAATGGGGAGTGAGATATTGACAACAGTAAAAATGGAAAGGGACCTGGGAGTAATTATATCAGATGACCTAAAGGTGGGAAAGCAATGTGAGAAGGTAGTAAGGAAGGCTGGGGGATACTGGGATGCATAGGGAGAGGCATCAATAGTAGAAAACAGGAAGTTGTTATCCCTCTGTACAGACAGTTGATGAGACCCCATCTGAGTACTGTGTGCAGTTCTGGAGACCCCATCTCCAAAAGACATAGACAGAGTGGAGGCTGTCCAGAGAGGACAACAAAATGGTGCAGGGTCTGCATCAGAAGACATACGAAGAAAGACTAAAGGAGCTTAATATGTATACCCTTGAGGAAAGAAGGGAGAGGGGACATGATAGAAATGTTCAAGTACCAAGGGAATCAACAAAGTCCAAGAGGGTAGCATCTTTCAGAAAAGAGATGTGCAAGAACAAGGGACACAATTTTAAGATAGAGGGGATGGCTCAGAGGTAATGGAGGAAGTATTTTTGAAGGAGAGGGTTGTGGATGCATGGAACAGCCTCCTGAGGAAGTCGTGGAGTCAAGAACAGTGGTTGAATTCAAGAATGCATGGGACAGACATAAGGCAGTCCTAGTGGGGGTAGGAGGAAGTAAGCTGTTGGTTAATTAGGATCTGCAGCTTATCTGTTAGGTAGGAAAATGGGCAGACTAGGTGGGCCAAGTGGTCCTTATCTTCCATCAAATTCTATGTTTCTATGTATCTATATCTATATATATATTTATACAATAGGGGTGGGAGCTAGCAGAGTGTGATATCTCAAGTTATTTTTACAGAGTGTGATAAATGAAGCGGTGACATTTATACATACAGTGCTGATGTCAGCTTCATTTAACACAGCTCTCCCACCTGTGACAGTACCTCCCTGCATGAAGAACATTTCCCAACAATCTGCTTTCCAATTTACATAGAAATTGCACCCACCTGAAAGACCACGTCCCTGCAGTGAAACCAGCTGAATTCTCATGCGGTCTCTCAAACGGCAGCCCGACTCGCACCTCTCGGTTCCCATTTCTAATCTATGTGCAAATTAAAACAAATACAATTAACAATCATCTACCAAGACTGCAGCAACTGAAAAGTATATCTTGCAACCCAGTGGAACAATGTCCAGAAAGAAATAAACAAACTGACTTTAAATGGCATCTGAAGCAGACTGTTCTGCAGAGAGATCATTGAACTCTGTACACAGTTCAAGCAGGACACAGACCAGCTCTTAGAGCCCAACACAAGTAAACACAGCTTCTCCATTCCAGAAACCCTGAAATGTAATATACCCCAATAGAAGCAATTTTTCCTGAACAAAAATTATGGGCAGCAGTACATCTTGACCACCAAGCACGATAATGCAATGCACAAAACTCAAGAAGATACTAGGCATCTCCAGAAATAAAACAGCTATCACGGACTTGAAAAAATAAAGAAAAGAACACGAAGCACAGATAAAAACATAAAAATACCCCAAAACATCTTAAAATACATGGGAAAAACAGAAATAAAACACACCCTCTACAATCCAGCTCCCAGACATGTCCTGTCTCCGAAACATATGAACCAATCATGCATGAGAGTAAACACTCATCAACTAATCACCAGTCAATCACAGAAACATCCACTAATCACACAACATATTTAAGCCCCATTCATACCCATTCACTCACAGCAACAGCTCAAAGCAATAGAAATGCAAAAATAAAACAAATATAAATTAAGCGTTCCCACCCTATTGTATAAATAGCACATGCCATGCAGATTGTGTGCTATGTAAATAGTCACTCTTGCATCGTGACCTCTGGATACTCTCACTTGTGCGTTCAGCACTCAAGAGTATCTAGAGCTCACTCTGCAGAAGTAAAATTATTTTCTACATCACAATCCTGCCCTTTGGACCCATTCAATGGATTTGCCTTAAATTTGGTACACACGTTGGGGTGCACTAGATGTCTTGATCTGCCAAATTGCATTTGTGTCAGAGTGCTGGTCTTTGTGTACAAAAGCACTGAAAATGCAAAATTATCCATTTTGAAGGCACCTTTTCGCATTCTTAATGTGGTCCTGCACGGCCATTGTGTGGTGTGCTGCTCATCAAGATGGCTTGTTTGAAAGAGCTTTGGTGACTGAACATGCCGCCTTTTGTTTGGTGAAAAATATTAAGGCATTCAAAAGTTATGGCACTTTCAATTTCCATTATTAGTCAATGGGAAAATTTATATGTATATCTTGCGATTAAAGAGTGGGGGTTCTGGCCATCTGGTCTTGCCTGGCGATCAAAAATTTGCAGCCTCGCTGTTCAAGAATCTTTGTTCGAGGAATTTTCAAAATTCTTTGACAGGAGGCCTGCCATCTTGTTTCTGTTTTCCAATCACACAAACACAAATATCTCGGCTCAGGGGTCACTTCTGAAGTAAACCTTCAATGGGTTTGACTCAGGGGACCCTGATCTATCAAGCCATTGCTTTGGTTCCATCCAAATCGGTCAAGAAAATAGAGTTATAAGCTTTTAAAATCTTAATTGGCGACAATGCGATTTTTTGATCGCCAGCCTGCAAATTCTTTGATCGTGAGATTCTTTGATCGCGATCTTGCATTGTGATGTAAAACACTAATATCTCGGCTCAGGGGTGGGCAAGGGACACAACTAAGGGTTTGTTTTGTACAGAGGGTCCGTTCTGTTGAACCATGCCATTGGTTTGGTTCAAATCAGAGAATAAATTGGATACATTGTATTTCACCTTTTTATTCTTTGATCTTGAGCCTGCAAATTCTTTGATCGTGAGGTTGCAAATTCTTTGATCATGAGTTTCTTTGATCGCTATCTTGCATCGTGAGCGGAGATGAGATAGCTGAATTTAAAATAATTTTTCTCAGCCCATGGATGCCCTAGGAAGTCACATGAGGGTGGGTTTTATTCAGGAGGCTTCGTTCTGTCAGACCATGGTGGTGGTTTACTGCAATTCCTCCAGTTTTTGATTTATTACATTTTTATTCTGTGTTCGTGAGCTTGCAAATTCTTTGATCGTGAGATTCTTTTACCACAATCTTGCATCATGAGTGAGGGACAAGATGGCCCAATTTAAAATTCAATTTTCAATTTTCTTAGCCCAGGGTGTCCTAGGAAGTCAAATGAGGATGGGTTTTACTCAGGGGCTTCATTCTGTTGAACCATTGTGGTGGTTTACTGCAATTGCTTCTATTTTTTGAATTATTACATTTTTTATTCTTTGTTCATGAGCCTGCAAATTCTTTGATCGTGAGGCTGCAAATTCTTTGATCATGAGATTCTTTGATTGTGATCTTTGATAGCAAAATAGGGACAAGATGGCCATATTTCTTATAATGGAATAGATATGGAAATGTTGCCAATCTTTGACATTGAATTTCTAGAAATGGTTTGGTCTTTTACTTAAAATTTGGAGAGAAATGCAACATCCCAAAGATGTGCCTTTTAGTGGATTGGTCAAAAATATTACAGGGCAGAAAAGTTACAGCACTATGAATTTGGTGCTTTTTCCCATAGGATAACATTACGGCATCCACCATATTACAGGAATTATTTGCCGCTCTGCTGGAAAATAACAGTTTGGTCTTTTGGGCTGAAATTTGGAGGAAAGGCCAACATCCTACAAATGTGCCTTTTGGTGGTTTGGTGAAAATATATTACAGGGTGGCAAAGTGACAGCACTCCAAAGTTGATGATTTGTCCCATAGGATAACATTATGGCATCTGTCGCTTCTTTCAGGGCCCATATCTCAGAAACGGTCTCGAGATATGGACTTTTGTTAAATAAATGCTTAGCCCCAGTTGAAAACTAGCCAGGAAAGTAATAATTCATAAAAATTTTAATTTTTTCCTACGTCATACTGTTCCTGAGATATAAGCAATTTAGTATTCCAAGTTGTACTTTTCTGCTCTGTAGTTAATTTTAATGCATACATTCTTTGTTTTCAATTAGTTTTTTCAAAGAAGTTTTGGGGAAAAGAAGGGTGTGCCTTTTGTTACTGTAACAGCTAGCGTTTCAATTCTTGCCTTCATACCATTGAATCACCGTTCCCATCTATCACCATATGCATAACGTTGCGTTTTCATATGCACTTGCATTTCTGTTTCTGTTGTCTTTACTGTTGCCGTTACTGTTACCATTTACGTTTACTATTGCGGTACCATGACCTTATGTGTAACAGTTTGCATTTTTGTATCGCTTGCCTTTCTGTTTTTATTGGCTTTATTGTTGCTGTTACCATAACCATTTGCATTTACAACTGTGGTTCCATGAGTGTGTGCATTATGGTTTGCATTTTCACGTGCTTGCGTTTCTGCTTACTTGGGTGTTATTGTTGGTGTTACTGTTACCATTTGCATTTACAATTGTGGTACCATGAATGTGTGTGTTACCAGTTGCATTCTGTATGCACTTCTGTTTGATGTCTCCATTTACGTAACTGTTTGGTTAGCGTCACTTTACGCTTGTGTTTCTATAAACATTTGCTTTGCCATTTACGTTTGCTTTACCATGTGCATAACTGTTGCCACTTGCATTTGCTTTGCAGTTCCTGTTACTGTGTAAAAGACATCATGTGGTGGAGCGCGGGCCCAAAGGGCCCCACACTGCTGCCACTGCATTCCTTTCATTATTTATCATCCTCATTCTCAAAAGAGGAAATTAGAGGCAAAAACTCAATTTAATGCAACAGTTAGGGTTGTTCCACAGCAAAAAGCTAGGAAATTCAGGGTTGGGGTTCAAAAGCCCCCTTGGATCCCCAGCCACCCCAACCGGCATTAGGGTGTGTGTTGGGGTCATCGGTCCTAACTCTCATCCCATTCTCTTATACCTCAGCTTCTTTTACACATGTGATGGGGTGAGAGTTAGCCGATGACCCTAACGCACACCCCAATGCCGGTTGGGGTGGGGCTGGGGGTCCAAGGGAGGCTTTCAACCCTAACCTCAAATTTCCTAGCTTTTTCTTTGTGGAACAACCCTAACTGATGCATTAAAAGAGTTTTGCTCTAAGATATATATATATATATATATATATATATATATATATATATATATATATAGATATATAGATATATATAGATATATATGCTTTTTTACTCTGTGTATCAATTTGTACAATTTGAATTGTAGTATCACTTCCTCACTGGTCACTTTTGATGTAATTAACCAATAAACACTGTACTTGTTACAGTATGGGGTATATGAGAAGTGTCAGTTGTGGTTAGCTCCACCCCTGAAGAAGCTTCCTGTGATGCAATACATAGGAATGTTAGACATGCTTTTGTGGTAATAAATCTTACTTGACAGATGCCTGTTGGTGTGCATAGCTTTTCCTACTTTGGAATCACTGAGTACACAGGGTTGCAGTGTGGTTAGGAATTCATATAAATATGGCTGCACATCATTTTTCGTCCCTGCCTATGAAGTAGGACAAGGGATGGACGTGATGGACATTAAGTACCTTCCAACCTTAAATCACTGCATTAGCATGTATATTACAAGGCATTTTTGTTCTCTGTATAACTTCCCAATGTTGTGATTAATTTATACAACTATTAACATACTGTATACAGTAACTGTTGCAGTGAAGGAGTTCACTGAAACCAGCACCTTGGAGGGTAAAAAAAAAATCACATGTGCAGATTTACTCAACTGAGAAATATTGATTGGAGCTAGCCCTGCTACAAAATGTTTGAGCAGAGTACTGTAACTCAAAGACAAAGCAGAAACTGTATCAGTGCATTTTCTTTACAACCTGAACCATTTATTAAAGCTCCATAGAAGCCTGGTATTAAGTTGCTCTCCGTGTCTCCCGGGCAAATTGCTGTTCAGTTTGAAAGCTTGGTTGTATGAAGAGGATGTAGAGGGTGTAATCACAGCCATTACCAAAAGCTCTCATTGCAGCCAAACATACACTTTCTACAGTCAGCACTAGGAAGTCAGATGAAAAGGAACTATTAGAACACAAAGCTTATACTCAAAGTACAACAATGGCAGAAAGAAAACCTAGTGGGAAACTGCCTGAAATAAAAATGCTATCATACAAAATGTCTCTTCCTCTATAAAGGGTCAACTTTTAAAAATAAAATGAGAACTTTTGTGTTGTAAACTCATCACCTGGATTGACTCTGTAGAATATAAAAATATTTTAGAAGGGCATGCACATTAATGGTGTATGAGCTAAAAATGTGCCATTTTAATAAAATCAAAAGAATTCTTAAATGTCATATTGAATTAGCTACCGTCCTTAATGCTATTGATCTGATCATTGGCATACTCTGTCATGGATTTACATTTTAAGTATCTGACACATTTACAGACATTCCATTATGTGGATAGTATAGGTTGAGAGGTCAAAATCTCTCTATGAGTCACGTTCTCCAGATGCCTGTGCTCTGATATTTATCTAGATAGTCCTGTGTTATTAATCACTTATACAGTAGCATATAGTTAAGCGCTGATGTACATGGATTTCACATGCTCAAAATCATTGTCATGCATGTGCATTAATTGTACACAGTTCAAAGGTCATAAATCTTGTTGTGACCTGTTCAAAGGTCATGACAAGTTGTGCACAGTTCAAAGATCACAAAAATTACTATCTCCTGTTAAGTCCTCTTTTGTCATAATTTATCTTTAATAAAGTTACGGACTGGGCTGGCCTGGTGGCAGAGGGCTGAGGCACCATCTGCACCTTATGTTTTCCCATGTCAACAACATGGGTTCAGAAATGGACTTGGGTCATTGGGGCCAGCTGGTGAGGGAGAAAATCTAGCATCAAAGGGACTACTGTCCTCTCCCTGAGTGGGGAGGCTTGTTAGCCTGGCCTCGGCTGCCACCAGATGGAGGCCTGGGGCTACAGCAGGTCTGGGAGGCAAAAACCACGGGAAGGATCTGTGAGGAACATTGGATGGGTGCACCTCCATGCACTAGTCCAATGCTCTGCAGTAGGGGTGGGGAACCAGAAAAGTGGAAAATGTTATGTCAGGGGCTTCAAGAAGTGTAGCCCAGCTACTTCCATGCCTATGCTGTTACTTGGCGTGATCCAGTCCATTTTGTACTTGCTGTACTGGGGAGGATAGCCCTCCTCCCTGGTCTTACCACTAGAGGGGAACTCATGGGGTTTCTCAGACCTGGTATGTGCTGTAGTTGGTGGACAGCTGGTTTGGGGATCTGGGGACTGGGTTTATGAACAGGAAGGAAAACACCTATATGAAAAGGAAAATAAAGTTACTGACCATGAGTGATGAAAGTTAATTGTAAGGGGAAGAGTTGAGTCCTCTAACTAATCTATCTAAACTAAAACTTTCACTTTCAATATTTAGAAAAACATTTACTAATAAAAATAAAACATGGGCAACCATGCCAAGCTGGCCTGTTGAGATGACATCATGGATTTCTGGGTTTTGCTCTCTAGGTGCATATGATGTCATCTCAAGCCCTTGATGAAACACAGCTTCAATGTGTATGGTTCCCATGCATTATTCTGTATAAGCTGGTAACAAGAGATTCTTATCTGAGCCCATGTGTATATTTATTTCAGTTCATACAGGAAGAAATCCATCACAAAAGGACATGAAAGCATGTAATTTAATCACTAGTGCAGCAATACAAGTGCCTGTGCTGCTGCTCTAGTGATTTTTAATTTTTTGAAATGTGTTGGTCAGTTAGGATCCAGGAGCATTAGATACCAATTTTCAAGGGTGATCCGTAGGTGTAAACAAAAGCAACAGCAAATGATAAATATGCAATACATCAGAGTACACAGTAATCAGAAAGCAATACGCTTGAACACTGACAATACAGTACATCACTGTAAATAGTAAATGTAGGTAGCATTACTCTTGCACCTTGACAAGTCCTTACATTATTTTTAATACTACTTAAATGTGTTCTGTGAATTGATAGAATGTAGTGAAGCAGGCAAATTATTCCAACATATATTGGCTCTATATATAAAAGAGGATCTGAAGAACTGAGTGTGAGCAGATGTAGCATGTTGGGAATCAGTGATGGGGCTAGCATCAGGCAAGAATGACAATCTAATAAGACATTTTAGGAAATATCTAAAACTGGGAAGGGAAATAAACAATCGTAAATCAAAAGGACAGTCAAAGGGCCAGATATTCAAAACTTAGCACAGCACGCTAACCATTTTTGCAAGATTAGCGAGGGTTAGTTTGGGACTGCAATATTCAAAGAAGGAGATTGCGCACACTAAATGCAATAGCTGGGCTAAAACATAATAGCCCAGATATTCAAACTAGCATCCCAAAATTGCACAACAGCAGGAGCAAGTGCAAGTCCATAGCCATGTGCAAGAGGCGCGAGTATTCAAAAGTGAGCCACCTAAACTGCTTCTACAGCCGACGACACTGAATATCGCACTCACCTGCACCATAGCACAACTAGGGAGGGAAGCTGAGCAGATCAGATGCGCCAGCAACAAGGGATGTGCAGCTGAGCAGTCCAGAGGTGCCATAGTGCAACCAGGGATGCCCCCAGCAGCAGGGGCAATGCAACTGCACAACCAGGGAGGTAGGGGCCACCACCCATGCCACAGATGAGCACAGGAACACACAGCAGAACAGACTTAGTCCCTCCACACCCATGCACTGCACAACTGGGGAGAGCTGGAATAACCACCGGCCATGGAGACCAGCAACCAACCCACAGCTGGGCCATGGTGCTCCATCACACCCCGGCAAGCTGTGACTGGCACACAAGGAGGCTGACCACCCTGTGCCACACCATCCCCCAGTGCAGAACAAACCCTGCACTGTGACCCCTAGACACCCTGCCCAGGAGCAGCGTCCACCACTGCAGGAAACCCCATGCATGCCACCACCCTCACTGTGACACTGCAACCCTGTGCACCACAGAACCATGCAAGGCAGCCCCACCACGAGCACCCATCAGTGGGTGGCAGCACACGCGATGCAACAACGGCATACACAGTGCCACCACGCACAGCCCCAGGTACTGCTGAGAGACCAACCATGTGCTGGCACACAAGGTACCCACATGGGACAGGGCATGCCCTGACCCCACCACCAGTGGTACAGCACCCTGCACACTCTCCCAATGACACACTTCGACCCAGCACTGGCCACAACAGCCAGCCGCAGACACCCACAGTGGTGCATGGAAGCATGCACCACACCGGATGCCACACAGTGCATGGACAGACACCCACCCATACCCAAGGGCACAACAACACAGGGACGCAGTGATGGGGCAACCAAGCCCCAGCATGGGCCCATGTAAACTGTGTACACACAACTTGCAGTCCTCCATGGCACTGGAGTGCCAGCCACCCTGCACAGGCACTGTGGACCTGTACGCCACCAACATTTTCTCAGAGCACAAGTCACAGACAGTGGTGCACATCCCTGCAACATACACAAGCCACAGCATGGAGGTGGGTCAACAACTGTGGAGGCCACAGTGTCACCTGAGTCAGACATGCACCACACCAGTGACAGGAGGCAACCGAGCATTCTGACGGGTACAGTGGCTGCCCTGCATGGACAGCCACCACTGACATGCCAGCAGACCGTGCAGGTCACAGACATGCATGGGTGTCAGCTGCACAGGCCATGGATGGGCTGACAGGGGCGTAATGAACACGCAGCATGCACCATGGACCACTGCACACAGTCATCCAGTGCACAGGGCACAACACATACTCCACAGACACTGACTGATAGCTACCCCACACCATAGTCACCTCCACATGGACACACAACATACCCATGATTGCACCACCCCTGAAGCCATGCACACCACTGCAGCTGAGCACCTATAGCCTGCTGCAAATCTGAAACCACCACAGTATTCATATCAAAATAACTGTATTAAAACAACATATAAAAGGTAACTATGTACAACAATATATACAAGGTGGGGAGGGCTACAAACAAGGTGGGGGTGGGTAAGGGCAGGGTGGACAAATGGGACAGGAAAGGAGGGTGTGAGGTGGGTCCAGGGGTAGGAGATATCAGGTGCAGAGGACTTTTAACATGAGCCGCCCTCTCTGGCTTCTCCACTGCCTGTGCCTCCTCAGGACCCTGGTCTCATCTATCCGTGAAGGATATCCAGGGACGCCCTCACCACCTGCAGGATCTTCCGCAGTGCCTCCTGGATGTCATTGAGCTGGCGATACCCAGGACAAGGGCACAGTCAATAGGTGTGAATGCACAGCCCCATACAGCCCACCCGCTGTGCATGGCATACGGCCATGGGACATACCTCTGTGATGGTGTGTGACCACCCACATTGATCAAGTCCACATGACCTGCCCACCCAGGCGCATACAGCCATGCGGAACGCTGCACATATCCACAGGCCAAGTCATGCACAGCACCACCGTGGCTGTCTAGTGACATGGCTATGTGGTGCAAAGGCAATGGCACAGCCATGTACCCGTGCACACATGGACCACCATTGATGCACTCCCAGAGATGCATTGCCACTGGACAGTGCTGACTGTAACAAGTTGTGTGCATGGCAGGTGTCGATGGATGGTGGCCATGCTCCACTGCCCACCCTGTTACACAGCATGCAATAGTAATCATGGAGGTATGGCACCTTGGACCCTCACCCCACCTGGCCTCCCTCTCCTCCCGCTGCGCCCACAGCTCAAGGGCCAGGCACCGCCTCCTCTGGGCCTGTGGTGCAAACATGGAGAGAGAACATCAGTACAATCCTGTAGCAAAGCCCCCTGCCCCAGGTGTGTGCCTCCCACCCAGCCAGACCCACCCACCCACGCCTGATAACACCACCACAGCCAACACCAGACGGTCCCTCCCCATGTGCTGGACACATACAACCGTGATACCCATATGGAAGATAAAAGTGTGTTGACGTAACACCTACCTGGCCGTGGCACCATGCCCTCCTGGCACGCCCCCGCAGGTGGGCTAGCAGCTCCAGCTCCTCCACCGCAGGTCCCCATAGATGGACTGGTCTGTCCTGGGGTAGACACCCTGGACCACAACAATGTTGGTACTGCCCTGTGCCTGGCTGCACAGCACTGTGCACAGAAAGACATAAGCTGGGACCGCAGTGTACCAACTCTATTAACTGCATGAGTACTGTCTGCTGTGACCCATGTGCACACATCACACAATACAATACAGGGGTGGGAGTGGGCTGTCTGTGATGCAGATGTCAGTCAGTGACATGGGTGACAGCACGGGTACCTGTGGCAGTCGTCACACTGGAGTACATATATCCTACAGTCACAGTGGACTACTGATGCACTCCAGGTGCAGCCTCCACACGGCTGATCACATCCCTCTGACATCTGCAGCACCACAGCATGCAGTCAGTCAAGCATGGCCTGCACAATGGGCATTGGACATTGCATAATGCTGGTGGGGCAGTACTACCCACACAGGGGCAGCCAAGAGGGGTCAATGGGCCACCCAGCCCCCCCAGTACCACCGCGCATATACCCAGTCACACTGCATTAGTTAGGCATCAGCTGCAGTCCCAAAGCCATTACCAGTACTCCACTGTTGGATGGTTCACAGATACCATAGCCTGCCACATACAGGCAATACAGGAGCAACCTGTGCGTGGCAAGGACGTTACAGCCACACATGTGGTACTGCTACACCTGAATCTGGCCTGTCCTGTCAGACAGGCAGGTGGCTGGCATTGTCTGGGTCAGCCTTTCATCCATGCAAAACAGTACTATAAAGTATGGGTAGCCCTTATTACCCACTGATATCCAGCAGATTACTACCCTGGCATCCCAGTGGTGTGATGTCAGGACCATATGAACTCATCTCAGCTATGTCTTAGCAGTAGGTTAACTAGACAGACTGCCACTGTTAGTCGGTATTATGCTCACCTGGAATGTGCTTGGAAGCCTCAGTACAGTAGTCCTATAACAGTCCAGTTGTCACAGTGTACTGTTACTGAGTCTAGCAATCTCCATGTCTGATAGGGGTTAACACTGGTACTATGCTGGCCCACAGTCATTTGGTCCATGTATCCCAATTCTGTGTGTACAGTACCTACACATACATGTGGCTGTACCGCAGAGTCATTACTAGGTGAGCCCACTTACACGTGTTGGGGGATTCCCATGACGAGTCTCATCCACTATACTTGACAATGCCTGATGTACAGGTGATAACCATGATGTAATCATCTCTCATGGTTGCTAGGGCAATTGTAAATTTCTCGAGCTGAACTCTCAAAGTTTACTGATGTCCTAGCAACCACTCGAGGTGATTACACCATGGTTATCACCTGTACATCAGGCATTATCCCATAACATCACCAGATTACACACAGTACTACACACTAGTAATAACAGTGGCTCAGCAGGTAGCACAGATACCTGGAAGGCTGTGAGATCAGAAGGCTGTGAGTTCTAGCACCACACAAGGCTCTTGGGTTAATATCCTATAACTGACACTTCAGTGCAGCGTGAGGGGTGCTGCACTCCTGAGGTGCCGTCTGTCAGATGAGATGTTAGTTCGAGGTCCCATCTACCTGTTCTGGTGGTAGGTCAGGTGGATGTAACAGATCCCGTGGCACTTCTTGAAATGTGGGGGAATAACCACTGTGCCATGGCCAAGTTCCCCATTCACAAGAATACCACAAACAGTGTAATCTGGTTCAAAGTCAGTTGGCATTCATCTGTATCCCCTTCCCCGGGCTGTGGCTGAAACAGGCAGGATTGGTCTACAGCATGTACACGGTCAGCAAACACTATAATAATCAATATATATGACAAGCAGAGCAGCTATGCACAACCAGCGTGCCCTGCCAGGTTGGGGTTCTGATTCCCATGGACCTCTCGAGGCTGTACTCTTGGGGTCATGGGCCTCTGAATCCTTCTGTGGCAGAACACACTGGTGCTGCAGAGTTACCCATCCAGTATCCACTATGTGCTGCTATAGTAGTGCTGTCATTATGATGTGCTGCTGCAGTACTGATGTCACCACTGCTGCAGGAGCTCATGGCTTGCTGGCACAGTGTTACTGTCCTCACAGTACCTCAGTGGTGTCAGTAGTCTCGAACCGCTTGGGACATCACATGTCGGTGTCAGTATGGAACAGAGTGCAGAGAACACACTGCACACATGTGACATACATCTATACAATATACCACATACATGATGCCACTGTTATGCACAACCTGTGTTCTGTCACCTCGAGCATCTGTGATCTTGAGGTCACAGGGACTAGAACCACTCTGTGGCAGTACATAAGGATTGTGCAGACCGACGATACAACAGGCAGAGTAGACATGTGTTACAGCCCTGACCTGGATGTCTGCCATTATCCAGTGCTATCAAGCCACGCACACATGATGTGGAGATGCCCAGCTGTTGTCAGCATGGTGATTACACAGAACATTCATGAACGGCAGCCTCATCCGGGGTACAGTCAGTTAGCAGTCATCTGTATCCCCTCCCCAGGTCCATACCTCTCAACTGTACCACAATACGAGGAACGTTCCTCATTTTATGTCACAACAGCTCGCTGTTCAACATTGTGAGGAGTTGTCCACATTCAGTGGTAACACTGTAAGGCACTATTCCATAGTAAACAATGCAAAACATATATAGATCAATTTCAACTGACTTCCTGAATATAAATGCAAACAGTTTAACAGTGTTCTAGCTTCTTAGGTGAAGTTTGATTAAGTGTTACACATTTTGTTCATGTGTTCCACATATTGAGAGGCAATGTTCCACATTTGGGACAAAGGTTGAGAGGTATGCCCAGGTCATGCCTGGCACTAGGCACCCAATCAACATAAACCACATCACAAACTTACTGATATGTTCCTGAAATGTACCTCTGTGTGAGCCCGCATGCAGTACATACTTGGCTGGCTCTGTGATTGTTCCAGTGACATCCTGTGCTGCAGCAGTAATCCCACATCAACATGTATTACTGATAAGCAACACAGGTGGGGCACTGTTAGCCCTTATATAGCACAGTCAGGCAAACAAGCCTGTTAAGCATGCTAATGGGCCATTAATGATATGCTAATCTCCATGTTAGCACCATGCATTCACAATGACCATCATTTGCATATGCAATTTGATATATGGCAGATGATAGCGCCAGGCAAAGTGTTTAGTGCGGGCAAACCATATAGCGCCGGGCAGACCACCATAACTGAGCTATCACGGCTGGCCTTAGCACAGCACTGTTGCTGTAGCACTCTGCTAGGGCTGATTAGTGCAGGTACAGTACATGCATGGGTCAGTGCAGTCCACCCTAGACTGACCACGCTATTGTGTCTTAGTGCTGCGCTAACCATATTAGCGTGCTGGCACTAATAGCATGCGCACCGTACATCTGCACTGGGGTCATGGCAGGTCATGCATGCACATTGAGCACACTTCTGGGTAGCGTGGCACTGTGCATAGTTCTGCGCTCGCTTAGGCTGAACTGTTTGGGAGTGACAGGGTGTGTGGGGCCATCTGTTGCCAGTACAACAATACCTTTCCCTCTTCTTGTGCAGCCATGTCTGGAGATGTAGGCAAAGGCAGTGGTGGGCTGCTGACAGGCGTTGGGATGCAGTGGAGACAACCAACCTGGTGCAGCTGCTAACAGCACCATAGGTGCCTGTTGGAGAGGTCTGGAAGGGTGACCGCCCTGTAGTCAGGTCTGGGCTCGATTGCCCATTGCCTCACTGCACTCATGGAGAATACCACGTGATGGGAGAAGTGCGCCACCGATATGTGGACCTCGCGCAGGTAGCGCCCCACTGCTGGAATGATGCGGATGATGATTCAGGAGGGGACTGTGCCTGTGCCAGGTATGTGATGCCTCTCGCCACGATGATGATGTCATGGGGGTGGGGATGCTTGATTGATTGATGTGCTGTGTATGTGTGTGTGTGTGACATGGCCCATTCACATACCATCTGAGGGGCTGTGTAACTGTGCTGGTGGGGTTAGGCACATATCTACCATGCTATTAATGTTGTGCACCTTGTGTAATGATATGTGACACAGGTCCATCCTGGACGTGGGTTTTAGTCCCAATGAAGTATTTCCATTTGCTACCTGTACAAATGTACACTTTACTACTACTACTATATGTTGGTCTTCTGCCATGGGGTCCTCCATTCAAGGTGTGTGGACTGTGTGGGCCAGGGGGTTGTAGCATCTTGGGAGTGTTGTCTGATATGTCCTGCACTGTGATGGTGCACTGCCCCATACCACCTACTGTGGTGGCGTGGACCCACAACACCTAGCCCCTACCACATCCACTGTGTTCTGCCATGTTGCCATGGGGCTCGCGTGCAGCTGTGCCTACTTTGTACATCCACAGTATGTGGTTAGATGTGCTGTCTGGGCTAACCTCCCAACCATTTCTCACCCAAATGTGGTACATTGCCTCTTACAATGCGGCATAAATGAAGCCAAGTGTGGAACACTTACATATAGCTTCACCTATGCTGCTCAGAGCACTGTCACAATGTTTGCATTTATGTTCCAGAGGTCTGTTATTCATTGTATGGTATACAGTTCACATCATTTACTATGACTCTGTGCTTTCATATGTGACCACTGCATGGGAGTCGAGTCCTCACAATGTGGTACAGGGAGTTTCTGTGGTGTACACTGAGGACCATTCCTCAGAATGTGGTACTGTTGAGAGGTATGCGTCTGGGTGTGGTGCACTCCACCACCACTGCTGCATCTATGCCATGACACTGGCCAGTGGCTCATGCAACAGATCCATGGCATTGGTGCCCTGTTGTGCTGCACACCGTCATGGGTGTGGGCAGCACACACACTGTGCTCGGTTGTGTACAGTCATGCTGTGTGCAAGTCACATCCGTATGCCTTTCTGTCATCAGTGTCATTCTATCTGTAGTCTTTGGGTTGTAGTATGCCACTGGGTTGTGTCTGTGTTTCCACATCTGTTGTTGAGGAGTTAGATACTTGTGTTCCCTCATTATGGGTTAGAGGACTGCTCTGCTTACATTCTGCCTTGTTTGTGAGGGGTACCATCCAGAGGGCTGTGTACATATGATGGATGGGGGCTGTTGTAGCTTGTGTACAGGATGGTAATGTCAGGCTCCACTACTGCACACATTGGCCATGCACTGTGCAGTCTGCAGTGACCCGTGTCATGCTTGGCATGGCTTGGGTGGTGCACTGTGCCTGGGTGTCAGTTATGCGTGTGTTGTACCACTCCACCAGGATCAAGGGTAGTCTTTAGCATACTGTGGTGGCTGACATTGTAGTGATGCTGCTGTACCATCTTCCCACTGCAGAGCGCAGAGACCATGCCGGAGATGGGAGGGGCAAGCAGCAGGCCAACCAGAGGCCCACCACGGACAGGCGGAGGTGCAATCAATGCCACAGCAAGTGGCGGAGAGCAGTGACGGGACGGAAGTGTGTTGCATGAGTACTGTGTGCCATTATGCATTTCTACTATGTGTCTGTGTTGCCACTGCAGGCATTGGAGTGATGTATCTAGTGTCATGGCACAGGTGCCTAGTCATCCAGGCCTGATGTGATTTAGCTGTGTTGCATTTGGATTTCAGGGTGCTCACTTGGGGACTCCTTAGCCATTGTGGCTACAATATGTACAACCACATGGGACTACAGGGTTCCCACCTGACTATGTGCTGGATGGGGGCACTGGATGCTAGACACCAGTGGCACCATTCAGCGCACCCATGATCGTTACATCAGGGGGCCTGATATGCTGACTACGTGCATTTGTGTTGTCTTCTGTGCCTCCAGTGCCTTGCCTTCTGCTGTGGCCTATGACATGCCTGGCTCTATGTCTGGTCTACTTTTTGCCATTACTACCATGTGCACTGCTATCTGCCTTGTACTGTCATGTGCAACATGTTGCTGTTATGTCCACCATTGTGGCAGGATGCAGCAGGTCTGTGCATGGCCGTTGGCCATTCACTATGTCTGGAGCTGGGGGATTAGTGGGGTCAGCCTGCTGTGCTGTCTGTTTCTGCAGCTGTTGTTGCCCTGTCTGCCATGGCATCACTGTTCTGCACTTCTCATGGCATGTCTCATTCACAGTACCATGTACAGTGTGTCAGTGTCTATACAGGACATGTTGATGCCTGCCAGGACTATTCACGCTATGGCAAACAGGAGCCACAGTGTCATGTGGTGCCTGTATCTCCCTACCAGTGTGTTGCTATTGTAGTGTGGACACTGGTATATTAATATGTGCCTGTCTGACCTCTGGGCGTACATGCACAGGGGCTGTTGGGGGCCTATGGTGCCACCACAGGCCTGTCTCGGCTGTGCACATCATGTGTGCCTGTGTTGGCTCAGCTGTGTTGTGGGGCCATTGTCCCTATAGGTGCAATCTCTCAGTCCCTGCAGTGAATGGTGTTTGTGCATGGGATATGCAGGTGTACTGTAGGGGTTGTTCAGTGGTAGCATGTGTGCTGGGTTTCAGACCCTGTGGCAGGTGCTGCTCCCACAAGTGGGGTGTGTGTCTCATGCCTTGGCCACCAGGGTGGCAGTGTCCTGTGCATATCATTTGCCTACTGCATGCCCTGCCACTGGTGGACCATGGCCTGTGTCCCTGTTTCACATGTGTCTGTCTTCTTGCATGTGCACCTTCAGGTGCTGCTGCTTTGGGTGGTGGCACAGCCCATGCCATGCTCTTCACCAGTGTGGGTCCTCATCCTTCTGTTATGGCAATGGTATGGGTAGGCATTGCACTTTCCCTGGTTGTGTACTGCTTGGGTACCTGTCCCGCAGTCCCTACTGTTCTGTTGCCAGTGTCATTGTCCTCTGTGTAGTCATTGGGTCTCTATGGTCCATGTCAAGTCACTATCTGTGTCACCTTGCCACTGTTCCACACTTATGTCAGTCACCCACCTGTTCAGAGCTTCCTGACATCATTTGTACAGCTATGTTATGGCATTGTGGGTAACAGTTTGACTGAGTCTGACAGTTCATGGGGGCAGCAGTGAGGTGGGCCACTGTTGGGGGGTGTGGGACAGGCATGTCTGGTTACACACCTGGTTGTGGCTGTAGCACCTTCTCCAGTGGGTGTCATCTGTGTTGTATCATAGCTGTGTGACTGTGGGCAGCATGTCCCAACATGTGTCATCCCATGTGCATGTCATTCAGTGTCCAGTTGTCATTCTCATTGCAGGGGTGGTTGTCCATTTGCACTGTTACAGTTTGCACGTCACTGTGCTGGCTGAATTCCACTGTGTTAGGTTTCTCAGCATACATCTATGCATGTCCATGTACATTGGGGTGGTGCATGCTGCCTGTTACATACTGCCTTGTCCTGCAGGCACATGTCAGTGTGCATTGTGGTTTTGTTCTGTACTGGCACATGGGCACGGTTGTTGGGGCATGCTGTCCACCATGTGGTGGTACATGGTGCCTTTGTGTCATTGTCATGTCCCTATATGGTCCCCCTTTCTCCTGTAGGTCCACATTGGGCATCACTGTGGGCCACCCGTCCAGAGGAGGCTGAAGGCAGGATGAGCTGTTGAGGAGGGTGGTGCGGCAACAGTGCCGCTAATAGAACAGCAGGCTGTCCTGATTGCTGAAACAAGATGGGTTGCAACCATCCTGGAGGAACATCTGCCAGCACCTGCCTGCACCTAAATCCTACCTCCCATTCTGTTATCCTGCTTCCTGGTCCTGGCCCACTGTTCCTAGCCTTATTTCTGCCATCCTGTTTTCCTCCATTGCTTCCTGTGTCCACGTCCCTCTCCTTCCACATTCTTTCCCCATTCCACTGTAAATATGTACATAATTACCATTTTGCACTATTACTGCTGTTTTCCCATTGTTTTCATTCCTTTGTTAAGCCTGCCATTTCCCTTTCATTATGTTTGTGTTGTACCTCATTTTTGCATATTGTGTTCTGCTGTTTTGCCTTATTTTTCTGTACACTTGTTCCTGTTGCCTTTGTGCCATACCTGTTCCTTTTTGAATTATACTTGTTATGCTTGACATTCCTGTGTCCTGTATCTTTTGGGGAATCAGGATTTGACAGTGTTCTGTGGTATTCTGGTATCACTTGTGGGTCCAGGTTATTCCATGCCACTCACTAGTACTGCAGTTGTGTCTGAGAGGGCTATTTTGTTTTCCTGTGTTCCTGGACAGCTGCACCTCTAACACTTTGTTTCTGTGGGTGTTTGCACTGCTTCTGTCTGAATGTTATATTCAGTGCTGTCTTATCTATTATATTCAGTGCTGTCTTATCTGCTATATTCAGTGCTGTCATAATCCCGGCAATTTTGCCCTGCACTCCTGGGCCTGTTTGCCCAGCTTCCTTAACTTGCTATATTCAGATGGCTTTGCACTGGGATATTTCCTTTTGAATATAGCTATGTTTTGCTCCGGGCAAAGTTTGACCGCAGGGCAGTGTTAATTTAGCCCAGGGCAAAGTTATGAATATCTGGCCCATGGTGTTATAAGAGGTGCAATGATGTAAACATTTGGGGCTGGATCAACAAATCTGCAAATGAAGTTGTATAGGATAGTAACTCTTTGCAAATCCAAGACACTGGATATGGCATAGACTGGAAGTCCATAATCCATTTAGGGCAGGAGATGGGACTGAGCTAGGATATTGTTAGAGTGAGTGGACAATTTTTTTACCCAGTAAAGCAGATCAAGGCAAGTGTGAACTGATTCAACCAGTGCAGAGATATGTTCTTTGAAGGAGAGAGTCTGGTCTATAATAAAACTAAGGTACTTGACACTTTCCGACTTCTCCATATGTGTCACTTAAATTAAGTTGTTGGGGTAAAGGCTTTATTTTTGTTCGGTTCAAAGTGCATGTACTTTGTTTTACCAACATTTAATAGAAGGACAATTTTAGCAACCATTTTGTACCAGATTAGACTGCAAGAATCTGGTCCTGTCACTGACATTAGATGTCCCTCTGTACAGAGCACTATTATCTCCATACATGATAATAAAGAATCCAGAGCAATGTAATATATCAACTAGATTGTTAAAAAGCACTAAACAGCATAAGCCCAGGATTGATCCATGGGGTACTCTGGTAACAATTTTGATAACTGGAGGAAATGGAATTCAATGAGACTGAGTGAGACATGCCAATCAGGTAATTCTGGAACCAGGACATGGCAGATATGGACAAACCAGGGCTTATATCTTGGTGAGCAGGGGACCATGATGCGCCAGACTGAATGCATTGGAAAGATCTAAGAATAGTGTACACACCTTGTCCCCATTCTCCAAGGCCTTTTGAAATCATTAGTGACTGCAAGCCAGTAGTAAGAATACTGTGATTATCCTGAACAACATGCTGGTAAGTTGTTAGCAAATTGCCAGTATCCAGTAACTCCTTAAATTGGTCAAAAACAATCCTCTTAAGAATGTAAACAATGGAGCAAGTACAGAAACAGGATGGTAAATTTTGGTCAGAGTGCACTCTCCAAATTGGGACCAAGATACTGCTTCAATAACTTCAGTTAAATTACATGCTTTCATACTTGGTTGTAACAGACTTCTTACTGTGTGAACTGAGGTGAATCTACACCAGTAATATCAACATGGACTCCAATAAGACTCTCGTTATCAGCAAAGTGTTTAATAACACAGTACTATCTATCCACCTAAATGTTAGTGCATAATCCGCTGGACAGTGAAACTCATAGGGAGGTCATGACCTCCCAACCTGTACACTTTACTTTTCCCAGAGTGACACACCCCAGATATATTGTATCCATTGTCAGGCAGTGGCAGTACTCAAACAATTCATTGGGACCAGCACAGGCATAATCTGCAAACTTGCACCTTCAAAACTTGAGTTTCATTCATAAATTTTATTAAGTGCAAGTTTAAAACAAACAACAAATGTAGCTAAGAACATTCCTGCAAGAACCTTCTTCAGAGCATAAGCTATCATTTCCTCTCACTCTTTAAATACTGGAGAGAAGGAGTGGTAATGTGAAGTGTATACATGTATATACTCTCATCGACTTAATTCTCATTAATCACCCTCACAAATTCACCCAGGTTTCTGTGCTACCTGATGCACTAAGTGACCACTCACCAGTACTCGGGTGCTGGTCTTATTTGCTTCAAAGGTCCCCCAATAGTTAGTTTTCAGTGAAAACTTAGACTGGAGCAAGCTACAGCTACTGAAACACCACCTCATCAGCTGGGACTGGTCTCCTATTGCTGCCTCACCTGACATTGACTCAGCTCTGGAGTACTTTGTCAATTCTTTCAATGTGTCACCTGCGACCTCTTTGCACCCTACTGCAAATGGGTCATTAAAGGAGCTGACACACCCTGGATGTCCCAATCTACTGGACCTTATGCATGACCTGGACAATCTCTGCACATAGCCCTGGAGACTGGGAGGCTAGCTGATAAGCAACACTACCAAGAGGTCAGGAACTGCTGCACCTGGCAGATCCCACAGACAAAGACTGAGTACTATAGAACAATACTCACTGCCTCCAGGGGAATGGGGCAGCAATTCTGGGACTCCTCAAAGAACTTCATGGCAAAACATCTACTGCCCCCAGATGTCAGTCAATGGCGGTATTTCCACGGACCCCGAAACAATAGCTAATGCACTGAACTCCTCTTTCAGACCTCAGCAGTGTGCTCCCTGCCAACTTCTTTGCACCCACCCCACCACAACACTGACACCCACCCAAGCCGCCCTTCCTCTTCAAAGTTGTCTCCCAGTGTGATGCCCCCCTCCTGCTAAAGGCACTCAGCAAATCTTGTTTCAGCAATGACTCTCTCAATCTTAAATTACTAAGGCTGACCCTCTCTGAAGTACTCTACTCCCTCACTGCCCTGCTAAACCGCTCCCTTGCCCTAGGTCAGTTCCCATCCATATGGAAAACTGCCCTCATCGCTACAATCCTGAAGAGTGATAACCATACCCAGCCTGGTAATTATCAGCCCATTTCAATTCTACCCTCTCTCAAGGCTCTTGAAAAGATAGTTGCCACCAAGTCACAGACTACATTGCCCAGTACAATCTCCTTTGCCCCAAACAGCATGGTTTTCATAAAACCACAGCATCACAACCACTCTTTTGGAATATACCAACACCATCCATGTAACCCTTGATGCAGGTCAGATTGCTGGTGCTGTATACATAGATCTCTCCAAAGCATTTGACACCATCCACCACTCACTTCTCTTGACTGCCCTAACCCAGATAGGTTTTTCTCAGGATGCCACCTCTTGGTTCTCAAACTACCTGTCTGGCAGAACTCAGAGAGTCAGACTAGCACAAACCAGTTGTTCCCCTCCAGGTTATGTCGGAGGTCCCTCAAGGGTCAATCCTTGGCCCACTACTTTCATTCTATTCCTTAACTCCCTGCCCAATACCTGCTCTGGGAGTCTACTATTGTCAGTGGATGACACAGTATTATTCAACACCCCGCCAACCCTGCAGCCTCCAAGTAGCCCTCCAAAGGTCATTTAGCGAGGCTGAATCCTGGTTTGCTGACCATAGGCTTATCCTAAACTATAAAAAAGTCCATGCTGTTTACCCATGCCCAAAACAAGTTCAGTAGCCACCCCTGCTCATCCATAACTCCCAAAATGAATCCCTAGAACAAGTATCTACTTTTAAGTACTTGGGTGTTACTCTGGACTCGGGTTCACCTATCACGAACACATCCGCTGACTTAGTATGGCTGTAAATGTGCGTGTTGGTCTGCTCCACCACTACAAATACTGTCTCCATCCTGAAGCCCTACAACTAGCCATCTCCTCCTCTGTCCTGTCACTCATAGATTAGGATCATTCTCTATGGTGCTGCCGACAGCACCTCCCTTACCAAAATCAGGGTTTCCTTGAATAAAGCCTGCAGGCTGGCCACAGGATGTGACCGGCGCTCACACACCTGTATGCTCTGTACCAGCACAAAATGGTTAAACTTTGGTGATAGCCCAAAATACCAGACCTATCTTCTTGACAAGAAGATCATGGCTAGCCCTCACCTCCCACCCTTTGGCACAGCTCCTCCCTCCTCTCAGCACCAGGCACATGTCACACTGAGAAAGCATCCTACCGGTTCCCACTGTAAAATCTCCATGGGTCAGGGAACTTTTAGTACCGTGCCCCCAGTTAGCTGAATTCACTCCCAAAGCCAGTCCTCTCAGCTCCCTACCCTGGGTCTGTTCAAATTCCTTCTCCATAGCCACATCTCAGGACTCAACCTGTGACTGTATCTGACCTACCCCATCCAAAACTGCGCCATGACTATGGGCTATCTTGGTCCTGCCTTCAGAGTGCTTGTCCTTAGTCACTATCTGACTGAGGCCTCTGACTAGCTGTCAATTTATGTTTTTATTTAAGAGTTTCATCAGGAAGGCATACTGAGTGGAGTACCGCTCGATTCCAGATGCGTCCTGGGGAGGAGGGGAAGGATATACAGCATTGAAACACAGGAATTTACAGCACATCTACAGCATCATAAACAAGGATTAAAAGTTCAATAAACAATGCAGGTAACTTAAATGCTGAGAAAAGCAATGGTACACCGAGTGCAAAAGAAAATACTAACAAGTCCAGTGGACCAGCAGTCCAGCTATGCAAATAAGGTGAAATATATAAACATTGGAAGGTCACATATGGTATTCAGAGGAGCTGCAGGCCACTTACTTTAGGCACTAGACTGGGGCCTGGGTCTTGTTTCATAGAGATGTTCCATAATGTGGTATAGGTTAAGGGTGAGAGGTGGGATATATGGCATTACAGTGAAGCAGACTACATGAGCAGGAGGGGAGAACAACTTGAGGAGTTGATTGAGCCGCTGAGGGCTGTCTGTGTGCCTAATGTCAGCTGACAAGGAGTTCCATAGTTTAGGCATGCGGTAACTGAAGGCAACCTGGCCTTGGCTGTGGACATATGTGGGACATGCAGAAACCAGGAGTCAGTGTTCCTAAGAAAGTACACAGAGGGGTTGAACTGCAAGGGTGGACTCTATGTAGGGGGAGGAACTGTGCCCAGAATTTTCCAGTTGTCCTCTTAAAGTGTCCAAGTCTCCAATCCTGGAGCGAAGGAAGGTCTAGAGACTTGTAGATATCACAGTTGTGCATTGAGGGATGGCAGTCCAGGGCAAAATGGCAGAAGGAATGGAAGAGAGGGCCGAGTCTTGCTAGGGTGGACTTGGGGTGGCGCTGTATACATCATCGCCATAGTCAACTATAGGGAGAATCATTTTCTGTAGGATTGCCTTGCAGGTTTCCAGAGGGATGCAGCCCTGTTTCAATATATGGCACCCAACTTGGGGTGTAGCTTCTTGTGGATTGAGTCAATATGAGCTGAGAAGTCAAGGTGCTGGTCAGTCCAGACCTCAAGGTACCGGAAGGAGGTGCAGGTCTCTAACAGAGTCCCATTGATGGTATGGAAAGTGGGGTGGCAGGGAGCCAGGAGAGCCTCTGTCTAGTACTGAAGGTTAGGAGATAGTTTTATGGGATTTAGAAAGAGCTGGTTAGAGCAAAACCAAAGCTGAACAGCACTGAAGTCCTCCTGCAGTCTAGAGGCCACTTCCTGGGGAGGAACCTGATGCATACAGTGCCATGTCATCAGTGTACATGTGAATGGATGGATGTAGACATACTGAGGGCAAGTCATTCAGGAAAATGGAGAACAGGATTGGGCCAAGGACCGAGCCTTGGGAGACCCCAGTGGTTACAGGGAGGACAGAAGTATGATGACCGATTCTTATAGATTGAGAACTGCCGTCTAGATAGGTTTGGAACCAGTTGGTGCAAGTTCCCAAGAGTCCTGCATGGGTGAGTTTGGATAGTAGAAGGGCATGGAGACAGTGTTGAACACCTTGGCAAGGTCGACAAACATAGCTGAGGTGTGTGCCCATGATTCATACCCATGAGGATGGTGTCGGTGAGCCTTAGAGGGAGGTGATGGTGGAATGCAACTTCCTAAATCCCAGTTGGTGGGTGTGAAGAAGGAGGAGGAGTCAAGAAAGGAGGAGAGTTAGGTGAGCACAAGTTGCTTTTGAATTTTGTCTAGGATGGGAGTAGGGAGATAGGGCGGTAGCTACCCTGTGCAGAGGGGTCACCCCTTTCAGGAGGGAAATAACAGGCACCTTTCCAGTCAGATGGGACTGAAGCAAGCCAGAATGAGAGATTGAAGAGAGCGGCCAGTGGGGTGGCGATGGCAGGGGCAGATAGGTAAAGCATTTTGGAGTCCAGACCTGAGGGACATTTATCTTTGTGAGGTTTAGTACAGCAGGGCTTTTAGCACTTGGATGGGGTGACCATGCAAAGGCGAAGGATGGGGAAGTGGGTGGATTGGGAGTGGTGGGCTGGAGTGGGTTTGGAGGAGTGAGAATAGAAGAGAGGCCATGCAGCTGGTGAAAAGGTGTTCAAGACAGAGGCCACACCACCTGGTTCTGTGATGATGCAGTCATCAACATTTAGGGCTGGGGTGGGAGGCTGGGCAGGGGGTGAAGCGATTTAATTGACTTCCAGAATTTCACAAGGTGGTTTAGGTTAGAGGGAAAGAGTCTTTGAAATAGTTTGCTTTGACCTTCCATAGGTGCCTAGTGCAGGAGTTGCAGAGTACACAATAGAGTTGGAGTGCATCCTGGGCATTGGATGCCTTATAGGCTTTCCATGTCTGGTCCTTGGCATGGAATTATTCGATAATATTGGCAGTGACCCTGGGCAGTTGGGAGCCCTTACACGGGTCTTTCTAGTGGCACATGGTAATTCCATACAGCGAGGAATTTAGATTTCAAAAGGTCAAGGGCAGTGTTGATGGAGATGCCCATGGGATGAAGGACCAATCCATGTTGCACAGGTCATAAAGGAGCACTGAGAGGCTGAGGGATTTGTAGGATCTGGTGAGCAGTATACATGGGGAGGAGCTTTGGACCTGAATATTCTCCTTACCGTAGATCATGTGGTGGTCACTTAGCGAGTCGGAAGGAGTCCTCAGTTAAGAATTCAGTGTGGGTATGAGGTAAGGGCCCAGTCTAGTAGGGAGTGGTTTTGGGACTTATGATTCAGTCGTGTGGGTGCATAAATTTGCTTGGGCAGATTTAGTGCAACTACATGGCTTTGTAGCTTGAGCTAGTGCTGAGAGCCAGTTAGAGTTGAAGTCTCCAAGGAAAACAGCTCACCCTGATCTGAGGAAGTTTAAGGGTGCTTAGGTGGTCCATTATAAGTGGCATAGGGTGTCGGGGTTGTAGTAGGACCCAGCTACATATAACGGGAGTGAGTGGGAGTAAGAGCTTAATTAGCCATGAGTCAATGGACAGCGGGGCATGGAGAGCTGACAGGGGTGAACTGGAGGTGAGCAAGGATGAACATGGCAATGCCTCCACCTCTTTTAATGCCTTGGCGGTCATGCCAAATTAGGTGTAGCCAGGTATTGTCAATTCAGCATCCAAACTGTGTGGCTTCAACCATGTTTCGCTATAATCAGAACATCTGGACTCAGTGTAAGGACAATGGGTTGTAGGATGGAGAGCTTGTTCAGTATGCCATATGTTTAGATGCATTATTTTAAGACCCTTGGTAGTTTGAGAGTAGGGGAGGGATTGGGGTGGGTTGGACCAGGATAATGCTCAACGTCACCTGCTAGAAGCAGCAGCAGTGTGAGTAGCTCTTTAATTTTGAGCATAAACCCTTGCAACTTATGGAGGGCACGCAGTCTCTGGAAGGGTTCAGGAAAACTATTTGTATGATAGAAATGTTGTGCAGTCAGCCCAGCGTGGAAGGAGGGTGGCAAGATGGAAGCACCAGGATCCTAGTTGACCAGGAGATGTTGAGGGCAGCCCCGTGGTGGAGGTGGTGTGGGAGGGAGGAGGAGCTGCTCTACTGCCTAATAAACTGGTGTTTGGCTGTGGCACCAGGTGGGAGGAACTTGGGAGTGATGTTAGGGTGGGAGCATGCACAGCATGGTAAGATACAGTAGGAACATAATGAAACTGATACTGTGTTTAGGCAGCTCAGATGTTTTAGAGTGGCCACTAGTGATGAAAGCAGATAAATTGCAAAGGGAAAGTAATCTGATAAACTAAATCACATGATGCTATGAGCCTATATAAGACTGTGCTCACCTAGGGTGGTGGTGTGGCCTCAGTTAGCTGAAGGAAAATCTGGTGTTCTGAGCTGCAGCAGCGTGGCTCTGGTATACCTGGGAGCCCGTGAGAATCAGCTGGGGTTCGGCCTTGGGAGGGCAGGACAAGCGAGGTCCTCAGGACCTTCTCAGACACTGGGAAGGAGAGAAAAGAGAGGAATTAATTAACAGGTAGGCAGGAGGAGCGGCTCACAATTCCAGAGTTTGTCTGCTTGAGTTTCAATCCCAGATGCAGTTTGAAATTCCACTTTATGTGCAGTTGGTTGAAATCGAATTAATGCTGGCTATGACTAAATCGAATTAATGCTATGACTCTGCAGCTTGTAACAGCAGGCACTAAGGTACAAATCACTGCAGCTTGGATGGTAACATTAATTTGTAATGTGGCTCACAGTGTTGTTATTCCCTGTTGTACTCAGTCCTATTGATCTTAGGAATTACTATTAAATCTTTGTGGCTTTTCACGCAGACAGGGTGAATTGTGGAGCAGATAGTTAAATAAAATTAGTTCAACGGCTATATGAGAAGCCTGTAGCTACATAGGGTTAGAGCTGACAAATTAAGTAATCTGCAGTAGTGTTAAATCGCAGGGAGGCTGCAACTGGATTAAAGCTCCCTGCAGAGTGTGTGCAGTAGTGTTAACACAGTGAGAAATGGCTACAGAATTTAAGGCAAGCAGACAATTTTAAAGCTCATCATTAGATAAAAGCCCTTGTAGAATAAGGTTAAAACTCAGTGAAACTGCAACTGAATTAAAAGTCCCAAATGGCTACAGAATCTAAGGCAAGCAGACAATTTTAAAGCACATCACTAGATTAAAGTTCCTTGCCCAATAAGGTTAAAACCAGGGAAACTGCAACTGAATTTAAAGCTCCCTGTTGAGAGTGAGCAATATACAGAATATGAGACTGAAATTAAGGAGCAAGTAAATTATCAGCATAGCTCTGCCAACGGAATTGTCTGGGCCCTTAAATGGCACCAAGATTGAAAAGTCCATTGTTCTCAGTTAGCTGAATGAAAATCTGCCATTCTGAGCCACAGCAGCGTGGCCTGGCGTACCTAGGTACAATCATTGGTCCGGCTGCATGCACTTGCATGTCGAAAATTATCTACAACAACTGTTTTATTGTATGATCACCTCTGTAGATACTGTGCAATGTATTTTACCTCTGTGCTTTTATTTGTCTCTGGCTGGTGTAAATATCCTGTACCACATTTGCCTGTTTGTCCTATACTCTGTATCAATGGTAAGGCGATCGCTTCCACACCACTGTCTGCACTGTAATGTCTGACACTGTACACTTTGTATTGTTTTTCTATGACATGGAGCTCTGTAAAGGAGTCTCTGACTCAAAAGGTAATAATTCAATATGTTTCAATAAATAAATAAATAAATATTGAATTGGAAGTTGCATTAAAAATATAATAATACAATTCCACTAGCCACCATTTGGACATGCATGAGTGCATAGTGCAAAGTCCGAGTGCAGAAAAGTGCAGATTAAAGTGATTAATGCATTGAAATGCAAAGATGTGAACCTTAGTGGTATCTAGCTGAAAACACTAGTAGAAATAGCCACCACATGCTTAGGTAGCCCCAGGGAAACAGATCAAAATCAAAATTAAAACTTCATGCTCATATGTCATACTGCCATCTGTGGGACTGGCTGTGGTGAGGAGATAAATATCAGCTTTAAGACAATCAGATGACAGTAGATAAATAAAGCACAGTTATGAGACAGCTACAGAAAATATATATGTGGAAAGAGGTAACAGATATCATAAAAACAGCTTAAGTTGTTATTATCATTGAAACCATCAGGGTTACTGTATTCAATCAATCAATTAATACAGAAACATTCACTTTGTCTGTTTTTCACAGCCTCCACCTCTAACAGGTCTCTATACTTTCTCTAGTCCTTGAAACCTGAAGGCAGCACAGGAACCACACTTTGCTCCTTTGCAGTGTTTACAATGACATATGTAACACTGGATGACTTGCTTGTGTTCTCCAATATGGGATTTTGAAGTCCACTTGGTTTGCCCACATATATGCTAGACCCCAAGGGCACCACAGAACATATATTACCCCTCTGAAGTACAATTTGTAAATTCCTTCACTTGATACTGTTTGCCACTTTTTGGATGTCTAAAGGTAGGCCTGTCTTTTGTATTATTACAGTGAGGGCAGTTCCTGCACCTGTAACTTCCTTTAACAGCTGCGGTAGTCACGCTTCCCTATTTTATTTTTTGCGACTGGTAGTGACTGTGGATGAGCTCATCTCTAATGTTCCTTCCTTGTTTGAAACTGACCAGAGGGCCACTACACATATCTTTGATAGGTGCCCATCTGCTTGAGAACCACCCAAAGTCTGTACACTATTTTCTGTATTTCCTTTGCATTTGGTGTGTAGGTAGTAACAAAGCAGACTTGATTCTTTCACGATGCCCTCTCGTGGTACCAATAGGTCATTCAATACATCTGTGCTACTGACTCATATGCTTGTATACCAACTCAGGGTTATTATCTCTGCTGTCCCAATTTATCACCTAGGTCAATAGCTTGCTTTTAAATTCTGTTGCAGTACTACATTTTCTTCTCATTCTAATCATTTGCCCTCTGAGCATATTCTTTTTAGACTTTCCAGATTGCAACTGTCAGTTTCCGAAAGTGTATTTTTGACATGGGCTTCCAGAATAGAGATGTTTCCAACTTGTCATAAACTTTTGTTAGCCATAAATCAAGAAATTCAGTTAGTATGTCTGCATTCCCACTGCATTTTAAGTTTGCATTAGAGGCATTTTCATAATCTTACTCTGTTCCTTCCCATAACAGAAGACAATCATCAGTGTATCAACACCATCTTTTTATATTCTGCCAAAAACTGTTATGGGTTTTGGTTGTGGATGCATTTTTCCTCAGAAAGGCCCACATACACACAAACAAGGCCTTGGGCAAATGTAGTCTCTTCTGTGGTATCTTTTCTTTGCTTGAAGCATTTATTATTAAACTTAAAGCAGTTAGACAAAAAGTGTTATTTCACATATTTCAATCAGAAATTCAGTTGGTGGTACTCACGGTATTCGTTGTTGACCTAGGTACTGCCTTCAATTGCTTATATCCCTCACATGAGATATTTGAGTACAGGCTCTTATGTCCAGTGTGTTAAGCATTGTGTCAGCAGAAATGGGCAGGTCTTGTAGAGCTAAGATGGTATCTGTAGTGTCCTTCAGGTATGATGGGAGGGTATTAACAAAGAGTTGCAGAAAGAAATCTATGTATTTGGAGCTAGGGGTTCTGTTATACTTACAGTACCTGCAATAAATGGTCTACCGGGAGGTTTTCTACATTTTTGTGTACTTTGGGCAGAAGGTAAAAGGTTGGTCATATTGGGAGGTCAGTTTTGAGGTAATTATATTCTCATTCTGTAATGGATCCTCTATTTAGGCCTAGATTCAAAAAACATTAACCATATTTTGTTTAATCTGTTGGATCCTTGTTTAGTTTTTCATAGAATTCCTGGTTACCAAGTTGGTCATATGCTTCCTTTAGACATTTTCCTTCCCCTACAGAATGACCCTAGCTCCAGTTATTAGTGGTTTTATTAAAAGAGTAATTTTGTATTAACTCTGTTAAAGCATTTTTTCAGCTCGAGTTAGCTTGTCCTTTGGTCTATATTGTCTGCTTAACAGTGCTTCCACATCTTTTCAACCAGGTAACTGTGGGTATTAATGGCAGGACTTTGATATTCAGATGGACAGAAACTGGATTTTTTTAATGGGTTTCCTTACTGACTCTTCCTTGTATTTCATTTTTCATTACCCCATTACCATTGTGTGTGGTATTACTACTGAAAGTTAATTTAAGATGTAGCTGCTGAAAGAATTTAAACATGTCCACTTTTGAGTACATTAGTACGAGAGGTGGGAATAGAAGTCATTTTTTGTTAAAACATTATCCTGTTCTGTTGTTATAACTTCATAGGACAGATTTCCTATATTTAGTTTTTGAATGTCAGGGACCATCTCAGTCTCTCCTTGAGCTCATTCCAGTTGCTTCACCCACCATTTCCTCTGCCTCTTCCTCGTCCTTTTCCTGCCCCAACTCACCTTTCCCTGCATTCTTCTGATTTGACTTTACCTCTTTCATATTTCTCTACTGGGCCCAGACCTCTGTTCTTCTAAAAAAACTTCCTCTTCTTGTCCATCCAGATTACCTTCCGTTTCACTTTCTAAAGTTATTAGGTTATCAACCTGAAATTGATTACAGCCCTTAAATCTGAATGGTTCTCTCTTTTGTCACTTTGTCCATTACAAACTGTTCCTTTTGCATAGTCTCTGTTGTTTCTTTTCCTTTTTGATTTTTATATACCTTGAGCTCATCCTGAAATCTCTTTATGTCTGTCTCAGCTTTTTCAGATGCTTTGTTTCCTGTGCTGTTTTCCAGACTGTTTTTACTTGATTGTTCCACCACTCTTATTTCTGCCAGTAATGTTTCAGATTCTTTGCATGCCTTTTTGATAAAAGACAGTATTAAGACTCCTGAGCATTTATTTAATATTTGTTCCCTCCTTTAAAAATCTTTATTGTCAGTACCAAACGATGCTGGCATTTGAATTCTCAACCCCATGGGTTTTTTTTTCTTGCCAATACTGAGATAAAATGCTATGTGGTAATGCAGTCTAACTTAACTCTTTTAGAACTTCCAGCATATTAACATCTTTTGCTATTTATATCCTGTACCAGCTTGTTAGACAGGCTTTCACATTCACTTTCTGAATACACTATAGTAGCACCTAACACTTTTGTAAAGGACAGAGCATTCTGACTTACTGTAGCCATGTTTGAATTATTAGCCATCTCAGTATCTGTTGTGCTAGTAATAAATTCTTTAACACACTGGCTGAAGCAACTAACCTAAGGCCCACTTAAAAACCTTTGACTGTTCACACAACATTAAAAAGAATGTTACTCAAAGCTCACCTTTTCTTGGTCAGATGGCCTTTGACTGAGCACATCCGTCACTGGAAGCAGTGGCAAAATTATCAGGCAGTGGTGGAACTGAAACAGTGAGGTATAACCTGCAAACCTGCAATTTCAAAACTCAAATTTTATTAGACACAAGTAAAAAAAAACAACAAATACAGTTAAGAGTGTAAACATGTTTTTTCAGTGAGTAGCCCCATATTCTTCAGGGTATAAGCCTGCCCCTCCTCTCACTCTTTATATACTGAGAGATAAGGAGTTGTAATGTGATGTGTATCAGTGCACTTAATAAATATGGCACATTGCAATAAATATGTTAAAACAATGCATCTAACCACCATCAGGACATGCACAAGAGAAGTGTGCAAATTGTGAAATGCATAAACTGTACAGACAAAAGTGCTTAATATATTACAGAGTGAAGATGTGAACATTAGTGATATCCCACTGAAAACACTAGTAAGAATGGCCACTACTGTAGGTGCTCAGGTATCCTTAAGGGAATAGATTGGGAAATAAAACAGAGCAAAATTAACACTTCATGCTCACAGTGCCACGCTTCGTGAAAAAATCAAAGAGAATGCTTCTGGATCAATGAACTGAATACACTGACCCTGATGGTTTAAACAATGATAATAACTTTTAAATGAAATCTGTTATATCTTTCCATATATATATATATTATGGTAGCACAGTAGTGCTACCATAGTTAGGGTTGAGGAGCCATTTACATGTTAAACCCCAAATTTTGCACCTTAATAACTTTGCAACCATTTGGCGGATTTGCGTGAAATTTGGCATACACGATCAAGACACATACGCCTTGGGATCTTTCAAGTTTTATACTAGTTGGATACACGGCTGTGGGTTGTTAAACATGATCTGTGCGTGCATTGGCGCTTTTCTGGAATTCTATGGTCATGCCTACAGGTCACATGGTTTTCGACTGGCCTGAAATCTTCAGGGAACATGCAGCGAGTTGCCGATGTGCCTTTTGAAGATTTTGTGAAAAAATATTAAACTGTTCAAAAGTTATGGCAGTCCAACTTCTGTTTTTTCCATAGGATAACATTACAGTGTTCGCCGTGCCTTTGAGGGCCCATATCTCGAAAACAGTGTGAGATATGGAGTTTTGTTAAAAAATTATAAAACTAGCCAGGAAAGTGATAATACATATGACTTTTAAATTTTTTTCTATGTCGTACGGTTACTGAGATATAAGCAATTTACTATTACAACTACTGATTTTGTGTTCCGAGAGTCATTATTTTGCATATATTCTTTCTACTCACTGTCTTTCTCTGTACAGCTTTTGGGAAAACCAGCCTATGCGCTTACATTACTCTTACCATTACCATTTCTGCTTGCGGTTCCATACCGTTTCACGTACCATTCCGTTTATCACCATATGCGTTACCGCTGCGTTTTCATTTGTGGTTGCATTTCCGTTGTTTTAACATTTCTGTCTACAGTACTGTTCCTCTTTCCGTTTCAATTTGCGTCACCATGCACATTACAATTTGTGTTTGCGGGCACAATGTTACAATGTGACAAGACATCACCCGCTCCTGCCGCTGCATTACATTCACTATTTCTCATTATCATTCTCAAAGAAGAGGAAATTAGAGGCAAAAACTCTGTTTAATGCATCAGTTAGGGTTGTTCCACAGCGACAAAGTGAGGAAATTTGATGTTAGGGTTGAAGCCCCCTTTACCACTCCAGCCCACCCCCAACTGGAATCGGGGTGTGCATTGGGGTCATCGGTCCTCACTGTCACCCCATTCTCCAATTCCTCAGCTTCTTTCCACATGTGATGGGGTGACACTTAGCCGATGACAATGCACACCCCGATTCCAGTTGGGGTGGGCTGAGGGGTGCAAAGGGGTTTCAACTCTAACATCGAATTTCCTCACTTTTGTCGCTGTGGAACAACCCTAACTGATGCATTAAACAGATTTTTGCCTCAAAATATATATATATATAATATATATATGTGATATACAATGATGAGCTGTCAGATAAATTATTTATCAACAAAAACTAAATAAATAAATAAATCTGCACAAGTGCTGTTTGACCTTGGGTAACCTCACAACTGGTGTAAGCCATGAGTGAGGTGTCTGAGGTCAAACAGCACAAGTGTAAATAAATCATTTATCTGACAGCTCACCATTGTGTATTTCATTTGTGCAATAGGGATGCCTTCTGTCAGAGCAAGGACATTTGCTTTTGACTGTTTATCTTTTTAAATTATAATTTTGGGACCTTTTGTTAACTTTCCTGGTGTATGTCCACCTAGTGTAGTGATTGTTATTAAATGAAACACCACTCATTTTGAAGAAAACTTTGTGTTAAACAAATGGCATGCTCACAGTACCATGCTACTTTTTCATTTTAAAGTTATTTGCATTTGTTTGTCAAAAGTGGACACAAATTGAATTTTATGCTTTTTTTTAATTATAAAAACTAAAAGGTATTTTTAAATGAAACACCACTCATTTTGTAGATATTTATGTGCTGAACAACTCCATGCTCACAGTACTATGCTATTAATTTTCATTTTAAAGTTATTTGCATTTGTTTGTCAAAAGTGAACAAACAAATGAATGTTCTGCTGTTTTTGCTAATTATAAATAAATCTGTAAGGTATCTATAAATGAAAGACCACTCATTTTGTAGATAATTTTGTGCTGAACAATTTTCATGCTCACGGAACTGTGCTATCTTTTTCATTTTAAAGTTATTTGCATTTGAATATAGTTAGTACTGGTACTGAGGCTGAACATTCTGAATGAGTTCTGAAGTGATTGTGACATATCTGCTATTGCATAGATATTCAGAACTGCGCCAAAGCCCAGCCCAAGTCTGGTGCAGTGTAAATCCGATGCACTGTGGTGCAACAGGAGTGATATTCAGAGGCTGCACTGGCCACACTGTGCCAGTGCAACCTGGCTGAATATGAAACAGTGCGCCATGGCACAACCATAGATGTGCCATGGCGCAACTGTGTATGCACCATGGCACAACCAGAGGTGCACCATGGTTCAACCACAGGTGCACCATGGCAGACAGAGAAGCCCCAGGGTAACTGTGGGAGCAGAGCAACAGAGCAACAGAGGGGCATGGCAAGAGAGGAGACACAAGGACAGCATCAGGAAGCATAGTGACAGGCCACAGGATGCCACCACCAGTTGGGCACAGCAGGGCACACACAGGCACCCAGACCCCACCCCAGAACACAACAGTGGCACAGACAGTAAGCAACAGGGGTGCTAATGGTGGATGGAGGGCCACTAAGGGGGTCCTCTGCAGGCTGCAGGCCATGCCCCTGCACATCCAGACCAGGGCAGGCCACACCCAGGACCATGCAGCCAAGCATACACACCCACCACACAACCCTGACAGCTTCCCCAAGGGCACCCAAAGGCACAGCCATCAACCGAGGTGATGGACACAACCACCATGGAACACACTGCAGCACAGAGCAGTGATCCACAGAAACACAACATGCTCCCCAACACATGCACACCACATGGACAGGCACTGGGCCATTGCAGCATGGCTCCTCACACCACCCTGCAAAGCAGATACAGACACAGGCAGGTAAGTCAAAAGTAATATATTGTGCAAAACAACTATATACAAGAGAAGGGTGTGGGGAAGGTAGGAAAGCAGGAGGAGGTAGGATCAGGGACCCTACAGTGGGAAGAGGGACTGGAGGGAGTATGGCTGGGAAAACAGGGAAATTAGGGCCCGACTAGTGGCGCCATAGCCTGCCATCCCTGCAGACGTTGCTGCCTCCTGTCCACCAACATCATTCTCTGGATCTGCATCACCACCTCCATTGTAGTCGATGTAATGAAGATCAACTGCCTCAGGAGCCAGCAGTAGAGGCCTCCTGCATCACCACTGGTCACCAAGGACAAGGAACAGGACAGGTGATCAGTGCAATGTGCCAAGGAACCATGCCCATCCACAACGTGTACTGGGCAGTGGAAACCCCTGGAGGGCCCATACAGGCCATCCACAGGAGTGTGGGCCAATGCCCACCAGCAATGCAGCACACCACATCAGTGCAAAATGGTGGTCCCACCGCACAGTGGCCATCCAACTACGCCATGGCAGTCACATGGCACAGTGATCCAGCAGCACTACAGCAACATCAGTGGTGATCAGGCACACACCCACCCCACCAGCAGCTGGCACACATGTCCAGTGGATGGGCCACAGTTCACGGGCACCATGCACAGTGCACCACACATAGCTGCCATGGCACATGGCACAGGCAGCCATGCCCGCACCCATGCCCCCACCCCCAATGATAGTGCACAGAACAATGTCAGTGCCTACCTGCCCTCTATGGACCCACTGGTGCCGGAGCTGCTCTTCCACCCTGGGCCACTGCAGCCTGGCATCCTGCCAGTGCTACCTGTCTTTAGTCTTCAGGTCCTGGTAATGGAACAGAAACAGGTACACATCAGTAACCACCCACGCAGCTGCCCACCACCCCACCATTGCACAGGTTGAGTCCCTGCCCAACACGTCCCACACAGTGGCATCGCTATGCAAGTGGTGGAGGGCAATGCCACCCTGCAATGCACACGATGGTAGTACACCACCATGCAGGACATGCCAGGCAGCCTAGCCAATACCACAGTACAGCACCAGGACACACATGTGTTATGGCCCTACTCACCTGGCTGTGGTACAACCCCAGCCTGATGTGCACTTCCAGCCTCCTGAGGTGCTCTGGGTCCCTCTGAGCCAGGTTCCCATAGCAGTGGTGACACTGCTCCCCATCCTGACCACCCTGTGTGCTGCTGCAGTGAGACAGCAATGGCTAGCCACACAGCCACCCAGGGCTGCTGCAGTGGCACCTGCCCAAACAGTTGAGGTGTGTGAGGGCTGGACGCAGGCCACAAGGTTGACAAGTTCAACCTGCATCCAGTTGACTGCTCATCCTGATCTTTGCTGCGCCATGTCTCAGGTGTGATCCATGGAGCAAAATGGCAGAGGAAGGCGCTGTAGCCACTATACACCAGATGTGCAGGCCAAGGGACATGCGCTGTGTCCACCCATTATGCAGTCTTGAAGATGCGTGGCATGGGCGAGGTTAGGCAGGGTCATGGGTGCGGGGTCACCAGGGACAGAGGTCACAGCAGGGGTCAGAACTCGGCCGCGCAGGTGCGCACACGCGCACTTGCGGGCATGGTGCACCATGTGCCATGGCCCCTATTGTGCAATGGATGCACAGTGTGAAATAGGTGACAGTACGGTACACCTTCAGCACATCGCACTGCGGTCCTGTGCACAGCACATACGTGGGCATTGCGCCGCGACTTGCTCCACAGAAATCTCTTTGTGCATGGAGCAAATTCATGATATTTAGCTGCCACATGCAAATGAGCTCATCAGCCAATGCGTGGTGCACTGGGGAATTAGCATGTCGTTACTGTTGTGCCAAAGCTCATTTGCATGCAATGCGCTATAAAAGTGCCATGGATCGGCACAGGCCACAGACCCATATTGCATCCTTTTTAAGGTAAGTTTGCATGCTGCTGGAGTACACTGAGCCCAGCCAGTACAGCAAGGGGATGGAATAAGGTGCTGCTGCCAGTGACACACTGTGCTGTACATGTCCACAGAAAGTGACATGTCAGAACATGAGGAGGGTGAGGAGCACGGGCCTGCTCACAAAGTGCAGGCCCAACTTCACAAAGGCAGAATCAGAGGCCCTGTTCAAGGCCCAACTTGACAGGGAATCACAGTTGAGTGGTGCCATGGGCACACCACAGGCCAGGGCTGGGGCCTGGGAGGAGGTGGCGCATGCATGAACCAGCAGGGCAGCCACCAGCGGTCAGTGCAGAAGTGCCACAAGAAGGTGGGCATGGACAAGAGACACATTAAGGAGAAGGTGGCAGCCATCTGTGCAGCCCATAATGCCACCGGAGGGGGCTGCAGATCTGCCACAGCTCACGGCACAGGAGAGTTGCTGGCAGACACCATGCACTGCAGCACCATGGAGGGTGTGCCACAGGTGGCAGCCCATCACTGCATGGTACATATGTCAGCCATGCACAGCATGCAGTGGCTGTGTTTGGAGGGACACTTGTTGGCATTGCCTCACTAACACTCCTGTTTTCTCTTTCAGCAGCAGCACGCCTGCATGCACAGGATGGGGCACGGCAGCAGCCATGAAGGCAGGACCAGCCCGGCGTTCCAGCCATCCATCTCCATGGGCATCCAGGGGCCTGATAGGCTACAGCACACCACCACTGTCCAGCTCGATGTCCTGGGCATGGGGTTTTGATGAGGCCCTGGATGTGTTCTACAGGATGCCAGTCTGGCATCCTCTGCATGGAGACACAGATTGGGGCAGGTTCTGATGCTGATGATGACTTCAGCTTAATCCTGGACAGCATGGGCGGTGTTGTTGCGGAGATGCCCATACCAGACAGCAACACAGGCAGTGTGTCCAGTGACCTGACAGTGGGAAACAGCTGCCTGCTGCCACTGCACATGCAGCTGTGTGCACTGCCACAGCTGTGCCATGTGGTGGTGGTGGTGCAGTCACACAGGTGCTGGGCAGCATTCAGCGGCCAGACAGGCAATGGCTGGTGCCACAGGACAGCTTGATGCAGGGTCCACTGCTGGGGCACCAACTAGAGATCTATTCCATGAGGACCCTGCTGTGCAGTGTCCACTTGAGAGGGGCTGTACAGCATGGATGGTCACCATAGAAGTGCTCTTGTCCCACCCGGGAATCCCAGGATGCTGACCCATTGGCAGAGCACACCTGTTTGCTGCTGGCCTCCTTGGAGCAATAGGTGCTGCTTGCCACTGGGGTGTGCACTGTATGTGGAGGTGCTACAGGTGGCTGAGCAGTGTGAGGGGCACTGCACAGCTCCTGGTGGTGATACAGCACATGCAGGAGGCCACGACTGCATCCCAGGATAGCACTGCAATTGTGCATAGGTGGCCTTGCACAGCTGGCTGCTACAGGGCATGGCTGGCCACCACAGATCCCATGAGTGCATTGTTCACCCCATGATCCCGGCATCAGGTGACACCCTCACTGTTGACACGGGCTCTGATGTTGGCATCCCAGGCATGCCTGGGCAGGCCTGTTTGGGCACCTATGCACCCTTGTGCAGACCCGGTCATGGTCCTGCAGTGTTCAAACCCCTGGGGGCTGATGCAAACACCCCTGTGGCCAATGAGCAGCCTGTGGCTGCCAATTGACCTTAAGGCATAGCCGCCCTGTGGTCGCAGTGGCCATGGTTCTGCATGGTGGCCCTGATGTATGCCAGTCTGACCACATTCTGAGACTGCTGCCCTGTGCATGCATGGTTGGCATGTGTGTGCATACAACTGGTGAGGCACCGTGTGTTGCCACCACACTACCTGTGTGAGGTGCCTGCCCAGCCACTGGACCATGTGGTGTGGGCATGATAAGAGTAGTTCAACACAGGTTGCGCCTGTGCACTGGTGCAATGCATCTGATCCCTGCCACATGCCAGGCGCCTGGGTGTGTGGGTGCATGGGTGCATGTGTGTGCTGCTGTGTGATGCTGTGTGCAGTTGTGTGTGGTTGGGTGTAATCAATGGCCCCAAGCATGGCAGGCATATGTGCTACTTTGTGGAAGTCCTGCATGGCTGTATGCTCTGCCTGTGTGTTGGGGAAATGGATGTATTCTGAAGTACGTGGCAGCAGAGTGTTGAGGAACTGTGAGGATGCATGATGTGGCTGACTGGGTTATGCTTGTGGTATCCCCTGTTGGTCTCTGGAAGGTGCCTGTGGTGAGCAGGCACATGACAGCTGTCACTTTGGTCTCCACAGACATTGCATGGCTCTGTCTTGTGGTTGTCTGCATCTCCTCACTGCACAGCTTGCAGAGCTACCTCAGAATGGCCCTGTTCAGGTAGTACCATCCCACAATCTCCGTGTCAGAGTAGTTCTCAAAGGTGGTGCAGGCACGGTACCACCTCTTCCAGGCATACCACCGCAGGCCCTTCCTCAGCCATGTTACTATTGTTCTTGCCCCTCACACTCCTCATTACAGCCTCAATCAAGAAGAGCACACTATCCATGGCCCCTGATGTCCTGTATCCCCCAGGTAGTCAGCTGCTGCGGGCTCGCGCCATCCTGGTGCACTGCCTGACATGTGCCTGCCTGTCCCTCTCACTCTCTCTGCCCCAGTCCTCCTCCTCTGCCTCTGTCCATCTCCTCTGTGGCTGCCTCTGTCTGTCTGTCTGTCCTTCTCACACGCTCTGTCTCTCTCTCTGCCCGCTCTTTCTGTCTGTCCTTCCTTCTTTCATTTGTTCTGTCCCTCTCTCTCTCTCCCTCTCGCCTGGCACAAGTGCTATCTGTGTGCTTATGCCCTGCATTCTCAAGCTCAAGTCTGCTCTCAAGCGCATCTCGGTTTTGCTCTGCACTTAGCCATGGTTCCCGCGGTTGAATATTACGAGTGCAATATTCAACCGTGGAACCATGGCGAAGTGGATATTCATGGCACACCCCAGCACTTCGCTCTGTATTCATTATAGTTGCACATTGGCACACTGGGATTTGTGCCGCGAGTGACCCCACTGAATAGCACCGATTGGCGTAGTCTGCACTTGCACCGGTGTAACCCAGTTGCACCATGTGCAACTGCTTTGAATATCCTGACCATGTGTATAAATTGTGATGATGCCTATTATGTATAAATGTGAGATTTCCATTTATCACATAGTAGCTCAGATTTATCACATAGATTTATGCATATATATATATATATATATATATATTACCCAGGTCCATCTTGCAAATGAGCTTCTGTTCAATGATGAATGCCTGGTTAAATAAAGACTTGATTGATATAGATATATATATATATATATATAGATATATATTATTTTTTATTTTATTTATTGAGGATTCGAAAATACCTTCGAGTCAAAGACTCCTTTTAAAGGTTTCATGTCAGTACAGGTAAAAACAATAACTAGAACAGTACAGAGCAATACAGAAATAGTACACAAGCATGCTAACAATATGCAAAGATACAGTAAGTCGGCTAACATTTTAGATACTGTTGATTCATGGTGTTAGACACAATGTCCATGTACATATTAAAACACCAGTAAAGGGCTAATATAGAGTTTCAAGAGTGGGCGGGGGTTAGATGGCCAGTGGCCTTAGTCAAAGGATATAGGGAAGGGGGTTCAGGGACAGCCACAGAGATTTGAGGACTGCAGATGGTTCCTAAGGTAGGCTTTGTAGGAGCCTAGTCTATTCATGTTTGTGAGAGCATTGGGCAGGTTACTGACCCAGGAGACTTTTCAGTAACTAAAGGACCTTTGGAATTGGGAGGTGCGGTACCGTGAAACCACGAGCAGTTGCCTGCTAGTGCTATGGGTGTGTTGGTGTGACGGGCCCATTGGATTAGATGGAGAGACTGGGGGGTGAGACCAAGGGTAATCTTTTGGCCAAGAAGCAAATATGAAACCTAATTCTGTTATCTAGGTTAAGCCAGTTAGTGGCATTTTACAGGAGCATGTGGGTTAGATGATCACAGCTCCGGTGAGACGACAGGCTTTGTTGAGGAAGAGCCATAGCCAAGGTGTCAGCGTGGCTCAGTTGGTAACACATCCACCTCTGGACCAGAAGGTTGTGGGTTCTTGTCCCACACCGGATTGGACTTGCACCTTAAAATCACTGGCATCCAAGCACAGTATTGGGAAGTGCTGTACTACTGGGTGTGCCGTCCTTCGGATGAGATGTTAAACCGAGGTCCCTTCTGCCCATCCTGATGTTGTCCTGGTGGTTGTCCAGGTGGAAGTAAAGAACCCAGGGCACTCTTTGCAAAGAGTAGGGAGCATTCGGTGTCCTGGCCAACATTCCCTTCCATAAAACCGGTTCATGCAATTATCCAGGCTGTGTGTGGTGATGATGTGCGATATGGCCGCCACACATATATTCAGTCACTTCACTATCAGTCTAGCATTGCTTGTAAAGTGCTTTGGATGTATGAAAAAGCTCTATATAAATACTGATTCTTCTGATTCTTCTTCTTCTGGATAAGCAGAGGACATGGCAGTGCTATAGATTAGCATGCCATAGTCTAGAAAGGAGAGGACCAAGGAGGAGACCACAAGACAAAGGGCATCAGAAGTGAGGCAGTGTTTAAACCGGTAGATGATGTCAAGCTGGATATTGAGGGCTGTAGACAGTTGGTGAATGTGATGGGGAAATTAAGGCTGGGTCAAGTGTGATGCCCAGGTATTTAAAGAGTCCATTTGCTCAAGTGGGGTCTGGTGGTAGTTAGTAGTTGAGGACAGCGGTCCATCTTGGAGTTAACTGGGTGTGAGAAGTACATAGCTTTAGTCTTTTATAGTTTAGAATAGGGCGCTGTGAAGTGAACCACTTGCAACATCACTGAAAGAGGATTGGAGGGAGAGGTGGAGCTGAGCGGGGGTCATGGTTGGATGAGTACAGGACAGCATTTCCCATGTAGAGTAGGATGTTACCTGAGCAGGACTGGAGGAGGGAGATAAGAAGAGGCTGAATAATAAAGGTCTGAGGAAAGACCTCTGTGGGACACTAGAGCGGACAGGCAGCCTGCCAAATAAGGTGGTGCCAATTCTGACTTGTTGAAATGGTCTGCCAAATAGTCAGTGAACCAGCAGAGGGCATCTTGAGAGATAAAGTTTGGGAGGGTAGTTAGGAGGAGGGAGTGGTTGATGGTGTCAAACACTTTAGTGAGGCCAATGAAGACTGCACCAGAGAGCTGACCACTGTCAAGGGCCGCATGAAGGTGGGTGGTGAACCCGAGTAGGACGGTAGTCATACTGTGTCCCTTACAGAAGCCATATTGCTGGTAAAAAGTATTTTGTGTTTGTTGAGGTGGTCAGTGAGCTGATCAGAGATGATACGCCCAGTGCCTTAGACAGGGAGGTAGCCTAGATATAGGGTGATAGTTGTTGGTGGCGGCACGGTCCCCGCCTTAAATATGGGGTGATAGAGGCAGATTTTCAGCATGAGGGAATTTCCAAGACAAAAAGATCGGTTAATAATGTGAGTGAGAGGGATAAGCACCTCATGAAGAGTGAGACGGAGAAGTCTCAGGTCCAAGGAGTCACTACTGTATTGGGAGTGGCTTATGGCTTTTGAGGCAAGGCTCAGCAGACTTGGGGAGATGCAAATAGGTGAAATGGAGGGTGGTAGGGGAGATGGTGTAAGACACAGGGATGGATCAAAGAAGTGGCAAGGGAGGACGTGGCTGAGGTTAGTGAAGGCATGGTTAAATGCAGTGGCAATCTGAGTGGGATCAGAGATCAGGCCCCTTGACCAAGATTTGCATGGGTGCAGGGTTGGGGCTTTGCTGCAGATGTCTCTATAATTGTTCCAGAATTTCGCCCCACACCCCAGGCAGAGGTTTGGGCAGATTTGTAGAACTCAGCCTTGGCTTTGTGCAGAGACCATGGGATTGGTTTTGGGCCTCTGTACTTCTGTCTGTCTGAAGGGCAGGACAGTCTCATTGGAGAGGTGTCAAGGGAATCTCTGGACCACATCAGGGCCAGTAGATGGTCAAAGCTCCAAGATGCTGAGTTGCCTTTGACCATTCTTTTGGCAAGAAGGGTGAACATGTCACAAATAGCATTATAGGAGTGAATGAAGAGATCGAGGGCTCTGTCTGGGTCAAGGGTGTTAGTTATGAATGACCAATCCATCGTACTGAGATGAGCTTTTAGGAGTGTAAGTTTACCAGGGCCGAGTTTATGTCATAGGATAATTTTCAGAGTGGACTTAGGGGTCTTGCATGTCCAGAAGCAGAGGACAGAGGAGGGGTCACTAATTATATCTGGGAGAATAGTAATGCTAGTGATTTTGTGGGGCGGTTTGTGAAGACTAGGTCCAGTAGGAGGAGGACCCAGTGAGATGGTGTAGTCGGGTGGGGAGGGGACTATTTGTGTTTGGTCATGGGCTGTGGCTGTGTCGATGAATGGAGCAGTGGCCTTGGCTGCCAATTGTTTTGAAGTCCCCCAGAATAATTTTTCATTTTGAGGGTAAGGTGGCAAGATAGGACATGACAAAGTGGAAGGCCACCTTTTGGTCCCTAGGGGACTGTATATAGCGATAGTGAGCAAGGGGTATGAGATTGTCCAAGGGTAAGTTTGAGTGTGAGTTCCTGGGGTCTAGGAAGGAGATGGGAAGGGGGAGGTGTACATTCAAGGTGTCCCTTGGGGATATGGCACAACCCCCACTGACCCTGACGGTCAGCATGGAATACATTATACCCAGAGAGGGTGACCAACAAATCAGGGATATGGGAGAAGCCAGGTTTTACCCACAGTAATGATATCAGGCTGTTGTCGCAGGACCCATCCCTGGTAGGAGTCCCTTTTTAATAGGCAGCAGATGTTAGGGTGGCACACGTAACCCACCTGCAAGGGATTGTGTGGGCGGAAGCTGCTAGGGTCCAGGGTTAGTGTGTATATTACCAATCATGAGGAGGAGGAGGAGAAGAGACCTAAGGATAGGATTCCAGGCCAACTTTTGGGGCAGCATGTTGTGCACTTGGGACCCTTTAGTGTTAGAAAGTGAGGGAATTGGGAAGGTAAGTATATGGGGAAAGCCAGGATCAGGAATCGCAGTGAGGGGGTTGTCAGGATCGGGGTGGAGTGGGGTTGCAGAGAGATGTGGGAGCTACGTACCTGCTTCTAGCAGTGGCAGGATACTGAGGGAAGAGGCATATATATATATATATATATATATATATATATATATATATATATATAATATATATTATGTTCAATAGTAGAGCTACCATAGTTAGGGTTGAGGAGCCATTTACATGTTAAACCCCAAATTTTGCACCTTAATAACTTTGCAACCATTTGATGGATTTGCCAGATATTTGGAATACAAGATCAAGACCCATACAGCCTTGGATCTGCCAAGTTTTATACCAGTCGGATACAAGGCTGCGGAGTTATTAAGCATGATCTGCGCGTGCATGTCGCTTTTCTGAATTCTCGGTCATACTTACAGGTCGCAAGGTTTGTAGGCGATCAGCCCAAAATCTTCAGGGAACATGCGCAGGGTCCCGGTGTGCCTTTTAAGATTTCGTGAAAAAATGTTAAACGGTTCAAAAGTTATTCAAAACAATTTCCCATTATAAGTCAATGGGAAGTTAACAAACAGTTCGACAGTGTCACAAATGCATTTTACTTTAAAATGGCCCTCTACTTTGCAAATCCACCATTTTGTTTTCAGTTAGTGATCAGAAAATGCTTGGCATTTAAAATTGACACCATCTAGCAACCTAACTATTTTTGTATTCACCTAGTGGAGTCTGAGGATGCTAGCATGTCTTTATTTTGGGGTAAAACACCCCAGAAATATGTTTTAAAATTTCTGGAAAAGTACTTTCACAAAGTACTTTCTGCGTTCACGAAGTGGCACAAATTTTTGCAAAGCTTTTGCAACTATACAGTACTTTCTAGGCTGTGGGAAATGACAGCAATTCTTTGGCACCCGCTGCAAAAGAACGGTTTGGAGTTTTGGGCTGAAATTTGGAGGAACACAGCCGACATCTCACAGATGTGCCTTTCAGTGTTTTGTTGAAAAAATATAATACAGTGTCAAAGTTACGGCACTCCATACTTGACACTTTTTCCCACAGGATAACATTACTGCAGCCGACGCATTGCAGCAATCGCTTGGCGCCCTGCTGTAAAATAATGGTTTGGTCTTTTGGGCTAAAATTTTAGGGATACAGGCAACATCCCACAGATGTGCCTTGCAGTGGATTGGTGAAAAAATACTACAGAGAGGCAAAGTTATGGCACTCCAAACTTCTGTTTTTCCCATAGGATAACATTATGGCATTCGCCGCACCTTTGAGGGCTCAGATCTCGAAAATGGTGCGAGATACGGAGTTTTGTGAACTCCTTAGTCCCCTTATGGGGCTAAGTAAAGACCAGCCAGGAAAGTGATAATACATATGACTTTTAAATTTTTGTCTATGTCGACGGTTACTGAGATATAAGCAATTTACTATTCCAACTCCTGATTTTTGTGTTCTGAGTGTATTATTTTGCATACATTTTTTCTACTCACTGTCTTTCTCTATACAGCTTTTGGGGAAAACCAGCCTGTGTACTTACATTACTGTTACCATTACCATTTCTGCTTAGGGTTCCGTTACCCGTTTCTTCCGCTTCCGCTTACGCCTCCATGTGCGTTACCCCTGCTTTTCATTTGCGGTTGTGTTTCCATTGTTTTAACATTTCTGTCTACAGTACTGTTTCTCTTTCTGTTTTGCTTGCGTCACCATGTGCATTACGATTTGCGTTTGCAGGCACAATGTTACTATGTGACAAGACATCACGCTGGCAGGAGCACGAGGCTGCAGGGCCCCGCACTCCCGCCCGCCACATTACATTCACTATTTCTCATTATCATTCTCAAAGAGGAAAATTAGAGGGCAAAAACTCTGTTTAATGCATCAGTTAGGGTTAATTCCACAGCGACAAAAGCGAGAAATTGATGTTAGGGTTGAAACCTTTGTACTCTCCAGCCCACCCCACTGTAATCGAGGTGCGCATTGAGTCATCAGTCCTAACTGTCACCCCATTCTCCTGTTCCTCAGCTTCTATCCACATGTGATGGGGTGACAGTTAGGCTGATGACCTAATCAGCACCCGATTCCAGTTGGGGGTGGCTGAGGGATGCAAAAGGGTTTCAACCCTAACAATGAATTTCTCACTTTGTCACTGTGGAACAACCCTAACTGATGCATTAAATGGAGTTTTTTGCCTCTAAAATAAATAAATGTATATATATATATATATATATATATATATATATATATATGTGTGTGTGTATATATATATATATATACACACACACACACATACACATATATTTATATATTGTAGCTGTCACATACCTCCTTTATTTATCTACTGTCATCTTATTGTCTTAAAATTGATATTTATGTCCTTTCCATGGCCTGTTCCATGATAGCAGTTTTAGGTGGGGCACCATGAGCATGAAGTTTTAATTTTGCTCAGTTTTGATTCCCGATCTCTTCCCTGAGGGATACTTGAGCACCTGGAGGCTGTTCCTACTGGTGTTTTCAGTGGGATATCACTAAGGTTCACATCTTTGAAATTTGATACATTAAATAATTTTGTCTGCTCTTTTTATGCATTTCTCACTTTACACTTTGCACTTATGCATTTCCTGATGATAGTTAAATGTATTGTTTTAATATATATATTGCAACTGGCATATTCATTAAATACACTGATACATATCACATTACTACTTATCCTCGCTCCAGTGTTTAAAAAGTGATAGGAAGGTCAGGCTTATGCTCTGATGAAGGTGGGACTACATACTAAATCATAAGCATGTTTACTTCCTGGTACACAGCACTCCAAGAATATTCTTAAATGCAATTGTTGTTTTTACTTTACTTAATATAATTTATGAATGAAATGCAAATTTAAAGATGCAGATTTACAGGTTATGCTCATGCTGGTCCAGGGAACTGTTTCAGTTCCATCACTGCCTGACTATTTTGATACAACTTCCAGGGATGGGTGTGCTCATTCAGAAGGCTATCTGACCAAAAAGGTGAGCTCTGAGCAATCTCCTTTTTAGGGCTGCAGTGGGTGGGGCCCTGCAGACCTCCTGTAATCAAAAAGGAGACCTTTCCAACCAAACAACAGTGTGGGTTGCCTCACAGTAACCTCTACTTCCATGAAGCACTCTGCTTTCTTTATTACCAGTTGCACAACACAATTCAGTTGAAGTCACAGCAGAACAAGGCACAGTCCACCATGTCCAAGAAGGCCACCAAACTGTATTGTGCATGTGTAACTACTTTTGCATGTGGAATAGAATTTGATGGTCATTTTGACATGCTAGATTGTGTCATGTTCCTCTGTGACATCCTTGAACAAGACCACCGATGAGACTGTTGTTAATTTAATATTTTTATTAATATATATATTTTCATTCCACCCACCTGACCCTCCCTCTCAACACCCACCACCCCACCACCCCTTAATATAACAGTGACACTGGGGTGCCCATTCCCCAGTGTCGGATCAGGAATCTTCAGTCCATTTTTGGGGACCCTGTCCAGTACTCAGCATGCACAGTCATTTTAGTTTTTCCTCCCACCCACCCAACCCTCTCTCTCAGCACCCACCCCACACCCTCCCAGAAACATAAGAGTGACTTTGGGTTGCTCAGTCTCACAGTGTTGCGATCAGGAATCCTCGGTCTTTTTCTTTTTAAAGCCTGTAAAAGAAAACCATCCATCAATATCTTTTCTGGCTATTACTGTCACCCCACCCAACCCTCTGCACTCAACACCCACCACCCTCAACCCCCAAGCCCTTCCTTACCCATCAGGGGTCCCATGCTGTAATCCTCTGGACCTCAGACATGTCTTCACTCTTCAAACCGGACTGTGAACTGAAGAAATAGGTATGCTATTCAATATATTTCAATGGTGTTTTGAACTTAGTGGCATAACTTGTCCATTTTTGCATATTTTTGGCTCACATTTTCAACATGCCTTTTGGGAACCCTGCCCCAAGAACAATTGCACTAATATTAAGCAAATCTGTCTTGAAAGGGTGATTTCTCAGTCCCTGCACGAAATCACCTTTTGGGCAGGAGTTGAACATTTTCTACCCTTGTTCATGAGGTGGGGGCATAAGAAGGCAATGTTCAAAATTTGGTGTAAAAATATAAAAAAACAACAAAGTTATGAGCATACATTGAATTTTGTGAATGCAGACTGGTAATTTTCAAAATATTTACCCAAAATTTACAGCATAGCTATATCTTTACAGCGCATCATGAATGTGACAGCTGTCATTTTCAACTCCTGCCCAAAATGTATTTTTGCATCCCAAAAGGTGGTTTCACAGTTCCTGTATGAAATCACCTTTCGGCCAGAGATGGAAAATTGTCCCAGCCCTTCTTCTTGAGGCAGGGTCATAACAAGGCTATGTTGATTTTGTGTAAAAATATTTAAAACACAAATTTATGAGCTTCTGTTACATTTTGTGAATGCAGGCTCATAAGTTTGGTAATTTTCAATATTTTTACTCCAGATTCCTGGTTGTAGCCCTGTTGGCTGTGGTCAGAGTTTGTTTTATATTGTACTCACAATTAGTGGTATATGAGCAGTTATCACTCCTTTCTAAATTTCTGATATGTGGTTTTGAACATATAGGGACTCAAAATCTTGCAGTTTATTTCTTTCTGAAACATAAAATGTCCAAATAGTTTTCTGTTAAAACTGAGCCACCTTTGGAGCTAAATGCATGCAATTTTGCATGCATAATGTTTGCAAGGATCTTGTAAACTGCTAAATGTGGCAACATTTGGTTGTGTTAAGCGTCTCAGTTGTAGGGGTATACAATTTCACAGTTTACTTATTCATTTCTGTTTTGAAAACTTTCCCAAAATGTGGATCATTATATCCCTGCTACCCTTAGAGGTACTGTACTGATATTTGTATGCTTATCATATACCAATGGGTAATGAATATTTCAAATCTAGACTGAATCATTTGAGTAGTTTTGAACTTACATGGGAAAACACATTTTACTTATTGGTAAAATGTCATTAATATTTTCAAAATCTACATAAACTGTCATCAAAGGAGAAATAGTAATGCTACACAATTCCATAATTTTGCAAATCATTAGTAAGTACATGGGCTGTACTAATTAAGCAATAATATGTGACAGGATGTGGAATGATATTGTCATGCCTTGAGTGCATTATGAGGCATGAGGCTGCAGGCCAGTGCCTCGTGCACCCCAATGTGACAATATGTAAGCAATAATACCCAACAGGGTGCGTGATATTGTGCAATACCAGACCGCCCAGGGGCATAATGAGGCCTGACGCGCAGGCGGAGGGCCTTATAGCCTCTGGAAGGTCCAGTATTGCACATACCGCCCACCCTGGAGGGTATTATTGTGCTTAGAAATGGGCAGCTGTATTTTATATGTTTGGGAAAATAATTTTTATGTTTAAATGTTAGAACACATATTTGTTTGAGATTTTGTAATAAAATAGTTCCTCCACCTGCTTTTGAATGCTGTTTTGTTCTTAAACCTGGAGACTTCTGTGCTTGAAGCCTCCAAATGTTACATTTTGAGCTGGTTGTCATGGTTACCTGTACCCTCCTTCACACACACACACTCACTGGGCTCAAGTTTTAAAGCCTTTTTTAACTGTTAGGGATTGAATTTTGTTAATGTTTTATTGTCCCCTCTTCCAGCAACTGCCCGTGAAGTGTGAAGTGCCTGTGCAACATCTTCCCCACCCCAAAGTAGCGGTCAATGCACTGAGTTAAAGATCCCCTCCACACACACAGTGGCTATGTTTTGGGGAGCACAGCTTTATCAACACATGATGCAGGCTCAGGGTGAAAGGCAGAGAATAGAGATCATCAGTGGGGCCGTGTTAGCCTGGAGTCGAGGACATGAGAAGAGACTGCCTCAAAGCTGGCGACTCGATTTTCATTTGTGAGCAAGGAGTCTGTGGGAGATGGGGGCACAGAGACTATTACAGAAAAGCCGACCTGACGGCTTTAACACTAGTAAAATCTTTTTTTTTTTTTATTAAGACTAGATCACTGGCATGTGGGATATTCGGCAGCGGGACAATTGGGACTGCTGGTGCTGTACAGGACAGACTGCCGTGAAGTCGCCGCTCCCAAACAAAACAGAAATGATGACTGAGTATCGGGAATTTGTGAGGGTTTTGTTTGCCAGTTTGTGTATTAGGGGCTGTCTCGCTCAGTCGTTCACTTACCGAGCAGGTAAAAGGCATGGCTGCAGGCAGGGTGAGCTGAGAGCAGCTTTTGCCAGTAGCGCAGAGCATGCGATGGGCTAGCGCACTAATTTAAAAAAACACTTTTTCTTCTGTTGGCTGAAGCCTGCATTGAGTGGTAGAGTGTGTAGCATTTTAAAAGGAGGCTGGTATTCACATGTGTGTTGGGGGGTGATATTGGCGGCAAAATGAACCCCTAACCAGGAGAAAAAAATGGCGTTAGTTTGAAACTTGAACATTCTAACTGGCCCCATGAGTTCAGTGATCAGGTCAGTTACCACTGGCACTTATTCTAACTCGGGTCTGTTCTCAGATAGACCAGGGATCTGGGTAGGGAACTAGCCAATCAGGAGACAGAGTTTTACTTGCCCATTTTCTAAATCATGATATACCACACTCTGGAGTGTATTATTGCTATTATGAACTGACCCTGGATGAAAAAAATAGTTTAAAGAATGAGGAAACAGTTTAGGATTTGTAAAATTAATTGTCATTTTTTCTTAAGTGAAAAAATAGTTTCTTTCCTACAGTTAATAACAGTGTAGATAAGTAAACAGTTTTAATAATGCAGATTACTACATGTTTCAATTAACTTGGAATGGTGACGAACAGCAAGCTTGTTCATTTGTTTAACTTCAAACTGGGAATGATGAAGAACATGAAGTTATTTTTAAAACTTTAAACTTCATTGTGAAGTAGTAAGATTGAAGAATGTGAAGATAGTGCCTTTTAAACCTAGAACTTTTTGTGGCTTATAGTATTCAGGAAGAGTAAGATTATGCTTTGCTTTTCAGTTTAAACTATTCTTGTGCCATAAACCTTTTTTTAAGTTACTGATTGTTTCAGGAGCACTATAAATATTGAATTGAATGTTTCCACTCATTGTTCCCACTTGTATATATGGAACTTTAGTACTCTTTCATGCAAGCATTAATATTGTCTGTCATTGTCTCTGCTCAGGTTTGCTTTGGTAGTAGCACATTCCTGACATCTGGCAAGGTGCATGATGGGTAATCTTGAGTGCTGGACTCTTCGAGAAGCTGCAGAACAGAGAAGATATGATAGATCATTTGCATTTAAATGGTGGTGTCTTTGAATTGCTTTTGGATGTACAACTTTATTTTTCAGTAGTCCATCTGTGGATATTCTGGAAATCCTGCAATAAAAGGTTTCTTAGTATTTGAAAGGGGTATGAATCTGTCATTGAAAATAGAAGTGGGTAGTATTGGGGTTTTAGTGGGAGAGAAGTAAATGAAAGAAACTGGAATATTCAGGTTTTATACTAGTTGACGTTGGCTGTAATTTTCCAGGCAACTCTGCAATGATAGCTGTAAGCTTTATAACATGGTTTAAGATGCTGTACATGATAAATCTGAAATGCAAGGTATTGATGAGTTAAACAACTGTTATGTGTTGTAATTAATTATTTATATAAGTACAATGTTTTTGTGTATATTTTGAATTTTTTATAGTTGGGAATGTGAGGTTTGAGCCTGCAGAGTGAGTACTCAAAGATGGGTCCAGCTACAATAGAACAGTGAAGTTTTGTTGTTGCATATGCTGCAAGAAATGGGGAACTTTTTATATTAGTCTGGAAAGGGTTAATATATTTATATTTTACTTTGAAAATTGCCATGTGGGTCTGAAAGTTCATGCTGTTGCCGTAAGTAAAAGTTGTAGTAGCAAAGCTGTCAGAGTTTTCCGTGGCTTTTGTTTTGCTGCAAAAAGCTCATACAATCAGTTTTATCAGACAAATTGTCAGAATTGTATTATATAGAAACATAGAAACATAGACTTTGATGGCAGAGAAGGTTGCTTGGCCCACCTAGTCTGCCAATTTCCCTGCCTACCGAGAAGCTGCAGATCCTAGTTAACCAACAGCCTATTTCTTCCTATCCCCATAAGAATTGTCTTATGTCTATTCCATGCATTCTTGAATTATCCCACAGTTTTAGACCCCACAACCTCCTCAGGAAGGCTGTTCCATGCATCCACCACCCTCTCTGTGAAAAACACTTCCTCACATTTCCCCTGAGCTGTCTCCCTCTATCTTCAAATTGTGTCCCTTGTTCTTGCACATCTCTTTTCTGAAAGATGCTACCTCTTGGACTTTGCTGATTCCACTGAGGTACTTAAAAGTGTCTATCATGTCCCCCTCTCCTCCTTCCTCAGGGGTATACATATTAAGCTCCTTTAATCTCTTCTCATATGGCTTCTCTTGCAGACCCTGCACCATTTTAGTTGCCCTCATCTGGACTGCCTCCATCCTGTCTATGTCCTTGCAGAGATGGGATCTCCAACTGAATGCAGTACTCCAGGTGGAGTCTCACCAACCAACTGTACAGAGGGATAACAACTTCCTGTTTTCTGCTGGTGATGCCTCTCCTATACATTGCAGTATCCCCAGTCCTCCCTACTGCCTTCTCACATTGCTTGCTAACCTTAAGGTCATCTGATATGATTACCCCAGGTCCATTTCCATTTTGTTGTTGTTACTACCTCCCCCATTGTGTAATCTTCCGTGGGTTTTTGTTTCCCAGGTGTATTATTTTGTACATCTTGTGTTGAATCCAAGCTGCCATACTTCTGACCATTCCGCCAACCTTTCTCATCCTTTCCACGCCTCCTTGTGTATCAACCCTGTTGCAGATCTTTGTGACATCTGCATAGAGGCATACTTTTCCTTCCAGTCCCTCTGCAATGTCACTTATAAAGCCATTAAAAGGACTGGACTCAGTACTGAACTCCTGCGGTACCAAACTAGTAACCCTCTTTCTTCAGAGTGGACTTGATTTACAATTACCTTCTGTGTCCTGTTGTCCAGCTGATGTTTTACCAGGCTGCCACCCTGGGACCCACTCCCAGGCTGGTTAATTTGATTATTAATCTTTGTGTGGGACTGTGTCAAATGCCTTGCTAAAGTCAAGGTAGGCCATGTCCACAGCCCCTCCCTGGTCTCCTACTTTGGTCACCCAGTCAAAGAAATCAACTAGATTCATCTGACATGACCTTCCCACTGTGAACCCATGCTGCCTTGGGTCCTGTGCCCCACTGGCCTCTAGGTACTCAACAATTATTTCCTTCAGAAGTGATTCCATCACTTTCCCTACCACAGAGGTCAAACTGATAGGTCTGTAGTTTCCTGCCTCTGTCTTGCTCCCACTTTTGTGAAGGGAATCACATCCACCTTCCTCCAGTCCTCAGGCACCACACCATCCTCACATGATTTGTTAAAAAGGGTAGTTAGTGGTGTCACTAGTTCTACCTAACTCTTTTAGAATTCTGGGGTGAATTCCATCAGGCCCTTGCTTTGTCCACCTTCAGTTTTAGGAGTTCTTTCAGAACCCTTTCTTATGTGAAGGGACTGGGATCGACCCCCTATTCCGAGTGCTTCTATTAATTGGATTAGGCACCTCTCCCTCTTCCTCTTTTGTGAATACTGAGCAGAAGTATTCATTCAGTATATGTTTTTGTGGTTTACCAGACATGTGGATGGTACTACTTCAGTTTGAGTGCTAGTGCCAGTCCTCATCGTGTTTCAAACCTTTAAGAAAAAATGAAGAAAATAGGCATGTTAGTACTGTTCAAGGTCAGACAGAGGCAGATACTGTACCACTGTTATTGCTTGATGTCAAATGCCATCAGATACTGATGACCTCTGTCCATGAATCCAATCTCTTCCAGTCCCAAGAATGGATCTGATCAGTCATAAGATCTGATTGGATTTGAGGATCTGACAGTTAGATCACTACTGAGAGTCAAATCCAAAGATCTGACCCTGTAATCCAGCCATCCAGCCCCATCTGACCTCAGATCCCCAAAATTTGACTGGGGATCTGAAATACAGAGTTGGTCAGATGGGGTAGGATCTGGAGGATGGATAGTGGGGCTATCCATGGGAGAGTGCACAAATCCCTCAGATCACTTTCTGAGTACCACTAAACTTGAAGGCAGACCAGAGAACATAGGGGTGTGAGAACCTTCCACTATGCTGGCAGTGCAGGTTCATGCCCCAGGATGAGTCACTACCTTCTGGTGGTAGGGGGCTTGCAAGGTTTCAGTACTGACAGCCTCTGAAGATGGGGGACTTGCACCTCACTCTGCTTCTGTCCTCTGCATTGGAATGTCTTTCTGTGATGCATGGTTTGGGACCCTGGCTGATGCAGGAGACAGGAAGTGATAAATGGAAGTTGAAAATTGTAGCCAACAAGAATGATGGTATCAGCACACTCTGGCATAGCAAAACCTGTTGGTTCCAATGCAGATCTTAATCTAGATGGGTTCCCTTAAGTTGGCCCTGACATGGAGGAAGACATGCAGAAACTTCTGTCAGCAGGGTCAGTCAGTTGGGCTGGTTGACACTTATAACAATAGTGGAAATGACTGGCTGGAGGATAAAAATCTCTAAAACAAGAAGTAAACAAACCTAAGACTTTCACTGTCTAACATAGCATGCTAGACTTAGTAGGCCCATTTATAATACAGAACCTCATTTACATGTTACAATTCCATTAGCCAAATAATAGTAATAATAATATCAGCATAAAGCCAGATTGGAACCTTGTATTGTTCTCACATTCTTTTCACTTATTTTATTAAAGGAAAGTTTTATCTTATTTATATATTCTTTAACATTTTTTAAAATAGAGTTGTACTGTATAATCGTAATATGGCAGTCCACGGTGTCTTGTGTGTTGAATAGCCACTGAAATGAAACATATTGAAATCAAGTGGTGTATCCAGTTTTGAGAACAATGATTACCATTCTTACACAAAATAAATCTTAAGTTAATCTAGGCATGATGGGCAGGTTATTAAACCACTCTCCCCATTGGGCACTTCTGTTTTATTTAGATAGATACACATATCAGAGAGAGAGAGTCTCCCATGCAGTGGAGATCAATGCAAACTAAGATTTGCATTTACAAAATAAATGCTTGTGTCAGAGCATGTTACCAGCAATGCAATCGGCTACCTCCCAACAGTGACATTTCACAGTGAGGTCCCCACAGCGACTACAGCGCATAGCTGAGGTGGGAGACCAGTTGGAACTCAACGCTGTCTGTCAGGGGTCCTGCACCCCAATCAGCTCCAACTGCAGTTGAGAATCCTTAAGTGGGGGTTCAGGGTGAAACCCCCAAAGAAAACAACAGAACAAAGAGCAAACTGGCAGCCGACTGCAGAATGCGGTCGACCTTTCGTGTGTCGCGATGGGGCATTCAACAAAGTTTTTGTCAGACTCCATCATGGATCCTAATGCAATAACATTACATACATTGATGGTTCACTGATTTCACCATCCACTTCTCATGTATATCTTTATGCCACATTTAACAGACATTATATATGGAGTTTTATGTAACATACATATGGACATATGAACATACGAAGATGGCAGCAGATAGAGACCTCAGGGTCTATCAAGTCTGCTTGAGTGTGCAGCTCTCTGTTTTGAATACTAATGCTGCCCCCAACCCCCATCTTTCCACTTGAATACATCATCCATGTTACCACCTCCTCCCCTCCTTCCCCATTCTGATTTTGCCTTTGACCATGTCCCACCTCTTCTTAAACCCTCCTACTGATGTTTGCATTATCAGTTCTGCAGGCAATCCTCATCTCCCTCCTCAACCCTTCCTCCAATTTCTGAGTATGCCCTTTGTGATCCCTCCTGGTGTAATCTTGAGTGCTGGAATCCTTGAGGAGCTGCAGAACAGAGAAGATATGCCAGACCGTTTGCATTTATAAGGTGGTGTCTTTGTAATTGCTTTTGGATGTTTAACTTTTTGTTTGTTTTCAGTAGTCCATCTGTGGATATTCTGAAATCCTGCAATAAAGGGTTTCTTAGTATTTGAAAGGGGCATGGATATGTCATTAAAAAAGAAGAGGTTAGTATTTATGCTGTTCAAGTATTTGAAGGTGCCAGCCATGTCTCCTCTATCTCATCTGTCCTCCAAGGAGTACATATTTAGCCTCAGTAGTCTCTCCTCACAGGACCTTATCCTCACCTCACTTACCAACCTGTTACCTTCTCTGCACCTCCTCCAGTGGCCTGATGTCCATTTTAAGAAGGGGTGCCAGAACTACACACAGTATTCAATTGCAGCCTCATCAGTGCCTGTACAGTAGCAGAATTTGGGCTGGCAGTATAGCTTAGAGGTTAAAGGAATGAGGTGTGAACGAGCTTGATACATCCAGCAGACCAGACCTGAGTTTGATTCTCACAACCCCACTTGCATACTGTCTGACTCTGAGCAAATCACTTAACTGCCCAGTGCTTCCAGGTTGCCCTGAAAACAGGCACTTGAGCCTAGTGGGCCTTACCGGTTACCAAGACTAGAATCACCTTCTAACTCCTTGAGGTGATTCCTTGCTATGCACCCCAGCATCCTATTGGCCTTTGCCACCACCTTCCTACATCATGCAGAGTGATTCATGTGGCCTGTGATCGTCACACCCAGACCTTTTTCCTCCACAGATACCGATAACTGCAACCCTCCCAGTTGGTAACTGTATTTAGGATTCTTGTTTCCAAATTGCATATCCTGCACTTTTAGCATTGAAACACAACTGCAAGGTGTATGTCCACCTCTCAATGCCTCTAGGTCTTTTTGTAGTCCCCCTCCCCATCCACCACTGCTCCCAGTTTGGTGTCATCAGCAAACAGGCTTATTTGGCTCCCAATCCCATCTGCCATATCTGCTAAGTAGATGCTGAATAACACCGTACCAGCACTAAACCCTGTGAAACCCCACTTATGACTGCCTGTGGCATTGATAGTCCCCCTAACCACCACCACATGTTGTCTGTTTTCCAGCCAGCTCCCAATTCATCTGACCACCTTATCCCCACCCAAGGTCCCTCAGCTTACATGCATTAGTAACCACAGTATTGTGATGATGGAGGGCTTAGGGCCCATCTTGTCCACCCTCCCAGCTGAATATCAGTGACTATACCCAGTTTGGGTGTAGACACACATTCATACTTGACAGCTGGAATGCTGCCCCTACTTATTCTGTGTAACACTTAGCAGTATTTTCCCTTTTGTCGGCTTCTGCTTTAAAAGCCTGAATGGTGTTCGCTTCCTCAACTTTACTGGAAATGGTTATTCCAAATGATAACCACCTCTATGTGAGGCAATGCTTTCTAATATACCCCATCCTCTCCCTCCTCAGTCTGAGTTCCTGTCCTCTATTTCTTTTTTTTTTGTATTTCTGTTTATGCCCTCTTGACCATGGTACTGTCATCTGACCTACTCACCCGACACCCCAGCCCTGGAGGACCTCCATCCTGCCGTGGTTTACCAACCCAGGCAGGGACAAAGTGGGAAGGAGACCACCCTTAACCCCAAACCGCACTCTTAGTCCACATCGGGGTCCATCCTCAGGCCAAGATGCCAGCAGGCGAGGGCTAGTACCACCCTGTCTGTTGGTGTCATGCTGGGGCAAGTATTTGTTATGTATGTCCCATAAGCATGATGTGTGCTTGACACAAGGTGTAAGCCGGCATCAGTCATGCTTTTTCCCCTCTTGTTAGACTCGGGCAAGCTCTTACTCTGGTTGCTGCCATGGGCAAGACTTGCACCAAGTTACTGCACCCTCCCAGAGGAGGTGAGCTGTCCTTCTGATGATCAAGCCTCCCTCAGCCTGCCTCCAATAACCCAAGCTTGTTCCCAAACTCAGGTCACCAGTGTCAACAGCGGTAGCACTACCGCTCTGCTGGCATGCTAGCCCTGTCCTCTATTTCTGCTTGTACACTTACCAGCTCAGGCATCTGTATATACTCCACCCTATCTATTTCTTTAGTATTTAGAACACAGCAATCATATCCACTCTAAGCCTTCTCTTGGCTGAATAACATGAGTTTGTTTAAGCCCTTGCCTCCTTAGCTACAAGTTAGTTTACTGGCACTATGCTGGAAGCTCCCAATCTCTTCTATGTCCTTTCTGTGTTATGGTGTGGCAAGCACTGGATGAAGTGCTCCAGGTGTGCACTAACCAAGTTCTTGTACCTGGATGGGATCACCACCCTTGACTGGCTTTTACCCCTCATAATTTATCCTATCACTGCATTTATTTTTTGACTGGGGCAGTACATTGCTTTCTGGATTCAGCTTACTACCCATACAGTAATTACCCCTTGATCCTTTTCCTTGGCCCTGCTGTCCACTGTTGCATCACACAGGGTACGCATGGAAACCAAATACCTCATCCCAGTTGTAGTACTGTGCCATCCACCAGGATCAGCACCCTTTGTGAACTTTCACAGTTCACTGCATGACAAATCAGAGTAATTACCATTGGATTACAGTGAGTTCCTGCCATATCCTGCAAAACATCCCAGCAAAAACTGTGATACTGCACTTGATCCTGGTGTACAGCAATGTATCCTGTACTATTCTTGATAATTTAATGTCATCAACATACTTGAGCAGCCAACTGTTGTCTGCTGACCACTCCTCCAAGTCAGTACACAACACTTTGGGGAAAATGATGGAGTCACTACTAAAACAGAGGATAGTGTCGTACCTAACAGATACTGAAAAATGGACCCAAAGCAACATGGCTTCACAGCAGGATGCTCTTATCAAACCAGTTTGATTGATTTCTTCAACTGGTCACCAGAACATTGGATCAGGGAGGGGCGGTGGATGTTATATACCTAGATTTCAGCAAGGCCTTTGACACCGTCCCTCACAGAAGGCTACCCAACCAGCTGGAACATATGGAGTTGGCCAGAAGATGGTCAGCTGGATCAGTAACTGGCTGAATGATAGGACCCAGAGAGTGCTAGTCAATGGATCATCGCCAAGGGACGGTAGGGTGACCAGTGGCATCCCACAGGGATCAGTACTGGGACTGATCCTAGTTAACATATTTATAGCAGACATAGCAAATGGACTAACAGGGAAGGTTTGCCTGTTCAGAGATGATACAAAACTGTGTAACAGAGTGGACACAAGGGAAGGAGCAGACAACATGGAAGCTGACCTTAGAAGGCTAGAGGATTGGTCCAGGGACTGGCAGTTACAATTTAAAACCAAAAAGTGCAAGGTAATGCACTTGGGAAATAGGAACCCTGAGAAAATGTATACACTGGGAGGACATCAACTTGAGGAGACACAAATGGAGCAAGATCTCAGCATAATCATCACTGACAAATTAAGGGTAGGAAAATAATGCGAGAAAACAGAACAGAAAGTGGCTGGTATCTTTGGATGTGTAACTAGAGGTATTTGTAGTAGAAAGAGGGAGATTATAATGACCCTCTACAGATCCTCGGTGAGGTCACACTTCAAGTACTGCATTAAGTTCTGGAGACCTCATCTCAAGAAGGACATTGACCATTTGGAAACAGTGCAGAGAAGGGCTACTAAGATGGTGCATGGACTGCATCATAGGTCATATAAAGCAAGACTTGGGGAGCTGCACCTATTACTCACTTGAGCAGTGAAGAAACAGAGGAGAAATGATTGAAACATTCAACAGAACATGGCAGCATGCATGAGAGGGCATGATATGAAACTAGTACGAGGTAGGTTCAAAAGCAACCCGGAAGTACTTCTTTACAGAGGGAGTGATAGACCAGTGGAACAGCCTGCCCCAGGAGGTGGTAGTATGTAAGACAATCAGAGAGTTCAAACTTGCATGGGACAGAGATAAAGGATGAGTTAGGATAAAGGCTGCATAGGAAGGGGACAGTTCCTAGGGCAGACTAGATGGATTGCATGGTCCCCATCTGCCGACACTTTTATTATGTTCTTATGTATAAGTATATTAAAGACCAACTGACATTTCCTTTCATCTGTACCCTGGAAATTTCCCAAGGTTCACATCTTCAAGATACAGTACTTACTCACTACCTCTGTGTATAACATAAAATTCTGCCAGGGAAATTCATGCAGCATTACTATTCTGATTCTTTGGAATTTCACCAAATGTGTGTGAAAATTCTGCAGATTTTTTCCAGATTTAAAATGTCAGTTATTGTGGCCTAGTTTTTAAAGTACATATCCAAATTATACTAAATTTGGCAGGTATACAGATACTGATACCTCATATAAGTGTTCCAAATGTCAGAGTCCTAGATTATAAAGGAACTGAGTTATGGGTTGCAAAGGTTTAATCAAAATGTAATTTTCATTATTTTTCCTAACTTTAAAATTTATTATCCAAATTTCTCCACAGCTTTAGGATTTAGAGAAATCTGAAACATGAGAACTTTCATCAGTTTTATGTCACAAGCTTTAAAGGAAGCTATAGTATAGGCAGCCAAACATTTTGCCAACGTTTAGATTTTCATTATTTTAGTTTAATTTTGAAAACATTAATTGAAATGTTATAATATGTTGCACGTGTATGAGTTGTTACTGTATTTATATATGTACCTAGTTTCAGATTTCTAGCTCCAAACATGCCTGAGTTATATACAGGTAAAGGTTTCATGACCCCCCAAATAAATGTCAGACTTTGAACACATATAATTTTGAGAACGTGTCCTAATGTCATGATATTTAGAACACGATTAGAACACCTAGCATTCAGTAAACATAGCAAATTTCATATCTCTAGCTCATTGGATGGCTGAGTTATGACCAGAATAATATATTTCAAAATGTCACAGAACATTTCCAAATGTTAAATTTCAGTTATTTTGGTATAGTCTTGAAAGTCTATATCCAGATGTTAACAGGTATACAGGTACTAATGACTCTAATATGTGTACCAAATTTCAGAGTCCTAGATTGAAAGGAGTTGAGTTATGGGTGGCCTAACATGTAATCAAAATTTAATTTTCAGTTATTTCCATCTAATTTGAACATTTCTCACCCAAATGTATCCACAGTTTTAGGATTTAGAGAAATATGCAGCATGGTTATGTGTACCAAGATTTAAGTCTCAAGCTTTACAGTGGGCTACATAGGTAGCCAAACATTTTACCACAATTTAGATTTTAGATTAGTATAAGTTTGAAGGCATTCGTCAAAATGTTACAACAATTTGTGGGTAATGAATTATTACTACATTAATACAGTACCTGTACACAGTTTCAGATTTCTAGCTCCAAAGGTGCCTGAGTTATATGCAGATACAAATTTTGATGAAATATCCCACACAAAATAAAATGACAGACTTGGAGAAACTCTCATTTTGAGATGATGAGTCCTAATGTCATGATATTTGGCACCATTATACATTCTATCATCAAGTAACCCTGCACATTTTCAGATCTTTAGCTCAATAGAAGGCTGAGTTATGATGAAAGTAATAACTGTCACAAATTCCACTAAATTTCATCAAACTTTAAATTTCAGTTATTTTGGTCTAGTTTTCAAAGTACATATCCACATGATACCAAATTTGGTGGCAGGTAGACAGGTACTAATGGCTTTCATAAGTGAACCATATTTCAGAGTCCTAGATTGAAAATGGGGTGAGTTGTGGGGTGGCCATACATTTAATCAAAATTTAATGTACAGTTATTTTAATCTAATTTTAAAACTCTTATCCAAATTTCTTCACAGTGTCAGGATTTAGAAAAGCACAACATGGGTATGTGTACCAAGTTGCATGTGTAACCTCCCCACGGCCCCTTCTTTAACTAGCAGGGCTGCTCCTCACCACAGACATCTAGGGGCAAACAAGGGGTGGGGGTTTACATAAGTGAATACAGATTTGGAAAACAAGAGTTCTAAGATTACATCATCACTCCAGCTCAGCTGAATCTGAAAACAGAGTGTGACAGTGTGAAACCCATTTACCTGCCATTTCACAGCTGCCTTCTCTGCCTGCCACTGATTCTAACTGGGATTCTAGTAACCCCTGGGAACAAAGGGGTTACACCCACCCTTAGCCAGGAAAGTGACTGTTCCCAGTCATTACCTACCTGAGCCTGGCCATCCTACTCCTATGTGCTACCTATGGAACGGGGTGATCAGGCCCTCTCCTACCATGTGCCAGGCACAGGCAGGCAACACTAAGAGCCCAGAGGTCATTGACTGATGCATCAGCCCCTGCACTACAATCTTACTATGGAAAACCAGTGGATCTGGAAGAACTGTCCAGGGCATAGCCTGACAGACCACAGCTGTGACCCCTACTGCAGATTGGGACCACAACCTGTCTATCCCCTAGTCCTCTAGGGAAAACCTATCTAACCACAAACTTACCCCAAAGGGAGGACCTCCCCAGCCCAGGACACCTGCAAACCAAAACACAGTGCTAACACTATACCTAAGCGGGGATCACGTGATGCCACGGAAGGAGTAGCAGCTCAGAGAGCCCATCACCGCCTCAACTCTAAGTTCTAAAGTACTTTTCACTAACTTCCAGTGCACTAATCTCGAGATGTACCCACCGCATACCTTCTTAGTGGTCTTTCTAACTTACGGCTAATCAAGCGGAAGGTTTAGTAATATTATATTGGAAGTTTAGGCTGAAAGAAGATTGCAGCCTAGTCGAGTATGGAGGCAGAGATGCCAGGCGCCTCCCCACATGCACCCGCCGCAGACGCCGGAGAAGAATTTGAAGCCCAGCAAGCAACCAGAGATCCACTTCTAAAGTGGGCATAATCTCGACATTAGTACCACTGGCTGTCCCCTTAACAGAACCAAAATTTTTGAGGAATTAAATCCATTCCGTGCAACACTCCAGGAACTCACCTCAGAATTGAAGGCCATGCGTACAGAACTTACCAATACCAACCGTGCAATTAAAGATGTGGCAGCAAGACTGACCTGCTGGAAGGATGAAAGATATCAATTGACTCCGAACTCCCTGTACTGCGCCAAAAAATTAGTGCATGGAGGCCAAACTCGAGGACCTGGAAGGCCGAAGTCACCTAATAACATCCTTATCTTTGGCCTTCCGGAGGCTCAGAGGGGCGGCTCTGATAACCTTTCTGCAGTGATTGTTAACTAAAATTGCTGGCCCCTCTCCAACAACACCTATATATAATTGAGAGGGCCCATCGTTTACTTAGGCCCCAGCTGGCGACAGGGCAACCACCAAGGCCCCAATACTAAAATTTCTCAATTACCTGGATAAAATCCACATATTAGGGCAAGTCAAGAGCCTTCAGGAAATTTTATGGGAAGGTCAGCAACTGCATTTTATGCAAGATTTCCCACTACCATACGACAGCGAAGGGCTGCATACCATCCCATTGCTACTAAACTAATTGCTGCCAGCATAAAGTTCAAGGTCCAGTATCCATCTAAATTATCTGTATACCATCAAAATACCTGGAAAAGTTTTGATACAGCCAAGCAAGCTCAATCTGAGTTGAGGGTGCTGATGCCTGACCTGTTCAAGCCACACTGAGCCCTAGAAATGATGTCATCTATCATGGAAAGTGAACAGGCAATGGGAGAATACATACTTTATTTAAGACATCAACTTAGTAATCTTCATTTTTGTGACTCTAAGCCATGCATTTCCTTGTTCCATTCTCACTCTCAATTTGGGGATTCTCAAGTACAACTGAGGAGTAGAAATTAACAGTAACAGAGATGGTGCAGGAACACCGAGTGAGGTACTGATTTAAAACTGAAATTTTCCCGATCCTTTTTTTCCTTTTTTAGCTCCCTCCACCTTCCCAGAAGAAGAAGAAATTAGGAAACAAAGCGATTGAACAGTTAAGTTGGATACCCTACCCATGGATCACTAAATTTTCTTCGCTTTAACATTCTCTGAGTACATCGCACCATCGTACCTCATGTTAACCCAGGAACATTTGAGGCTACTCACCACAAGAGGGCACCCTAGCCCTGTGTACTGAATTGTGACTCGACCGATTGGTGTTTTTTCCTTTTATTTTCAGCATTTACCTGAAGAACACCAACTTTTCAATACTTTGCACACAGCAATATGGAAAGTCCTGATTTACAAAGCTGATTAACTCCCTCCTGAGCTTAAGTGGGGAAAGTGTCTTTCTTTTACTGTGAGAGGACCATTTGTGTGACTATATAATGTGAGACTCATCTGCTCCGCTTCACGAATGGAAAAACCTCTTTGTGGCTTAACAGCAGAGCAGTAGCTCCAGAAATGTTAAACGCCATGATGAGTTTATACTGCTTAATCTATCTTAAAATATTTTTTTTCTTTTTGATGAGAATCCAAATCAGCAGAGAGTTCTCTAGACTCATAAATTTGGTCACCCTTCCCCTTTTTATTTTTCTTTTATTTACTATTTTTAATTCCTTCTCCTGCTCTCCTTTCTTTTTCTCGCCTAAAGTTAAGATGGAGAAAATAAATAATGGGTATAAATGATTACCTATCGCATTACAGTTAAGTTAAGATGGTGAATGTGTTTATTTGATTATTGCTGCACAATACAAGATGGTACATTAAAATTCAAAGTAGGTGGATGGGAAGGATGAAGGGGTAGAAAGAGGATAGAGGGTGGATTGCTTAGGAAACATATTAACTTATATATATCCTTCTGTCTCTCTCCCATTTGAAGGAAATTATAGTGGTGATATAATTCTGGATCACAGCTGGCTGAGGTAACAAGGCTTAACTAGGGGGAACAGGTATCTTGAGAGGGAGTACTGCTAAGAATTTATTGTGCAGACCCTTAGTATTGAAGGCAATTGTCTTTGTAATCCATCATTATGGGGTATGATGACAAACATAATTAGGAGAACAAAAGTTAAAAGATGTCACAGATCTCTTTAAAGATAACTACAATCTGGTATAAGTAGGTAAGGAGAGTAACTGTGTAATCAAATCTGGGTCATATCTCTCCCCTTTTTTTTACTGACCCTTGACCCATCTTCTCTGGCTGAGCTACAATGGAAAACATCCTGAGGAACTGATTGTCAACCCATATGATGGACTATAGAGGACTCTGCCAGTTCTATAAAGTTCTGAGGAAAATATTTTTTACAGCTCACCAATTGAATAGGATGAATGCAGTTGCTTGCCTTGGTGCCCTGAGAAATGCTGTTTGCCTTTCTAATCTCATCATTTGGAGTAAAGGTAGGAGGTAATCTGGAAACTGCAACTTCAAAGGGTGTTGTGAATCAGGAGGAATTGAGGTATGCGTGGCTCCTCAGTGTAACCATTCACTAGACTGTCATCTGGCCTGATGTCTGCCCTGATTGGGAATATTACAAAATGGTCCAACCGGGGACAGTTCCAGGGATCCTCTGCCGAATAGCTGCGTGCAGAAAAGTGTTGACACATGGGCAGGGGAGGAGGGAGGAGGGATAATTGGGTAGTTATGGGGAAGTGGAGGAGGGGAGGAGGATAAGGTATGTGTACAACAGTGCCTTAATAGGATGTTTTTTAACAACCTGGAAAACAATATCATTCCAGGCCTAGGGCTTTAAAGGTAAGAAAATCTATCAATAAGGTGACCCTCATACAGTGTATGTTCATGGAATGTAAAGGGTCTCAATCTCAATCAAACGGGAAAAATACTGCTCCATCTCCGTAAACTCGGCATTGATATAGCATTTCTGCAGGAAACCCACTTGCCCTGTCCTCAGGTTTTGCAACTAAGATGGTCTTGGGTGAGCCAGGCCCTCGGACTGGACGGACACTCGTGGGGGGGTTGCAATTTTATTGCAAAAATACCTAGTTCCATCTCTACTATTATTATTGTAGACTCAGCATAGATACATTTTGATTAGACCTTGTTGGGTCAACTGGAGGTAGTGTTTGGTCCTTATATGGGTTCTAGCACAGATGACCCATCTCTTTTTTGTCTCTCATGAATGACTTGACCCCATGGTCCTTTAATTCTATATGCATTAGGTGGAGACTGGAATTCATTTATTGTAATGTTATTGATCATTTCCTCCAAGTCAAGTCCCTTTATCTCCTTCTCAGCACAGGCTGCCATCAGAGAAATGATGGACCCTATTGACTAATCTACTCTGGAGGGCCTCTATCCACACCATTGAATCACTCATTTCATTCTATTCCACATAACTCATTTTCTCGCTTAGATTATTTCTTGTTGATATGGGACACCTCTCGACTATAACATCCTGTAATTATCTCCCAAGGTGATTTTCTACTCACTACCCCATCTTATTAAATTGGAGCCTCGGTCCGACCCTGTCCAGAGACAGGTATGGAAATTCAATTGTCAGCTTTGTTCGATCAGAATACCTGAAAAAATCAACTGTCTGCTTTTATTACTAACTTTATTGAAGATAAATACCCCTCAATGCCTAAGGTAGATTTGCTTTGGGGGCTCTCTAAAAGTTCAGTTAGAGGAGAAATAATATAGCTACATACAGTTAAAAAAAGATGACCTCCAAGGTTATTCAGCTTGCTATGAGACATTAGAGCCATGAATTGTCACTTTCCAGATTCAACAACGGATCAATTTATGGTCTACGAAGTTTTAAGGATCGAGAGAATTCAATTTTGACCCAACACGTAGAGAATATCTTCTTGTATGTTCTAAGATCAAGTTTCATCAGGGGGACAAGGCTGGAAAGCTCTTGGCCCTCACGACTAGAAGCACAAGCCTCCTACAGAATTGTTGTTCCAAGTATCCAAATAAACCGGAGGACAAATAGTCACTTTCTCTGAGAGAAATTGCTAATTGTTTTCAAGAATACTATAAAAACTTGTATTCTCAGCATGTCACCCTTTTGCCCGGATATGCTAGAACAGTTCCAGCAGCCATTGCAGCTCCTGCAGCTTAGCACATGCCAAGTGAACTGCTCAAAACCCAACTTCCCGAGGAAGAAATTAAGCAGGCCATTGACTCTTCCTACAGACAAACTCCAGGCCCAGATGTTCTACTGTAGTCTTTGGCAAAATTTTCAAAGAGTAAGAAGTGCCACGTCTTTAGACACTTATACTTATATGTTCAAGCAACGATCTCAGACCCTACTTTATTCGAGGCTACAGTCTGGGTTATCCAAAACCCGATAAAGACCCCTTTGTTGTCAACTAATGCCTATTTCCTTAATCAATGTTGACATAAAATACTGGCAAAATTTTGGGCACTCGGCTATCCAGTGTCTGGCAATGTCTCATAAGCTACACGGTGTTGGCTGTTGCTGGGCAGGGTCTCATCTGATCATATGTGTGTTGGCCTATTTGATTCTGCAACCTAGGAGTCCCGAATTCCATCTGCCTTGGTCTCCTGGTGCAGAGAAAGCTTGATAGGTTTCATGGGAATACCTATTCCACTTGCTGCATCTATATAACATCCCAACACAGTATATAAAATGTGTCAGGATATTATATACTTGTCCATCTGCATGCATATTATGTAATGGACATCTATCTCAATCTTTTCAGTTACAACAAGAAACTAGGACAGGGATGCCCACTTTCCCTTTTTGTTCGATTTATATTTGAGCTGTTGGTTGACGTATCAATTGCTCCTCAAATATCTCTTGGATATCTATTGGGCCTAACCAATATAAAATTTTGGTTTATGTTGATGATATCTTACTCCGCATAACATATCCTCTAAAATCGATCCCTGCTGCACTTGAAATTATTAAAACATTTGATAAATTCTCCACCATGCTTACTACACAAAACAGAAATCTATGCCTTTAAATGTTCACATTTCAAGTTAAAGTCACTCATTTTGGGTTTCACACTTAAGGACAAACTAAAATATCTAGGTATATACCTTTCCAGTTCGGAACCCAAAATGAAACAATACAACCTAGACAAAATTTTACTAGATTAAAATGGATCTTTCGCTGGGCCATGCTACTACTTACTGTTTGGGGTGGGTAAACGTTTTGAAAATGAATGTTCTTCCGCAATCCTGTACCCCTTGCAGATGACACATTTTTTCTTACCTAAAACATGGTTTATTCAGATTAATCAACTCATGTCTAATTTTCTATGGTGCGGCAAGACACCCTGGTGAGCCCTTTAAACTGCAGAGAAGTAGGAATAATGGGGGCTTGCAACTTTGATTTGCTTTTATCAGTTCTCCATTACTTGCTCAGTTCTTGCATACTGGATGAAGGATGTCTCATATAGGAACAGGCTCAATACATCCCCTGTGGTATCAAATTGAGCAGAGTCTTCCTCCACATAATATATCCCTTAATACTCTCATTTTTCCCCTCTCAAATTGCCTATGGGTCTCAGGACCCTTCCCATAAGAACAACACTTCGAGTGCATACCCAGATGTGTAATTTTTCCAGATATCTCTGGTGAAGGATGTTTCCCAGCCTATAAGTGTGAACCTTAATTTTAGAATTGGGGAGGCCTCTATCGCATAATTTCTGGCCCGGAAATACTCAACTGAGAGTCGTGATCTATTTGAACATAAACTGACACTGCTTCAACAGCCAGTTTATTGTTTAATCTTCCTAACTCTTTTTGTTTCAAGTACCTTCAATTACAAAACACATGTTGCTATTTACACTTTGGAATGGGGTACTGATGCAGTATTTAGCTGGTCTTCTTACTGGCTATTGCCAACCTACCTCCTCCCATATCATTTCCTATTTCTATTGTCTCCTTAGGATGCAATTGAAGGAATACGAGGAATGTCATTATTATGTCTGGGACCAAGCTCTACCTTCAAACACCTCAACTTCAAGACTATGGGTTAAATCTGGTCACATCTGTATCAAGATGTGAAATGGGTTAGATATCGTGACTTTCAGTTCTACGTAATAGACAACTTATATTATACTCCGCCAGACTTCACCAAATGGGGAAACTTCCTCAAACTTATGTTCTCATTGTAAGGAGAAGCCTGGCACTTTGTTGCATATACTATGGGAATGTAATAAAGTTATACCCTTTTGGGATAGTATTAGGTCCAACTTGGACCCACTACTAGGGCTATCTGTGGCCTTTAACCTGAAATTTGTATAATAGGAGATTATGGAGAGGTTTTAGAGGCACACAATGAAAATACATGACATTAATATCCATATGTGCTAAAAAGTGGTCATGCACCACTGGTTAGACCAAAATATCCCAACATATGCAGAATGGGGAGGATAGTGAGGGTTAGTAAAGGGAGGGAGGGTGGCAGAGGGTGATTGTGAAAGGCAGAGATACTAAACAAATATTTTTGCTCAGTATTTACAAAGGAAGAGGGGAAGTACCTAAACAAACAGTAGAAACACTCTGATACAGAAGTTGATACCAGCCCATTTACAGAAGAAAAGGTTCTGAAAGAACCTTAAACTGAAGGCGGACAAAGCAATGGGGCCTGATGGATTCATCCCAGAATTTAAAAGAACTAAGGGTAGAACTAGTGACACCCACTGACTACCCTGTTTAACAAATCATGGGAGGATGGGGTGGTACCCAAGGACTGAGGAGGGCAGATGTAATTCCCCTTCACAAAAGTGGAGCAAGGCAGAAGCAGGAAACTGCAGACCTGTTAGTTTAACCTCAGTGGTAGGGAAAATGATGGAATCACTTCTGAAGGAAAGAATTGTTGAGTATCTAGAGGCCAGAGGGCACAGGACCCAAGGCAGCATGGATTCAGTGGAAGGTCATGCCAGACAAATCTGATAGATTTCTTGACTGGGTGACCAAAGTAGTTGATCAGGGAGGGGCTGTGGACATGGCCTACCTAGACTTTAGCAAGGCATTTGACACAGTCCCACACAAAAGATTAATATATAGTTAGCCAGCCTGGGAGTGGGTCCCAAGATGACAGCCTGGTAAAGAATTGGCTGGAGAATAGGACACAGAGAGTAATAGTAAATGGAGTCCACCTGAAAAAGGGGGTTAGTAGTGGGGTACCGCAGGGTTCAGTATTAGATCGGTCCTCTTCAATGTCTTTATGTTTACATTGCAGAGGGACTGGAAGGAAAGTATGTCTCTTGCAGATGACACAAAGATCTGCAACAGAGTTGATGCACAAGGTGGAGTGGAAAGGATGAGAAGGGACTTGGCAAGGTTAGAGGAATGGTCAAATGTATGGCAGCTTAGATTCAATGCTAAGAAGTGCAGGTAATGCACCTGGGAAACAAAACCCAGGGAAGAGTACACATGGGGGTGAGATACTAACAACAACAAAATGGAAAGGGACCTGGAGGTAGTCATATCAGATGACCTAAAGGTGGGAAAGCAATGTGAGAGGGCAGCAAGGTGGGTTGGGGATACTTGGATGCATAGGAAGAGGCATCACCAGTAGAAAACAGGAAGTTATTATTCTCTCTGTACAGACAGCTAGTGAGACCCCATCTAGAGTACTGCATGCAGTTCTGGAGACCCAATCTCGCAAAGACATAGACAGGATGGAAGCTGTCCAGAGGAGGGCACTAAAATGGTGCAGGGTCTGCACTGGAAGACATAAGAGAGACTTAAGGAGCTTAATATGTATAGCCTCGAGGAAAGGAGGGAGAGGGGAGACATGATAGAAACTTTCAAGTACTCAAGGAATCAACAACGTCCAAGAGGGTAGCATCTTTCAAAAAAGAGGTGTCAAGAACAAGGGGCACAATTTGAAGATAGAAGGGGAAGCTCAGAGGTAATTTAGGAAGTATTTTTTCACAGAGAGGGTTGTGGATGTATGGAACGGCCTTCCAGAGGAGGTTGTGAGTCAAAACAGTGGTGGAATCAAGCATGCATGGGACAGTCATAAGACAATTCTAGGGGTGGGGTAGGAGAAGTAGGCTGCTGGTTAACTAGGACCTGCAGCTTATCCATCAGATAGGAAATGGGCAGACTGGTAGGCTAAGCTGTCCTTATCTGCCGTCAAATTCTATGTTTCTATGTTTCTATGGCTAAAAGAGATACTTTTTGCTTTACAGGCTGAAAACACGATCGCTCACATGACAAAGAGGCCACAATACTATCGGAAAGTATGGGCACCTTTACATGCTTTACTGACCATTTAATGATCCACAGTATATCGAGCAACATTCTAATGAGGAAGAGGGGAGAACTGTACCAGTGCTACTGATATACTAATTTGATCCTCTCCGATTACTATACCTAGGCTAATGCAAACATAGGCAATTGCTACTGCACCTGATAGGGTGGGGGTATTTTGGGGTGGGGGTGGTAGAGGAGGAATATGGAAAGGTCTGGTTGATTGAGGGAACTTGTTATGTGAATAAGATTAAGATCAGATCTTTACCGAATATCTGTTATTATCCAGTAAAGTGTTCCAGAGCAAACAATGTAATAAGACCTTATCATACAATGGCTTCTATGTAATGCCAGCATGTGCTTTTCTCTGTTCAATGTCTGCTTCACATGACCTGTCAACCTCCTACAAACAAAAATAAAATATATTTATTCTGAAAAAACACTATACCTAAGCATTACACTTCTACTATCCCCCATTCACTAACACCTGTGGAAGGAAAACTGTTAACACCTGTTAACCATACAATTCTACAAAACACTCTAAAAAGCAGTGGAACTCGGATGAGTTCCCACATCCTCTTCTGGTCTTCTTCTTTATTCTTTAACAGGAACCACCTGAAAGAGAAAAGAGACAAAACACACCCAAGTCTGCAAAATACACAGTATAACAATAACCCTTACCATGAAACACTGGAGAATCCCAAAAAATATTTTTTAGAAAAGTAGAAAGTGGAAACAGTAGAAAACATCTAACTTTATGTATAATACACATTTTGGGGATGGAATGCCCTAAATGTCCAAACTAGTGACAAATAGTTATGCACAAAGGCAAGAGTCCATAAAAGAGTCTCTCCTGGGCCAGAGCCCATTGAAGCACAGTTCTTGAAGTACTGTAGTCCCAAAGGGGAGAGTCTTTGGACAGTTCAACCGTCTGTAGTTTGCCAGGTGTAGGATGTATATTGCAATGTCAATAAAGTAAGAAAAGTCTGGAATTACCAGTCCCTTGAAGAATGAAAAATAGACATCACCTACTTCTCCAGCCGCAGACTCTCCCTGGCAGCACTTTTCAGATACAGCTGGGTGGAAATCATCCGGGAAACAGGAAAATGAACTGGAAACTGCTGGGTGATGTCATCTAGGAGATGAAACTTGGAACAGGAAAGGAACAGCTGGTTGATGTCATCCAAACCCAGGCGATGAATCAGGAAAACAGCTGGGTAGATGTCATCTTGGCATCTGGATGACCAGTTGATGTAATTGGAAAATCACACTGAAGAGGCTGATGAATCTGAACGCACCTTGGATCCTGGAACACCAGACTGGTGGAACAACATGGGTACGGCAACGGCTGGATGGCAGACACTTGCTACCACTGCTCTGCTTCCTCTGTAGGCACAGGCATATTCTCAGGATGATGGCACACTTGAGGGTAGTACCATTTGGATCTGGTGCAAGAACTGTGACCCCATTTGGATGTACATAATTCACATTGTGGAAGTCTCTTTTCCTTTAGGGTCTACATACCATACAGTGTCTATGAAGAATGTCCTGCCCAACATCCAAAATCACAGTTTGTCTCTTATCACTTTATTTCTGACATAGAAAGTTGTACTTGGATCAATATTTTGACTGGCCTTTCCTCTAGCCTGGCCTCCTGTGTTTCTCAATCTCCTCCCAGACTCTCCAAGAAGAGGTAGAAAAGGTTCACCCATAGACATTGTTGGCCTTCCTATGAACCAGTCTTTCCTCCTTACTGCTCTTCATCAGTTTGCGACCCTTGGCCTGGCTTGGGGAGGCCAATCCTGTTTCTGCCAGTGTCGTGATACTCAAAGAATGTAAACATTGTCCCTGACCCTCATTCTGGGGGCAGGGCTGTGGAGTCACCAACTTCTTCTTCTGAATCCTCTGAGAGAAGAGCTTGAGGCCGCAGACTGGGACCCTCAACAGGAAGATAGATTTCTTCCACTCCTCTTCTTCACTCAAATTTGGGCCCAGGAGTGAGCAGTCATCCTCACTCCTGAGAACAGTCCACTCTTCACTGGGTGCAGAGGTAGACACCTCCCATTCTAGAGTCTCTCAAACCTCATCCTCCAATGAGGCTAGGGCTAGAACTCTCTCCATGGCTCCACTGATCCTCCCTCCACACTGTCCATCTGCTGACACAGGTGTGAGACATCACAAGGAATCTGCTCTGGCAGTACATCTACACCATCTTCCTTTGTGCCACACTCTGATGGGCCTCCCACAGCAGGTTCAACCTGGTGCTGTGTGGCTACATGCAGGGTCTTCTACTTTCGTCCAAGTGGGAACCAAACGAATTTGGGATGTTCTAGTCAGACCTTGCTTCTCTAAACACCCTGAACAGTGAGGAATCAAGAATACATCCTCCCAGCCTGAGGCACATTATGCATACTCACAGGGTAGTTGGGAATCACACATGAGGAGGCAAACTTCCACTGTAGAAACTTTGCTCTATTTCTTTAAGCTTGACAACCTCCCTGCTATCATAGCTCAGGCATGAACTGGGTAGTGGATGGTTCCAAGCCATGTCTGTAAATAAACACACAAAATTCACTGTTACTACTGAATCCACTATACTTGGAACAGTCTCTCAAAATGGCTCCCTGCTGCTGTGTTTACATTACTGTCCCACTCCTGTAATGGCGGCAGCCGCACTCTGATGCATCAACAAATCTGTCTTTGACTCAAGCCACTGCAAATCCAACTTTCTGCATACTGAAAATGATCTCAAACTGTAACAATTGCACTGCTTTTACCTTCCTCAGCACATCTATATGATTTGTGGACTTTACGATTAGCTTTCAATCAATTTTACTTGCTTAAAGTCACTAAAGCCATAGTATTTCTAGGAACAGGATTGCCTGCATGTTGCAGCCTCTTATACAACTCACAGTCTCTCAAATTGCTCAGAAAATTATACTGTTGCTGAATCCATAATACATGCTCACAGTCTATTGCTCAGAATTCTTGCTTGTTTTGATTTCACTTTACAGTCCTTCTTTGCAAAAACAATCACACTGTTTACATACAGATCCAGCTGGCTTTTGAAAATTACAACACAGTTTGAGCTCAGTTTTGCTGAATAGTACTCAATGAATCAGTAGCTGGCTTGCTCCGATGGAAAATCTCAGCCTACAACTGATCCTGGAAGGCATCTGGGTTGAAACAGGCTGGTGATCCCGCCAATTGTCACTACTGAACACCACAGTTTCTTCCCAGTTGGTCAGATTATGGGTTGAGCCGAACTTGCACAGAAACAGTCTGTATTTACAGATCTTAGAATGTTTACAGTCACCGTGATGATTCTCCTGCTATCAGCTCGCACACTATTCGTTCTCTCCTCTCGAACACTGGGCAGCACTCTGAAGCTGGCTAGGGGCAGAACTGATTGCAGTCTCACCAATCACTCAACACCATGCAAATGAGCTCTCCTCTCGTATTCTTCCTCCATGGCGATCATTGAGAAGCAAAATTTAAACTGCAAAACAACTGTTTTTCTCGGCTGAACTTTTCATGGTGGGAGCACCATTTTGACCATTTCTTACTCAGAACCTGGCTAATTCTTTAGCGACTCCCCATTTCACACAATAAGCACTTGAAATGTTCAAAGGCACAATTGTTTTGTTGTTCCTAAAGTCCACAATACTTTTGTCACAGAAAACTTGAGAATTGAAGCTGGTAAACATTTTACTTGAGGCAGGACAAGGGCACACACAGATTGGTTTACAGCTCCTTGGTAAATGTTGGCACAATCACAGCAGCACATGAACAGCAGGCACACAGTGGCACATATGGATGGCATTACTCTGGGCAAACCTTATGCACAAAGCTCCAGTTCTGGGCTACCAACTGCCAGACAGACAAAATGCTAGCCACAACCTGAGCAAACCTTTTGTTTTCTCCCAATTCAAAAACACATCATCAGATGAGCTCCCCATTTTGTAACCTCCCAGCAGCCCTTCTTTAACTAGCAGGGCTTCCTCTCACCACAGATGTCTAGGGCAAATGAGAGGTGGGGGTTTACATAAGTGAATACAGATTTGGAAAACAGAGAAATGGCCACCATTGGTCTAGGTGACCCAACTGTTACACTAGAACAGTCAAGCCCAAGAGTGGCTACATGGCACACACACCTGGGGAACCAATTACCATGGCCAGCAACCCAGGTCCCTGATGGAAAATGTTTGCTCACAATTATGCTAGGTTTGCACTTCTGGACAGGGGCACCCAAGTAAATCCAGACACAAGGAAGCAATAATAATACTGTCCAGACCAGGCTGGGATTCTAGAATGTGGCTTTTATTCATAACAAAGTAGGAATAATCACAAAACGAAGATGGACTTCACAGGGCTGCACATACTGGTATTGCAGATTCTTCAGGTACAGAAATTCCTGACATTCCCATTTAGCATAGGCTGAAGTAACACAAACAGCAAACATCCTGGTTCTGAAATGGAGATTGTCACACACGACCAGAACTGGTACATTTCCCATTGACTAGGCACACAGGCTAGTACTAGGACGCTTTCCCATATTTCATGAGGAATGAAGGTGGTACACTTGAGCACAAATGAGCATATCTAGGCTCAGGAACTTTCAGAACCCACCATACTGGGGTAAACTGAGAGAAAACAACCCACATACAGGGATAAATGCTTTCTCAGGCATTGACCAATTGCACTGAAGAAAAATAATAGGTGCCTTTCAGAACCCGTAGAGGTAAACTGTTACTTCAGGTGGGGGTCTCCCACCTTTTGTTTCCAAGCTTATACTCAGCCATTCATCTGGTTAAAACACCACACAACTGTAGAAAACTGTAGATGCTGTCTTGAAATGTATTTCACACTTAACATACTACACACACACACACACACACTCCCTCAGAGGTGTCAAGTTAAGCGTTCTGTACTTGGGACGGTCCATACTGGACTCAATGTAGGCAGACACTTTTAAAATACAGACAGTCTAGGTGACAGAGCCCTTTGTCAGAGAAATTCACCCCTTAGGTATTGCAGGTGCCCTTCCAGGGCTTACTCAGAAGAAACATTGTACCTACAACAAATAAAGATGTCAAGGCAGTTTCACCAGACAGAATGGATTGAGTGGATTGCCCTGAACTTGAAGATTGCCCCATCCCTCCTGGGATGGGGCAAAGGAAAACCCACTTAGCAAGGTCTCCACCACTTCAGACACTGTCTTCTATGTTCTTCTTCTAGGGTGAGAACAAACTACCCAAAACTAAAGAGGTAGCTCTCTGTCAGAACTAAATGAGGAGCTTCACAGCAAGCTACAGCCTTCTCCAGGAAGTCTCAGTCACAGACTACTGAACATTCTACTCTAGCTGACACTGCTTGCCAGAGTGTGGCTTATGCCACTGTGAGAGTTCTAAGATTACATCATCACTCCAGCTCAGCTGACACTGAAGACAGAGTGTGACAGTGTGAAACCCATTTACCTGGCATTTCACAAGCTGCCTTCCCTGCCTGCCACTGATTCTAACTGGGATCCTAGTAACCCCTGGGAACAAGGGGTTACATATGTATCAAGCTTTAAAGGGGCTGTGATCAGGTAGCTAAACATTTTGCCAACATTTTGATTTTAGTTATTTTGGTATAATTGTGAATGTGTTAATCAAAATATAACAACATTTTGCAGGTGTAAGGGTTATTACTATATTTATATATTTACATAGTTTCAGATTTTTAGCTCCAAAGGTGCCTGAGTTACATGCAGATAAAAATGTTCATGAATTTCCCACAAACAATAAAATGACAGATTCTGAGCACCGTTAATTTTGAGCCAATGCAGCCTAATGACAAGATATTTAGCACACTGTTAAAGCACCTATAGTATCAGCAAGCAATCTTGCCAAATGTCAGATCTCTTGTTCAATTGACAGCTGATTTGTGTTCAAATTAATACATTTCTAAAATTTCACAAAATTCCACAAATACAGAGTTTTCTTATTCTGCACAGCTCTATTACTCACAAATTCTGCCATGGTCAGCACTGCCACCTTTTGGTTTGCACCACTGCCATAATTTCCACCTCAGGTGGCTAAACCAACTGACTTGTTGGATGAATCGAGACATACAGTAAAGCAGTTATTTAGTACAAGGAAACCACAAAGTTTGCTTTCAAATTCAGTAAAGTGGGTGCTCACTCCTGTGACAGTAATTCAATGAATAGGTTGGATTTGTGATCCAAGTGGGCAGGACCTCTTATAAAGTCACGTAAATACTTCATTTAACACCATGTGATTAATAAGTAGATAAATGAGTAAACAAGCTGTCATTTGTTGCATTTTGTGATTCTAGTAAAGAAAAGTGCACTCTTTTGCTTGAGTTCATACACTTGATGGCAATCACTCCAAAATAGTATATTGCATTTAGAATATTGTACAGATATATATTGCACATTAAAAGAATTGTACAGCTCACAAAATGCAATATAATGTATATGAAGGAATATTTCTATACCCCATCAGTTGAAATCAAGTTTGTAGTGTCTGTTATACAGTGCATGATATAGAAAAGTTTCCCGCTGTGGTATACCTGTCGGTACCACTTGTACAGTTTGTCGAGGAGGTGGTAGCACAGTACCACAGTATCACATGCCTAATTATAGCAGTTGTTAAAATGCACTTCTGCACTTAGCCACACGATGGCTACCACAAGTTGTAACAGCAAGATTGTATGCCAGAAGAATAATTGATGGGTTCTATGTGATAAAGGTGAGTCTGAAAGACTGCCTATCACATAGAGTGAACAAACTTGACCCCGCAGTCAAAGAGCGACTGGATATTGTAGCGACAGTCACAAATAGCCGACGTCACTACAATACATAAAAAGCCCCCACTCCCCAAAACTTAAATAATCAACTCCGAGGGGTGCGGACCACAGGGCAAGTTATTGGATGCTGAACAAAAATGTATTCTGCCTCTAGCCGACTCCGGGATTGCTTGCATTGCAAGCGGTGGTGTACACCACTACACTATGCAAGCAGCTCGGTGGAATCGTCTTCAAAGGACACTATATCTTGCAATACAAGTACAGCTCCTTGCTGTACTCGCTATACAGGATATAGTGTCATATTGCACCACTTCGCTGTCTTGTAGAGCTCTATTATTGAGTCGTCAAAAGTGCAGCACTCAATAATAAGTGCTTTACATGGTGCTACCAATTGATGTTCTCTGTCAAGAATGAACCTGCAGATGGCATCAGGTTGTACAAATGTACTATTGCCAGTACTGTGTCCAGAGGTGCCTCTAATTAATCAGGATCAAGAATAAACAACATTTCTGGTGCTTGGATCAAGTGTGATGTTTGTAGGGGGTGAGGGGTTTAGACCGCTATAATGCACCAGCTGAAATGATGCACTCACTCACATCTGCTGCTGTACGGTGCTCTGTGTCAATGTAATGTGACCCATGGTGATGCATTTGCAGACACAATCTTGAAGGTGCCTTGAATCTTTCATTCATTCCCTGCCCACATTGCTTGCCCCATCTGAATGTGGTGCACTAACTGGCACTGTATGAGTATTTCCATTAGTTTCACTAACCTTTCTGCCCCTATCCCAAATGGCATACATGGTCACAGCAAGTTATTTTGGACACACCTTTCATGGGTTTGGAAACAGGCTCTGCTTTGCATTGGGCATCCACTGTGTGGTGGCAATCTTTGCCACTTGAGATTGGATCATAAATGATAGTGAAACCTTGGGAACATAGTTTGCTTCCGATCCTGGAATTCTTTGTGGCAGACAAGAAACAAAGTTGAACACAGGGTTTGTCAACATGCCTGGAGAGTGTTGTGGTTTCAGTCAGGCAGTGAACAATCCTAGCAGCTACCGGAGGAATAAGATAACAGTTTCTGTCAGCTACTATGAAAGAGTGAACCGAGTGACACTACAGTTACATACGTTGATGTGTAGTCCTTCGGGATGAACCTGAATTCTGGTGAAACTCTATATAGGCAACTGTACCGCAGTCAATGGAACTATAAAAAGCAAACATAGAAAAGAGCGAGCGATCTATAGTCAACGTTTGTACTGGAGACTCTACATCGGGCAATTGAATGTGACATTGCTCTGTTTGCACCATGATTCTTTTCTTTGATTTTTCAATGGTTCTGTTCTTTTGGTTGTGTGTTGTGATCCTATGGTAAATCTCACTACACTTTACTTACTATTTATGACTGCACCACCAGCAATAATGGCAATACGTAATGCAGTGCCAGTTCATGTCTGAAGGTTGGTTGTAAGCCACTAGCTACAGAAACACAGAGCAATAGGTGCGCCAGACTAGGAATGTGTAAAAGTAGGCTTTTGGTCCTTCATTCTGTGTGTTCAGAACAGTTCTCCGATCATAAATCGCAGTTACTTTTGAGACCAGTATAACTTCCCCATGCTGTGGCCTCATATGGTATTGTGATAGACTCCTCAATTGAGCTACTTGCCAAGTTTTGGGGTTACAGTGTGATCCACTGCTTACATGTGGCTCAATGAAAAGTATGGCTGCCCCATCCCGCAGACATAAACCCCTGTTTCTCCTCTCGTGAATGTGTCAGTGCAGATGCATCTTACTTGGTCTGCACACACAATTTGATTTTGAACATTTATTTTCCTTTGCAGAGGATACAGGCTCAAGGAAAGTGATGTGCATGACAGACTAAAACATACATAGATTAAAACAGAGAGTATGGGATTCACTGTCAACAATGCTGGTCGTTCAAGGATAAATCAGTTGTACTAACCCTAATAGAATTACATGACTGTCTCTGAGCCGCTGTGGACTTTTCAGTCTGTCATGCACATCACTTTCCAGGAGCCTGTGGCATTCGGCTGTGACTGAACCTTGAATCTGGGTGGAAACTCATTTTCTGAGATGCGAGTTTGACACCAAACCTGAAGATGTGCACTTCTCCCAGTTTCTACCGGTAACACATATATCGGAGTAGCATTGACCACAATTTTTACTCCTCAATATATTTGGCCAGACCCCCCGAATCCCCACAACACCAAAACACAAATATACCCACATCAATCGGTTCTGTGTATCTGGCTAGGGAACTGGCAAAGTCATTCTCTTACTTGTGTGCATCACACCACCAGCATACATTATTTCACCATGACCTATGTTCTCCACAGTGCTTTGTGAGGCCCAGTGGTCTGTGTAAACATAGGTACAGAGTGCATGGCAGTCATGTCATCTAACACATTTTGGAGACACCACACCCCTACTGATTGGCTTAGTCCATAGCACAGTATCATACACATGCTGTGGTGACCCAAGTTCTATCAGCATCACCTCAGTTCTCAAATCACAGATTTAATTCTTAAATCTCAGTAACTGCCACTGTCCTTCTTTCACTTATTCATCCAGCTGCTGAATGACAAATGTAGACCATGGACTAGATATTGAAAAGTGCACCCAGAACATGCACAATGGGATAAGCAGCGCAATCCAGTTGTGCCACAGTAAAATAATACAATATTTAGCAAATGCGCCACAGAAATGTGGCAGTGAAAATCATGTTGAATATAGCACAAATGCACCATGGTGCAAACAGATGAGTGCAGGACCAATCTGAACTACAGAAGAGCAACAGTATGCCGAATATGCAAGCGGAGCAAGTCATACCATGTGCAAGGGAACACAGGCAGAGCTGTACAAAGGCACAGGGCCATGGAAATGGATGCATGGTGGAACCATTAATGAAAAAGGTGCAGAAGGCACAAAATTAGCACAGAGCCCAATGCCTATGGACAAGGTGCAGAGCCCTCAAACAGACCCAGGGAACCAATGTGACAGGGCATGGAATGGCTAGGGAACAGACGGCTGCAAGGAATGAGCACCCCAGGACCACAGTCCCAACATCCAACATGGAATAGCCAAGCACTGTAGCCACCATGCGAAGGCATCATGTAGGCACACTGAGCCACAGCCACACTGGCAGACAGGTACATGGTGGTATGCAGCACATGCCAAACAGCCACACACAGACACAGGTCACTGTACCCACAGAGCTCAGCAGAATGGGGAAGGGCACCACAGCAGGGGGGCACTGTGCTGGACATCTGAACTTGGGCAACTGACACTGTGGCATGCACAGAGGGGCCACACCGGAAAACCATATAACAGTGACACACAGAGATGGGTTCTATGTGATAATAGTGACCGCACAAAAAGCAATTGCTATTATCCCAACCTGCAATATTGCCAAAAACAATTTTGGCGATATGTAAATAAGGCTACCAGGAATTGTGTACATGGGGGCTGTGTCCCTGCTCTCACCCTAAATAAAGATTCTCAACTCTAGGGGGTTGCATGTTGGGGATGGGAGCAAATCCCAGCTGCAAAATTCTAAGTCCCGCAACTGCTGGAATCACAAAATTTATACACCTGCCTCAGTCCCATCTTGGGACCTGCTCCATCAGATCCATGCACCCTACCCACCACACCACATGGCTGGCTCAGCAGAAACAGGTTCCCTGTGGGTCATATCCTGTCCCCATCCCTCCACATGCTGTCGCCCACCCTCCCTTCCCATCGCCTATCCTACAGTCACCATGTAGGCAGTCACCATCCCCCACATTTGCCCATTTGAGAAAGTGCCATTATATAATATCATGATCGGTCACCCATATTCGTTGCCTTCCTGACGTTATCACCCAGGATGTGACAGGCAGCACTGGGCATCTACCAGTGCCAAACTGCAGGGACACCACTGGCCCTGGACATGCCTCCAGCCACACTCCATCAATGTAGAACACCAGTACACAGCAGCAACAGGCATGTGAGAGAACACAAAACACACAAGCAAATGGTAGTAAACTGTTTAATCAAAATGGACGGATAAAGCAGAACAGCAACACAGGAATAAACAACCAATGGACTGAAACAGGAATGATGAAAAACAAAATGTGAATTGGGGCACAGTCAAACAGTGAACATAACTGTATGGAGATGGAAGTGTGCAGGAGAGCAAGGGAGATGAAACAACAGTCCATATGAGATGGGGTGTATGGAAGAGAAATCATGGGCTATACACAGAACAGTCCAATGTTCAATGCTGCAGCTGGCGGATGTCTGATCTTAGTCATTGCACCTCAACCACCAGTGCCCATGTTGCCACCAGATGCCTCCTGGACAGGTGGATGTGGACTGCCATATGTGTGATAATGTACAGAGTCAAGCACTGTAGCTGTAGCACACAACCTCCCAGGATGCCCACACTGCATTGACCTCTCCTTGGCCTTGGACTACCTATGCAAGGGAAACACAGAACAGCGCTCAACTCTTTTGAATATCTTGGCCCATGGGTTCTACACTGTACTTGCAACTGCATGATTTTTCAAGCATACTCTTAACATCGGGAAACAAAAAAGTGTTAGAAAATTAAGCATATAGACAGGAATTGCTGGGATATTTCTATAGTTACTATAGTTACAATATAGTATTTTGATAAAGCAGGAAACTGCAACCATTTTACATATAATATTACACAGTTACAGTAGGAACGATTTAAAACTTCTTTTGCAGGCTTTCACCTTAGGATATAAACTGGGAAAGAACAGAAGTTCAAGCATGCATTTCTTAGTTAGCAGTTTGAAAACTCAGTCTTTTAATTAAAGGTTTTAAATTCAAAGTATGCATGTCCTATTGGGTTTGATTTTTTTTCATCTGACGATTGCCATCGGCTGTCTTCTGGATTGTTACAGTAATGTTTTCTTACTCATACAGTTCTTCAGGAAGAATTCCATTCATTTTAATTTTCAAATTGCTATCCTAAACAGATAAAAAATAATGTTCGATATTGTGATATGTTAGACAGCAAACAGTTATTTTTCACAGGTTTACTTTGCTTTTCCTTTTAATTTCAGTCCACTCAACTGCGCTTACTTATTTATGAGTTTTTGTGAGTCTGTATAATGTTTCAGAACAATATACAGACTCCACAGAAACTTGTACTATTTTAATCACACCTGGAACAAATGGGCCAGACAATTACTCAGTGAATAACAGTTATTATTATGTCAGATCAAGATATTTAAAAGCAAAGGACGGTATTGCTGGTAAGAACTTAACAGTTACTTAAGATGGGTAATATTCTATAGTCAAATGTCACAGATGTGGTAACATTATTACCCAGTAAGCAGCAGTTGAGCAGACTGATTTTTTAAACTCTTTTGTTAACTGGGTAGGACCACTATGCACAAGTGCCTGTTTTCAAAGGCGACTTGGAGCACTGTGGTGGATAAGTGACTTGTTCTGAGTCACACAGTATGCAAGTGGAGGTTGTGGAAATCACACCCAGGTCTGCCATATACCATGCTCATTCACAGCAAGTTAGTGGTGTCACCAAGGAGGCAAAGATCTAGCAAAAACTATGACAACATGCAAATGGCACAGCAAACCTCCCAGATAACTAATGCCTGAGGAGGATATTTTTAATCCTTCTTTTCAACTACTAATAAGCAAAAAAAAAAATGATATTACTGTCACCGATGCCTAGCAGTAACTTCCCTTCCCCAGAGATCACATTAACACACAGACATGCACACAGAATATCAATATTGAAAATATTTTTTCATTAATGGGTGGAAGATCAGGGATCAGGGACTGGGAGAGACCCTACGCCATGGAAAATATTTTTCGTTAATGGGTGGAGAGCAGGGATTGGGGACTGGGGAGGATCCTGTGCTATGGAAAAATATTTTTCATTAAGGAGTGGGACAGCAGGGGATCAGGGACTGGAGAGGGACCCTATGCTATGGAAAATTATGTTTTTCATTAAGGGGTGAGAGAACAGGGGAACGGGGACTGGAGAGGATGCTACACTATGGAAAATATTTTTTACATTAAGGGGTGTGGAGCAGGGAATCAGGGACTGGGGAGAGACCCTACACTATGGAAAATATATTTTACATTAAGGGTTGGGAGAGCAGGGGAGCGGGACTGAGAGGGACCCTACACTATGGGAAAATATTTTTTATTAATGGCTATGGAAAATATGGAAAATATGAAAAATATGGAAAATAAATATGGAAAATGTTTTAAAAGTATCTTTTCATTAAGGGGTGGGAGTCCTCACAGCAACCCTCTTACAGACAGCACAAGTGACAGTAAATAGTCAGCAATGTAGAAAGGTGTTTAGCTTGATTTGGGTCAAATAAATACATAAATGGCATGAACTGAAAAAAGAGCAGCAGGCTGGTGAAAGCAAGAGGTTGAGTTTACTTAATTTATTTTAGCTTTGTAAGAGTACAAGTTTTGCTGTTGGATGTTGTTAAGTTTCAGCACAGCTCTCTGGCCACAGTGAAAGATCACACATGTCATTTTCACTTGATGAGCATGAACTGTGGGATCATCACAAGCTGTGACTGTATTCATGATTAGGGTGCAAACTCCTTTAAAGACTCCAATTCTTCAATTACTACTGTGGATTGGCAGAGATCAACAATGTCTTGAACATATGAACTACTAGTAAGCAATAAGACATGACGGGGTGTGCATTACGGTGTGATAACCGCACTCCTAGGGGCATAGTTAGGCATGAGGCCATGGGCTGAGTGCCGTTAACCCAGGAGTGCAGTTATCACCGTAATGCACACCCCCGAATGTCTTATTGCACTATAAATGGCCCTTTATGTTCAGAAGCAGTTTTTTTTTTTGGAAGCACATTTTTAAATAAGCAAAACTGTAAAGGAGTATGTGATTTTAACACAAAATAGTCCTTCTGCCAACCTGGACTACATTTATTTTACTGCTTTGGTTTAGGTCTTTTGACCTAATTCAGATTCCATAATTGTAGTTTTGTAGTTTCCCTGCACCCCCACTCCCCATCTTCCAACAGAAAGCTTGCAAGCCCTGTGCCTCTTAAAACTGTGATCGAGTGTCTCCTAATTTTTTAAACTCAGTAGATGACATCTGTGTAGAGGAGACGGCAGGACCACCTGTTATGGGTGGCAGGAAAATTAATAGGAGATTAAAAGTTTTATGGGGAAAAGCATACAGTACCAAGCTTAACACAGCTCATCTCCAGACATTTCTATGGATTGTCTTGTTTAGCAACCACCAACTATTTGCTGGCTTCTCTTTCCTCGCTTTATCAGCTGCTTGCTTGACACCCTCCCCGCCACACACTGATCCTTCACTGAAGTTCGGCTGTATAGATGAGCACATTTATTTAGTTATTTAGTTGTTTCAAAAGTTTCATGGGAAAAACATATCGAACTTAACACAGCTCATTTCCAGATGTTTCTAACTATTGTGTTGTTTAGTAGCACCACTGGCTAGCTCGCTTCTCCATCCTCGCTTTATCAGCTGTTCGCTAGAACTTTCCTACATGCTTGCTCTTTCACTGATGTTAGGTAAGTCACAGTACTTCAAAAAAGTGCTTTTTTAAACAATTATTCATGGACAATTTGTCAAGAGCATCACAAGAGACAGTGAGAGAGTAAGAGATTTATAATGGTTTAGGGTGACATCGTGAGAAGAGTGAAAGCAAGAGCACCATGACAGGCTATCACTATGGTCCTGTCTCCTGTTGGAAGCACTGTTTTTGTTTTTTTAAACAGTTATTCAGTTAACTTAGGAAAGATGTGGTGGATGCAGGTGAGCAGTGATTTAGCAGTGAGAGAGGACAAACAGAGAGGAGAGAGTGCTACTGAAGCAGGTTTGGCATGTCCGTGGAGTGAACTGAGATGACAGGACAGCAACTTGGTGTTTATGTGTTCCTTTCTACTGTTGGAGCATTTGTATCAGGTCGAGTGCTATTTCTGTCTTTTTAACTAGGTTTTTTTAAACTAGATTGTTTATTTACATTGTTAATAGAGAATGTGTGTATGTATGAACTTCACCGCTTTTTACCGAGAGAAAAAATGGCGACTTCAAACCACTACTACATTCTAAATAGAATACATAAAAATGAATCAGTGAGCCACTGTATTCTGTGCTGTGCCTGTTTTATTGGGACTAGTTATTTATAGTGCGACATTGTCCCATGTTGCACTATAAATAACCAATTAGATTTCTCCATTGTTCTATGCCATTTTATAAGTATCATTATTCTCCTCTGTACAAAATCAAACATAATCCAAGTGGTTATCTTGGAGCAGAAAGACATGAAGTGAGGAAGAAGATGTGGTTTTGCCCATATCTCCTCTCTCACATCTTGCCTTTCTGCTACTCCCTACCGCTTACTCTGTCCCAGCCATGCTTGAACCTATTAATGTTTTCTGTACCCCACACCTGAGCTTAGTAGGCTAGGCTGTTCCAGCGATCAACCACAATCAACCACACTCTCCATAAGGTAGACCTTCTTGCATCCTCTTAAAGATCCTCCCCAGCTTCCATTCATTTCCTAGTGTTCCACCTTAAAGACCTTAACATACTAACATACTATTTGCCAGCAGATTAGGGCCTTACGGTCTATCGAGTCTGCTCGAACCTCAGATCCCTAGTTGGGTGCCGAGACCCTCCCCTGTGTTCCAGAAACCCCTATCATCCATACCCACCCCTGGGACAGGCCATCATCTGATACATCCACTTTCTGTGTCTGTCCCACCCTCTCTTGAAGCCCTCCACTGTGGATCTCTGAATCAGCTCGACAGGCAGTGCATTCCAAGGTTCACCACCCTCTCAGTGAAAAATCTCCTCCTCTTCCCTCACCCCTTCCACCTTCCAGCTTCAAACCATGCCCTTTGGTGATACCTCCTGCTTTAGTCTAAAGATCCTCCATGTTTACCCTATTTATTCCCTTGAGGTACTTGAAGACTTCAATCATGTCCCCTGTCTCTCCTCTCTCCTCCAATGAAAACAGGCAGAGCTCCTCAAGTCTGTCCTCATACATCAAATCCCCTAGTCCTCGTATCATCTTTTTATTCTTCAAGTGTGGTCTCCAGTACGTACACAGTACTCAAGGTGTGGTCTAACCAGTCCATTGTACAGCTGCAGAATCACTTCCTTGCTCCTAGAGGTGATCCCCTCACGATGCATCCCAGCATCCTGTTTGCCTTGCTAGCTGCCTCCTGCACTGCTCAGAGTTATTCATACATGCATCCACTGTGACCCCTAGGTCTTTTTCCCCTATTGAGGGCTTCCAGCGCCTCCCTCCCAGGGTGTACCTGTGTTTGGTTTCCCCTGCCTAAGATGTAACACCTTGCACTTGGTGATATTGAAATTTAATTTCCATGTGTGAGCCCAGCTTTCCGGGTGTCCAGGTCCTTGCAGGGCCAACCTCCCCTTCTCCCTCAACTACTGCTCCCATCTTAGAGTCATCAATGAAGAGACTCATTTCACACCCTATACCCTCCCTGATGTCCGATATATATGCATTAAACAGGATTGGACCCAGGACCAAGCCCTGCGGTACCCCACTACCAACCTCTCTAGGGTTCGAGAGCTCCCCACCAACCACTACTCTCCGGTGCATCCAGCTAGCCAGTTTTCAATCCATCTGACCATCGAAGGACCTACTCCCAACCCCATCAGTTTCTCCACCAGACCATTGTGGGGACAGAGTCAAACACCTTGCTGAAGTCCAAGAATAATACATCCACAGGCTTTCCCTGTCCAGTTCTGATGTTACCCATTCTGAGAACTCTACAAGATTGGTTTGACATGATCTACCTGGCACATACCCATGTTGCCGACTATCCAGACCTCCCACCTCCTCCAAGTACACTCCCAATTGTTCCTTTAGTATACTCTCCATTAATTTTCCCACCACTGAGGTCAAACTGATGGGTCTATAGTTACCTGGTACTTCCCTCAACTCCCTTTATGGATTGGACACCATGTGCCTCTCGCCAATCCCAGGTACCCTCTCTGTCTCAAGTGACCTGTTGAAGAGCTCCGCCAGGGTGCAGCCAGTATGTCTGCCAATTCCCATAGTACTCTCAGATGAATGCCATCCGTCCAGGAGATTTGTCTTTCTTTAGGGCCTTGAGGGCTAACCACACCCTTTGGTGGAGATAGCATCATCCATCCCTCCACCTTACTGGCCTTTATATCCTTATCCTGATGTGACACCCCTGGGGTACCTCTCCTCCCTCTTGCTCCATTTCTGTTGCTCCCCTGATCCCACTCACTGCTGCTTCTATCCTCATAGTGCCTTGCTTTGTAGATATCCAATCCCTCCCTAGTGAACACAGAGGCAAAGTATGGTTAAATACCTCTGCCTGGTCCTCGCCTCTTCCACCCACCCTCCTTCTGATCTCAATCTGCTGAGATGGCCTGTAGTTTTTCTCCACTCCCCAATGTACCGGAAGAACCCTTTTCTCCTCCATGTATCCCTGTGCCAGCCGCTGTTTTACTGGACTTTCCCTCACCATCCGGTGACTTTTCTACATGCAAGATGGTACATTTCCTTATCCCTATCCTCTTGTTTTATATTTTTGTAGGCCACCTCTTTTCTCTGACCACTACCTGGACCTCACTGGACCACCAGCATGGTTTATGTGACCTTGCTGCCTTTACGTTTCACCTTAGCCCAGGTCCTGACTGCCTCATGAAGTCCCTGTTTTATGACCTCCATCTCCTTTCCACATTTGTCATTGATGTAATCCTTCAAGTGATCCTTGAGAATATTTCCATGCCCACAAAGTCTGTCCCCTGAAGTCCACTGCCGGTGTCCTAGATCTCCCTCCCCCATGCTTATTTGAAACCAGACAGTATTGTGGTCGCCCCAGTCAGGGATCCTCTACAGCCAGGTCCTTACCAGATCCCCATCTGCCAGAACCACGTCCAGGACATACCCTCCTTGTGGGCTCCATCACATGCTGTGTTAAGAACACATCCTGGAAGCCGTCCAGCAGCCTCTACTCCTTGGCCACCTTAGAGGACATGGTTCCCTCAGTTTGTACCTGGCAAGTAAGGTCCCCCATCAACACCACTCCTTCCCTTTGGTCCATACTGGGCAATGATGTTGTCCAGCAAACCATCCTCCAGAACATCACCTATCCCGGGGCCTATATACTACACCCAGCTTGACCTTATCTCCTGCTGGGGATCGTAGGTAGACCCATAAGGCCTCCACATTTCCTCTGCCTCTTCTACCCTAGCAATTTCTATCTCATCTCTAATGAACATAGCCACTCCATCCCTCTGCCCTCCTTTCTATCCTTCCTAAGCATAGTGTACCCCACACGCTTAGGTCCCAGTCATGGTTTTGTTGGCCCACGTCTCCGTGACTGCCGCCACATCCATCCCCTCTCAAACAGCATGGCCTGGAACTCTGGCAACTTGTTTCCACGCTCCTGGCCTTTACTAACACCAACCCCCACCCTTATCCCTGATCCCCTTTGTCGAACCCCCACCCAGGTTCTTTATACTTCCATCCTCCCTCTGCTCCTCCTGAAACCTCCACCCCAGTTTGTTTCTCCTCCCCTTGGGTTTGAAGGCTACTCCTCATCTGGAGAAGAGGGCTTCTGGTCAGCCCTCCTTATCCCTTTCCCCTCACAAGTTTAAACCCACCTTTCTTGAGGTAGTCAGCCATCCCCTGTTTAAGAACTTCCTTCTAATGGGGCAAGATGAAACCTGTCCTTGGCATACAGTCCCTTATCCTCCCAAACTCCTTTCCAGTTCCCAACACCCCAACCAACTCTCTTCACTCCACTTCCTGAGCCAGTCATTAACCTCTGTGATCTTCATTTTTTCTCCACTGAGGCCTTTGGTACTGGCAATATCTCCAAAAAGGAAAGTTGCATCCATTATCCCGACAGACTCTGGCAAGTTCTTGGAACTTTGCTTTGATTTCAAAACGCTATTTCCTCTAGATCATTAGTTCCCAAATGCACTAGGAAATCCAGTTTCCTCCACAATCCCTAACCAGTTCGTACACCATGAACTTTGCTCTGTGCACTGTCAGCCCAGAGATACTCACTACCTTCACCTGGCTATGGCATCCACCCCTCTGTCCCTCCCACTGGATACCCCTGATCATAGAGTCTCCCAATAGAACCATACACCGTCATCATCCTTATGGTTACCTCCACTATGCACTCTCAACCCCCATCCCCTTTATTCATGATCTCAATTCCATGGGAGTCTTCCTGCCTTATTAGAGACCCTTGTCACCCTCCTTTCTGCCTCCCTTGTTATTTTGCCCACTTAACTCAGACCCCTCTGAATAGGTGTCCCTTTAACCCTCTCTTATCCGAACAATTTATCCTGGCCCTGATGGTTTCCCCTTCTTGCTGTCTTAGATCTTAGGGTTTCTAAGGCTCAATCCTTGGCCCTCTTCTGTTTTCCATTTTTGTTAATTACCTCCTAAAGTACAACAGGAGGCATCATCTACATATGAATGCAGATTACGCTTATACTCCACTACAGTGCAATGATAATGACCAAGGTTAATTCAATACTCCAGTCTGATTTCAACATAATCTCTTCTGGTTCATCAACAACTGCTGATCCTTAATGTGACCAAAACTGAGCCTAGGGTGTTTGGATCCTGGAACTTGCTAACTGACTCAGCTCATTTACTTGCAGTCACAACATCAAATGGCAACAATACTGAGCAAGTCAATTTATTCAAATATCTAGTATTCTGGCTGGGTGGTTCACTTACATGCAGTAGACATGTTGATCACATTTTGTCAACTGTATGGCCCAAGCTCAACTTTTCTACAGGTCTAAATGCTGCCTCAGTGTTGACATGAGGAAGCAGGTAGTCTCCACTTCCTGCTCTCTTCCATTGACCATGGAGACATCATGTACTGCTGTACAAACAAAACCACTTTGCTGCCCATGGATAATTTGTACAACAAGATGTGCATGTTCATCCTTTCCTTGATGGGCTACCATTACTGTCTGCTGTATGACCAGCTTAACTGGACAAGTCCTCAAGAAGATGTAACTAGCTCTGATTTTCCTTGTTGTACAACTGTGCACAAGCAAAGCCCCTAGTATCTCCTAACTCTCCTCATTCAGGCACTGCCTACTCAAGGCACTCAACAGCAGCATTTACCTTCTCAGTTCCCAGGATGAAGCACTCAACTAGTAGAAAGGCTTTTCATTTGTAGCACCAAACACTCTGACAAATTCCCTGACTAGCTGAGAAATGTTTTGACTAGCTCAGAAATGTTTCTTGCCTCCACAATTTCAAGTCCAGTCTATCCCACCATCTTAGAACTTTCTGTATTTCTTTGGTCCAGAACCTCATCTAACTGACCCCAAACTCTGATCTGACACCTGGCCTCAGTTGCTGTGTGTTCACATGCAATGAGAATCAAGCACCTTGTAACCAATTTAGTTCATTCTCATAAATTCAACATCATGCAAAACCAAAAGGATTACAACCTGAATGAAGTGAACTGAGTGCAAAATAACTGATTGCAAGCCAGCCCTGTGGTGCTGAGGGTTGAGGTACTGGACATCACAGCTTGTACCATGCCAGGACCCAAGTTCAGGAGCGAGCTCAGGCCACCGGGGATGGCAAGGAGAGGGCTGGGAGATTATTGTAGTGGCCACTGGACTGGGCTGCTCTCATTATGTAGTTCCTCACTCTTGGCAGATACCTGGTGGAGGCCAGATGTCAGAGCAGAGTTTGGTGCTAATGCAATGTTGTGGACAGTGGAAGGAGCATTTGGTTTCTGGAGCACATGCCTCCATGCACTTATACTAGCCATGCTCATCATTGCCCAGGGGAGAAAACAGGAAAAAACATGTCTCACCATGGTAGTATGTGATGCCCCTAGCCACTCTCAGACCCTTTTCCTTGTGGATCCCCACTTGTAAGATGTTGGGGAGAGGCTGATGAGGTTGGGGTGGCAGGGGCCGACAACAGGATTAGGTGGCAAAAGAGGAGCAAAAAGCTCTATAAAAAATAATTGATTCCACTACATGTAAACATAGTAAATAAAAATAACATAGCAGACAAGGATTACAACTTTTAAAAATAGTCTTTGGGGGTTCTTTCAGTTATTGTTATAACTATAATTCTAGTATTTTATGGTGGCTCACTTTACTAGCATTGGGCTCTATACACAAAGCCTACACTCCACAGATGTGCAGCACATAGGCTTGTATAAATCTGACTACCTACAGCAGGGTCCAGTGGACCCTAGTGGCAGTCATGACAGGTGTATGAGCCCTGCACACTCAATATCCCAGTTTCTCATACAGACATATGACACGGGTGGTCTGGGGAGTGTTGGAGTTGTGCCTGCACTCCATGCCATTCACTAAGGTGTGGAGTTTCAGGCATGGGGTGAACAAGATACAACAGGGAGGACACTGCCTTAGAGCCTATGTGCCCCACCTGCAGTGTACAGCCACCAGCTGTGGTGGGCCAGGAATGCCCTCAAACTTACTGCCCCTGCCCACTGGGATGATAGAGAGGCAGCCAGTCAGACACTCACCTGTAGTTTAAAAACCCAGTTCCACACCTTCCAAAATCCACACCTCACATGCAGCAGGGGATCCACTTCTGACCCAGAACAGGCATCTGATTGGATGCCCTCCTGTACCCCAGAAACTGCTCCATGCAGCTGCACATTGGGGGCTGGCCCATGGACAGACATTGGGCAATAATTAATTCCAGTCAATCTGTGCCTGTCAGCAGGTGTGGAGATGCATGCTGGGTATGCACCTCTTGATGTATCCAGTGGACATTAATGCATAGTAGCCCTTATTAGTAATGCCAAACAAATGGGCACAGACCATTGTTAAACATTTTATGCAAAGCTTTTCCTTTACTCCAATACTTAGGGAATAGGAATATGGAACCCCACATTTAAGAATGTAGGTAACCAGGCCCAAATCTTTCATGGGCTATTCTTGATAACATGATTCTTGTGAACTTTCTGACATTGATCAAAGGGTATGAATTGTAATTATAAAAACTTGATGATCTTGATGAAATGCAGAAGGCTGTTTTGAGTGCTTAGATAGGCTTTGTATTAGAGTTAATTTATTTGCACATAGTGTACAATCTATTTTAAGTGAATGATCTATTTTGTAATGGCATTTGCTATACAAATTAAAGATTGTCTTACTTACTTTGCAGAAACTGTCTATGTTTCTATGTTTCTCTCACTTGTGCAGTCCTGTCCTCCAGATCACCCTCTCTTGTTCAATAATGGCTCTGCATGCTTTCTCTAAAGCCCTATACTTCTCTTAGTTGGAAATACAGAAGTACAGGGATGCCCAGAGGAAAAGAATGGCTGGAGGTGCTGTGGTTCACCCTGAGAGAGTAGCTGGGGTCGCTATCTGTACAGGGTCATAAACAGAGTTGCAGCACTGGGAAAGGAGTTGAATAACACACTTGGGAAGACATCATCAGGATGCCAAATAAGGAGGAGTGCTGTTATAGGTGACTTCAATCTGCCAGATGTGGATTGGAGCCTCCCAGCTGTAACTTTGCAAGGAGCAGGGCAATTCTTGGCTCCTAAAGGTGCTTTTCTCAGGCAGCTAGTTAACAAACCCGCTAGGGACAAGGCAGTGCTGGACCTGGTGCTTACAAAGAGGGACAGCATTGCAGACATCACAGTAAGCAGTTCCTTAGGTACCAGTAATCACTGTTCAGTGTGATTTTACATTAAGATGGGGCAGAGTAAAACCATACAAGGATGAGGGTACTGGACTTTAGAAGGTATATTCTTTTGTATTATCTTTTACAACCCCGCCTCCTGGCTGACCACTTCTTCAGGCAGCTGAGCCCACCCCTGCCATCGAACTCCTCCCATCACTGTCTGCTGCCCCTCATCATGCCTTCTCCAGTGGACTTGATGTATTCCTTCAATGGTGCCCTTTCTCCCGTGGTCACATCTAGGAGGGTGATTGCCCTCAAGGCTTTCCAATCCCTCATCAGGAGGCAGCGGGCTCTGCATGGACTCCTGCGGCTATTGCAGCAAACAGGAGAGTGATCGCCATCATCTGGATGAACAGGTGGCCATTTTTCCCCATCTTTTCTCCCCAACCACCTGTTACATGCCTGCAGCATCCTGGCTGAATGCACATATTGTATGTCACTCATGCCACAAAGTGCATCACTGTAGTCAGCCAATAGGAGCTGCTCAAGGGTGGTGCTGGCTCCACCCCCAGGAGGAGAGCATCCTGCAGATGCCCCAGCCCTCCCCACTGGCCTACCTACCTGTCATCCCAGGCTTGGGCTCGGGCTCGGGCTTGGGCACGAGCCATGGTTTCTAGCATACTAAGTGAACTCCTCATCACTCCTGTGCCATGAAGCTGGCTAGGAGGGTGAATTTTAAAGAAATGTGAGACTGCCTCAGAAACTGCCAAGTAGTAGGAATTGCCAGGAAGGGTAGAGAAACAGTGGGGAATAAAGAGAGAGTGCATAAGGCAACCAGCCTCTGTGTGAAGGAAGTGAATAAAAACAAAAGGAAAAAGAGATCTATATGGTACTCTAAGGAAGTGGCCATGGCGGTGAAGGAAAACAGGGTGGCATTCAGTAGTCGTGAGGAAATACAGCTGGAGGAAGACATGGAGGTGTACCAGGTAAAACAGAAGGAGGAAGGTAAGACAATGAGGGGCAGAGGCACATACAGAGGAAAGGATAGTCAAAGGAAGCAAAATGAGGAAGAAACACAGAACATAGAAACATAGACTTTGACTGCAGATAAAAACTGCTTGGCCCACCCAGTCTGCCCATTTCCCTACCTACTGGATAAGCTGCATATCCTAGTTAACCAACAGCCTACTTCCTCCTATCCCCCACAAGAATTGCTTTATGTCTGTTCCATGCATTCTTGAATTACCCCACTGTTTTTGACCCACAACCTCCTCAGGAAAGGCCATTCCATGTATCCAATATCCTTTCTGTTAAAAATACTTTTACATTGCCCCTGACCCATCCTCTATCTTCAAATTGTGCTCCCTTGTTCTTGCACATCTCTTTTCTGAAAGATGATACCCTCTTGGACTTTATTGATTCCCTTGAGGTACTTAAATGTTTCTATCATGTCCTCCCTCTCCTTTCCTTGAGGGTATACATATTAAGCTCCTTTAGTCTCTCTTCATATGGCTTCGGTGTGGACCCTGCACCATTTTCGTTGCCCTACTCTGACTGCCTCCATCCTATGTCCTTGAGGAGATGAGGTCTCCAGAACTGCTCACAGTATTCCAGATGGGTATCACCAATTGTCTGTACAGAGGGATAACAACTTCCTGTTTTCTACTGGTGATGCCTCTCCTATGCATCCCAGTATCCCCCAACCCTTCTAACTGCCTTCTCACATTGTTTGCCTACCTTTAAGTCATCTGATATGACTACCCCCAGGTCCCTTTCTGTTTTTGTTGTTGTTAGTACCTCCCCTCATTGTGTACTCTTCCCTGTATTTTGTTTCCCAGATGCATTACTTTGCATTTCTTTGCATTGAATCTAAGCTGCCATACTTTTGGCCATTCCTCCAACCTTTCAAAGTCCCTTCTCATCCTTTCCACCCCTCTTGTGTATCAACCTTGTTGCAAATCTTTGTGTCATCTGCAAAGAGGCATACTTTCCCTTCCAGTCCCACTGCAATGTCACCTATAAAGATATTAAAGATGACCGTCCCAGTACTAAACCCTGCGGTACACCACTAGTAACCCCTTTCTTCGGAGTGAACTCCAATTACTATTACCCTCTGAGTCCTGTTGTCCATCCAGTCTTTTGCCCAGGCTACAACCCGGGAACCACTCCAATGCTGGCTAACTTGTTTATTAATCTTTGTGTGAGACTGTGTCAAATGCCTTGCTAAAGTCTAGGTAGGCCATGTCCACAGCCCCTCCCTGGTGTACTACTTTGTCACCCAGTCAAAGAAATCAATTAGATTCATCTGACATGACCTTTCTCTGTGAATCCATGCTGCCTCGGGTCCTGTGCCTCACTCTAGGAATTCAACAATTCTTTCCTTCAGAAGTGATTCCATCAGTTTCCCTACCACTGAGGTCAAACTAACAGGTCTGTAGTTTCTTGCCTCTGTCTTACACCCACTTTTGAGATAAGACTTTATTTTATACCTAAGTGAGAAAAGGAAAGCAAGGGAGAAATAGTAAGGATAAGGAGGTGGCAGATGGAGACTGCACAAAAGGGGATCAAAAAGCAGACATCTTGAACTGGTACTTCTGCTCAGTATTCACAGTGGGGGTGACAGATCACCACCAAATGGGGGGTGGAGTGGACTCAAGTCTATTTTCAGATGCAAGAATCTTTGCAGCTTTGAAAGTGGGCAAGGCTATAGGACTAGAGAGAATACCCCAAGGATAGTAAATAAGGTGCTGCTGCCCAGCTGACAGCCATATTCAACAGCTCACTGGAATTGGGCATAGTTCTGGAGGACTGGAAGAGGACAGATGTGATCCCTCTACACAAAAGCAGCAGTAGGGAAGAGGTTAGCAACTATAGGCCAGTAAGCCTTACCTCAGTGGTAGAGAAATTAATGGAAAACTGATAAGGAAAGGTTGGTAGTATCTTGAATCCAGTGGGCTGCAAGACCAAAGGCATGGATTCATTGGGGAGGGTCATGCCAGATGAACCTGACAAATTTATTTGACTGGGTGACCAGGAAAATGGATCAGAGGGGTGACACTGGACATGGTCTGTCTGGACATTAGCTAGGCCTTTGACACTGCCACATAGGATACTAAGAAACTGAACAGCCTAGGGGTGGGATCCAAGTGGTGAATTGCATTAGAAACTGGTTAATGGATCAGCAATAGACAGTGGTGGATAATGACACTCATTATAATGATGGAAGAGTAAGCAGCAGAGTGCTGTAGGACTCAGTACCATGACCAGTCCTCTTCAACATATTCAGTGTCATTGAAGATGAACTGGAAAGGAAAGTATGCCTTTCTGCAGATGATACCAAAATCTGTAACAAGGTGAACAATCAGGAAGGTGTGGAAAAATACATATGGATCTTGGGAAACTTAAGGAGTGGTCACGAACATGGCATTTGGGATTCAATGCCAAAAGTGCAAAATCATGCACCTAAGGAGTAGGAATCCAGAATATCAGTATAAGTTGGGGAGACAGTAGTGATAGTCACTAAGCAGGAAAGTGATCTTGGGGTTATCATGTCGGATGAACTCAAAGTGGAGGAGCAGTGTGACCAATTAGTTGGTAGAGCAGTACATTTCTGGGATGCATTGGGAGTGGAAACTCAAGCAGGAGGATGGAGGTGGTGTTACCACTGTATCGCGCACTGGTGAGACCACACCTGAAATATTGTGTTCAGTTCTGGATGCAACACCTCAGAAAGGACAGAAAGGGTGGGGCAGACCAGAGGAGGAAAATTAAATGGTGCAGGGTGCCTCAAAAGCCCTATGAGGAATAACTGAAGGATTTCATCATGTACACCCTGGAGGAGAGGAAATCAGGAGGAACATGATAGAGATCACAAGTACCTCACAAGGTGAACAGGGTGCAGGAGATGAGTCTCTTTTGAATGAGGAAGTGCAGCAGGACCAGATACCATGTTATAAAACTGGGTTGGTGAGGGAGTTTTAGAGGATTTGAAGAAGTACTACTCACTGAAAGGGTGGTAGATGTCTGGAATAGACTACCGGTGGAAGTAGTGGAGAAATAAACCATAGGGGTGTCAATCATATGGATAGACATGGGGGATTAGTAAATAGGCAGGAAGGAGTGAGGGTTGCTGGAAACTAGTCAGGGTCTGCAGAGACAGACTAATTAGGAACCATCTGGGCAGACTGGTGGGCCAAACAACCTTTTCTTCTGACAAATTCTATGTTTCTATTAGGGCTGGGTGAAATTAGCAAATTTTGATTTTATGGAATTTTCACAAATTTCCTAAAATCTTTTAGAAAATTCAAATTCTTCATATGGTCATAACTCAGCCTATGTTATACCTTAGTCAGAGATCTACAATTTAGCACACTCATAGTTTGGATGAGTACCTAAAAGGATGTCAGTGTATGAGATTTGAGTGAGGAGTTGGAGTCATAGGGGCTCAAAGACTAGCAATTTATTATTCATGTGAAAACTTCTAAAATATTTCTGTGCTTAAAACTTAGCCACCTTGGAAATACATAATTGAAAATTTATGCTAAGGTTCATACTAAGGACTAAGGAGCACAGAAGGCAGTGATCCCAAGATATATACATACTTTCTTAGAAAAGTCATAGAAACTGCTAAATATGGAGGTTATCAGTTATGTAAATTGTAAGTTACAGGAGTTCACAATTTCACAGTTTAATTATTTGTTAAATTGTGTGAACATTTTAAAATATTTGGATACTAAGGTTCATGTAAGGTGAGAATAGGAACAAGAAGGTTATAAGCTCATATATGCTCCATCCTTATAAATAATACCTCAGAGTTGTACCACCAAGAATATATTTGTCAAGTCTAGATTTAAACTCATCTTTACTTTGTGCCACTATTATGTATTCAGGTAAGGCATTCAAAGCTTAACAACTCAAACCGTATATGAATATTTTCTGGTAGTAGTTCTAAAATGCTTGCCCTTGATTTGTAATGAGTGTCCCCTTGTCTCAATGACATCATTTTTGAACTCAATATCAGAGTTCTTGCATTAGTTCTGGGTCATATAGAACATTATGCAGGAACAGGATGTAGTGACTCACCGTTGAGTTTCTACAGACATAAGTTTTAGAGACTGAATCCTATTTTCATATGATAGGTCTTGGCACCCCTCCACAATTTTTATTTTTTACTTTCTGTTTGTACTCCTCCCTCCTGCGGCACTCCACTCCTTCAGAAGACACCTATGGCGTTCTAGTCCCCACCTCCTACCTGTATTCGTGGTGGTCCATCTCTCCATAGCCTTGGTTTACCCCCAAGGTGGGACCAGGGTGGGGGAAAGCACCTCAATTCCTGAGTCTCATCAAGATGTCGGTCACCGGGCAGGTAGGGGCATTAGGATCGAGGCCTGGTGCTCCATCTACCCGGGAGTGCTGTGGGTGTTTTTCTGATGTTCTGGGAGTGGCCTACACCCGACATCAAGGCATCTCCACCGCGCCCACCACTTCCCAATTCTCTGTACGCTCATGTGCCTGCTATACCCACTGCCTTCCGCTAGAGGCCAGTCAGGCACTGAGCATGTATCCCCTCCTCCCAGGAGAGGAGAGTTGTCCTCAGACATGCAATCCTCTCCTCTCTCTCTCCTGCTGACCCCCGATGGCCCAGGCTCATTCCCAAACCCGGTCGCAGGTGTGGCGTGGTGTGGCTTACAGTGCCTCAACCTCAGCACCACTGGGCCAGCCCTCCACTATTTTTGTAAATCTATACTGTACATGCTCCAGCGTTTGTCTTTCTCCAGTCTTATATGGGTTCCAGATTTGGAAGTATACTTTAAGTTAGGTCTCACATATGACCTAAATAAAGGCATAAGAACTTCACTAGATCTGGATGTAATATTTTCCTAATAGCCCACGCTACTTTATTCACTGTGCTTGTGGCCCCATTTATCTGCTGCTGTGAACTTAGCATGTTAGTATAAATACACCCAAATCCTTTTCACACATTGTTTTGAGTACATGATTACCCATATGGTAATCAAATTTATTGTTAGATTTAACTAAATGCATCATTTTACACTTATCCAAGTTCAACTGCATGTCCCAGTGCTGGGTCCAATATATTATTGCATTTAAGTCATTCTGTGTTGGTTGAATCTTCCACACTAATGTAAGGGCACACATTTGTGTGTCATCTGCATATCTGAGAGACATACAGTTAAGCTCTGATGTCATATCAGATGTAAATATGTTAAAAAGAACAGGACCCAGAACTGATCCCTGTGGGACGCCACTCAAAATGCATCCTTCACTTGATACATGCCCATTAACTGAGACTCACTGGCTCCTATTTGATAACCATTCTGCCACCCAATTAACCAGAATAGGATCAATTTTATGGTCGATCATTTTAGCAATTATTCCCTAGTGAGGTGTTAGATCAAATGCTTTTGAGAAGTCTAAATAAATCACATCGCAAGGTATATTGTTATCCAAATTTTAACTAATGTACTTAAAAAATTAACAGATTAGTTTCAAAGCTACATCCCTTAACAAAACCATGTTGCCCTTGGTTGCATCATTTAGTATGCTTGAGGAACCTGTCTTTTATGATACTTTCCATAACCTTGCCAATAACGCTATTTAGGCTAATTGGGCGATAGTTTTCCATAATTTCTGTTTTTTTTATTGATTGGAACAATTGTGCAAGTTTCCAATCACTGGGCACATTAGATGTATTAAGTAACTTCTCAAAAGAGTTTTAAGGGGAGCAACAAATATTCTGCCATAATCTGGAGCATGCCAGCGGAAATTTCGCAGGTCCAGGGATGAATCCTTTTAGATTTTATAATTTTATCCAGAATTTCTGTCTCTTTGATTTCAACAGTTGATTTCTGATGTAGTATACTTTTTAACTTCTTTTGACCTGCATGATATATACTGCAGAAATAGTTATTAAATGCTTCCGCTATTAATTTATTTTCTGAAATGAAAGTATTGTTTATTTATTTATTTATTACAAGTCGGATTTACAACCTTTGAGTCAGAGACTCATTTACAAAGGCACCTCATCGCAGGGAGGGCAGACAATAAGACATAGTGCAGATTACAACAGTGGACAACATTACAGGTGCAGTAAAAGAAACATTTAACATAGATACACTTAGGTTACATAATGTTGCAAATTGTATGTTACAATCATGGATATAGTAGGTCCTCAGAAGAGATGGCAGGGCGCATCCCTATATAGACCTAGTAGGGGTGGGAAGGGTGGGTCTGGGAGAGGGAATGGCTGTCCAGCAGACAATGTCAAGTCAGGGGCAAGGCAGGTGGGTCCTGCAGGTTACAACAGAGGAAAGCCCAGGGGTTAGTTGCACCTACAATAGTGGGTATTAAAGAGATGGTTCCGAAGGGCAGTTTTGAAGGAGCCAATTTTGGGCAAGTTGGAGATGCAGCTAGGGTGGGAGTTGAACCAGGCTGGGGCTCGGTAGAAGAAAGATCTCTGGGCAAGAGGGTCTTGGTTCTGGGCACCTGGAAGGTGGCCTTAACAGAGCTATGGGTGGTGACAGACAATGATGACCACTGTGAGAGGTGGAGACCCGGAGAGCCTGAGCAGTGATTTCTTAGTGAGTAGGAAGGTCTGGTAGTGAGTCGCTCTTCAAAGTTGATCAGGTTGGTGGTAGAATGCAGCAGGCAGGTGTGAGTGCAGCTGGGGCACTGCTCAGGAACCTACAGGCCTTATTGATGGAGAGTTGGATTTTGAGAGGGCAGTGTTGTCAGCTGTGGCTTAAATGGGCAAGCCTACAGTCCACAGGGACAAGATGGGGAGGTGATGGCCAGCCTGAGGGCAACTTTGGCAGGCAACCCTGTGATTGTATAGCAGGCCAATCCAAAAGTTAATGGTGGCAGAAAGGGCATTAAGGTGGGTGTGGAAGAGAGAGCAGTATTGAACGTGATGCCTAGGTATTTGTATGTGGTCACTTGCTCTGGAGGATGCAGAGTGCTAGGAATAATCAAGAGGGTATTTTTAGCTTTGTTTTGGTGGTGGGAGAAAAGCATTGATTTGGTCTTCTTTAGGTTGATGACCAGTCTGCGTCGACTAACCACTTTTCAGCTTGGTTGTAAGCTTGCTGGAGTGACAATTGGAGAGGGAGGGTCAGGATGTGAGGCAAAGAGGACCACATCATCAATGTAGAGGAGCATTTACCAGTACAAGAGCTTGAGGAGGGTTGAGGTAGAGACTAAAAGTACTGGACCCAGGATGGAGCCCTGAGGGACCCTGGAGCAAATGGGAAGAGTGCTGTAGAGGAAGCCATTGATCTTAACATGCTGGGATCTAGCAGAGAGGTAGCTAGAGAACCAGGCAATGGGACCATCAGAGAAGCCGAGTTGGTGGAGAGAGTCGAGCAGGAGGGTGACAGACAGTGTCAAAGGCCTTGGAGAGGTCAATGAACACTGCTCCTGCAAGGCTGCCAGAGTCAAGAGCAGCGGCAGGTTCTGATTCCATGTGACCACAAGAGTGAAACTCGAGAGGTCTGTAGGAATCAGAACCCAGAGGTGGCACAACACACAAGTTGAGCATAGTTTTGCCCATCCACTATTTTTTATAGTGTATGGTGTCCCTGAAATGTTCTTTATATAGTTTCAATGGTTTCTTTTATTTTTATAGATGTCTTTGTCGTCCAAGAGTTGCTAGGGTGAGTTGCATGGTTGTTAGGGAACAGATGTCCCTATGTTTGTATCGTCACTCCCATTAGTGGCTAATTAGGTGTGGAGGGATTTTAAGAAAAATAAAATGAGGTCAGTATCTTTCACTTAGCGAGATGACAAGGATGGTCTGAATCTTTTTGTAAGTATCTGGTTGAGCCTGCATTTATTTTTAACAAAGGAAACTATATCTGGTTGATTCTGCATATTTTTAACCTTATCTGGTTGATTCTGCATCAGCAGGATGAAGTGAGTGTCTGTTCCATCGCCACATACTGTAATCTGGTTGGTCCTGAGGTTTGTGTTGTTGTGGCTCATGCCTTTCTCAGTTGTTGAATGCAGCAAGTGGAACCACTAGAGGTTTTGAAATGTTCTTGTACTACAATGTGGTACAATCATGTTCCATGACCTTTTGAACTATGGTACAACAACATTTTCAAAGCCACCTGAGTTCCATACACAACAAGCCCTCACCGTACTATATCCAGATACTTGTGTCACAATAGCATAAGTCGCAACTAGTTGTAAGGCTTGCTGTCACTTGGTGCCATTATTTCTAGTAGTAAACATATCGTTATCTACAGGGTTGTTAAAGATCAGCAGGTGGCATTGTACAGAAAGAATGCTGCACATGCATGTGTTTCCACAAGTCATTACATCAATGAGCTCTAGTGGTCATCTGGCACATTGCAAGAATTCAGACAAGTGCACAGTGATGTGCATGACTGTTCTTCATGGTTCATCACTCAAGATAGTGACCTGACTCTTTGTGCCATTATACATTTACTATGGAACCTCCATGAATGCTACTTAACTGGCACTTTACCCAGACTTTACCTTCCTCTACAGTGGAACTCAAGTGTATGAACTGGCAAAATGTATGGACATAGCTTCACCAAAAGTATTACAACATTCCACAATTTCACAAAAGCTCATGAAATTCAACTTTATGTTTATGTTATTTTGGAATCTTTGGCTGCTTATAACTTGGCCATCCTTTAAGTGAGAGAGTAGACAGTTGATACACACAGCCTCTTTTTTCCATAATGCTTTTCTCCTGGTTGGCAGTCATCTTTCAGGGATATACCTGTTCACAGGATATACCCTGATCAGGCTGAACCAGTCATCATTCAGTTGGCTACCAGGTTTTTCTCCAACGTTTTTCCATCCCTTGTCCTTAGTTGGGGCAGTGCTCTGTCAGCCTGGCACAGCCATAACTTTGCTTGAAGCAAGAAGAACCTCCTGGCTCAGCCATGGGGATGGCTGTGAAGAAGAAACCCACTGCCAACCTTTCCTGACTGAGATGCACTGCCAAATGGCAGCTGTCTGAGACCATGGCCTGCCTCTTCACATGACTTCCTGGAGTTTGCTACCGTACCTGGGTTATTGGCATGGCAAGTGATGCTTTGCTGCTGGGCCATGGGGGTGACCTTAAAGCATAACATTTAGAGTTAATGAACCTAACAAAATTGGTGATATTCCATTCTATAAAGTTACAGGGGCTTAAAATTTACATTTTACATAATTGCAAAATGTAATTTTAAAAATGTTCTGTAAGTTTGGTAGCTAATAACTCAGTCACCTTTGGAGATAGAAATTTGAATCTTGGTGCTCATCTGTATGGCCATGGTAGAGTTACTATGCCTAATGTGGTGCAATGTGGACAAATGCTTTTTAAATTATAGGAAATGATTGAAATCTCAATTTGGCAAAATTTAGCAAAATATTATAGGAACTTTATGAAATTTCACAGAAGCAAAATTAGCATTTAGCTAGAATTTCACTGGCTGAAGATAAATTTCTCCTATCCCTAGTTTCTATGGTTATAGTCTGGCACCAGAATCCTTCCATTCATTATATATCTTCTTTTTCCCTTATCTTCTCTTGCAGTTCCATGAACAACAAATGTCTCCATATAGCCTTCAAACATGCATACATACAGTGATGCCAGCAAAGATGCAATCCAGCAACTTGCAGTAAATGACATGTCACAAAATATTGCATGTAAAACAGGCTAATTGACAACAAATTATATTGTTCCCTGCAGTATACTGCAACATTTTCAGTAATACTGCAGGTATTGCAATATGTCCTGGCTGGTGCCGCTGTATATACATACATACATACTTACATTCATGCATACAAACATACAGCAGCATCAGCTAGGATGCAGTGCAGTACCTTGCTGTATTACGCAAAGTTCTGCAGTTGATTCAGGGACCAGTATAATTCAATGGCAATTAAACCTTTTTCATGCAGTGTTTCATGACATGTCATTTACTGCAAGGTGCTGCATTGCATCTTGGCTGACCTCTAAACTGACATGTATACATACATATGTGGGGAAGAAGCCTGATGGCCCATTACTCTTGAGACTGGCTGCCTCGAAGAGCCCTGGCAATAGGGCTGTTGGGTGGCCAGCAGTCCATGACTCCCCCCCACAGCCTGCCTTCTCCTGCAAAGTTTTCCAAGTAACTACAAGCTGTCCTACCTCAGATATGACCCTGTGCCATCTTCGACTCTCCTTTACTTGCTATGCCATACCACATGGTCACCAGTAGTGTTGGCGTAGATTGACTTGCTATACATCCTCGACAGCAACATTTCGATCGGAGGTCCCCACAGTGACTACAGCACCACGCCACTGCAGGGGACCCACTGGAACCTGGCACTGTCTGTCAGGGTCCTGCACCCTCAAATCTGCTCTGACTCGGAGTTGAGAATCCCAAGGGTGGTGACAAGGCCAGCCCCCACATGGGTGGTTGGGGCTTTTAACACTTGTTGTTCTCCGAACTGCAGCCAACTGCAAAATGCGGTCGACCTGCTTGATTTTGCTGTTGCGTCATTTGACAAAAATTGTTGATGACCCATTGTAGATCCCATGGACTTTAAACTCCTTTGAGCTAGCCAGCTGCGCTGCTATTTGCTGTATTAATGTTTGAATGCATTACAGTTTGTTTTTCTTTAAATGTACGGCTCTGTGTAATGCATTGCCTGTGCATCTATAGCTAACCGCAGTACCTGTGCTTTAATGTTACACTGTTTCAGCTAGGTTTTGCTCACTTATCACACATCACACAGTGCAAGCAGCAGGATCAGCCTCTGTGGCCCTTTAATTAAAACTTGCATTCTGTGTGTGAATTAATTGTGCAGCCTACAGCCTGTCTTGACTAAATGTTTCTCCTGCAGTCAGTATTAATTTTAACGTTTAGCCAGCAGCCAGAATGAAATGTATTGTTTAGCCTGTAGCCAGAGTTTAACAAACGTTTAGCCTGCAGCCAGAATGTAATTAATTGTTAACCAGAGCCAGCTTTGAAACAAAAGTTTAGCTAGCAGCCAGTTGTACCTTCATTAAGTAGTTGCTACAATCTTCTCTATTGTGCACTGCCCTAGAGGCTTGCAGTAGGCTGCTTGTATCCATAGTGCTCTCCTGGCCAGTTGCTCAGCAATACTGCTCTTTCTGCCTACATAATACATAAAAAAGGTTTGGGCTTCTGTTGTACCACTGCTCTGGGTCCATAGCTTAAGAGTGTACTGTATTGTTTCTTACCTCTGTTGCTTGGGGTGGCTGGGCTGCTCCTCACCTGCCTACCCTCCTCTCCCTTCCTTTCTAGATCAGGTTTCTTTCTCCCCACCTCTGCATATCATATTTAATCCCTGTGCTGTCTCTGCTTCCTCTCTAGCTTCTGTCCCAGCCCAGCCCCAGTACCACCAGAAGTGCACCAGTCCACCCTGCAATTGGGCTCTTGGAGTAGCTTGCCGTCTAGGTCTCTCACTCCTCCTCCACAGGCTGCCTACTCCTGCAGCCTCTACCTCTGCACTGTGGAACAGTGGGGACTTTAAACCCCTTTAATTGAGTGCTAGCTGGCCATGCTGCTGATATTTTCCATATTAATGCTTGAATACCTTGCAGTCTGTTTTTCTTTAAATGTACTGCTCTGTGTAATGCATTGCCTGTGCATCTTCAGTTAACCACAGTACCTGCACTTTAATGTTACACTGTTTCAGCTAGGTTTTACTCACTTATCTCACAGTGCAAGCAGCCGGATCAACCTCTGTGGCCCCTTAATTAAGAAGCCTGCAATCTGCATGTGAATTAATTGTGTAGCCTGCATCCTGACTTGACTAAATGTTTCTCCTGCAGCCAGTATTAACTTTAAATGTTTAGCCAGCAGCCAGAATAAAAATGTATTGTTTAGCCTATAGACAAGAGTTTTAACAAATGTTTAGCCTGCAGCCAGAATGTAATTAATGGTTAACCAGAGTCAGCTTCTGAAGCAAACATTTAGCTAGCAGCCAGAGTTGTACCTTGATAACCAGTCACTACAATCTACTCTGTTGTGCACTGCCCTAGAGGCTTTCAGTGGGCTGCTTGTATTCATAGTGCTCTCCTGGCCAGCGGCTCAGCAATACTGCTGTTGCAGCCTACATAAAAGAAGGTCTGGGCTTCTGCTGAACCACTGACTCTGGCTCCATTTCTTAGAGGTACTGTATTGGTTTTAACCTCTGCTGCTCAGGGGTTGGTTGGGCTGCTTCCTACCTGCCTACTCCGCCTCCCTCCCTCCCGAGTTCAGGTTTCTTTTCCCGCCCCTGTATATCGTATTTAATCCCTGTGTTGTCCCTGCTTCTTCCCAGCTGCCATCCCAGCCCATCCCCAAGACTACCAGAGGTGCAGCAGTCCACCTGCAATAGGGTTCTTGGGCAGCCAGCAGTCCAAGACTCCCTCCCACAGCCTGCCTTCTCCTGCAGCTCTCCTCTGCACTGTGGAATGATGACACTTAGTTAGGCTTTACCCACCCAACCTGCTCCAACCATCCTACCAACTATGGGTGGTCCTCTTTTATTGCCAGAAACTATCAACCCACTTTTTGCACCCCGTCCCTAATCGTTATTTGATGTAGCCCACCAATCCCTGATGTAACAGTGAACTTCACCCTCCCAACTCTAAACAATTTATTTTTGCTCCACAGTCCCTTCAACCTTCCCCCCTGTTTTACTTAATTGTTGTACTATCGACAGAGACTAGGTGGGCCAAGTGGTCCTTATCTGCCATCAAATTCTATGTTTCTATGTTTCTATCTAACAGCATCTGGAACAGCCCTTCTGGATTAAAAATTGCTCATATGAACATCTGCAGCCTCCCATCCAAATTCCCTGATCTCGAAGTGTGGATATCTCCCACAAACCCCATGTCCTCGGTCTCTCCGAAACCAGGTTAAAGTTGCACCACACCATGCCATGTACCAACTGGATGGCTACTCCTTCTATGCCAGGATAGGACTGGGAAGAAAAGGAAGCAGCATTGCCATATTTTTCCGAGAATCCTCTCTGCCACGATCACCCTCTGTTTCAACCTTGCTTCCCCAGTGAATGGCTTATCTCTGAAGCGACCCTGGGTTCCTTTAAGAAACTCTTCCTGGGGTACTGACTACAACCCTCCAGCTGGGGGCACAGATGGCCTACTAAATCTCCTGGCCAGGTTCGGTTCACTCTTCCCACCCAGGGATACCATTGTCCTTGGTAATTATAACCTCAACTGATTAAGCACCCAGAAAACTGACTATGTTAACTTACTGAAACAGCACTATCTGGTACAAACCATCACTATCTCTGCCAGACACAACCTTGTACCTCTACTCATACCCTGCTGGATTGGGTGGTAACTAATAGAGATGACAGAATACATCAGGCTGGGATCAGGTAGATTCAATAAGTGATCACTCCCCACGTACATCATCTGGTCCCGAAGACTTTGCCCTCCCCAAGTACCTATCTTTTCATAATTCAACTGTCCTGATGCCTCCCTCCTCCTGGATGATGTTAGGTCAGTGAACTGGTCTAGCCTTTACGCTCTAACTGACATGACATTGGCTGTAACCTTCTTCACTAATGCCCTTCTGGCTATACAAGACCACCACTTCCCTATCACAACTAGGAGAGTGAGAGGTGGGTGGACCTGCTGGGTTACTAAAGAACTCATGACCCTCATGAAAGCTAGAGACTGTAAGTGGGCTTCCCATAAATTGTCCCCTCCCTGCCCTGTGGAATGATTACAGGCTTCTGCAAAATCAGTATAAGCACATGGCAAAATCCATGAAACGGAACTACTACCACAACCTCCCAAGGGAAAGCCTTGGTAATCCCAGAAAATTCTGAGGCTCCTTTAACTCCTCTCAATCCCTGCTTAAACAGTTCTAATACTCAGTTAAGTTCCCTATTGGCCCTTTGACTGAGCCTATCTAAGTTATCCCAGGCTTTCAATATGAAATTCACCGACCTGTTAGCTCACCTCAGCAAGCTTCCTGCCAGTCAACTCACTAACCCAAGAACCAGCACTAACTCTCTGCCCCATCCTCCTCTCCTAATGTCACCCTCCTCCACCCCTCTTTATTTCAGGACTATCTCTGAAGGATATTTCCAAACTTCTAAAGAGTCTTCCTAACAGGTAGCCCCAGTTCAGATGGTCCCTCCTGTCTTGGCTCAAGCTTATCTCCCCAGCTATCACCAAACCCCTCAATTTTATTTTAATCTGACCCTGTCCACCTCCTCCATGCCATACTCCTGGAAATCTACCAAGATAGTACCCATTTTAAAGCTGGTGACTCCACTCTTCCAACAACTAATGACTGATATCTATCCTCCCCCACCTAAGCAAGCTCCTTGAGAAGATTGTCCATCAACAACTGTCTGAACACCTCAAGTAGTATAACCTCTTGTGCCGCAACAACATGGTTTTGCAAAAACCACAGCACCTCCACGACCCTGGCAGTCTTCACTGACCACATCCTTATAAACATGGATCGGGGTGCCACCAGCGCTGTCTTTGTTGACCTGCCCAATGCCTTTGAAATGGTCAACCACGCCTTCTCCTCTCCAAATTACCCATGCTTGGTTGTTCTTCAGAGATTTCAAATTGGTTTTGGAGCTACCTCTCGGGCACCCAATCCATGTGTATTGGTTCTGCAGCCTCCCCTGCCCTTCCAGTCTCCACTGGCATTCTCCAGGGCTCCATTCTGGGCCCCCTACTTTTCTATTTTTGTAAATTCCCTCCCTGTGATAGCCTAAACTGTAACACCTTCCTGTATCTTGTCCTCTTTCATAGTGATAAGTCCTCTCTTGCATATACTCAGTCCTCACCCAGAATAATGGCTTTGCCCATGGTTGGTTCACATCCAACTTGCTTTTGGTTAATGAAAAAACAAACAAGAAAATGCTGTTTGGGTCCAAACCTTACCTTGCCAAAATCCTCAAATCTATCTCCTCCCTCCATATCTACTCTCCTGATGGTCCGACCCTTGAGAATGTCATCACCTTTAAATACCTGGGGTAGTTGACCCCTCCTGTCCTTCACAGAACACACCAACCTTGCCATTTGTAGGGTAAATCAGAAGCTCGTGGCTTCTTAGCATTTGAAACACTACCTGACCCTGGAGGCTCACCTGGCTATTGTACAAGCTATCTACTCCCTATCATTGATTACTGTTCCCCCATCCATTCACACATATCCTCAGCCCTTCAAGCTAGACTAATGTCATTCTACAATAGTGCTTGCCGATTTGCCCTCTTGGCCCCTTTCTCTACCCATCACTGTGACCTCTATCGGTCACTCAGCTGGCTTCCTCTCCAAGACCACTTTGATTTTGGCCTCGGCTGCTTAGTGGACAACTCCATTAGGAGTGGAAATGTGTCCCTTTCTCATCCCTCCTCATGGTCAAAACCACACCCAGGTGCCTCCGCTCTTCAGTTGTCCGTCTGCTGGAGGTTCCAGGAGTCTCTACCAACATGGAGAGGAAAGCCCTATCAGTTGTGGCCCGTCTCTTTGGAATAGTATTCCCACGCCTCTCCATTCATTCGACCGCATCTTGTCTTCAAATCCCACTTCAAAGCCTGGCTTCTGGTGGAAGATAGTTGCAAGTGCACACCAGGTAGCCCTCCAACCCTCATGTCCTTTCTTCCCAACTACTAGCCCACTATCTGGTAGTATATCCCATTATCTCTTACCTCTTGCTTATTTTACCCTGTATATAATGGAAACCGTGTCTGTACATAATGGGGTGGAGGCATCTGTTAAGACCATGAGTGTAGATAAAATGTGTATCTGTACCTGTACCCTCATATGTAGCAATTCTCAGATGTAATCTGTGTCCAGTCTTGTGTATACTATTTCACTGTAACTACTGTTACTTGGGGCTGGCAGTATAGCCTAGAGGTTAGAGTAACAAGCTGTGAATGAGCTTAGTACATTCAGCAAACTTGGATTTGATTCACAACCTTCACTTGCATACTGTGAGCTCTTATAAAGTCACTTAACCTTCTCAGTGCTCCCAGGTTGCCCCTGAAAACAGGCACTTGTACCTGAGTGGCATATCCAGTTACCAAAACTACAACAAAGGTTTATCATGATTGTATCAAATGTTCTGTGCCATTTCTATGGCCTGGGTAATGCCTAAAAATAGTCCCTCGGATCAGTGCACTTACCCGGTTATCAAAGTCATAAATAAATAAATCAAATAAAATAATTTCTTTTTCTCACCAACTCAGTGGGTTACCCTATCGCTCCATTTTCTTCCAAGTACTACACTTTCCACCAATTTGCTTATAAAATCTATTTCCTTTGTGGACTGTTTATCACCTCTAGCATATCGACTTCACATCTGATGTTAGTGCTATCTGTAAACTTAACCATCCGTCTTCCTTATGAACACTGTATATCACTGACATAGATGTTAAACAATGTTGGTCCCAACACTGACCCCTGCGGACCCGCTGGTCACCTGTGCTCACTCTGCCAAGTATATATTTAATCTAGCCCTCTGTTTCCTTTCTAATTGTGTTTGAAAATTGGCAACCGGAAAGGCACACTAGGCCAAGACTCATTTCCAAGTGTAACCCAATAATGGCCAACTGCAAATCCACTTCACCAAAGTTATGTTGATGCCAACTTCTGTAGTTTTACAATTAATCTGTGATGGGGAACAGTGTCAAAGGTCTTACTAAAGTCCATGAAAATCTCATTCCTTGCACCTCTTTATCCATGTTCTTACTTATTGGTTCAAGAAAGTTGAGTTGATTACTTAGGCATGACCTGCCTTTTCTGAACTTACTGTAGATTGAGCTTTTTAAATAGATTGCTATTTTCTAGGAACACCTACAACTCCTCCCTCAGTAATGTCTCCATGACTTTTCCCACCACCTATGTGAAACTTATGACTGTAGCTCACCTTTTCTCCTCTTGTCCCCTTATTCTTATAAATTGGTATAACCTCTGCTGCTTTCCAGTCATCTGGGAGTTCTCCATTCTTAAACCTGACACTAAATGTATGGCTAATTGGACTTGACAGGGCATGAGACAATTCCCTTAATACTCATGGGTCCATATTGTCATGACTGTCCAACTTGTATGGATTAAGTCCCTTAGCCTCTTTTCTTCCTTAGTGATATTTATATTCATGTTCATATCATTACCCATACAGGCTTTATTTACTGCCAACTTAACTGGGTTGAAAATTGTGCAGAAGTAGTTGTTTAAGGTAGTAGCCATGCTGCTCTCATTCCTTATAGTAGACCCCTCTCCACCAAAGGGACAACATTTCTAGTCATTGCTGTTTCGCTAGTCACTTAATTAAAGAAGATTTTGCATTGTTTTGGATCTTTCAGTAATGCTGTTTTCACTTCTCTTTTAGTTGTCCTGATTTTAAATTTGCAGTCCTCTGAAGGCTTTTAAAGTCATCTGAATCCTTAATGGTATTATTCTTCTTGCTTACCTGTATAATTTTTCTTCCTCCTTATGTCTTCTTATTTTAGTATTTAACCATGCTAGTATCTTGCCCTTTTATTATATTTTGTGTTGGTGGAATATGTTTATTTTCAGTTCCTTTATTTTTGCCTAAAATGTCCCAGATCTGTATTATGCCTTTATTATGGAACTCTCGGTCCCTACTCCCTCTCTTAACTCCCTTTCCATAGCTTTAAAAATTAGCTTTGGTGAAATTCTTCTCTTTATTATTCCCCCTTCTATGACTAACTTCCTGCTTATTGTAAATTCAACCACGTTGCGGTCACTATTACTCAATGATTTCCTTGTTTTGCAGTCCTTAACTTCCTCTGTTATATTTGATACCATATCATAGTATCTAGAACTTTATCCTCTCTAGTGGTCACCATTATATACTAAATTATGTCATTTTAATTTAAAAGCCTCAGAAAGTCTTTCTCTACTCTTATTTTTCTGTTCAGGGTATGCCAGTGAATCACTTGTTGATTAAGATTTCCCAATATTGACATCTACTCCTTTCTGTAAATAGATTTTATATCATCCAGCAAAAAATGTCCTTATTAATATCTTGATTCAGTGGTCTGTAACATGTACCAAGAAATAACTAGGCATGGGTGGGTACTAAAATACTCAACCTCAAGACTACCCATGGTACTTCTAAAGTACCCTAAAAATAGTCAGATGAAAACCAATTAGTTGAGTCCGGACCCATTCTACAGCCTGATTACCTGACCCTGACCATAAAAAAAACATGTAAAAGACTGTTTTTACTATTACACTGTTTGTTAGGTGCTCTGAGCCATTATACCTATGGTGGCATTGCCGGCGGGTAAGAGAGCACAGCTGCTCTTAGCAAGCCTGCTGCTGTTTCAAAAACTATACCCATGGTGGGCATTGCTCAGGCAGGTACAAGAGGTACAGCTGCTCTTAGTGAGCCTGCTGCTGTTCCAAAAATTATACCCATGGTGGGCATTGCTGAGATAAGTATGAGAAGTGCAGCTGCTCTTAGTGAGCCTCCTGCTGTTTCCAAAAATTATACCCATGACAGGTATTGCTGAGGCAGGTCTGAGAGGCACTGCTGCTTTTAGTGAGCTTGCTGCTGTGTCCAAAAATTATACCCATGATGGTATTGCTGAGGCAGGTATGAGAGGCATAGCTGCTCTTAATGAGCCTTTGCTTTTCCAAAACTATACCTATGGTGGGCATTGCTGAGGCATGTATGAAGGCAGAGCTGCCATGAGTGAGCCTGCTGCTGTTTCAAAAATTATACCTATGGCAGACATTGCTGAGGTAGGTACAAGAGGTGCAGCTGCTCTGAGTGAGGCTCTGCTGTTTCCAAAATTTATACCCATGGTGGGCATCAAAGTTACATAATGTAAAACTGATGATTGACAAAAGAAAACTAAGAGTATTCAATTCAATTCAATTCATTTTATTTATATGGTGCCTTTCAAATGCCAAGGCACTGCACATAGCAATTAAAATAACTTCAGTGCATACAACTATTATAAATAATAAAAATACAAAACAGGCAATAAGGAAATATTCCCAATTATTCGCAAAAGCCTGAGTCCATAAAAACATTTTTAGGGCCAGTTTAAATCCCTCCACAGTCATGCACTCATGTAACTAAAGGGTACAGAATTCCAATGGTAGGGACAGCGTGCATAAATGCATGGGCCCTGGATGATTTTAAACAAACCCTTGGAATATCTAGCAACCCCTCATCAGTCAAGCAGACTGATAGTTCAGGCGGAAGGGACCAGGAGCTCTTTCAGGTAGCCCGGACCCAGTCCGTGTACAGCTTGTAAGTCAAAGTCTGACTTTGAGGTGATTCGCCACTGCACCGGCAGCCAGTGCAGTTCAGGAAGTTGGTCCTGGATCCAAACTACAGCACGTAGGGTGCATACCCTGGACAATCCGCATGATATCCACTATTTCTGGCTGGCTGAAGGTACTCCAGGAAAATGGAGGAACAGTGCCAAAACCCAGTCTAGAGCAATGCCCATAGAGTGTGCCAGTTGGAGTACTGCCCTGATGTCAGCCACCTTAGCTGCAAGGAATTGAGCAAGCTCATCACACTCAATTTGTGAAAACACTTTTCGGACCTGTAGGCAGGCTGGGTTGCACAGTCTGTCCACGGTTTGAAAAAGCTGAGCTGGTCGATTCTGAGTGGCCACAATCTCCCTGGACAGGAACTGTGCCTTCTTATGGGTGATTGCGGATTGATAGGCTTGATAATGATCCGTCAATCTAAGGTGATCTGCATCAAGGCAGGACTTATGCCAGCAATGCTCTAACCTTCGTCAAGTTGCCTCATCTCCCTCAAGGACCCATCAAACCAAGGGGACCGAGGCGAAGGGAGAGAGGATGAACATGGACAGGAGCAATGATATCCAGAGCCATAGATATGGCTGTATTATAGGCCACCACTAGGGCTTTGGGTCATTGTTTGCCGATGGAAGAACTGATAGGTCAAGCACTGCTACCAGGCCTTCAGAGCTTATATCTCGTAAAGGGTGGTACCTGACCATCTCTACAGGGTAGGCCTGCAAGGGGGCACAAAACTGAACCACACAGTGTGATGGTCAGACCGTCTGACTGGATCCACCCCAGATCTGAAGCTTCAACCCCAGGAGGAAGATCAAGTCAAGAGAATAATCATGTTTATGGGTAGCAGTGGAAACAATCTGTGTAAGGCCCAGAGAAGTCAACAACTGGAGGAAGTGCTGACCAAATTGTGAGAGTTTGTCATCGACCCAGGCATTGAAGTCACCTAGGACCATCAGCCTGGGTGACTCAAACACCATATCAATCACGAAGTCCACCACTTCCTGAAGGAACCGCTTCTCATCCCTGGTGGACCGGTAGATGAGGCGATCCTACAAATTACACCTGCTACCACTGTACATTCAAATGACTGGGTCTCCTCAACTGGTACACTCGTGAGGCTCAGTTTGGTCTTAAACAGACCTCCACCCCCGTGATCCAATCTCGGTGGTGAATGACCAGTACCGGCTGGAGTTCTCGCCCAGCCAGGTCTCAGTGACACATGCCAGGTCCGCTGTTCCAACAAAATCTGCAATAGTTGCAGTCTTATTTTAATGGACCTGGCATTACATAACAATGCCGAGTTAGATGGACTTTCAGGGCTGTCCGAGCCACCTGCCCACCTAAATTAGTGGTGCCTTGGGTATGGAAACCAGATGGGGGGCCATGATCTGGATTCCATTTCGCCCCAGTGTGTCTCCTGGATCTCACTACCCCAATGTGATGGTCACTCATTCACCCTCCGCTGTCTGCTCTCCCAAACTCCCCACTCCGACACACAATACCCAGTGCTCTACAGTGTTGGTAGGTGGTAAACTGCAATGGGGGTAAAGGGCAGAGGCACGGAGCGGAGGATGAATAGCACACGACCTGGGGCAGGCCTCCAACACATATCAATAACCCAGATAAAGCTACACAATTAACTAAATAAACTAAACAATATTAAAATACTATAAAACTATAAATTCCTATATGAAAAATTACATAAAAACCATAATCAAAGTAAATAAACATAACAAATAGGATTAAATCAGTAACAACACAAGCTTGTATATAAGCTAAAATGTCTCAGTCATCTAGTCCAAGCCTGTAGTTTTAAGTTAATCACTGTAAAGACTTATGAACTATAATAAGTAGCTGGGAATTCAGAGGATCAAATCCCTGATCTTCTTTACACCCCAAAGGGATCAATTTTAGCCGGAATCTCAGAACTATGCTCACCCTCCAAGTACTCTTACTACTAAGGGGAGTAAAACATGTCCAAATTCTATAGTGCCAGGCACACTCTCACTGTGCCATATGCCAAGATAGAAAAGGCACTCTCACTGCCTTAACAGATTGAAATTGTAAACAGCAAAGATAAGTCTGACTGTGAGCACAGACAAGATCCGGAGTGGTCCACTTCAATAGTCACTTTTCTGGTATCGTGAAAGCCCCAATAAATCCTGATGGGCAGCCAACCCACAGCCCCACGGCCGTTGCTAAAGAGTCTCCACCCAGGCTCACATTCTAGCAGGCTATGGGAGAGAGCCAAGAGACAGTGGCTAAGCCACTGGCTACCCAGCAGGATAAAATCAGGACCCGCATAGCCGCACACCATAGCCAGCCCCAGGATCAAGGCCTTAAGCCCAGATATCAAATCCAAAGTTGTTCTCCAAGGGTCCACTACTCCTGGGCATGATCCACCATTTAGAAAATCTCCTCTAGAGTCAAGCCACAAAGCCAGTAAATCCAAAGTCCAATCAAAATAATCCACAGATCTTCACCAAAAATAAATTGAATCCTCTCTGCTCTCCCCTTCTCAGTCAGCGTCTATTCCCAGTCTATTTCCAGTATCCTTATAGTCACTCACAGAGACTGGTGGCACAGCTCTATATAGTCTCAAACAGACAAAATAACTCTGACATAAATTAACAAAATGCGAAATGCAGCCATAAACGTGGGTGACAACTGGCTACCATTCAAACACATGCCGCTCAGCCACCACACCTCACTTGAGTTTCCTGGTTTCCTGAGACAATTTTCCCAAAGGATACAAATGAATACAAATGGACAAAAATTTAAGTTAAAACCCAAGAGGTAGCTTAGCCACAAAACATTAAAATACATATGTTTCAAAACGTTATAAGCTAAAAAAGCACAAATGCACTTAAATTGTATAAACAACTGACGTAGTGTTGCACATGTGGCTGGCATGATGGCAATGATGATGGTTCTATTAGTTTTGTACACAACCTAGTCAATATATTCAGTATGACTGTTTGCAGGCTGCTGTTTATGTTCAGGGTCAAAGTTGCATAATTCAGTGCTTGGGACAATTGAGAAATTGTCAGCATTTATTTGAGAAATGTAAACCATTTGACATTTACAGGACTTAGCAGTGTTATTTGTTCCGTGACTATTCCTCCAGCTGAACTAAATATATGTTCTGAATATACACTTGAAGCTGGACAACTGAGTTACATTATTACAAGATGTGCTAGATCTGCCCATGTTGTTCTCTTGTTTCCAACAGAATAATGAATCTTCCTCAAAATGAATTACAGTATGATCTGCAAAATATTCCAGGATCGTTGTGCTGCATGAGACGGTTACCAATGTTGCAGATGAACCAGCTGCACTTTCTTAACAGGACACTAGTCCATGTTGTTGCAGAGCAACTCAGAAGTGATTTGCCTTTTGACCCTGCACATAAGATACCCGAGATGTAGCTGTACATGTCCTTTCCTCACCGATGACACTGGTAATTGTGAAGAATTGATAGATGTGCTATTGTCTGCACCAGAGGTGCCTCTAACAGTTTAACAGGGTTTGACTGCTGTACATCAGTTAATGGTGTTGGTGGGGCAATGTCACATCTGGTTAGCAGAAGATCTCTCAATACTCAATGTCTTCCCTGCAGGAAGGATGGCCTCAATGTTCAACTTAAAGTGAGAATCTAGCAATGTAGCCACCACATAGGGTGTCATTCTTAAGCATGGCATTTATTCACTGATCAGTCAACAGTCTGAGATTCAAGTCATCTGCCACCATAACACTGGTGGTATCTCCTTTGACTGAAAATATTTCTTTATGTCATCAAGGAAAATGTGAAGAAATCTTATTTGAGGAAGAATTTAACTCAGAATTGCACTGTCCACACTGACATCACATGTGGCAGACTCAAATGGCTCCAGTAAGGTGACCAAAGATTTAAGTAGAGTCCAGCTGCTGGAACTGAGCATGATGTCTACGTTATCTGCTTGATTCTGCAAGGTGTAGTCAGGTACAGTTTTGTTTCTGTTCAAGAATCTTTCCAACATGTAAATGTTGAATTCCAGCAGGTTGGAATTTCCTGCTTGAATTTTATGCAGTGGTAAGTTGTTTGACCTCTACAGTCCCTTCAATATTTTTGTGCTTTCACAGAGTGGCTGAAATGCCCACATATTTTCCTAGCAAGTCCTCACAGGTTTTCAACATTTCTGTTTAAATTTAGAAACTATAGATCAGAAGATTTAAACAATGTACCAAAACAAGGTATGTGTTAGTAGTTGCCTTCTCTATCAGCTTTGACTATATTGGCACCATTATCTGATACTATGAACCCTGTAGATAAGGAATAGAGCAAGCCATTTCTGAATTGTTATTCTAGCTCCTGCAGAATATTCACAGCAGTGTGGTTTCCTCAAAACTGGTGACACATACAGATTACTTTCTGCTGCATATGGTAGAGCTGGGATTATTACTTTCTGACTGAAAACTTGCCCAATGAGCTGTAACAGTCATGTAGTCAATTGTCTGGTTATTGGTCCATATATCTGTGGTTATGTGAACCTGCATCACCTCAGAGAGTTTCAATTGCTTAATGACTGCAGCACACATTAAGTCATACAACTGTGGAACAGCCTTTTTGAGAAATAGGTTTGACAGAGAAAGTGTACCGTGGTTCAATCTGGTTCATGAACATGAGAAAACCTTTTGGGGCAACAAAAGTAAAGGGAGTTAACAATCGGCCAACAGCTCTGCAATGGTGTTATTTAAGAGCTGGCATGTTGGATGCTTTCTGGGAAATTTTAATGTCATCGCAAACGCTTTCTTTTAATTTTAGTTAACGAGAATGACAAAATATTTAACATTTTTTATGGAATGTATTTTTCATTCCTTTTTCAAATGGAGTACTGGTTTGGGATTTTGCAGTACTAATGGTGTCAAAAGAAAACAATTTGTTTTTCTGGGAAGACTGCAAGGACACATTAAGTGATTCAATGTTAGTTTCTGCTTTCAGTTCATTGTCACCATGGCCTGCCACCACCACTTCAATGACCACTAGGCATTTCAATGAAAGAGGTCACACAGTAATGCAGTTAAGGTTTTGGGGGTTGGAAAAGGTACAAGAGCCAGAGAGAGGTGATGACTTTCAAAAATGTTAGAGAACAGAGAAACAAAACGGATTTATGAACTTGGAACTTATTATAAATATTGGGGTTTAAATGAAAAAACATTAACTGGCAATCATGCTGATAAACAAAACTGAAGCTCTCAGCCCAATTCTGAATTTCTGCAGTTGTGTTACTTCTCTCCCCCATCAAACCCTGACAATTATCAATGCAAAGAAACTATATCAATAAAATGTTTAGCTACTAAATTAGCTACCAACTTAAAACAATTGTATTCTTTAAACTATTTAATACTGCTTAGTAAATATAAACAGATATTACAACATGGATCGGCCCTTACATTGATTAGAAGAATTAGTGTTATTAAATAAATGTCTTGCCAAAACTATTTTTATTTCAATCATTCCCAATTTCTGCAATGTACTTCAAAATCAAAATCTTAAAAAGCAATCATACTCTTTATTTGGAAGAATAAAAACTCTGAATAGCTTATGAAAAACTGATACTATCAAAAACAAGAGGGGGATTCACTACCAGATTTTTAAATGGTTTTGTTCCTCTAACAAAATGGATCAATCCCATAGCATGGAACATGAACTATATTCTTGCTGTTTGTTAAGGCATCTTATATTTTCAAATGATTACACAAAAAAATTCTACATATATTAATTTTGCAATTAATATTACCATAGACTGTTGCCATGAAGTGTATAAAATAATATAGATATTTAATAAAGTCAGTCCTTTCTCTCCATCATGTGATAACTATTTATTTGAATCATCAACAACAGATCCAACATTTAAAAACTGGGATCAAAGGGTCATAATTGCGACATCATCGGCCCGGTCCTGGCACAGGTAGTCTGGTGCTCCCCTGATTTGGGTGAGTTTTCCAGACACCCCTCCTGAAGAAAGCTCCCTTGGACCCAGACACTCTGGCTAACTGAGTCCAATCTCTAACCTCCCTTTGTAGAGAAGGTAATTGAGAAGGTAGTGGCGGTACAGCTGGAGAACCACTTGACCATCCATAACATCTATGAACCTCTCCAACTTGTTTTTGAAAGAGGCACAGTACCAAGACTGCACTGGTTCAGGTGCTCAGTGATCTCCTGATGGCAAGAGATCGGAGAAGCCACTCCATCTTGGTGCTCCTCGTTCTCTCTTCAGCTTTTGACACCATGGACCATGCGGTGCTGCTTGAGCACCTGAGGCTCATCTGTGGCCTGACTAGTACAGTCCTCAGGTGGTTTAAATCTTTCCTCATTGGCAGAACTCAGAGTGGTGTCTGGGATTCATGCCTCTGACCTCTCTCTGTGTCATGTGGGGTTCCTCAGTGCTCATTGCTGTCCCCATGCTGTTTGCGGTGTACATGCTGCCCATCAGAGACATTGTAAGATGATATGGATTGAGTTTTCACTGCTATGTTGATGATACCCAGCTCTACCTGTCTTTCATACCTGACCAGGATAGTGCTCTCGATATTTAGTAACTGCCTCGCTGAAATCCAGGATTGGATGAATTCCAGCTGGCTGAAGTTGAACTCAGAAAGATTGAGGTGATGGTTGTGGATCCAGGTCTCCGGATTGAGGGGTCAGGGGCTAGTCAGCCTTCAGGACATTTTCTGGGGGCTCCCAGCTCTTTACCTCCAAGTGGGTGTGGTACCTAGGAGTGGTGCTTGATGACGGGTTGACATTGTGATCTCAGATGTTCAGACAGTCGTCAAGTCTTCCTTTTACCATCTTAGGAACATCGCTAAGATCAAGCACCTTGTTCCACCCAATGATCTTCCCATGCTGATCCACGCCTTTGTGACCTCACACCTTGATTATTGCAACTCCCTTTACTTAGAGCTACCAGGGATTGATATGAACTGCCTGCAGCTAGTGCAGAACACTGCAGCCCGGTTGTTGACGGGTACCCCCAGTCATGTCATATTACACCGGTGCTGCTGAAACTGCACTGGCTGCCAATTGTAGTGGATCATCTTCAAAGTCAGATTACTGACATATAAAGCCCTACACAGACTCAGCCTTGACTACCTGAAAGAGCTTGTTACCTTATTGCCCAAGCAATTGCTCCGTTCGGCTGACAAGGGGTTGCTAGAGATTCTGAGGGTATCTGTAAAATCTTCAGGGCCTGTGCATTTATGTAGTGGTCCCAGACCTCTGGAATTCTCTACCCCATCAGCTTTGGGAGTGCATGACTGTGGCGGGTTTTAAACAGGCACTAAAACGTTTTTATGGCACCAGGCCTATTCTAATTAATCATACTGAAAAGGATTTTACAGACTGTTTTATACTGTTTTATTTTGTTGTTCTATGTTATTGAGTTTATTAACTTTTATCTACAGCTCCCTGACATTTTGAAAGGCGCTTAACTAAATAAAGATTATTATTATTATGAGATAACAAATCTATATGAAAATTATATACTACATTCATTCATTCACAGAATTAAGAAGCAATCTACCAAAATCATATATTTTCAGATACTTGCAAATCAGGAATCTCATTCGGCAGACTAATGGCTCCTTGACACTACCATCTAACTCTCCAGTTGTGCATATATTAACTGAGATTAGTGGACACACCTAAGACTACAGCTACATTGCATGAATGCCTTTTAACACACAATAGACCAGATTTAAATATGCTAAAAATTAGCTCTGGCAACAAATAATACTCATTACCTCAGCCAGTGTTAAAGCATCTAAACTTTGCAAGTTCAGTATAACTCGTTACACATAACATATGTTACCCTAGTAAGATGTTATAAAATGTAGAGCACAATTTCAACTACAGTTATGTGCCTGAGATGTACTCACAGATCAGAAAACACCATACATCTCATTTATTCTATGCCATATCTCACCAATTTCTGGACTAAAATAATTACTACCCTATCAAAGGCCCTTGATTATAAATTATCATTTACACCACTGCTTACATTATTAGGGTTACCTGATTTAATTTTAAACCATTTAAATATAAACTAACTTCATTACTGTGGCTATAATAATCGTGTTTGAATAAAAGGGAAGGATGCTACTCCTCCGTGTATAAAACCTGGGTAAATTTAATGCTAGATATCATGAAGCTGGAGAAAATTCAATAATACAAAATTAACAAACATGATTTATTTGAAAAGTATGGCCCCATTCCATGCAACAATACAAAGAGAAATTACAGACAGACTTTAAAATGGTATTGAATTCTGTTCCTTAATTAATGTCAGTACATCTGTAATATATTGAGGACTATGTAAAATAAGTATATTTTAACATGTTTTAATAATCAAAATATTTAATGGAAGATGGAATGATTATATTTTACTTTGGCTCTTTTTTCCTTTAAGTATGTATATCATTGTCTCACTTTTGACTAAACAGTATTGCTCTCAATAAAACATACATATGTTATAGAGGTGCGATTGCTCCACTATAGTTAGGGTTGAGTGCTCACTTCTATGTCAAAGTCAAATTTTGCACCTTAATAACTTCTCAATGGTTCACTGGATTTGCTTGAAATTTTGCAAGCATAATCTCTGGGAGTACTTCTCTTGAAATTGCAAATTTCTTGTGACTCCTTTGTGTGGTTTCTGAGATACAGAGTGTTACAAATCCTTCAATTTACATTTTTTGTTGTTTCTTTGTCTACCTGTATCTCAGAAATTGTTTTAAACTGTGATCTGAAATTTCCAGGGTAGAAAGCCTTTGCCTCACAGATGTGACTTTGCTGGTTTGGTGAAAAATATTAATTAGTTCCAAAGTTGTTAAATTTTGAAGTTCCCATTATTTTCAATAGGAAAAATAGATGTCCAGCACAAAATAGAAATAGCATCATAGGAGCTAATCCATTTATGCAAATGGTTCATCCTGTTTCACATGTGGAAATCCTTTTCTGATCTCCGCCATTTTATTTTTTCAGTTAATGAGAGAAAGAAATAAAGAAAACACATACAAATTAATGGATTTTAAAAACAAACATCAGAACCTAGCTAAATGGGACCCAATTAGCTGCATTCTGATGTTTGTTTGAAACACTTTCTGGGCACCCAAAATCCTGGGTGCCAAGCTTAGTGAGAGAACCACTTCTTCTGCATTCTGTGTATGAGAACAACATGATTTGTTTGACATCTGCAGCTGCAGCTGGAACTCATGCTGTTGGCTGCAATTTCAGCTGTGAGACGCCATTTTCCTCATGTCTAGTGGCACCCCCCACCCTCCCACATCTTTCCCTAATGTCTAGTGGCACCCAACACCCTAAAATCCCCATAGTGAATTCATTTATTTGCATATCTAACACTGGGATGCCCACCCCTTGTGTCAGATGTCCCCGCAAAACCATTGTGTTAATAATCCTTCCTGACATCAGGGTCCCAATACCCATGTTGACATTACAACTTCACCCAGCAGTGTGGACACTGGAAGCCCACCTTCAGTGTCCTGAAATATTTATTTTGTTTTATTTTATCCTGAAAAAGAAAACAGTCCTTCAATGTCTTTTTAATTAAACCTGAATAAAAGAAAATGGTATCCTCACCGTCCCCTCCCATCAAGATCCTCCCACCGAGCACCCACCCTTACCCTATACTTACCATTGGAGGCCGTAGGCTGTCATTGTCTGTGGACTAAGACACATCTGTACTCTTCAAAGCTGAACCATCAACTGTGGAATCAAGGTAAGTGCCGTTACAATGTATTTCAATGGCATTTTGAACTTATGTTCAAAACGTTGCTATTTTTTCACCAAATTATCAACATGGCCTTTTGGGACTGCACCTCATGAACACTTGCACTGTCATTTCATTAATCAGGCCCAGAAGGTGATTTTGTAGTTGCTGTGCAAAATCACCTTTCAGGACTGAATAATGAGAATTTCACCACCAGTGTTCATGAGGTGATGTCCCAAAAGGCTATGCTGAAAATTTGGTAAAAAATTCCTAAAATTGCTGAGTTATGAGCATTCATTGAAATTTTTCTATGCACGCATATCTTTGTAATTTTCAATATTTGAATACAAATTTTCAACATTGCTATTTTTTCACACCACCTCATGAACAGTACAGCTGTCATTTTTCACATCCTGTCCACAATGTGTTTTCACACCTGTGGAATGGTATGAATTTTGGCATGGATTTGAAAATTTTCACCTATGGGGTTTATAAGGCAGGTCATAAAAGACTATGTTCAAAATTTGGGGTCAAATATGAAAAAATGCAAAGTTATGACCATTTGTTGCAATTTCACTCATAACTTCAGAAATGTAAAATATGTTCACTTCAGATTTTCAACATAGCCTTCTTATTAACCAACCTGATGTATGTCACAGCTGTCATTTTCAAATTCTGCCCAAAATTTATTTCACACCTGTGTACGGAATGGCATTGCAGTTGCACAGAGTTATGTTTTGGCATGGATTCAAAAATGTTCTGTACCGGTACAAGGTGGGGTAAAAATGGTTATGCTGACAATTTGGTCACTGTTGTCCTATAATGGAAGTGCAGGACCCTGAGGTCCATGCACTTCCACAGCTACATACATGTACACATCTATGGAGGATGGGTGCAGGGCCCAGAGGGCCTGGTGCTCCCACTGACAAATAAGGTTATGATTATATTATCTGAAAAATTAAGAAAATTCATTGCAAAAACTTCATTAATGCATCAGTTAGGGCTGTTTCAAAGTGATAAAAGCAGGGAAATATGGTGAGGGTTTCCAACTCTAACACCACAATCCCTCCTGCTTGACAGTGACAGAGCAAATGGAGGGGTGCTTAGGTCATCAGCCCTAATGCTCACCACATTCTCCTATACCGAACCCATCTCAGCTTATTTACTTCTCAAATGGGGTGAGCATTAGAGACTAATGACCCAAAGGCATCCTCAATGCCTGTCAATGTCTGCAGGGTGGGGTGGTGTGGTAAGGTTGGAAACCCTAACACCACATTTCCCTGCTTTTGTTGCTTTAGTAACAAACCTACCTGATGCATTAATGAAGTTTTTTCCAATGAATATTATATATCTATCTATCTATCTATCTATCTATCTATCTATCTATCTATATATATATATATATATATATATATATATATATATATATATATATATATATATATGGTAGCACAGTAGTGCTACCATAGATTAAGATTTGAGAGCCATTTCTATGTTAAACCCCAAAACTTTGCACCTTAATAACTTTGCAACTGTTTGACAGACTTTGCTGAAATTTGGAATACACAATCAAGAACCACAGGCCTTGGCATCTGCCAAGTGTTGTACCAGTTGGATACAGGGCTGCAGAGTTATTAAGCATGATTTGCGCGTGTACATTTACGCTTTTCTGGAATTCTCACGGCAGCGTACAGGTCGCACAGTTTACAGCGGCGAAATCTTCAGAGAACATGTGGCTGGGGTCCCGATGTGCCTTTTGAAGATTTGGTGAAAAATATTAAACGGTTCAAAAGTTATTCAAAACAATTTCCCATTATAAGTCAATGGGAAAAGTTAACAAAAGTTCAACACTTTCAGAAATGCATTTTACTTTACGAATTGGCCATTTTGTTTTCAGTTGGTGATTAGAAAAATGCTTGGCATTTAAATTTGGGACCTCTAACAACCTAATTCTTTTGTATTCACCTAGTGGACCCTGAGGATGCTAGCCATGTCTTTATTTTGGGGTAAAACACCCCAGAAATATGTTTTTCAGATTTCTGGAAAAAGTACTTCATAAAGTACTTTCATGCTCATAAAAGTGTCGCAAATATTTGCAAAAGCTTTTGCAAATTGTGACAGTAATTTACTAGTCTGTGGGAAAATGACAGCAATTCTTTGGCACTGCACTGCAAAAGAACGGTTGGGAGTTTGGGGCTGAAATTTGGAGGAACGAGCCGACATCTCACAGATGTGCTTTTCAGTGTTGTATTGAAAAATATTATATTGCAGAAAAGTTACGGCACTCCAAAGTTGACAGTTTTTCCCATAGGATAACATTACGGCACCCGATGCATTACAGGAATCCTTTGGCACCCTGCTGCAAATTAACGGTTTGGTCTTTTTCCTGAAATTTGGAGGGAAGACAGCCAACAGCCCACAGATATGCCTTTCAGTAGTTTGGTGAAAAATATCACAGGAAGGCAAAGTTATGGTGCTCCAAACTTCTCTTTTTCCCATAGGATAACATTACAGCGTTTGCCGCGCGTTCAAGAGGCCGATATCCGGAAGCGGTGCGAGATCACGGACTTTTCATTGGAAAATGCTTATCCCCTACAAAACTAGCCAGGACAGTCATAAATCATATGACTTTTAAATTTTTTTCTACGTCGTACGGTTCCTGAGATATAACCTATTTAGTATTCCAAGTCTTCATTTTCTGCTCCAATACCCATTATTATGCATACATTCTTTGTACTCACTGTCTTTCTCTATTCAGCTTTTGGGGAAACCAGCCTGTGTGCTTACATTACTGTTACCATTGCCCTTTCCGCTTGCAGTTCCATGCCCGTTTATTTCCTTACTGTTTGCCTACGCCACCACGTATGCCATTCTTTTGCTTTTCATTTGCGCTATGCTTGTTCTGTTTTTTGCCATTTGTGTCTACTGTACTGTTTCTCTTTCTGTTTCACTTTGCGTCACTCATGCCCATTGACATTTCCATTTGCAGGCACCATGTTACTATGTGACAAGACATCATGTGGCACACCGTTCTGTCTATGCCACCGTGTTCGTTACCCTTTCTGTTCTCATTCGCGCTGCGATAGCTTATCTGCCACTGTTAGCGCTTCTGTTTGCATTGCTGTTCCTGTTACTATGCCACAAGACATCATGTGGTGGGGTCACAGGCCCTTTGGGCCCGGCGCTCCAGCTGCTACGTACGATGCCGGGAGCACGGGCCCTATGTGTGTTGTCCTTTGCGTTTTCATTTGCGCTTGTGTTTCTGTTATTTTTGCCATTTGTGTCTACAGTACTGTTTCTCTTTCTGTTTCACTTTGTGTCACCATGCCCATTGACATTTCTGTTTGCAGGCACCATGTTGCTATGTGACAACACATCACGTAGCAGACTGTTCCGTCTATGCCACCATGTGCATTGCCCTTTCTGTTGTCATTTACGCTAGCGTTACCATGTGCACCACTGTTAGCGCTTCTGTTTGCATTGCTCTTCCTGTTACTATGCCACAAGACATCATGTGTAGGAGCGTCTAAAGGGCCCTGTGTCCCCATGCCGCATAACATTCACTATTTCTCGTTATCATTCTGAAAAAGAAGGGAAATTAGAGGCAAAACTCCATTTAATGCATTAGTTAGGGTTGTTCCACAGCGACAAAAGTGAGGAATTTGCTGTTAGGGTTGAAAACCCTAACTCGAATTCACCCCCCAGCACCACACACACAGACACACACACACACACACACATATGCAAGTAAGGGGAGTACCAAGTCAACACAACCAATGACTGACATCCAGCAGCAGGTGACAGAAATAACAAACAATTGTCTAAATGTACTACGAGACATCCCCACCCACCTGACCAGGTACTGTAATGCTCAGTGGAGATCAACAGCAAAACTGAGGCCATGTACACCAAACGTACACATCCCTGATTGCAGCTGCACACAACGCACCACACTTAGTAGTTGCATGGCCTTACCTACCGATGCCCCACACCACACCACAACTGGTACTGTGCCGTTAGTCAATATAAATGCTGAAGGTGCATGATGACAGTTGTAGAAAGGTTTTAACACTAGTGAGTATACATTAATTAAGAGAAGTACATAAATTAACTACAAGACACTATCATGCTCAAGATAAAAGTAGTGTTACATTTAGTATGTGATTTACATAGTAGTACATTTACTGCAACGGTTTACTCAAGATAGAGAGGCTGATGTAAATGTATGGAAAAGCATTGCCTGTTCAACGCCTGACATTCGATCTGCCAGTATCAGATGCATTCTTACTGATGAAGGTGTACTGCTGATGTACATACATAGACCTTCAGTGTGTTTCAATACTAAAGATGCAGTAAGTATTCTTGTAAGAAACTGTAATTGCATGGATCAGGCCAAGCAACTTCTAAATATCATAGCACTACTGAGCCAACAATGACGTACCTGTATTGGAGATGTATATAGGCTAGATTTTCCTGTAGGCACTTACTGAGTATGTTGTACCTGATAAAGACGATCTCCTTGCATCTGTGATGACTAACTTATTCAAATAGTAAGACATTTACTATTGTTGCAATGAGTGATCTATGGCACTTATGGACACAGTGTGATTTTTTTAACAGTTGTTTCATACTCAGGCTGTATGCCTAGTGTTTGGGTTTGCCACACTTCTGTCACTGATGCTATCAAAGTGATAACTATGTTAATTGTGGTACAATAGGAATCAAGTAGGTATGGTGTAGATATAAACAGAATGTCTTTTAGTATTGATTTAACTCACAATGGGGTAAGTGTACTAGGACAGCAGGGGTTATTCTCTATCACTGACTCTGTCAGTTATAATTACACTAAGGTTTCGATTACTGTAATGATCAAGTTACACTGTTCATCTTCATGAGTTCATATTCACAGCCATTCTCCAGTAACTAGACAGTGTATGGTGTAACTGGGTGGGACACTGTGTTGCAAAGCTGCTGCAGTGCCTAGCAGAGGAAAGTATCTACTCATAAAGACAATTAAGCAATAAGGCATGACCAACAGTTATGTTAAATGGTCTGTTAATCACCCTGTAGGGGTTTAATGTTGAATGAGGCATAGCGGAGTGCCACATGTCGCTAGACAGTGATAAACTGACCAATAACATAATACCTGGGAGTTGCTTATTGCTATCATAATAAAACTGTTTTTAAACAACATTAAACCATGTTCATCATATGGTTAGGCTCTACATGTATGTTAATAAAACTAAACATAAGGCTGTTACAATGTTTACAGTCAATTAGAAAGCTGCCTTTCTCAAACCCTTGTTATAATCAGAGATATTATACTTGTACAACTCCTTGGTTTTGCTGAACTCTATTTCTCAGGTGGCCCACCACATGTGGTGTGGTGTGGTGTGGGGCATCGATAGGTAAGCCATGCAACTACTAAGTGTGGTATGTTATGTGCAGCTGCAATCAGGGATGTGTACGTTTGGTGTACATGGCCTCAGTTTTGCTGTTGATCTCCACTGAGCATGCAGTACCTGGTCAGGTGGGTGGGGATGTCTCGTAGTACATTTAGACAATTGTTTGTTATTTCTGTCACCTGCTGCTGGATGTCTGTCATTGGTTGTGTTGACTTGGTCCTCCCCATACTTGCATATGTGTGTGTGTGTCTGTGTGTGTGGTGCTGGGGGTGAATCGGAGTTAGGGTTTTCAACCCTAACAGTGAATTTCCTCACTTTTGTCACTGTGGAACAACCCTAACTAATGCATTAAACAGAGTTTTTGCCTCTAATATATATATATATATATATATATATATATAAAAATATAAATAAATAGTGGCATGGTAGTGCCACTATAGTTAAGGTTAGAGTACTCCATTTAAGGTTAAATCTGAAATTTTGCACCTTAATAACTTTGCCACTGTATGAAGGATTTGCCTGAAATTTGGAATACATGGTCTGGCACCATAGTGCTCTGGATCTACCAAGTTTTGTTGTGGTTGGTTGTACAGGTGTGGAGCTACAAAGTGCCAAATAACACATAAATTACGGGCTTTTGCATTTCTTTGCTCGCACTACAGCCGCATGGTTTGCATGATTGGTCCAAAACTTCAGGGAACATGCAGCGGGATCCCCAATGTGTGTTTCAAAATTTCATGAAAAATATTTAACAGTTCAAATATTATTCAAAACACTGAATCCCATTATAGTCTATGGGAAACGTTAAACTATCGAAAGTGTTGCAAATGCAGTTTTACTGTCGCAAATGACCCTTTACTTTCATGATTCAGACATTTTTTTCAGTTGGTGGTCAGAAAATGCTTGGCATTTAAATTTTGGACCTCTAGGAACACAATTCTCGTTGTGTTCACCTAGTCGAGCCCTGAGGATGCCAGCCATGTCTTTTTGGGGGTAAAACACCCAAGAAATATGATTTTAAATTTTTGTAAAAGTAGAGTCACAAAGTACTTTCACAAATGTGACACTTTTGTGATTTTTGCAAAAGTGTCATGATTTCACAGAGTAATTTGTGACACTATACCCAAAACAATAGGAAATCTTTGCCACCCTGCTACAAAACAACTGTTTGGTCTTTTGGGCTGAAATTTTCAGGAAGAAAGACAACATCACACAGATGTGCCTTTTGGTAGTTTGGTGCCAAAATATAACAGGGCTGCAAAGATACGGCACTCTGAAGTTGCTGATTTTTCCCATAAGCTAACATTACGCTGTCCGCTGCACCTTTTGGGTCCTGTATCTCAAAATGGTTCAAGATATGGACTTTTCATCAAAATGTTTTAGACCCCTGCTGGGGTCTAAGTACAAAACTAGCCTGGAAAGTCGTAAATAATATGAGATTTTATTTTTTTCTATGTCTCACGGTTCCTGAGATATAAGCAATTTAGTATTCCAAGTGCTCATTTTCCTGTCCAAGGGTCACTATTATGCCCACATTCTTTGTGTTCACTGTGCTTCTGGATGCACTCTTTCAAACACAAAACATGTGCGTTGTATTACTATTTACCGTTAGTGTTTGCATTACATTTCCACTTGCGTTTCCATTACCATTTGAGTTAAGCGTTTCTGTTTGTGTCACGTGTGCATTACCATTTGCTTTTGCACTTGCGTTTGCGTTACCATTTGCATTACTGTTTCTTTTGCATCACTGTTGGCGTTACCATTTCCGTTTGCGTTACCGTTTGCATTTCTGTTACCATTTTTGTTAACATTTCTGTTTGCATCACCATGTGCATTACCATTTGCTGGAGAAGGTACAGAGGAGGGCTACAAAAATGATAGATGGTCAGCAGGGCAAGGCATATGAGGAGAGGTTGAGGGCACTGAACATGTACTCCCTGGAAGACAGGACAGAGAGAGGGATATGATTGGGACATTCAAGTACTTGAAAGAGATAAATAAGGTTGATAAGGAGAGTCTCTTTAAGCTGAGTGGCAACCATATCACAAGTTAGCACAGTCTTAAGCTGGAGGGTGGAAGGTTTAGGAGGGAGGTTAGGAAGCACTTCTTCACAGAAAGGGTGGTGGACACTTGGAATGCGCTGCCAGAAGAAGTAATATCATTGAAGAAGAGTGGGCAGCTTTAAGAGAGGCTGGGATAGGCATGGGAAGGTAAGAATCATGGGTAGGGAGGATGGGAGGAGTGTGGAGGCAGGGTAGGGACATTAGCTCAGAGCTGTGGACTCTGCAATATGAGCAGACTTGATAGACCAAATGGCCTTCTTCTGCTGGCTTCTTCATATGTTCGTATTTGCATTACAGTTATTGTTTGTATTTTCATTACCTTCTGTGTTACCATTTCCGCTTGCATTTCGTTACCATTAGCATTTGCATTGGCACTTGTGTTCTGTTGTTGCTTGTGTTACTGTTTCCTTATGCATCGCCATTGCTGTTGCCGTTACCATTTGCATTTGCATTACTGTTACCGTTGCGTTTCCTTTACCATTTGCATTAACATTTGTGTTTGTGTTTACGTTTGCACTTGCATTTCCATTACCATTTGTGTTATTTTTTCTGTTTGCATCACCGTTATGCGTTACGTTTGTATTTGCATTTCTCATTTTCCTTTCTGTTTGTGTTACCATTACTGTTTGCATTTTCGTTGCCATTTCTGTTACCATCTGTGTTTGGTTTCACATTTGCACTTAGTTTCCATTGCTGTTTTCATTATCGCTTCCATTTGCTTTTGCACTTGTGTTTGCATTACCATTTGCATTACTGTTTCCTTTCACGTCACCATTGGCGTTACTGTTTCCACTTGCGTTTGCATTACCATTTGCATTTTCATTACCATGTGTGCGTGCGTTTCCATTACCATTACTGATCTCATTACTGTTACTGTTACCATTAGCGTTGGCGTTATTGTTAGTGTCAATGTTCCCATTAAGATTACCATTGCCATTACTGTTACTGTTACTGTTACTGTTAGAGTTATTATGCACAAATGGGAGCTATGGTGGGGCGTGGGGCCCCACCACCACATACCATTCACTATTTATAGTGCACATTCTCAAAAGAAGGAAATTCATGGCAAAAACTCTGTTTAATGCATCAGTTAGGGTTGTTCCACAGCAACAAAAGCAAGGAAATTCGATGTTAGGGTTGCCACCCTTGCCCCACCCCACCCGCCCCACTAACAGACATCGGGATGTGCGTTGGGGTCGTCGGGCCTAACTCTCACCCCATTCTTCTATACTGCACCACCTCAGCATTTTATACATGGAATGGGGTGAGAGTTACGGCTGATGACCACAACGCACACCCCAATGCCTTTGGTGTGGTGGGGTGGCGTGGGGTGCAAGGTGGCAACCCTAACATTGAATTTCCTCACTTTTGTCACTGTGGAGCAACCCTAACAGATGCATTAAATGAAGTTTTTTGCCAAGAACATATATATATATAAAACATAGGGAGTGGTAGTGCCTCTATAGTTAGGATTGAGTAGCATGTTTTATGTTAAACCTCCAAATTTGCACATTAATAACTTTGCAACCAATCAATGGATGTGTTCAACATTTGGTATGCACCTTCCAGTGGGGTAGCTCTCTTGATGTGGCAAGTTTTGTTCTGGTTGGATGTGCAGATTTTAAGATCCGGATAGTGGAAAAGACATAAAGTCACCACTTTTAGCAGTTTTTCCTCATCACCTTGCATTCATATGGTGTGGGATTTTAGTGTGATTTTTTTATGGTAGAAACAGCTTAAGTAACAGAACAGGCATGCTTTGTTTTGTAAAAATATATTAATCTGTTGCAAAGTTGGAGAGTCACACAATGTGCTGCTGAGAGCAACAGCTTCTCTTGACCTCTTGGCCCTTGTTTGTTATTTTTACCTACAGTATTTTTAAAGATATTTGTCTATTAGCCAAAGGATTTTGGATTTCTGGTGACTGTCTTACCTGCTCAGCTTGGTTTGGTGCTGGTACCATGAGAAATCATGGGCAGAAATTAAAATGGTCCCACCACGCCATGCACATTCAAAGATGCCAGAGACAGAAAAAGGCCCAAAGGCACCAAAGCACAGGTAGTTCCAACAAGTAGACCCAGCTCTTCTCCGATAGCACATTCTGAGGATCACTTTGTTCAGGAATTCTCCCTGTGAAAATGCAGTACAGACCCTCACTGATGAACTTAAGGCTTTGAGGGTGGTTAAAAGACTTTGTCATGGCGGGTTGGCGATGCAGAAGCCTGCATCAGCTCTCTTGATGATTGGTGCAAAGACTGGATCCCAAACCCATCTCCATGTGCCAGAAAATGACATGGATTGAATCCCAGCTGGAGGATTTGGAGGGCTATAGTAGGTGCAACAACGTTGTTATGCTGGGTTTGCCTGAAAGAGAGAGCGAGAGAGAGAGAGTGAAGGGTCTCAACACATGCTGTTTGCACAGAAACTGTGTGAAACATTAGCAGGACCCTCCCCAGTGGTCCTTCCTATGTCATCAAAAGGGCAACTGAGCTTTGTGTGCTATGATTCTGGAATGCAGCTAGGTACAGTGTTACTTTTTGTTCTGCAACGCTTTCTTTATTTCAGGTTAGCGAGGAGTAATGACATTATGGCTGTTTTAACTTGTGCTGGCCAATGTATTCTATTTTGTGGTGCCTGCATGTTTTCACTATTGTTTCTAAACTTTGCCAAAGGTTAAGTTTTCTTGGGCTTTCTTTGATGCCAGCTTGCTATGGATGTTAGTGGACCATTCATATATGTGCGTTATTCTGCAGGGACTCAGATATTAATGCCATTCGCTTTTTGTATAGTTTTTTGCACTGACTCGGCCCTAGAGCTTTATACCTAATGCTGTACCCTAAGTGTTTTGATTTTCATTTCTCTGACTACAGTGTCCTGGATCAGTTGATTGGTGTTAACTATGCCCAACAAGCTGTGAAACTCAGGCCCCCCTCCTTATTTATTTCTTGGACAGCTTTATGAACTTCAATTTGTGTCTCCTTGATGTGCTTTTAAGTTAGTTTTTATTTCTGCTCCTGCTGTATTTACTAAATGTATCATAGAGAGCACATATGGCTTCCCCTAAATTCACTCCTGTTTGTTGGAGGCAGAGGTTTAGTATTTTCTTATTTGAATGGGTCTTTATTTATAGCTGTAGGTTTTCATTATTGGGGAATTTCTTTGCTAGGGTTCCTATATTTTAAGCTACAGTATATTTTTTCTTAGTATATAATTGAGATTTGTTAAATGGAAGGGAGCTGGGGAAGTCTATGAGGGGACTCTCTATACATGTCACAAACCTGAGGATTTTTGGAGTGAGATCTGTGGTACTGGGGTATGTAGACTTCGGTGGGATAATTTTTTGAGTGGTTGGGTTTGTGCAAGGGGATGGGGGTTGGATTAGGGTGGGAATATTTGTAGTGTAATAGTCTCTCTTTTGGGGTTGTCTTACTGAAAGGCTTTTTAGCGATATTATGGGGTGTGTAGGGTAGGGGCTGCTTTATAATCATATTGGCTTTTCTGTTTGGTGGGGTTTATCTTGTTGTGGTTCTGGTTTGGGGGTATGTTGGAGGATTAGTCGGCCTTATCATTTACCTTAATTTGGGGGATTGAAGGAGGGGAGGGTCCCAGAGCACATATTCTTGAATGACTTAACTATGATATTATCTAGAATTTCATGTGATTTACTATTATCTGTTATAATTGTTTAAATGGGTACCATTTATAAATTCATTATGTGGAATATCAAAGGAGCCCAGGAAAAAGAAAAAGGTATGTAGCCTTACATCACTTAAAGAAGATACAGACAGGGGTTGTTTTCTTTTGCAAGACACCCATCTCCACCGAGAGAATGTTTTATACTTTTGGAGGGAATGGGTGGGACAAGCTTTCTGGGTGGGAAATAGTAACAAGAAAGGGTGTGTGGTTATTATACTGGATAGAAGGATTGCTTTTCAATTGCTTCAAGAGTGTTGGGATCCTGAGGGGCACTTTCTTTTAGTCCGTGGGCATCTGGGGCTCACAAGGTTTTGTTGGGCTCTACATATGGGCCCAGTGTGGATTATTGTTCCGATGATACAGTTAGGACCCTTTGCCTATGTAACTATTTGCCTATATTCCTCGAGGGACTGGAATTTGGTTTTCAAATGAACCTTGATAGGTCTGGAAACCTCAAGAAAGGCTTGTCTTTGGGACATGAGGACCAAGGGACCTTTTGGATAATTTGGGTCTGGTGGATCCATAGTGTACCCTCCAACCCACTATAAGGCAATATACATTTTACTCTGCCTCCCACTCTTCAAAATCATGGATTGATTACTTTATGATCAGTAAAGACTGTTTAGAAGGACTCCTAGCCTGTGACATACAGCCCATGGTTATATCTGACCACACTCCAGTGTCTCTAGAACACTATTTCTGTGGGCTGCAGGAACAGAATAGAGTCTGGAGGCTTAACTCTCATCTTCTTAAGGATCTCACCACTCTTACAGCAGTTAAAAATTTCATTCAAAACTTGTTTCTGGATAAGAGGGTTCTGTTTCTGCTCTAGATATGTTATGGGGGTGGTTAAGTGCACCGTGAGGGGTGAATGTATAAGAATAGCCACTATATCTAAGAAACTGTGCACTGAAAAGGTGGATTGATACTCCAATGGATTCACCACTTGGAAAACCAACTATCCGCATAAACTACCACTGCCACTTTGTCTCCATTGCATTCCCTTAGAGTTCATTATTTCAGCATTTTAACTGAGAAATCCAACCTTCAGTAGCCCTACAGTGAATGAAAATGCGCTATCTAGAAGCTGGATAGAAGGTGGGAACTTACTGGCACTGAGGCTCAGGCAGATGGATTCGCTAAAGGCAATACCCAGTCTTCAACCCAGTCCCAGGGGTGGGATTCCTACCCATCCTTGTGATATAGCGGACTTGTTTAGATCTTTTGCAGTTCTCTATACAGTCCTGACTCTCATATCCAGGCTCTCTGAGAGTGGATTGAGGTCTATTAAAAGCCCTTCCCTTCCACAGCTATCACCCTAACATCAAGATCTGTTAAAAGCCCCTAACACTATCCCTGAGGTCCACAGGGTGATTGAACTTCTACTGAAGGCAAGGCCCTTGGGCCAGACCGTTTCTTTAATAACTTTTATGTTGCTTGTATAGCTATTTTAGTTCCCTTTTAACACATCTCTCTTATTAGTTACTTTCTTCCAGTCTTTCTGATTTTCTTTTACCCAGGCATGGATCACTCTCACTCTCATTCATAAACCAGGCAAGAGTGAGCTTTGCCTGGCAGTTATCACTCTATTTCTTTGTTTAATTCTGACTTGAAAATTCTGGCCAAAATATTTGCTAACCATCTCCTCCAAGTTTGGAATGGCCTCATTAGCCCTAGCCAGGTCAGATTCATGGCAGGTCATATCTCCAGTGACCATTTACATAAACAATTATGTCTGATTTCCATGTCTGAGGAGAGCAGGACTCCAGTGGAGCTGGTCTTCCTACATGCAGAAAAGCATTTGATCATATCTCTTGGTCCTTCTTATTTGCAACCCTTCAGAAATGTGGTCTCCCTTGGCCTTTTGTAACTGGGTGATGTTCTTGTACTGTAATCCATCTGCCAGGATTAAATGCAACAGAGTTTCCTCCACCCTTTTTTACTCCAACGTGGGATGAGGCAGGGTGCCCCTTCCCTTTTTGTTTAATTTGTACCTGGAACTCCTACAATCCTGGTATGCAAAGGATTTTGTAAAGGGGTCCAGATACAAACTTTTGCATATGCAGATGACCTCCTCCTCCATGTAGAGGAGCCCTTACTTCAATTCCCACCACTTTAGAGGAGATCCAGCAATTTTCAGAGGTGGTGGGATATAAACTATTTATATAAAACCACAGTTTTGCCCCGAATGCGTATGTACTCAAGCAGCAGATTATGAACTTTGGCCTTATTTGGGAACCCAAAGTCATTACTTATTTAGGGATCTGGGTCAGCGGATCCCTCTCTGATTATTTAAGGAGAATTTATTACCCCTTATACAAGTGAATAAACCAGATCTACAGCACTGGATATCTGTACCTCTCTTCCTTTGGGGAACAGTTAGAGTTATTAAAATTAATATCTTGCCAAAGGTGTTGTACCGTTGCATATGCTTGGGATCTTTCTCCCAAAATCATGGTTTACCTGTCTCCAGAGCTTGATTAAAGATCTTTTGTGGAAGAAGGGTCTGCTCGACTTGCTTATTTTAAGCTCACTATACCTATGGAGAGGGTGGACTATGGCTCCCTAATTTCTTCCTATATTGCTTTGCCTTACATAGTAGTAAGCTTTTCCAATAGGGTTGTCTCTGGGCTGTCCTTATGGATTTGGACTACTGCCCTTTCTGCCTTTCTTTAGAAAGTCAGTTGTGTATGCAGTATGGTCTTCAACTCAGTAGCCTTTTGTTTCTAAAACCTTCCTGTTTACCTCTACAGATTCATGCAACACCTCTGATGTGGCCCTTAAAGCCCTTAGACAGATTTGTATTTATCTGAGAATTGATTGGATGAAAGATCTGTTGCAGCCCCTCCTTGGTAATCCAAACATACAAATAGCTAACCGTCAATCCCATTTAAGTTTTGCCCATCACTCTGAGGTGCTTCTTTACAGTCTCTGGTAGAGGAGGTAAGGTCCTCCCAGCCAGTGTGCTACAAGAGCACTTTTACATTCTCTAATATCATCCCTTTAAGCATCTTCAAATTACATGGGCAATTGCCTCCTATTTGGGCCCTGGCCCTTGGCCCTCACAGATTAACTCCTAAGTTACAAGATTTTCTATCCTTAGCAGAACAACCCCATTTGGTTTCTAAGTTTTATACCCTCTTTCTGAAGATTGACATGGTAGTCGTGGGGAACTATCACTACTTGCAACAAGCCTTGGATCTTCAGTTGGATGTTAAAGAATGGCAGAGAATATGGAATAGTTTATACAAATTTGTTAAACAGGACAGTTATCATTTATTTCAATTCCATATCTTGCATAACAAGTATTTTACCACCTATTGATTATACAGAATGGACAGGATTGCCTCTGCATCTTGTTCCTCCTGTGGACTCACTGAGGGGCATCTCAAGCACATCTTTTGGGATTGTGTGAATGTTACACCCTTTTGAAATACCATTCAGTGTTCACTCTGGACCTTTTGGGCCTTGATCTCTTTTTACTCCTCAGATTTGTCTGGTTGGATACCATCCAAGGGATCTATTTGGTCCTCGTGACACATCCCTGATCGCTGTTACAGCCACGATTGTAATCTTGTGTTATTGGTTTGATGACTCCACCCTGTCTTAACGGGAGTGGCATCAGAAGATATTACAGGCACTGGAGAGTGAAAACACATTGCTTCCTGAAAGGATAGATCTGCATTTTCAGGTCATGTTGGAAACCATTGTATGCATTACTATCTGTTTCAGTGAGTCCTTAGGTTGGAGCTATTGGATTGGTTTCTTTTCTTTTGTTATACCCACTAAACAGGGCAGTGAGTGGTTTCCTTAGTTGCTTTGATGTAATAGTTTTGAGCTCTGGGGGAGGGTGGTGGGGGATGGGGTGGGGTATTGGTGGTTGTGTAGGTCTGTCATGTGTGTACTTTCACATTATTATTACTTCTTTGTTGTTTTCTGCTTTTGTAGAGTGTGTTGTCAAGTTAATTTTGAAAACTCAATAAAGTTTATTCAATTAATTTGCTGCAAAGTTATTTAATTTTCCATTTCCTATTGTTTTCAATGGGAAGATCACTTTTAAGGATAGAGGGAGAAAGCCTGACAAAGGATTTGATCTTGTGAAAAGAATTCTGTCTCATGAGATTCATTCCTTTTACATGAGAGAAAATCCTTTTCATGAGCCGCCATCTTGTTTCAGTTTTTCTTAAAATAGTTTTTTCAAAAGCCACAAAAATAACATCCTGGAGAGAGACCACCACACCTAGCTGACTCATCCAGACCCCATTAGATGCAATCTGAACTTCAAAGTTAGTGATATACAACAGAAATGTGTTTATTTACTGTCAAGAATATTTGTTCATGATCATGATATGAAAAAGAATCCTTTTTCATATCATGAGTCATGAAAAGATCCTTTCGTGACTCAAAATCCTTTCCCTGTATTTCCCTGGTGTCTAGTGGCCCCCACCCTCTGATCCCCATCCTGTCTATTCTTTTGTTTCCCTGGTGTCTAGTAGCACCCCCCACTGTCTGATCGCTGTCCCCACTTTGTTGTATAATTTCACTGATATCTAGTGGTACCTCCTCACCCTTTGATTGCTGTCCCCACTCTTTTCTAATTTTCCTGGTGTCTAGTGGCACCCCCACATCTGATCACTGTCCCCACTTTTTAACCATTTCCCTGGTGTCTAGTGGCACCCCTCCTCCAATCACTGTCTCCATTTTTTAAATCATTTCCTAATGTCTAGTGGCACCTCCCACCCTCCGATCGCTATCCTCACTTTTTGAAGTTAAACATTTTAATTGGTAATAACAGCATAGAAAGCACTCATGAGAGGTGGTTGGTGACTTTCTCTGTGGCAACAGTGATGGAGCAATCACAGAAATTGATGTGGGAAAGACATTGGATAGGCTCCTGCTCTTTATGGCAGGGAATAGCAGACAAGGGTGAGGCAAGATAGGGGATAAAATGACACCCCATAACAGACTCTGTCCCTTATGAGGTGGGTTATTTGGTGAAGTGATTAATTGAAACATTAATGTGGGTGAGCATGATGAAAATTGACTGAGTTGTCACCACTTTTAATAATTTTCCTGGTGTCTAGTGGCACAATACCCTCTGATTAATGTAATAACCTAAAACAAAGAAAACCATCCCTCAATGTCTTTTATTTTTAATTTTTGGAACCTGTAAAAAAACATTCATTGTCGATCATACCCACACCCCATCCAACCTTCCACTGTACACCTCCCACACCACCCCTTGAAACCTCTACACCCTCACTCACATGAAGAGGTCCCAGGTTAGAGATCTGCTCTCCCAGGGAGACACATCCTGCTGCTGGAACCAACAACTGCAATATGAGAAACTAAGGTAAATGTTGTTCAATGTATTTCAATGGGGTTTTAACTTGTATGCATAACTTGCTATTTCTTGTCATTTTGACCCCAAATTTTCAACATGGCCTTTTGGGTATGCCACCTCATCAATAATGCAACTGTCATTATGCAACTACAGCAGAAAAGGTGATTTTCAATCTCTTGGAGAATTCACCTTTCAGGCAGGATTTGTGTAATGGCAGTCATAATGTTCATAAGATGGGGTCGTAAGAAGGTTATGTTGAAAATCTGGGTCAAAATATGTAAAAATGGCAAAGTTATGACCATTTGTTGCATTACGCTATGCACACTTGTGTCTTCAGAAATTTGCAATATTTTGACATAAAATTTTCAACATAGACATTTTCACACCATCTCATGAACAGCCAGGTGTCATTTTTCACATCCTGTCCAAAGCGTGTTTTTGCACCTGTGGCGTGCAATGGCATTTTGGCATGGATTTTAATATTTTCACCTATGGGGTTCATCAGGTAGAGTCATAAGGAGACTATTTGGAAAATTTGGGGTCAAAATATGGAAAAAAAAGACAAGTTATAGACATTTATTGCAATTACGCTATGCCTGTATAACTTCTGAAATTTTAAATGATTTGACCCCATATTTTCAACATAGCCTTCTTATTACCCCACCTCATGTAAGTCACAGCTGTCATTTTTCAAATCCTGGCCAAAATGTGTTTCCACATCTGTGATGCAGGATAATTGTGTTGCAGTTGTGCAGAATTATGCTTTGGCTGGGATTCAAATATTTTCTGAAATGGGTAAATGATGTGGGTAATAACAAGACTATGCTGAAAGATTGGTCACTGTTTTACTATAAATGGAACTACAGGGCCTGGAGGGCCAATGCTATACTACATATATAACAGTATATATATATGTATATATATATATATGTGTATATATATATATATATATATATATATATATATATATATATACAATATATACACGCATCTATAGAGGGATGGCGGATCCTGTGCTCCAACAGTAAAATAAGGATACTATTATACTATTTCAAAAGTAAGGCAATAAGTTGCAAAAACTTTGTTAATGGGCTTGCCATTGAAAGGCAGGTCAGGTTGTCCAGTGATCCCTACCAGGAATAAATGCATAGGAGAGGAAGGGGAGGGAACAGAGGATAGGGAGGGCCTGATGACATCACCATGCAGGAAAGGGTAATATGACAAGGGTAAGCCAGAGCCCCAGGGATTGGCTGGGAGGCGGAGACCAAAGGGGTCCTGACCAGGGGCCTATTAGGGGTATAATAGGTTAGGGCTCAGGCAGGACAACCTCTTTTGCTGGGAATTTTTAGACTGATGATCTCAACACTTCTTTGGCAAAAGTTCTAGGTAAGGCACATGGGATGACTAGGCCTTGTAGGCTGTGTGGACCCTGTGAGAATTTCTATATGGATGGAGAAAGAGCTGGGCAAGGAAGAATATGACTCACTGGCTTTGTTTCAGTTGGTATACTGTTTAATTTAATTATAATCTGTTATTTACAAGGATCTTAAGTTCAGCTCCAGAAGCTTGTTTGGCAGGGGATGAATAGGCAGATAGCCAGGTGATGGCTTTGTCACTCAGACGGTGAAAGATTGGGGTGATGGAATTTTTTGCAAAATGCAGGCCCTGGATAGCTTTAGCATGTCAGTATGGGGCTGTTGTTGTGGATGGGTGGGTTTTTGGTTGATGTAAGGGTGATGCAAAATGCAGAGGTGGGGCTGGGCAGCAGGGTGGGCCCTCATTGCATGGCATTTGGGTTGAAAAGCATATTGTGTGGGTGTTGGGCTCCTCAGTGCCTCTGGCCTGCATCCACATGGATGGCTCACTGGTGGTTGTTTCGTACTCTTCACGCAGATTTAGAAAAAAAAAAAGAGGGTGAGTGTAATGAAAGGAAGCGAAGAAAATGAAGAAGCCTAGTGGGTTTTAGCAAGGGTGCCCTGGGCGCAGACATTCATCTCTGGCAAAAAATGGGCAATTTTAGGTGTTTTGGAGAGCGGGAGAAAAGAACACTGAGAGCAGGACAAGGATGGCATCTGTGGAGTCAGGCCAGGTGGCGGCATATGTCAGTAGCCATGAGGAGTCAGGAGGCTGTGGGGCCACCCCTGGGCTGTTGCAGGCATTTGGCCATTATTTTGATGGAAATGAAATGCAGTTTGGCAAGGGTGTCAGTGATATCGGGGGCATGGCACCAAGTCGGAGTTCCACGTGGATCACTTTGTTGTGGTACGCCTTGGTGTCTGGGGTTTTTGTAGAAAAGCAAGGAGCATGGACCGGAGGCTTTGAGCAGCAAAGGGGTGAGGAAGCCCCACTGTTTGGCTCTGGCATCTTGGGCAATTGCTTGGTTGCTAGAGCAGACATGAGGATGTGTGGAGCAGAGGAGAGGGTCAAGGGAGGAACGCAATGTGGTGCAGTGGGGTGGGCAGGCCCCAGCATCACCTCAAGTGAGAGGGATTTACAGGAGTGCTTCCACTACTGGGGTCCCTACTAAAAAAAAAAGAAATGAGGAAGCAGGTTTGTTGGCTATCACGGTGGCTGCTAGAAGGCCACAGGGAACATGAGGGGGGCCACTGGCCAACTGGGGAGATGACAAGGCCCAGGAGACCACAGGGTCAGAAAATGGGGCCCCAGCACTCTGGGAGATTGCAGGGCAGGGGTTTTGGTGAAAGGGTGCCTGGGGCAGGAAATGGGACACAGGTTGGCCTCAGGGCAAGGAGGTTAGTGCCCAGTGGCTTGAGGATCCATGGTGGGCCATGATTTTTGGATCCAGGGACCCAGGACCCACGTGGGGCAACAGGACAGGCCTGGGCAGCAACAGACCATGGGATGGACTGGAGCAGTGATAGGGGCCTGGGATCTGCCAAAAAAAACAATGTTTTGTGCAGCAAGGAGGTACAGACCAGGCTGGTCGCCTGCTCAAGGACCATGAGTGGTCTAGGCAGCCAGCAGACCAAGGAGTTGGGCCACACTGGGGCCTGCAGCAAGTTAGGCCGAGGCCAAAGCAGGCCTCACAGCAGGCGTGGTGAGTTTGGACGGGAAAACAGGCCAGGCCATATGTGGCTGTTTAGGGCCAAAACATGGGCAGGCTGTGGCCTGTGAAAGTGTGGTATGCACCTCATGGAGGAGGCAGCATGGCACAGGGATAAGGCTGTGTTGCAGTGAGGGGACTGGGGCAGGCCCACAACCTCACTGGGGCAGCGAGGCCATCGGTAACGGGCTATGTGAGGTTATAAAGAAAGTAAAAGTATGAACCCATGGAGGAAGGAGAAAGGGAAAATGCAGGGCTTCTGGTGATGTAGGAATGGTGAACAATAGGAAAGTGGGCCCAGAGCAGGGCTCAGAATGGTGCTTCGGAACAAGGGTGGGGCTACATGGCAGTCCATCACACACCTTGGCTAAAGAGAGTGTAGGTGCATGGGCAGGACTGAACTTATCACCTTTCACCCCCAGATTGCAAGGACAGAGGATTGGGCATGACACCAAAGCGAGCCCAGATAACCAGCGAGAAGATGATGCAGGAGGAGTCCATTCTGATGGGGCAGATGTCAGAGTTAATAGCGATGGCAAAGAAGAGAGAAGCAGAGGAGGAGGTGCAGAGGAAGCACAAAGAGTGGGAGGAATGGCCAGGTAGGGGCAGAGGGGAGAGACACAGACAGGAAGTCCCATGCCTGACAGCAATACCAGTGCCCCTGCCTGTGCGGAACCAGATGAAGAGAACCTGGATGAGGGTAAGAAGGATGTGGATCTCATGGATGAGAATAGTTTAAAGATTACCTCAAGAGGCTCTTTGGCGGTATGGGTTACGTGGGAATTGAGAAGATGAAATGGTCAGTGTGGGCCTTGAAGGACAAATGGGCTGAGCCAGGGAAAGGGGCAGGGCCACAATGAATAAGAAATTATATGAGGGGCCCCGGTCTGTTCAATTGGGGACCACGTGCCGCCTCAATCAAAGACAAAATCTGGAAAGGGAGTATATTGACATCTTTGGGCTCATGGATGAGGACACTGCCATGAAGTATGAGCAGAAGAAGTCGGTGGGAAAATCAGAAATGGCAGTGGCATTGGCGGTGGTGAGCCATAAGATGGAGGAAGCAAACTATAAGGGAAGACCATTGAAAATTGGCAAGGCGGGTTCATAATATATAGTGCATTGATGCTGGACAAGCAGCCGGAGCTCACAATCCCCTTGCTGACATACATGTCCATTATTAGGAGGCGACAAGGCAAAAGTCGGGTATGGGTGGCTCAAGTATGATGAGGCCTTCCAGAAGTGAATGGCAGCTAGGGGACCTGAGATGGGATTGCATCCACTCAGAACTGTGGGTGAGAACCCTCTCAGAGAAGGGGCAGTAGGAGACCAAGCAAGAAGCAACACTCCGGTCACAGGGGCAAGGTGTGTTGGGGCTACAACAAGGCCACCTGCACATGGGGCAGCTGTAAGTTCCGCATGTCTACTCAAATGCAGGGGATCGCACCCAGCATCCAGCTGCCAGCAGAATGGTGACAGAGGAGCAGAACGGGACACTTTTATGAGCAGTCCTTTGGGGGCCTGGGGATACAGGGCAGGGGCTGGGGCAGCCACAGGGGAAGCATAGCACCCCAGAGGATGGCATTAGCAGGTCACTGAGGTACAGGTGGTGGGGGATATGTGCTGTGCGTGACTCCCATTTCCCTAGCAGCAGTGGAGGAGTGGACTGCAGAATACCCAAATAAAGGGGCAGGGAGCTGCTTCAGGAAGGTTTCAGATGGATTTCCACTGGGGTTTCAAGGAGGGTGAGAAAGAACATGGGCCAAGAACCTGGGGTCAGTGAAAGGGAAGGAAGGGATTGTGGGGGCCAAGATAGAGAGGAAATTGCAGCAGGTTGGGTGGAGGGCCCATTGGAGGCCCCCCATGCACACATTTATGGATTTCCCATTGGGCATGGTGCCCAAGAAGGTGGAAGGGAATTCCATTTGATTCATCATTTATCGTACTGGAAGGCTCCTTGGTGAATGATGGCATTCTGGACCACCTTGGGGCGGTGTCATATGCCTCGTTGGAGCAGGCCATAGCACTAATTAAGGCAATCGGGGGCATGGCTGGTTAAGATGGACATTGAGTCAACATTTCGGCTCTTGCCTGTCAGGCCAAGCAGATTGGACCTGCTGGGTTTTCAATTCAAGGGTACATATATTTTGATAAATCCATGCCCATGGGGTGTTCAGTGGCCTGCTCCACATTTGAGACGTTCAGCACCTGGATACAGTGGGTTTTCAGGGCCAGGTATGTGCAAAGGAGGTCGTTCATTACTTGGATGACTTCCTTCTCATTGGGGAAACAGAGCTGAGGCAGAAAATGCTGAGGGATTTTGAGAGCATGTGACAGTGGATAGGGATTCCACTGGCACAGGGCAAGATGGAGGGCCCTGCTCGGAAGTTGGAATTCTTGGGCATACAAGTGGACACTGAGGAGGGTTGTTTTGGCTGCTCCGGGAGCAAAGTAGCCAGCTAAAGGTTTATTTGGCCCAGGTCAAGGGGGAGGAGGATGCTGCTGCTGGTACAAATACAGCAACTGCTGGGGCATCTTAATTTGCCTGCAAGGCCATTAGCCCAGGCAGAGCTTTTACAAGGAGACTGGGAGGGCCACAGGAAAAGCAAAATGGCCACACCATTGGGTGGACATATCTAAAGGGGTTCAGGAAGATTTTGGGGTGTGGGAGGAGTTTCTCAACAGCTATAATCGGGTGACATTCTGGCATGATGAGTGGGAGCAGAACACGGACATGGAGCTGTTCATGGATACCTCAGGCACCCTGGGAATGGGGCATACTTTCAGGGGAATGGATGTCGGAACCTTGGCTGGCAGCTTGGTGGAGGGGGACACTGAAGGACATCACTTTCCTGGAGATCTTCCGATATGGGTGGCCCTGGAAGTATGGGGTGATAGGATGAAGGGAAGTGGATCTTGTTTTGGTGTGATAACAAAGGGGTAGTAGAGGTGATTAATAGGCAAGGGGGATGGAAATGGTGGGCAGACTGCTCAGACATATGGTCTTACTGGGACTAAGGCTGAACCTGTCTTTCAAAGCACAGCATACTGAAGGTTTGAGGACAGGTGGCTGACAGTCTGTCCTGTTTGCAGCTCGACAGGTTTGGGAGCTGAAGCCACAGGTGGCACAACCGAGGTCCAGGATTGTGGACCGGTTATGGGAGGTTGGAAGAGCACAGCCAGGGCACTGTACCGAGGCTCCTGGGCAGAGAACACACTGAGGGCCTATGAAGCAGGGTGGGCAAAGTTCCAGGGCTTCAGGGAAAGCACGGGTGGGACAAGGATGAACCGGCCCAGGATGAGCAGGTAAGGAGGTTCATGGTGGAGCTATGGGAGGAAGGAGCTGGCCCATGCCACAATGGTCATGCACTTAGCTGGCATCAGTTGGGTATGCCAGGACAGGGGCTGGCCCGATGTAGGGGCCAGTATGATCATAAAATGCATGATGGCAGGGTGGCGTGAGGGTAAGAGGTCAGGGTGGATGGAAGGCAACCCATAAGGAGAATTACTGGTAAGGGTCTTGGAGACCACCCAGAAAGTATGCACATTGGCCCAGAAAGGGATGCTATTCTGGGCCGTGTTTGCAGTAATGGCTGCATGGGCATTCTGGGTGGGGAAGTGGTGGCCCTGAGAAAAATGGCCTCTGGACAGGCATTGCAGCATAAGGATGTCCTGTGGGGACATGACAAGGTGGTCATCATCCTGGCCAGGTCCAAGCTGGACCAGGGAGGAGGGGCACAAGTGTCACTGGTGAGGAAACCAGTCGGCAAGCTGTGCCATGAGTGTGCTGGAGGAGTACAGGAGTGCTCGGGAAGGGCAGGGTGATGCTGTTCTGGCATGGGGACGGCTCCCGGTCACGGGTTTTCAAGTAGGGGCGGACCTCAAGAGGTGCACTGGCATTTTGGGTGAGGATCCCAGCAAATTTGCCCACATTCATTCAGGATTGGGGCAGCCACAGAGGCAGCAGAGAGAGAGAGGGCTGCAGTTGTGGAGTTACAAATGGTGGGGCGCTGGAGGTCCAGCAGCTATGAGAGGTACATGAGAAAATAATAACAGCAACTCACACTGTGTATTTTGTTTCCATGGCAGGTTCAAGAGGAAAATCTGGATAGTGGGGCATTCCTTCAGTATACTGGGCTGAGAGGTTTGCAGTGGCCACCTCCAGAGAGCAGAGTTGAGATATAACACTGAGCATACTAGGGTGTTATGGAAAGGCATCAAGGGGATGAATTGGGCACAGCTCATGCCTTTGATGGAGGAATTGAAATTACAAGGGCACCCCGGATTGCATTGGACACACCTGGGGAAATGACTTAGGAGCCTGCCATGAGGGTATTGGGTCAGAACATCATGGGAGACTTGGAGAGATTGAAGGGTGGTGGCCAAGGGTGACAATCGGCTGGTCCAATATACCTTCCTGGAGGAGTATGGAGAGGGTACAGGATGTCAGGCTGATCAAAAGGTCAGGAAGTCCTGAACAGGAGGGTAGCCAGGATGGTAATAGAGATGGGAGAGTTCACCTGCAGCATTGGCCATTTCCTTAACCAACCTGCAGTGTTCAGGTCGGACGGCGTCCACCTGTCGGAGTTTGTGATGTACCTGTTCCTATGACCTATTGGGGAGCTAGTGAACCAGATGGCCAGGAAAGGCTTATATACTAGCCATAAGGAGAGCCCTCCATCCATCACAAGCTGGAGGAGGGCAGTGGAAGGAAGGAAAGGGGAGCAGGGAGAAAGGGGCAGGTGGTAGGATACTGGGCTTGAGACAAAGAACCCAGATGTGGTGGTAAAGTGAGGAGGGGATAGGTCCGGGCCCCAGATTCAGAAGTGTCCTGGCCTGGAGGGCAAAAGCCCAGGAAGTGGAACTGCCTGGTTCTGGTGTGGAGGAGGGGCCGGATTCACAGAGTCTGAGCCCTGAAAGCAAGATGGAAGAAATGACTAGAAGAAGGACAGAGGCCGAGCCAAGAAAATTTGAAAAGAATGTTGATGTAAACTGAATTGTGAATTCGAAGTTATATGGTTTGTAAATATAATCCTTTGTGCCATGAATAAATTTGCCAATGAGCAACCAACAAGTAAATTGATGTGGTGTCCATCATTCCTGGGGGTATTCAGGGACAATGGTGCTTGCCATTAAAATGCAGGGCAGGTTGTCCAGTGATCCCTACCAGGAATAAGTGCATAGGAGAGGAAGGGGAGGAACAGAGGGATGAGGGAGGGCCTGATGACATCACCAGGCAGGGAAGGGCAATATGACAAGGGCAAACCGAGCCCCAGGGATTGGCTGGGGGTGGAGCCCAAAGGGGTCCTGACCAGGGGCCTATTAGTGTATAATAGGCCAGGGCTCAGGCAGGATGACCTCTTTGCTGGAATTTTTCACCACCTCCCACCCTTGCTAAAGAAGGCGATGGGGGCAGGTATGGATCAAAGGAAAGGAATTGAGGGCAGGTCAAGCACCAGGGGCCCTGGGCATAGGGCCAGGCATGGTGGTCACTGCGGGAGGCAGCACTGGGTCAGGGGACTAAGGCAGAGTCCCCTGGCAGGAGGGGCATGTGCCCATGGGGGTTAAAGGAAGGAAAAGGGGCGGGGAAGAAAGGGGGTGGGTAGGATACACGGGCTGGGGACAAAGAACTCAGATGTGGTGGTAAAGCTGGAGGATAGGTCCAGGTGCCAGATTCAGAAGTGTCCAGGCCTGGAGGGTGAAAGCCTGGGAAGTGGAATGGCCTGGTTCTGGTGTGGAGGAGGGGCCAGATTCACAGTGTCTGGGCACTGAAAGCAAGATGGAAAATGACTAGAAGAAGGACAGAGGCCGGAGCCAAGAAAATTTGAAAAGAATGTTGATGTAAATTGAATTGTGAATTCAGAGTTATATGGTTTGAAATATAGTCCTTTGTGCCATGAATAAATATGCCAATGAGTAACCAACAAGTAAATTGGTGTAGTGTGGTGTCCATCATTCCTGGGGGCAATGCTCCAGTTATGGTCAAAATGACAAAGTTGGAAATGAGGCATTAGGGTTTCCTAACTCCCACCCTCCCAAACCAGACAGAAGAGCAGGTGTGAGGTATGCCTTGGGCTTCTCAATACTAAAGCTCACCCCAATTTCATCTGTAAATAAGGTCGATGTGTAGGCTTTATGAAATGGGTGAGTGTTAGGCTTGAGAAGCCCAAGTCACATGCTTAGGTTAGGCGATGAGCAGTGGCCATATAGGATATCGGCATAATCTAACAATGGAAGAAAAGTGGATTGGACCAGACTTAAAGCTGGATTCTTTGGAAAATAAGACTTAAAAATAGTTTGAGCGAAGGAGGTTTTGTTGCAGTAGGTTGAATTTGGATTGTAATTCAGGCAGACATCTGTAATAGAAGGTTTAGAAATATTGAGAACAGTATTGTCAGCAAAAAGTGGAGCTTGGCATTTGATATAGTGTTGTTTAGGGTATTGATGTATAACAAAAGAGGAACTGGCCAAGGATTGAGCCTTGAGCTATCCCTTTGGAAAGCAGAGGAGTGATGAGAAGGCCCATTGTCCTTGATCTGCTGCAGACAGCTGGACAAATAGCTGGAAAACAGTTTAGAGTAGATCCCTCATGCCATGCTCCTTGAGGTTGTCTAGCAGCATTGTATGGTCTACTGTTTCAAAAGCTTTGCTCAGGTCAAGGAATATTGCACCTGTGCTATTTGCAGTCCAGTGCAAGAAGCCAGTCATCCAGCACTTTTGCAAGGGCTGTAGTGGTGCTATGAAGAACCGGAAGCTAGATTGTAGTGGGTTTATCAGGTTTATTTTATCTAGAAATGCCGTGATCTGATTGTCAACTAGTTTTCTAGTAATTTAGGTAGAATGGGTAGGAGGGATATAGGCTTATAGTTATTGTGGTCCCCAGGATCCCCAGATTTAAAAGAGTTAATATGTAGGCTGTTTTCCATACTGAGGGACTTCATTATTTGAGATGGACAAATTAAATAAAAACAAAATTTGTGCTGTTAAGTATTGGAAGCCTACTTTTAGGAATAGAGGTCCAAGCCATCTGCTCCTGCTCTTTTTTACATCAAGATGTAAAGCAAGTCCTCAACTTCTTTAAAGATAAATGGAGAGAAGCAGAAGGAGTCCTGGGGACGGGCTTAATATTTGAGTCTAATGGATTATGCACAGCCTGGGGAGGAATCAAAGGCAAGTCCTGCTATGGAGAAATGTGTTAAATATTTCTAATATTGCAGGTTTATCAGTAACAACTATTCATTGGCAGAACATTTTTTGGAGAATGGATGGAGAGGATCTTCATCCTTGACTGATTCTATAATACCCCATAATTTTACTGGGTTACCTTGGCACTCTCAAAGGCACTAAGATAGTGATTTGCTTTTCTTTCCCTGATCAATTTTGTGTAAATATTTTGGTGGACTCTGAAGGTTGTCCAGTCAGTAGGGTCTTTGGTGCTCCTGTCAGTAGCCCACATATGATCCCTCTTTGTTAGCACTCATTTTATTTCTCCTGTAAACCAGGGCACAATGCTTCTACTCCTGCATTTAATCAAGAGTGCATGTTTATTGATAATACCAAGCATGGTGGAATTGAAGATATTCACTGCTTCATTAATTTTAGTGGCAAGACAGAATTTTTGCCAGCGTATGGTACAAAGGTCATATAGGTAGCTAGCTGCATTAAATTTTCTAAAGCTCCTTTTCAAGGTGAATTTACAGGGGGTATATATTTTCCAAGCCCTGACACAGACCACAATATTATGATCACTTAAGTCATTGTGAAATATTGCAGTTTGTGAGATTTTATGATGTTTATTAGTAAGGATCTAGTCAAGGAGGGAGCTGTTGTTAGGATTTTTTGATTTGGTCTAGTAGGCTCTGAGAGTAATTGGTTTAAGCCAAGTTTATCACACATATCTTTTAGAAGATGTGATTTGTGGCTGGGTCAGTTGGGTTCAAGTCTCCAAGGACTATGGATTTGTTACAGCTGAAATAAAGGAAGCTACACAGGTATGATATTATGTCTAAGCCCCTGACAGTGGCCTGTAAGCTCCAATTATATTGAGAGATTCTGCTGGGGAAGTTGAATTTTTAATGCCAGATACTTGAATTCTCTGGGCCTGGTGGTGGCAAGGAGGATGTTAGTGGGGAATTTGGCTTTTACATATATGACCAGTCAACACAAAAGTATTGTAGGATGGTAGAGCTATTTCTAGGTCTGGGATAGTTTTCTTTAACTTTTTCGGTTACTGCAAGAATGCCAGGATTGGCATGAGAGATCAAGATTGCATGGTATCAATTTCTTGGTAAGGCTACACACGTTAATCAGCATAAGTTTCATCCCTTTTGCTGATGCAAATTCCATTGGCGATGTAAATGGCAAGGCAGGACCTGGATTTAGTTTGATATTCCTGGAACAGAGGAGTAAGAGGAGGATAAGTTGTTTTAGTGAATAATGTGATGGTATGTCTTTCAATTTGTTAGGAGATTAAAGCAAGAGATATTTTAATTATATAAGAGTTGTAAAAGGTCGATGCAAAATGGCGAATGGCATGCATCAGGACAGGATGAGGGGTGACCAAGATGATAGCCAAAATAGATGTGGGTGAATCCCATAATGGTGGGGAACTAGCCATTACAGGATAGTAAGAGGTACTGATGGGAGTGGTCCCTAAGGAGCAATATGCTGTGTAGAAGGGTGGTAAGGATTCCCCAGCAGATGATGTGCCAAGATGGACGTGAGTATAAAAAGTGGGAGTAGGATCATTTTAAATGATGAATATACATTAAATAGAGATGGGGATCTGATAGCGGCTAAGGAACCTTGAGGTAAGATCTGGTATGCAGTGGATAGCAGAGTGGAGCATCAGTGGCAGATGGTGCAGGATAGCGGGAGGAATGGGTCTTGGCAACTGGCAGGAGAATTGCACACATTCACTGTAGAATGGAGAGGGAGGAGCAGAAGTGGGATGAATGGAAGGGTTGAGGCGAGGCAGGGCAGCTGACACTCAACTAGAGGTGATTAAATAAGGAAGGAAAATGCATGCATATGCTAAACAATGGGGACAAGCAGGAAGGAAATAGCTTCTAGCGTGATTGTGACCTTTGACCTATGCCATATGACCTTTGACCTTTCAATGTTAGAAGTTTAGCAATGACCAAGGGTGGGAGAGTGGAGGTGGGTGGAATACACAAGCTTGGTCAGCTGCTTTTCTATTTCATATCTTAAGAGTGATTTTCTGGGTGTTTGCCGAGAATGCACTGGGATGCAGTTTGCATATTTATGGGCTGCAAGACAAAAGCAGAGGTGGATGAAGAAAATGCACAGAGAAGGGGGGCTGAATCAGGGTGGGAGGATTACAAGCAAAGCAGGAGGGAGAAAGACTGAGGGGAGGGTGAATGCAGACTGAACTCGGGCCAGACAGTGTTCAAGAGAGGAGAACAAAAGCAATAAAATACAAGCTATTTTAAAGTGTCTGGAGGCTTCACCTGTACTAATATAGAATACAGAACACTGACTGACTACTACAGCTGAGACAAAGGCTTAGGATGCTACACAATATAAAATGAGTAACTACTATGCAGTAAACAGAGAACTAGGTAGCCAACACACTATTATACATGGCAGAACAGGGTTTGAAAATAGTGCCTAAACAGGTTGTGTCACCTTCCTTCATACACAAGCTTGGTTAGCTGCTTTTCTGTTCCATATGTAGAGGTGCTTTCTGGGGTTCTGCCGGCTCTGAGAATACACCAGGATGCAGTATGGTATTTGTGGGCTGGAGGGTGCTTTTCTTGGGGTCCGCCAGCTCTGAGAATACACTGGGATGTGGTTTGCAATGTACTGGGCTGGAGGATGCTTTTGTGGGCTTCCTGAGTACAGAGCTGCTCATCAAGACTAGGTTTCTTGTGACAATGTACACTGTTTGTCAGAAACAGTCACAGAACTCATAGCTCCACAAATAACCAAATGTCGTGGGCTACTGCAGACAGAAAGTTGTTGCCAAACTCACAGTGCAAAAAGAGGTCACCAACTGACATTTCCACAGCAGGCTTTGTAAGCCTGAAGGAGGTCAAACTCAGTTTTGTACTATCTTCGTGTCTGTGGGTTGTCTTAGCCTGAAAGAAAACACTAATCATTATCGAAACTGTCAGTTTAGTACTTTTCTGGGGTCCACTGCCTGAGAATGCACTGGGATATGGTTTGCATATTTATGGTCGTGAGATACTTTGCTGGGGTAGTGGCTCAAAAGAATGCACTGTGATGCGGTTTGTGTATTTATGGGCTGGAGGTGCTTTTCTGGGGTATGCCAGCTTTGAGACTGCACCCGGGATACAGTCTGCATATTTATGGGCTGGAGGTGCTTTTGGGGGTCTGCCAGCTTTGATAATGCAAAGAGAGCTTAAAGGTCATAAAATTTTATATTTTGCATTTATTTCACACCTAGCTGCCTACTAACCACTCAGTGACCAAAGCTGTACCTTTTAACTTTCAAAGTCTGTAAATCTGATTTTGATCATTGAACAGAACAAAGGAATGGCAAGATGTTTTGTATCCACTTTAGGGGTCTGTGACTGCAGTGTAAAAACCATATACTGTATAAAATAAAATATGGACAACTGCACAACTCGGTATGTGTTTCCAACTTGGGGTTGAGATGACAGCATAGACCTCTTGTGCTTTACTCTCAAGGTTCATATGCTGCCATCTCAACCCCTCAATGGAAACACAGCCTTGTTGTGTATGGGTGCCTATACATTATTCTCTGTATTCTTCATCAGGTGAGGTTATAAGAAGGCTATGTTGAAAATTTTGGGTCAAATTATTAAAAAATGGCAAAGTTATGGCCATTTTATTTTGCAATTTTGCTATGCCTGCGCTCAATGACTTTGGAAATTTAAAATATTTTGACTCAAATTTTCAGCATAGCTTTCATATTACCACACCTCAAATGTATTCACAGCTGACATTTTCAAATCCTGGCCAAAATGTGTTTTCATACCTGTGGCACAGAATGACGCTGCAGTTGTGTAGAATTACATTTTGGTGGGGATTTGAACATTTCTATACTGAGTACATGCAGTGGGGTAATAAGATGGCTATGCTAACAGTTTGGTCACTGTTGTCCATTACATTGAAGTGCAGGGCCTGGAGGGCCCTGTACTCTAGCCATTCATATACATATCTATGGAGGGTTGGGGCGCTAAGGTCTGAAGGACCCTGCGCTCACACAATAAAATAAGGATACTATTATGCCATCTCAAAAGTAAGGAAATACATTGCAAAAACTAGTTAATGCTCCAGTTAGCATCAAAGTGACAGAAGATGGGAAATGAGGCTTAGAGTTTCCAACCCTAACACCCCAGCCTCCCAAACCAGGCAGGAGAGCAGGTGTGGGGTGTGCCTTGGGCCTGTGGAAGAGGGGTGTGGGGGTTAGATACTCCCCCAATGTCTAATTCCTGACTTTTATAGCTTCAACCCTAACTAATGCATTAAATGCAGTTTTTGCCATAAATTTCCTTACTTTTTGAAAAAGTGTAATGTAAGTAGTAAAAACATGTATTGATGATGAGTGCAGGGCCCTCCCACCACATTGCCAAGGTATTGATGGAGTGTGGCCCCACCATGTTGCCCATTACTGCATAACAATATACATCTGGCATAGCTATACAGCATCCTTGTACAGAAGAGAACCCTTGGAACACAAATGTAAGAATATCCCATGAACCGTGCAACTTACAAAATAAATTACACCGCAGGCTTACTATACAGTTTAAAATCTTGTTCCACCAGCATAGGTCATTAAAGGTGACCTAAGCTGCTCAATGTGAAAAGTCTGTATCTGCTGTTTTTCGAGATAGCTGATTGCCGAAAGTCATGACACGAACCGCAATGTAATCCCATGGGAAAAATGTCAACTATGTCATTGAATATTTCTGCAACCAATTCATTTCCCAACACCTAAATAGCATGATTCACATCTCTAGGGCATCCCTCAATGCCTGCAAATTTCAAGTAAAAGACCAAACCATTATTGAGATATGCAATTCTAAAGTTTTTACACCTTTAAACATTTTAGGTCATGAGAAAGCAAATTTCTTGGCTGCCGAGAAAATCTTTGGCTGTGAGCTAACAAAATCTTCATCCGTGAGCAGCCATCTAGTCATGCCAAACTGGGCCGTCTGGTCATCCCTAAGGTCATCTGGTCTTCCTCATTAACATCGGGTCATGAAAATCTGGCTATCTATTCGTTTCCCTCATGAAGGAAGCTCATGGTGGAAAATCATCTCATAGCCAAAGATTTTGCAGGCTTGCAGCAGAAAACATTAGCGAGTCACAAATGAAGAATTTTTAATTTTAAAACTATTTTTTGACAAAACCGAAGCAAACCAAAAGCATGGTTCGATAGAGGGGGTTCCTCAATAAAAACCATGCCTCATTTACCCAAAAGTAATCCGTGGAGAAAACAACAACATTTTTCTGATGGAAAACTGAAAACAAGATGGTGGCTCTCACAGCTGAAAAATTTCTTGTGGTGGAAGATTTTTCACCATAAGCATACAAAATCTGCAGCCATGACGGATGACAGATAGCCCTGAGGCCATTCTTCTTTCACAAAATATACATATAATTTGTTTTGTGAACTGAGCATAATAAAAATTAAATAACTTTGGAACTTATTAATATTTTTCACCAAACCAACACTGGATTGTTCCTTGACCCAACATCTGTCTATGTTCCAAAATTCAGACCAATAGACCACAGTGTCTGAGCAGCACCACAGGCACAAAATGCATCAAAAGTGGCAAAAGTGCATTATTTGGTGCTTCTCTGCACAAAAACATAGAAACATAGAAAGATAGACTTTGACAGCAGATAAGGACCACTTGACCCACCCAGTCTGCCCATTTCCCTTTCTATTGGATAAGCTGCAGATTCTAGTTAACCAACAGCCTACTTCCTGCAACAACCCCACTACAATTGCCCTTATGTCTGTCCCATGCATGTTTGAATTCCCCACTGTTTTAGACCCAACAACCTCCCCAGGAAGGTAGTTCCATGCATCCACCACTCTCTCCATGAAAAAAATGTCCTCACATTACCCCTAGCCGTCCCCTCTATCTTTAAATTGTGCCCCTTGTTCTTACACATCTCTTTTTCTGAAAGATGCTACCCTCCTGGACTTTGTTGATTCCTTGAGGTACTTAAAAGTTTCTATCATGTCCCTCCTTTCCCTCCTTTCATCAAGGGTATACATATTAAGCTCTCTCAGTCTCTCTTCATATGGTTTCTGATGCAGACCTTGCACCATTTTAGTTGCCCTCCTCTGGACTGCTTTCATCCTGTCTATGTCCTTGCATGGATGGGGTCTCCAAAACTGCACACAGTATTCCAGATGGGGTCTCACCAACTGTCTGTACAGAGGATAACCACTTCCCTTTTTCTACTTGTGATGCCCCATCCTATGCATCCCAGTATCCCCCTGGCTCTCTTTACTGACTTCTCACATTGCTTACCCACCTTTAGGTCATCTGATATGACTACCCCACGTCCCTTTCCATTTTGTTGTTGTTAGTACCTCCTCTGCTATTGTGTACTCTTCTCCTGGGTTTTGATTCCCAGATGCATTACTTTGCACTTCTTTGCATTGAATCTAAGTTGCCATATGTCTGACCATTCTTCCAACCTTGCCAAGTCCCTTCTCATCCTTTCTACCCCCACTTGTGTATCAACTCTGTTACAGATCTTTGTGTCATCTGCAAGAAGCATACCTTTCCCTCAGACCCTCTGCAATGTCAACATATGTTTGACGAAATGCAACTTGACAAATCAAGTGATCTACCATACCAGACCGTGCATTCCAAATTTTGTGCAAATTCGTTTGAGCAGTTTGCAAAGTTATTAACACGGAAAATTTGAGGTTTAACATTAAAGTGCCTACTCACTAACTTCGCACACCTATGAGATATATATATATATATATATATACATATATATATATATATATACACCACACTAACATGGCCCAGATATTCAAAAGAGTTGCGCATAGGCACAACAGTGTTGCGCCATGCACAACCCACTGATGCGCCCAGTGCGACATTCAAAGGGAAAAGTGCATCACACAAATCTCGATGCACTGAGCGCATCAGTAATGTATGCAGGCACAGGTAGTGGGCGGTGTGCCCATACATAACCTGCACAGCCCGATATTCAGCCTGGGATGTGCAGAGCCATTCATGTGCACCCTACTTGCACCTGCACAAGAGTTAAGCCCCAAAAAGAGAACAAATGATGGCCACCCACAGGTGAGCTGCAGCATTGCAGGGTGCAACACAGCAGCTGCCACCTGCGGGGTGACCACCAGTTCCTGCCGCACCTGGTGGTGCCCCCATGCCCATCACGGGCATCTGTGTAAATAAACCCCCTCAATATCCCTGGTGGTCCAGTGGACCAAGTGCTGCCCGATCACAGGCATCTGGTTAAATAAACCCCCGTCCTATATCCCTGGTGGTCCAGTGGACTACTATGTTCCCGATCATGGACAATTGTCTACAAAAAGCCTCATCTAATATCCCTGGTGGTCCAGTGGACCACTATGTGCCGATCACGGGCATCGGTATAATAAACTCCCCTGTTCAATATCCCTGGTGGTCCAGTGGACTGATCGCTTCTGATCTAGGGCATCTGTGAAATCCCCGCCCAATATCCCTGGTGGTCCAGTGGACTGCACTCTGCCCGATCGCGGGCATCTGTAAACATAAAAACTACCTATTACCCTGTTAGTCATCCTAGTGTACCCCCCTCCCCACCCGCCCACTGGGCCCCATCACCCCACTCCCCTCCCTGGTCGGCGGCGGGTGGCAGCACCCCACCCACCTGCGCCCAGCGAATGACAGCTCGGTGGGGCTGCACCTATTGGTTTACAGCATGAGCCAATGGGCATGCAGTCCATACATACTATTCAGATACATGAATGATTCATTCACATATCTGGACTGTGTAGTACGGTATACTGTACGCCCATTGGCTCATGCCGTGAACCAGTGGGTGTGCAGCCCTACCAAGCTGTCAGCTGGCAGGTGGCGGGCGGCAGGCGGGTGGGATGCTGCCATCCGCCGGCTGACTGGGGAGCGGGCGGTGGGGCTCAGTGGGCGGTGGGGGGACACTAGACCACCAGGGTAATAGGTCATTTTTATGTTTTACAGATGCCCACTTATCGGCAGAGTGCGTCCACTGGACCACCAGGATATTGGTTACGGGGGTGATTTACACAGATGCCCGCGATCGTCCACTGGACCACCAGGGTTATTGGACGGGGGTTTATTATACCGATGCCCATGATCAGGCACATAGCGGTCCACTGGACCACCAGGGATATTAGACGAAGTTTTTTTACACAAATGCCATGATCGGGCTGCAGGGAGCGTCGGTCCCAGACGGCTGCTGCCTGGCAGGGTGCCAGGTGCAAGTCGTCGGGGATCGGCGCACCCTGCATGCTAATGGGATGCAAATGGAGCCATAATGACATGCAAATGGCCCCATGTGCGCCTTGCATAAATTATGGCCCCATTTGCATGTCTCCTTTTGAATATCGCAGGTGCTGTGAATGGCGCAATGGCACCTGCGCTAGAGCATCTCCATGCTCCACTCTGGCCACTTGTTCTGGCGCAGTGCCCTGCGCTGGCTGCACAGTGGGGGTGGCCAGGTGTGATATTCAAAGCTTCTGCACCATAGGCAGCTCGTTGAATATCGCCCAGGCCACACCCGTGCAACCAAGTTGAGCTGCGCCCAGGCTTGCGCCACAGCCTGGCGCAGTTTGAATATCCAGGCCCATGTGTTTAAGGATAAATGTGGAGACAAAAATGGTATCTCAGGTAGACAGTGAAGATATCACTGATATCTCCATGTTCCTGTATGTCACAGTGATATCTCCATGTTCCTATATGTCATGATGATATCTCTCTGTTCCTGTACATCATACAATGGAAAGTAAAAGTAAAAGTATTTCACTTTCCATTGCCGTCTGTGCCTGTACATCCTGCACAAACCCCACCCCAACTCACCCCACACATATGTGCCTCTATATGGTTGATCCTCCCTTATTTTTACTATAAATAATCATTTTAAAAGTTATCTGAGTTGTTTGTGCCACTCTCATGTCTTGTAATGTTAGACAACTTTCACTTACCTGTCAAAATGTAGCATGACCGAGCAGTATTAACACACACTGTAAATAAGGTCCGACCATTTCAGAGTAAAAGTACTCTGTATAAGAAAAGTGAAGAAATATAGCGTGACAGAGTGGTATTAACACTCACTGTAAATCGCTCCCACCCTTTTAGTGTAAAGTACTCTGTATAAGAAAAGTGAAGAAAAGTTCTTTTATGAGTAAGTTTAACTAGTTTTAGTGAAGAAGAAGCTGCTGACTGTGATGAGAAGAGGAAGAGCTAGTCGGCAGCTTCAGAACTAACAGAAGGAAGCCGAGCGTATATTACTATAGCAACACATACTCACGCTTCCTTCTGTTGTTCTGCGGCTGTGACTAGCTGGCTCTCCTCTCATCACAGTCGGTAGCTTCTTCTCACTAAACTGACTTAAACTTACGCAAAAGATTTTTCTTCACTTTTCTTATACAGAGTACTTACACTGAAAGGGTGGGAGTATATTTACAATTTATTATTAATACCGCTCGGTCACACTATATTTTGACAGGAAAGTGAAAGTTAATCTGTCATTATGAGACCTGAGAGTGGCAGGATCAACCAGATAACTTTTTGAAATGATCAGTTACATTCAAAATAAGGGCAGGATCAACACATACTTACTTTTAATAACTTTAAACTCTGTGGATAAACCAAATATATATATATATATATATATATATTTATTTATTTATTTATTTATTTATTTTCCAAATAGCGTGTTCTGTTCAGTTTGTGTGGATGGAGATTGTGTGTTGCGGGGGTTCTTTGCAACTGCCCCAAAACACACATTGTATAAACAGAACATAACATGGCCTGGTGAAGATATCATATTTATCTTCACTGAGGTAATGACATCAAGATATCTCACTTGTGGCCTCACTTGTGGAGTTATCATGATATCATTGACCTCTCTTGAAGATAAATTTGATATTTTCACTCAGGTCATGTCATATCCCATATATCCATACTATATATATATATATATATAGATGGAATACATAATGGCGGCAATGGAATAGCACATTTATCTCCACTGGTGGTAAGACCCAAAACTCACGAATGGTGAAGCCCCAAGTTAGTTATAAAGGTCTTACCACTCATGTGTGGAGATAAATGTGTTGTTCTACTAGTCCATTATGTGTTTGATATATACCACACCATTTGTAGTGTTTTTACTAGTGTTTTACGTTGTTTTAGCATAAAACTGCTTTTCTTTCTATTGTAAGTTTCCTATCTGGCCCATTGTTCTCTGTGTTCCATTTCCAGAATCTAAATAGAAATAACATGTTATAAGTTATATAAATGGTGTTCTAAGTGAAAATAAATATTTATTCCAAAATAACATGATTTATTTACCCAGTTTATTCACCACTGGTGTGGTATTTATATATATATATATATATATATATATATATATATATATATATATATGTATATATACACTACACAGAAAGTACACAAATGGGTCCATTGGATGTATTGTAGGGAACAGGACCTCTTGAGCTCATCAAAGGGTAGTAGTCACTCTCCTTGTTCAAATAAGTAATGTATCAGACAACATTTCTGTGCCACCTCAGCAGACCTCTATGATGAAAAAACAGAGCATTTGTGAATAAACTTAAGGGATGTGAGTATATTTGTGTACATTGAAATTCTCTGTGGTACTTTCAAATGCTTGTGTTCTGCCACCCAAACTATCACCATTATTCCAGTAAATATGTTACTACATTCTCTGTACTGGGCAATGGCCATGGAAGATGACAGAAGGTTTATCCATAGATCCCACCACTTGTTCTTCCTTTGCCATCTATGCGTGAGGCTTAGAGGCACCCCAAAGGAAGGGAGGATATCTGCATTGCCAACAGCACAAACAAGTCTGGGAGCCTCCTCTCCTTTGACCAAGAGGCAGCTGCAGGATTACCTTCAAGTACTGGCATTCTTTCATTTCAGATGGGCCTATGCAGTATAGAGTCTAACTGCTTAAAATTTTTGTCAGGCACAAGTGTAGGTAGGGATTGAAATAAATATAGACACTTAGGGAGCAGGATCATTTTAACCATATTAATCATACATAGAAGCATTAGGTGGATGTCCCTTCATCTATCACAGTCCTCCACAATGCTGGTAAGCAGTGGCACATAGTTCCTGGGAATCAGCTGAGTCATTCTGGCAGGGATCTGGACACCCAGATATTTAATCTTATCAACTATTTTAGACTGAGAGGGTTGTAAATGAGGACCTCTTTATGTAGTCTTCCAACTGGCAGTATCTCATTCTTTGTCCAGCTAATTTTATGAAGAGACTGGCACTCTATAAGCTAGAAGGAACCGAACATTCAGAAGACCATCCACTGGGTTTTGCAAGTAAAGCAGAAGGCCATCTGCAAAGAGTGTAGTTTTGTGCTTCTCTCCAGCCTTGAACCCCTGATTTTAGAGTGATTCAAAACTGCTGCTGCAAGAGGTTCTATGGTCAAAACTGGAAGGTATCAGTAAACCATTAACTAAAATCTGTGCAGTTGGGGAGGTGTACGACACTCTGACCCATCCAATGAACTAAGCCCTCAGGCCAAACTCCCTCAACATGGCAAACATGTACCTCACGGCATGCAGTCAAAGGCCTTCTCTGTATCCAAGGCAAGGACTGCTACCAATGGTATTTAAGGTTCTTAGCCCAGTTATGAATCATATTTAGGTTCTGCAGATGTTATGCTTCCTTGCCCCTGCTGTATGAAGCCCCCCTGATTTTGACGTATGCATAGGGTTAGTAGGGTTTCAAGTCAGGCTGCAGTTGACTTGCATGGCTTTTGGAGCACTGTGATAATGACAGACCACATGAAGGGGGCAGTTCACATCCCAGACTTTCCTCAGTCATGTCCTGGAGGGTTAACTCAAAAAGCAGAGCAAAGGCCTTTTATAAAATCTGTAGGGAGCCAGTCCAGCCCTGGCACCTTATCCCCATCCCAGTAGACTCCCTATTGCTCTGAGGGTTCTTCCCCGGACAGTAGCTGATCAACTGACTTTTTGTTTCCATGGAAATGGAGAGATCCCAACCTTTTGAAAAATAGGCAGAAGCTGGTTTGGGGATGGAGATCCCTCAGAGGTGTACAACCTTTGATAAAAAGAAGTGAATGTCTTCACTATTCCTGCCTGTCTGTTACCAACTCTCTTTGTCATTCCTCACTTTCATGATCACTCTTTCCTCTGCTTTTTGTTTCAGTTGCCATGTTAAAAGCTTGCCCCTCTGTCACCATCAAAGTAGGTGTCCACCTGCCCCAGTAGTATATCTTTTCAAGTTATGTACTGCTGAGCTTTGTACAATGTTATAAAGAGTTAGGGTGGGGTATGGCATATAAACCCATTCACAGGCCTGAACTTTGGCCTCTAGTCTCTTTAGTTCTGCCCCTCTCTCCTCCCCATGTAAGTAGTATAAGATATGGTCTGCACTCTGATAAAGGCCTTAAGGGCCTCCCACCTAATCAAGTAGGATGTGTCTGATTTGCTGTTGCAGGCTTAGAATTCCTTTATGGTTGAGGAGATGTGTTGCTTTTAACAGGGTGGGGTGAAAACAGCAAGGGCACTTTGGTGGGGCTCAGCGCCTAGTGTAAATCCCATATCGAGGGAGAGTGATCAGAAACCAGTATTGGTACATGCTCAACCCTTTGAACACTCAGGTTCAGGGAGGATGAGACCAGAAGCCTGTCCAGATGGGCATAGGAAGGGTGGGAGTGTGAAACAAAAACTATACTCCCTACCTGATTAAGTGCTGTGCCTCCAGATATCTAGGAGGGAGTAAGTATCCTCCACTTCACCCAGAGCTTTGGCATTACATGATAGAGGAGGTTCTATGTTATACCTATCTAAGACAGTGTCGCTAACACAGTTGAAGTTATTGCCAAGGATCCAGGGCCCTGAAACTGCAACATATCCACCCATAGCTTCTGGTAAAACTTGGTCTTCAATGTTGGGGCGACACACTGAACCCACTGATACTGAATCTCTACCATGGAGCTTCAACTGTGCCAGTGCTTATCTCCCTCCTTGGTCTGTTGTGGTCTTAACTACCTTGCCTTCAAAACCCTTTCTAATCCAGAGTATAGCTCCTCACACTTTAGTACTTAAGCAGGTCACCACCATTCTCTCCCCAGCTGCTCCTGCTGCTTTCAAATTCTTTCATCACCATGTGTGTTTCCTGTAATAATGCTTTAGTAGTTTTTAGTTTTCGTAGTCTGCACTGTACTCTTTTTGTTTAAATACATATTTCAAACCATTTATGTTCCAGGTAGTGATTGTTATCTGCTCACCCAAAGTACAGTGTATTATGGAAAATGGCGTTTGACTCCCATACCTCATGTGGCCCCAGCCAACAGGTCTGAAACTATTTCCTGCTGTTTGTATGTCTAAACCAATAGCGTCCAACCATAAATGTGAAACTCCATATTTTATCCATTTTGTACCCCTCAACCCACCACTCCCAAACATCCATCCCACCCACAACAACTGAAATGTCCCAAACAACTGGGCATTTCTCATGCAACTCGGAAATATGCAGGTACCCTGTAAACGGAGTAACCCCCAGGCAGCATAGAAAACTAATAACACAGCTGAGTAACAATCTTGCCTCTCAGATGGACATACCTCTCTCTGCTCAGCAGGGACCCCTCAATTTACGATGGCAGAGTGTGGCTGTGAGGTAGCAGGCAAGACAGTACCAAATTATTAAATTCAGTAGCTGAAAACAGCAACTTTCCACTGTACTAGGAGGGAGGCACTGCCCAAATCAGCAATCCCCATCCCTATGAACCAGCAACTACAAGTAACAACACATATATTTATGGAGCCCTTTGGAGAAATTCAGAACAATTTTAAAACAAGTCCATGAATTGGAATGAGAACATAATGACACTGTAACTCTGGGGACAGAGCAGCATACAAGTTGGCCCTTTGCCCCAGAAGCAAATTAGAATAATGATCTGGCACAATTGTCCCACAGTTTGCATCTTTTGCTGGCACTTAAAGATCCTTAGGAGATACAGGTAGCAGAGGCTACAGATGAAGAGATGCAGTTCACTGCAACAGCCCTATCCACAACATGTCAGTTACCTTCTGGAAAGCAAGACTACATGGACCTTGAACTCCCAATTACCACCTGCTCAGACTTCACCCCTTGATACAGTTGGGGGTATTTTCAATTGAACAAGGACAATAACTCCAAAATTTTGAAAGTGAATAATGCTACCTTAACTGAAACCACATAGTTCCACTGGGTGCCAATACTGATAGTTTAGTAGCAGTTGTCTCCAGGCAGTGAGTGATGCAGTAAGGAGTTTGCACAGATGAGAGGGAGCCTGTAGGCAGGTTCCCACCCTCCTGCATGAAGACTGTGTCTGCCAGCAAGAAGGAGGATTATTTGGTGCAAAAGATAGTGATCCCATCTCTGTTGCTAATCAATGGCTGCCGTTGACCTCCCATAGTCTATTGCACACATAGACTGGTAAGCCAGGTTAAACTGTAACAGGCATTTGCATTTACTTTGTCAGAACAAAGTGGTGTGTTCACAGCAGTGGCAGTTGGTAGCCACTCCATTCAAACCTGTTACAAATAGCCACCATTGTCTTTGTACATGTCCCCTGCAACAGTGGTCCTTTCACCCCAGATCATGCAGACATCCCCAAATTCTTACTCCATCACTCCTCACCTAATCAAGCTAAATTTCCATGTTAAAGCTGCTATTACCAATGCACTCCCTAGAAGTTAGCTTTCAGCTGTGTGTGTCAACGGTCAGGTCATAATGTAGCTTATAGCCATGGGACACCGAGCAACTAGAATGGGACAGCTGGGAGAAGGTCATACCAGCAGCTGGGGAAGAAGGGACAGACCATAGTAGGAAGAAGGAAAACTAAAGAAAATGTACCTAGTCACTATGTAGGAGCTATCCTGCAAACCTGAGAGTGCCCCTCCACTGCCGCATCCTCTTCTTCTGAAAAATCTTTCTGCCGAGATGGGGCCATTGAAAAATCTAGGTAGCCACCCCAGTTTTTCACATGCAGTCTGAAAGGATATAGGTTGGCAAAGTCTTACCCTCTGGTATGCAGTTTGACTTTTACCCCATTAAATTGCTGTCTCCTCTGATGCAGGTTGTGGCTAAAGTCTTGGAAGATGGAAACTGTTTGGCCTCAGAATGTGACTGGGTCCATTGCCTTAGCTTCACAGAGGATTATTTCCTTATCAGAATATCTTAAGTATTTCATAAGGAAATGCCACAGGCATTCTGTCTGGCTACAGCTTTGACCTAGTGCAATGCACATGCTTGACCTTGCAGTGCTGTACTTCCTCCCCACCTTCAGGTGTTGCACTAACCAAAGGTGGATCTATGTTTTGGGGTTATTCATTTCAGTCCTCCAGTAGCCCAATGATCTGGAGGTTGAACCTGCAAGATCTATTTTATGATCATCCAATTTAATCTTCAGTTCAAACATGGCTTTTATGGAATTCTCTCTCTGCTGATGTCATCTATGATGTCCCCCACCTCTGTGATACACCACTTCACTTCCTCCAGTTGAGCAGTGTGGGCTACGGGGTTCTTCCAATAGCAAACAAAAAGCCTGCACGAGGATGGCATGGGTGTAGCAGTTAAAACATTGGAACAGGAGGAGGAAAGGCCGTCCACTCAATCATTGCACTAGAGATGCTGTCAAATGACTTGTATCTTGACAACTCAGTTATGATTTAAAATGAGAGTCAAATGTGACTCTATTTTTAAACTTTAACTGAGTTGTCAAGTCTAAATCATTAACTTGTCATAGTACAGTGATTGAGCAGACAGTCTTTCCTGCTCCGGCTCCATGCTTTAACTGTGTGCCTGCTCTATATTAATCAGGTGATTCAGTGCATGGTCTTTACTGCTCATATTTATCATGCCCCATCTACCCCACAACAATGTGTGTCTCCTGAGAAACTGATCAAATCACAATCCATTTTCTTGATGCACACTAAAAGGTAACTTGATTCCATTTGGAACTAAACCCTGCAGGCTGAAAATAAATTTGTCCCTGCTCATATAGTTTTACCATCAGCTAAGTTTCAGACACAGCCAGATTATTAGCATTATTGTGAGATACAGCAATGAAGAAATCATTGCACAGTCCAAGATCGGGACTTCTGCAGTGGTCCAGTGCATCCAACATATGCACCACCCTACCACTTGCCATTACTTCCTGTTTTCCATTTCCTAATGTAACTGTAACACAAATGAGATATGATAAAATTAGGGTTAATAATGAAGATTACAGACACATTACTTTGTCAGCAATAGGTGGAGAGATACCAAAGTAATTACATAATGTGGAATAAACTAAATGTCCACATTACAGTTGCAGCAATCGGCATAGTCAGATATTTCCTGAAATTTCTGATGATATCCTTAGGGAAATTCCTTGCCTGCTTGCAACACCTCTGTAGGGTCACCAGAGAATCTCTTTAGAAATATAGCAAAATATCTGGAAATATCTGACCAGGTCGATTGTTGCAACTGTAATCTCTGTCAGGGGTGCTTTCTTTTAGCTCCACTTACATATGATAAGTAAACCTAATAATGGAATTTCTTTTGAAATCAGTGTATAATTAAATCAACCAGTTATTCTAGAATTAACTATGAAAATCTGTACTAATTTTGTAACTAGAGCAATGACATTCCATAGTCAGAGGATGACAGGAGAGACAAGGTTTGAGTAATTGCCTGTTAAAAGCAATTAGTTGGGGTTTCCTTCTTAAACTAGAAAAATAATATAGTAGTTCTAGATGAAACACCTTCATTAGATCTCCTCAGGCACTGGGCAATATTATGGCAGGTGTTGACCACATCCGTTTAACAGTTTGATACCTGAGTTAAGGTGCATCAATGTACAAAACTGTATTGAAATAGCGTAGCCATGTTGAATTCATGCCAAACAATAATTTTTAAAATGTTCCTAGTACAAACAAATCCAAGTTACCATTTGCAAAGACCTTATCCTTAGAATGGGCTAACTTTAGAAATGTTAGGGCTAAGAACTTAATTCCCTTTTTAAATGAAAGCTTTTCTGTCAGGTCAGGTTGGCTGTGACATGCTGACACATCATTTAAGTCATAATGCCCTAATAGATACATGGATGAATTCTATTTACATCAGGTAATGACGTGCAAGATTAGTTGCAAATGACATCTGAGCCTTGTATACAAGAACCGTATGTTTTGCAGTGTGGGACTGGCCCTGACCCTTGTATTTCTAAATGTATATCACATAAGCGTCTGTCATGTACAGTTGCAGAGATGTTAACATCTAAAATTACAACATTGCACCAATAAAATTAATTCTTGTAACAATTTATGACTTTTTTAATGCAATGTTTATTGTTTTTAATAAGCAGAAGTGCTTAGGTACATAACAAGGTAACGTAAAGCAAAAATCAGTAGAAGTTGATATCCTGTCCAGTGTTATACTCCTTGGAAGGACAAATTTATGAAATAAATTGGACCGCATCAGGCAGAAAAATACATAGGACAGTTTAACCAATAATCATAAAACAGTAAAAGTACAACTCTAAGGAAGTGTAGCAAGTCTATTTTGGTAGAAATACAGTATATAACCAGTATATAATCAGTAATCAAGCAATCCATATTACTGTTATTGAAAGTCTTGCTGTCAGTTCATAGGCATTGGCATCAGATTCATAAAATATGATCAGGCATTATCATTACATCCACACGATTGTGGGTAGTAAGGCCCCAGGAAGTTGACTATTGGATATTATAACAAAACCAGTGTAAGGGATTGATAACTATGGGTTGCCTCTCACAGTGAGAGGTGTAGAAGTTACAGGCCTGGGCACTGAGTACCTTTTGAGGGATATGGCAGTGTTCCAAATGAAGGTATGCTCCCCAGATATCTGCAAAGATCTCTAGCTTTCCTATTACAGAAAAGTGCACATCTTCAAAACTGTCCATTTTCCTAGTTCTTTCTGTCATTCTGTCAAAAGTAGGAGGGTCTGGTCTCTCAGTGTCTGAGGAGAATCTGTTTTCTGAAATTAAGGCACCCTGCAGCGATTGTCTGCTGTGTGGCTCAAGTGGTTGCCCTGTCATTGACTCATCTGAAATGTTCAGCATCACTAGCTGTGAGTTAAGAGTGAGCTGCATGTGCAGAAGCTGAAAGAAGACCATCTGTACACTGTTCCCATATGCCTGGATTACTGAACAGTCCAAGAATATGTGCATGATGTGGCATGTCCCAGTTAAGCATCTCCAGCACCTGTCTGAGTTTGTGAGGCCCCATCTACATAGCTTTTGAGTGGTCCTTTGCCCTGGTTCAGGGTTTTAAATTGGAGGAAGTGGCTTTCTGTATCTCTGGCCACTTGCCACAGGCTTCTCAAACACATATCACAGGCTGGGGACTGTCCTATCCCAGCTCTGTGCTCCAGTTGAGTCTCAGGGGTTGTGTCTGATCCCTTGCAGTTCTAGTAGGCCTTTGTAAATGTGTTTGACCTTTAACTGACTTTCTTTGGTGGAGGGTGCAGCAGCCTATCTAATGCCTGCCGGACCTCCAGCCAGAGCTGAGGACCTAATACCCCTATAAGCATATGCCTGAGCTGGAGATATTGCCAATACTGCTGCTTCATCAGCTTAAATTGTTTCTGCACCTGGCTGAAGGTTTTCAGATAGTCTGTCCAGTTATCTAAGACTTGATAAAGGTAATAGATTCCTTTGGAGGCTCATCTTCTCCAGTATATAAGCTTGCCTCCAATCTGTAGCTGTGTGTTATTCGGAGGGTAAAGAAAGGATTACCATGGGAGCCAGTGTAACAGTTTGGCACATCATTTCCATACAGCTGTTTTATAGTTCAGTGTTCAGTGTGGTGGAGTCTGTAGTATATCTTCCCAAACAAGACTGTATCCTTCAGCGGGCCATGCAGAAGATGGGAAACTGAGAAAGATGTAGTAACACCTGTGCCATATGTCTAAGAGTGAACTCTGATAGTTTTAGTCCTCCCTTAACTAGGAATTGGATTAGCTGTCTGTGGCTCATGCATTTTGGAACCTTCCTACAGAAGAAGCTTAGCATTTTATTCTGTGGGGCTTTAACCAACTCTGGATTAATCCTGACAGTGAGGTTGAATGCTAGGGGCATTTTAAAGGTGTGCTCCCTCACCTAATGGTAGAGGTAGAGATGATTTTATCTGGCCAGGTCCTGGTCTAGTGCAACTATAAGGGAGGGATGCTGAGATGCTCAAGACTGTTGAGGTCTTGAGAGAAGTGACTACCCAGGTACTTGAGGTTTTCATCAACTGTCCACAGATCCCAGTAGTAGCTTGCATGGCTCTGGCCAGCTCTCCAGAAGGCATGATCAGGGACTTGGAGAATTTGGCTTTACAGCCAGATATCTTACCAAGCAGGGTGAGGAGGTCCAGGGTTGCTGGTACAGATATCTCAGGCCTAGTAAGTGTGAGCATTGTGCTTCTCTCCCTTGTATGCTGTGAATACCACAGTGGAGTCTTAGTGCCTGGAGGAGCAATTCCAGTGCCAGAATGAAGAGGAACTGTGAGAGGGGGCACCCTACCTTTTCCTCTGTCTGAGGGAAAGGGTGGAGAGGTTTGGAAGTTTGTGATAACAGTAGCAGAGGAGTTTGTGATAACAGTAGGAGAGACTCCATTGTACAGCATCTGAATCAGGAGTATGAAGTTCCTCCAAAACTAAAACTATTCAGGACATGGAACAGGTAGCCCCATTCCACCCTATTGAATGCCTTCTTGGCATTGAGTGATAGAAGTATGGATAGAATGAGGAGGTCCAGCTTGCCAGATGAGGTTTAGTAACCATCTGGTATTATCTGATCCTTTATGGCCTGTGACAAAGCCCACCTGATCTCCATTAATGAAACTAGGAATGTCACCCAGAAGCTGTGAGGCTAGTGCATTATGCAGGCCTTGCAGTTGGTTGTCATGAGAAATATTGAATGGTAACTCCCACATAGGGAAGGATTTTCCTGGTTTGGGAATGAGGAGATCACCACTGTTCTCACTGAAGGTGAAAGCTCCCCACAGCACTTACTTCTGCAAGTTCGACTGTCAGTGGTTGCATCAGGACTTTTTGAATAAGTATAGTATCTCTGCAGGTAGACCATCTCCCCATGTGTTTTATCTGCAAGCATGGGTCAGAAGGCTTGCTCTAATCTTGTAGGGTGAGTGGTTGGTCAAGTATCACCCTGACCTATGGGGAGATGCATGGGAGGCCCAGGGAGTGTTGAGAGAGAGAGGGCCTCTTTAGCAGGGGAGACCTCCTTTTTAGGGAGTGTAGTAGAAGTCCTGAAATGCATCATTAATGTCCTCAGGCCTCTGCTTTAGGGCTCCATCCTTAACTTTGTCACATAGACACTTCCAGCATTCTTGTCTTTTATTTTTAGTTGGTAGGCAAGGAGTCAACCAGGCTTTTCTCTGACCTCCAAGAAAGTCTGCCTGAGGTGGAACAGTGCATACTTCACTTGATGATGCAGGTATTGGTTCTCCTTACATTATGTTTCTGGGGATCAACACAAGGAGTGGAGGGGTGTTGTGGGTCATCCCTGTACTTCTTCTTAAGGTCCTTAAGATTTTTAAGCTGTTCACTGAGTGGTTTTAATGTGTGAGGCATAGCTGATGCACCTGCCATATATGAAGGCTTTTAATGCATGTCATTGTATTGGGGCAGATATGTCCCCTACGTGGTTAGTATCTAGAAAGATTGCACATCCATCTCCAATGACCTACAGAACTCAGGGTCCTAGAGAAAGGATGTGTTGAAGCATTACTGGTGCCTGGGCTGCACAGTTGCATGGCAGTAGCCACATAAAGGATACTGAGGTGTGGTCTGAGATGATCACCATGTCAATGCAGGCTTCTAGCACATCTTGCTCCGCTGTTCAGGTACAAGTCAGAGAGTGATTCTGCAGTACATTTGGTGCAAGATCATGTAGAAGGAGTAGTTCCTGTCTCTGGGGTGCACCAGCTTCCATATGTTGATGATCCTTAGTTCAGTGACCATTTCTGCGAGTATCAGGGAGGCCAGTGGCATTGAGCCCTGGTCAGGTTTGATCCTATTAAGGGAGTCATCAAGGACTGCATTGGTATCCCCACCAAGGACTAACTTTCCCTTTTGAAATGTTGAGAGGATCTGTGCTAATGTGTTGTAGAATGTGGCATTTATCTGGTTTGGCCCATACATGTTTCACAAGGCAACTTCCTGGTTATCCAGGTACCATGTACCATAATATACTGAACATCTGGGTCTGTTATAAATGCTCCAGTAACAAACTGTATGTCTTTAAGAATAAGGATGGCTTCCCCTGCTCTTTAAGTTAAATGAGCTTTCAAATACCTGTGAGACCCATCTGGTCTTAAATTTGGCTGTTTCTGCTGGATTGAGGTGAGTTTCTTGTGAAAAATGATATGTCCACCCCATGCAGTATACAGGGTCCAAATCTTCCATCATTTGACTGATGAGTGGATGCCCTTCACATTCCATGAAACCCATTTTACAAGATGGCTACCTTTTATGGCTGTGTAATTAAGAGCAGAGGTATGATGCCTGAGGTAATGCCTGGTCAAGCAACTTTATAGCGAGTTTCTTTTCTTCCCAAAGTCTACCTTGTGGTGTGTAGCTACCATGGGAAAGATACATTAAGCCCTGTTTTCCCACTGTGGTGATTCACCTCCCGGTAACAAGTTAATACTGGGGTTGTACTGCTCAAACTGCAAGAACTCCAAGCATGTATTTAAGCATATCATAACAGTTCACAGACAAAATCTTAATATCAAATATACAAAGAACTATAAACTCTGTGTCCCAGTCCCTGACCTTGCATGGAGAGATTCTCAAGCTTTTGGATGAGTGGGCTTAACACTGGCAGAGGTGGAGATTCTGAATTGAATGTCCATCATGTCCTCTACTTCCACTTATGATATGGATTAGTGCACAGCCATGAGCATGCTGCCTAGTGTAGATTGCTCCAGATTGATGCACTGGTATCTATTTAGTTTTTGTTGGCTGGGAAAGGAGGACTAGACAATTCTGCCTATTTTCAGCATCATTCATCGATAAGAAGGGATGTGGGGTGTAGAGGTCCCTAGCCTATATCCAGAGGAAATGATGGGGAGGTGGTGTCCCCTTGAGGCTATGTAGCATGTGCATGGCCCTCACAGGATGGGACCATCTAGTAAGTATGGCACTGAATCAATTGTGCAGCTTGTGGAGAGAGTGGGAGAAGCTGGGGTATTAGGGCACCCCTTAATGCTCCCTGATATGCAGTTTACTGCCTGTTTCCTCAGTAGATTATTGCCTTGTACAGCTGCTACCTCTGTGTGTTTATGTGTGGGGAAGTGGTGAATCTTGCAGCGCCCTGTAGAGTTATATCTAAATTCCTTTTCCCAAGGTAGACAGTAACAAAGGCTCCACACTCCTCAGGTTTCCCCAAAAGGCTGTTTATTAGTTATATTTTAAAACTACCACCACAGCATGTGGAAACCAGGAAGAACCCGGACCGGTTTCGTCAGCAAGACATCATCAGGGTGATGGGTCGACCTCACATCATACATACTTTTAAATAGAATTTTTAAAGTGAAAGTGCATACATTTCATAATGTGTAATGAGTGTGTTTGTGCTCATCATTTCTAGAACATATACAATACATATATTTAACTAACGTCATCTTTAGTATTCTCACTTAATAAATAACACCTAAAACCATTTATATGTATTCAATGTGCATAAATTAATAATAAATAACATTATACAATGGCAAGAAAGAATCTTGGACTGTGATTGGTCAATTTGGGGCTGGACCCATGGCGTTATCAAGCACGACGCCACAGGTCTAGTCTCAGCACTGTGAACCTGTAGATGATTTGTTGGATGAGCTTGATTTTTGCTTGAGCTTTTGATTGATTGTTTCATTTTCTCTTAAAACAAAAATATTTTCCACACAAAACATCTTTAAAATTATTTTTTATTCTGTATAACAACAAGTCAATGTATAATGGAATAATGCACTCCAGGTGTGTGTGGGTTTGGGATAACGCCGCCTGGGGCTTTGGATGCACGAGGCGCACTCCCAGGTGCAGACATTACCCCAGCACGACACACACCCTGTCGTGCATTATTCCTTTAATACAAAAGTGCAACACAATAATGTTTAAAATATTGGCTGTAAGTCAATATCCTGTAAGTGATTCAAAATAGGCAAACACCAGCAGTCATCATTTACTGTATCCCATCTCCAAGGCACCAAGACTGCTCATATCAGAGAAGGCCCAAATGCTTGCATTTCCAAAACCTGTAAAAGGACAAAATGCCAGTTCATTACTATTAATAATTAATTTCATGAATGAAGCTTCAATGAATCGTTCTCTATAGAGTATAATTTGTTTCTATCACATTAATTCTAATATGGTAAGCAAGATAAAACAGAACCAGAAGGATGATCACTTGATTTTCAGGGTCTCATGCATACAGAAGGGGGATTGAACTAGCAGTCTACTTTCTTCTCCTAATGCAAGGCATCAATTCAATTTTGTCATTCAAACCTGGAGGATGAAGGAGTCTAGTGTGAAAATCCAAAACAACTCTCTCTCAAGTAGTCGGTCATCCAAATTCCCACTCTGGGACCCACTCTCACTACTTCCAAACCACAAAACTTAAAATTGTGTCACCCACCCTATTCCTAGTGACCCTAGAATGATTTGCCAGGGCACTTCTGGCATCATCATTTTGTATGGATCTCAGGTGTTCTCCAATCCATACCTTCAGGGGCTTTGTGGTCTTCCCTATATAATAAGAACCACACTCACATGTGGCCATGTACACTACATTCTTAATACTACAGTTTATATAATCTCTGATTTCATAAGTCCTGCTGCTATTACAACATGTAAAGGTCGTACATTTCAATATTGAGGTACACTATGTGCAATTACTGCACTGGTGCATGCCACATGGTAAGGGAGGTCTCAAATCTGCCACTATTGTATTACAACCCTAATAGCTGTGTACCAATCTATCTTTAATATTTGTAACCATGCAGGGTTTGGTTTTTGTTACCTCAGTCAAGAGGGATCCTCCAAGATGTTCCAATTCAACTCTATGATGTCTTTAAGAGCACTAGCATGTCTGGAATAAGTTGTAACAAAATTCAGTCTAGGTTTATCCACCTCCCATCCCCATCCCCCAGTCTTAGGTTTAAACAATTCAGACTTTTCAACATTACAGGCCTCTTTAAATGCTCTGTCAATTGTCTGACCAGAATATCCTCTATTCATAAATCTTGCCACCATTTCAGACTCATTAATTATGAAGTCCACATCATCACTGCAGTTTCTACGTGCTCTTAACATCTGGGCTTTAGGAATATTCACACCATATGGTGTGGGTAACAACTAGTTGGCCATCAGCAGAGAATTCCTATTGGTCTCCTTTCTGAACAAATTGGTGTGCAATGTCCCATCATCCATTTTGGTTATCATGATGTCAAGGAAGGGACATGATCAGGAGCACACTGCACTGAAAATCTTAAATTAGGATTGCTACTTTCCAGGTATATAGCAAAGCCCTATAGTTCATCCAGTGTGCCACACCACACCATAAATATGTAATCTATAAAGCGATGCCAAATATCAATCCTATCATAAAAAGTATTATTTTGGCAGTCATAGACTGTTGTTTTATCCCATAGCCCCAGATAAAGGTTTGCATAATTGGGTGCAAAAGTGGCCCCATTGCTGTACCCTTGAGCTGCAGACAGTGGGCATTCTGGAACAAAAATGGTATTTGGTGACCACATGCTCAGCACATTCAAGAAGGAAATTCTTAATTCCAATATTGACAGACACATCATTAGTTAACAAAAATCCAGAGCTTCCAATCCCCGTGTGGAATATTCGTATATAACGATACCACATCCATAGACACTAAGTACCAACTTGATTCTATCTGCATCTCCTCAAGCACTTCCAGCATAAGGCTGGTGTCCCTTATACACAAGGGGTGTGGGTACATATTTCTTCATGTGGGCATCCACATACTGGGACAATGGTTCACCCAAAGAGCCAATTCCAGTAACTATAGGTCATCCCAGGGGTCAAACAGATTTTTGTGAACCTTGGGTAATGCATATATTGAGGCCCCTAATTGGATATTTTACAGTTAAAAATGACATTGCTTCATGACTTATGATACCTTCACATTCTGATTCATACAAGAACGCATCTATGTTTCTCTTAAAGTCAACTGTAGGATCAAAAGTCAGTTTATGATAGAACTCCTCATTTTGCAATTATTTTTCAATTTCTACTATATATTTGCATGCAGACATTCCCAAAGTGACCGGTGATACTGTGTCCAGGAAAGTACTAGTTCCTGAACCTAGGGAAGGTTGTGATATAGGCTACCCTGTGTCTTTGAATTATCTGCTTTCTTATCCCAGAGAGCTGCACAACCATTCAAGCAGTATGCAAGATACTTCCCTCTCACATACTCTGCTGCTCAAATGCTCTGCTGCTTGAATGTCCCACCTAAGGGCCCCTGCAGCTCAGAATGCTTGGCCCTATGTAGCACTAAACACCCTCCTGACGAGAAGGATGAACAAGGTATCCATGCCTACATGTTACATGGGAGGAGAGCTTGATCCAGTGAGCAGCCATGAAATGTACGGCTGAGTAAGTAAAGCAGGTCCCACATTCTCTGGTCTGTGTCACCAAGCAGTACTGTCTGGGGCTACCTCACCCCTGTCTAACAATAGCCAATACATTAAAACAAACTCTGGCCAGAGCTGATAGGACTGCATGAGCCTGCATTAGGAAAATGTAGCGTAGGTTCATAAATTTGTTTTGTAATATTTGTACACCAAATGTTCAAAATAGCCTTGCTATGACCCTGCCTCATGAAGAAGGGCAGAGCAAATGTGCAGCTCCTGCCCAAAAGGTGAATTCATGGAGGGACTGCGAAATCAACTTTTAGAACACAAAAACACATTTGGCCAGAGTTGAAAAATGACAGTTGTCACATTCATGAGGTGCTGTACAGAAATGGCTATGTTGTAAATTTGGGGTCAAAATATTAAAACTTACAAAGTTATGAGCCTGTGTTCAAAAATTCAATGTAGGCTCATAACTTTGTTAAATAAATTTTCAACATAGCCTTCTTATAATTCCACCTCATGAAGAAGGGCGAAGAACATTTTCAACTCCTGCCCAAAAGGTGATTTCACATGGACTGCAAAATCACCTTTTGGGATATGAAAACATTTTGGTCAGGATTTGAAAATGGCAGTTATCACATTCATGAGGTGCTGTAAAGATATGACTATGTTGTAAAGTTGGGGTCAAAATATTGAAAATTATTAAAGTTATGAGCCTGCATTTGCAAAATTCAATGTAGTCTCATAACGTTATTTTTAAAATTTTACACCAGATTTTTAACATAACCTTCTTATAACCCACCTTATGAACAAGGGCAGACAAAATGTTCAATTCCTGCCTGAAAGGTGATTTCACACAGGGACTTCAAAATCATCTTTCAGGACACATTTGCCTAGTGACAGTGCAATTGTTCATGAGGCAGGGTCCCAAAAAAGCATGTTGAAAATTTGGGCTGAAAATAAAAAAATGGACAAGTTATGCCACTAAGTTCAAAACCCCATTGAAATACATTTAATAACATGCCTGTTTCTTCAGTTTGCAGTCCAGCTTATAAGAGTGAAGATGTGTCTGCAGTCCAGAGAGGAACATGGAGTTGGACCCCAATGGGTAAGTAAGGCTTGGAGGTAGCGGGGTGATGGGTGTTGAGTGGGAGGGCTGGGTGGAGGGAGTGCAACAGCCACAAAGACATCAATGGATGTTTTTTTCAACAAAAAAAGTACAATGGCTGCAAAAGACATTGATGGACTTTTCTTTTACAGGTAAAAACAAAATCAAATACACAAGGATTCCTACACTGGGATTGGGCACCTCCCCAGTCCCACAGTTACATTTCTGGGGGATGGGGTGGTGGGTACTGAGAAGGAGGGTTGGGTGGGGAAACACTAAATAAATAAATAAATAGAAACCCACAAATAACTGTGCATGCACAGTTGTGGATATGGTGGTGGTGGGGGGTCAGCAACAGGATTTCATGATTGGGACACTGGGAGATTGTGCACCTTAGTGTCACTATTATGTTTCTGGGGTAGGGTGGTGGATGCTGACAGGGAGGGTGGGGTGGGGGATATTTATAATAAATAAAATAAAAGAAATTGACCACCGAGAGTAAAATAGTGCAGTGTGAAGTGCTTCACAGATGTGGAGTTGACTATGTTGGCACTCCATCATGTTGTTTGTTTGCAAGGAATGTGGGGGTTCTTTTCACATAGCAAGAGATCTGCAGGGCTACACCCACTGCAGCCCTAAAAAGGAAGATTGGGGTGGTAAAGTTGCACCAGGAGGAGAGGGCAGTTTGTGTGTGTACTGAATTTAATCAACGAGGCAATCAGCCACTCAGCCTGTCTTCCAGGCCCCATTCCTCACTCACTGACAGAGAAGGCAAGTCACTATATTGGCACAAAAGTCCCTGCTATCTGCAGTGGGCATCCCCATTCAGTTGTAAGAAGAGGAGGGGCCAAGTTGTGAGCAAAAAGCTGCCAAAGACAGACCAAGCTCCTAGATGGTTGAGAATACAATGACCTGCAGTGGGTCAATTTCAAAGCCATGACTGGGGACTGAGCTGGCCCATTTCCCACACTGATGAGACTCTCAGCATATCTGTCAAACAATTGCACAGCTTACACACCATGTTGCTGGCAAATGAAGGGTGACATTGTGATCTTTATTTCTGAGCACAAGGTGATGAGAAGCTACAGAGCTGTAGTGCCTACATGGTGAAATTCACTCTCCAGTGGAAGTGCCCACATCCCTCTGTAGCAGGCAAGGGTAAACTACACTTATACAATTAAGAAAATAATATCAGGAGTGATGTACCCAGGCCAAGTACTGGCAAGGCAAAAGCAAATTCAACTTTTAGCTTCAAGTCTGCCCCATTGGAGATGAAGGTGCACATACAGGCAGAGGTTGAAAAGTGTCAGAGTCACTGGTAAACATAAAACAGCTAGAGACAAAGAAATTCCACAGCAGTGATGTGTCCAGGCAAGGTGGCATTACAGTTGACATTAAATTTAGCAACATCAGAAAAGCCTGCCAGCTGGGAGCAAGGTTCACAAACCAGGAGAAGTTTAAAAAGTCAGCATCTCTTGGCAAGCTTTAAGTTTTAGGTGTGGCTCTGGTCTCTGCTCTCACCCAGTCTGGTTTGGTCCCTTAACCTAACCAATCTTTACAGCCAGTGGTCATTGTTCTTTCTGCCCATGTTTTAGTCCCAGAGTCAATCTTCTGCAGTGGGAGTGGGGCTTTTACTGGGGATTCAGGGAGTGAGGTGGTGTGGTAAAGCATCTGCTTTACTAATGCATTTGGAGCTGGCTTTCCTGTTGAATCCGAGCTGCCCACTGACCTACCAGAGTCCCTGCTGCATCTCTAGGTCTAAGGTCATACCCCTGTTTACTGGATCTCTGTTGATCTCTCCTGGTGGTTATACCATTTGCTTTTGTAGTGTATCAGTACATTTGGTTTCCTGCATTACTCCTCCTGTCTGATGATGGATGTTGCAAGTTCCATGGGGGTTCTTCCCAGGCTGGTGAAACATGCTCTGGTCAGCTTGTTAAAGGGTAGATGTTTTGTCCAGCCAGTTTTTCAGAATGTGGTGAGTAGCTCCCTCAGGTGTCATTAAGGTGTGTGGCACCACATTTCTATTGTTGTACAGTTTTGTGGTATATTGGAGCCTGTAGGGAATTGCCGGCCCTGTAACACCTTTTTTGTCCCTGCATAGCCTTTTCTCCACAGCACTAGCTCAGTGGAGTGGCCTGCAAAATGATAATCTGCTGTCCTTGTCAAATAAGAGGTCCTGTGTCTTTCATAAGAGACAGTATCTTTTCTTTATCTGAAAATCTGAGAAATTTGGTGATTATTGACTGTGGTCTGTCCCTGGTGTTTGGCACTGGACTGAGTATTTTGTGTGCCCTCTCAGCTTCAAGGGCAGGTTTACAGGCATGCCTGAGGAGCTGTGATATTTCTCTGAAGGAAACCTGTCACATCTTTCCATTCCATGCCTTCTGGGAATCAGATAAACAGATTGTTCCCATGGCTCCTGTTCTCAGAGTCCTCAGTCCTCCCACAGAAATTTAACCAGGTGCTCCAGCTCCTGTATGCATGCCTTGTGTCTCATATCCTTATCTTCAATGCACAATAAGTAGGTTTCAGTGTACATAGCATTGGGTTGACGTTCCTGCACTTTCTCTTGTAGGACTGCAAAAGAGCTCTTAAATGTTGTGACCTCTGAAAGAACCTGCTACAACATCCTCTTTGTTCCTGGTTGTTTGTCACTGAGGCCATGTGTGGAGTCAAGTGTGAAGCTGTTGTCCCTTCAGCCATCTTCTTGTCTTCAGTCTGACAGTTGCCTTGGTTTTCTGCAAATATCTCCATCATGGAGCTGAGTTTTGAGGTTAGGCTTTAGAATTCGTTAGTGTAGATTTTAGCTAACAATTGCTGTAATTTCAGATGAATTGCTACGATTTTGATGGCGTTTGGAACGGATGTGTAGCTGGGTGGCACTGAGCAGTTGTATCAGGCTACCATCTTAATTTACATTTTGCCAACAATTTAACAGACTTTTAAATAACTTTTCAACATTTTATGATTTTTTAATATACATGGGTAGTAAGTAGTGATGGTATAAATTTGGACAAAGTGGTCTAATCATGTTACATAAAATCATTATTTTACTTGGTTGAGAAGGTCAACTCTCCAGTAGATTTGAGGTTAACAGAGGTGTACAGCAGGGATGCATTCTCACTGACAACCTTGTTTTCTCTTTATAGCAATGGGCTATTAAGTGACTCAACACTCTTGAGTCTGACTCCCCAATGAGCAGAGATGTGCTGTGTTGGCTTACGCCGATGATCTTGTTTTATTTTCCTTATCAAGGAAAGGATTGCAGAATATGATCAGCCAGTTGGGGAGTTGCTCTAGAGAACTAAAGTTAAAGATCAACCTTACTAAGACTAAAGTGATAGTATTTGGGCCTAAGGGTTGTGTCAGAAGCAGGAAATGGAGTATTGATGGAGAGAAAGTAGAAAGAGTTAAATCCTATGTTTATTTTGGAGTAGAATTTAGTGAGAACAGATCATGGAATCCACAGTTCAAAAATCCTTGATTCAGTGAAGAAAACAATTTTGCTGTTATCGAGAGTTAATCATAGATATGGTGGATCCAGTATAAAACTTCTAATTGACATAATAAAAGTGAAAGTGGAGTCACAACTCTTATATGGAATGGAAATATGGGACGTAAAGTATAGAGAAAATTAGTTGTCCCATTGTTTAAAATGTTAAGGAAAATAATGGGAGTAGGACACTCTGCCCATCTACTTACATAAGGGCAGAGCTAGGTATTTCAAATATTAATGCACTTTTGAATGTAGACAGCTTAGCTTTTGCTTGAGACTCACGAGGTTCCCACAAACTCAAATAACTGCTCAGTGCCAAAAGAAAAACTGAATTGGCATAAACTGGGGTATACTAAGAACTTGTGGTATTCAAAAATAATTACAATAGTACATAAATACAAATGTGCTGTGTTTTTAAAGTACATTGAAAGAAACATACGAATAAGTATCCAATATAATAAATATCTGTTCTCAAAATTCAGAACTTCATGGCAAAATCAGGACTTAAAAATTAAGAAATTCCGCTATTCAAGGTGGTTTGTTAAGAACAACTTTAAGTTTGGATACAAGTGTTATCTGGATATCCTTAGTCACCCAGAAACTCGTAAAATATTTGTAAAGTACAAGTTTGAACAATTCGATAGTAACATGTTGAGATTTAGATATAAAAAATCACCGGATGAAAATGTAGCTGTTCAGTAGGTGAATGTGAGGATTTGATGTACGCTCTGTGGCATTGTAGCGTGGTACCTTAATGAACACAAATATTGTCTAGGACCATTTATGGATGTCAAATATGGTTTAGATCTAGAAACACTGACCTCCATTATTTTACATACTGAAGACAGCTGGTCCATACAAATAGTGGTGAGTTATTTTAAAGCAATTAATAAATGTAAAAACAATCAATATTACAATTATCTAGGAAACTGATAAATGATGTAGTGTAATTATAAATGTTTTGAGTAATTTTATAACCATGAGATCTAATTAGATGTGCAATAGACTGTTTTAAACAAGTTCTAGACAGGTAGCAGATGGATAGTGTAAAATTATGGAACTATTTATAATGGTACTTGTTTAATATATTTCTTATAAATAATGGTTGATGTATTCTGTCTGTACCTTGATTTTATTTATGTACTCTGTAACTCAAGATGTTTTAACGTGTACTTGTTGATGGCTTTTAGCCAAACAATAAACTGAAACTGACTGACTACTTGAGTAACCCTAATCTTCATATGGAGGAAATATAATGTTCTGCATTATGAAATAGCTCAGTGAATATGGGACAGGGTTGTACAGTACATCATCAGTTTAGACTATCCATTTTTGTTAGATGAATAGTTTATTAACTTACTGTAATATCAAAGTTCTGTATCTATGAGTGTTACTTTACATTTAAAAATGTAAATGTTAAACAACTATATGACTGACATGAAAGTACTAGTACACTACCTGAAAATCAATTAATTTAAAATTTTAAAAGTAGTCAACTGCCACTTTTTGTAGTAGTAATAATAGTAATAAATTTTCCAACTTAAAAAACATTGTTACAAAGTGCTAAAGAGAATCTCTCTTTTACTGTTCATGCAATCATTACATTCAATTATAAATTATGTGCCGTAATAGTAAAGCGATCCATTAATCATTTTACAAATTTTTTTTCACCACGATAGGACCCTTAAAATTGTGCACTTTTCTGCTGTGAATCAAAGCCAGACCCAAGCAAAAATGTGGCCTGTCTATGGGGATGCTCAAATGACTTGGCAAACTAGGAGGCAAGCCACTTTCTTGTCACATCTGGGACAGAATAGAAGAACATGCACCATATCTTCGATGAATGTAGTCTGCACTCACATAAAGTGGCTTCATACCCCATGACACTTCTTACACTTCTTCATATTGAGCCTTAAAAGATTTATAAATCACAATGCATGTGCATGTATTTTAAAACACACCACTCAAGTGCAAAGCATCATGAGTATGCACATCTATGTGCAGAAGTTTAGCTGAATTAGAAGTACAATAAATGTAAATTCTATGCTCGTATTATGGAGTTCCTGCACTGCCATCAATCAGAATACGAACAGTGCCAAGAGATGTTAAAGTAATCTTTCTCATTTTGCCATATATTCTTCCATTCAGTTTCCTGGATTGTAGCACTAGGACTATACTGTATACTGCATGGCAATTTTTTGATTACCAACAGAAGACAAAAGCGAGCAATCAAGCTTGTATAATCACTGCCAATCACAGAGAATAAAGACATTATTTTATAATTTAGCCTTTTGGTATAAACCCTCTATACCTATCTATTACAAACCCATTACATTCAGGATGATGTGCATGAGAAGCTCAGGCAGTTTGAATACGACAGTATGTAGAATGCACAAGCAATACAGGAAGGCAGATAATTTCCAATTTGTGTGGTTTCTGTGGGCAAATAAAATTAAAAGTTTCAAAAACATAATGGGTTTGCAGATATGTATTCTGTGTGTGGGGAGGAGAGCAAACTAAGCAGCAAAAATGTCTAAAATGGTTTCCTATGAAAATTCCTAGAAAAAATGCAGAATGTCTGAATAAGGAGACATGCTGCAGTATTCTATACTATATGCATGTATTTGCCAAGTACACTACATAATTTGTGGCAGCATAAAGCTGCACTATTGTTTTCAGATCATTAGTTTCAAGAATGGGGTGAGATATGGTAATGACAAAAGCAATCCTAACTACATCCAGTGAATGGCATTCCAGAGTTAACTAAACTACAGTAAATTCCATAAGGACGGATAGCTACAGTTGTTCATATATTATTAAAGTCTTGTTATTGTCATAGTGAGGAAAATGTGAAATAATTTAAATGCTGATTATAAAAAGAGGAACAACATGTAGGATGCATAAATTATATAAGAAGGTAGATACTTTTCAGTTTGTGTTGTTTCTTGTAAATGCATGCAACCAAAAATGCCAAACCCAACACAAAACATTATGAGAGTGCGTATTACATGTGTGCATAGGGTGTTGGTTCCATGTCAGTTCAAAATGGAATTACTGCAAAGACAAGCACGGTGACAGACACTTCAGCGATGGCAATAATAGTGACAGTAAGTGCGGTGACCACAATAATGGTGACTAGTTCTTTTCTGAGGAGGCTTCACTACCCCACACCCCTTACTAAAAATAACCTATTCTGAGGTGTGTAAGCACCTCTGGGAGGAGAATCCAGATTTACTGTTATTAATTAGGATGCCGGGTATCTGACCCGTGTTGTTGAACTGATCAATTTTTGGACACTGTGGATATATCCGCTCCGGTCGGATACCGCATCATAAAAGGGGGCAGGTAGTGCTCTAATATTAGGCAGGCAGCGGGTGATACAGTGGCTCTGAATTTGCAGAAGCGGAACAAATGAACAAATTCTGAGTAAGGATGACACAGAAAAGCTTGGTGTGGAAGTACTTCTCTTTATCTAGCGAGACTGACTCTAAGGCTAGATGCTGCATTTGTCAAATGCCCACCTATATCAACAGAGGATCTTCACTAAAGTCATCACGGTACATCTTGCCTCATTAATCATATCAGAAATAAACACAGAGAAACATTCATTGAGATGCAGTCTGATAAGGAAAAGCTAGAGCATTTGAGAAACATGGCATATAGTCCCCTGCTAAAAGATTAAAAAAGTATCAAACCATAGAGGAATGCATTTCTAGAACACAGCCCTTTTCTAATGACAATCCCATGCCTTTAATTACTCAATCTATAGGTGAAATGTTAACATTGGATGAACAGCCATTTATAATTGTGGACAACCCTGGTTTTAGGAAACTACTGGCAGTTTTAGAACCCCACTATATAATTCTAACAAGATGCTACTTTTCTGATCAAATGATACCCCAAGTATAGCCACATAAGAGACAAAATTAAAGGTTTACTTTCGAAATTTGCTTTTAAGTTTCACAACAGACACATGGACTAATGAATACTCCACTTTGTCATATTCAGTAATAAGCGCACATTGGATTGCTACAGACTATAAAGACATGCAGCATTATTTAAATTGAGACAACTTAAAGAATGACATACATCAGAAGACTTATCAAGGGAGTTTCTGTGGGTGCTAGACAATTGGAGTATCAGGAGCACTCAACAGCACCTCATTATGAGGGACAATGGGGCTAATATTTTAAATTCCATTAAGTTGAGAGCCATGCCTGGGAGGGTCATCTCACTCACACATTGCAACTAGTCATTAATGAGGCAATAATAAAACAGAAATCAGTGTATAATCTCCTTGTCATGGACGTGCCATCATTGGCCACTTCAAGCATCCATCCAGTGCTACTGAAAATTAATTGCCCTTCAGAATTTGGTACAAGTCCTTGTTCACAGATTAACCCAAGACATTTCCACACAGTGGAAAAGTTCCTAATACATGCTTGAGGTTAATTAAATATCGCGGGCACTAACAATGTATGCCTCAGAAACTGATAATAGAGCATTTACATTTGCATAATGGACACGCGCTGAAAATGTTTGCTCTGTTCTCAAACCATTTAAAACAGAGACACGAAGACTCAGTTCAGATGATGCCTGTGTTTTGATATTATCCCCATTGTTACCATACTGTAGAAAACTTTAAAATACCAGGGCTAATTGGAATGCGGAAAACACTACTGGCAGCTATGGGCTCATGCCTGGATCATTACGAGTCCTGCAAAGCAGTAATAGCAACACTGCTTGACTGTAGGTACAAACTACAATTTTAGAACAACAAATGGAAAACATTTTCTAAAGCAGTGGTGAAGAAGCTTGTTGAGGAACTTGAGGAACAGCGGCAAAATCTATGGTCTGTCAGCTACCATGTGCGATGGATCCAGAAAGTGATGCAGACGATCCCTGGGAAACTTTAGCCAGACTAATCAACTACCACAAGCATGTATGTATGTTTTATCTGCTTGTTCAGTTTTTAATTGTTGCCTAATAGTTTTACAGTTGTACTTTTTCTTTTGCAGCTGGAGATGACGTACCTAACATCCAAAGAAATACTGAACTAGAAATGTACCTCTGAGAAGGCATAATGTAAAAAAGCACATCAGACCCACTTTAGTACTGGAAAATACAAGAGCACAGATTTACCACACTGGAAAAATAGCCAAATGTTTCTTGTCAGCGCCTCCAACAAGTGTTCTAGTGAGCTATTATTTAGCATGGCGGTGACATCATCACGGACAGGCACCCCAGATTGTCCCCCAAAATGCCAACATGCTTCTTTTTAAAATATAATTTATCACAAATGAACTATACATACATATTTGAGGTACATAAATTAGGTTGGATTGGTGCCCCCATTCAGCATTAATCAAAGTGGAATTTATTAAATTAAGTTAGCTGAGCTATGTTTTTTAACTTTTTATTTCTTATACAAGGAATAAATAAGTTTGATACATTAGTACATTGAAAGTGTATTTCTTACATATTTAATATCTGGCCCAGATATATCCAGACCAAATGGATCTTATTTTTAAAATATCCTGATCTGATATCCGTAAATTTTGCCATATCCATTGCACCCTAGTATTAACATCACCACACTTTCATTGTCACTGGAACTGCATTTGCCCACTTGACCATGCTTGGATTGTCATCGTGGTAATTCCATCGTGTAATTGACATGATACACAGGGTGTTGATGGTGGGTTTAAACAGACTAAGAAAACATTGGTAGTATATTCTTATTTCTGTATTATTGCTCAGACCTCAGCACAGCTCAGTCACACACACAAAGACTAACATTAATCTTTATGTATGACATGAGGTGATGCAGGCATGGCTTGCTACCTACAAACTGCTCAAAAGAAGACAGATACTTTCCAATTTGTGTCCTTTCTTAAACACAGATAGAATCAAAAAAGCCTTAAAAGCAAAATGGGTATGTAAATCGGGGGTGGAGGAGTAAGCTGACTAAGAAAATCTCTAAACCTTATTCCTATTGAAATTCAGAAGAATAAGCTATAGAGCCTGGATCTTCCAAATGTTGTGCATGTTTCAACTGCAACTTGCATCAATATTGTCATGGAAATACAAGCTGTGTCTGTGTCAGGATGTGGTGCAACCATCAAAGATTGCTATATCACTATCTGCTACATCTGTGCTTGCATCACAATTGTGCCACATTTGCATCAGAAAAGAGACTTACACAAATTTCGATACTTGCATCAGCTATTGGCATCACAATTGTGATACAAATGCTAGACCACAATAATGGTGGTTTAAGTCATGTGACAGGTATTACATCAGCAAATTAGATCCCCAAATCAATGGGATTACAGTGATAGGAGACACGAGAGAGACACAGTTTGAGAAGCAGTTGCATCACGAGTTAACATATATAGAGTCCTATGGCAATTTGGACAATATACACTTGCATCACAAATCTGCATCATTTATTTGCCACAACTGTGACACAGCTGAAACTGGATTATGAGCCAAGGTTCTACTTGTACCATGGCATGTCATTCATGATGCAAATATGTTGCTGCATGTTTGTGATGCAATTTTACACATTTGACACATCCTTTCTGGGCATCCTTGAAACATCCCAACAGAGTAACTGGTGAGGAGCCACTATGTGAGCTGGCCTAGTACACTAAATAGTTTGTGACAGCAGAAGACTGCGCCATTGGGTTTACATAATTAGACTTGACAAAAGAAAACTGGGAATGATCAAAACAATGCCTAACTACTTGACATGAATCGTTCTAGTGTCAGATGAGGCCAAATCTCATGAAGAATAGTTACAACTGCTTTGTATTATTCCTATCTTTTAAACATTGTACTGAGTAGAAGAACAAGGTACAATAATTGAAATACTGATCAGAAAGTACAGGGACTATATGTAGTATGCATACATGACACAAGAAGGCAGATATTTTCTAATTTGTATGGTTTCTGTAAAATATATCAAATCAAATCAAATTTTATTTATAAAGCACATTTCGAGCCAAAGCTCATATACAGTATAAAACCAAACATTCAATCAAAAAGAAATATAAACTAAAAGGTAGCAGTAATAAAACTAGACATTGTCCCCAAAGCCAGGTAAAATAAATAGGTTTTTAATGAGGACTTAAAAGTCTCGGAGGATGCAGTCAAAGCCTCCAACCCAGTACAATGCATTATGGGTATGCAGATCTGTGTGTGTGTGTGTGGGGGGTGAGGTAAGTAAAAGCTTGGTGTCACATTCTGATTGCCATCTCGCTTACTAGACCTTAACACAGCTAACTCATACCAACTGAACATAACAATAATCTTTCAAATCCTCACAAAAAGGTACATACATTCAAATTGCCATCTCACTTTGGGGACTTTAGCACAGGTGACTCATACGCACTAAACAGTGATACAAACTTAGCTTGCCACTTAAAAAATTGTCTGAACTTGCTAATTACACTGTTCAGTTAGCAACAGTATAGCATGAACAACTGATTTCACATCATCAGATGCAAAGATAAGTTGAAACCTAGCAATAGTTAAACATAAACCATATTCAAAGCCAACACAGGCAATTTAGTTTCAGTTTATCCTAAATCACATATGAATACCCGCAACAGATGGTTATGTGTTATTCAAGTCTTCTTATGATGCAGTGTGTGTGTGGGGTGGGGGATGAGGTTAAATAATTTAATGTTGATCAGAAAGAAGAAAAAGTACAATGTGTAGGATGTATAGATGATATAGGAAGACATTTACTTTCCGTAGTGTGTAGTTTCTGTAAACTACACATGCAATTAACAACCTAAGACTGAGCACAGATCATCATGGGTATGCAAATCAATGTGGCGGTGGCTAAAAGCTCAGCACCACAGTCTGATTATAATCTTACTTCTTATACCTCTAACAGCCAATGCACATGCATACACATGCACACACACACAAACACACACTAAATGTAACAGTAATCTTTAAAATCTTCACAAAAGAATATACATGCACATTCAATTCTAGCATAACTGCCACCTAAAACTGAATAAAAGACAAGGTAGTTATTTTCTAACTTGTGTGTGCAGTTTCTGTAAATGCAAATTGAATCAACAGACTTAAAGGGCACTCTAAGCTTTTGTGACTATTTTTTTTACCTGTGAAACATACTCCTGCACTTTGTTGTGTTTATATCCATGGCACTCCAATCCTAACATCCTGGGTTATGTGCACCTCATAGGCTGCAAGATGCATGTGACCTAGTATCACATTTACCTCTCCACCTAAACCCCTGCAGCTTCCTTTTGTTCTGTAGTTAATTTCTGCATCTGACAAAGCTTGCAGCACAGCCATAAGTTCCTATTCTTGTTACAGAGACACATTGCTTAGTTTGGTAAGTATGAGCTCCTACAGATTTGAACCATTTCTTAGATAGCAGACTCTGACCTATCTAAATTTCCTGTATAATCCTAATCAACAACATATTTCTTAAACGAACCTGTTGTGGCATGTGTTCTGTGGCCCCAGTGCCACACTCATCAGGATTAGACTCTCCTACCAGGCTGTCCTAGACCTATTTTGCTCATTCTTCAATGCAGACTTGATCGTCAGATGTACATGTGCAGTGCAGAAATTTGAACTGGAGGTTGTTTTTGTAATTCTAGCACATTGTGCATTAACCCCTCATGAGAGGGACTTTAGGAGCATAAGTTCACCTGTAGCCCCTGTTACAGCGGTGGCAGGCTAGTGATGGCACTAGTAATGGCTTAATAAGAGCATTAATTATTTTAAATGCAGAGGGTCCACTATCCCCACATGCAGTGGGACGACCTGAGCTAAGTGTGCCTGAGGGCTAGACTATCTTTGGTCCTCATTGGATGACAAAGACACAGCCTTTTCATAATATATCTTGAACTGACATATTCAATACCTGATACAGAAGTGGTCATGCATCAAAATCATAATGAACTCATACCAGAGCAAGCCCTCCAAGCCTTGCAGCAGGTCTTGAAAATCATATGCAGTGCACAGTGTGTGCTGCTACAGATTACTGAAAGGGAAAAGATTGCTTGAAGTAGTAGAAAGCTCAGTGCTTGATTGGCAGAGAATATGGAACCCAGCCATCCTTTCAGTACACGGTGTAGGCTGTCAGAAATTTCTCACCCTGTACAGACTCTGGTCTCATCGTGGCGCAGTGGTGCAGGGATATGTTTCTGTTTATGACCCTAATTACATTTCTTCTTCTTCTTCTTCTTCTCTCTCTTGTCCACTCATGCCATTCCTGATGCTGTGTTCCTTGAGTGCTCGCCCTAACGGCAGACATCATGTGCTAAGATGTCATGGCACTCAGCACATATGCACATTAACCAGGTGCCATCTTAGTCATGGTGGCCTGGCTCTAACAGCATCTGCCTATGACCATACACATACCAATGGCCCTCTTCAACTTTCTGACATTATTAGCCTGCTAAGTCAGCAATAGCCTCCACTATCCAATGTTTCAGGGGAGTAGACAGTCCAATACGATCACCTGGAGTCCTGTGGTGGCAGACATTTTGCATGGAGCCCAGATGTTAATACAATAATCTGGAAGCCATCTGAGTATCCCTCTGCTGAAGGACATGTTTCTTGGGTCCACATATAGTATACATAACAATGAATGTGTAGCTATTTTACAAGGAGCCAGAGGACATATTACTGAGTGCTACACCCCAACAAACTACAATAATGTATCATTAGTAGTGAAGGGTGAACACATACTGTTCTGAACCAGTACTTTAAAGATGTTCTCTGCAAATTATATGTTGTTGTTGTCCCTAAATGAAACAACTTAACAAAGTTAGACATGATGATCAAGGCCATTGATTTAGGGTGATTAAAACAATGAAATTCAGTTTTCAAGACTTCAGACTCGGAATCGCACCTGTAATTGTTACTCTAATTTCTGGATTTTACCAGGATTCTGCTGCCATTCTTTTAGTATGTGTATAAATAATCAGAATAAAAGAAGGTTTAATATACAGAGCATTAAATAAAGCAAAATTGAAAATAGTACAGGAAGCAATTATAAGAAAATACAAGTTTTGTAGATTTACTGATCTGGTAGAAAATGCCAGACTCCATGAAATCTTTGTTTTACTGGTGTTCAGACAGCCCTGATTCCGAATTTTACTGGGTTTTCTGGTAAAACCAAAACCAGTGGCCTTGATGATGATTTATACCTCCCACTTGTCTGAATAACTGTACCAGCAGGAGCAGTGTTAAGTAAGGGCATGAGACAGCTCAAAGTTGAATTCTTCCATGCATTGTGTCCCCAGGATGGTTTGTATATGAGGTGCACCTCCTGCATAGTAGATCTCCTGCCACATCAAGTCAGTCTATTATGCCTAATGTGCATGACTGAGCATACTTAACTCTCAGAGGGCACTCCTCATTACTTGAGTCCACCTTGGCAGAATTAAAGACATCCAACACCATAGATTGGCAGATGAACACTGCATCAGTCCTGAAGCAGACACAACAGGTCACAGTGGCCAAACTGGAGAACCAACAAAATTTTATGTTAAAGTTAATGGAGCATCTAGAGGCCATGACCAATGTCAGGTGACAATCCCAAGCAAACCCCAAATAAAACAAACAACACAGATAAGACATCAAGTACCACCAAGTGCCAATAATGTTTCCACAGAATCTCGGAGAACCCACAAAGACCTCAACACTGAAGTGGAAGGGTCCAACAACCAGACAATGTCTGCAACTATAAATCTGATGTTGAGGATGAACCAATGGCCACAGAAGAGCCTTCCTTAACTTTACAGTGCTGCTCTTTGATCTTGTGCTTGAATTGATGAAATCAGTCAGATCGACCATGGGATTAGAGCTCCCTCCACCACAGCCAGAGTACAAGCTGGATCCCATGATTAAGCAAAAACATGTACAGAACAATTATTTTCCAATCTGCCCAACTATCAAGGATGTCATATCCAATGAGTGAGAATTAGGCAACACATCAAGAATACCGCTGATAAGTACCCTGAACAGTTTAGAGTTGGTTGAGGAGGGCATGCTAAAGCTATGGTGCTCGCTCTCACTATAGACCCAAAAATCACATCATTCAGCAAGAAAATGGTTCTTCTAGCCAAAGGCACCATCACCTTAAAGATCCCACAAACAAAAGATTTAAGATATGCTGAAGAAGAGCTACAAGATGGCAGATTTAGTGGCTAGAGCCACCACCACTAAAGCCATATATGCAGCGAAATCCCAGATTAGATGGCTAAAGGAAATGGCCAAGCACCTACCATAGAAGCCTCATGTGGCAGACCAGGCAGTTCTATAGACAGTCAAGTACATGGTAGGTATGGCAGATGATGTCCTCAGAATTAATTCCAGAATGGAAGCATTGGGAAATACAGTGATCCAGTTGCTTTGGATAAAGCTTTGGGAAGCAGAGAGTGAATCAAAGACATTACTACAAAACTACCTTTCAAAGGTGGACATGTCTTCAGTGATGGTCTGTTGGAATTCATTTAATGAAGAGGTAGGGGCAAGCACCTGCAAAAGACAAATCCAGATCATCCTACCTGCTGTCAGACAGAAACTGCTTTTGGGAAAACAGATTTCTACATAAGAGTAGGAGACGTGGGAGTAATCATTTTTGTGGCAAAGGAACACACGATTAATACTGTTCAGCCTATGCTATTAAGACAAACAATTTCAAGGACTGGAGGAATATACAGAACTAGAGGTAGAGGCCAAAGGTTCTCACACCAATGACTACCCTGAAACACTACAAAACACTGCAAGCACCACTAGCATAGATGAGAACACATCAACAGTTTACACCAGTGGAAAGGTGCCTGGCATTATTTGCAAAGACATGGCAAGACCAACAACAGACAGATGAGTACAGGAAGTAGTGAACTAAGACTACACCATAGAACTTAAAGACAAACCACACAGGTACAGGGTGGTTTTACCATATATCTTGCATATAAACTGAGATTTTGTACCAAAATCCGTTTCCTTAATTGGGGATCTCTGCTTATACGTGGGTCATGCTGACATCACCAGTTACTCAATGAGCCCCCAGTTGCTAATCATGTCCCCAATCGGCACTATTCTTTCATGATATAACCCCAATTGTACAACCCTAGTATGTTTGCCAAGATGAGTGCTGTCAAGAAAACGTAATACTACGATGCAGCCTTTCAGCTGCAAGTGGTGGAATACGCAGAGACTACAAACAACTCCGCTGCAGCCTGGCACTTCTCTATCAATGAGAAGCAAGTGTGGGACTGGTGGAAACAACCAAGAGATACTCACAGAGGTGTGAAAAACAACAAAAGCCTGCCAGGGAACTGGATGAGTGATGTGCTGATATAATGACTTTCACATTCGGTAACTATATCTGTGTGGTACAGCATACTCTTTGCCTTAACCTCTAACACCAGCATTTATTCATAGCTGCTATGAATTATTGGTTGCACTTGGTTGGTTTGCACTTTAGAGTTACCAGTAAATTACAGTACATTATTTGTATAAATGCCAGCTATGATTACTGCTGTGAGCTCTTTTGATTTGCTGTCTTGATTTGTTCCTTTTCAGCTTTGCTTGTTCTGCTCAGTTGAATTCAGCTTTGCTTGTTCTGCTTGGCTTATCCATGAGTCATGGCAATTTCTTCAAAATTGATCGAGAATTAGGGGTCAGCTGATATCTGGATCGGCTTATCCATAAGTATATCGGTATTACCCATCTCAAGAAGAGCAACAGTCCAACAAGTGGAAGATTTACTACACAACTTGCTTAGAAAACAAGTCAAGCAGTATCAGAAAATGAGAAGGGAGAAGGCATCTACTCCATATTCGTCATGGTACCAAGAAGGTATCGACATTATCTGGTGAAAGAAATCTGCGATTACAATTAAGGCAACGACAAATTGGTGACTGTAATTACTGCGACTGGAATGTATGGCAAATGGAGTTATGGCGATATTTGCTTCCCCCTCCTGGGGTACCATGACCTCAGAGTTAGATATATTAGTAAGGGGGTTCAGGGAACAAAGCCAACCACAATGGGGGCTGTGGGACAAAGCCCCATGTAGAAAAGCAAACATTGCTTTCACTGTATATTCCAGTCACCATATTTAAAAGCCGCAGATATTGCCATCACCTAATTGTAGTTGTGGATATTTTTGCTGTATTGACACAGAGCCGAAGGAACATGAGACCTAAGACTGATACTGGACTTAAAGTTCCTGGACAAATTTGTACAGAAGCAAAAATTCGAAATGGAAACACTGAGATCAACCTTACGGTCCATTCATAAAGATGACTACATAACTGTGAGACCTATAAGATGCATATTTACGCATCCCCATAAGACCATCCCATTACAAATACCTAAGATTCAGCATACTAGGCCAACACTACCAATACCAGGCACTGCCTTTGGTGTAGCCTCAGCACCAAGGGTGTTACCAAAGTGTGTGTGGTTCTAGTGATGAAGCAAAGGAAAAAATGACTTGCATTGTGCCGTATTTAGATGACTGGCTCATATGCACACATACACAGACACAGTTAATAAGACAGTTAAGCAGTCTCACAGGCCCAGAGATCACATGGCTCAGTGGTAAATGAAAACAAAAGCTTGTTAGTACCATCTCAAAACATAGAACCTCTAGGGGCACAGATCAATAGGATCTAGAGTAAAGTAAACATGATATCGCTGGCCACAAACCTACAACAAGCATAAGTCATCAACAGTGGCTCAAATAGACAAATACTTGGCAGCATGTCATCCTGCATTGACTTGGCCCCATTGGCAAGGTGGAACACTCGCCCACTATAATTGTTTCTCCTTCAGTGTGGCTCACTTTTGAAGAGAATATGCTATCAGAAGTCATAGTCACCAATGCAGTAATAACATTAGTGCATTGGTGGACAAAAGACAATCTATCAAAAGTGGTCCCCTTGGAGACACTGTACAGTGCAATGATAGAAATGAATGCCAGCCTAACAGGAAGGGGAGCATCCATGGAAAGTAGATCAGTGCAAGGGAGATGGACAAAGATCAAATTCAAACTCCCCATCAACATGCTGGACATGAAGGTGGTATTCAATGACCTACAAGCATTCAGACAAGTGATCATAGGTAAATCCATGTTAGTATGATTGAACAACAGGGCAACAATAGTCTATATCAAAAACAGAGAACAAGGAGTATACAACTTCAAAGAGACACAGTAAAGATTATGACTTGGGCACAGAAAACTCTGGGAACACACATCTACCATGTACTTAGCTGGAAAACTCAACTCCAAAGTGGCTTGTTGAGTTGGCAAATGATACACCCAGGGGAAATGGTAACTTCACCCCAAGTGTTCAGTATGACAGAGACATTAAGTGCCCAATAGCAATAGACTTATGGGCATCCAACAAGAACACACAAGCAGATAAATTCTAATTTAGGTTCAGGAGCCTCAAGTTATGGGGGTAGATGCCCTATTCAACAACTGGACCTGTGGAGATTCTACATTTTCCACACCATATCACCTCATGCCACAAGTAATAATGAAAGTGAGATGGTCAAAGAGACTGATAATCATGATCATACCATACTGGCCCAGAAGAGTATAGTTTGCCACAATCATGGTAATGGCAATAGACAAGGATAACTACCAGCATGGCATGACATTTTAATAAAGGGGCCACACACCCCAATCCTCATAATCTAAAACTGACATCCTGGCTCCTAAAGGGAGAGCCTGTTGAAGGTAGGCAATCATGAGTCAGTAATAGAAATGATGATGCAATCTAGGAGGTCTTCAACAAGCTTCACATACCACAGACAGTGGAGGATATTTGAATCATGGTGCAAGTCAAGACAGAAAACACCATAGACAGCCATAATTAAAGACATTCTCCTTTATTTACAGCAATGGCTGGAAAAATAACTTTCACCAGCATCACTGAGAGTTTAGTTATCAGTATTAGGGTGGTATCAGGATCAGTAAGACCCTTATTCCCAAGTTCTACTCCAAACATATTGAGATTCATGAAAATGCCAATAATATTAGACCTAGAACCCAGATATTGATCACACCATGGGACCTCACATTCGTCTCAGAATCCCTCACAGTGGCTCCATTTGAACCAATCAGACAGGCAGATCTATTCTGGCTGAGGCTAAAAATGACATTCCTAGGAGCAATCTGGTCAACTCAAAGGATGGATGAGTTAGACATCCTATTGTAAGAGGGTGTCACCCTCAGGAATGTTCCTTCATGAACACCAGAAGTGTCTTCAACCTCCACACTAATCAGACAATTGAACTACCTACTTTCTATGCTAATCACTGCAGCACAAGGAATGTACCCTGGGAAAAGTACCCTATACAAATTGGACGTGAAGCAATCACTATGGCATATCTAGAGAGAACTAGAGCAGTGAGGAAAAAGAAAGACTATTTGTGATCACCGATACAGAAAGGGCTTGGCTATAACCAAAGCCACAGTATCATGCTGGCTAAAGTGCACTATACCAGAAGTGGGACAACAGGAACTGAATGTCACCACAAGTGGCATCAAAGCTCATTCTACCAAAGCATTGGCAACATCAGTTGGCAGTTGAAATTCAGTGCAAGGAAGTGCAGGTAATGCATATGGGCACAAAAACCTGGCACAATATATCAGTTGAGGGGTGAGGATATAGCATGCCAAACAGGAAAGAGATCTTGGGGTTATCATCTCTGATGACCTCAAGGTAGGGAAACAGTGTGACAAGGCAGCAGGTAAAGCAAAAGGATGCTGGGATGTATAGGCAGGGGCATCACCAGCAGGAAAAGGAGGTCATAATTCCGCTATACAAGACACTAGTGAGGCCCCACCTGGAGTACAGTGTACAGTTCTGGAGACCATACCTACGTAAGGACATAGACAGGGTAGAGAAGGTTCAGAGGAGGGCAACAAAGATGGTGCATGGATTGCATCACAAGTCCTATGAAGACAGGTTGAAGGAACTGAACATGTACTCCCTGGAGGAGAGGAGGAGAGGGATATGATAGAGACATACAAGTATCTTACCGGGAGGAACAGGGTGCAGGAATACACTATTTTTAACTGAAAAGATGTTCCAGGACTAGAGGGCATGGGATGAAGTTGGAGGAGGACGATTCAGAGGAAACATGAGGAAGAATTTCTTCACAAAACAAGTGGTGGACAAGTGGAACACCCTGCCAGAGGAAGTTGTGGGGGCTGAAACAATCACGGATTTAGAATGCATGGGATAGACATAAAGGAATACTGGAGGTCAGGGTAAGGGCAACAGACTTAGGAAAACATAAACTGAACTTACAAGCTCAAATGGGCAGACTGGGTGAGCCATAGGCCCCTATCTGCTGGACACTGTCTATGTATCTATGCATCTATGTATCATGGGCTGAGCGAACCAATGCTTGAGCAGAAGAAATCTGCACAGTGGCCACTTGGACTTCCATCCATACTCCTGCCAAACATTACAGACTTGATACTACCATGACCAACAGATCCTCCTGTGGATCAAAAGTGTTATGCACTGCTACCCTCTCAGACTATGACACTGCATGGTCTAGCCTGCCCTGCTGAATGACACTGCTTATTAGAACCCAAGATGTAAGGATTACAGTGCCATGGATATAAACACAACACCATGGTAGTTTACTCACCTAGTAAAGATGATTGTGTTTGTTTATATCCATGGAACTCAAGGGCCCACCTTTCCAAGACCAAGCAGTGCAGATAATGGAAAGAGCATGCAGCTGTATCCTACCAGCTTATTCTTAGGATAAATAATATGTATTATTTCTTCAATAAAGTAGCACCATGCTTTTGGAAACATGACTATTTGTCTTATGCCAGAGTCTGCATAGTTCAGTAATGAAGCACCAAGAGGGGTCACTCAAAGACAAGAGTTGTATAATGCTGGCACAATCAATGTAAAAGTAAAGAAGCCTCACACATAGCTTCAGATATTTAAAGTGCTTGATAAGGTGCTACTCCAGCATTCTGTTACCAAACTCCTGAACTACCCCCACAGTCTGATAACAAACTCCTGATGGTGTTTCACATCTGCTACCAGAGTTTTGTCACATTAGATATCTTTCATATAGTGTATGAGTATATAGATTAATAAATTGTATCGTTTCTGCATGCCAGGTGCTTTTGTAGCTGTTTTGCATGTGCAGAGGCTGTTTGGGAGTGAACTGTGAGCCTTCTTTGTTTTACATGGTTCAATAATGCATAGCTTTGGAAGAATTTGACTGGAGAACAAAGGAGAATGGCAGGGGCTTAGGTGGAGAGGTAAATATGATACTAGGTCACGTGGGCATCTGGCAGCCTATGAGTTGTACAGAACCCAAGATGTAAGGATTGGAGTGCCATGGCTATAAACAAACACGATCACCTTTGCCAGCTGAGTAAACTGCCATTCTTATTCCCATTAATAACACATCTGGTCACCCCATTGTATAAAATCTCTAATAATGTTGTTTTGTTTATGAAAAACTGTGTTTTAGGCATCCTGATTATTTTCCCACTTCCCTATCATCCAGCACTTCCACATGTTTATTGGCACTGGAGCACCAATATGCTTGTTCATGAGTGAATGTTTTTTCTTAAGTCATGCGTGTTTAAAGGCAAATGTAATACCATTCGTTCATTGAGCTTGCCAATAGATTTATCAAGAAAAGAGCAGTGTATTTAAAAGAAACTGCTCTTTGAAAAGTCATGCTGTGATAACAGGCATACACATCCTAGATAGGTGGGCAGCTGCAACTGCTTGTGCTTTATTGTCATATTAAGTAGTGGAATGAGGTAAAATAATCTCATTGCTGATCAGAAAAAGAGGAACAATACCAACAATGATACAAGAAGGCTTATAAATGAGCAAAGGATTTCAAGCAATCTGATTGGTTGTTAGCCGTGCATTAGATGTGTCTAATGCTTGGCTAAAACTAGAACCCATTTAGAACACACAGGCCCATTTTATAAGTGCAATAAGCCACTCGGGGATGTGCATTAGACAGTTCTAATGCACAGCTAGGGGACTGGATGCACTTCGGCCCGTGGCCTCGTGCCTCATTACGTCCCTCTAGCCGTGCATTAGAACTGTTTAATGCACACCCCATCATGTCTTACTGCTTACATGTACTTTCCAATGTGTGTGGCTTCTATAAAACACATACACTCAAAATTCATAAACACAGCACAAAACATAATGAGTGTGGAGGAGTGGGGGTGTGTAAGCTTGTTACTACATTTTGCATGTTATCTAACTACTAAATCCTTAGCAGAGCTCATTCACACTAACATCTGCAAACATAACAATAATCTTCAAATGTGCCCAAATGATAACACATGACAAAAATAGGTGTAGCTATTACTTACTGCCTAAAAAACAAGTGCAAGGCATTAGAGTATGCATGTCCTTCTGATGTGAGTTGTTTAAGAAATCTTTAAACAAACCTCACAGCCGATCACACACACTAAACATAACAGTAATCTGTAAAATTTTGCAAGAGAGTACATCGGGTTGACAAGAGGCAGAAATGATCTCCTGCCTCCCAATAAAAGGTAACAACTGGCCACTTTTATTAACTAGACACAGGGCTTGATTTTCATAGCACAGAAGACCCCAAGCCCTGCTGCACCAATCATTTGGTGCATGGGATTCTGCATTCTCTGGCCAGCAATCAGGATTTTCAGTCGTTAACACCAAATGCCCCTAAGTTACACCAGCTTTTCCGTGATTTAACTTGTGGCATTCAAGGGACAATTTTATGGTGCTTGTGCCAAATATCTGGTGCAAACTGCTGTAAACTGAGGAACTGTTACAACTGTGCCTGATGATATAAAATTGGGTGCAGTTGTGACAAAGGAGTTTGCCAGCATTGCGCTGAATAATGACTTTGATAGAGGGTTGATGCAAGCCCTGCACAAGCCTTTGGAAATCAAGCCCAGGGACTATCAGCTTTTTGGTACCACTAGCTCTTCACAATTTAACACAAAGAAATGTATAAATGACCAACAATTTAGTCACCATAATTTTAAAATACAACTGTAAAACATAATGGTTTTAAACTTGTCCAAAGTCAGAAATGAACGTAACAGGATTTTACAAATCTAAAGGCATCTAATCATGACTGAACAATATACCCATCCAGTATTAATAAATAAGGTTTGAATTTAGAACTAAACATGTTGTGTCATACCAATAAGGAGCCATTAAGTAAGCAATGACACAAAACAGGACTTAGTTGTAGTATGATAATTACATGCCCAGGGTGGGATATGAGGCATTAGGCAAGAGCTGAGTGCCTCTCAACTCCTAAGGGCATATTTTTGTTATACTCACCAATAGAAATGATAAATTGACCACAATCCACAAGCCATCAGCTGCATTACTGAGCTTAAACAAGGGTTAAGAAGGAAAACATGTTTAAATAAACACTAGTTCAAATAAAATAGTATAAAATGGATATAAACAACTTGAAAACAGATTGGTCTAGAGGCAGTTCCAGCTGGAATGTTGTCATAGTACAGTATCACACTCCAAAACTACTTTAATTGGCAGAAAATCCTACATAAGAAGCCTTTTTAATTCCATAGGATCCATTTAGTAATTTTGTTAAGGCACTCCAGGGCTTGTGTTCTACTTGTTAACATCACAGCTCAGGTGGTTGAACATACCTCAGCTGCAACATTTGCCTCGTAACACATGCTATCCTAGAAAATACATTTCCTGGCTGCATTAATATATGCTTCAGTTGTTCAAAAGTCCCCACCCTGTTTTGATTGCCTCTGTATTAACCCACATTCAGTGAATGGAATGTTTACAACAGAATACAAAATTCTAAATTCTGCATAATTTTACAGGAAGAGTGCACTCCCCCCCATGCACACAGAAAACAGAAAGCCTGATATGGCAGCATGGTTTCAATAGCATTTGTGACTGGGTAAGTAGTAGAGATTTCCTTGTATACTGATGAGAACAGAAGAAGACTTTGCATGGTCATCTCAGGAACACTAGAAATTAACATTATGAATAGTACATTTTAGGGCTTACTTGAAGCACTTTGGTGAGATGAAGAAATGGCTGACATATTAAAGTTTATAAGAGGGTATCATAATATGTTTCTTGTGATGCATCTTAGTTTGGAATAAAATCTGAACCACAGTCTGTAATGAAATATTTGCATAGTTTGGCAAGTTGGTATGCTGCTCAGCAAGCAGGATTTTGTACCCATTTTATAGTACTGCTGAATGTCCTGTGTTTGGGAACTAAGATGTAGTATATTTGTTTCGTGACATTCCTCCAAGGATCATACATGTGGACATTTCTAAAATGTGTGCATGATATATTGCTTTAGTCTTTTTACCATTAATCAAGAAAATGAATGGACATTGAGTAGGCTAATAATGTCTTGTATTATGCTAGTATACTTCTCCCATTGGACTAAGGATGTTGCTTGCTGCTCACGACAGAGCAGTTTGTCAGTTTTGGCATACCAGTTGTATCAAGTTTGCACCAGAAACTTTGAGTAGATAGTGGCATCTGCTTGCTTTATTTTCACTTCATTCTCTTTGTGCATGGATCATCTCAACATACATTATTAAAAATCAAGCTCATAGTGTAACTGGTACATTTCCAGTGTGCCCTGGGATATGATACCGATGTCTTTATTTGGAACATGAAAACAAATCTGACCTGATTAGGTCCAGTGCACTGTAGGTGATGGTTCACTACCCCTAGAAATGTTCAAATTTGATATTTGACCTGTGTTAATCTTCACAGGCTCTAATATGTTTCTGTTAAATAGCAGATATACTAGGACCAGCAGTAGTAGGTGGAACAAATTGCAGGGATCACTCATCCTCCAATGGCAATGATAAACTAGCTTTCACACTCATTATATGGTTCAAGCACCATTAACAATGAATGAAATACAGTGCAGAACTTATTGAACCCATTAAAGACTAATTTACAAGCTATAAAAATATGGCATTAAGAATTTATGGTCATTAACCTTTTATTTAGAATGAAATTTTGCTAAATGAACCTTCTAGATGCTGTTAAAATGGCCATTCATAACATTTTAAAACATTAAACAACTATTTGCTGTGACATAGAAAATACCTATCTCAGGGCACACAAAAATTTCTTTGTAACAAAAAGTCCAGTATGTATAGCAGAATGATTAATAAGGGACAATATCATTTTTAGAAGTGTGTTGAGATATGTAATTAAAGTAACAAGTTATAGTAGGTTAAAGCAAGCTGGAACACTGAATTCCATGCAATTCCACTAATGTGTTCTAACAAAATATTATACAGTGACGAATTCTACGATGATCCCCAGCTAATGACAATGAATTATGTGCATTCAGATTAATTTTAGCTCCTCATTTTGCCTCTTTTACACAGCTATTAAACAACAGTATCAGAATAGCCATTATTGCCATGAGCTACTAGTCCCTATGACCCATGGGGAGGCAGCCATTCCATGGGCCAAGGGCTGCTGTACCCCTATATCTCACCTGAAATCTGCAGGTACTAGCTTTTGCACTGGCAGTCACAGCATTGTGAACTACTCTGCTTACAAAAATCCATTTGGTACCTTCCTTTCTGATTTTTAAATTAAACTTGTGGCTTAATTTAATCAAGCCTCACCATATAATTTCAATTATTTTTGAACAGTTTCTGTTTAGACTTTTAGGACTGGATTTTCAGCAACACATCAGGGACTTGCAGTACAATTGTGCCACATCTGAAAAAAAATAAAATTGTGCCAATATGTTAGACCACACAAAGGAAGTCTAACTATCGTGCTCATCTGCCACAACTTGAGGCGACTCAGGTGTCCTATAAGTAATAATGACACATGCAGCAATACTTGACACATGCAGCAATATTTTGCCATAGTTATTTATTTACAGTACTTATTTATTTATTTATTTATTGATTGATTGATTTCAATAGTTTTACTAGAAAGCATACTTAGCTGGCAGCAGCTCACTTATAGATATGTTCTGGGGAGAGGAAGGGAGAGTACAGTGCAATAAAAAGATGATCAGAAAATACAGTAATATGTAAATAAGTATAACTAAAGATAATTTGCAGGCAATTCTACTGGCCAGGAAATAACAATATAATAAAAGTGCAGAAGAGGAACAATATATGGTGTGCTACACTTAAAACTGGGGAGGAGGTAAGGGCAAAACTAGTGACAGTGCAGGGTGGAGGGCAGTGGACAAGTCCATGACTCAGTATTAGGGACAACTGCAGAAGTGAGTAGTGAAATCACAGAGAAGAGATTTCAGAGTGTGAAGGAAGCAATAGAGTGGATGGAAGGGAAGAGCCCCAGAGTTTGGGAAGCCCATAAAGCAGCAGCAACATTTCTAAATAGTAACCAACCATTGTGTTGTATTTACCTGCCAGAGGCACAAACTAAAATTGGGGCTTCTGCCTATGGCAAGAGCTGTTAAAATTCAGCTGTTAAAGGACACCTAAACAACCAATTTGGCCAGTAAACTATTCAAAATCCAGCTTCATAGAGATAGAAACCTTGAAACATAGATGTTGATGGCAGAAAAGGACAGCCCGGCTCATCCAGTCTGCCTCTCTTTCCCACTCAATTTAAAACCCACCAGCCTCTGCCCCCACCCTCTACTCTTACCAATGGTGTCTCCAGACCATGTTCAGTCTCTGGGTTTCCTTTTCTACCAGTTTGGATGACACCCATGTGTCTGTCCATGCTTTCTTAAAACCAGTAACTGTTTTAGCTCCCACTACTTCCACTGGGAGGCTGTTCCAGGAGTCTGCAACCCTTTCTGTGAAGAGTTCTTTCTTCTGTTCCTCTGCTCCTTCCCCTGCAACTTCATATTGTGCCCTCTAGTCTTTGGACATCGTTTTCCTTGAAAGATGCTCACTTTCTGGACAGTGTTTATTCCTTTTAGTTATTTAAATGTCTCAATCATATCTCCTCTCTCTCTCCTGATCTCCAGGAGTACAGATTTAGATCCTTAGCCTTTCCTCATGGGTTTCTGATGCAGGCCCTGCACCATTTGGTCATCCTCCTTTGCACCGTCTCCATCCCGTCTATATCCTAAGGGGATGGGGCCTCCAGAACTGTCACACCGACTCATGGTGGTGTCTCACCAGTGATTTATACAGGGCATGAACACCTTCCTTCATCTACTGGTTACATCTCCCTATGCAGCCCAACATATGATTAGCTTTTCCACTGCCTTATCACATTATTTCACCACCTTTAGGGCATCCAATATGATAACCCCAGGTCTCTCTCCTGCCCTGTTCAAGTGATTACTTTCCCACCCCAGTTCATACATGGTCCGTGGGTTTTATGCCCTAAGAGCATGATTCTACATTGCTTTTCATTGAATCTCATTTGCCATGTTCTTACCACTCCTCTAACTTCCCAGTTCCTCCTTCATCCTTTCCTCCCTGGTGTATCTACCCTATTGCAGATTTTATATCATCCTCAAATAGGCATACCTTCCTTCAAGCCATCCACAATACCACCAAGATAGATATTAAGAGGACTGGGCCAATACTGACCCGGCACCCTACTTGTCACTCTGTCTTGCCCTGAGTGAAACCCATTTCCTACCACCCTCTGGCTTCTACCGCTAAGCCAGCTTTCCACGCATTTAGCTATTTTGGGACCCACTCCAATACTGCTCAGTTTGTTTACCAGCCTTCTGTGTGGGACAGTGTTGAAAGCATTGTTGAAGTCCAGATAGGCCATGTCCACTGCCCCTCCCTTGTCTACTACTATCATCACCCAGTCTAAATACTCAATTAGGTTAATCTAGTAGAACTTCCCTCCATGAATCCATTTTGCCTTCAGTAATGGAGACCGCTGGCTGCAAGGTATTCACCAATTCTCTTTTCAGGAGTGACTCCATTACCTTTCCTGCCACTGAGGTCAGGCTTGTTGGTCAGTAATTACTTGGCTCTTCTCTACTACCACTCTTGTAGAGAGGTACCACATCTGTCCTCCTCCAGTCACTCGGAACCTCCCCAGTGTCCAAAGACAGTCTGAACAGTGATGCCAATGGTGCAGCCATCACCTCCTTAGTTCCCTTAGCAACCAAAGGTGAACTGCATCTGAACCCATTGCCTTGTCTACCTTTAACCAGGACAGTTTCTTAAGGACACTTTCTTCTGTGAATGGGCTAGTGTCCACCTCCTGGCCCTTTTAATCTTGTTATGCATAACCCAGACCATTCCGTCCCTTCCTCTCCTCTGTGAAAACTGAACCAAAGTATTTGTTCAGTAAGTCCACCATCTGGTAATTCCCTCTACTGAAACACCCCCTTCACCTACCAGCCTCACTATCCCTGATTTAGACTTCCTTTTCTCACTGACATACCAGAAGAATATTTTATCCCCTGCTTTACTGACTTGGCTATCCTTTCCTCCGTATCCATCTTCACCTTCCTAACTGTCTGCCTTGCCACCCTCTGTCCATCCTTGTACTTCATTCTACATGGTCCTCTACACTGCAGCTGATTCTTTTTTCAATTTTGTAGCATACTTTCACAAAATGATCAAAATCATGACATAATGTGTATTATTTTTATTAATACACATATTAAGCTATGGATTTGTTAATTATTTTCATGTAAACCTGATGAAATTGTGTTCATAAAAACCTTCTGTTTGTCAGTACAGAATAAATTTTTAAATGCCTGGCGGTCTAGTGGTTATGTCCGAGAGACTCCTGGCAATGTCCATAGTACCAGGTCTTTTCAAAGGCAAAGTTATCCTTACTAATATTTGCTGTCTCTGACCAACTCCAATGAAAAACGTCCCCTCCAGCAGACACTCACCTACCACAGTCACAAACTCCTGAATAGTGTTGACTCCATGCCAATGAACTGCAAACCACACTGCTGGTCCTGCAAAAGCAGCACAACTGATGATAAAATTTAGCCTTGTACCCTGTGAGTGCATGCCTTTACCTTTATGCTCTCTTCCTTCCTGGTGGATACTAAAAAATTACATGAAATCTACATCAAAAGTAGTTCCAAAAGAAGGAAGAGAACATAATGGTAGCAGTGTCACACTGCTCCAGAATATAAGGTTAAAATCTTATCATCAACTATGCTTCTTATTTTGTGAACGGCAGTGTGGCACATAGCAACAGAGTTGTACAAATGTTAATCAGGAGGTATACAACAGTGGGCAGACGAGTTGACTGCCATGGGGGCACACTGGAGATGGAGAATGGAATTTTATTTCAAATAAGGTTTAGCAAGGATAACTTTGCCTTTTGAAAGACCTGGTACCATGGACATCATCAGGAGTCTCTGACATAACCACTAGACCACCAGGTATTTGAAAGGTACCCCACTGGCAAACAAAAGGCAGTTTGAAACACAGTTTCAATTAGGTTTAGATAAAATGAACAAGACCATAGCTTAACATGTGTACTGATAATGCACATGTTAAGCCATGATTTTATCATTTTGTGAAATTGTTACAAAAAGGGAAATACAAAGAACTGATTCCTGTAAAGAGCCATGTAGCTCTCTGCCTCTGGCTTCAATGATGTCATCATGTGAGCAAGTTTATTGGCCATTTGGGAGAATAGACAGAATGTTTTTCAATTGGGAATGCTGTTGTTTACATTTTTTAAATGCAATGAAATTGCATTTATGTTAATCAAATAAATGCAATTTTGCATTAATGTATACAACAGCCTTTCCTTTACTTCCATTTAAAGCTGGCTTTTTAAATAGTGTGTTGGCCAAATGTTGTTTAGGTGTCCTTTAAGCTTTCCAGTTATTTATAAAACAGGTTGGGAAAATCCTGGCTTTTAATTAGCAGAGACAGGTTGATACTAATACATTTATCTCAGCCTAGTGCCCAGGTAAGAAATTATACCCTTGCTAGCCTGTACCATTACCAAGAAAATCACTGTGCCAACCATGGAATCTTTCATTTAAAACTAGTAAACATTTTTGTTTTGTTAAGGTGAGTATAAAATGGTAAGAAACTACTTTAAACATACCTTCAATATTGTAAAGAATGTTGGACCACTGGCATATCTATATTCATCCATTTTTAACATTTCCCCAACTCTCATCTGTGAAACAGCTGGTACTAGTTACTTTGCACTTGCTTCCTCTCCTGGTCACTGACTCAGTTGTTTTAAACATACCCACACTGAATCGTTTGTATTATTGCGTGACCTTTTACATACTCACTCAGAAGTAACTGCATCACTCACCTGCCCACTCATTAATTTGCTTACTCATCCACATCGCTGGCATATTCAGCTGTTTAAAAAGCTTTTGTTTTCTCTTCCCAGTACAAAATTGGTATTCAACTTACAAAACCCTTTAATTGGCAATGCACCTAACATACAGCAAGTCTCTGAAGTGCCCTTGTTCTGCCTTTGTGCTTACACTTGGTCAGTTCCTCAAAATCAATTAATTACAGTATTTAAAACATGCTAAAATAAAGCAGCACAAGAACAAATCTGTAAATAGAGACTAAGACATAGGCCCCGATATTCAGGGTGTACACAGCAATAAACGTATGGTGGCGCAGAGCAACTGTATTTTGCTGATGACACAGGGATATATTCAAAAGAGATGAGCAATGACACATCTCATTTGAATATATCAGGTAACTCTTCTGCCAAATACCATGTGCTGGTGCATCCCCTGAAGACAGGGCTGAATACCAGGAATGGGAACTGCGCCAGCGCAACAAAGTTCATGTGCGCAAATTCTGGATATTCAGCCAGCAGTATGCAAATGGAGCCATAATGTATGCAAAGGTACAAACGTGACCATGTCATGAGATTATGGCCCCATTTGCATGCAGTGTGCAGGACACGCCAGCGACACACACCTGGCACCCTGCACTGCATGCGGTGCCCACAGAGGATGGCTAGTGGTAACCCCCGCATAGCCACATGATCACTGAATATAAATGTTTTACATATCCTGGCAGTCCAGTGGTACCCCTGCCCTGATGCTCTGATCGCTGGAAATATATATTTCAACCTCCCTGGTAGTCTAGTGGTTCCCCTCCCTGATGCTCTGATCACCGGAAATATATATTACAACCCTCCCTGGAAGTTTAGTGGCATGCCCTCCCTCCCTCCTAATGCTCCGATCACCAGTAAATGTACATCCCAAACCATCCTGGTAGTCAAGTGGACCCCCCACCCGCCTGTAGCTGCAATGCCCTTAAATTCATAGGTACTGGTCCCTGGCAGTCTAGCAGTATCCCACCTGCCTGTATCCCTGATCACGGTATATGCACCATAAATAGTACCCTGGTGGTCTAGTGGCACCCCACCCCCAGTCACACAGAACACCCTGCCCACCCAGCTCCCGGTCAGCAGCAGGCAGCACACCCCGCAGCTGCCCGCAACTGACAGCTTACAGTTTCATCTGAAAGCTGTGACCAATGGGCTTGCACTGCATTGCTGTAATAGTCATTCACAAATATGTGAATGAATGCCTTTAGTCACATATTTGTGTCACGACTAGTCTGATATGCACGCAAGCCCATTGGTCCACAGTGTGGACCAATGGGCTTACAGCTGATACTGTAAGCTGTCAGTCAGCAAGCAGCTGTGAAGGTGTGTGGGCGGTTTTATGCTGACCATCGCTGATGGGGTGGGCAGCTGGGTGGGCAGGGTGTCCTGTGGGTGGTGGGTGGGGGTGCCACTGGACCACCAGGGGCTCGCCTAATCAGTCATGTATTGCGATCTCAACTACGGGAGGAAGGGTGCCATTAGACCAGCAGGAAACATATGGGTGCATGTGGATGGTGTTCTGGGTGGGCAGGTGTCCATCCAGGGCTGGCGGCTGCTGTGTTGCGCCATGCAGTACAGCAGCTCACCTTTGAGGTGGCCACCATTTGAGCTGTTTTATTCAGGCTCAGCTTTGGGCAGTGGTACGGTGCCCCAGGGGTTGTGCTGGCATGTGCACCGCGCATCCTGGGCTGAATAACGGGATAATGCTGCATATGCATGGGCAACCCCGGATATGCTGCATACATTGTCTCTTTGCCACCCAGGCACATCAGGACTTACTCGCGCAAGTCCCTCCTTTGAATATTGCCCGGGCACATTTCTAGGGTTGTGCTGGTGCAACCTCTTTGAATATCTGGCCCATGGTGTATAACAAGATTCTTGACACACCCAATGTGTTGGATGACGGATCAATGAAGCTCAAGTGATATATTAAGGCACTCCACCTTAAAGGTGTGTGTAAAAACAGTTATGGACAACCCCTCATGTTTTATTTTTATCATTTCTGTTTTCATTTATCTGGTTGAACCTGCAATTTTTTTAATTTGACTAATTTTAAACCATCAGCAATTCCACTGTGGTTTCCACCAGCCAAGTAAAACAGTTTGACTTGAAAACTTGGCTAGTTGAAACTGAACATAATTAAGTCACTTTGTTTGAAACTTTAGAAAATTAAGAAAACAGCAGGATCAATCAGATAAGCTTGGAAAATATTTCAGTTGGGTGGTTTTTCAGAAGATTGCTAGTCTTGAAGTGTGTGTGTGTGTGTGTGTTTCATGTCACGTTATACAGAAAACTGCATACTTAAAATTATACACTGTTTTCTGTGTAAAATAAGAATACCAGTAATTAGAGGCATGTTACTGTTCAGGATGCACCAATGATACAGTGTACGAAAATGTAGATAATTTCGATACTTGGGTGTATTGTTAGAACCAACATTGAGCTTTGAACCCCATTTAGCAAAAATGACTTCTAAGATTCATGCTAAAGTTGGTGCTTTATATAGATTGAAATCCTTTTAAACACCAGAATCCAGATTGGCTATTACCAAACAATGCTTATTTCCAGGACTTAATTATGCTTCACTTATTACAGATCATGCATCTGTTTCTATTATTCAGAAAAATATGTTTTGTTGCAGCTTTGGGGAAATTTGCATTAATAGTTCCACTAACACACCATTGCATGGTTTTGAATTAAATGGATTAGTTACCAGTAGATTTAAATTTCAAATACTTCTATACTAAATTTACATTTGAGTAATTAGAGATGAAGTCCCTAAGAATTAATCTGGTCTCTTACATAAATATGACCGGTTTTGGTTCATGGCTAGGGTAGATAGTGAGTCACTGAAATTGCCACTAATGAGAACTACTTGTGGTCAGCATCTTTTACATATGCAGCTCCTGAGATTTGGAATAAATTTCCAATAGTAATAAGAAACTTAACCACAGTTAATTCATGTTCTACCTCTCTTTACCAGCAGTTTAAAACATTATCAATTTATTTATTTATTAAATTTTGGTGACTGGGTAGGCCCACTGAGCCCGGAGGTCCCTTTTCAGGGCGACCCGTGCCAGTGTTTTAAATAACTATATTTGTACCTAATGATGTGGAATTTATATTCCTAATGTTTCATGAATATGTATGTAATGTTTATTGTACTGTATTGTGTTGCATTGTGATTTTGTGTGCTATGTTTTTGTGGGTTGCACCTGAAAATGGAACTTGTTTCCAGTGTGCTTATCCATGAAGCAAATAAACAAACATACAAAAACAAACAGGAGAAAAATGCAGAGAGGGAGGAGTTTTGTCACAGACGACTTAGAACCAAACCTAACATGCTGAAAAGCATCATGGTCTGGACCGATCCCACGGCATGCTTCTCAATACACTTATAACTCATGACCTAACCCCATTTATGATCACCCTCTGAGTCCGTTCCTAAGTCAGATGTCCACCCACCTAGAGACATTGCCACCTACACCTACATCTCTCAGTTTCTTCACTAACTGATTGCGGGGCACTGAGCAAAATACCATACTGAAGTCCAAGTTCAAGACCTCAAGGGCACTCCCCATGTACAGTTCCTGCAAAACACCATAGAAGAATGTAATTTTCTGACAAGATCTTCCCATCATCAACCCATGCTGTTTTGGGTTTTGGAGCCCTTGTGCCTTCTGGAATTCCAACAGTTGCTTTCACTATGGCTCAAGTAGCTTACCCAGGAATGATGTTAAGCTTCCAGGACTGTAGTTCCCCAGGTCCCCAATCTCTGCTTTTATACAGGGGATAACATCTGCCACCCTCCTGTCAATGGGAACCTATCCAGGAAACAATTAAACAGGTCTGTACTGGCTCTGTTGGTGCACAAGCTGCTTCCTTTAGCACCTCATGGTGCAGTCCATCCAGATCAAGTGACTTGTCCACTTTTAACCTCAGTAGGTTTTTAGTACGTTTGCTATAAAATAGTTATTTGGTCCTTTTAGCTTTTCTTTGGTCTGTATGCTGCAGTCCTGAGAGGACCTTTCTTCCAAGGTAAAGACCAAGCAGATGTATTCATTCAGGAATTTGGCTTTCTGGTCATCCAACTGAACCCAAGAGTCTCTCTTTTCAGCCTCTCCATTTCACTTATCCCTTTCTTCTCTCCTTTACATTGCAGAAGAACTACTTATCATTAGTCTTCACCCCTTCTGCTATCCTGAGTTTCATAGATGACTTTCCCATTCTTTCTACCTTGCTTGTCTCTTTGGCAGACTTCAGATAACTCTCCCTTCTGGCCCCAACTGAGATTTTTGTATTTGTGGAACACAATCCTCTTTGCTATAACCACCTCCCTTACCTCTCTAGTGGCACCTATCACTGGAGGAACTATTGTATATGTAATTTCAAATGTTATTTTTTTATTTTGATATTTTGTAATGGTTTTAAGCTACCTAGTAACCTATTTTATATGTACAATAAGACACTCCAGGAAATGCACTTCTAGAGATTTAAGGCCCTCTGCCTATGGCACTGGGCCTAACTACATCTCTGGGCATGTGTTTATCTATGCCTGAAGCCCAGCTTGGATTCTTGCGTGCTTGTTTACGTAGCTTGATTAACTTTATTTATTATGCTGTTTTGCCTGATATCTCTGCTTTTGTATGAGCATCTGTATCAGTACTCTGAGTCTGTGAAGAGCACTCAACAAATAGAGTTGACCAGCTGCCTACTAGCCTCTGCCTGCATTCCATAGTACTGATGGCTTAAAGCAGCAATGTAATGCAAAGGGATCCAACTCAACTTTTTAATGGGGCTGAACCCCACTTACCGCCTATCAGATTTTACTGTATTTTAATGTGGTTAAACAGTTAGAAAGTGCTTTAAAAATATTGGACAGGATTTTCAGAGGTTCCAATGCAGATACATGAGTTAGAGCAGCCCATATGTGTCATTGTGTGTTGAAAAAGAGCCACAGCTGCTGCCCACAACTATTTTTAAATACTGCAGGCAATTTTCAAAAGTTGCTGCAATCTGTGGCAACTTGCATCAAAACAATCATTTTATGCTACAAGTACCTGCACTTTGGATAAAACTATTTCCAACCAGCTGATGCTGCTAGATCAGTTAATAAATTGTCTAACAGTGCAGCCTGAATTTTCAGTGATGAAAGGGCAGGCAGACAGACCAGTGAGGTCTGCTCACAAGGTTTAGTATTTAAATCTTGCAAAAAAAAAAAAAGATGTGTACCAACCTTGAACTTGGCAATGTCCAGTTTATCCACGTCTGTTCCCATTAAATTTTATGGTACAGCCTCAACGTTAATGGGATGTTTCTGGGTTAAATGTCAGCAGTCATCTTTTGTCATAAAATGTATATATTGTACTTATAATTTTTAAGGTACATTAACCAGAGCTGGGCAAAATTGCAAATTCCGCTTTGCTGAACTTTTGCAAAATTAAATTTTGTGAAATTCTTCCAAACTTCAACCATTGGCAAAGATGGGATCTTCCTAATGTGTTTGGCTAATTTGCACCCTGTTTCATGGATTTTTGGCTGAATACCAGAATAATACACACGAACTGCAGAATGACAGTTCTGGGGACTTTATTCAGCAGTTTAAAGGATTATTCAGCAGTACCTGTAATCATTCTGCAGTTCAGTAATCAATTCTGGAATTTCTTTCTGCAGTATAATTTATTAATCTACAATTCATGCATTCATTTCACAGTTCAGTGACTCACTGAACTGTGGAATGATATGAATGTGTTTAATGTATTAAACTCATTGATCTGGGGAGGGGAATGGTAGCCAGTAAAGTGAACATCTAGGCCTAGCTCACACTTAATTAAACTGGACAGACTGGGTGGGCCTGGCAGTCCTTTTCTGCCAACACATTATATGTTTCTATGTAAATTGGGGAAAATAATCAGAACTGACCACTGACAGTGATCAGTTCTGCAGAATTTTTTCCACAGTTTAATACAATAATCTGCAATTCATACATTTATTCTGCCATTCTAAGTAGGAATTTCTGCAAACGTTGCCAAAGTTTATTTAGAAAATTTCTCAAAAGTGAAATTCAACTATCTCCAATATTTCACTGATGGAAGTTAAATTTCACACAGCCCTATTCTTAACATTCTGATCATGTTAAAAATATGATAATATTTAAGCTGAAATTGGTCCAATTAAGATTAACAAATGATTTAATCCATTTGTTGCACTTCTGTTTAAAGTTTTGGTTTGAAGTAGGCTTGCATGAATAGTACCCACAATAAATGGATCGCAGCACCATACAGCTATTAAGAAAGAAGTGGTTCATTGTTTATCTAAGGCACCATCACCCAACCAAATTACGTCTGATAGTACTTGAACTATACAATGTGCATGCACACTGTTTCTGTTTAGCAAAAACATCTGCAGGAGGAAATGAAATTTGAAACACTTCCTGTGGTCATTTTACTGCCTTAACATACAAATCGGAACATAAAGAGATAAACCAGAAGTTTGTGCATGGTTAGACAGCTCCTCAAGAAAATAAATCTTTAGAAACTTTTAAACAGTCATTGATTAAATTCTGAGTACGTGTTGAAGAAAATAAGCAGCGCCTATAAAACTACATTTGATTCGAACTGTTCTGACAGCTGAGACTTTCCATCCTTTTCCATGTATGGGGTTATAAGAGATATCTCAGAGATAGAAAAGGAAGTTTCAGAACCCAGTACCAGTGAAATCATAGGGCACATTTATAGTAGCTGCCAAAATCAATATGAAAACCATGGTTTACCGATGAACAAGAATTCCTTCATTTATGCAAATCCACAGCATTCAGAAGCAACAAAGGTGAAAACAGTGATTCATGTCAACAGGTTACAAACACCAGACATGTGCAGTCAGTCCTTCTTACACTTGGACCCTTTTATTTTCACATTAAATGGTACGGGTGATATCACACACAGAAAACTGCACTAGCATCACGCGTGCTGTGATTAGCGATATGCCTTTCAAGCATCAGGGGAATTACAGCAATATGAAAGTATCTCTACCCCTGACACTCACCATGAAGAAGGACGTGTTTGGGGACACTGCCGGTTAGTGCTCAGTCTAGCTGCTCCCATGCTGGAGTGGCTAGAGCATCTGACCCTGCAGTGAATGAGTTGGGGAAAGGGTTTCATTCCCAGCTCAGGAATCTTTCACTGTTTTGTTTCTTGCCCCAAGTCCACACCCCTAAGAGCTGATTATAATAAATCTGGGGGCTGTGTAGGAGCACAGGGGCAAAGCCCACACAAAACAAGAAAACAGTTGAGCATGTTTTATTCTGTTTGCTGCTTTCTTTTGGTGTAATTATTCGCAATGATGTCTGTGACATTATGACCCCATGCCACATTAAACAGTACTTTCTTCAAGGTATGCCCCTTCATACTTTATACAGTCTGCTTCACTTGCCTAGCACTTGTCCCTATCCTTCAACAGGAAAAGGAGATCCCCATAGGCCCATTGGTAGCACAACCCTGACTCTCCTCTTTGCTACTGGGAGGAGCTTATCCTGTAGATTAGTGATAACAGAAGCAAGTAGAGGCAAGGCTAAGATGATATTGGTGAAAGAGAGGATGGGAGAGCTCAGAGAGCAGACTATTTGGGTTTACCTGAAAGAAATTCCTCACAGAAATAAAAAGTGAAAGAGTTAAGCCAAACAGATCTCTGAACATAATTTTCAGCTATGTCATCTAGCTATCCAACAGTACTGTTTGCCAGGGCTCTGGAGAGACAAAATGATTTCTGAACCTTAGGTAAATTGTCCAGACTGTAGGCTCTTGCTAAGAAACTGCTCAACCCTCCACACATGGCAGAGAGACAGTCACAGCACAAAACACGGAGACTAAATGCACAGACAAAACAACAATGGCAAGAAAGCAGTTAAGAAATTGACACTGCTGATGCAGACTGTACAAGCAGAATATGTTTTTCAAAAATGTGTATTTATAGCTAGAAAAAGAACTTAAACTTAACAGTTGAATCAAACAACTGTTTTCTCCTGAATATACTAAAACTGCATAGAACAAGGCACTCAAGGTCAATTTCCAACTGCATTATAACTAAAGATGTTGCAAAGTTTAAATTTGCTGCGAAGTTCTGGAGAAGTCAGCAAATTTGCCTCCATGGAGAAATCCACAAAGTTTTGCTAACAGCCTCAAAATTTGCCTATATGACATTGCCGATTTTTTTTGTGAATTTCACTGTGAGGTGTGGAATTTTGCATGTGAACAGTAAATTTCACCCATGAATGGCAAAAGTCCACCATTGTGACAAAATTCTGCCATGCGCAGGTGAACTTCTGCACTTTGAGGGCAAAATTCAACACTTTGCAGGTAGAATGTCACACTTCATGTCCGTGAATTAATCCAGGAATTGTGCTACATTTGTGGATTCATTCGTGGAGCAAAGTTTTCAAACTTCACCCATCTCTAATTATAACCATGTGACCTGTAGTTCTTTTAGACTGCAGGGAACATGGTAAACAGTGAACAACTCACCTGTTTTTGTGAATGTTCTCAGAAATTTACCAGTGAATTTTTAACTTCACAGATTTGTGAAGTTCTCAGACCTACAACATGGAACTTAAAGAAGTGCAAAGAACTTTGTAAAGTTGTAGAACTTCATAAAGTTTTGTGAGGTGATGTTTTCTCAACTTCATACATCTCTACTACCTACATATTCAGAGTGCAAAGCCCAGTGCACACAGCACAAAGTCCATTTGTTCAATGCAAGGTGTATGATACGGTCCAGATTGTTTTGCTACGTTTGGTAGCCCTTTATGTTGGATAAGACCCTCTACCAATCAAATTCTAAGTTGTGAAATGTACTTGTGGTAATATTCCTAAGACTGTGACCATCCATCTTATTTTTCTGATTCATTCAGATGTGATTATTGAACAGATTGTTTCAAATTAATGTTCATTTATTTTATCCAGAATGCTTTGAAAATGCTTACTGAAAATGTGCTGGTTACAGTTTATATTAAAATAAACTAGGACCATTCTCTCAGATTAGCCTTTGAGTAACTATCCTTGCTTTACTTAACATTTACTCTCAGAAGTCATTCTTCCCTTTCTAATTGTAGATTTCTTTTATGCTGAACATTTTAAAACCCTAGTGCCCCAGTCTTAAAGTAGCAGTATTTTTGTCACCATATAAATATTTTTTCAGGAATAATGTTGTTCTGGCAAAAATATTAACATGCCCATTTTCTTTTGTTTTCTTTCATTCCTGAACCAAGATATGGGTTTAAAGTTATTTTATCTGCTCCTTTGACATGTCCTCCATGAAACAATTAACTATATTGGTACAGTGCTGTGCTGTTTGTCATCACAAATATGTGACAGCAACATCCTAATACACCCACATTATGAATATGGCATTTACATTCAACAGCTAACCTCAGCAGAAGAAATTTTAAAAATTGGGAAAGGTGGCCATCTTTAATGACATGAGTCATTAATAACAAAATAAGCTGTAAATGCTATTTTAAAACTGTCTGTGAAAACTAAAAATGCACTGTATGAGGATGATTCTAATAATGCCTGAAATACATTTTGGCCCTGCCCAATGGCATAAAAGGCTGAGGTATGGGCACCTCACCTCCTGTAATGCCGGCAACCAGGGTTCAGAAATGGATCTGGGTCACTTAGGAGCTCGTACAGTAAAGGAGGAATGAATATCCATAGGACTGCTGTCCTCCCTTTGGGAGGGGTTGCTATGACCAACTGTTGACTACCACCGAGAGGAATCTGGGTGACAGTGCAAGCAGGTCACACTGTGGGAAGGAATCCCATGTACAGAGTACTGGGGCATCTCTGTGGAGGTGGAGCATCCACATTTTGCTTACTGCATCCATGGGCCCTGGGAGAAGAGTGGAAACACAGAGGTCTGGGCTTGATGAAGCCCTGCCTGTGTTCCAACAGTCTGCCCTACCACTCCAGTCCCAAGGCTGCACTGGATTACATTTCAGGGGAAAGAGTTTGGCCCTCCTTCTCCCATCCCACCTTGGGAGAAAATCCATGTGGGTACCTGCTTCTGGACCCAATGGAAGAAAATGGATGACCACTGGACATAGAGACGGGGCTGATAAGCCACCCAGACTTGCCTAAGGAGGATAAAAACCTTTGTAGAAAAAGAAAAAATACATTCTTTGGAAAACAAATATAAAGAACTTTTTGCTGAATAACAAATATTGCTGCTTTAAAAAGTATTGTGGCCAGCCTGCTGGTGCATCTGTAGCATTACTGCCTGCGGTCTGATGACCCATGTTCAGAGGTGAGCACAGTGTGTTACAGGGTTTGCCAGGAGGGAGGTTGGATGAGCAACCCAGTGACTGCTCTTCACCTCCAGAAGAGAGGCTGTGGTTCCCCAGCATACTAGTGACACCCAATGGAGGTTGGCTGTCTAGCAGCTGGGACTGCCTGACTCAGCAGAGTGTCAACAGATGTCTGTGGGACAGGTGTGGGAGCACATCTGCCCTGCACTGACATCATTGCATGTTTTCACTCCTGGAGGTAACCATGTAATCACCCCTTTTATGGAGCTCCTGGACTGCCCCCAGATGGTGCCCCAGGTGTAAGCTCAGCTGGGGACTCTTGTTAATCTCTGTCTCTCACCAAGCCACCTGGTGGAGCCCTACTGTAAGGGACAAGTTATGGGCCACCAAGCCAGGTGGCCTGGATGAAGATGCCAGCAGAGGTCAGGCACCAATTAGGAGTATATCCCCACCTATGTCCAGGAGAACAAAAAGAATTAAAAAAAAAAATTATTGTATTTATTAAAGGTTTGCCATTTTATGCCATTGCATGTTTGCCAATGATCTGAAAATTTTCGTATTGCAGCAGTGAAGTTGTTTGATAAACAGGGTCTCATGGGGCTTAACCAATTGCAGATTTATTGATTTAAGTCCTTCCAAGCAGAACGTCTTCGAAGTTAGATATAAACCATTGTCACAGGCAACATTCATGTGGTGGATAAGGGGATGCAAAAGCTGTTCCAGTACAAACTCTTCTATGTCTGTTTGTGTGCTGAGAACCTCAAGGACATGGGGTATTATTATTGTGATGAAGAATACCTGACCTTATCAAACCTGTGCATTTTTCTGTGATGGTGGGTTAAAAAATGTGTGGCATGGTTACAATACTTTGAACAACTGTAGCTTTCTGTGATACAGAGTGCTTCTGAATTAGCCCAGGAATGTCAAAGAACATGATGAAACCTGAACTCAGAGGGAGATCTTGGTCATTATTTGAAAATGGGCTGGAGATCTCAGACTCTCTGATAGATGGAGTTCCACACCAGTCTGGTATATTAAGTACCAGTACAGCTCAGTTAAAACAACTACCAGCCTTGCCAACCTCATTCCCTATATCCTTCTGCCCACCCTTTCCACTATTTTCTTTCTCTCACTTACCAAGTGAGACAAAGCCCTCACAATTCCCCAAAATATTTCCTGTAATGATGGAGGCCACGAACTGACATGAATGAAACACTTACTTTTTAAAAATGTTATGATATAGCACTAGAACAGAGCATTGATAGCTGCAAGCGCAACTAAGTCCCTCCTCATCTGGCTGCCCACCAGCTTTATTAAATGCCACAAGCCAGCAGTGCATGTCCATCCGTGGTAGACAAAGTGAAAGTCTCACGGGGAGTGAGGAGCAGTGTAATCTGGTGCCTCTTCCCTGGTTGCTTTGGCCACATCTTGTGAACTGTATCACGGATAGACAGCTTGTAAAAAAAAAGCACAGGTCACACTTGAAAAAAATACCCTACCTAATTTCAAACTGCAAAAGAAATGAACATTGCCAGGCAGTTCTAAATTAGGAGAAAATACCTAACAAACAGTGCAGTGCCCTCTACTGAGAGATATACCATTAGAGGCTACTTTTCTAAAAATGACTAAAATACTTTTTCTACTCATTTTCTTAGTATTATTTTATTTTTAAAATTCTATAGAAATTAGACATGTAGCCCATTTGCTAAGCTGAATAATACCCTCCAGGGTGGGCAGTATGGGCAGTACAAGACCATTCCAGGGCTATGGGGCCCTCCACCTCTGGCTTTGGTCTCATTACACTCCTGGGCGATCTGGTATTGCCCAATTCTACACCCTGTTGGGTAGTACTGCTTGTAATGGAGTGAATCAAGAGAGTTTGATTGAGTAGATTGGTGCCTTACCTCTCTGAGGTGGCATTTCATGTTGAGTTATCCACTATTTCTGTGTTTGACAGAACCTTCTCTAATTCAGGATTACACTTATCAATTGTTGGTTCTGCTGTATTGTCTTGCCTGGAGTCGGCATTCTGGGGTACTGCCTGAGAAACATGTTTCATGCCTAAGTATTTCTGAAATTATATAACATAATGCATTTTGGGATTCAGCCAGGAAATATACTATCTTATTTAGTGTGATTCTGTAATCTTCCATTATCATATTTCCACACAGCTCCAAATTGCTAGATTTGTGGCAGTATGCGTACTGTCTGAACAGAGGTCATCATCCAGGTCCTCCTTTTGTAACCATTCACAAACCATTCCGTCTGAAAGGTTTTCTCTCCATACACATCCATCAACTGCCTATAAATTTCAGCAGCATTACTTTTCTGCAAATGCAGAAACATGATTATGACTCTTTGCTCCTGCTGAGGAAAGTGGCCATTCTTCCTAAGAGGAAGAGAGTTACTTTCCATTGAAGAGCTTTCCTGTATATATGACTAGTGAATGCATAAATACATGTCACCAAGACACGCAGGCATAAATGAAAAGTCATTTTATCGGTATGCTTTTTATTAAAGAGTAAAATGTTTCATAACCAAAAGCACAGGTAGAAACATTTTGACCTATTGAAGTAAAATGATAATAAATTAATATTGCTCTACAACTGAAGTTATTATTGCCTAGGTTGATCATGTTATTCAGATATGAGTCCATTATCTGCCCTTTATGTCTAAAACTGATAGAAACAGAAACATAACATTTCTCAACAGAGATGGACCGTGTCATCCATCATGTCTGTCAGATGATGCCTGGCTAGTTTGTCTCCATAGACCCTAACAGGTCTCCAGGGGCCTTCAAAATCTCTGGCTATTTACTAATATTATTCTATGTGTATCCCATGTATGCTTGAAGCTCGCCACTGTTTTTTTCTCCACCATGTTCACTTTCAGTCTGTTCCGGCATCTACCACCCTTTCAGTGAAGTAATACTTTCTCACATCCTCTTAAATATCCTCCCCACTTCATCACATGCCCCTAATCAGGTGCACTTTCTCATTTGTAAGAGACTCCCTCCTGTACCCATTTGCCCTTACGAGGTACTTATAGCCTCTATCATATCCCTCTCCTCTCCTTTCCTCCAGGGTGTACATGTTGAGATCCTCAGTTTCTCCTCATACTGATTCTTGTGCAACTCCTTCACCATTTTAGTTGCCTTCCTCTGGACTGCCTCCTCACTGTCTATCACCTTCTAAGGTGCATCCTCAAAACTTTAAACAATACTCCAGGTGGGGTCTCACCAGCAATTCATACCCTGCAGCATCCTCCTCCTCCTGCTGGAGATAACCCTCCTAATGCATCCCAGTATCACTCTAAATCTACCCACTGCTTTGTCATACTGCCTTGCCACTTTGAAGTTGTCAGTTATTTATTTATTTATTTGAATTTTGGTAATCTGGTAGACCCACTGAGACCATGCAGTCCCTTTTTCAGTGACGACCCAGGAGGTAATTACAGTACAATACAACATGAAAGAATCAGTGAATTATAGAATACAAAGAATCAACAGTGCATATGAAGGTTGTACAGAGACTTCCAGATAGTTAAATAGGTAACCTGATGTATTACCTTGAGCATAGTCATAGGAGATAGTAATATAAATACAATTTAATACAATGGTATGTACATATTTACATAATTATGATAACCCCAAGGTCCCTTTCCTGCCTAGTGTTATTCAGTACCTCCACACATTCTATATTCCACTCCTGGGTTCCTATGCCCTAGGTGAGAGATTTTGTTTTCTTTGGCATTGAATCCCAACTGCCATGCTCTTAAACACTCCTCAAGTTTCCAAAGATCTCTGCACATTCTCTACCCCTCCTGAATGTCCACCCTGTTACAGATTTTGGTATCATCTGTAAACAAACTCTGGCTAGAGCCGATAGGGCTGCAGGAGAGAATGTGGGTCATCCTTAGACACGAGGAGGCTCACAGAGTTACAACTGGCAATAAAAGTAATGAAAGTATAACATCAGACCTGGTATTAACTACCCACAAGGCATATTTTCAACAGTTGGTTAGTAGATGAAAGTATTAAAAACACTTTACATATAAATCACAGAAACAGTAAATATAAATGTATATTGAAGCCCATTTTGCACTTGTTGGGGTGAAGCACTGAGGTTATAAAATGTTTGGTGTTCATCCATATACTCCTTCTCTTGAGAACATTTTCTCTTGCACTGTGGATCCAATGAACTCTGTGATACAAAATACAAATGCCAGGCATGTATTCTGAAAAACAATAAAAGCAGGACATTATTATACTAGATGCTCATTTAGTCATAATCATACAGTAGCAGCCCAGAAATGTTTCTCAGTACTGAGGTATACCTAGACATTTTCAGTACTGAGGTATACCTAGACGTTCTTCAGTACTGAGGTATACCTAAGTATACTAAGGCACAATGAGGCAAAATCACATTACAGTCAATGCAGATTGCAACTGAGGTGCCTCAGTGGTACCTCGAGGTAGGCAACTTTAACTCAACTACCACTATAATACAATAAAAACACTTCTGTTGCAAAGTATGCCTACTTTCTTCATATATGGGAAATAAAGATTGTCTATAGAAATCATTCACACCTGGGCTATATGAGCCCCAAGGTATAGATCCATTATGGCTGAGCATCTGATATAATAATGCCCTACTTTTTATCTAATGTTTTAGAACAGATTCCTGATATTTGGAATCATTGTACCGAAGAGTTCGTTGGTTCCACAGTTCTAAAGAAAATGTCTCTGAGAGAAGTGATATACTAATGAACACCCGACAATTTTATATCCTCATTGCTTCACTCCAACATCCACAAAATGGATTTCTATACGGTTTATATTTCCTGATACTGTAGTTGATATGTAAAGCTTTTTTTTATAACTACATGCACTAACCAACTGTGAAAATATGCCTTTTGGGTAGTTCAAACCAGATTTGATATTCTTTTCATTACCTTAATTGCCAGATGTAATTTTATAAATGCCTCCTTGTATCCTAAGGATGCATCATATTCATTGTTTCAAATGTTTTATTTGTACACATCACTGGTGGTGGATAATATAATAACCTGTTACAATAGTGCTACAAATATAGCATAAGGAAAAAACAGTGATGGCCGAACAGCCTACCACAGACAGAGACAGGGACTAAGCAGTGCTGTGCAGTAAGCGCTGCCTAGGTCGCTGTCCATAGTACTAGGAAGAAGAAAAGGACTGGGAAATTGAAAATGGTGGATGAGCTGCTCCCATGGCAGAGAGGACTGAGACATGGAGCTGCTTGGCCACAATGGTGGTGAAGATCAGAAATCTAATCCTGGCTTTCAAAATGTTATTTTTCTTCCATAATCCAACTCCAACTCAGAGTTGATTATTTTTGTTAAGGGGTGCAGAGTCCTCACTAAAATAAGTGTTTGAACTGTTAGCAGTTGTCAGTATGTACTGTGACGCTACCAGTGGCATTGCCTTTACTTGCCGCATTTATTCCTGCCACTGTTCTGCATAGTGCTGTATGGAAGGTGCTGTTATTGACAGCACTGTTCATACATGTGCAATTCAGACCTAGTGACAGATAATATAAGGGCATTTCTGCATAAAATTACTAACTCTAATATGGCATAGCATTGCTCACTGATATTCACTGCACTTTTGTTGTTTTTAGTATTCATCCTATGAATTCCCATATGCTTTTCTGTTAAGCGGGTTAAAGTTTACTGCTGACTATGGAATAACACTGCTTTTTGTTTGATGTACAAGTGTAAGTACACAAATGTGCAATAGTACAATGAATAACAGGGAACAATGCTACAATAGATTAATGCAGAAAACAACTAACATTTCTTTATAAAACATAACTGTAGATGGGCTCCATTGTCTGCTTACTTTTTCATGAACTGTTGGACTGGGGGCTGGGCACCTAGTGTTAGAATGGAGGCTGGCAGCACTAGAGTTTGGCTGTCATTGTTTGCTTACTTTTTCATTTATTATCTGACTCTAGGTTTAAGGACTTGGTGTCAGAATTGGGAAATCTGTTGGCAACAGGGTTTTGCAGCAAGTGGCTACTTGCTTTCATTTTATTACCACCCTACCCCATAATTGGGGATCCAGTGTTGGGGCAGCAAGTGGCACTGTGGATTGGCTCCTGGTGACTGCCTAGCCCCTGAATCAGGAGTCACCCAGCCAACCATGGCCAACAAACCAGAACTACATTTCCATTGCTTGCAAGCTGCAGCACAGACCCCCAACCCAGCAGTATAGCTTACCTTAAAGAGCTGTACTCTGTGCTTTTCTCATAAAATACTAGAGCACAGTCTGATCAGTAATGAGAGAGTGCAGCACCAGCTAGCCACCCTGCCCAGCCAGTAGTTGCAGCACAGACTCAGACTCTCAAGTAAAAGTTCTGCCAGCAGCAAAACAACCAAGAAAGAAACTGCCGCAGAACTAGAGTGACAGGGTTCTGACTGCTAGTGCCTTTTGTTAAGGTAAGTGTATGGGTTATTTGAAAATGTCTCAGTACTGTGGGAAGAGGAGGGAGAGACTCAAAAGAGAGAATGCGTGGCCCTCGATCTCCTTGTCTGCCACTGCAGGTGCCCAGTTCATTGAGGACCATTTTGGTAGGTAGATATCTGCTGTAAAGGAGGGATGACCATTTTTCTTGTTCAGGTGATGGGAAGGCTTTACTTCTCCTGCCCTGGGGGAATAGCTTTGCTTTTCCTGATGGGGGCCATGATTCTCCCAGCTTGGGGGGTGAGGATGGCCCTGCTTCTTTGGCTTGGGAGAGGGTATCTCCTTGTTTCTTCTAGCATGGGGATAGCCTTATCTTCTGAGTCATGTGGCCCACCTTCTCCTACTAAAGAAAGCAGAGGGCTGGGCCATTCCACCCTCTCTGAGAGAGGAAAAGCAGAGCCATCCATCCCAAGCCAAAAGAAGCTGGGCCATCCGCACTTTCACCCCAAGACAGGAGAAGCAGGCCATCCCTGTAAGAAAATAAAATGGAATTTGCATTTTATTTTAGAAACATAACATTCATCATTAGTTCAAATACTCAAGAAGCAAGAATGAATATGCACATATGCTTTCCATTCCAGTTTCAATAGGTGCCCTGGCTTCAAACTGGAGTGCCTAGCCAGTGCCCTGGTAACCAATGGAAGCTGGAGCTACCACTGTTGCTAGATTTACATGCTACAAAACTTGACTAAATAGAAATAAAAATGTAAATTTGGAGGTGGACATTGGACAGAAAAATTAAATGAAAGAGGCAAGGAATTTGCAAAAAACTCTGCAAAAACACAATGGGCCAGATATTCAAAACTTTGCCCGGGCTAAATTAGCACTGCCGGTGGGCAAACCTAGCCCGAGCACAAAGCAAGCCATATTCAAAAGGAATAGCCCAGGGCAAGCAGCTTCTGAATATAGCATGGGAATGAGGCTGGGCAAACTGGGCTGGGAGTGCAGGGCAAACTTAGCCCTGGAATAAGACAGCTCTGAATATGGCAACCAGGAAGTGCAAACCACAACAGCAACACAGTGCACAGCGATGTGAAGGTAGGTAGAGGTGAACTATGTGGCCAATGTGTGTAACAAATCGTTGACCCAGTACAGCTGCAGGCAGCGGTGTGTGAAACTACAGTGTGCAAAACTGTAAAATATTCCTCGAACTGTTTGCACAGTGCTAACACATTTGCACTGGTTTAGCACAAGGCTAAACTGTTAGCCTGGTGCAAACACGTTTGCCTGGTGCTAAAGTTTGCCATATTCAAAAGTGACATGCAAATGAGCCTACTTAGGTAGTCTCTGGAAACATACAGATTAGCATCTCATTCGCCCTTTTTGCACCAGGCTAATGGTTTAGCCCCCTGCTAAACCCACGCAAATGTGTTAGCACTGTGCAAACAGTTTGGGGAATATTATACAGTTTTGAACACTGTACTTTCTAAGCGCTGTTGCCTGCAGCTGTACTGGGACAACACAGCATAGGCACAGATGGTGGTGGTGGTGCTGCATGCAACTGTCACACTGTAGGTCATGCTACATTGCACAGCAGACACTACAGTAGCAAGGGGCCAGTAGTGTGTGGACACAGCAATGCCTATAGTGTGTAGGCAGTGATGATGACTGCACTATACACAGTGAGAGGCCCAATCTGCAGGTGTTTACTAACAGTGGACATTACTGTTAAGCTGTTGTGTGACCCACAGATGCTGCACCTCTGGCATAGGATGCTCACAGTGACATATACATGTCTGGCTTTGTGTGCTGTGGCAGTTGTACAGCTGTACGGTATGTGGCTGGGGGCATATATTATCAGATAGGTACACAGGTGTTGGGGTATTCCTAATACTGGCCCATGTGCACTGCATGATGTGTCCCAGCCTTGTGACCATACCTGGTCTGTGGCACAGCCTGGCTACCCATACACTCTCCCTCAACATCCTCCATGCCCACAGTACTGCATGTGTGTGCGGCATCTGTTGGTGTCCACAGAAGAGTGGTCCGCAGGTGTGCTGTATGACCACACTGCCATACTGTCCACTGGCAGCAGGGTCACCACCTGCCTGGCATGGCTGGGACTGATGGCAGATGATGGCATCATTGTGATGCCATCAGTTAGCAGCATGTTTCTGTATGTTTGGCTTTGTCTATGTGTCATATTTATTTGTTAGGTCACACAAAGCCACGCAAAAGCCATGCAAACACAGTGCAAAGCCAAAGTGTTGTGAAGCTGATTGCCCAGGGTTAAGACAAGCTTTTCCTGGGCAGTAAGTGCACCGCACTAAGGGCCAGATATTCAAAGGTTTGCCCCTGGCCAAATTAGCACTGCCTGGTATGCAAACTTAACCTGAGCACAAAGCAAGCTATATTCAAAGGAATAGCCCAGGGCAAACAGCTTCTGAATATAGCATGGGAATGAGGCTGTGCAAACTGGCTGGGAGTGCAGGGCAACGTAGCCCTGGAAAAGGCAGCACTGAATACAGCAATCAGGAAGTGCAAACCACAACAACAACACAGTGCACAGAGATGTGAGGGTAGGTAGAGAGGAACTATGAGGCCAATGTGTGTTCTAGCAAATGCAGGGACCCAGTACAGCTGCAGGCAGCAGCACACATGAAAAACAGTGATCAAAACTGTATAATATTCCCGAACTGTTAGCGTGCGCAGCTTTGAGCATGGAGCTAAGCGGGTTACCCAGTGCAAACACGTTAGCCCGCACTAAACTTTGCCATATTCAAAAGTGACATGCAAATGAGCCTACTTAGATAGTCTGTGGGCAAACAGCCACATTAGCATCTCATCATGCCCTGATTTGCATGCAGTTTGCACAGCGTTACTGCAGGGTCCCACAGTTCCACCTGTAGGTCAGTCTGGAAGTACAGGGGCTGGCCAGGTCCAACCGCAGCTCCACCTGTAGGTCAGTCAGGCAGTGCATGATGATAGCTGCAGGCTTCATGTGAACAGTATAGCACAGCATAGCATATCGTACCCCAGGGGACAACACTGCATAGGCACAGGTGGTGGTAGTGCTGCATGCAACCTTCACACTGTAAGTCATGCTACAGTGCACAGCGAGACACTATAGCAGCAAGAGGGCTGGTAGTGTGAGGACGCGACACTGCCTATGGTATGTAGGGCAGTGATGAACACTGCACTGTACATAGTGCCAGGCACAGCTTGCAGGTAATTACTGACAGTGGACAGTACTATCATGCTGTTGTATGATCCACAGATGCTGCACCTGTGACATCGGATGCACACAGTGTCATGTACATGGCTGGCAGTGTGTGCTGTGACATCTGTACAGTTGTGTGGTAGGTGGCTCGGGGCATGTAGGATCTGACAGGCACACAGGTGGTGGCGTAATCCCACTACTGGCTTATGTGCACTGAGCAATGTCCCAGCCTTGTGGCAACACGTGGGCTGTGGTGGAGGTCTGGCCACCCATACACCCCTCCCCAGTGGCCACCATGCCCACAGTGCTGCATGTGTGTGCTGGTATCTGTTACACAACCCAGACATATGGTCTGCAGGTGTGTGCTATGGCCACACTACCATGCTGTCCCCTGTGGGTCAGATCACCCATCACTGCCTGTGCGACTTGGACTGGTGGCAGCTGATGGCATCATGGTGGTGCCATCAGTGAGCAGCATGTGTCCTTCATGTCTGGCAGTTTCTAAGTGTCATACTGATATGTTAGGGCCGTGCAAGCTGCGCTAATGATGAGATAACACCATACAGCGTGCACAAAGCTGTTTGCCCAAGGTTAAGACCTGCTTTTCCTGGGCGGTAATTTGTACCGCTATGGTCGCAATAAGTCGTGCTAAACAACTTAGCATGGCGCTAGTCGCTGAATATCTCATTGCACCTGTATTCCTGTTCACTTTGCCCTTGCATATAATTATTATTTGCCTTGCGCTAATGCGGTTGCCTGCACTATTCAGCCTTTTGAATATAGCAGACCACGCTAATCAGCATAAGCGTTTTTGCCGGTGCAAAGCTTTGAATATCTGGCCTAAGTGTCATGCTAAGTCGCGCTAAAACCACTTTGTGTGGCGCTAATTGCTGAATATAGCATTGTGCCTGTATTCATGTCAGTTTGCCTTGCATATATTATGATTTTGCCGGTGCTAATGCAGTTTGCCCGTGCTATTTGGCCTTTGAATATAGCAAACCCACGCTAATCCTGCGCTAAACCTGTGCAAAGTTTTGTCCGGCACAAAGTTTTGAATATCTGGCCCACAGTCTTTATGGTACTGAAGAAGAAAATAAAATGTCAATGTTTATGTATATAAAAGCACACAAGAAGGCTGAAGATTAATGACCAGCATAATTAAAGGTTAAGACTCAAATGTATTACAAGAAAATCTGAGAACAGGGGAGTTGAAACCATTAAAATACCAGAAAAGGCACACAACCACGGTAACTATTTAATTATTATAAATATCTTAGTTTTAAAGACACATTTTGCGGAAATCAACACATATAATACAGAATCAGGTAAATATGTTAGACTGCAGGAAAAGAAGTGCCACTGAAAATAAATAATCTCTTCATTATTTATGGAAGTTAGCTGTTCCATAGCTATTTATCTTACATGCGCTGAAATGATGAATGTGTTTCAATAATTACAGTCATTACTGCCTTAAGCTCTTTTAAGATGCACAATTATTTAAGGGGCTCTAGAAACAGTGCTATACTGCAGGCAGGGTAGAAAGATACAGCTGTTTACCAAGCTGGATTCAACTGAAACTGTGTTCTTGTACTCACTGAAGCACTACAAAATTGGGAGAAGAAGGTGATTCTCCAGAGCATTTGTTTCTTAATCCCATGACTGCTGAAAGAGCTAGAGTGAATTTATTTGATTGAGCTCTGGATAGATGTTCAGTCTGCAGCACTGCAAGGGTTAAATTGAAGGGCTGCAAAGAGGTGGAAGGATCATCAAAACTCCAAAGGAAGTGTTCTACGGTCTGAATCCTGTAGCTCATTTTTAGAGTTGATTCAATAGGGCTGCAGGCTCCCCTACCTGCAGCCCTAAAGAAGCATTACTTCCTTCCATTTCTTCTCAATGTCATCTATGAAGACATTGAAGAGGACTGTGCCAGTACTGAGCCCAGCAGAGAGGTTTTAAGCTCAAAATGCATTTATACAAATTATAATTGTCAAAACATTCTCTTCAACAACGACAGTAACAACAAATAATGTGAAAACCAATTAAGGATTATTGTGAAAAATTTCCCTAAGTTTTGAAATTATCAGGTAATAACATCTTCGATCACAACTGATCCAGTTATGATAAGTAAGAAAATAAAACCAGATATTGACTTGTGTAGTACAATAATGACATCTTTGCTGCTCTATTTAGCCTTCTTTGAACAAGTAGTTGTTGTAATACCCTCTGGGCCATGTAATTGATGCATTAATTATTGCACTTGCATAGCTTCAGTGGAGTCAGCCAGGAAGCAATGCAGTGCCTTGAGTTAGTGCATAAGACAGTGCAGTAACTCTGCTACAGTAAGCTGCAGTATTGCATTGCACAGTGGTTGGCTCCACTTATACATTCCTTTGGCCTTATCTTCATAGTTCTAGTACCATTTAATTTCCATTTCAGTTTCATTTTCCATTTCATTTTATTCTGCCATTTACTCACTTTGTGTCCTGCAGAGGATGCTGAGTAGAAGAGTCAGACACAGAACTGTGTCAAAACTGTGTCCAGGACTTTAAAGACCACCTGGCAAAAAAATGTTGTGGGACCCTCCTCTACAAGCAAATATACCATTGGTCCCTGACTACCCCACCACACAAAACATGCCACTAATTTCTCAACACTCCAGCTCAACATGCCACAGTTTGGTTAACAGCTGCCTCCCAAATATGCTATCAGTTGCTACACACCTTATAGAAACATATACAATGATGGCAGAAAAGCATTAAAGACCCATCTATTCTTAAAAGTCTATCTAGTCTGAAAAGTCCATCTAGTCTTAAGACCAAGGGCTCAATTCTGAAAGCTGCCTTGGAAGCGACACAAGGTGAGACAAAAACACCTTAATCAAAGCGCCATGTGCCACACCATGCGCCATATTCAGTACAGCCCACATGGTGCACCAAATGATGACCCATTTACATAAGACATACAGGCACCATTTGAATGATGCAACAGCGACACTGTTGCAAGCTGCACAGAAAAGCTGAGGCAGCTATGTCAGTGGGAAGAATTGTGCAGGAGCTGAAAGAGGGCACAGAAGGAAAAAACATTTACTGACACCAAGACAGACATTCTGACAGAGGAGGTCCAGGGCCAGGTCAGTACAGTAAGTGTGAATGGCATGTAGCAAACTGCAAACCATGTAAATACAGGTCAAATGAGTGAAACAGGACAACAAGCCCAAAAGTGTGAACTATAACATGGTATCCATCCAACCATCAGGTGGACTCATACTGTCGAGGTGGGCACAGGGAGCTGCGTACCCAGTGATTGAAGGCATGGGATGACTTTGTGACCAAAGTAAATGCCACTGCAGCATACAGTTGCTTCAGGAGGATGTACAAAAGTGCTACCACAACCTCAGAAGGAGGTTAAAGGAGAGGTAGCACACAACCACTGATTCACCACTGGCACTTGTGGTTGTTCAAGGCAGAGTCTAACACTGACCAGCCCAGAGGAATGGGTGGCAACACACCTAGCATCTGTATAAATGAGGGTGACAGTGAACTTGACTTGTTCAGGCTCCAACATGCAGCCGGTATGTACATGTCTGGTATGCAATGTATGTGAATTGCAGGCAGCAGAGTACACCCCACATCTTCCCCGATGTCAAGAAAAGCCCTGATGTTCCCCAAATTGTTCTGCAGTCCTATACAACACATGCCACTGACACATTACAGTGGGAATGCATGGACAGTGTTTTCACACCTACAGACACAGGCCAGGTCCACAGCAGAGGTGCATTCTACATTAAAACACCATCCTGTGAGCTGTCTGGCAGGGTAAAACACCGAGGTGTACCATAGTGTGTGCCTGTGTACCCAATAGGCCCAATCTGTGGCCCTGTTGTATGAGGCAAGGGATGTGCAGTGTGTTCAATACAGGGATGCAGGTGACCCTACACCAGGACAGGGAGGTGGGCATACCAACAGGGTGGCTATGAAGTGGTGATGTGTCCATACACCCATCAACTGGCACAGATACGTCCACATGGGTGCAGCCCAGCAAGTGGGTGAGGGGACATGGATTCCTGGTCCACAGTGGTATCAGAACACAGGATGCAACACTGGTATGCATGGATGCCACAGGCTGCAGTACCCCCACGCACAGTGTGCTGCACAGCACCAAAGGGAGTACATCCCAGAACCTACACAAGCAAGTGCTACGGCATCTACAGTGATGCCAGAACTCGTGGGAATGTGGAGAGCAGACAGTCAGACACCATGGCATCACCTGTCAGGTAGGCAGTCACCCTGCCACTGCCCTTGAATCTAAATGAACAACACACTGTGGAGGACAAACTAGGCAGGTATTGCCAGGATGTGATGGACTCCCAGGAGGCAGTACATGCCAAGGTCACAGACATCTGTGTGGTGCTACTACAGCACACTGCAGCCACTACAAAATACAGGTGCAGTGTAGAGGTTCTCTAATGGGCATGCATGATTCAATGTACACAGGTATACATGAGGTGTGGAACAGCATGTAGATACCAGTGCAAAACTGCATGGGATCCACATGTGTGCACAGTGGCGAGACAGCTGCCATGGAGTGAATGGCGGGGTTCTGGAGTGCTGTGTACAGAATACCCAGACTGATGCCATCACTGCAATGGTCAGTGTACTCCACTCCATTGCATGGGCCATGTGGCACAGCAGGGGACCAATGTTATCAGGTCCCCACAGGTGTGGGCCACAGACATATGGTGGTGAGAACACCATGCACCATGGATACTGCAGTGTCACATCATAGTACGCACAAGCAACAGGTCACCATTGACAACAGACAGTTGGTGGCCAAGGACACATGGCTGCAATGGGCCAGCATGAATGAGGCATTACCATGGGCCAAGACAGGGGACCACCCTTAGATCATCAACAGCATGATAAACAGCACACATCTGGAGCATGCGGGAGACTTGCTTATGGCATGCTGATGGTCCAAACACCCAGGCCCAACAAAGCACGACGGCAGCCCATAGCTATGAACAAAAGGTGCGGTGGGAACACCAACAGGCCAATCCTGTCCTGCCTGCCACCAGCCCTGCACAGGGTACATTGGACATGGTGACCAATGACCCACCACCACCAGCATGTGACCCAAGCCCAATGACCTCAGACATATAGGCAACATAGCATGTCCTGTATCAACAGCTGTTGCACTGAAAGTATGCCCTTGTCAGCACTCTTGCATTACCACTACACAGTTGGATACACATGTCAGTGGAACATCACACCGATGAGGGCACAACAAAGGCATGTGATAAGCAACAGGACCAGGGTCATGGAGCACTGGGAACACAGTGAACCCATCACATGGCATGTTATGTGGGACGATAGCTGAATCAGGTGGTCCAACCAAGTAAATACCCAGCTGTACAATGGGGGGCAATGCACCTTGTGTGTATGTTTGTTACAAGCCACACCTGTAGCACCTAATCACATACGAGTGTTAAATGTTTTGAGTAATGTAATGGATGAAGTATGCTAGTATTGATATATTTATGCAGCATGGGTGGCATGTGAGACACAATATGGCAGAGCCCCATGAACACTCTTGAGGGTACACCAGTGGATGCTTACAGCCATCATGGGGCCACTACTGGCTGTGCATCCTATCTATGGGTGGTTATGGCATGCTTGACATAGGATTGGAACCAATGCATGGGGTGCCCATAGCATTCAGAATAATAGAATGATCAAAGTGGAATTCCAGTCTGAAACTAGAGAACCCTTTTGTAATGGAGTCACACTTGGGACAGCAGTCAGAGCAGGTTGTGTAATTGTGTGACCTCTCAGATATACCATGGGGCGTGCCTTGGGGTATGTCCTTTGTCACATGTTTAGCTATGTAATGTGTCTGTCAGACATATGATGCTTGCAATGCACCAGTACTGTAGACCTACACCTTATTGCCTCCACTATGTGTAGTCATGTCTGTACAATGCTGATACAACTGTACATAATACACAGGGTGTGTCCCTATGGGTGAGTATACAGTGCCGTACCTAACTTACCCCACATGCTAATGATACCCCAACCCTGCACCAAAGAACATCACTTATCATCCATATTGCTGTATCACACCACCCTGCCACCTGCAGGACATCCATTCTGAATACCCTAGGACACTTACTTGCTTGTGGCATGGACGTACACCCACCGTCTGTGGTGGAGGGTAGTGGGGGCACAGGACACGGTAGTGTGGCATGACTTGAGCCTTGGGCTACTAGTGGAATGCCTGACACACATGCACAGGCTGTGTTGTGGAGTGCGGCTGTGCTGCAAGCCATGGCCAATCATCCTGGGACTGTGGTGCCCACTCTGCAAAACTGGGGTATGTCAGTGCCTGTAGCAGCGTGGCCATTGCATGGGGGAACTGGTGAGACAAAGGTGTGCCAGACACCCATACCCACATACATAGTGAACTACATGACCTTGCTGCACTCCACCCCACAGTGAGGCTAAAAGCCATGGTAACATACCAGATGCAATGTGGTACGCATGCACCACACAGCTGAGCATAGACACACAACCATGGTTGAAGCATGCATGAGAGACACATGTACATTGGATACAATACAAAATAAACTTTACTTGTAAAATGTAGTAGTAACAACATGTACAACAATGGGGAAGTGCAATGGGAGGATTGTACCGTAGGGGCGCGATGTCCCCGGACAAAGGTCGAGACTTTACATAGCGGATAGTAATCAGTGGGTAAATAGTCGCTGACTATTAGTAAAATCGGTTAAAAATCGCAAGACTAAATGTCGAACTCTATTAAGGCGCCAGACTAAATGTCACTGTAAATGCAGGGTTCAGCAACTTCTGCAGTGCACAAATAATTGATCCCTGTAGTGGTTGCAGCACTTCTTTCTGCGGGTAACTGCGACTATGCTTAAAGCACTTCTTTCTTATCATCAAAGTAGCGACTATGCTTACAGTTTGCAACAAGCTGTATTGTGACAGATAGCTGCGGGTAACGTCAATGTAGTGGTCAAATACGGTGGGTGCTGTGAGCACTCCTGCTGATACAGGGGTACAAAAATGCAAATAATTGATCCCTATAGTGGTTGCAGCACTTCTTTCTGCAGGTAACTGCGACTATGCTTAGAGTTTGCAACAAATCTTTATATCTGGCCAAATACTGTAGGTGCTGTGAGCACTCCTGCTGATTCAGGGGTACAAAAGCACAAATAATTGATCCCTGATTATGTTAATTCACCGATGTTGAGGTTGCAGCACTTGTGCATATAGTGTAGTGTGATGTACACTTAATTTGTGTTAATTTGTGTTAAAAACTCGTAAAAACTTGGCATAGTGTAATTAGGACTGCTGGTGAAAGGTATTGGGAGCTGTGGCGCTTGATGTACACTTTATTTCTGTTAAAACTCTGTTAAAATCTTTATTTATTTGAAAACTCTGTTTCTTATGCCACATTTATTTCAATGACAGCAGCATGTCCTTTAAATATTGTTTTGGCTGTCTGTTTTCAAAATCCTCGCAAATGGAGTGGAAGACTTTATTAACTCTTACATACTTAGTATTCTTTTCGCGTGCTTGCTGCCCAAGTTGCAACTGCCTCCTTTGAATGGCAACTGCATGTTGTTCTGCCTCAGCTTACGGGCAAGCTTAGCACGGGTTGTGTGGCTGATGCTCACTGTTCGGGGCAAGGCATCGATGCCATGCCTCTATAGCATTGTTGCTGTGAGGCAGGTCTTGCATTACTGTAGAAACATAGAAACATAGAATTTGATATGGATAAGAACCACTTGGCCCACCCAGTTTGCCCATTTCCCTACCTACTGGATAAGCTGCAGATCCTAGTTAACCAGCAGCCTACTTCTTCCTACCCCACCCCTAGAATGGCCTTATGACTGTCCCATGCATGCTAATTCCACCACTGTTTTGACTCCACAACCTCCTCCGGAAGCCGTTCCATGCATCCACAACCCTCTCTGTGAAAAATACTTCCTTAAATTACCTCTGAGCGCCACCCTCTATCTTCAAATTGTGCCCTCTTGTACCCTGCCATATTGATTCCAGAAAGTAATAGCAAAATGTGGCTGCCTCCTATTTTCCTGTTTCTTGTCAATCTGCCTATGTAACAGTCCTCAAAATAGTCGAGCAGGCACTGTAGATCTTCAAACTGGTCATCTTCTTGCATTATTTCAAAATAGTCTTCTACCCTCTGTGGTTTAACAAATGCCAGTCCCAATATACATCTCACTCTGTGTGCAAAGTCTTCATCCTGCACATACCGTACTCTAGCCTTCCTGCTGAACACATTGCCATATGGCTGGCCAAGGTGAAAGTTACACCGGACAGTTCAGCATTTGGTACCATTATACATGAGTACCTTAATAACCCTGTGACTTCAAATCTGTCATTATTGAAGCTGGACAGATCTTGTCACCTATAAGAGCTAGGAGATTGGTAAACAGTTTTCTGGATACTTCTTCACTACGTCCTGGCAAAAGTGAGTAAACACAGGGCCTGTTAACCCCTGCACAAGACCGTGAATGGTGTACAGTTGATCATCTTGCTGTGGTGCAACACTGAATGTACCATCGCAGTACCAGTATGGGCTGTCCTTTAGAACTGCAAGATCATAACGCTTACAAAATCACCAGGTCATCTTCGTAGTACGAGAAATTCCTCATCACTGACTGTCTTTGAGTATTTCAATATGTCAGTGTCATTAGGACCACCAATCTGCCTATGTCTACGTACATCTCTGCGCAGTGTTTCATGTGTTGGCAGAAGGTGTGCGTGCTGCACTACAACTGATTGCAATGCTTGGTGGACAACATTGTGAGTTGATTCTTCAGATTCACAAGCTTTCCTTTTCATTGATGTCCTTGCCTGTAAAACCTGTGCTCGTTCATCCACTGGTGCATGGTTATGCTCACTTGGAGTCTGGGTTATGGTGTCTCCTAGAGTGTGTAACCTGGCTCTGCATGTTCTCAGCTCACTCCGCCAAATAATTTTACCACCACTACAACTTCTCTTGTGTATACAGGTAGTTGTCAAGTGTCAATTTTGATTTTCCCTACTGTGACACACGTACTCCATTGCAGATCTATTCAGAATGAAAATCCCAACTCACAAATGCTCATCCCTTAAATATTGAGTCAATTTGTTACTTGCACAAACTGGATAACATAATAGATTACTGTCCCTTTAAGAGGAAGACTGCACCCTAGCACTGATGACGTTGTACGGAAGTCTTGTAGTACCGTAGCACAGTCCTTATAAAACTGGATGACATCAAAATAAAATGCAAACACCGATAAGAATAATTGATAATAAAGTAAGTTATCTGCAATGTTTTATTTTAACAGCCAATATGTTGTTGAAATAGGGAGTATAATGGAAATAAGGCTAAGCGTGAGAAGCCAGTACCACGGTCTCAGGTCATGTAGCTACATTCTGCTTTAAAAAACTTCAATCGCGAAGAAACTGGTAAAACCTGGGGGACTGTGAAAGGTTTATCGTGACTGTAAAATGAGGTATTCTGCTGGTAAAAGTCTTTACACGACTGCTGGCTAAACTGCAAATACGAAAAAAAACATATAGTGTTAAAAGTGGGAGATTTAAAGAGGAGCTTAAATGGAAATGGGCTTCAGTTTCTAATAGGTTTGGTATTTGAGTAAGACCTATTTGGTTGTGAAGGTTGCATAAAATTTCTATCCCTTAGAAACTCTGGCTAGGAGTGAGCGTTGGGTTTGTGCTGCTCTTACCCCACCGTAGTTGTGTTTATTTCACACTTTGCTGCCTGAAGTCAAATGAATGGATTGGTATTTCATTCTGAAAAGAAGCAAGTTACTGGATAAAAAGGCAAATTAAATGCACCAGTAGAGCCTCACTGTGTTTAGTGTAACAGTCGGATTGGGATGTATTTTGGATTCCGGCATTGAATGTAGCTGAACCAATCGAAAATGTCACCAGTAAATGAAGGGTTCAGCAACATTATGACCGAACAATTCTTACGTCGCCCTATTTTATTTTCGTCGAAGAAACCGCGGCATTTTGTCCTTGACGAAATTTTAAGCGTGACTATTTGACCGTATGCCGATTGTGCAGTTATGAACAACATACAAACATGAAATAGCAAGCAGAAACAAGCCATAATGGTCTATCGAGTCTGCTCAAGTGTGCATCAGTTAGTTCTCTGGAGCTGTCCCCTCCCCTACTTCTCCCGGAGTCATCCGCCACCATCCTAATTCCCTCCCCATCCACCTTCCAGTAATGCCTCCTTCTGTCTTAATTTCTTTTTCACCCTGCCCCCGAATCTGGTTACAGTTTGCTGCCTCCGCCTCTTCTGGCAACTCATTCCACTCCTTCACCACCCTTTCAGTGAAAAAGTCTCTCGTTTCCTTCCTGAATCTACCCCCAAACAGTTTGAGGCTATAACCCCTTATACCCTCCTTTCTTAAATTAAAGATGCCCTCAGTATCAACTTTGTGCATGCCCTAAAGTACATACTTGAAGGTTTCAGTCATATCCCCCTCTCTTCTCTCCTCCAGGAGTACATGTTTAGTTCCTCAGCCTTTCCTCATATAATCTGTCCCCATGCCCTGGATCATTTTGGTTGCCCTCTGCTGGAGTCCCTCCAGTTGTTTGATATCCTTCTTCAGGTACAGGCACCAGAACTGAACACAGTATTCCAGGTGTGGTCTCACCAGTGACCTGTACAGTGGCAGAATAACTTCCTCCCTCCTAAAGGTGTTACCCGGTGATGCAGTTCAGCATTTTATTTGCTTTGGCTGTTGCCTTTTGGCACTGTGCTGTGTGTTTCATATCACCTAACCATTATTCCAAGGACCTTTTCCTCCTCAGTCACTGTCACTTGTATTCCTGCAGCCAGTATCTGGCCCTTGAGTTACTGGCTCCCATGTGCATTACCTTACAATTCTTAGCATTGAAACCCAACTGCCAAACTTCTTACCATTTCTCCAGTTTAGCCAGGTCCCTTGAATCTTGTTTCTCTTCCTCTGTGTCCACCCTCTCACAGAGCTTTGTATCATCTGCAAAAGGCAGATTTTACTGTTGACCCCTCCACTATGCCACTTATAAATATGTTGAACAGCACAGGTCCAGTACTGAGCCCTGTGAGACCCCACGGTTGCAAAACATCAACAACAATAACATAACTAGGCTTGCCAGGATTCAAGTGAAATCGATAATTGGCACTAAGCGTTGATTTGAGAACAAATGCTGCGACCAAAGGAAAAAAAAATACATCGATTTCTTATATATTTATTTTCTTTACATGAACCAAACTACACCAAACACCAGAGCCTAGTTTTACATTTTCTGTTGGCTTACGTGCAGTGCAAGCAACATCTTGTGGTAGTAACACATTTCAGAGGTGAGTCAGTGTTGTGGTGAATGCAGGGGATGCTTTAGTGGGTGCGTCCCTCAGCCGCCAACCAGTGAGCATACGACCAATGACAGCTGTTTCAAAGAGAGCCATAGAGTTGAAGCGAACCTGCCGCTGCAATCAGAGACAGACTTGTCATTGCAGTGACAGATGACACACCTCCATTACATGCCTTTCCTCATGAAACATTTCAATAAATATGGCAGCTCCTGCCATCCACCCACAATCCCAGAAAGTTGACAATGGGGGTGCCCGATGCCCATGTCAGCATGTCCCGCCATGTGGCACACCATAACATGGTGGCTCCTGCGCCAAGCCACATTCCCAAAAGGCAACATTGGGTGTCCAATCCCATGTTAGCACCCCCTCTTAGTGTGTCTTTCCTGGTTAAACAGTTCCCTTTCCTTTCCAATACCAGGATGCCCCTTCCGGTGTTGGATGCCTGCCCTCCCACCTGTCTATATGCCTTGCTGACATTCGGGTTTCCCAATCCCCATGTCAGCATCCCCTACCCAGAATTGTGGCACGGAAGCCCACCCCAGTGTGCCTATTTTTTTTTTTGTGTAACTCTAAATGAAGAAAACCTTCCCTAGTGTTTTTTCCTTGCAGACAAGAAAACAGTCCACCACTGCCTCCCTTGTCCCTCCCCATCTCCACCCTCCCTCTGTGCACCCACCTCCCACACCACCCCACCCATACTTACCCTCCGAGGTCGGCAGCCATGATCTTCTCTGAACGGGACACGTCTGCACTCTTCAAAGCCAAACTGCGAACTGGAAGAAATGATGGTAAGCTTTATAATGGGAGGCAATGGGGGTTCAACTTAGGTTGATATCGCAGCCATTTTTGGGAATTTTGACCCCAAATTTTCAACATGGGGTTCTTAGGACCCGCCTCATGAACATGTCACTCTCATTTAGTTTCTTGGTCCTGAAAGGTGATTTCCACGGTCAGCTGCGTGGGATCACCTTCGGGACGATTAACTAGAATGACGGTGTCACTGTTCATGAGGGAGAATCTAAAAAGTCCATGTTGTAAATTTGGTGAAATAATTCCCAAAATGACTACATTATGACTGTGTTGCACAGTTTCTATGCATGTTGTCAGTTCACCAATTTTTAATATTTTCTCCAGATTTTCAACTTTGCCATTTTTCACACTTCCTTATAAACAGCATAGCTGTCATTTTCACATCCTTCCTGAAACATGTTTTCACACCTATGGTGCAGAATGGCATGGTCACTGTGAGAAATAAATTTTGGGACAGATTAACAAAATCACAGTGCTGCTGTTCATGAGGAGAGGTTCAAAATGCCCATGTTGAAAATTTGGTGAAAAAATTCAAAAATGATTGTGTATAAAGATTGTGTTACAGGCGTGCGTTGCACAGTTACTACTACATTGTAACTTTGCCAGTTTTCATATTTCCACTCCAGATATACAATATTGACATTTTTTCACACCACCTCATAAACAGTACAGCTGTCATTTTTCACATCCTGCCAGAAATGTGTTTTCACACCTGTAATTGTCAAATGGCACAGTTACTGTGCAAAAACCACCTTTTGGGACTGAGTAATGAAATGATAGTGCCACTGTTCATGAGGTGGGGTCACAAAAATCCATTTTTAAAATTTGGAGCAAAATATCAACAAACAGCTGGGCTGTTAAGATTTCCATTCAACCATAACACCCTTCTCTGTAGAGACTGATAGGCATCGAGGTGTGACTTGAGATCATCAGCCATAATGCTGGCCATTCCTCCTGCACCCTACAGCTAGGGTCAGGCATCGAGGTGTCTTGGAGTCTTTGGCCACAACGTTCATCCCATTCTCTATACTGCACCCATCTCAGGGTATTTCCTTATGGAATGGGGTGAGTATAAGGCTCAAGACCCCAAGGCACACCGCAACTACTTTCAGTGTCTGCAGGGTGGGTGAGGTGAAGATGCGTGAGGTATTTATAATTCGATGACCAAAGGCATACCCCAACACCTGTCAGTCTATGTAGGGTGGGGTGGGATTGCTGTCAGTTCAATACTTCACTGCCATTCTTATTATGCTTCTCTCTAACTCCTGCTACCAATGCCAATGCCAGCAAGCCAACATTCGACAATGACAAATGCTTGTTCTTTTTGCTTCTATGTTGAGGTTTACTGACAGCAGCAGCACTGACATTTTGTCATTTCTTCCCGATCGCTGTCTGTCATTTACAGCCTGTGCTGAAATATATGAATTAAGCTTATTACAAAATACAATGGCACACTCAGAGCACTCAGAGCAGCCCCTAACAAAGCGTTTGTTTTGATGTGAAGTGCTGGGACATAAAGGCTGTAAGGGACAACATCAGCTTGCCTTAAACATTGGTGCTCTGAGTACAGTGGTGCTTAGTTGTGAATTACTGTCAGAATTGATGTTCCTAATCCTGTCTATCATCGTCTTTTGCCGTCTATCACTATTTTGCTAGTGTTTTAGTATTATTTAGATTTGCCGTTTAACAGTAATATGTAATGTGCTCTTGAAGGGACACTGTCAACCTGTTTTTATCATATTATTTCTAGTTAAAACCCACATTTTATGATTGCTTACCTTCTCTAAAATTCATTGATGTCTCTGTTTGTTTTGTCTGTCTCATTTAGTAGAACTGAAATGCATGCTAATATATATTTATAAACAACCTTGCATACAAAAGGATTTTACATGTTTGACCACATATGTGGCCTGTGACACACAACACCCTATAACAATCCCAGCAGGTGCAAACATGCCCATGCCATTTGGACACATGATGGTGATGCAGCCACCAGAGGCACACCACTACCCTGCACCTGTGGTGTGCTGTGTGCTGTTGCAGCCTACACACTGTGTTCCCACAGCACCACACATGATGGCTTCACAGACAGGGTGGATTGGCATGTGATATGTTCACATCCTTGCTGCAGCCATCATATAAAGACACCCATGTGTGACCCACTGTGAACATTGTTCCACAGCATGATGCAGCCGGCCGTTATGGCCATGGGCCTGTGAGGTCTAACATGTGTGCCATGTACCACCAGATGTGTGGGCGTGCACCACTGTGGCCCACTGGTGTGGTGGCATGGACACATATGTGGGCAATGACATTTGCAATGTCCAAGTGTGGCATGTTGCTATGTCCCGGGACACAACTGACTGATTGCCACATATGTAGACATACACACAGTGACCAGCATGGTGAGTGCCCTGCTGTGTACGCTGTGGTGATGTACAGCACATGCTCAGCCATGAGGCCTGGTGGGCATTGCACTGTGTGACTTCATGCACACCACTACCGGTACTGTATCTGCTGCATTCTCTGTGGTCACCCGATGCCCTGTGTACTGGTGTCATATATCCTGGCTGTTGTATGTGCTGCAGGTGTGTGATGTAGCCCACACCACAGCCCTGAAACTGATGGGCACTACGGGGATGATACAGTGACATGCTGGGATGTGGGGACCCACTGCAACATGGTGGCATATATTGCACCTGCACATGGTTATGGGGTCTCTTGGTAAAATGCCCTGGCTCCTGACCAGTGCACACAAATATATGGCATTGTTGGTGGGACACCTGCATTGATACAGATGTTTCCCTGTTCCATAGGTGTGGCCGACAATGTGTGTATCACTGTCAGACACGTACCAATTGGACACCCTGATATCACATCTGCACATGTAGATGTATGTGGCATGCACTATACCAATGTAAGCAGTGTTTATGTGCAACAGTCTCTGCCCTAGACCAGGAATATGCCACACCAACATTGCTATGACAGGTTCCATCTCCCTGTCCATGTTGGACCCCTGCACATGCTGTGGGTATGACCTCAGGCATTGTGTTTATCCACCCACTGCTTGCAGGTACACACCTGTGGTGGCAGCCACCATAGGGCAGGTGCTTTCGCCCCTCACTGGCATGCCTGTTGTGGCCACACGCACCAGCAGTATACACCACCATGCATTTGGTCATGCTCCTGTTACTGTAACATCACTGCAACTCCCATTGGTACTTGTGGCTCAGTGGCCTGTATTGTGCATGTCACAAGACCTACCATGTCCAACTGTGTCCTGGCCTCTTGTCACCCTCTTCATGTAGCTAATCCTCCTCAGTGTCAGCCATGGCCTGTCTACCTGCTGACACTGCTGCCTGTGGTCCTCTGGGGACAGAACAGGGAATTAGTAGGTTAGAATGTGTGTAATGCCATCACTATATAGTTCTGCATACATGTCTATAACCTGTGTGTGCTAATCGTGACCTGGTTGGTGTGGCCATCCTCAGCATCACCACATTCCTCCTCCCTGGCCATTTTCCTCCAAGTGATTAAGCAGCTGTGCCTCCCACCAGGTTAGGTCATGCCAGCAGTGTTTCAATTGTCTTATGTTGCACTTTATGTCACAGGCCAAGTGGAGCCTAGAGACAATGATGCACCACCCTATCCCTCTGCTGTGGTGTGCTCCTACTGCTGCCAGGTGACAGCAGTATTCAGGACCACTGCTTCACAGGGCTAATCAACATAGCCATCTCCTCATCACCAAAATCTGGAGCTCTTGTCCAGGAGGATATCTTTCAATTTAATAGTGTTATATCAAACAGTGCCACTCACTACCATGTGTGATTGCAATGTATAGTTTAGTACCGTCTGCTGCTCAGGACTTTGTGTGCAATGCTGCGAGGCCCAGGATTACATCAGATGCACAGGGATGCACACAGGTGATAGTGATGCATGCTGCATCAGTTTCAGCAGTTGATGCAGCTTGCATGAAAAAGCTCCATACTATCACGCACATTGCACATGCCATACTTTTGCACATAAAACTACAGTTTATGGTATTGCACAGTAGCAGCACATGTAGGTGATGTAGGGCTGGCAGGGTTGACATTGCCTGTCTGTAAGGCACTCCCTTGCAGCCACCCACTGCCACTCTGGAGGTCCACAATGCACAGCACCTAGCAATGCCCACACCATGTCCCTCCCACAGCATGTGTTACACTGGGTAACTCAATAAGCTATACCCCTCTCCATGTGTTGCTACCCATATGTCCAACAGCACCACCCTGTACACCTTGACATTGTGATGTGGGGCATGTTGCCTGTATGGCACTGTACAGCTGTGTTTGGTGTGCCCTATGTGTTCAGTGTGTACAGTTATGTGAGCATGGGGTCACCAGCTCCCTCATGTGCACAATTAGGACAGCACCCACAACCACTGCACAGGTCATAGCCATCTGACATGCCCTCCATGGCAGTGGGTGACCACTTGCTTGCATGCCCCCAGCACTGTCACACCTGGCCTGCTGATATATGTACCACGGCACATGGTTTCTCAGACTGTGTTGCTCAGGTGTCTGCTCAGCCATCAGTTACCTGACTACAGGTGTTGTGTCCCTCTGATCAGCTCCTTTCCATGCAGTACCAGGCAGGTTCCACACAACAAAGGCACACCATGACACCCTATTCACTGCTGTCCTCCTGTAGGGATGACAGAGCTGCCTAGTGCTGCACACAGGCAGCGAGCACTCCATGATATACAGTAGTGCTACCATGGCCTGTGTGTGGCCCCAGGCAGTGACATCTCCACATCACTACAGTTGGGACCAGGTGCATGTCATTCTGAGTAATCACTGTCATGTCCGAGTTGCTGTCTGCACTGTGATGAGGTTGGCCATGTCATCCACAGCCATACAGTGGTGCAGTGGTCACATCACTGTCACTGCCTGGTCAGTACTCTTTGTCCCATGCCACCATGATACCTGCATTGGCATTAGGGATGCTGTGGGCCATTACCGTCCTCCAGTCCAGTCACAGTGCCCTGGGTGTGCCACCACCACATGGGGTGTGCTACACAATGTTGCTGCTGTGGGCCTAGCTGAAGTGGGTGAAGATGAGGTTGCCTCCGATCGTTGTCCTGCCACAGTATTGAATACCTGTGTGATCTTATCTGTGTCAATCTTCACCATTCATCACTGTTGGGTATCTGCGGAGGTCAGGACCTGTGGGAGTTTTTTTTTTTAAAGGTAGGTGGAGCCATGCACCATCAACGCCGCCCTCAAGGCCGATGCACTGTGTATACGCACGGGTTGGCCGATAGGGCTGCCACCTCCTGCCTGCCATTTCTTTGTCTCCTGCCATAGAGATCACCTCGTGGGAAGCTGTGAAGAGTCCTAGGCATGCTCTGCAGTAGTTTTCGTAAATTTTACCTTGATTTGAAGTCTGTCAGTTCTCCTGCTGGTTCTGTTTCTGCCAACACTCAACGTCGCCCAGTAAGATCTTTCCTTATTTTTATATTTCCGTGACGTCAAGTCTATTTTTGGTTTTTTTTTCTCCGTAGGTCATGTCCCGGTCGGAGGCAAAATCTACTAAGACCAGGTCGACCCCCGTGCAACAGTACCCTTCTTGCGGCCGAAGTATTCACACCACCAGCATGACCGGTGTCTCTCATGTCTTGGCCCGCTTCATGACATGGGAGTAGTGTGACGCCTGTTTCTCCATGGACTGCCGTGTCTTCGAGCAATGAGCATGGAAAGTGGGTCGAGCCCGCTGACTTTGGGGTTCAGTTGCGCATTCATCAGGGCCAAGCCATGCTCTTCAGCCTTTCCTTCGGGTCCCATCCTGGTTCTATATGGACCGAGGAGGTGGGAGACTTGGTTACTAGTAGCCTAGCCATTGCGGAGGCTTCTTCCATGGTGCAGGATGCCCATTCCATTCCTCCTGGGAGTGGGCGGGAGGCAACGCCATGGCATCGCCTCCAGGGGTGAGAGACTCCCTAGTGTCGGACCGCAGTTTGCAAGGCCCAGGTCGGTGCCATCCTCTCGCCGGTCAGTCAGCACCGATGTGGGCTTCAGCATGGTTTGCGGCACTGTGGCCCTGATGGAGTTGTCGTCAGCACCGACTTGTCACGCAGTGCCATGGCTTCTGTCGGAGCCGTTCACGGCACTGACACTGCTAGCAGCACTGTGGGGAGCTGCTACGGTGCCATCTTTTCCATGTCTCACCTCGGCCATCCTCGATGCGAGGTTGAGCACTGCACCATGTCCTTGGGGCTTGGTGCCCATGGAACTTCAGATTCCTCTTTCAGCACCGTCGTTGGCAGTGCCTCTGCTCTCGGCACTGTTCATGGCCCGTGGGTGAAGCGGCGCTGTCGCCTTGGCACCAAGTCTGCCCTTGGCACCGTCGTCAGTGCTGCTCTACCCTCGGCGCTGCTCACAGTACCATGGGTGGAGCAGCACTGATGGGGCCATTGCTGGCGCCGTGTTTGTTCTTAGTGCCACTCGTGGCGCTGTGGGACGGATGGGCGCCATGACTGGTCCTGGTTCTGGAGCTCTTGTTTGTGCCTGGGCCATGCCCTCTGTGGATTCTATTCATGGGGCTGTGGGGGATGCTGGCACCAGCTGAGGCACAGCTTTGGTTTCTGGGCCTGTGGGCAAGGATGGCAGTGGGTGCCCTCCTACAGTTTGGCACAGGGCCTCAGCCTCTACCTCCTTGGAGGTTGAGTTGAGCTCTGAGTCAGACATTCAGTCTGACCCTTTGGGATTGGCTGTTGAGGTGGGCAGCCCAGTAGTCTCCTTGACAAGCTGGAGTCAGCCCCCTTCTGAGGTGGGGTTGGTGGCTACGAGACTGGGGTCAGGGTGCTGACCAGCAGACAGTGGTGCAGGCCACCATAGCTCTGCAGCCTGGTCTTGGTGGTTTCACTGACCCCTCAGTTGTGGTACCCCACCTGTGGTGTGCCTGGATCGCCCAACTTTGGGGCCGATCAGAGCACCTACAGGAGGGAGGGGAGGTACTGTGCCCTGGATAGCCCTTCAGGTGCTGCCCAGAGATGCCAGCTACCTAGGCTGGCCTTCTCAAGAAGGAGGGCTCTTTTGGACTCCAAGGGGTCGAGGGGTGTGGGGTCAGCACATCTGCCTTTGAGGAGTCCACCCGGCTCTGGGTGAAGCTGTAGTGCAGATCTCCGCTCTTCCTCCTCAGTCTCTTTGAGAGAGTCCCATTCTTTTAGGTAGGGGACTGTCCTTCTGGACCTATACAGCCCTGGTCGCCTCCCGGGGATTCTTCCAGGCACAGCCAAGGCAGTACTGAAATGGTTGTTCAACTGTTGGCTGGCGGTCTTTAGGGAACCTTCTTCCGTGGGTGCCCACAGTCCGCTCCTTAGCCCAGGCGGAGGTCAGCTGACATCTCTTCTTGGCTCTGTCCCTCCTCTGCCACATTCTCCTGTGGTCCCAGGTGTCCTTGGTCCTAGTGGACCTCTCTCCTGGGAGCAGTTCAGGTGGTGGCTGCTCAGTTCCCTGCTTACATTAGGGCAATGGACAGCCAGGTTTCTCAACCTCCCGTGCAGCCACCCACTGAACAGCCGGTGCCCTCCAGCTCCTCATCCCCTCTTCTGGGGGAGAAATGTCTGTCCACATCTCTTCAGCTGCTGATCTTGCTGAGTATCAGCAATTCCTCATGAGGTTGTTGGAGGCCTTGCACCTTACTCCTTCCACTATCAGCAGTCCTGAGCAATCATCGCTCACCTTTCTAGGTGATTTTGGCAAGCCACCCTTGTGGTGCCATCCTGGCCTGCTCCCTTTTGGGAGGCGTCATTGCGTTCCTGGTAGAGACCCTTCTCCGGAGTTCCTGTCCCATGGGATCTCAGCCAGAAGTATTGCACACACCCCGGAGTCTCCAGGTTCCATGCCTCATCCACTGTCTGGATTGATGCAGTTGGATACTCCTGATGGGCTTTGCATCCTTCACCATGACTGGCCCCAGATCAAGACTCCTCAGATTTTGAGTTCTGGGGTAGGAGGACTTTTACTTGGCATGGTTACTTCTTTCTATTTCTGCACATCAGGTCCACTATGCAGCCTACGACAGGTTCTTGTGGTCTAGGCTGGGTCAGATTCTAGCCTCATTGCCTGATACGGAGCAAACCAGATAAGCCATTGCACTCTCTGTGCATTGCCTGGAACTAGCAAGGCACCAAACAAAGGCATCCTACAATGCCAACGAGGTAGCTATCAGGGTCGTGGGGACAGTGATCTGCACTAGGCGGATGGCATGGCTGTGTCTTTCCTGGTTGTCACCTTTGGCCTGGTGTAGGGTGATTAACTCCGCTCACCAGGAAACCTATCTCTCTTCCATAGAGCGAGGCGGCGCTGGTAGGGCAACTTCCTTTCCCTCTGGGGGACTCTGTCTCACTCTCCCCACTTTGGGCCACTCCAGACCCTGAAGGTTGCCCTCTTAGTGTGCCACCCACTGAGAGCAAAGGGATTTTATCCCTTAGGGTGTAAAACAAAACCTCCTTTGGGGGCTCGGTACTCACCCAACAGTGATGAATGGTGAAGATTGACACAAATAAGATATGAAAATTATGTTTCAAGTTTCAAGTTTCAAGTTTATTGCAGGAAAACTCCATTGAGCAAGCTCATTCACAAGGAGGTCCTGTGACATAAACACTTAAAGTACAAACACAGATAGGTAATAACAGTATATACATGAAATGCACGTTACATGATACAGGCTGGATATACATACAAGGGTACCACATAGGGTGACCGCAGGTGGTAAACATTGGTATGAGACAGGGAAGCAACTTACAGGTTGCATACTGATAAATGAAACATGATGACTGGTGTGTGCAACACATATACAGTATTTTGGCAGCTAGAACAAATAACAGTCTACAACTGATATGGGGGAGGAGTGATTTGATAGAGTAGCAGTGAGCGTAAGCAAAGATAAAGCCAGGAGTAGAAGGGAAGGGAAAGCAGTTAATATGACAAATCAATTATACCTTACCAGTGGAGAAATATGGCACACATGGGGAAGGAAGAGACTTAATGACAGTTACAGGTGTCTTTTATTTTGGCTGAACTTAGCGATTTGTAGAAGTTTATTGAAACTGTGCTAGTTAGTTTCAGTGCGGTTTTGTAATTGGTTCCAAATGGAGGGAAGGACATATGCAATATACGTTTACCAAGAAGTCACGTCTCTTGGTATGTCAAGCATAATAAAGTCAGATTTTCTTAATGAGTATGCACTATGTGAGATACTAATAAGGGAAGAGAGAAGCAGGCAACTTCTGCAGAAGCAGTGTAAGAGTCCATAGCCCAGCATGGAGCAGGCGTCTAGTAGTAAGGGATGTCCAACCAACAGCTGCATATAAGTCACAGTGGTGCGAACGGTAAGGAGTTGGTAATGAACCATAACGCACAGTGATAAAAGATGTCCAGTTTACTTAGATTTGCAAGAGTGGTGGAGGAATAGATTACATCGCCATAGTCGAGTAGGGGAGAAAAGTGGCCTTACAAGCTTGTTTCGAAGTTTCAAGGGGAAAAGGGCCTATTTCTGTAGAAGAAACCTAACCTTGCTTTTAACCTCCTAGAGACATCTTCGACGTGGTCACTGAAAGATAATTTATTGTTGATCCAGATACCTAGATATTTAAATTTGGTTACAACTTCCAGAGGCTCGTTTAGCGTGGTGACAATGAAGTCTTGGGCAATGGTATTGGGGGCCTGAGACAGCACTGCAGGAGAATATCATCGCTTTAGTCTTCTTAGCATTGAGCAGAAGCTTTTCCTTTATTAGATTATGCTCAAGTTGTGTGAAGTCCGCTTGAGCACTCCTTGACTTCAGATAACGATGAGCCAGATGTATACAACACAGTATCATCTGCAAAAGTGCAGATTGGACGAGATATGTTAGTATCTAAGTCATTAATGTACAGAGAAAACAAGATAGGGCCTAAGATGGATCCTTGGGGACTCCTCTTGCAACTGGCAAGGCAGCAGAAAAAAGCCTTCCGCCTTTACTTTTTGGAATCTTCCAGTTAGGTAGCTGGAGAACCACTGGGTGGTATGGTATGTGGCACCCAACTTTGCAAGGCAATTGACTAATAGTTTGTGATCAACAGTATCAAAAGCTTTGCTGAGGTCCAAAAGACTGCACCAGTTACCTTCTTAGCATCTATAGCAGAGATCCAATCATTGGTTACTTTTGCTAGTGCAGTGATTGTGCTATGATAAGCCGGAAGCCAGATTGAGCTGGGTTACTGAGAGAGAAGGTTTCCAAGTGAGATTTTAACTGAATATGGATCAATTTTCGAGAACTTTAGAAAGGATAGGCAATATGGAGATAGGCCTATAGTTGTTTACATCGCATGGGTCACCAGATTTAAATAGAGGGAGGATATGTGCTGATTTCCAGCAGGATGGCACAGTAGCAGATGTAATGGAAAGATTGAAGATGTGGAGAATTGGGGCAGTGGGATGGGCGTAGCCTGACCTTAGGAAAAAGGGTTACAAGCCATCGTCCCTGCACTTTTTTGGTGTCTAAGTTAAGAAGAGAATCTTCTACTTCTTTATAGTTATCTTATGAGTTGGAAGGGGCTGGGTGCAGGACTAGATGTGGCGGGAGGGGTATGCTGGCTCACCGCAGCACCAGCATAAGGTGATGAGTCAAAAGCTAATCCAGCTGTGGCAAAGTGGGAGTTAAGTTCCTCCAGGATTAGGGACTTGTTTTCCACAATCTTGTCACTTGCAACTATCTTTGTTGGGACAGAGGGGCCATAGGCTGTCCTTCTATAGCTTTGATAGTCTCCCATATTTTATGAGGGTTACCTTTAGCTTGTTCGAGAGTAGAAATATAATAGTTAGCTTTAGCAGAGCGTAAGTTTTTTCACACAGTTATTCCTGGCTGTTCTAAAGGCCTGCCAATCCAAGATTCTTTGAATGTCTAGCTTTAGCCCAGAGCTTATCTCGAGCTATAAGGGCTGCCTTGAGATCCGAGGTGAACCAGGGGTTGGAATTGTTCCATACCTTACTTTGATGAAAGGGGAAATTATAGTGAGTTTGTCATTAAGGATGCAAGCTGCCTTGTTGACATCTTTGGCTAGGTAAAGATCTTGCCATCTGATCATGCTCAGGTCAGATAGGAAGTTTACTGCACTGAATTTGCGAAAGGATATTTTGTTATAAAGATGGGTTGCGACGGGCCTTAATTTGAGATCTTATGCAAGCAACAATTCCATGATCGCTCATGTTGTTGTGAAACACTGCCAAATGAGATATTTTGCGTGGATGGGTGGTTAGTACCACATCTAGAATGGAACTGTTGGCAGTATTTAGAGTGTTGTTCCTAGTAGGTTCACTGACTAATTGCCCAAGACCTAGCTCGTCATAAAGGGATTTGAGGCCGTGTGATTTAGGTGACAGCCAGTCCATATTTAGATCTCCTAGAAATATTGTTTCAGTTTTTGCATCTACGAACATGGATTTCAAAAGATTAAGGACTTCATCACCACCAGAGGGGGTCTATAGCCACCTAGGATAGTGATACATTCCGAGGAGGGAGATGAAGGCTCAGCGAAACTAACTCAAATTCCTTGGCTAGAGATTTGCAACTAATATTGGTGACCAAGTACTTAGATTTGGCGTGAATAACCACACCCCGCCTCTAGAATCTCTATCTGCTCTAAATAAATTGTAGCCCTGCAGTGATATTTGTTGATCAGTGTTCATCTTTTTAACCACGACTCAGTAATTATGATAAGGTCTGGGTTAACGTGTACGCCCAGGCTTGCAGCTGAACAAGTTTTTAGGCAGGCTTAAAATGTTGATCATCATCATTTTGAGACCTGTGACCTCAGCAAAATCGATAGGTGAGGTAAGTTGTGCCGGGGCCCAGGTTGAGCTCCACATTTCCTGAGAGAGAAGAAGTAGAGATAACTTTCTTTAAGGACTTATAAGAATGGAGACTGCTTTTTATTTCTTCATGGCAATCCATATCGTGCGAGCGCAAGAGGCGGCACCACTGTAATGACAGTTGATCATGATCAATGTAAGTGTTTGGGTAGACATAGGTGAGGACAGTAGCAAGGGGTGTAGGCTAACCGGGGGAATAGGCTAAAGGGAGAGGAGAATGACATAGTGTCTGCACGGTAGACTGTTATAACATTAGGTATTGATAAGGTACATTGGAGAACTGAATTGCATTGAGGTACTTTGAATTGCACTGTATTGTTGAAAACTCTGCACCTTAGGAGCACCTAACGTACCTAACCTAATGTACCTAACGTAATTATGATCTTTCTGTGTATCTTCACCATTCATCACAATGCCATCCTCCATCCCACTGGGGCCTCAGTCTCTGGGTCCCCTCCTCTCTGTGCCCTTCCTCCCCATCTCCCTTTTTTTAGGAGTGGGGTTAAACAGGGAGCACACAGGGGATAATGTTCCAGGTAGAGTGGGCATCAGGGGCACTTCTTCTCTAGTCCTTGGCTCCACCCGTGGGTGGAGTTGACAGTTGCCCTCTTTTCTTTCCTTCTCCCTGTTCCGTCCGACCCTATTTCTCCTCATTCTAAAAAAATTTCTTCCCTTTTTCACCAATAATCTTCTCTTGAGAGGGTGTTAATTCTCAGTACCTTTCCTTCTTCCAGAATAGCCGACTCTGCTTTCTGGAGTGTTTGCCAGTTATTCCATGCCTTGAATTCTGGCAGAAAGCCTTGCTACTCCTTGCAGTTCCTATACAATCTGAGATGGACCAGGGTCCGTGATGTGTCACCCTCTTCCCTCTCTTCCTAAATTCTTTACCCACCCTACCTCCCTCTTCCTTTTCCAGAGATTGAGACTCCTCCAAATCCCTTTAGTTTCCAACTCTTCTCCCTTCCTGTCCTGTCAGTCATTATTTCTCCTTTTGTTCATACATCTTTCCTTTTTCTGTCCCTTGGACTTCCTTGTCCCACCCTTCACTCCTTTACTCTTACCTCTCCAGTGACTCAGAACTGGCAGGCAGGAAGAGTCAATGCAGCCTAACGGCCAACCCATGAGCACCACGCAGTTGTCATGCTCGAGGTGGTGCCCATGGTGCGTTGACTCCAGCTACCTTTAAAAAGAGCTCCCACAGGCCTCCTGACTCGCAGATACCCAACAGTGATGAATGGTGAAGCTACACAGAAAGATCATGATTACGGTAGGTACACAATTTTCATTTCTTGTGCATGGCCCTGTTGGCACATTGTTTCTCCTCTCCACCTGCAGTGTCATCACCTGGTTCTAGTTCCAGCTGAAGCATTGTGATGTGATGCGCTACTGCCATATTATGGAGGATGCAGCATGCCATGAATATTTTTCAGACTATGTCTGGGTGTACTGAGGAGACACCTGACCTGCTGAGGCACCTGAAACACATCTTCAGCAGGCCAAATGTCTGTTCAGTCACAGACCGCATTGATGCATGTGCCTCATTGTAGCACATATGTGGACCCACGCCAGGGTGTCTGACCAATGTCATGAGCCAGAGTTGCTGGGGTATCCACTGTCACCTGCAAGTGAAACACAAATGTTAACACTGCCTTTACATCCTATAATTGCCACTGTGGTCTACTCCTGCTGGCTGCATGACTGCAGTGTGGCACACATTTGGATTGCTGTCCCACCCATCCATTCCCTTGTCCATGCAATGTCCCCCATGGCCCCAACTATGCATGAATGCTGACACATCACATACATTACATGCTGTGCCATTCCCTGGGTGACATGTCACCTGCATCATTCACCACACTGTTGCGCAGTGTCACTGGGATGTGCTCACTGTGGTACTATGCCCTCCTTCAGCATGGCACAGCTGTCAGCCTACACATGATGTGACTAGTGTGCCTGGTGTGACTTTTGTTTGTGCATATGCAATTGCAGCACTGCAGGGTATCCACATCCTTTGACCATGTCAATGGCCTACCTATAAGCCAACCATCCTGTAGTGTACCATTCTCAAAGGCCTGACACAGACCACTATTTCTCTAGATGTATGCGTTATGGCATGATCCAGGATACTGAGCAACTACATCAAGGATGTGGCTCTGTTTGTCACACACCACCTGAAGATTCAAAGAGCGGTATCCCTTTTATTTATGTACAAATCTGGCTCAGGCACTGGTACCTTATGGCAACATGGGTACAGTCAATTGCACCCAGCACATGGGGAAGCCAGCAATGTCATAGGGATCCCTGTTTTACAGCTTGCTGCTGCTGTGCATCTGTGGGGAACTTGATGTATAGGGTGCCCTGCATACCAAGGCATCCACAAATAGCCTCAGGCACCTTGAAACCGAGGGCTGAGATATGCCCATGGTATCTCAACTGAGTGTCCGGAATTCATCACTGGCTGGACACACAGCACTGTGCTCACCTTCACCTCTATGGGTAGTGCATCCCCTCTCTGTCCAGCTCTGCAGGTTACCTCTGAGTTCCTGGCACAGCTCAGTTACTGCAGCCTTGCCCAGGCAATATCAGGTAATACATTGTTCCTTGGTCAGGTCAAGATAGGATGTATGCCTGCAAGATACCATTCTCGCATTTCTCGTGCATCTAGTTTGCAGCTGCCTGGCATGCCCTTATGCAGTGACACCTGTTGTTGGGCATGTCTCTGACATTATAACATGGCCAGTCAGATGCCCATTAGAGCCATTGCCACTGACATTGTATTCTCTCTACTGTGTTGATTCTGCTGCTGCAGTGTAGCCTCAGTGGATATTCAACCCAGTCTACCTGCTGTGCACCTCCCTTTATGTGTAAGTGTCCTTAGGTCACCTGGGGCTGGTCTATTGAATGTTTGAAATTTTCAGCACGTTCAAGAGTTGAGAATCCCAGATAGGGATGTTGCAGCATATCTTTTCCACAAGGTGCCTTGAACCAAGCTGCATTTTAGAATCACTCTTAGCACAAATTATGGCACAAGCTGTTCCTTGTGTCAATCTTTTGAAACAAGCCCTTGTGTCATTTGGACAACTTTGAGAATTGAGCCCCAAAGGGGTTCAAGTCAAGACGGTGAATAAAAATGGTGACCGCTAAAGAGCTCAAGGATAATGGCAAATGACAAATTCAACTATGCCTCATTTTGGGTGTGCCTTGCACCCCTTACTAAATGTACTAACTCCAGGGGTAGTGGACCTCAGGGATGGGGTACAGAGACATCGCTAAATTTGCCATTCAGCATTATCCTTGATCCCTTTTAGTGGTTGCTATTTTTTATTTACCATCTTGACATGCTACCACCAAAGGTTCATCTAGGCAAAGGTCAATCTAGTCTATTTGGTCCCTCCTCCAAGCATGGTGATGGTTGCTCACCCTCAGCATATAATTGGTCCACTACACTCTCACCAATCACTCAGTCATGCAGGAGTGTAATTGCAATTGCCAATAGACTTATCTTGTATATTTCTGTTTCTTTGTGATTGTGTGACTGTGCCTGCACTGTTCATTCCCTAATCTTTGTCTGTGTTGGTACTTTGAGCTGCTTGCAGCGTTGGCTACATCCTGCAGTTTCTTCCCTTACACTGAGCCTTTCTTCACCTGTGTTGCTGTATGTCCTTGCACCATGTACATTGCCCCTGTGGAAGACCAAGCTCCCCAGCACATCTGTACAACAATAACACACAATGAGGTGTGGGTTGTCATCTGATAAGAGCATGCCCAGGTGTACTGTGAGACACACGAGACACTAACGCACGATGCCTTATGCAGCTGGACATGCTTTTATCAGGAGATAACCCACACCTCAGAGTGTGTTATTGCACTTATAAATGGGTCTCACTGTAAAAAGTTAATAAAACTGTTTATAAAAGTGCAGATAAAGATTTAAAAAATATATCACAGATGAAAACAAAAAGTAGTCCATGTCATTCACTGTATTTTAATGGACAATTGGATATCTTTGATTAAAATTATGCAGGGAGCTATAGTATCTGACTATTCCTTATCCCTCTCCACCCACACAAAATTCTTCAGAAGATGCTTTTTCTGTTTTTAATGAAAGAGTATCTGAGTTTTACCTACATGTGTGGGAGCAAGCGTGTCTGTAGCCAGCCACTAATTAGCGCTTTTCTGATAGTGCTTCCCACTCTCATTTCTGGCTGCTCGTTCTAACATTTCATTGAAAGCTGGGTTGTGTTCACCAGGAATGTGTAAAAAGACATACACACTGTTGTGTGTGAGAGCGATGGAGGAGTGTTTAAACATAAATGCCCAGTGAGTTGTACTTGAGGAGTGGGGCGAGTGTGTGCCTCACTAGCCACCGTATTCTGCAGTTTTCTTATAGCAGTTGAAAGATCATGGTTTTGGCTGCTCACTGCAGTGTATCAATCAATCAATCAAAATCTTTATTTTATCCAGGTGGGCACCATTGAGCAAGGCTCATTTGCAAAGGTGGACCTGGTCATGAATACATCAAAGTACAGTACAGAAGCAGGTATACAAAAGCAATAATACACAAGAAAGAAAAATTATGTACAGTGTATACAGTACAGTACAAGGTTGAAATAAATAAAAAAGCATTATTTTACAATTGAAGAAGTTAGCAGATGTACAATCAACCATAGGCATACAGGGGTTATAATCAGAGATCTTTTGAGTGAGGCAGCGGCAACTACACATATAGGGAAAGAAGTCCGTGTATGGGGTGGCAGGTTAGAGAGGTAAAGAGAGGAGGATATATTACCAACAACTGGGGAAAACTTTGGCTAAAACCACAGAATGTGAAGATGACTGTCATGTACTTGTTTATTATGATAATGATGGAGAAGGGTAGATAATTGGGACACTACTATGGATGGGGTGGGACTTTAGCCAGGCTGGAGCAGACAGGGAAGGGGTGGGTGTAGTCTGCAATATCTATGATACTGTATGTTTAATATTTTTTTGAGCAGTTTGACTTTTTTTTTTTTTACAACGGCTGATGGAGGAGCGGGTTTATGGTGAGATTTGAAAGCCGTGCTGTGGCGGCACGTGATCAGCTCTCTATTGGATCGGCGGCTTTTGTAAATGAAAGGGAGACAGTTTTATATATTTAAATGAGCCACTGAAATAGTTTTTCCATGGTCTTAGTAGGATGCTGTGCAATGTAAAGTGGGTATACTTGAACACAGTCTGTTTGGGGGTGGGGGGGCTCCAGCAGAGGTAGCACTTTCAGAAGGCCTCTATCTCAGCTAGCAGTTTCAGTGCTCCAGCTCAGCTAGCATTTTTGGGAAGTGATCTGTCTTGTGGTGAGTCCTGGCTGGCTGAAGAGGTGCCAGTTGGCAAAATATCCGCTGATAAGGACATGGTCAAATGTACTTCTCGGCTAATCAGGACCCAGAGAATTCTCGACCCATTTTATAAAATGTGGTATAACTCACCCCTAAACTGGGCATACTTTCAACAAAAGCATTTTCCCAGCTCTAGCTGCTTTAATTCTAGTATATCAAGCCCAGCCACAAAACTGGGTCACTGTCATGGTAATGCAGAAAGATAGCCAAAGAAAGATTTATTGATCCCCTCCCTGTAATAGTTCTAGAGAGGACATCATACCTTACCTGTCAGATAAGCAGGTATACATTTTCTTGTTTAACAGGTGAGGTACAGGTAGAAATCTCTGTCACTTTATATACTGACCATGGGGAGCTGTCTGATCTCCTGATGTGGTTCAATATCCTTCACTGTATCTGTGCATTTCTTACAGTTGAGTGTGGTTGGAAGAATGCCACCTACTGCTTCAAAGCAGAAATATGTTTGTCACTCCTTGGGCTATGATTCATTAAACACTAAGGAAGGCAGTACTGTTACCTATGAGCAGGTAGAAGGCAGAAAAAGACTGCACTGGGAATAAGGTGCTTCAGGTCAAAAATACAGTGCATCAAAAGAAAAAAACAGACCAAGCACTCTCACAATAATGCCATACACTTCTTAGACTATGAAAAGTGCTTCATTTTATTCAGTGCCAGAAGTGAAATTACATTAAAACAGGACCCTTCAGCAAAGCCTGAGCTGACATATTTTCAAATGTCAAAGGCTCTGATGCATGGGTAGTAGAGCTTTACACTGAGTTCATTTAAAGGTACAGTGGCTAAAAATACTACCAGTGTAACTGGCTATAAAATCACTTCAGTGTCAAAAGTGCAAGTGCTGATAATAGCAACTATATGTAAAACATTAAAATGGATATCAAATGAAAAGTTAAAAGAAACATAGCTATAGTTATTTAAATTGTGAGAATTGTAGCATTACAATGCAATATAGTTCCATAGGATGAAATGTGACTTTATCAGCTACTTTGGCTACAAATTCCTATGTCCATTTAAAGCGTCAGGAAGGGTCACAGCTACCTATTTAGGGAACTGCATGGATTCAATGTTTGTGGAATAGCAATGGGGTATATAGGGCTTGTGTAACTTGTAGTACTTTTGTGGCTTTACTCTATTCCCACCCCTTGAGTAGTAGGTTTGTAGGTAGTAATTTGTAGGGATAGAAGGCCCAAGAACGAGGTGAGATGAGTGCGGGAAGGAGGAGGAAGAGGGGATGGTGGTGGACAAAAAATACTCCTAAGCAAGGGAGGTGCATTAGTGAAGGGTTTAAGTAGAAGTTGTGAGAGGAGCTATTCCCCACATTGAACCTTGGGCTAAACCCTCCTATTCAATGGCTGTGGAATAGCAATTGGGTATATAGTGCTTGTGTAACTTGTAGTACTTTTGTTGCTTAACTCTATTCTCATCCTTGAGTACTAGCTATATAGGTAGGAATTTGTAGGAATAGAAGGCCCAAAATATACTCCTCCAACTCACAGAGAGTATGACCCCTGGCACTCAGAAGAGTAAAAACCCCAGGTGGAGGAAACTTCTGAGGACCCATGGTCAGCGGTCTGCCCATCCTCTGGACGTACTAAAATGAGAAGGACCTAGGTTCTAGTACCCATAGCTAAGTTGAGGAAGGTTAGCTTCTTGGAGAGACAATGGTCCATCCTCGATCCATAGATGATGTAGATTGAATAATGCTACTGAGGCTGAAGAGTAGGTCTTTTCAGAAGTGGTAGAATTCTAAATGTGAAGAGATCAGGATGAAGAAGGTGGATAAAGTCCAGATTTCCACGGTGAGAAAGGATGCTTGTCCAGAAGGATTGCAATGATGCAATGAGCAGGAGAGCCTGATTTGATCGATATATTACCAGACAGTGAACAATGGAAATCTGATGATTTGTGAAGTCATAGGGTGAATGATCCAAGTTGTGTAAGGTTGGAATTTTCAAGGTAATGTCTGGGGCAAAGACTTCAGTAGAGAATGATGAGTTGCTAAGTAAGCATCCATGGAGTACAGTAGGATGAGTAGAGGAGAGTCCTGAGTGCCTGATGGGAGTAATGCCATAAGTGAAAACAGATGAATAGAGAAAGATTTGCAGATGCAGCCCAGATGGGAACTGCATATATGTAGTGAATGATTGGAAGTTTGGTATAAGGAATTGCTTCTGTGGGCATGATTTCATAAATATACTCATGTATGGTATGGTAGTGTACTGGCTGAAGTACTTGTGAGTATTTCTGTGGCATGATTGTCTGTGAGATGCACTGTGGTGGTTTATTGTTGACTAGGTTTACAAGTAATGGGATGCCAAATACTTGAGAGAAGCTTGGAGTGGATATATGGAAGACTCTGTAGGCTGGATTGGTAATGAGGTCGAGTTATGTGGAATGCCAGAGGATCACTGTGCTATGGTTGATTAAGACTGGTTGAAGGCAAGACTGGGATACTGAATTTGCCTTCATGGATGAGGATTTCAGATAGAAATTCGAAGAGCCCATTCTCAGTGATAGTCTTTACCAGAGGGATTAATGTAGATATTTTGAGAAAGATAGGCTGGAGGGTCCACTGGATGGGTGGTAAACTCAACTGATGGTAATAGACAAAGAAATGCAGGTGATTGTATGAGGTATGGTGATGTCCAGGAGTTAGACAACTGTAACTTGGATAGCATGATGTTAGTAAGCAGCTAAGCACTGGAGATCCAATGATGAATGTTCTGAGAAGCAGCTGATAAGAACATAGGACAAGCAATGTCTATTGAGGAAATAGTAGTTGAGTAACAAGGTCAACAGAGTTGGTGTTGGTAAGAGAAACTGCAGAAGGTAAAATGTTTGATCTCCGTAGTAGCATGAGGTATCTTAGAGTCCCGATATCTGTAGTAGTGATAATGGTTACTAAGTTGGAGTATAACAGAAAAGTTTAAGTCTTTTCCATCTGGGAGAAGAGCCTGTGAGGCATGTGAGACTGGAAGTCCCCAGTGACTGAATGGACAAGATTCATAGGGGTATCCAATAGAGAGAGATGGGAATCCTTCTAGTGTCCAGTTGAATGAGATTCCAGAATGATTGAGGGAGCTGATTTGGGCAGCTTTGAAAACTCTATGATAATGTAAGAGTTTATGAGCATTGCTTCCGAGGTGTGTGCAGGAAGTAGTTTCCTCAGGTGAAATGAATAGCGATCCATCGAGTAGCAGATGGGAGCTGTTAGAATGGCCAGGTAGGAGAGAGAGAGAGAGAGAGAGAGAGATGGAAAAACAGGATGAGTAGTTGACTGAGTAGGAATACTGGCCAGAGAGATGGCAGAATGCCCCAGAGAGCCCCAGCAAACAGGATGAAGTCCCAAGCCTGCAAAGCTATAATGATGAGGCTGCTATCCGAAAATGGAAGGAATGTCCAGAATGAATCCTGATGGTCTGAAAGACTGGTTTGGGAAGGTGCCAGACTAGATGAAGTTGGAGGACATATGGTGCAGGAAGGAGTAGAACCGAGACAGCTTCACAGAGAACTACAGTGGAATGTGGAAGGCTGAAGCAAATCACTACAGGATGATCCATGGAAGGCCAATGGGCAAAGCTATGCACCAAGAGTAAGTGGGTTGAGGTACTGCAGTCCACATCTTGATGAAAGCTGTAGTTGATGAATGGAAAGGATGGAAGGTACGGACTGAAGAAGGATGGAGGTTCCACATCTGACCAGTTGGCAAAATCCATAACATGAGGGACAGGCAGTCAAGGGGCAAGGGTGGTAGTCCATGGATTAGTGGGATGGAGTGGTGAGGAAGGATGGAAGGTAGTCGGAGTAAAGGGGTCTCGAGACTGGAGGGAAGTTGTAATCAGGTAGGACATGGAAACTGCATAAGGAGGAACCTGCAGGTGCATGCGCATGCTCCCAACTGAAGTAGGTGAGATGAGATGATGGGCATGATGTTCCAGATGATGGTTGAGGGTGAAGGCACATTTGGGACATGAGAGCCCAGGAGGGAGCAGCAAGCAACGGTCCAGTGGACAGCAAGCAGGATTGAAACAGTAGATTGTAGAAATGAGCTTCCAGGATTAGTAAATGAGGAGAGAGAGAGAACTAGTCCACAATACAACTCCACGGAGGTAGGAGGATGGAGGCAAAAAGATTATGGAGATTCTTTGCAGATGGGAGATGCAACTGGGCAAGAGACAGAGGATGCAATAACCCAGTGGATCCATAGATGGGCTGCCAGTCCCTGGCGTCAATGAGATGACATGAAGGCGATGTCAAAGATAGAGCTGTGAGTGGAAGGCAGATGGAGTGTGATGGTCCCATTCCCAAAGAGGAAGCGACCAGTATAGGTGGAGGATGCAGAAAGTGGAAACAGTTATGCAAAGTCAGGCTTTGATCAGGTAAGTTAGTGTGATGAAACTTGAGGGAAGACTGCATGCACGGAGGAATGGAGACTACGAGCAGGGAGAGTCCAGTTCCAGAAGAGATGCAGCATCCGACAGCAGGTTGAGAATGGACACATATGAAGCAGTGGAGCAGAAACTCAGTTACCATCTGTGACAGTCGAGCAAGATGATCCTGACAGGATTCAGCTAGGAGAGATAGGATGATGAGAGTACAATTATGAAAAGTTCCGATCCTGAAGGAAGCAGCAATCTGCATTAGGAATAAGGCATAGAAGTGGAAACACTAGAATACAGATTCAGACTCCTGTTCATGGAAGTTAGTGGGATAGGACCATAAAATGAGAAGACAAGGCAGGCAAAGTCAAGTTCCTGAAGGAAGCAGCACCTGGGTATGAGGCTGAGCATTGCGTAATTGCAGTAGAGTGTAGACCTAGACATCAGTTGGGGATGGCTTAGGTGGAATAAAGGTGACGTGAGGCAGCCAGGCATAGGTATGATGATGAGGGCAGATGAAGCAAGCAGTTCCATTCCAGAAGGAAGCAACAACGGGTATGAGGTAGAGAAGTCATTGTTTAACTCAGTAGATAGTAGACACAGCTCCCATCCCTGGTAATCAGGGTGAGCTAACCTGCACTCGATGCTGACAAGCAGAGTTAGGGATGGAGGATGTCAGGTTGGTAAGCAGGAGGTATTGGTTGTAATGGAATCCCATCCCGGTAGCCAGGAAGCCTACCTTCGCTCAGCACCTCAGAAGGTGTGAGTTAGGGACCCGAGTCCAGAATACCACTGATATGGGCTGGCCAAAGCTTAAACACTGCTGAAGAGAGAGAGAGAGACAGTAGATTTAGGATAGGGAGAAAGGGATAGGATAACGACTCAGTTGTTGACAGTGAGATATACATGATGTGGTAGGAATGGTAAACACAAAAGTAGAAATAACATATAGGGCAAGTGCCTTGGAGAGTGCATTAGGAGGGAGAAAACATGTAGAACAAAGGCAGAAATGAGGGAGCTAGAGATGGGGACATGAGTTTTATACCTCAGGGGCAGTAGACATGTGGAGTGCTGTGTACAGCTGATGAGAATGGAACGGTGATGAGTTGCCTTACCTCAGGAAGGCCAGGTGACACTGTAAAGGTGTATGCATCTGAGACGCTTGATTCAATGTTCAGGAGCTGAAGCACAGGTTACACTTTTCCTTTGTCTGAGGTAATGGTGCCAATTACCCTTCAGAGAATGGGCATTAGAAGCAAGTGGTATAGGTACAGGAATAAAGAAGGTGTGGAGGCAGGGGAAAAAGGAGAATCAATACATATCCTGAACGATATGAAAGCAGGCCTAATACATCCCCCACTTTCCCCTCCTTTTACCTGTATATAAAGGAAAGAGCACAGTAGTAGTCGAGGTGAAACCTTGCTTCATGGAGTTAAATGAGTCAGAAGCATACTAGTAGAATGCTGTGAGGTAGAAAATAAACGATAAGTACTGACTGCTTGAGGCTTGAGTTGGAAGGAGGATAACCAGCTTAGTAAGCTGGTAAAGTAATAAGCCCTGGAAGTCGTGCTGAGTAAGGAGTTTGACAAACAACTGATGGCAGCTCTAAGGAGAGTGAGGGCTTACTGTGAGCAGGCTGAGATTGAAGAGCTAGATTCCTGTCGTCGAGTGAGGGGATTAGGCAGGAAGGAGCAAGGCCTGGGCAAACCGAGCGTCTGAAGGAGAAGGAGCTATGGAGGAAGCAGGAACATAGAAGGAATGCATACATTGAGAACAAGAAGAGAGCTGCACAGAAGGGAAAATGGACGGGATATTGGGTGAAGGGATGCTTGAAGCACCTGTGTCGGGGTCTGGAGAGCCCAAAAAGGACAACGGAACGGGGAACCCCAGGGCAAGTGAGAAGAAGGAGAGCCAAGGAGGCAATGGGAACACAGCACAAATGGCAAGCACAGACAAGGGAAGGGACAGGAGGAGACAAGGTGGAAGCAGCAAGAGGAACAAACCAAAGAAGCAGGAAGCTCAAGGAAACACAGTCACACGAGCCATGCAGGAGCTCAGGAAAACACTCCTAAGAAGGGAGGTGCATTAGTAAAGGGTTTAAGTAGAGGTTGTGGGAGGAGCTATTCCCCACACTGAACCACCTGGCTAAGCCCTCCCAAAAAAAAAAGACAGACACAAGAAAGAAGAAAATTAGGAAAGTTAAAATAAATATGCAGAAATCAAAACAGTCATTAATATTTTAGAAATAGAGGCAAGGTTAAATTACTATTCAAACCTTGTCATTCAGTGACTCCTAGTGTAAAGTTCCGAAAGGCTTAACATTAAATTCATCTTTATCATAGTCACCCCCCAGCTGTGCTTTGCTTTTCATTCACCTGACAAGGAAATAATGCATGTTTGGTTCTGTGGAGCTATAGATGTGGCAGCTGTTACATAGCTCATGTAATGATTTGCAGTGCTATCCATGCTCACCCTCCCTAATCCTGAATTTCGGATAGTTTTGCCTTCATAGTAGGCCCCATGCCCACATGTGGCCAGGTAAATAACCCCACTGGTGTTACAAGAGATCAGGTCTTAGATGTATTTTATTTTGACTGTACATGGTTTCACAGATTTAAATGTGTGACAGTGGGACTTCTGATCATGGCATCTACCAGTGATTAGGTACTTTCACCACTTAGCAGGCTCTTTAACATGTCACTAGAGCTATGCAGAACATAAATCTGCTTATGAAAAGCCCTTGGAATTTGCATTCCGATTTTGGCAATTTCAGTTATTTTGTTATGAGTTTAAATGTACACATCCGAATAACACCAACTTTGGAACGTAAACAGTACTCCATAAGCTTACAAGATTGTACCAAAAAGCTAGAGAATGCAATACAATTAAATTTGGCAGGTACTTAGACCTTACAAGGAAACTTTGTGTGCCAATTTTATTAATTGCTTCCTGTGAAAATTGCAAATTAATATCTGTACTTAAAGTCAGTTCCCATAAGTTTTGTGAAAATTGTAGAATTTCATGAAAAATTCCATAAAACTGGAATTTTCTAATTTCACTCAGCCTTATCTGGGGATTCTAATTAAAGGATAGGGGTGTAGAGGCATGTAGCAGAGGGGTCACCAGCTTCTAGAGTTATATGCACAGTTTCATCAAGAAATGGAAAGCTGAGCTGGGTAGCACAACAGTGGTAGACCCTCAGTCTGGAGCAAGAAAGCACAGAGTGTCAACAATTCCAGCTTGAATGCAGAATATTTAAGGATCACATCCAGTAAATGTATGATCCAGGAGCCTGGTGTACATGCAAGTCTAGGACTTACAGGTACTCAAAAAGATGTAGTGTGGGAAGACAATGTCTTGGCAGCAGGAAGAAAAATTCTGGCTATTCCAACAGGGTACGTCAATAGGAAAAGGAGTAGGTGACTCATGTTTTAAGGGAGTTTGTCACTGTAAAGAATAAAGAGGATATCACTGGGATCAGTAGTTCTACTGAGTCAACAATCTGCCTATGCCAAAGAAGGGGATAGTCACCGAGAGGAACAATAGGACTGCAAAAGGTCAGCCCAGCTTTTAAAATGAAGTTGTGATATGCATTGTTAATATCAAATTCCACAAAACAAATTCTGGATGCTTCATTTACAATATATGCTATCATAAATATGTGAGAAAATGTTACTGATCATTTTTTCTTCTGCAAAGTTAAAATTGCTTAACCAATTTACCCAGTTGTGTTAGACACCAGGATATACTAACTATGGATATGCATGTCAAATGTTAACTCTATGAGTGCAAGAGCAGAGAAGTTACAAACATCCACATTTTTGATATTTTTCACAAAGTTTTGCAAATATTTATATAGTAAAGTTTTGAACCCTGTAACTTAAAAATCTCTTATTTAATCCTCTCCAGATATATAATGCTCTAAGTATGACAAAAAGGTGATCTGTACTAATTTGCACAAGTCTAGTTCCAAGGGTGCCTGAGTTATATGCAGTTGAATTTTGTTTCATGAAATTTCCTGAAAAAATTAAATGACAGATTTTGAGCACATATAATTTTGAGACGATGCATCATATTGTCATGAAATCTGGCATATTGTTAAAACAGCTATCATCAAGAAATCATGCCAAATTTAAGACCCCTGACCCAAAAGACAATTAAGTATATGCAAATAAAAATGTTCATGAAATTTCACACAAAATGAAATAACAACATTGAGCACCAATAATCTTGACACCATCCATTTGCATTTCATGATATTTGGCAGGTTTGTAGTCAATTATCCAAACAAACATATTCAAAATTTCTGAGCTCCAGCTTGAACGATGGCTGAGTTATAATCAAATTACTAAATGTTAAAAATTATGTGAAATTCTGACAAAGTTACACAAAATGTTGCTGATTTTTGTAAAATGTCATTGAAATTTCACAGATTCTGAATTTTCCTATTCTGCACAGCTCTACATGCCACCCACCAGAAACCCAGACACAACCCCATCACATCATCGACCCTCTCCTGATTATACTGAATCTCAAAAGAACAGTAGCCCTACATGTGTAACATACTGTGTACAGCCCTTATCTATTCCTATGCCTTCATTCTGTTCCTTAATCTGCTCTAGCCAGACAGCGCCATTAACTTCTCAGTACTGCTTTGCAGCAATGTTACTTAAAGCAGTACTGGTGTAAATTGTCACACAGTTCTGAGTGTCCTTGCATTTCTGAAATTGAAATAACGTGCCACGTTCACACTGCATATTATTGTACACGTTTATATGTTAAGCCTCTGCATGACTGTTTATGGTTCTTTATCTCTCATCCTTTTGCTACTAAAACTGTTTAACATGGTAACAGAGAATTTAAGAAATGATGCTACATTAAGGTGATTAAATTTTCAAATAAAAAATGTGTTTGTAATTGTTTTCTAATCACAATCATGTTTTATTTTTATTTAAAGTAGAGTTGGTCTCTTCTGCTCCTCCCTTAACGCACCAGTGTAACTGTTAGTAGGTTGATTCAACAATAATTTTATATCAGACTTTTCTGTTGACTTTAGATTTTTTTGGTATAACTTCATATTCACTTTGTGGCACAATATTAAACATTCTCTAACCTTTCTAAGATAGCTAAAATAGCCCAGTTATGGGATTACTGTCACTTACTAATGTTATCAGCAAAAAATTGTGTAGCTTCAAACTTTTGTAGTAGAGTTGTGTACAGGTAAATGCCTCTGACAAAACCTTAGTGAAAGGTGGTACAGTATTTAAAGGGAGTTGTCTCCAATGAGAAGAGTGTAATTAATGCATTATATTGTATTTTGTAATTTTACATAAACAAATATTTGCACTTTTACACCAGTGTGTGTGACATTTGTTTTAATTTTTTGATAGTTTCCTTACCTGTGAGAGGGCTTTTGGGGTATATCCCTTCTTCACTTAGCACAGCCCTGAATACTGAATCTCATTCCTAATTCTACCCACTCCTTGCCTTTCTCTGCCTTTTGAAGACCTTGCCCAATCACACAGCTGCAAAATGCAAATTAGAAGGTTTCTTGTGCAATTCAAAGACTTGAACAAAACCTTGTCACTGTTCTGCTTCTACATAGTGCTTTCAACACACTCTGCACTGTGGTGAACATAGGAAATTATCTTTGCTACTTACATTTGCTGTTCAGTTGCCTTCCTCCTTGCACTGCTCATTGATTTCTGTCATCACCAACTGTGAAACACATTATCTGCTCTTTCCACTCTCTGTCCCTCCATGATCTCTGCCCCCCAAAAACAATACGCTGCCATGGCCCATATACACTTGTCTCAGTGCATCAATTGCTGTCTCCCCAATTACCTAATCTATGCCCAGCAAGGGACAGATTCTTTCTTTTTGCTGCTGTGCCCTTGTGGCTTAGCCCCTGCTCCCCAGACCCCTACCTAGCCTCCCAGGACTTTCCTCGTGTGACCAATCCTCCCAAGCTTGCCCCCAAGGTGAGGCTACCGAGCCATGACTCCCCGATGGACCACACAATCAGGTTCCTGGCAGACCCCACAACTGGTGTGCCTCTCTGGCTTGTCCATAGATGGGACATGGGCTCAGGACAGTCCCGATGGAATTCTGAACTAGGTCACCATGGAGAGCTATGGGCAGGAGGACAGAACCAGCAACACAGGACATTATGGATGGGGCCTGCAATTTTGCTGTTAATCCCCATAGGAGGTGTGGTGTGCAATGATGGTAACAGTGCAAGGCACCAGCGTCAAACATGCCTCCCAACTACCAGGCTCCTGTGGCTGCTCCCTGTGGCCTCTGCCAGAGGTCAATTGAGCATCAGGTGCTCACCTCCCTCCCCAGTGGAGGAGAACAGTTCTTCTGACTCTCAGTCCTCCTACCCTGGCTGACCCTCCAAATCTTCGGTCCATTCTGGAACTTGAGCCATCGTCATTGCAAGTGGAAGCTCTCCGCTGCACCAGCAAGAAAGATTATTTCAGTGAAGCTGCCTCCAGAGTAGCCCTACCTGCGAGGCAGTGCTGTCTGAGAGGCAGACATTATGGATAATGTTGCCTCCTAGCTAGGGTTTAACCTCTATGGCTAAAGAGCTGAGCTTCACTGCTGTGCCAGCTTGGTGGCATAGTGGAAACATCTACCGCCTGATAAACAAGAGACTGTGATTTTGAAGCGAGACAAATTCACCTCAGTTTTTAGTTGTCAGAATTTCACTACAGTAGTGATCAATGGCAGTGAGTAGTTAGAATCATAAATATATAGGAAAACAGACTTAAATGAGAAAGAATAATGCAACAGAAACTGCTGCCTTCAAGGCAGGGCTACCCTGAGAACAACTTTTACTGAAAATTGTCCCTTGCTCTGTTCCCCCACTCCAAACTATTTCCATTCCCTTAATTCTCATTGCCTCCTGTTCACCATTTGCTCTCTTCCTCTTACTCCATGATCTTTGCCCTTCACGGTGTCACCCCAATCCCACTAAGTGGCATTAGCTGCTGTTGCCACATGATCTTTATCCTTCCCTCACTGATATCTGCTTCCCCAAAATTGCTGCCATTCTTCATATACATTAGCTGCTCTGCAGTACCAACTCTCCCAGCCACCCTCCAATGTCTTGTCACTTCTGGTGCTTCATATTACCCATTGTGTGCTATTTTCTCTATATTCGTACCCCCTAATCTCCCTGTCCCAACACACCACCAGTCTTTATATTCATGACACACTGTCTGGCTGTGTCCCTGTCGATACCACCTAGGACACCCTCCAATATGCTGCCATTCTCCATATACATTTGCCACTCTGTGGCACATGCTATCCTCCCCACCTTGATATCTGCTCCCCAAACTGCTGCCATTTATCCTAATTCACATTAGATGCTCTGTACCACTTGCTCTATATCCATCCTCTCCCCTATCTCTACCCTCAACAACATGCCAACAGTTTTGTTATACACTAGCTAATGTGTGGCACTTGCTTTTCCCCTCCTAATCTCTTGCCCAAAATGCTGCCATTCACTATCATTCATATTAGCTTCTCTGCGACACTTGCTCTCTGTTCCTCCGCTTCACAAAATCTGCCCCTCCCCAAAATGCTGGCATTGTCCTGAAAAAACATTAGCCGCTCTGTGGCACTTACTGTCTCACGCCCACCCTCAAATGTCTCACCACTCCAGGTACTTCATATTACCAGCTATGTGCCATTTGTTCTGTACTCCTCCTCTCCATGATCTCTCTTCCCCATCATATAGCCATTCTCCATATATGACATGCTGTCCAGCTCTATTTTTGTTCTATCCATCTCTGACCCTCCTCTAGCATACCACCATTTTCTGTATACATTTGCCACTCTGTGGCACTTACGATCCCCAATCTATGTCCTCCAACCTGCCCCCATTCCCCATGATTCAAATGACCTGCTCTGTAGCACTTGGTCTCCTCCCCTCCTCAATATCTACTGCCTAACTGCTGCCATTCAGCGTAATTCACATTAGCTGCTCTTTGCCACTTGCTCTATGTCCATCTCTCACAGATCTCTGCCCCCCACAGCATGCCAATATTTTCCCCACACTTTAGCTACTCTGTGGCACTTACCATTCACCCCAATATCTGTCCCCCCAAAATGCTGCCATTCACTGTTATTCACATTAATCACTCTGTGGCACTCTCTATTTTATTCTCTCATTCTTGATCTCTGCTGTCCCCTGCTAAAATGCCATCATTCTCCTATACACTAGCCACTCTGTGGTACTTACTTTCTCCATCCATGTTCAAACATCTCACCACTTCTGTTACTGCATATTACCTGCTGTGTGCAATTTGCTCTCTATTCCTTTCTGTTCCCTCTCCCCTTCCTACAACATACCACCATTCTCTATATACATGACAAGCTCTTTGGCTCTATCCCTATTCTGTACTATTTCTGACCACCCCAACATACCACCATTCTCTGTATACATTTGCTACTGGGTGGCATCTGCTCTCTCCCACTCACTGATCTCTGTCACTGACGTGCCCATTTCCATCATTCACATTACCTGCTCTGGGTATGCCTTCTACAGCAACAACTTTACATCGATGTGGTCGATGCTGACAACATTGACACATCACTGTGAAGTCTGCTCGGATCCGTCACCCTTTCCCAAGGTCCTGCACCCCATCCCGAATCAGCTCCATCTTGGCATTGATAATAGTAAGTTAGGGGTGTGGGGGCACCGCCCTCACATGGGGGTGTGGGGGTGCAGCCCTCCAACAAAAAAACAACTTTGTTCTCCACAGCACCATGCTGACTGCAACTGTAGTTGACACAGTGGTGTCAGGAAACGTTGCATCTGCAAGAAATTGTTGATGTGGTGTCATGGATCCCTGCTCTGTAGCACTTGTTCTCTCCCTTCTCAGTAGCTGCCCCCAAACTGCCATCATTCAGCATAATTCACATTAGCTGCTCTGAGCTACTTGCTGTATATTCATCCCTTCACTGATCTCTGCCTCTCCTCACCATGCCAACATTTTCATGTACATTAACCTCTCTGTGGCACATGTTCTTCCCCCAGTCTCTCCACCCCAAAATGTTGCCATTCACTGTTATTCACATAAGCCACTCTGCAGAACTTGCAATCTATTTCTCCCCTTCTGGATATCTGCCCCACAAAAATGCTGGCATCGACCTATGCATTACTACTCTGCTGCAGTTACTGTGTCACAACAACCCTCAATTTCTCTCCTCCTGGTACTTCATATTATCCATTGTGTTCATTTGCTTTTGTACTGTCTTTTCCCATCTCCCCTGCAACATATTGCCATTCACCATCATTCCCATTAGTCACCCAACAGCACTTGCTCTCTATCCATCCAATCTCAATCTGTGCACCTCAGCATGACCGTATTCTTCCTATACATTAGCTGCTGTTTGGCAGTTCTTCCATTCCTCCTTCCTAAGCTTTGCCACTTACACTTGTCCCCTTCCTGATCTTTGTCACCTTAAATCTGCTGCCATTCATGGTAATTCATACTGGCCATTCTGTGGCACTTGCTCTTTATCACTCCTCCATAGCATTGCTCCTTCCATGTAGCCATGATCTGTATACATTACCTGTTACTTTCTATTGCTTGCTGCTGTTGTTTTTTAATGTTTATAACACACATTTCTACTGCTTACATTTATTTTCCCATATCCTTCCAATACAGCACCATTACATTTTTGCTGTCTTTAGCTACACCTGCTTTTGTTTTATCTACATTTCTCATACTGCCCCAGTTAATTTGTTCACATTTGGTATATTACCATTTCAAACTGTCTTCATTTATTCTGTTTATCTGTTCTTTTTCTATTTATGGAATAATGTGCATAACTATGAAAGCCAGACTAATCTTGTTTGTTACTCCAGCTACAATCCGATTACTTCCACTGTAAATTTCAATAAACAGAAAAATCAATAAGAAGTGCATGTATTTCAATGTTTGTTTCTTTCCACCACATCTCTCAACTAACCTCTTCGCTTTATCTTTCATAACACTTATTTGTAGAAAAGTTTGTAGACCTTCATGAAATTGGAAAGAACAAATTTGAAACCTAACACCAGTATGCAGTTTCCTAACTTTAGCATTATTTCAATGATCCAGCCCCATTGCATCTAATTTCATTCTTGCCATGTTTGTTATGCATGCCATAAAGCCTCCAAAATTTCTACATTACTTATGATTTACATGTCATTTATGTAAGCACTTATAATCTCCTAAATACAATTTTACTAAAAATACCATCACATATCTGTCATAGGATACAGTCTGTTTCAAAATAATGGCTGTATCAATTACATGATCATTGAAGTGCATCATTCTGCTTTTAGCTATCCTTTGCGCCATCATGTACATTCTCACTCAGTTCTTGATTGTATGAGTTACATTTTAACTTTGTTTTATTTTTCATTTACATATGCTCCAGAATGTATACAATCATGAGGAGGAGTCACATTATCTGCTTCTTTGTAACTTGATCTTTATCCTTCCATCACTGATCTGTGCTCCCTCCCCAAATCATTGCCATTCTCCAAATACATGAGCTACTTTGTGTCACTGCCTTCTCCCTTCCCCAATCTTCCATTCAATCTCAGCCATACAACATACTGCCATTCACCATCTACATCACACTGTCTGTGGCAGTTGCTATTTCAACCCTACCTGATTCCTTCCCTACCTCCAGAAATTTCCCATACTTTACTGTACCTACTGTATGCCACTTCTTCTCTCATGCTACCATCTCTGCATCCTAGCCTTCTGCTTTCCAACACTACCTCACAATACCCTCTATGTTCCACTTTCTCTGTTTGTCTTCTCTCCTCATTGCTACCTTCAGCCTTAAAGGTTACTATTTTTCACTATCATTAACCACTCTGAGGTTTGCTTTTCACCCTTCTTCTACCCGATCTCTCCCTCCCAACATCTTCCCATTTTCAATGTATTTTTACAGCTCTGCACCACTGGCTTTCTTTACCCCTCTCTGTTTTCTGCTCTTTCAAAACCTCTCCATTCAGTGTCATTCGTATTACCTGCTTTCCCTTATTTGCTTTTTATCCCTCCTTGGTAACCCATCAAAACAGTGACTGAACTTGAGTGATTCAGATATGAGCAGCTTAAGATCAGCACTTGTTATGTAAGCTACCCTGAAAGGGTAGCGACAAGCAAACAGCAAGGCAAACAGAACTGCAGGAGGGAGAGCAGCAGAGGAGGGAAGGTATTGGGATGTAACGCATGTGAGGCTGCTGAGCTGGCCATGTGGTGTGGTGGTGATGGTGGCTGGCTACTGTGGGAGGTGCAAATTTCAGGGTTGGGGAGGGGCATAGTAGTTGTGTTTGTGTCCAGAGTTATTTATTTTTAAAGTTTCACCCCTCCTGACATACACCCCTGTAGTTGAAAATATTTACAAGGGGGTGCAGAGGGTGTAGGGGGTGGTGCAGGCCCCAGCATAAAAAACAGTTGTTTTCACCAGTGTGGCCTCACTGGGAGTGTACATCGCTATTTTGGGTTTTCAGTGATGTACACTCACTATAACGGTGATCGTTATTTGGTGATCGCTGTTATGACGTGGAACCCTCCCTTCCTATTCTGTACCCCCCAACATGCTGGCATTTTCCTACATTTACTTTTCCCAGATGAATGCAATGCACTACAGTACACCTAAATAAAAGAAATATCTATAACCAAATACAGTTTAAACTATGACTACTATTCCACAAACAATATGACTGTTAATCAATCACTATACTTTGTGGACAGTTTTGGAGAATTCTACAAAAAAGCATGACTGTTAATCAATGGCAATACTTTTAATTGATTGTCCGGTTTCATTCATTACATGTTCATGCAAATTAACATTTGCATATGTTGTCAAATTTATATGGATACTGTCATCTTTTACTCTTTACATAAAAAGCAAACTCTGACTCCATCTATATCATTATCCCTGTTTTTTTCACCCTGACTGCTCCATTAGTGTCTGCCCTTAATGTTCACAAGAAGTGACGTTCAGTGTGGCAGCTAGAGTGAATCAACTGTTCTTAATAGACTGCTCATGCTGGTCAACCTTTTCCCAGCAATATTTAGTGTCCTGATCACTGTAATGCTTTGTGGAGGAGTTCATATACAATATTATGGTAAATTAAAAAATACACTGTTGTCTTAGTGCTGCTTTTGTTTGTGACTGTAACTATCAAGACCCTACTGTTGAGATCTCAGTTTCTCAAGAGGACCATATATTGGTGTAATGAAACTGGCAAAAGGGTTTTTATCTCAGTCTACTAAACAAATACAGCACCATATCCATTTTATATTATATTGATACTGTATATGAGCTCCTCAACAAAGTATCCCGTGATCTGGGGACAAAAGTTTGCTGAGCAAAAGACTGGTTAACATGAGCAGTCTGTTAAGGCCAGTTGATCTCACTCATGCTGCCACAGTGAATGTTACTAATGTTTTACTTTCTGAACCCATATTTTCAACATAGTAATTTGTTTACCCCATCTCATGAACATCACAGCTGTCATTTTCAAATCCCCTCCATGGCTTGTTTTCATGGTCATTCTGGAAAATCACATTTCTAGTTGCATTTGATAAATGATACCTGCCATGTTCATATGCTGAGGTAATAAAAATACTGTCATGACAATTCATGTTCACAATCTAAGAAAACAGCAATGTTATGTGAACCTCATCATTTCCCAATCATGACTATTTCAGTATTACAACTCATGCTATTAATTTGTTAATTTTAACTGCTGCTATCTATGCCCAACAACTACTCAGTAAATGTGATCAAGTGAACATTTGGTATTAGCCAATATGTGTTTGTTTTGTCTTTTACCCACGCATGTCCCATTACCTTTAATTTCCTGATCATTCTTTTTAAATAAGATATATTTGGTTAAGTCAACTATATACAGATTTTCATTGTAGAGCTATTCATGAGCAGTATGTGTATGCATCTACTGTATGTAACTTTTGCAGTAGCATGTACTTTCTTCAGAGATGCTTTTGTCTTATTACATTTAGCTATGTAACATTTGCAGTGACCATAAAACATGATCTGGTCTATTTTGTAAATTGGAACTATCCCCCACTTCCTCGAAAGAGATAATTTCAACAGTCAGGAACAAGTGAGAGGTGGCATACTGTAAGGTATGAATTTTGTTCAGGCAAGGCAAAGGCTTGAGTGTGACTGGACAGGCACAGCAATGATTCATAAATGTTTGATGAAGTAAATGCTATGCTCCACAACCACCCAACCATTATAATTTTTCTTAGCTGCAGTTTGCAATCTTCAACTATCAGACAACTGCAGTCACAACAGGAAAGGTTAGAGTTTCAGGTTATACATTTTGATTTCATGAATTATGTTTGGAGTGTTTCTTGCATTAAATTCATCTTGTATACTGCTGATGTGTATTAAACCAAGTCCTAGTACACCTATGATTTATTAAAAGGTTAAAAACAACAACAGTATGACAAGCCAGACCATCAGGAACGATGTGGATGCCGGGGACCAATGTGAAAAAATCTAGGCATTCCTGGAGTTTGCTACGATGGTAATTATGGAGCAAGTGTTAGGGCTCAACTAAGCTGTTTCAATGAGGACACCTTGTGCGTATAATAGTATGTACAAGGTAAAATAGTAGTTACAGTAGAAGGCTAAATCACTTAAACATTGTTTTAATGTGTTTGACTTTGAATAATGTGTATGCACCCTTATATACCATGGTGACCAGCATAAGATTCCTTCATATCAATCAGCATCTTGAGTGAATGGCAGTCTAAAATAATCATGGCCACTACTTTTTCCTTGTAATTTGCCAGCTGACTACTAATACCTAGAAGCTATAGGGCTTGTGGAGGTTCACTGATGCTCAGCACTCCTTCTGTACAATGCCTACTGTTGACTCTTTAACAAGCCTATAGATGATGCATAGCTCAAGCATTCAAAAACAGTGACAAACAACCAATACAACTAGTTGAAACTGAAAATACTGTGACAGCTGTATCCAGCTCTCCTTAGTTATTATGGAAACAAATGCTGGGCACTGCTGTAGTGAAGCCCAGGCACTGGTGGAACTGTTTCTGCAGGAGAATGTTGAGAAGCCTTTAGGTAGATCTGTGAACTTTGCAAGCTTGTCATAGTGTATCATCATCTGAATCATCTGTGAAAAAAAGTTGTCAGAACCTGGGCTGGTCACACATTAGAGCATGATACAGTATTTAAAGCATGGATGGCTCTACGCATACTCTTCTGCATATATTAATACTGTCGAAGGTTTGTGATAATCACACTACCCATAACATAGATGTGAACATAAAGAAGAGTTTATTGGGCCTGTGAATGGATCAGCTATGAAGGGACCTTTGATGATGCCATATTTAAGGATGAAATGAGCAACCATCTTGAACATTTAACATCTATGTCATTCCAGAAAATGAAACAGCCATGCACACTATTACAATAAGATGAGGGCCCTAGGCTTCAGGAGGGCAGATTTCAGTTAAATGGGAAACTGCCACAGGGAATACCACATGGGGGCTGGAGGAGAGTGGAGACCAAGGAAAAGGATTATGAAGGAATAGCCAAATTACCAACATGCTGTCTGAAGAAAGTAGCAAAGGAAGAAGGAGGAGAAGAGGCAACTATGGTTCTCTCAGGAGGTGACAAAGCAGAGAAGAAGAAGAAGAAAACAGCATTTAGGAAGTACAAAGAGACCCAGATGGAAGAAGACACAGAGTTATATCAGGTAAAAGCAAGGAGGCAGGAAGAGGGTGAGGCAGCTAAAGCTTAAACATAGGAGAGGAAAGTTAAGGATATCAAAAATGGGGACAAGATCTTCTTCCTGTATGTGACTGAAAAGAGAAGACAAGGGAGGACAGTGAGAATCAGAGGCAGAGGACTGTGAGGAGGAAGACCAAGAGAAAGTTAAAATCTTGAATGATTAATTCTACTGTCTTCAAAGTAGAAGTAGGGGTAGGGGCCAGCACATAACAGCAAGCACCAAGGGGGGGAGTGGACACAAATCCATTTTCAGTAGAGAATTTGAAGGGATTAGAAGCCCCAAAGGAGAATAAGGTGATGGGGCTGGTCGGGATTCACCCAAGGGTTCTAAATGAACCAAACATAGTGCTAGCTGATCCTCTGGCAACACTATTCAACACCTCATTGGAGATGGGGGTAGTTCCAGAGGACTGGGAAAGACCGATGTGGTCTCCTTGCACAAAAGCTTCAACAGGAGGAGGCTAACAATACAGGCTAGACAGTCTCACATTAGTAGCATGGAAATAATGGAGACCCTACTGAAACAGAGGCTCATTGAGTACCTGGAGGCTAATGGGCTTCAGGACTACCTGCAGCATGGTTTCACAGGGAGGTCATGTCGAACAAACCTCACAGATTTCTTTGACTGGATTACTAGTGAAGTGGATCAAGGGAGAACAGTGGATGTGGCCTATCTGGACTTCAGTAAGGCTGTCAACACTATGTCAGACAGGAGGCTAGCTAAGAGACTAAGCAGACTGGAGGTGGGGAAGAAACCAGTATGCTGGGTATCAAAGTGGTTAGTATAGAAGGCAAAGGGTAGTGGTAAATGGCAGAAACTCAGGTGATGGGAAAGTGACTCTTGGTGTACCACAGGGATTGGTGCTAGGGCTGGTCCTCTTCAATGTCTTCATATGTGACATTGCTGAGGAACAGAAGGGAAGGTGTCTCTTTGTGAATAATACAAAAGCTGCAACAGAGATGAAACTCAGGAAGGGTGAAGTGAATGGAAACTAGAGAGGAGTCTAGAGTGACAGCTGGATTTCAATACCAAAAGTCCAAGGTTGCACCTGTGGTGTAGAAACCCAAGTGTTTGTATAAGATGAAGGAGAGGTACTTACAGTCACCAAGCAAGAATCGATCTCAAGGTCATCATATCTGATGACCTCAAGGAACTAATCAATGTGACATGGCAATAGGAAGGGCTAGTGGGATGCTGGGGTGCACTGGGAGGGGATTTCTAGCAGGAGAAGGAAGGTGGTGCTGCTACTGTTCACTCACTAATAGAGGCCCCTATTGGAATACAGTGTACAGTTCTGAAGGCTGCACCTTTACAATGATATTGACAGGGTGGAAGTGGTACAGAGGAGCCACCAATGTGGTGTGAGTGTTGCATGAAAAACCGTATGAAAAAGGCTGTGGGATCTCAACATGTACTCTCTGGAGGAGAGCAAGAGGACATGATTGAGACCTACAAGTATCTAACAGGGGTGAACAGGGTGCAGGTTGGGTGTCTCTTTCAGGGGAAGAACAGCAATAGAACATAGGGTCATGCAATGAAGCTAAAGGAGGGAAAGTTTAGAAGACATGTGAGGGAATACTTCTTTACAGAATGGGTGATTGGCAACTGGAACAGGCTACCAGAGGTTGTGGCGGGGCAAACACTGTGGAAATCTTCAAGCATGTGCAGGACAGGCACAAGGGCAAATTAGGTGGAAGTAAGGGAGGCAGGAGATGCCAGAAACCAAATAGGGCCAGAGTTGTCAGAACAGGCAAGGAAAGGAGAAAACTAGATGGGCCTACCAGTCCTTTTCTTCTGACAAATTCTATATTTCTATTAAGCCTTACCTAAAGCATCTACTCAGTGCACATCTAGGGCATTTCTGAACTGAACCATGGAACTGTCTTCTTCTTTAAGGTTGACTATATATTTGCATGTTTGTACATGTATGCTATATATTCAGTCTATGATTTAAGACCAGTAGTAAGAGGATCATAATAAGAGGATCATTAAAATACAAACTATTGTGGTTTACCTTAAAGAGCAAGTAGCTACAAAAAGAAACACAACTACATTTACAAAATAATGTCCAGCATTTGTATTTTATTGTTTTTGTTTTTACTTTCACTTTTATTGTTCAACTAAACAATTCAGATGATACAGCTCTTATTTCACTGAGCCTTTCAAAATTTGTGACTGTCCCTACTTACCTTAAAATAGATGTTTGTGACTTTACTGTCTACTGTTAATATGAATGCTATGATGTAATAAACAAAGGCACTGTGACAGTCACATATGTTTTATACACACTACATATGCAGGCTACCAAGACATGTTTTAAATCCTGGTATGAATGACTGGAATTTCAAAATGTGTATTCTTTATTGAATTGAAACATCTCAAACATTGGCCCTTATGCACAAGGGGCAGGTGACTACACACCACATATCTGGGATGCGTAGTCACTCCGCACCAATGCGCCCCACATGGGATGCACTAGGGTGGGGCAGGCTGTCACGCACCCAATCCCCAGCCCCATGGACTGCAATGTGCTGGGGTGGGGGTAGGAGATGTCAGCACTATGCGCCATGCACTAGGTGCGTAGTGCTGGCCACGGGGTGCAGAGGATGGCATAGCTAGCAGGAGACCTACACAACAAACTATGCACCCCTGGAAAAGCCCTCCAGTTGCCACGGACCCAAGAAAAAGACACTGAGCAGCCCCAGCCCACTAGGATGATGGCAAAGCTAGAGCAGCTGGACAGGCACTCCAGCTGCAAGCATCCCCCAACCACCCTGTACTGGCACCACAGGCTACCCAACCCACCCCGCCGAGACTGCAACACCCACTGTAATTGGACATTTGGTTACCATTGGTGGTCATTGGTGGCCCTACACCACTGTGGTTGTCTGTGTGCCTTCCATTGAGATCACCCCCACACCCACCCTGGTCAAGCAGCCCCACCCACAGTGGTAGAGGTACCCCCCTGCCCCCCACATGGCACCGTAACTAACCCCCCACCACTGTTGTCCCTGATATATGATGGGGCGCAGTACCCCCGGCACTGCCAACAGACACCCCCACCCAGTCACAGTGACCCACTCTGGGGCCACATTGTGGGAGGGCTGGCAGCTTTGCCGTCCACTCACCACCACAGCTGCTGGCCGTGGGTCTTCCATGGGGCACTCTGCCAACGTGTGCCCCACCACAGAGGGATCTGCTCTGTGTCCTGGTCCAGGCATCCTGGATACCCAGCTGGGTCCCCACCCCGGTCACCCTGTGGAGTCCTGCACACGGAGACAGGGCCCACGGATAGGTGGCAGCTGGTAGTGCAACCAGCTGGCGCACCTGTCTGGGTGTGCAGCCGCATGGGTGGGATACACGCTGCTGATTCTGCAGTACCTCCACCCCAATAGTGCATAGGGCAATATGTTTAAGAAAGTGATTGAAATGCCAATAAAGTATATTGCATTAAAAAAAGAAAGTGCATGCTGGGGTAGAGTTACTCTTTAACACAGGAAACAATGGTGAGTTCTTCAGAGACCACATTGTCAGCCACACTACTCTAAAGTTTTTAAACATGAGTTTCAAAATGATCATCATTTTGTTTCTTAGACAAAGACCAGCAGCACACTGTCTGCCAAGTTCAATGTTGACCATTGAACCACTTGGGTGAAAACATCTCCTGAGTAAGTTGGTATCTTAGTTTTACCACACTCTGTCCTACAGTATAGTGTACTATGTGTTATTGGCACTCGCAGTTTTGTTAATTTTTTTGTCTTCTTAAGGTATTCAAACTTGAACCTCATTCAGATGGTTTGTTATGCCACACAATGTGTTGCATTGTCATTGAAAGAAGAAGGAAGGAAAGAAAGAAGCATCAATGTATCACTGGAATCTGAAAGTTTTGAAGAATGCTAACCACAGCACAGTGATGCTGGTCTACTATGTATGATACCATGCATTTAATGTTTTCCAGTTGTGTTTGTCAATGAAGGACATGTGACTGTAATTTGATGTGGTATGCTTTATGTGTTCTGTTGCATTGGTCGTAGCGTAACAGATGTAATGCTGTAAGTGAAAAATTAATAAAGATTGCAAACTCCACCCCAACACAAATCTACACTACTGTAAAGTCTCAATTTTGTACAAACAGCAGACACAAACGGTACAGCACATAAGGAGTGAAAGGTCAGTCCAGTAATCTGTGGTATCCCAGGGTTTCTGCTTATAAATGTGGTGTTTTCCTCCTTCTGTTCCTATATCTGATGATAACTTTACAGATGTCCAAAACATGCACAAATAAAATATCACCAGGAAATGTCTAGAAACACTGTTTCACATAAGAACCAATTTCTTCCACACATGCAGACTTTGTGCCTCTAATAACCACCTCCCCAAAACTTACACAGATAAAATATTACCAATGAAGTGTCTAAAACCCAGGCAACACACATATTTACCTCAAACAAACGCCAAAGGTATTTGTATTTGTGTATGTTACAATATATAGTGTACAATTTGTATGTAGTTGAGTTGTTCTAATATTTGCCTCACTGTTTAATACCACCTCCATCTCTAACATTGAACCTGTGGGCAAAGATTCAGGGGCTTTTCAAAGCTCATAAATGAGAACATTCTTAGTTATGTTGGAAGGATTTTCAAAAGTCATAAAATGGATGCAATTTTGCTACCTAAAATAAAGACTACTAATACTACTACTACTACAACTCCTAGTTACATTGGGTAGATTTTTAAATGTCACAAATCTGATGCAGCTCCTGGTTATGCCAATGCTAGAAACTGTCATGGTATGTGTTTGCCCCTGCAAACACTGACTGATCCTTTATAAACTGGGCCCTTACGTAGATTCCGCTCTGGAATTTTTCAAAACCAAGTTCATTGAAGTCTGGAACCACTATGACCTATCAGATGGGTCAGAATTAGGCGCACACCTGCTTTGGATCTCAGCTGACTTACTGTCTCTACTACAGGCCAGGGACCAGGCCTAGAAGTCCTTCAAGGCCTCTGGCAAACCAGCAGATCTCCAACAGTATCGTACACTATGAAATACCAGTACAAGGCAAATCCACTGGACCAAAGCGAGCTATTTCAAAGCCTCCCTTAACACAAACTTAAACCACCCCACCAAATTCTGGAAAGTGATAAAATCACTACTCACCCCTCCATCACAGCTGCCCAACCCGGTTCTAAACATAGAGCAACTCCACAGTCTCTGTCCCTCTTGCAGTGGCTATGGAATTCAACTCTTATATCACAAACTGCTCCTCTACACTGCTAACATCCCACCAACTGGCCCAGCTGGTCCCCAACATCCCCACCCATGCCCACTCCTCCTGTTGACTCTTTCTCATTTAAACAAGTCTCCTTGACTAAAGTACTCAATGCCCTGCTCGCTCTCAACCCCTGTAAGAGGTAAATGTCCCACTGGCATGAACTCTAAAATGCTCTACTTGTCAGCTCCGCTATAGCAAGCCCTTTGGCCTCACTTTTCAATCTATCCTTCTCTCTCTCACTGCAGTCCTTTCGGGTGGAAACATGCCACTTTCATCCCCCTCCCCAAGGGTGGTGACCCCTCTGTCCCAGGTAACTACTGCCCCATTTCTAATCCTCACCATACTAGCCAAGCTCCAATAATGCCTAGTTCTCTCTCAGGTCTCCACCTTTCTTGACTCCTCCTCTTTCCTCACTCCTTTCCAGTCTGCCTTTAGGAAAACCCACTCCACCACCACTTCCCTCCTAAGGCTCACCCATTCATCCTAGCTGGTATGGGCAGAGGGCACCTCACCTCAGCTATTTTCACTGACCTAGTGAGGCATTCAACACTGTCTCCCACTCACTCCTCCTATTCAAGCTGGTGCGCAGGACTCTCCAGCTTGGCCACAATTGGTTCCATTCCTACCTAGTAGGTAGGTCCCAGTCTGTCAAAATTAGCACATTCCCTCAGCCCCTCCAGTAGCAACTGGTGTACCCCAAGGTTCAGTCCTGGGCCCATTCCTGTTTTCCGTTTTCCTCAATGATCTGCCTCCACTTGCACACACATCCATACATACTTATGTGGACAACACTGTCCTGTATACATCAGGCCCCACCCCTTCAATGTGGTGACCAGACTCCAGCAGGACTTCAACAATGTCCAGCACTGGTTTCATGCAAATCAGCTATGTGTAAATGCCAAGAAAACTGTCTCTGTGACCTTGATACTAGGCAGAAACTTTCTCAGCTGCCCTCCACCCTACCTTCCATACCCTGAATGGACAACTCTGAGCCTGCTCCTCCTTTAGATACCTCAGGGTCTGGCTTGACCAGCACCTCAACTTTTCTGTACATATTGATTCCATTCACAAGAAATTACACTCAGGCTTGGTGCCCTTTACCACAACCGTGGATGCATACCACTGCCGACCAGGAAATCATGCAGAAAATAATTCTACCCATCTTTGACTACAGGAAGTAGTCTATAGTGCCGCTCCCAAGTCCACCTTAGCCAGACTGGACTCCCTCTTCCATGCTTTCTATTGCTTTGCCCTTGACTGCCCCTCCTCCACTCACCACTGCGCCCTCTACCAGGCCTTAAACCTCCCCTCACTAAATGGCCACAGACAGTCCCTCTGCAAGAATGGTGGCCAGATTTTGGACTCAACCCTGCCCTCTTACATCACCTCTGCCCTAACAGTCCCCAACCTCCCTGGTACTCACTCAAAACAATGACTCCTGCATTCTGGCCATTCCTCATATGTCTACCTGTGCTGGCCAAGCAGCTTTCAGGTATTGTTTGCCTAAATCATGGAATAAACTCTCTGCAAGCATTAGGCTTGCTCCACCCTCTCTACACCCAACTCCCTCTTTCTAGCACACTTTTCCTCCACCTGCTCATGTAACTAACCTCTGACCTCACAATTACATAGCTAGTCATTTCCATCACATCAATGTCTTTCGAGGGGTTTTCTCACTTGTATTTTAGTGTCATCTATGCTATTTGTTCAATTGCATTTGTCTGTGTATTGCTCTCCACTTATACAATACTGGGCTACATGCCAGAATTATGCTACTGTACCTCGTGTACTCATGTCCTGAGTACTGTCTGATCCTAGTTTTGTAAACTGCTGTGCTGCACTTTTCCACTACCATCCCCCAGGACTCATCTGGAATCGAGCAGTAGTCTGCTCAGCATGCCTTCCTGGTGAAACTCTTAAATAAATAAATGTGTAGACCATGTTCTACCTTGTTGGAGCTATTTTCAAAAGCTGGACTTACAGTATCTGCAGAATTTTATCTGTTTCATGGCACTTTAAATCCAGTTAGAAAAAATGATAGACATAAATGTACAGTAAATAATAGGCCAGGTTATAGTCAATCTGAAAACTGTGTCCAAGCACAGTTATAAAATGGGCAGAGAAAATCCTTCATTTTGATTGGTTATTACCTGAGCATCAAATGTGTTTGATGCACAGGTACTAGTAAGTGCACAAAAGCAGAACCACATTGCTATTGAAATCAGGTGCCTTTGGAATGTTCATTTTAAATTGCAGTCATTTTTACTCCTCACTAACAGGGGACTTCTGGTCGAATAATGAAAATATAGTACAGGTGGAGCTCATTGACAGCTTTGTTTCCTTTCAGCAGAAAAAATACTTGAGAAGCCAGCCCTGATCTAAAGTAATCAGCCCGACAGTCTTCAGTACATATTTTCCTAAATGAAGATAAAACTGAAAGCGATTTCTCCTCTCAACCCTGCCGCTTTTCCAAGTCCCCTCCCTCAACTGCTGCAGTCCCACCCATTCTATGCCGTTACATAAATAAAAAAATCTCTTTAGAACAAAGGCAGAAACAGTTTCTGTTTGAGCACCCGCACTTCTCTGAGTCCCAGCATCTGCTGAAGTCCCCTCCCGCTCGTGCGCTCTTTTCACTATTTTTCTCTTTATCCAAGAAACAGTTCTGAGTCAGTGCAAGTGAGGGAATGAACTCGGGCCTGCAGCATTTTGAGGTAGCGAGTGTAAGTGGTGAGGGGTGAATGTCCTGCCACAGCATTCGAGGTAGAGACTGTAAGATGTGAAAGCAAGAATAACATACAAATAGTTTTATTTTCTCACTGAACTGTAACTGTAGTGCTCCCTAATCTGAAACCCCCACTAACTGAAGCACAGTACATGGCAACACAGCAGGAGACGATGCGGGGTGGGGGCCTGGAAAATGGCTGCAGTGTTTTGTTTGCTACAGTATTACCATATTCTGTTAATACAGTAAGTAAACAAAACCACCGCAGCTGACAGTCACTGCCACTTCTCCAAGTCCCCACCCACATCCTCTCCTGCTGTCTTTCCGTGTCCGTCTTCAGTTAGTAATGATTAAATAAAAAAAATCAGTTTCACAGAATGGGATAGACATAAAGGAATTCTAGAGGTCAGGGGTAAGGAAACAGACTTCTAGGAAAACAAACTGAACTTACAAGCTCAAATGGGCAGACTGGGTGGGCCATAGGCCCTTATCTGCTGACACTGTCTATGTATCTATGTATCTATGAATACAGTCTCTCTCTCTCTGTGCTATAGTCAGTATGTCTCTCTCTCTCTCTCTCTCCTACAATAAACAGTGCTCATCCATCACACTGGCAACTAAATAAAACTAGCACTACTACTACTGCAGTAATGGAAAGACTTTGTGAAGGACATACATAATGACATCATTGTTTACAAGGTGGAAGGACTATTTTATCATATATTATCATAATCAAATCTGTCTTTTGAACATATAAACATGTTTTTAACAGTTAAAGTTTTTTTTAAATGTAGCCCATTTATAAGCGCAATAAGACACTCTGGGGTGTCGTTGAACAGATATTACTGCATGCCCAGGGGCTGAGGTGCTTGGCCTGCAGCCTTATGCTACACGCCCCTGGGCATCGGTAATATCTGTTCGAGCACACCCCATTGTGTCTTATTGCTTACTTATATCCGAACTTTGTAAACTGGACACAACTAAGTCAGAGGATTTTGCTATGTCTAACTTTGAAAATTGGACATAGGGACAATTACAGTAGGCTTATGCCAAGATTGTACAGTAAGAAACTGCATTTAGACATAGGCTTTGATCCCTCTTCAGTGTTTAATTTCATCGAACCTGAATGCTCACAAAAAATCCACTATCGTTTAACAAAAGGTTTCATCTGGCTACAGCAGCAGAGATTGTGTCTTGATTTGAACACCATGTTACTATACGCTTCCAAATGCAGGCAAATAAAATATCACTGATGAAATGTCCACAGACACCACATTCCACAAAGAAGCTAGTGCACATCAAACACACAGTCGTAATGCTTATTATGAGCCTTGATGAATACACACAACTAAAAATTTCAAAAATTAATTGTCAACATCACTACTCTCTACACAAAAACATATTGCCCTCAGACATACAACCAATTATATTTGTTCTATTATTTCAAAGCTTGACTTACTTTATTTTTTTTAATCAGTGATTGATATATATGGGTAACAATGATAGGATCATGTGAACTGTATGTATTGAAATGCTTTTTTTATTTTTATAACGTAGGTAATTTAAAATGGATTTAAAATGCATGCTGCTTTTGGTTGCATTTTTCCAGTGTATAGATGTATGTAGATATGATCAATTGTGTTTACTATATAATTAATTAAAAGCTGTGCTTGAATTTTAAATGTGTTTTGTGAAAATCTGTATGCCACTGTACTTTATGAGATCAGTTTCAATTAAAAGTGTGTGTTTTACTTATGACCCTAAGGACTTGAGTGTTAGATGACAGAAAGAGTATTAGAGAACAATTTGATTGAGTTGTGACCATAAGACCAACTGAAGAATACTTTAAAATGTATACATCTGGAGATGCTGTGCAGTTTAACCATTTATTTTGTATTGATTTTACAAGCTAAAAACATTTCTTGGAAATTCGTGTAGACACAGTTTGGTTAGAATATTTTTGTGATTCAGTTTCAGGTTATTGACTGTTTAAATCTAACCACTGCAAATATTATAATGATTTAACATATTAGAAACATAGAATGTGCTGGAAGATATGGACTGCTTGGCTGATCCAGTCTGCCCATTTCACCCTGCCTACACTACTACATCAGACTGTGCCCAATTTACAGCTCTTTCTCCCTTCCCCTTCCTTTTCAGTATGATCCTTTGTGCTTATCCATACATGCTTGAACCCCACCACTGTTTTGCCCTAGCACTTCCACTGGAAGACTGCTCCAGGAATTCACCACTCTTTCTGTGAAGAAGTACTTTGTCACATCTCTCTCTAAATCTACTCCCCTCCAGCTTCATAGCATGTCCCCTGTTCTTGAGCATGATTTATTCTGCAAAATACTCCTTTAATGTACCTTATTTACCCCTGATGTATTTAAAGGTCTCTATCATATCTACCCTCTTCCTCCTCTGTTCCAGGGTGTACATATTGAGGTAATTTAGTCTCTCCTCTTATGTCTTTGCTGCAGACCCTCACCATTTCAGTTGCCTTCCTCTGGACCACCTCCAATCTGTCTATGTCCTTCTGGAGGTGCAGGGCTTAATTTTCAAAGAGTTAGAATGCTGCACACCTTGGGTGTGGTGAACACATGGCACATAGGCGTGCAGCATTCTGGCTCAATAATCCAGTATTCTTGATCCCATGTGCCACATGCCATGAGTTAGACCGGCATTTGCTGGTCTAATTTTGTGGACCTTTTATAATGATTGCTTCAAATATTTGGTGCAAGCCACTATAAAGGGAGTAAAGTGTTGGAGATGCACACAACATTTGTGAAATGAGTGCACAGTGTCAATATATTCAGGGCAGTGCACGATTTGATGTAGGGTGTGGAAAGCCCTACGTCAACCTTTGAGAATTGAGCCTAGAACTGGACACAATACTCTAGGTGGGGTCTTACCAGCAATCTATACAGGCAACACACCTCCCTCTTTCTGCTGGTGATACCCTCTCTATGAATCCCAGCATCCCTCCCCACTCCCTACTGCCTTGTCACTGCCTGACCACCTTTGGTCATCTGACATGATTAACCCCAGGTCTTTTTCCTGCTTGGTGGTCGTCAATACCACTCCACCAATTTTGTACTCCACTCCTGGGTTTCTGTGCCATAACTGCATTGTTTTGCACTCTTTCACATTGAAACTCATCTGCCATACTCTTGACCATTCCTCTAGTTTTCTCAGGTCTCTGCTCATCCTTTCCACCCACAAAGTGTCTACCCTATTGCAGATTTTAGTATCATCTGAAAAGGGCAGACCATCCTTTCAAGCTCCTCTGCAATGTAGCTTATAATGATGTTAAAGGACCTGTCCCAGCACTGTTCCTAAGCCACCCCACCGATCATCCTGCCTTCTGTGGTGTGAACTCAGTTTACCACCACCCTCTGTCACCTATCCACCAACCAATTTATTATCAGTTTACTAGCTTTCAACCCACTCCTAAGCTACCCATCTTACTAATGGTCTCCTATGTGGAATGCTGTTGAACTCTTTACTGAAATCTAGGTAGGCCACGTCCACCACTCCACCCTGATCTAGTTCTTTGGTCACCCAGTCAAAGAAATCTATCAGATTCATTTACGTGATCGTTCCTTTGTGAATCCATTTTGCCTGAGGTCTTGTAACACACTTGATTCAAGGTATTCTACAAATCTCTCCTTCAGCAGCAATTTTATTAACTTTTTTTATTTATTTTTATTTTAGTCATTGGTAACTGGGTAAGGTCCCTCGGCACAAGTGCTTGTTTTCAGGGTGACCTGGGAGCACTGGGCGGTTAAGTGATTTTCTCAGTGTCACACAGTATGCAAGTGGAGGTTGTGAGAATCAAATTCAGGTCTGGTCTGCTGGATGTACCAAGCTCATTCACACCTCATTCATCTAACCTCTAGGCTATACTGCCAGCCACACTTTCCCACAACTGATGTCAGGCTGACTGGCCTATAATTGCCAGCCTCTTCCCTCTTACAACTTTTGTGTAGTGGGACTTTATCCATCCTTCTCCAGTCCTCCAGAACCCCTCCTGTTTCCAGTGAGCTGTTAAACAGAACTGTCAGAGTGTAGCCAGTATTTCCTGGGCTCCCTCAATACCTTGGGTGCACCCCATCTGGCCCCATTGCTTGTCCACCTTCAGATTTTCAAGTCCTTCAGAATTCACTCCTCAAAAAGAACTAGTGTCCACCTCCCTCTTTCCAAACATATTGTTGCATTTTGTGGCCCCTCCTTCTCCTTCCTCTGCAAACACTGAACCAAAGTATTTGTTAGGATGTCTGCCTTTTCCTGGTCCCTCTCTGCACTGTCTGTCCTTCCTTCCCTTTTCAACCTTACAATCCCACCCCTGGTCTTCCTCTTTTCACTAACATTTCTAAAAACATGTCTTGTCCTTTTTTTACCTCCTGGCTATTCTCACTTCAGTTTACATCTTTGCAATCCTTACTGCTTTCCCCATTTCCTTCTGTTTCCCTGATACACCTCACTATCCTCCTCCTCTATGTCTCCTTATACCTTCAAATGTTACCCTTTTAGCTTTTACCTTTTCAGCCACCTCTTATGAGACCCATAGAGGTCTCTTTTTCCTCTTGCTTTTGCTCACTTGTTTGACACAGAAGTTTGTTGTCTTTACTATACTCTGTTTTATCTTACCCACTGTTTCTCCAACCCACCCAGGTCACCCACCCTGCTAAGTTATCACTAAGGTTCATTAAGGTGATATGAGGGAGCAATGAGGCACAAGGCCCATAGCAGCTCCTACACTAACTCATTGGATAGTGGGTCAATTTGTATCCCATTATTATTATGTTATTTAATAATTTTTTAATTCATTTTGTTTTGCTGATAATTACTTTCAAGGGTAAGTTATTCCATGGATGTATCACTCGTTGGGTAAAAATATTTTCTCTTCAAGTAGGTAAACCTTTTACCTTTAAGTTGGAGCAGATAAATTCAAGATTTAGTTCTGTCATAATAAGTGGGTCTTGTAAGTTGTCATACAAAACATTAGATCCTCCTTATACAGCAGTGGCTAGATCCATAAAGCCCAGTGATTGCAGTCTGACAACATATGCTTCATTTTGTAGACCCTCAATATTTTTAGTATATCTTCTTTGTACTTTTCTAATTGACTACATTCAGATTTTTAAATGGACACCACAGCTGGAAGGCATATTCCAGATTGGTCAAACATATGCTCTAAATAATGGCATCATAACTTTTTGGTCCCTTGATTTAATATTTTGTTTAATGGACCATATTACTCTATTAGTTTTGTTAATAACAACATTAATGTGATTAGAGTATGTGAGATCATGAGAGATGTTTACACCAAGATATTTTTCATCAGTAGCTATGACCAACAAGGAGCACCAAGCGTATAGTTAACAGTGGGGTTGTTATTCCTCAGATGCATAACTTTGCATTTCACAGGGTTTAACCTCATGCCCCAATCTTTGACCCAGTGTGTTATTCTATCCAAGTCACATTGAATAATGGTTATATCATCCAGTGTAGAACAAGGGTCCCCAATTTTGATGTCATCAGCATATTTTATTAGATTTGTGATACAATTATGTGTTAAATCTGAAATAGAAGCCTGAAATAAACAAGGTCCCAGAACTGATCCCTGAGGACCCTGCAAGTAATGTTTCAAGCTCCAACTTATATCCAGAAACAATGACCCATTGAGATTTATTGGAAAGCCAATTGCTAATCCAATTAATTATGCTTTTATTAATGCTTTGTTTATGCAGTTTTGTAATCAGTGCCCAATGTGGCATTACATCAAAAGCTTTACTAAAGTCAATATATATGACATCACAGGCTGTTTTCTTATCCAGATGTGAACTAATTACTTCATAAATACACATAAAGTTAGTCAGACAACTTTTCCTTCTTTAAAAAGTGCTGGTTAGAATCTTGAGATTTCAGTATTGGAGTGATTTAATCTTTAATAAGACTCTCAAGTGTCTTGAATATAGCTGATGTAAGGCTAATCGGCCTATAATTATCACAACAGTTTTGGGTTCTTTTTGTATATGGGCACTACATTGGCTAATTTCCGTTCTTTGGGGCAAAATTATTAGACAGACATTGTTCAAATAATAATCAGAAGGGGTGAGCTAAACACACTGCCAGCAGATATAAAAGATGACCAGTTAGATTATCGAGCACAGTGCAAGTTTTTCCTTTTAGGAAAGTAATGTATTACATATGACATCTTCAGAAAAGTGAATATGGGTATCACAACTATTTGGTGGATATGATGTATTTATTTGTTGAGGAAAAAAGCTTACAAAAATGATCATTAACTACATCAACCATTAACTTGGGGTCTAGTATTAAATGATCATCCTGGAGTAGGGTGCCTACTTGGCAGGTGGGTTTTAATTGAATTTATGTCAGAGTAAAAGAACTTACTGTTAGATTTATTTGCCCCACTGCTAAGTTATAGTACCATCTGCTTTTGATTTCCTAATGATAGAATTACATTTTCTTTGAATATTAAGAAAGGAACCCAATTTTCCTTAGTTTTAACCTTAAGGTACCTCTTATATTTTATCTTTTGTTTTAATAATCTCTGTATTGATTTATTTATCCATTTTGGCTGCTGCCTGGAATTATTATATTTATGTTTGGATGCAATATAAGTATCTCTTAAATGAACCAATATCTCTTGAAGAATATACCAGCTATCCTGGATAGTGTGTGTATTAATAAGAGCATCCCAATCAATTTTATTGAGCAGTGATTTCATTGAAAAATGTCAGCCTTTATCATATAAATATATATTAGTTGAATTAGAGTTATGAGTGTAGTACCTTAGTACAGTAAATGAAATAGAATTATAGTTGCTGTTACCTATAGGTGGGCTGACAGTTAAATTATTCAAGACAATGTTGTCATTAATGATGACCAAGTCTAATAAGTTATCCACACATGTTGGCATTGTAACACATTGTTTTAGGTATAATTGGGCACTGGTGGACAATAATGTTTTCCTAAGCAGGTTGGGGCAGAAGAATTGGTCCATGAAATCTTGGGAAGGTTAAAATCACCTAATATGATGGTTCGCCTAGTTCAACTGCAGCTTCAAACTCAGAAGAGATTGCATCAAGATGTTGGTTGAAGAATTGGGCAAGCGATAACATGTTCCAGTTATTAATGGTGATGAGTTCTTGAAATTAATTTTAAACCATAGTGTTTCTGTAGTAATATTATGAGTGTTTATAGTACCCGTAATGTCTGAGGACACTATATTACTAGAAATAAATAATGTGACACCCCACCTCTACGAGTTGAGCAATTTAATTTATATGAAGTATAACCTTTCCGGTAAAGTCCCAACTGGCATTGTCATCTCTGAAGTTTCTGTAATGGAAATGATATCCAATTTATTCTGATTTGCCTTTATTAATAGTTCATCAAATTTATTGTTCAGGCACCTAGCGTTAAAACTTAAACATTTCAATTCAGTACCCAAATATGATTTATTAGGGATAGATTTTTTTATTTAGAGGCAAACAATACACACACCTCTCCCTTCAGTCCTTAATTTAAATGGTCGTTGATGGCCATCAGGAACTGTTCCCCAGGAGGTACTACCTCTTCTACTCAAATGTAACCCATCCCAGAAAAAGAGTTCAAATTTGTTATTAAATTCTTCCCAATGTGTGATGCACATTAAATGTTGTTTAAGGCACCATTTTCGTAACTATTCATTAAAGTATTTAATCTTCTGGGTGACATAACTTGCTGCTTTGAGGATGGGAAGGACTTCAGAAACAGACTTCAGAACCAAGATCCACAAAAATATTTGAGAGGGACACAATGTCCTGTTTGATGTTAAGATTGGGGTCATGATGGATGTTGTTGGTACCTACATGTAAAATCACAAGTGAGTTTTCTCCACAATCTTTTAATATGTTTCTGACCATAGATGTTACATCTGATATTCTTGCACCTTTAAAACTGAAACAAGTCCAAATCTCTTTAGTATTATTACATATGGTATGATCCAAATGTTTAACGATAGAATCCCCAATACATATACTTGTCTATTTCCTAAATTAGTGGCATCCTTAACTTGCTTAGTTTGACCTCCATCAAATGATCATGTATATTGCTAGATGTGAAGGAGAAGGATATCTATTAATCGACCATCAGATATTTTAAAGTAGTGTTATTATCTGTTGCAATAACAGAGCAACAGGAATCCATGTGATTAGGTATTCTATTGTTTCCTTCAGATGGGGTACTAGGATAGGAGGCAGGAGTAAAAATGCCAGAAATATTTGACAATAATGGGTTTAAAAGGTCAAAACTATTATAAAGTTTAAGACTAAAATGGTCTGCTTTTTCTGCCCTTTTTGGCAGTTCTCCGGCTTTGAATATTGTACCATTCTGCATCCGTTGTAGTATCACCTTCCCTAATGTGTTTTATTAGTTGGCACAGTAAGGGTAGGAGTTACAGTGTCATTTGTAACAATAAAAACAGATGCTGGATGTATAGGAGAGGCATCACCAGCAGTAACAGGAAGTTGTTATCCCTGTGTACAGACGTCGGTGAGACCCCATCTGGAGTACTGCATCCAGTTCTGGAGACCCCATCTTCGCAAGGACATAAACAGGGTGGAGGCAGTCCAGAGGAGGGCAACTAAAATGGTGCAGGGTCTGCAAGAGAAGCCATATGAGGAGAGACTAAAGAAGCTATATGTATACCCTTGAGGAAAGGAGAGAGAGGGGTCATGATAGAAACTTTTAAATATCTCAGTGGAATCAACAAAGTCCAAAAGGGTATCATCTTTGAGAAAAAGAGATGTGCAAGAACAAGGGACACAATTTGAAGATAGAGGGGGATGGCTCAGGGGCAATGTGAGGAAGTATTTTTCACAGAAAGGGTGGTGGACACATGTAACCACCTTCCTGAGGAGGTTGTGGGTTCTAAAACTGTGGGAGAATTCAAGAATGCATGGGACAGACATAAGGCAATTCTTGTGGGGGAATGGTATGAAATAGGCTGTTGGTTAACTAGGATCTGCAGCTTATCTAGTAGGTAGAAATGGGCAGACTAGGTGGGCCAAGCGGTTCTTATCTGCCATCAAAGTCTGTGTTTCTATGTTTCTATGCTGGGGTTAGAGAACTGGACAAAAGTGTTCTCAGGCTGGTGACTGATATTACATGCTCTCCCAAGGACACTTTTAACTGGAGCTTTGTGAATCTAGGGACCTCTCTTTTAGTCTATTTGCCATATCTATCTGACTTTCTCTAGCTTGGTCAACCTGGAACTAAATAAGGCAATATCAATCAGCATTTATTTATTCTGTTCACATTTGGTACATAATATAGTTTGTTTGGGTATTGGTACAAATATCATACAATACATGTTACACCCTGGGCACTTTACCCCAACAGCACCATCCAACTTAGTAATGATATTCATTTTGCTTGGTGAATCTAGCAATGTTATGTAATAATTATATGGGTGATAAATCAACACAACACCGTATGTAACAGGTCCCTCCTTATATATAAATATAGATCACACTATTTAGTTACTGTAGTATACAGATTATATAGGCCTACCTTATTATTGTGTAAATATTATGCTCCACTACTCCACTGTACCCAGCTGTACAAGCTAGACATGCACACAGATGTACATGTATCTGTGCACATCTCTACGCAGCGCCCGCTCACCTGCTCAGCTCCCACCCTGCTCATGGCAGCACATGATTTAAACCTTGAGGTGACCCAGAAATACCTTCAGCAGGTCATGCTACTGCAATGCAAGAAACCTCACTAAATAAATATGCAAACACCTGCAAGGGTCACTCATGGGTGACTCTGGCAGGAGAAAGTGTATTTGTGCTCAAAAGTTTAAAATGCATCCCCAGATGAAACATAGAAACACAGACTTTGACGGAAGATAAGGACCGCTTGGCCCACCCAGTCTGCCCATTTCTACCTACAGGATAAGCTGCAGATCCTATTTAACCAACAGCCTATTTCTTCCTACCCCCCCAGAAATTGGCTTATGTCTGTCCCATGCATTCTTGAATTCTCCACAGTTTTAGACCCCAACCTCCTCAGGAAGGCTGTTCCATGCATCCACCACCCTCTCTGTGAAAAAATACTTCATCACATTGCCCCTAAGCCGTCCCTCCTCTATCTTCAAATTGTGTCCTCTTGGTCTTGCACATCTCTTTTCTGAAAGATGCTACTCTCTTGGACTTTGTTGATTCCACTGAGGTACTTAAAGTTTCTATCATACCCCCCCTTTCCTCAAGGGTATATGATAAGCCCTTTAGTCTCTCCCCATTTGGCTTCTCTTGCAGACCCTGCACCATTTTAGTTGCCCTCCTCTGGACTGCCTCCATCCTGTCTATGTCCTTGCGGAGATGGGGTCTCCAGAACTGCACACAGTACTCAGATGGGGTCTCACCAACTGTCTGTACAGAGGGATAACAACTTGATGTTTTCTGCTGGTGATGCCTCTCCCTATACATCCCAGAATCCCTCCAGCCCTCCCTACTGCCTTCTCACAGTGCTTGCTAACCTTAAGGTCATCTGATATGATTACCCCCAACGTCCCTTTCCATTTTGTTGTTGTTACTACCTCTCTCCCCATTGTGTAATCTTCCCTGGGTTTTGTTTCCAAGGTGCATTATTTTGCACTTTGCATTGAATCAAGCTGCCATACTTTTGACCATTCCTCCAACCTTGCCAAGTCCCTTCTCATCCTTTCCACGCCTCCTTGTATCAACCCTGATGCAGATCCTTGTGTCATCTGCAAGAGGAATACTTTTCCTTCCAGTCCCTCTGCAATGTCACTTATAAAGACATTAAAAAGGACTGGACCAAGTACTGAACCCTGCTGTACCCGCTAGTAACCCCTCTTTCTTCAGAGTGAACTCCATTCACACTTACCTTCTGTGTCCTGTTGTCCAGCCAATGTTTTATTTAGACTACCACCCTGAGACCCAGTCCCAGGCTGGTTAATTTGACTATAAATCTTTATGTGGGACTGTGTCAAATGCCTTGCTAAAGTCTAGGTAGGCCATGTCCACAGCCCCTCCCTGGTCTACTACTTTGGTCACCCAATCAAAGAAATCAATTAGATTTGTCTGACATGACCTTCCTGCTGTGAACCCATGCTGCCTTGGGTCCTGTGCCCTCTGGCCTCTAGGTACTCGAAAATTCTTTCCTTCAGAAGTGATTTCATCACTTTCCCTACCACAGAGGACAAAATGACAGGTCTGTAGTTTCCTGCCTCTGTCTTGCTCCCACTTTTGTGAAGGGAATCACATCCACCTTCCTCCAGTCCTCAGGTACCACATCATCCTCCATGATTTGTTAAAAAGGGTAGTCAGTGGTTTCACTAGTTCTCTCCTTAATTCTTTTAGAATTCTGGGTTGAATTCATCAGGCCCCATTGCTTTGTCCACCTTCAGTTTTAGGAGTTCTTTCAGAACTCTTTCTTCTGTGAAAGGACTGGGATCAACCCCTCCCCATCCAGATTGCTTTTGTTAATTGGATTAGGCACCTCCCCCCTCCCCTTTTGTGAATATTGAGCAGAAGTATTCATTCAGCATCCCTGCTTTTTCACTGTCCCTCTCTGCTCATCCACCGTCCATTCTATTCAGCCTCACTATCCCTCCTTTTGTCTTTCTATGCTCCTGATACACTTGAGCTGGTAGTTCACCTATTAGGTGACTAGAACTACCCAGCCCCTCTTCCTTCTTCTGGATGAAAACAGGGCTCCACATGCCACGTACAAGAGGTGGTCACACACACACACACACACACACACACACACACACACACACACACACACACGTAGTTCAACTAAAAATAGTAAAAAAGCACTATCTACAGGCACATAAAATGTACAGAAGTACACACACAGACTCCTGCAATGTTTTCCTCTGAGGCATTCACCCATCATTTAAAATCTGCATTCTTGAAGACCAGACCCTCACCCTTGTGTGATTCACTTCCACAGCTATCCTTATATTGAACTACACTGTACAGTGATCACTGGTCACTGGTCCCAAGTGGCCTCCACCTTGATGTCTGCATCACTGTCTCTGTTAGTGAGTACTAGTGCAGTATTGCCCCATCACAAGTGGGTTCAATGACTAGTTGCCTGAGGAATGCCCCCTGCAGAGAGTCCAGGATGGCCTTACTGTTTTACTAAACATATTCAAAACATTAATCCTTATCTCAAGAATAAATTATGACAAATACATTTACCATAGTTATGATGAATACATATTATGATAAGAGGAAATCATTCACTGCAATTACAGTTTGCTCACACTACCTTTATCTTTTCCTTTATTCTTTTGCAGTAGCAGCAAGAACAAACATATACTGGTCAGAGCTATACAGCTGCACAGGACTTTTAGGGGTTGCTTTATTACTTACAGGTGTAGCAGAAGTATGTCCTTAGGGAGCAGCGCTGGTGAGTTGGTGCTGTTCAGAGGACACTGGTGTTTGTCATATACATGATAGCGGCAATCACAGACTACTCATGCACGATACTCATGCATGCACAGTCTGCTTCAACAGCCATCTAGTGCATGACACCTGCACAGCACCCATTACTTCTGCAGTTGTGGAAGAAAAGAGGTGCACTGTAAAGTGGGTGTGTTTATGCAGCTGGCAGAGGTGAAGCACAGCATAAATACAACCACTAAAAACTATGCTGCAGCACAGTGGAAGCACACTGCCTGGACATCTGATCAAGTGTTTCCACAGTGCTTCTTAGACATAATGATTGATTGCATAACGTCTGTGGAGCTCTACTCTCTCAGTCATAACAGGAAGGAAACTATATCCTCAGGTGGGAGTATGATATTCTCAGACCATTCTTAGAGACAAAATTTCAGTATTGGAATACCAAGCACATGTAAGGGGAACATGAGTCGCATCTACTCTGTATCTTTGTTCTAGCCACATATAATGGAATTAACATTAGGATATTTCATATCTGGATTCTAAATAGTGCTTAGAATGTCTCAGATTGATAGAAAGTAAATATGTCTCTGTACTTTATATCAGTGAGACCTTCAAGATACTGTACAACTTCAATTCATAATGTTGAGTATTTCTGGGAAACCAGAGTGGGGATCTAACTTTACCTATTTCCTCAATAACCTCCCTCTTGCTCATCTCATAGATTTTATTTTTAATGAAAATGTTATATTGAAGAGCAATAGTAATTCCTTTACTACATAACTCCAAAAGTAGAATAACACAAATTTATCTAATTTATTTAGAACAAAAGTTAGTTAAATGAGATGTGCTGTGTAAATTTATCCAATTTATCCACTTTATTTTTCTTTCAGTCATAATTTTGTAGTCTGAAATCTGGCATTCTGGCCAATTTAAATCTGTAATTTATTATCCTGCTTATACAGTAGCAATGGAATCTAATTTAATCATCCTCAGTTGTGACCAAACTAAAGCAGCCAATGTAGCTAGAGGAAGCTATAAAATAGACTTATAGATTTGTGTGGGACACATGTTTCTTACAGTAGTCTTGAGTGTATTCATCATACCCCAAATCTTTGCCTCTAAAACTTTGCCTCATAAAAGGGCATGAGTATTAAATGTATGTATATTTGTATAAGCATCTTACAACCAAAAGTGAGCTATTTGTGCACATTTATACTGTGCAATATAGGAAATAATGTACAATTTACTAATCATAATTTACAAGTCAAGAACTTGTTTGTTTTTTCTCAAAACTTCATGTGGCACTTTGGAAGTAATTCTGCACCTAACACTGATGATTTATTGCAAGGGTTTTCATGTTTCATTTGTAAAAGTTGTAACTTTGGCATTTTCCATTACGATCTAATCAATAATGAGCAGAGATTGAAGTACCTTTGTGGAGGAGCTGAGATAACAACATGATTTAGCCTTTATAATCTTGTTTGAATGACATAGGCTATGATTACAGGCATAATTGTTTATGAATAGCTGTCAGAGCCCATCAAACACAGCTATAAGAATGGTCACATGGACAGCAGTTATATTAGTTTTATTAGGTTGCAAATTATGAACCAACTGTAACCTCAATTTTTATGTGAAAATCTTGACTTATGTATTATATGACATTACTAATAATTTCAAATCATATAGAACTTTAACTAGAATATTTAATTTCATGCAACTTCAACCAATTTCTTTAACAAATTAGTACACTCAGTACAGGCCAAGATGGTGCCTGAGTATATTAGCTGTTGGTTTGTGTAAGCCAACCCTCGGTGCAAGGAATACATTTTATTTACATCTACTGATAGCACTATCTCAGAACTACAATACTGTTTTATACTTATATTTCCCTCCTGGTCTTGGGTACCCTGCTTTGCTGCCTACACCCAGTCTCCTTCTTGTGGTTGTCATTACCTTCCACTTAGCTCACTAGTGATCAGAGGTGTCTGTTATGTCATGGCCCCTTTTATGTTTTGTCTGGTCTGCTCCTAACCTACTAGTTGGATGGCTGGGTATCCCTTATTTCTGCTACTATGCAGAGGTTCCTGATTTCTTGCTTAACTGGTATTTCCATAATCATTAGACCTAGGTGGGCTATAGGGTGTCCTTGCATGTGGGGTAGTGTTTTTCCTGGTCCTTGTGGTGGTTGCTCATATAGGTTGCTGGGCCAGCAATATGTTCTGTGTTAGACTCTCAGCTCTATGACTGCTTGTTGGACTGCTGTCACTGCACCCCTGTGGAAACTGCTTTCTCTTCAGCTGTGGAGTCTTCTGTGGGGTTCTGCATCCTGTTCCTTTCTGGTACTCTCCTGGTTTTGATCTGGTGCTTCAGGCTCCCAGCACTTTAGCTGTGATCTCTGTCAAGGATTTCTGATAGCATGGTCACTGCAGTGACTGTGGCATTTCACCTGGTAACTCTGCTTGACATTCAGTTTACTACTTGGTACTCTTGGGAGTGAAGTTTCCTTAGCGACTGTGGCTTAGTAGCTTAGCTTTTACATCACTGATTATTTCATACCACAGACTCACAGGAGTGTGGCATCCCCAGATGCTGTGACACTCTGATCTGGTGCCCTTCTTTTCATCACTGCCTACTTGGACTCACCTTTGCTTTCATATGCTTCCTTGTGTTTCTTTTTCACTTTACTGTATCATGATAGCATTTTCATCAAATGTAGTACTATTACTGTATGCTCTAGCTTATGATTTCTTGAATGATTTCTTGTACTATACATTTTTATGGTCCCTGCACCCTTCAAGGCTATGTCTCAGTTGCCTTCTGTCTCATGCCTGTAAGGAGCTGGGTATATTAAGGACTACCTCGAAAGGGTCTTGTTGGACTGCTTCCCCAAGGCTACTGTACCTTGCTTCATCTTTCAAACAAAAAGGGAGCAGTGGATAGTTATTAAAGGATGCACTGTCCAAACAGTGATATATTGCAAAATACTAGTTATCTTTTTGAAGATACCCATGCTAAAGGTGTATAGTGCTGGATTACAAACATGTAAAGTACAATACTTTGCACCTGCATTTGCCACTTTGCAACAAATTTGATCTACAACTCAAGACACACATTTTATAATGCATTTCAAACTGAATCTTACAATCTTTTGGTCCATTTAGTGATGTGAAGTGCTAATACATGTATAAGATTAATAAAAACAAGTTTATAACCATGAAATACCAATACTAGTTTGATACCTTGAAAACAGACAATAAATAAGTCACTAGGTAAATAAATACACATATAAACAAATACCTTATAGGAATCAGGTAACAATCACATTAATATTTTCAAAATCCGTATCTATTAAACTAATAAGCTATGTCACAAAGTGAGAAGCTCTCAGATATCTGTCACTTGAAAGAAGTGTTCTTTCTGTTTTCTATTTTACAATCCGTCCTTTGATAGATATCTTCACAAGTAGCAAATGTGCAGCAGATATCTTCCGATCACCAGCAGAATTAATTATTAGTTTTCATCACAAAGAGATCACTCTGGGCAATCCTCAGTGCACAGATAGCAAAATTAAGGACACAGCAGTGAAAATGAACAGGATAACTTATAGCATAAGAGTCAAAAGGCATAGGTTTAAGATACCACATTTAAGCAATAAACCATGACAGGGTGAGGTTTTTGCTAGGATTTACCCATGTCTGGTGTGGTCTGGTCACGTGGTGTAGCCAAGTGACCAAATCCGCACTCAGGTGTGGGTAAATACCAGCATAATCCACACCCTGGAGTGGTTTATTGTGTTTATACAATATCCTGCTTTGCTTTTTGTAGGAAAAAATAGAAAACAAACATTTTTTCCATTTTAAACTATTTTCTTAAATGATTCTTACACAAAGAAAATAGTCCCAATGTTCCTACTATTGCTGGTCCTGTCCTCTGGTAACTGGTGCCATGCCTCAAGACAGTGTGACAGCTGTGTTTTCAGTGGATTTGAGCTGTGGTTTTATTTAAGTAGAAACAGGAGCAAGAGAAACAGGGAAAGGACCAGTCTTGAGGCATGGCACAGGTGGTTGCTAGGTGAAAGAAGTTGCTAGTGCTGGAAACCATAATGAAGCCCTGCAACAACTTGACCTCTGAAGGTGGGTGACGAGCTGGACTGTGTGACTCGGGTACAGTGAGTTCAAGCAGAAATGAATCCGGTTATAGAAAAAATAAATTATTTGAAACTGTGCTCACAGCCCTCTGTAACCTGCCAGTCGCATACCCAATTGCATTCTAAAACAAATTGGATCCTAATTCGGCATGACACAGCAACACACTTTTTGAAACACAGAATGGTCCTTTCCTGTCTGTCTGTGACAACTGTGTTTTCAGTGGGTTCAGAAATGAGGAGACTGGGCTGCACTTAATAAAAAAAAAAAGTGGAGCAGGTCGGGGTTATAATGTTACTCTGGATGTACTGCACTCAGAGTCATGGTCTTACATTGGCCCACTTCACATGGCAAAGTATAAGGTAACTACTTTGTTTGATCCCTCATTTTTTTTTTAAACACTTCAGGTCATATTGGTACAGCTGTTAGAAATTTATGTTGTCCTTAAATGTGATGGCGAAAGCCAAAGTGTGAACTGCTGCCCTGCTTTCAGTCACAAAAAGAAATCTCTGATTTCCATGATCTTTGTTTGGGACTTAGAGTATGGAGGTTGGTCAGAGTGATTTCAGTGGGTGTTCCTGATGTGGCTGACTGGTGACTGGCACCTTTTCCCAATGGTATATCACAGTATTTACCACAGGTAAAGGTGCCAGTTAGCCAATCAATTCAGGAATTCTTGGACCTCATTTTATAATTACAGATTTTCAACGTAATTATTCTGATACTGTTCACCTAGAGAATCACCTATGCTTTGTAAAGAAAACTATATTGTGAAGTAATGTCTGAACAAAAGTTTTTAATGATTGCAAAGAATGAAAGGGAAAGTATTTTGTGGACAGAAAGTAATATATATTTTTTCTTTTTCTGTTTATTTTGGTATTGTAATTGTTTGTGCTGTGAGGGATAAGCTGGTGGGATTTAAATCAGTACTGTGAGTTACGACTGTTACTGAGTGAAATTCTGGGCTGTGATATTTAATCTGTGCTGTTTGAAGTTTTGGAACTGTTACTGGTGAGATTAACTCAGGTGTGGAGCAGACAGGAAGCTAATTAGCCTTGTACATTTGTGTGAGAGTTGAGAGGTCTCTGTGGGGAAGGATCAGGACTGATTGACTCTCATGAGAGTCAGGGTGAGGCCATACCCCACCCTCCCTATCCCTCCACCTCAGGTACCTTACATTTATAGGGGAGGAGCTACCCTACGATTGGTAGACAGGACTGCCAGTTGATGTCCATTTCATTCCCTAGCCGAAGTATGAAAGCAACAGGGCATAGAAACCCATAGCTTTTAAACAGGAAACTCTCACCCTGGGCCTAAACCAAAAGTTTTACACAGGCAAGAGGAGAATATGGGGAGAAACCACATTGAAGGGGAAAATGGAGCAGGGTGAGGGCAGATCAGGGCAGGATCTCAATGCTTCAAGGGCTGGGGGCATCTTTGGGAGGGTGGTAGGGTGTACTGGTTGTGGGTCAGCCATGGTAATGAATATAGCCTGGAAAATGGGGGATGTATGGTATGTAGGCAGATTGCACAGCTAAGGAGGAGGTGGGATGGCTGAGATGGGCACTAAGCTGGGAAGAGAGAAGAAGATAGGAGGACAGGGGTCCAGTTGAGGCAGCTATAGCAGCAAGTAGGGGGACTGTGGGGTGACAGGCACAGTCAAAAGGGAGCTGCATGGGAAAGAAGCAAATCTAGGTACAGGAAGGGGCAAATGGGATGGGGATTGGAGGAAAGTTGGGGAGCACAATACAAGGGTAGGGTGGTAGGAAAAGCACCAGAGGAATACAGGAATCCCAGATAACGACAGCAATTGGCACAAGACAAACCTGGAAATGGCAGGTGATACCGTATAAAGGTGCAAAGCCTGTGCAAAGGGCAAGGGAGGAGGAAGCAGGAGGACTATTGATCAGAAGGGTACAGGCACTGGGCTTAGAACACAAGAATAGATTTTCACCAGTAGAGGTGTTAAATGGAGGGATCATGAAAAGGAAGCTGAAGAGCACAGGGAAGAAGGAGAGGCAAGCATGAAGGAAGGTGCAGAACAATTGGAAAGGTGGAGGCCCTATCAGGTAAGACCAACAGGCAAGCTCAGAAGGAGAGGGGACAGCATGCTTGGGTTCAAAGAAGCAAAAGCTGGATGGGGATGGAAGGAGGAAGGTTTCCAGGGAAAATTAGGCAGGACAGGGCAGGGACAGATAAACAAGGAGGGAAAAGTTAGAAAATGAAGGGTCGGAGATGGGAAGCCTGGGGTGGTGCAAAGCTGGGGGTGTGGAGCAGAGAAGCTGGGGAGCACAGAGGGAGGACAGTGCTTCAGGAAGTGAAATGGGCAAAGGGGTATTGACAAACAGGTAGGAAATAGGATGCAGGGGTTTGGGGAAGGATGATTGGGAGATGCGATCAGAAAAGAGATGGAGAGCAGAGTCCTACTGGTTGGGGACTCTATAATAAAAGAGATTAGATGGGGAAGGAGACAAAAACAGCACAGTGTTGGTGGAGTGTCTGCCGAACATGACAACAGTGAAGGTCATGCATTATATCCCCTCAAGGGGAGGCAGCAAGGATGAGAAAACATGCCTGCTGTTCCACCTGGGAACGAATGACCTGGCAGGAGTAGCCTGATGGAGGTGCAGGCTAGAGTCAGAGTTCTGGCTAGATACTGTATCAGTCTGGGGTTTAAATCAGTAGCATCCTCAGAGGTGTTACCAGTACCGAGGGCAAGCAGAGAATTAGGGAGTTCAATGAGTGGCCGCTAGGGTGGTGTGAGCAAATGGGATATGGCTTGGTAGGGACTGGGGATCTACATGGGAGGGCGAGAGCCTGTTGCACCAGACAGACTGCACCTGAATAGGGAGGGTGGCAGTACTGAAATGCAAGCTAAGAGAATACATAGTGGATACCACAATTTAAACAAGACTGGGGGTGGGACAAATCTGCGCCACAAGGAGCAAAGCTTGGGGGCAACCAGCCACCCACAGGATAGCACTACATGGCTGGGCAAGAGGGTGATGGGTGCAAGGGGAAACAAAGGGGAAACTGATGGAAGGGCTTGTCAGCAAATGCCAGGAGTTTAGGAAATAAGATGGTGTACCTGAAGGCCATCATGTGGGATGACAGATTAGATTTAGTCATAATAAGTGAGACCTGGTGGACAGAGCATCACACCTGGGAAACAACCATTGCAGGTTATAGAATGTTCAGAAGGGACAGAGAAGGCAAGAAGGGGAGGGTTGCCTTATGCATCAGGAAAGACATCAGTGTTACTGAAGGGCAGGAGGAGGAAGGGAGACTGAGCTGCTGTGGGTAACACCAGGAAGGAAGCAGTGAATCCTTGTGGCTGGGGTAGTATACAGGCCACCTGTGTAAGGAGAGGAAGATGATATATGACTTACTGAGGCAATCACATGGCTGGCACAGAAGGTGAACTGCTACTAGTGGGTGATCTGAACCTCCCAGATGTTGACTTGAAATCCCAGATGCAGTGTCGGCAAGGAGGAGGGAGGTATTAGCCAAGCTGCCGGGGCATTCCTTCAACAGCTGGTCAGGGAATCAATGAGAGGAAACAACTTGTTGGACATGGTCCTGACTAACGAGGAGAGTGTGGAGGAGGTGCAGGTGGGAGAAGCCTTGGGCACCTGTGGCCTGCGCCGGTATGGTTCAGGGTCAGGGCAGGGAGGAAGACAAATAAGACTAATATGACAGTCATGGACTTCAGACACACAGACTTTAATAAGATGAGAAAGATAGATAAGGAAAAATGGAAGGTATGGAAGATAGGGGCAGTGGAGGAACTCTGGGATGCTATCGGGAGGCATTCAGGAAGCAGCAGAAGCGTGCATAGAAAAGGTCAGGAAGAGTAACTGGGGAGAGACATCTCTGGTTCACTAGGGAGGTGGTGGGGGCAGTCAGAGAAAGGAGGAGGCTTTCAGAAAATTTAAGATGACACTTAGAGGAGGATAAGAAGAGTATAGGAGAAGAGAAATCTGGCAGGAGGGAGATCAGAAGGGCAAAGCAGCCACTGAGGAGAAATAGCCAAAAGGACCAGGAGGGGATAAAATATTTTTTAGATATGTGAGGGAGAGGAAAAGAGCAGGGCAGGGGTTGCTAGACTGAGGGGGAAGGAGGTTAAGCTTGAGCAGGACTATGAAAAGACAGAGGCACAAAATGAGTATTTTAGCTCAGTGTTCATGGATGAGGTGGAAGACAAGGGGTTCGATGCTACTGCCTAAGGGAAGGAGAGCAAATGGGTGGATCAGAGTCCATTCACTGCGGGCAGGGTCAGAGCGGAGTTGGATAGACTAAGGGTGGGCAAGGCAATGGGGCCTAATGGGTTGCACCCCAGTGATCAAGGATGAGGGAGGAGCTGGCCGCACCTTGACAAGGCTCTTCAGCCTATCCCTGGATACAGGAGGGTACCAGAGGACTGGAGGAGGCTGACGTGGTGCCCTTGCACAAGTGAGGTAGCAGGGAGCTGAAGGGAACTACCACCCAGTCAGCCTCACGTCTGTGGTGGGAAAGTAATGAAGGCATTAATCATGGAGAGGGTAGTGAATTACCTGGAGGGTGTGGCTTGCAGGACAGCAGACAGCATGGCTTCATCAAGGAAATCATGCCAGACCAACTTAACTGAGTTCATTGATTGGGTGACTCATGTAATTTACCAGGGGTGGCAGTGAAACTAGCCTCAGCTCAGTGTGCCTTTCCCAGTTATCAACTTTTAAATAAATAAAAATAAACAAATATTCAAGGTATGCCTTTTATAATACATTTCAAACCAAACCTTACAATCTATTAGTCCATTTGAGTGCCAGAGGAGGTGGAATTTAAACTGACATACAAACAATGATGATATAAAGTGATAATAAATGTATAAGAATATTAAACGTTGGATGCAAGACTCTAGACAGATAGCATCAAGATCTATAGTATAGTAAGGACTCAATCCGATACTGAACTGGGCTTTGAAACTGAAGGGAGTGAGCCAGAGCAATAAGCTGCACAAGGGAGTTATTTTTTGACACTGCATTTCCACATGAATCGTACTGTACCCCCAACAATGCAACTCAGGGGGAGCAGCCGAGTTAAAGAACATCAGAAAGTAACTGGAGGAAGAGAAGGGTGGGAGAAAAGGCAGATGTCATGGTTGGGGTCACAACCTCAACAATGGAAACAATCAATGGCAGAGTCAGTGGCAAGGAAGAGGAATGACAGAAACTAAACATGGTTAACATGTCATCTTATTAATTTAGTGAATCAGAGACTTCATTATTACAGGAGGGTTATGATTTATGCCCACTAGTGGATTGAACAAATTCCAGACTGTGATGGATCTTCACAAGTTTATAAGAAATGTGAACCTAAAATCCAATTACCATAGAGACCATATTGGGGGATATCGAGCGCTAAAGGTTCGATTGTTCCAAACCTAATAGTGGCATAATTTACCAGAATGATCTGAGTGCTGATAGAAGCAAATTTAGAGAGAATCTAGCTATTGCCCTCATTACGTCCTGCAATTTCAGTATTTTTAAATGTGTGTGAACAGGACATGGCAAGAATATTTAACCAGCGCAATGGGAGGTATTCAGAACCTGTCAAATAGAGAGGCACTGAATGTTTTGAAATCAAATCAAAGCCTACTCACTTGAGATGAAACACTGCTGATGCAACTGGTAATATGTAAAATACTTGGCTCAAGGGTCATTCACTTAGGGGTGGAGGTTTAGCCATTTGTTTTAAAACTGAACTGGGCCTTGTGGATGTGCCAGTGGGGTCCACTAGATTCTTTTAATTGTATCATGGGTGCAGGTGTGGGGTGTAGGATTCTGCTCATCTACCGTCCACCCAGAGATGGGAGAGAATTCCTGCAGGAGACTGCGGACTTCATTGTCAACACAGTGTTGGAAATCCCCAGATGGTTAATTCTGGGAGATTTCAATGCCTGGAGTCAATGATGAAATCTCGCATTTTGGTCAAGATCTCCTCAAGCTAATGACTATGTTGGGCCTCACACGGGTTATTTCCTCCACAACTCATATTGGTTGTCATTCATTGGACCTAGTGTTCCTCCTGGGGATAGAGATCTCTGATTTGGTGATGAAATCAGTCAGTTGATCTGACCATCATACCATAGGTTCATTTTCCGGGCTCCCCTAACGGACCTGCCCTACAGAGATGGTCCGGTATCGCCCTTTAAGGGGTTGACCCCAGAGGGCCTAATGGCAGTGCTAGACCTATTGGGCTTATAAAGTGAATGCATGGATCCAGGGGATCTTGTGCTCACCTATAATAGGGCAGTAATGGGTGCCCAGGATTCAATTGCTCCTGCTTGTGTTCAACCATTCACCCTTCACCCCTTCACCCAAGGTCCCCATGGTTTGATGGGGCCTTGAAGGAGTTGAGAAGGTGGGTCGAAGGTTAGAGAGGGCTTGGTCGAGTCTAGCCTGGAGATTGACAGGCTTAGATTGATGGATCCTTATGCTGTCTATCAATCAGCAATCACCCGCATAAAGGCAGAACTCCTGTCCAGAGAGATTGCCGCTGCACAAAATTGACCAGCTCAGCTCTTTCAGACTGTAGGCAGATTGCTGATCCAACCTGTCTGCAGTCTGGTGGATCATTGTCACAAAAGATATGATTAGTTGCTCAATTTTTCGTGAATAAGGTTGTCACAGTCGGTCCGGTACGTCCAGCCCCCTCACGGGTGCGGTGGAGGTCGGTGGAGGTTGTGAGCACCCAGCTTGTCTGGTCTAACTTTGACTGACCAGACATCATGGACATTGTGAGGATCATTCAGACTGTGTGGCCAACCAGCTGTACCCAGGACCAATTCATCTCCTTGTGGGATGCATTGAGGAAATTGGCCCACTCCTGGCTGAGATAGTCTGTCAGTCATTGGAAAGGGGATCTTTCCAGATCCCTAAAGGAGGCAGTTGTATGACCACTCTGAAAAAATCCCTCCTTGATCCAAATAATTTGCTAACTACAGACAGGTCTCTAACCTGCCCTTTGTGGGTGAGGTTATTGAGAAAGTGTTCTTGGCAGCTGGATGATCATTTGTCTATCCACAATGTCTATGATTCTCTCCAGTCTGGATTTAGGAAGAGGCATAGCACTGACACTGCCCTTGTTCAGGTGTTTAATGATCTCCTAATGGTGAGAGATCAGAGGACTCATTCCATCTTGGTCCTCCTTGATCTCTCGGCAGCACTTGATACTACTATGGACCATGGTGTGCTATTGGAAAACCTGCGGTTCACCTGTGGACTGTCGGGTACCGTCCTCAGGTGGTTTTGATCTTACCTTGAGGGTAGGACACAGAGAGTGGTCTCAGGAATTTATTCTTCTGATCCTCTCCCTACCCTGTAGGTGTTGCAGGGCTCCATTTTGGCACCTATGTTGTTCACTGTGTATATGCTGTCATTGGGGACATTATTAGGTGGTACGATCTGAGTTTTCACTGCTATGCAGATGATATTCAGCTGTTCACGTCTTTTGTACCTGAACAGGAGATGTTCTCTCAGTGTTTAACAACTGCCTTTCGAGATCCAAGACTGGATGAGTGCTCATTGACTGAGGCTGAATGCAGATAAGACTGAGGTGTTGGTGGTGGACCCTGATCGTCGGACAGTGGGTGTGTTGGCAGGACAACCCTCTGGTCTTTGGCTTGGGTGTCTAGTTTACCACCTCAGACCGGTGCAGAACCTAGGTGTTATTTTGGCGATGGCTTGACCCTAAAGCCACAGGTGTCAGCTGTTGTCAAGACCTCTTTTACCATCTGAGGAATATCGCCTGGGTGAAACACCTTGTTCCTTCTGATGATCTTCCTACATTGGTCCATGCCTTCATGACCACTCACCTTGACTACTGCAATGCCCTGTACCTAGGGCTACCGGGGTTGATATCCATTGCCTGCAGCTGGTGCAGAATGCAGCTGCCAGGCTTTTGACTGGTACATCTAGGACCAGTCATATAACACCTGTGCTCCGCAGACTGCATTGCCTGCCAGTGCAATGGGCTATCATCTTCAAGGTCAGTTTGCTGACCTACAAAGCCTTACATGATCAGGGATCCCATTACCTGCAAGATCTCCTTTTCTCCCTATTGCCCTCCTGACCCTCTGATCCACCAACAAGGGATTGCTAGAGATTCCCAAGGAGTGACTTCAAATATCTGAGGCCCATTCCTTTACATTTATGGTCCCAACCCTGTGGAGTTCTCTGCCTCATCAGATAAGGGACTGCCTGACCATCCAAAGTTTTAAGATGGAACTCAAGACATACCTTTTAGCCTGACATTTTCAGAAGAAGTTTAATGTTAATGTGGACTATCATTTGTGTATGAATTAACTATTATTATAAAATTGTTATGGTTTTAGTGTGTTAAATGTTGATGGATTATAATTTATGTACAGGTGCCTTGAATACTGGAAAGGCACCTTTTAACAAATAAAATTGATTTGATTCTTTGCTTTGAATATCAGACTTTATTGTGCACTGTACTTCTTGTAGTGGCCAGCAGATGTCACTATACAACATTCATGCAGCATATGGGTCAACTCTGAGCATGGCCAGGTGCAACAATGTGCCAGTGTATGAGATAATAGGTGGTATTGCCTAATAAAAACCTTAATACACACTCTGCAACTGTACACAAATAGCAATACAACAGTACTATTGTTTATTTATGGGCTTCATGGGCTTTTTGCATAGCTGCCTAGTGATCCCTACTCCTGTTTCCTGTCTTAGTTCTTTAGACCTTCAGCTGTGTCACGACTTCCCTACCATCTTTTGATACATGGAAATGTATATCCTAGAATACTGCATGCTTTTATTTATTTCTAATTTAATTTTGATGTGAGTGCTCATAAATTATGGGCCCTACTACAGTTTCCTTGCTTATCATATATTAGTTAATAAAGTTATCCCCTGTGAGCTGGCCCATCTGTGCAGCGGTTGGCATTCCGCTTGTGACGCTGGCGACCTGGGTTCGGAATGGACTTTGGTTGTCAGAGGGCTAGCGGGTGAGAAGGATTGAGCATCCATAGGACTGCTCTCCCTCCAGTAGGGAGGGGTGGCACATCCGCTTACTTAGCCGCTCCCAGTGGAGGCTGGATTCAAGAATGCACCAATGTCAACAAGTTCTCGGGTGGGGAGGATGCTGGACTTCATTGCACATCCCTCCCTGCTTACGGGGAGAAAAATGCTGCAGGATCACCTCCATGGCGCCCTTCCCTCCAAGCCCCAATTAGCCTCCGGTGCCAGTGTTCCCTGCAACCAGATATTTGTAGTGTGGAGATGGTGGGAAGGCAGCTCTGTAACCCTGCCCTCGGGAGGGTAAGCCAGAGGTAACAGGGGAAGAAACCTGGTGATTGCCGCAGGTGGGGGAACAAGAGGGCCATGACTAAGGGCTGAAATTATCGCATCCAGCGGCAACACAAAGCATACTAAAAAAAAGTTATACCCTGCTAATGCATGTCTTTCAGATGAGATGTTAAACTGAAGTCCAATTTGCTTGGATTGGTGGTAGTTCTGGTGGATGTTAAAGATCCCATGGCACTTATCGAAAAGAGTAGGGGAATTTTTATTTAAACCATAAAGACAAATCAATACAAAACAATATCACAACATACAAATTCATAATAAGAAAATTCAAAACCTAAACAATTATTTCATTCAACAATAACCACAAACTTTAACCAACCTCTCCCCCACTAAAAGAGTAGGTACAGTATATATATTTTTGGAGAATAAAAGAACAAAAGTAAATCATATTCAAATCAAATATATGCAAAAATCCTAATAAGTTCAAAACATAAGTACATATTACTTCATACGATACCCCAAAACAAAAATCAAACAATCTCTCAGCCTAAACCCTCATCCTCCCTTTATTTTAAATGAAACAAAAAGAACAATTTTATCCATATTACAACAAATTTATGACCCTCCTGAAAACCCTGGGAATTTCCTTCTCTTCTTAATATAAACATTTCAAATAAAATCAAGATTATTCCACAATATTTTCCACATAACAAGATCATAGGTATGTCGTTCTTCTAATTTCCCTTAGTCAAATCTGCACTAATTGCAAAAAAGTTCTAGAGCTGAGATAAATTGTTGTTGCAAGACCAGTCGACAGCGACCTATCCACAACCAATATAAAAATGAGCATAAATAATCCAAAATGTTCTTTGGTGCACTAAAAAGGTAAAGTAGGAACTATTCCAAATATAATAAGTTTGGGTCTGGGAGAACTGGACCTGCCCACTTCCATCTATTTTTAACAATGTTCCAAATTGCATTGCATATAGAAAGTTAAAGTATACATGATCCATTGTTTCTATTTTAAAATACACATCTCCCTAGGACAATAATGTTCATGTAAAGCCTTATGCTTTTGGTTACCTGACATTTATCCAGCCATGTAGACCCAATCATACTGTATCCCACATACGAACTGGGAGTCTAGTATCTACAATATAATCAGAAAGCTGTTTCTGATCTAACCGGTTAAACCTATAAATACTGGCTCATCAAAATATTGTAAGATAATATGCTCATAAAGTACTTTCCTAGAGAAATGGAAAGTATCATCTGACTGTACTTCCACTTCTTTATCGCATCTATTACTCCATCCCACCTCTTAGCTAGGTGAGGACTCCGTTTATTTTTATGCAAAACTGTCTTAGTTGACCATTCTTTTATTACCCCATCTAACACTTCCTTCCCCATTTCCCATAGCTGAACTGTAACCTTTACTAACGGAATAATATTGTCATAAAGAAAGATCATGAAAAACACACTGGGATGCAATATATTCAAGCCCCAAACTTAATCAGTTTATAAAGAACGTTACTCTTCACCGGATTCAACCTACTCCCTATACACAAGAAAAGAAACAACTCAACAAAGAAGTTTCTAATGAAGAAGGCAGAAAAAATTGAACTAATAAACAAAAACCTGGCACCAAAAAATTTTAATAAAAATCTGTCTCTTTTTGACAGTTTCCACCTATTCCTCATTTTGAGTTTTGCATGACCTTTTAATAAAACTCGTTCCCAATTTATATGTGCATATCCTCTCCTCCAAAATATATCCCTAAAATCCACAGTACCTGTCCCATGCCTAAACCATAAATCTTAGGAGAATTTTGAATTAATCAAAGCAATGGATCTATCATAAATATATACAAAAGTGGACTTAGTGGATGGCCCTGTCAAACTCCCTTCTGAATCAAAATTTTATGTCCCATCCAACCATTTTCATACGGTTTTACGTAAGCTAAGGCAAAACATATTTGAATTCCTGTATAAACAAATCCAGAATGCCATATGCTGCCAGGCAATCCCAAAGAAAAGAGTGAGACCCCATCAAAGGCTTTTGCTTGTTCTAAACTCACTACATAACCTTTACCCACTCCCCAGTTGGGGAAATTTTACTTTCCATTATCTCCCTTAACAACAAGAGAGCTTCAGTCATTCTTCTACCAGGAACCAAACAAAATTGTATGGAAATAATTGAGTTCACCATTACTGATGCCAGTCTATTACCTAATAATTTGGCAAATATTTTAAAATCAACATTTAGCAATGTGATTGGTTGCCAATTCTGAATTTCATCTCGCACCCCAGATTTAAAACAAAAAATCATAAGTCCCTCATACATAGAGGAAGGTAAAAAAAAATCTTGCAAAAGAAAGTACAAACCACTAAAATTCCTGTGGAATTAAGCTGCATATAACTTTATATAGTTCCCAGTCAACCCATCCAATCCTGGTGTTGTATCTCCTTTCAATGACTTAACAACTATATTCATTCCCTGTTATGAAAATGGCAAAAGCAAGGAAGCCTGAAATTTGAGGATAGCTGTGGTAATGACGCTGAATTCAAAACCTGAGAATTAAAACCCAGATCTGGAGCTGAAGTCCCAAAACAGTTTGTACATATTCCTCTAAAATTGACATAATACCAACATTATCAGTAACATGCTGTCTGTCCTTCGGATGTATTCAGCCCAGTGAACAATCTTTTTTCTTCTCTTCTTATGACAGTCCAAAATGGATTGCCCTGTTCAATCTTCCCTTGAGTTCCAAATATCTGTTCTTGATTCAATGAAACATACAGTCATACTGATTGAATTCCATATTGTTCCTGACCTTTGAATCTTATAGAAACATCTTCCTGTCCCAGATGGTGCTTAGTTAATAAATGACCCAACTGTTCCTTAAATTTAAATATTTAAAGTATTTCGAGGCCTGTTTACACCTCCTATTTCCTTAAAATAACTCTTCAAACAAAATTTTAAATCTTCTCACCATTGACCTATATTGTCATACAAAACCAAGTAGAAAGTCATCCTGAATTATCCCAGTCAAGGTCGACACAATTAAGGGTCCTTCAAAGAGAAGAATTCAACCTCCAATACCCTGGGCCTGCATCATATGAGGAGGAGATTCAACATGAACCCCCACCAAGACATAGTCAGATGATTCAATTGTACTAAAACCATTTTACCAAATGGCAATGATTGTTTAATAGAAATCAAGTCTATACAAGAAGAAAGTCATCCCTAAAAGAAGTAGATTTCACTGACTGAGTCTTATCTTCACGAACAATTTTCAAACCAGCATGACTAACCACTGTACATAAAATGGTTTGTCACAATACAGCTTTTCTAACGGACCATCTTTAGACAAATTAATATTGAAATCCCAGCAAAAAATACAGTCCTGCTAGTGTGCAGATATGGCTGTATTTTTTCAATAATTCAATTCGAAGAGCTTTTGATTGGGGCCCATAAATATTAATCAATCTACAATGAACTGCATTTATTTTTGCATCCAATAGAAAAGCTTGTCCTGGTTCAATGTCTACCAACGACAAATTCGGATTCCTGGTGAAATGAAACAATATCTCACCTCACTACAGTTATCTACCCTAATGACCAAAAGGACGGACCCCATTTCCAATCTTTAGAGATCTGGTTTAACTTCTAAGGGACTGCAACTTAGTATCCTGTAGAAAAATATATCATGTGACAGCTGTTGCAATATCCCAAAAGTAACATAATGTTTTCTCAGTGATAGGACACTATCCACATTCAAGCTTGCAGTCCTCAAACAGAGTGGATCAGGGAGGAAGAGTAATCAGTTTTCCACTAGATTTAGTTATACGCTTTGGGGAATTTGTGATTGACATGGGTTTTGTACGACTGAAGATACAGGTTCCAAAGAGGGGAAAGGATCCAGATTAGTTCCTCCACAGGCAATACTGTATCCACATGTTCACCAATGAAGTGAAGGCCAAAAATCTATTTGATAGAGGCAAAGGGGAAAGAGAAAATCCCCTTTCTGTTTACGAGACTGGGGTTTTAAATGGAGTATAAAACCTTCCTCCATTTCAGACATCTCTGACTCATCCACCAAGGGTAAGGAGGGAAGACCTGCTGGATCAGCATCAACTGATACAGAGGTTTCAGGAATGGGGAACTGTTTTGTTTGTTTGATTCAGAAAACAAAGAAAAGGTCACTGTTCTCAATGGAGAACCCTGTGGGGTAGCATAAGGGGTCATACTTTCCTCTTGTCTAGACTGTGGCTGAGGTCGACCTATTAAAGGCCCTGTGGAAGTACAACTGCAGTAGCTGACACTGTGGGCCTGGTATTAGTGTGTTGGGAGCTTCCCCAGCCCTGACCCTGCTTCTCAGCCTCGGCCTCTACCCCAGGTGGGAAAGGACCTTCTGAAAATGCCCAGCAGATTGACCAAAATGTTGTTTAGCTTTATATAAGAAAAAGTCATGGTCAGACTCCTCTGTGTTATGAGCTGCCCAAGGACAGTCCTGGAAGGAGTGTTCTTCTTCCCACATAAATTACCAAAAGGGCGGGCACTAAACTGAGGAGCAGTGTGTCCCAACAATCCACAGTGGAAACATTGAATCTGAACACAATCTATGTTTAGGTAGTCAAAAGCTCCACATCTATAATAGCTTTTAGCTGCCCTGTGTAAAACAGGACTCCTGACCCCAACCCAAAAAAGGAACTGGGAAGATGGGAAATGCCAGCCTCAGTTTGATTCAACTGGACCCAAACAACTAACCACCAATCCAAAACCCATTTTCATCCATAATGGGTTTGGATCTTCCATAACAGTACAACTTTTTCCAGCCAAAACATAATGTCACTGATGCAGACTCCACATTTCTGAATAAAATTGTAACAGTCTTAATAATTGGTTTAGTGACAGGAATAGTCAAAAATCAATCCAATTTTCAGAGTCTTTAAGTGTATAATACAGTTTCCAGAATCTATCCAACGATTGCATGGTACAAAAACTCAAATCATAGGTATGATCTCCAGGGGCATGTATAAATGCATAATCTTCAGCAGGTGAAAACCCATAGAATCTTTAATTAGAGTCTTACCCACCCATATCCTATCTGGGACTATAGGTGCATTCCCTTGTATTTAAGTTGTACCAGAAACTGTCTTTTGCAGTTTCTGCAGGCTTATGAAAAGACCTGCAAATGTCCTAGGTGGCATTTTATTAGAAGGATCCCCTCTGTCCCTCTATCCCATTTAATACAGGATCTCCGAAGAAGTTCTACCTTTTGTGGCTGAAGAAATATCCATTGGTCTGTCAGTTAGAGCTTCCTTTGAAATAGAAATTCTGGACTCTGAGGCCTCCACAGCAATAGGCCCGGAGGAACCCGAAAATGATAGGTGCCGTTTCTAGATCCTGTGAAGCAGTACCAATGACTGCAGCATTATCAGGCCGGTCTACTGCCGCTAAGATGGCATTCAATGGCACTGGTACTCGAGGAGCTTCTTGGGGAGAAAACAGCCCTAATCTCCAGAGAACCTGGTAGAGTAATTACAGGGTTGGGAATCCAGCAGTCTTCAGAATGAATCCACCCAGCTCTTTGCAAGGCCGACCAGTGTCCATTCAGCATCAGTGCTTGGCATCTCTGAGATGATGTCAGCTGCCCGATCCTGTGCACCTGAAAGAGTCAATTCCAAAGGGAAGGAGACTGCTCTGAAACCACCTCCAGTGGTAACCATTTGCTACCCCAGGTAATGGGCTAACAGCTGATCTCTTTCTTTTTTTCTTCCAAATGTAACTTACTTGCCATCAACTCCTGTTCTGCTACTGATATTAAATCCGCAGCTGCTTTTTCCTTTATAGCCAGGTCCCACTGAAGGTTTTTTCATCCAGTCTCGATCAAAATTTGATAAACCCAGCGAAACAATAGTGGCTCCTAACGGACATCGCCCCTGAACTTGACCTTCCATTCTAGTAGCATTCTGAATTTCCATGATCTCCTCCATCTCCTTCACACCACCTCCTTCCTCCTCCATGCCTTGATTCACACTGAACTCGGTCAAACTCTCCTGCAGCACTTCAGCGCCCCTGCAGCAAGAGTAACGGAGTTTTATTGTAATAACATCAAAAATTGCATCTGTCAGAAACATGGAAAGTTACAATAATAACAGGAGAAAACAAAACAAAAACTGCATTAATTCACACAAAAAATAAATAAAACAATCAAAACTGAATACAAAAGACCAACCAACTAATATAAACTAATAAACCAAACATTGAAAATGAATTTCCTGTTTCCTTTAGTCATATGAGGTCTTCACTAATACTTAATAAACCTAGAAAGCCCTTTCCACCAAGCAGAGACCTTTTAGATGTATGCACTGCTCGTCTGAAACATACACTTTTCCCATTGCTGATTGTATAAGGTGTTCCACAGTTTCATACGGCATCAGTCTTTGGTATAACACCCACTGACATCTAGCTTGCCAGAGATAGAACTTTAGACAACAACAAAAACAACCAACATTTCTGTAGAATAATGAGTCCCAGAATATAAAATTGACCCAGTACCAAATTACCATAGTGCATATTCCGTAACCAACCCATGTTCCATTTTGTGGCCAGGTGAACCCATAAAGAAGTTGCATAGGAACAATGAAATCAAAAATGTTCCATGGTTTCCTCTTGTTTAATACAAGAATCATAAGGACAATTCCTTTCAGTCTTATCTTTATATTTAGCATTTCCTCTGATATTAATCCTTCCATAAACTGCTAGCCAAAGAAACTCTCACATTTGAACAGGAATTCTTGTATTGGTCAATTGGGACAGAACTCATGGATTCTGGGAAGATGGACAATTTTGAAACAAGGTTCAGTGGGATGAATTGAAGTCAAAACAATCTTATAAAGCTGTGGCCCTGAATTTTCCAGAATTTGTTGTGACCTTAGACCCCATCTATATAATTTGTGGGCAGCAGGTATAAAACATTGTGGAACATGTAAACCACTAGTCAGTTTAGGGGTATTATCTGCCATTTAGTAAAGTAGCAAGATAAGTTTAATTTAAGCCAATAAGAATACATCACCTCTCCAGACCTTAAACCACATCTGAGGACTGAGAAAAAAACAAGTGTGGAAAAAGACCATCGGGTCTATCATACCAAGCCCACCTTTCTCTTTCTGCAAATATGTATCCTGCCTTTTAACAGGATTCAGCCTATTTCCCATGACATCTGGAAAGACTGCATAATTTGGTTTCTACCTGTACCGAGGTGGGAAAATCCAGTTTACAGTATCATTGGAATAATGAATCATTTAATAACCTGTATACATTGAAGCTTAGTTATCTTCCAATGCCACCATCTCTGTACTTTTAATTCTACGTGAGCCAATGTAGCAACCCAATTAAAGGAGGGAATATTTTGTGCCCCAAAATAGATACCTAAAATTTTCAGATGTTCTGAAGAAAGTAATATCCCTTCTACCATAACAGAAGCTGGGAATGAGATCCAATAAATAGACCTCTACTTTTGCTGAATTCAATCTGGAGTTGGAATACTTAGAATAATCATTCATAGATTTGAACAAAAGGGGAATGTGGTCAAGTGAGAAAAATAAACAAATATCATCCGCATAAGCAAGCATATGAAATACTTTCCCACCATCCAGTCCGTCACTCCCAGCCATTTCAGATTATCCGTCAAAAGATGGATTAGGGTGTCTAGTGTAAATATATACAGGAGAGGACTAAGGGGCAGCCTTGCGAACTCCGTCTTTATAAAAACCTTCAGTAATTTGGTGATTAATTACCTGGCGAACCACTGCCCGTGATATAAGGATTTAAGCCACTGCATTACTGGTAGTGATATACCATATGCTTGAGGCTTAAAAAGAAAGGGATGAGAAACCCTGTCGAAGGCTTTATCCTGATCTGCAGAAATTATGAACTCAGTACTGTCTTGTGAGGAGACGTAATCAATGAGGTCTCTACTAATCATCAAGGCCTGTTGTATTTTCTGATCAGGCAGACCACAGAATTGTAAAGGTGATAATACCATGTGTGCATAGCGCTTAAGTCTGGTATTAAGGACAATAGCCAATATTTTATAATCAGAGTTAAGAAGTGTAATCAGTCTCCAATTACTAATAGAGGACTTATCTCCGATTTGAACAGGAAGATTAACAAACCTTCCGTAAACCATAAAGGAATACTGCAAGTAGTTGTAAAAACTTAAAACCATCTCTAAACAGATGGACAATGGCTTAGAAAATGTTTTATACAATTCATTCGTTAGGCCATCTGAACTGGGCAAAGTGCCATTTTTCAAAGTCCTAATAACTTGTTCAATTTCAGCAGTAGTAACAGATTGTATTAAATCAGCCGTGCTTTCCAAACTCCAGGAATAGATATAGTGTGCAAAGGTGCTTTATAGCATCCTCTGAAGGAATATGGAAGAAATAAAATCCCTAATTATCTTATTTAATGCTTCTGTGAAGTCACATTATTCCCATCACTATCAAGCAGAGAGGCTAGAGAGGTAGAATCCTGTAGTGTTTTAAAGGCTTCAAATGGATCTCCATAGGAGATTTTTGATCCCATTTTGAAGGAGGGCCTTCATTTTCTGTGTCCTATTATATTGGTATTTAAGCATTTCATCCTTAAGGGAAGAAATGTGGACTGAATAGTCATGTCTAGAAGTATTAGCTATAGTATAGAGATTCTGAAGCTATTGCCTTATTTTTAAATAAGTCAGAAATTTAGTGTTCTCACTATGTTTCCCATATTTAGAAAAACATGTTTTAAAATCAGCTTTAGAATCAGCCCACCAAACCCCTAAATCCTCATATAAAAACTAACTGATATCCGAGCTTTCAATAAATCATTAATTTGAGCTGTTATCCATTGATCAGATAAGATGGAAGAATTTAATTTCCATCTAGACCTAACATGGGGCTGATCCAGTACAGTAGAAAAAGAACAAAGTAATAATAAATGATCAGAAAAATCAGTAAACCTAGTCTGAAAATGAAATTTTGGTAAGGACTTAGATAAAAATATACAATCAATAGTGGAAGTGAATTTGTTCTTTCTAAAAGTAAACTACGGCCCAGAATTCTGGTAAACACTACAATTCAGTAGATCAGCTGTTTCTATTAATTTTTGTAATGCATTTGAATCACAATATATCTTTTGCCTAGGAGTCGATGTGCCACTAGAAGTGGATTTTAAACTACAATTAAAATCACCACATAAAAAGACCTTATATGAGGTGAGTAAATAAGGCTTCAAACTATCAAAAGGACCACCGTTCAGACTTGACCTGTGAGCAATAAACATTAATTAATCTGCAATGTAGCCTCTTCCATATACCATCTAGTATTAAAACCATCCCGGAACCAAATCAATTAGTTTAATTAAAGTAAAATTAAAGGAACTAAACAGAAAACCTATACCATCAGCAGTTGCTGTTCCAAATGACCAATACGAGGATCCCCATACCCATTCATTTTGGAATAACCTAGCCTGATGACTGGAAAACATCCATGTTGCTTGCAAAAACAAATATTAAAAGCATTATCATAAATATGGATGTATAATACATGTCTCTTCTAAAATTGAATAAGCTATGAACATTCAAGGGCATACATGAAAAGGAGCCATTCATAGGAATAATATCCAGTTCATGGCTCTTTCTTCCTCCTTTTCTTTTCTTTCCTTTATAATCAGTTTTATGCTGCAGAGTAACACTATTTTCATTTTAGTGGATTGAGACTCAGAGTCCCCAAATCCATCTCAGAACCCCCATTGGGTAGCCAAGACAGAAAAGGGTTTTTTGGAATCAGTGTCTACTGGGGAGCTGGCCCAACCTTAAGGTTCCTGGCAGACCTACAAACTGGTAGAGTGGTGAAAGGTTGCTGACTTGGGGGAGCAGTGTCTGCAGGATCAGTGTAACACACAGGTAACAAAGGGTCAGGGGTAGGGCCAAAGAAGCAAGAGGAGGAGGAGGGCTGGATCTATTATTTCTCCTGAGGCAAGATCAACAGAGGGAGGAGAAGGTGGGGAGGGGGTCTTCCAGAGGGATATTAGTTGGAGGGTCAGGGGTTAAGAATGTGGCAGGTTGAGGGAAAAAGAATCCTGTGCTTGCTGTATAAGAAGATCTGGACTGAAACAAGAAGCTTTGTTCCTGGCTGCCCAGGAACATTCAGAAAAACTTGACCAGTATCCTCACACAAATCACACCTAGTGAGATCTGCACACTGAAAGGCAATATGCCTTATCTCCCCACAGTTCTCACACCTAGGCTTATCACAAGAATTAGAAAGGTAGGTTCTGGATCCACACTTGTAACAGGCCCTCGGTTGACCAGCATAAAAACAAACACCCCTATCACATCCCAACATGAAAGAATTGGGGATATGTTCAATTCCAGTTTCAGTCTGTCTCAACTTAACCTTATTATGCCAACCTCCAGTCCAAAACATTTCAGTGTCCAGGATAGCCTCTGGAGGACTCATCACATCACATTTTGGCTAAGCCAGTAGGTTATATCTTCTACATGGACCCCTCATTCCGAAACATCACTGTAACATATTTAATCAGTGGTTTAGTTAAGGGATAACTAAAAAGGGGTTCATGTAGGGAAAACTTCACTTGATTATACCTTTCCCAAAATAGGTCAATGACATAAGCAGATCGAAAGCTGACAACAATATTGTCCTCTCCAGAAATGTTAATAAAGGCGAAGACTTCTCTTGGGGAGAAGTGCAGGGAATCCTTCAGTAACAATTTGCCCACATGATGCCTATCAGGCGAACTTCCAAACCTCCTTTATACCTAATGCAGACTACATTTCTCCTGGGGGCAGCTTCTTTTGATTTTAGAGAAAGTTCTGAGAGAAGCAATTTCTGTGTGTCAGTTGGGGCTTGAGGCTTATTCTCTTCAGGGATGGATGTCTCTGAAGCCAAGTTAATAGGATGAGGCAGTATGGCAGGTTTTTAGGGGTTGAAGCAGATGTAGATTCTGTAACTGCGGTTCTTTGCCCTATCAAGTCTGTATGTGCTGAATCCGAAGTGCAGAGGGCTGTGGAACTTTGGGGCACCATTCAGGAACAGCTCGAGGAAATTAATCATGAGGTCCCAATCTGGAGTGGGAATCCAAGTTCCATGAACGTTCTGCATCCACCCTGCCTCACTCAAAGCCTTCTGGGGACCAGGGCTCACCTGAAATCTCAGCAGGTAAGGAAAGATCAGTATTATGCCCCAGAAGGCTAACTGAAACCTTAGGATTCTGATGGTCATGTTCAGGCTGTGGTACTATAAGAGGTGTTGAAAATAGATTTCTGTTCGTAATCATTTGGGCCATATGTTTCATTTTAATGTCCTCTCTCACTTGAGAATGAGATTCAGAATCGCAGGAAAAGTGGAAAACAGTAAGCCCTTCTTGCTTAGAGGATGAGGTTTGATAAATAACTGTGCTAGCATTATCAGCAGCACTGGAAGCTGACAGAGCAGTCCGATATACAAACCCAGCTGTTTTTGAGAGTTTCAGATTGGACAATTCCGTAGAGGCATCAGAATGTGTTTGAGTCAAAGGCTTTATAGATGCCACCTGTATGTCACAAAGTTTAGCGTTATTAGGGGCTGTATCGAGAAACTGAACCAGAAACAATCACAGGCAGTGAATCTGCCGGCTTTTGATTACTGAATGACTCTGCACTCCTGTACTGCCAGCCGGAGAAGATTGCACTCGGTCACTGAGGAAGTGGTCTGGACAGAAGTAAACAAAGCTGACTCCACCTAACTCCCCCTGATTTCGTGCTGCTGCCACGTCATCCAGTAATGCAGGCCCTTTGACAGGCAGGCCAGGATTTTGACAATCAGTGAGTCAGTCCCTAGGTGAGCAAGCTGCTTCAATAAATGCTCCTTTTCCAAAGCATGTCGCTCATTTTCTTTAGACAAAGGTCTGGTAGGGTTTTTGTAGTGGACTCGATGCAGATATCTCAGGAGGAATATCAACTGTGGGCATTTCTGGCCGCAAATCTTCCATTGAAATAAATAACTCGATGCACCAATTTCATTAAAATCTGAAACCACATCCATAAAAACTTCAGAGTCATCCAATGACTCACTCATAGGAAGGTTCTCTCCCTTCATTCGGGATGTCCTGCTCCACTTAAGCTCACTTAGCTCCACGAGTGGCCATAGCTGTCGGTCAGCAAATCCCCTACTGACAGTAGGAGAATTTCCGTGTCCTGGCCAAATTTCCCTACTTGACTAAAATACCACCAACAGCTTAATCTGATTCAAGGTCAGTTGGCATTCATCTGAATTCCCTCCCTGGGTCGTGCCTGAAAATAGGCAGGATTTGTCTAGTGCACTTACCGTCAACAAAAATTAAATAAAATATCTCAGACTCATTTTACTTTAATATCAAATTCTTTTCACTTTTGTGGCAATTACCTTTTAATTACTGTGTGGGTCTCACAACACTTTCTTTGCTTATATATTTGTTAAATAAAGTCATCCTCATTTCATGTTTAGTTCTAATACACTTTAACATATGTATTGGTTCAGTTTTCCAGCCCTAACACACTTATATTGCTGATATTGCTGGTTAACAATCTCACCGTGATAAATTTTATATGTCTTTCACTTTGATATTGCTAAGTTCAGGCTTGAAAGTTACTGGTGTTTTTCTGTATGTGCACATCCCACTCACATCCTGTCTTGCTAACCTTTTTTCACACTTACATGATCAGCGTGGTTCACACTTAAACGATTGTCATTGTTCTGTCCAACTATCCTAGTTGTTTTTTAAGTTATATTTTGCTGAACTGTACCATGTAGGATATGTTCCTATTTTCTCTTGTAACAGGTGCATGAACTACATCATGCAGGTTTAAAAATGCACCTACTGCTGTACCACATTGTAAATCAGAACCCTTACCGTGGATGACTAATACCTTATGCATTGTGGAGGGAACAATAACAGACATTTAAGCCTTTATTCCCTGAATTTATTTTAAGACCAGGAAAGTGGGACAATAACTATACACTGTAACCCTCCTTCTCCTGTCTCAAAGTTTTACTATACAATGGACATAAAATAGAGAATAATGCATGGGGTGTTGTACGTTATGAGCTTTTTTACTTACATAGGTATATAATACCACATAAACCTTCAGTGCAAAGCACAAATGGTTTGTGATGGTATTACACACCAATGTTGTTTAAAATAATAAATAATATAACACCTCATACTTCATTTTACATAATTGCTCTTGTAAACGTAGAAAACAACCGCCATTAGGAGAGATAAGACTGTACATAGGAATGTGACAATGGAGCTGATGGCTTTACTTTCCATGTCTCGTTGCCATTTGCCCTCCTGAGAACTTTGATCTGAGCAGTTTTGTAATACTGTATTGCTAATGTCCAAATAAACAATTTATTTCAAGTTATTTCACAGAGTAGCATTGTTTAAATTAATATTTGGCCTGTATTGAATGAGTGGCATGGGTGTGGTGGCAGTGAGACAGCAGAGGATTTAATTTTGACTTTATATTGACTGGCTGACACCTACACTATGTTAACTGGCCAGTTATTACAGAATGGAACCCGATTACTATGACATTAAGAAAGTGGCATCAGCACAGTTGATAAATGGGCTCACAGTACTTATAGCCCAATAACCCACTCCCTGTAATGTGTTATTATTTAATTATGCTTCTTTTAATTATCTGCTAAGGCAACACACACCATACATTTTAATTTAAATTGTGTTGGCTTTATTCAGTATTATCAAATACAATAACACATATATGGAATTTGTAGAAAAGTACAAAATATCAGTAGTAAGCACGATGTCCACACAAGCCAATCCCAAGCCCCTCCCCGCATTACCTCATGGCAGTGCACCCTATTCGCAGTTACTGAACAAAAAAAGATAGCATTCATATTTATTTTGTCTTTATTCAATGTCAAGTACAATAGCACATACAGCAGATGGGATTGTAGAGAAATATGAAATGTCAGTAGTAAGCACCATGTGTCCACAGGTGTCTCACCCTCCTCCCAATTGAATATGTATCTATTTTGCCTTTATTTAGTACTTGCAAGTACAACAGCACATAGATTGAACTTGCAGAGAAATGCAAAATATCAGTGCTAGACACAATGACTGCCCCCCTCTATTGCCTTACCTCATGGCAGCACCACCCCACCCAAGAAGTACTTAAACAAAATAGAGCATACAGTATATTTTGTCCTTATTCAATAATTGCAAGTATATAGCACATATGTGGATTTGCAGAGATGTGCAAACTATCAGTGATGCCCCACAGTCCCCTCACACCCTCCTTGTATTACCTCAGGCCAGTACCCTCCACCCTGTACATATCTCCCTTACTTTTCTTTTTTATTGCAGAGGCCACTGGCAGAGGTAATGCCAGTGTGGGTGGGGGGTCAGGGGACTGCTGGCCCCAGTCATTTGTCCCCACAGGCAGGGGATTGGGGAGGGTGGTGCACACCACCAGTCTCTGGCCACGAGGTATGTACCATTTCTCCCAGTACTCTGCTCCCACAGGCATGGGACTGTGTGGGCATAGTGCCACTGGTCCCCATCTATCAGTGGTATGCACCATGTTCCCGGTCCTCTGCCTCCTGACAGGGCACTGTTGGGGCATGGTGCAAAACACTGGTGCCCATCCACCACTGGTATGCACCATGTCCCCATGATCTCTCTACCTCAGCATCACCTCAGGCTAATGTCACCCCACTACATCTTCCAGAGTACATTACATCAAAGTACAGTGACATGCCATAGTTTGTCCTTGTCACCCTTGTACAAGACAGCACCAGCTAGGATAAGGACTGATGGTAGCAGCTTGAAGTTAAAATTTGGTGCTATGGACTTATTGGTCACATAGACCTGTTTAGCACTGCAGGACTTAACAGGCACTGTCTCCTTGCAATCTGTATGTTCCTTCTCCAATGCCATTACCTGCCCCCACTTGCATGAGGTTTTGTCAGGGTGTTGGGGACTGAACAGCACTATGCCCACTGTGCCCGCCTGTACAGGGACTATGGGAGCATGGGGCAAACCGCCTGTCCATCTCCAGGAAGTATGCTCCATGTCCACCACCATCATCCTCTGCCCCTTAGGCAGGGTACTAGTGGAGCATAATATAAACTGTCCCCATCCATCCACAGTATGCACCAGCAGTCCTCTGCCCCTAACTCCCCAGCATTACCCCAGGATTGTGGACACTTCCTCTACCAGTACTCTGGTGTTCCCATTCCAAACCAACAATCCCCAAATTCATCCATGTACAGGGTAGTGCTTAATTTACTGCTACAAGTCTCCAAGGATGTGCATTGTCCACCCCAGTCCACTATCCCTCCAGGCAGGGGACTGGTGTGCATAGTGAAAACAAGCTGTATTCACCATGCCCTCCTGGTCCTTTGACCCCCCATGATTATCCAGGGTAGCTTTTGGTCAGTTTTTCCCTTCCCCATTCCACCCAAAGCTTTCGACATTCCATATATTATACAAATGTGAGGCTGCCTGAGTGGGGTGCATGGTGGAGAGGTAACCTGGGCAATGCCATGGGGAGAAGAGGACATATGGTGAACATGGGACATACTTCCTGTTCCTGGTCAGGTAATATCCCCATGCCCCTCCCTGCCCCTTGACAGTACCTTAGATGACCTCCCACCACCCACCCCTACTCAGGTAACCTTACTTTTGGAAGAAATACTGAATGTGGTTCCACAGATGCTATAGACAAAGCTGCAGCCAAACGTGAATCAGTCTCAATGTAGACCCAAAGGAGGCCATCAATGCCACTGACTCCACTTCATCCAGAGATACTGTACATTCTGTGGTTACTTATCAAGGTGCATCTCCTCCAGGCCACCTACCACCAACCTGCTTCAGTCCACTTGCATTAGGTAATGCCATAGAGTTTGGAGGCACAGGGCTGGTGGGCACTATGCCCACCAGCTCCATGCCCCCACCCCAGGCAAGGGACTGAAGGGGAGATGGGTCAAATGCCTGTCATTGGCTAAGCAGGCATGCACCAGCTCCCCCAGTCATCTGTTCCTCCCAGGCAGGGACAGATTGTGGAATAGTGCAAACCATTGATATCCAAGCACAAACAATATGCTCCATGTCCCCACTGTTCCCTGTAAAGTTCCTTTTGGTCATCTACATTACTTTCTGACAGATGGCATGCAGAACAGGTATGAAAACAGGTTTTCCAGAAACAAATGCATCAGGCAAAATGTTACAGAAACAGCATAAAATATTTATAAAACATTTTCTTCCTAAATCTTTAAATTAAATCTACAAAGTCCTTTTCGATCATCTTCACATTGCTGTTAGACCGATGATGTGCAGGACTGTTGTGAAACCAGATTTTCAAGAAACAAACACATCAGGTGAAAAGTTACAAAATAGCAGAACATTTATAAACATTTTCTTTCTAAACCTTTAAACTAAACCTGCAAAGTGCTATCTGGTCATCTGTGCATTACTTTGAGACTGATGGCATGCTGGGCTGGTGTAAAACACATTTTTCCAGAAACAAACACATCAAGTGAAAAGTTACAAAAACAACATCGCTATTTATAAAACATTTAATTTCTAATTCTTTAACCTAAACATACAAAGTTCCTTTTCAGTCATCTGCATGTTACTTTTAGACTGATGACATGCAGCACTGGAGTAAACCAGATTTTTCCAGAAACAAACACATCAGATGAAAAGTTAAAACAAAGGCATCAAATATTTATAAAACATTTTTCTTTTTTCTCTATATATAAAAATTTGTATCGCTGAACTGGCAGCTGTTCAGTCTCATTGCTGAATACCATTGACTGTCCCTTGTTGGGGGGCAGACATATTGCACCCTGCAGTGGGGTCAGGAGGAGGGAGGGCTGTCCTTCTCTGTGGCCTCTCGTCCAGAAGTATCCTACTAACTGGAGTAGCAGGGCTGGTTGTGTAGCCTCAGGCAAGGCTTTATGGAGCCTTGGTCCCATTATTTCCACCTAAATTTCTCCCACGCGGCCCAGTACCAAACTACATGCACATGGAAGCACACATGCGTGTTGGAATCATGGCCTCATTGCACCCTCCTAGACATTCGTTTAGCCTCCCAAGCATTATTGCCACCACCAGGCCTTCACTAGGTGCCAGCCAAGAGCCAGGAAGGCATGCTACCTATCTGCAAGAGGAAGCTGCCTGGCAGCCACTCAATCCTCTCCCAGCCCTCCCCACCAAGCCCAGCACTCTGAGCTCGTTCCTGAAACCAGATCACTGTCATAGCATGAGGTAAGGTACTTAACAGTTCCTCATCCCTCTAGCTAAGTGCTATAACATGATACCACAAAGATGTGGAATGCAAAACAACAAGGACACAACTGATCTGGATTTCTGAAATTAATTTAATTGATTGTAGAACAGGAGACGCTGGAAGATTTGGTGCCTTTTATTGACTAACAAGAGTCTTGTACAAAGATGAAATTCTACACAAGCTTGGGCCTCACAGGTCCCTTCTTCAGGTGAATGACAAAACAGAGCAACATAAGCAGTATATATGTATGCTATAGAGCAATGTATAAAAATAATAGAAGAGAATTACGGTAGATAGAATGGTAGGTAGTATGAGGCTCAGAAGTGAAGAAAGGAACACAGAGCAATAAAGCCCTAGATAAGAGACTGTAAAAGCTGCAAAGTGATAGAAATTAGGTTTACCAAGCCATGATGCTCAATGCACAGTTAAACAGGTTGGCTACTGGATAAATATTACCCAATGAACTCAAACAAGCTTCCACGGGAGTGTCTCAAAGAGAAAAGAAAATGGGACAGCCTAGGATGTAAAAATCAAACTGGTTGAAAACTGTGAAGCTATTTTCTTAAAGTATGACCTCACTTACTTACAGAGATATGTGGACAAGGGAATTAGTATTAATTTAAAATATAATGCATATTGTAAAATAAAATGCTCAATCAATTTAGGTTAGATCACATAACAGAGGCACATTGGACTTCCGATGATGTCACCGTAATGGTGGTAGCCAGAATCCTAGAGCTCTGAGAGCAGACCCTCTCCAAATCTATGGTAATCCTTCATTAAACTGCACAACCTGCTCATAATTACAGCATTGGCAAGAGGAAGAATGTCTGCCAACCCCACCAGAGCTAACGAGTGCAAGAACACAGCACATACAATGAAGATGAAACAACTAGCTCTGGATGCCGAAATGGAAGGCTCTGCAGCCTCAGCATCGCATGGCAGATCCCCTCTGAATTATCAGTGGAGCCTGAACTGGAGGACAAACTATTTCTGACACAATCTGAAAGAACTATTTAAAAATACTACTTACTATTGATAAAATAGAATTTTCCATAACCACCTGAAGAAGGATCGGAAAGGCATAAATAAAAATTCTCTGAAAATGTGCTGAAAGTTGCAGAGATAGCGAGCCCAGGAAACTAATGACAGGGTCCTCCTGTATCTACTGTGCTAGGCAGGAACAGCAGGCCTGACTTAAAGATGCAGAGAACTGGGCATGCAGAAATAATTTCAGCATCCATGGAGTCTCAGAAGGAGCTGAGGAGGGCTTTGCAACATCAGTGGATTTTATTAAAATCTGCTAAAATAACATTATCTCTACTGGCTAATCTTCCTCTCAACATGAACAGGGCCCACACATCACTAGACCCAAAGTTGACAAACCCAGCCACCTGACTGAGATCCTGGGTGATCTGGATGGTGTATTATCAGACAAAATTGCAGATTTTATTATCTCCTGGCAACACAAAGAAATGAAATGCAACAACATACCAATACTAATTGATCACAACTTTTCCACTGCCTTACAAGCTCAAAGGCAGAGAGTTCTAGCAGTAATCAAAGAAATTCAAGAGAAAAAGGAGGAAGGTTGGTTAAATTTTCCAGCAAAACTGAAAGTACAGCTAGAAACAGGAACTAAAGTCTTTGCATCCTTAGTGGAAGTTGTCCTTCTTCTCAAAGAGTGGCAAATCTCTTTACCCAATTTGGAAATGGAAACCTCAAATGAAACTGCTGCAAGGAGCTGGGGCATAGCGGTGAGGAGATGGAAAAGAAGCACACCATGATCGCTACCAAAGCACCTCATATCGGACTTCTCAAAGCTGATCAAGAAAGTGGATGCCCCTTGCAACCAGCAGAGCACCGACTTAGAAAATGCAGCTAGATCAGAAAGGTGACTATTATCAGGGCTGTAAGAACATGGTTTAAAAATGTTTTTCCTTTTAACTTACAGGCAGCCATATGACAGTTTTGTTGCAGGATGTAAGGTCAATTTTTCTTCTCAAATGGTTTGAACTAAATATGTCAAAAAAATCAGAGTGTATTTGTCTGGAAAGTCTGACTGTAGTGAGGGAATCCAAAATGTGAGGGGTGGAGGGTAGCGGATTGTACCCTTTGTGATAGACTGAACTTTGAAAATGTTAAGAAAAATCTTTCATGTGGGGGACTAAGAAAAGATGTTCAGGTAAATCTAGGTGATAAGACAGAGAACCCTCCCAAAAATACATACCCTGCTGATAACTAAGTTTTCTGATCACTTTGAATATTCTTTTGCTCTGGAACCTATTGGGGGTCAAAAGGAAAGGTGAATCTGCAGATTGAGAGATCCAGTATCAGAGTGAACAAAACACTATGTGATATACCTAGAGATGGTGTTAGTAAGTTTGAAACATCAATACCATGGCACAGGCCTGAATACATTTAATCATTTGGTCAGCAGTAAACAGAGGCTTATTTAAATAATTACGTATGGTCAATAAACATGGTGAACACTTACATTAGATTAATTAAACATAATGAATGTTGCTCAGTGGAAAGAGTTAATGAAGAAAATGAGGGATGGGAGAAACCTCAATACTTGATTATTACAAATCATTTGAGGGACGGGGTTCTCTTTTTCACAATCAAGAAACCAAGAAAGAGGGAGAAGGGGATGCTCAAAGAGCATATCTGAAAGTTATTATTATATGACTAACACAAACCCTGGGGTATCATTATTGCAGTGACACAATTTGGCATTTTCACCCTCACTAGTTGGAGGGGAAAGTGGTAAACACCTTAAATTCCATCTAGGGCCAGGTGTAATGTAGACACCTGTTGAGACAATATTCCTTGCAATGTATCAGCTACATGCAAAGTAACCTAGAAGTTGATCATAGAAGTTGGAATTTTTGGAATAACTCAGTTTTAGAACTGAGTACTGACTCTACTGAAATGTGTTGGTTTTCAGTTAGTGGTTTTCAAAATTTAATTTGTTACTTTTTACATTTCTTAGACTTGTTGTACCTAAGAAATTAGAGATGACACAGAGATGACACTTTTACTAGCTAGAATATATAATGGTAGACAACAAGGTGTTAGTAAGCTGAGATCATTGTGGCTGGTTTAAATATTATATCTTACAACATTAAAGGAGGAAACACATTTAAATACTTTCTGAACTTAAAAGACTGCAATGTGATACTGCGATCTACCAGAAACCCACCTAACAATGACAGAACATTATAACCTTAGATGCGTGTGTGGGGCGGGTAGTGGCAGCATCACATACCCGGGAAAAGGGCAAGAGTGGCAATTTTGATTATGCGAATAACCCACTTGTAATACAGTCATTGGAGACAGGGTACATGGAAAGATATGGATGGATATCGTAATCTTACAGGCTAAAATACTCCACTAAATAAACATTTATGCCCCAAATGTCGACACAGCTAAATTCCTTAAAAGATATTTCATAAGATAGCATTACTGACAAAAGGACAGATTATTCTGGGAGGAGAATTCAATAGCGTGATCAATTCCAGAATTGATCAGTCATCGGGTCAGACTGCTACTAACAAATGTGTGAGCAAAACACTTAAAGCTCTAATACAGGAACTGGGATTAGCAGATGTCTAGAGGACACAGCATCAAGGGAAAGAGACTATACTTTTTCTCTTCAGCTCAACAATCATATTCACGGCAGACTTATTTTCACACAGCAAACACATATATACACTATTCTTAATTTAAGCATACATAATATAACCCTGCCTGATCATGCACCAGTTTCAGTATGATTTAAATTACCCCAACAAGATGAAAAAAATATTATGGTAACAACATAATTATTTATTTATTTTATTTATTGCAAAGTTTTACCAGGAAAGGCACACTGAACAGCATAAAATTGCTCATCTCACGGAGCGTCCTGTAGGAAGGGAACATGGAAGTACAGTAATCAAAAGCACATTTCCATGCAATATTATAGAAAAGTATATATACAATACTCAACAACACATTTCCAAAGGTACTATAACACAGAAAAGCAACAGAGTGAAAAAACAATATATCAGTAGCATTAGATAAACATTAGGATTTGATGTGAGAGGAGCAAATTAACAGCACTGCAGACTAATACATACAATGGCCCAGATATTCAGACTGCACGGCAGTGGCACAAGTCTGGGCACAGCGCAACTGGGCTGCACTGGGGGCCAGGACCAGGTGATATTCAGCGGTGATGTGCCATGGTGCAGCACCATTGAATATGCAGAGTCGGCACACATACTGCGCATGGCGCGAGTGGCACTGTGCCAGTGCAGGCCACAGATAGGGAGCATGGGGATGCGCCAGTGCAAGTGCAGTTGCACCAGGTGCATCACCCACGATATTCAGCAGGGGGCATGCAAATGAGGCCATAATACATGCAAGGTGCAAATGGGTCCATTTGCATGTCATTATGGCCCCATTTGCATGCCTTCTGCAGGGCAGGCTGGCGACTTGCACCTGGTGCCCTGCACAGCATGACATGTGCTGTGGGGATCCTGGGGCATCCCTCATCCCATAGCCAGCGATCACATGGCATAAATCACTACAGATAACCCTGTTAGTCTAGTGGCCCCCAGTCCCCGATGAGCCCATTGTGTATGTAACACACCCATCCTGGTGGTCTAGTGGTCCCCCCACCCGAGGTCCTGATTCCCCAAAATAGGACATGAAGACATCCTTGGTAGTCTAGTGTAAACTCCACCTGCCCATTGCCGATCGTGGTACACACTCTGTTGCAATGCCCTGGTGATCTAGTGGCACCCCACACCCACCACCACCACACAGACCGCTTTCCCACCCCCACTCCCCTCATCATAGGTGGGTGGCTGCATTCCACCTGCACCACCCAGCCACCCACGCGGAGATGATAGGTACAGTATGGGCTGTAAGCCCATTGGTCCCAGTGTGGACCAATGGGCTTGCAAGGCATACTGTGCAAGTTTCGAGTCCTGATATGTGAATGGAGCCATTCACAGATCTGAGACGTCCAGTACAGTATGCCCTGCAAGCCCATTGGTCCACACTGGGGACCAATGGGCTTACAGCCCATACTGTACCTGTCATTCAGCGGGCAGCTGGGCAGTGAGCAGGAGAGAGATGCAGCTGCCCGCCAATGTTGGTGGGGCAGCGGCGTGGGAAAGGGTCTGTGTGGGTGGGTGGGGGTGCCATTAGATTACCAGGCATTGCAATACAGGTGTGTACCATGATCACAGCAATGGACATGGGGGTTTCACTAGACCACCAGGGACATCTTCATGTTCTATTTCGGGAATTGGGGACCTCGGTGAGGGGGGGACCACTAGACCACCAGGGATGGGGTGTGTTACATACACAATGGGGCATCAGGGACTGGGGGCTACTAGACTACCAGGGTTATCTTTAGTAACTTACACTGCACGATCACGGCTACGGGCGGGGGTTCCACTGACCACCAGGGTTGCGGTACTTCGGATGGTGTTCTGGTCGGGTGGGTGGCCACCCATGTTTGAGCTGCTGTGCTGCACCCTGCAATACAGCAGCCCACCTGTGGGTGGCTGGGCTTTGCTCCTACTCTGCACAGGCTCAACTGTGAGCCCCCTCTGCGGGCGCCCAGTGCAGGGGTGCACCGGCATATGTGTTGCATCCCGGGCTGAATATCGTGTTGTGCCGCATATGCATGGGCGCGCCCCTGCATCTGAGCCACATACAATGCATTGAGCCCCAGCACAGTGGGACTTGCGCTGCAACAGGCAGCCTTCTCAATATCCGCGTGGTGCAACGCGGGTTGTGCCGGCAAGAACTCTGTTGCACCAGGTGCAACTCCTTTAAATATCCTGGCCAATGTGGACAAGGAAGTGCAATAAAGTACATTGGTTTCTCCTCACATTAAGTGCTAGGCTGGGAAAGCAGATGGGGAAGCCAGAGGGAAATTAGGAGGAGTTATATCCTGAATATATCCCTACTAAATGATAAACACTTCAGAGAAAAAGTCACCCAAGGTATAAAAGACCTAAGTACAGATATTATGCCACCGGACTGTTCAGCCTTTCTTCAATGGAACATGCTTAAGGCAGTTATTAGAGGTGAAATTATTAGTTATGCCTCAGCTAAATAAAAAAAACTAGCCCAGCTTATCTATAATTGCTTAGAAGAGAAAGTGAAAGAACTAGAAAGAGAAGACAAAGTTAATCCAGGAAAAGCTAAACTTTTACACGAATTGTCAAAGCAAGGCTAGAGCTGCAGGAGCTCGAAAATAGGAGAGCAGAGGGACGATTCAGTTTTAAACCAGACACATAATGAGGTGGGGGGCATCCAAACATTTGGCATTTAAGCTTAGGAAAGAAATGGCAGACAGAAATATCTCATATATCATAGATAAACAAAATCATAATAAAAATTAGATATTACCTAGTGACATCGCACACCAATTTAAACTTTTCTATCAAAGCTTATACAAGGAGGATAAAGAAGAGAGTAGTAGTTAACCAGACTAGAAAGTTCTCAGGAAAACTTAACCTGCACAAGTTACCCCCAGATCACAGGAATTAGGAGCTAAAATTTCAGAAAAGAACTTGTTTCAGTGATAAAATAAATGAAAACTGGTAAGGCCCCTGTTCCAGATGGCTATAGTGCCGAATTTTATAAACAGTTTAAGGGAGTTCTAGGACCTATGTTAGTAAAAGTATACAATACATGTCTGAAGGAAGAGAAAATACCAGATACATGGAAGGAAGCAACAATCACTTTTATTCCAAAGCCAGGAAACAGTAAAATACATGAGGTGCCTATAGACCCATTTCCTTAATCAGGGTTAGTAAAGTTTAACAAAAATGTTATCCAAAAGATTGCAACAATATTTTGAATTCCTAATACATCCAGACCAATCTGGTTTCATCCTCATCAACATCTCTCAGATAATATCCAAAAGTTACTAAAATATTCTAGCATATGAATCCCACCTCAGTTTCCCAATTGGCTATTTTCTTAGATGCTAAGAAGGCATTTGACTGCCTTAACTTGTCTCACCTTAAGACAGTGCTAGAATATATGGGACTAAGGGGACATTTTTAACGTGGATCTCTTTGTTCTACAAACATCCAAAAGCTAGAGTTAGGATAAAAGGAACAATGTCAGACTTCCTTGCCATAGAGAGGAGAGCTAGACAAGGATGTCCACTATCTCCCCTACTCTTTGCTTTAGCGTTGAACCTTGGTGGAAGCAATAAGGTGAGATGGAAGAGATACAGGAAGTTAAATTGCAACAAAACATGAATAAAGTCTCGCTTTACGTGGACAATACCTTAATCTACCTTGAAGCTCCAGAATGTGCTCTTCCACCACTGTTACAGCTGCTAAAACTGTAAGGAGAAATTTCAGGGTTTAAAGTTAACAATGATAAATCAGAAGTCTTTTCGATTAGTGTTAAGAAATCCCTCAATTGAAAACAATGATGCCTTTCAAGTGGGTTAAAGAAAAGGTGAAGTATTTGGGTATACAGATTCCAGTGCATCTGTCTAAACTATATCAATATAATTATGAGGTTTTAAAGAAACAGGTTTACAGACATTCATCAATGGAGTACCCACCCCTTACATTTACCAACCGGTTCGAATCAATTAAAATGAATGTTCTTCCCAATACTTATTTCACTATTCAATGCTGCCATTGTCTATCCCACTTAAAGACTGGAAGGAGCTAAGAAAAAGTTGTCAAATTTTGTTTGGACTGGGAAAAAGTTAATTGGTTATTATTAACTGAATCTAAAAGCAATGGAGGGTGGGGACATCCTATTTTCAAATTATTACAAAGCAGCACAGTTGTTGCTCTGATTAAAATGACAGCCATGGAATAAAGGTGAGTGGCCTGCTCTGGAGGAATCAGCACACCCAAATGTTCCCCTCTACATCCTACTGTGGGTGGTTTTACCATAAGATCTTCAATATATATTATACAATGGCAAGAAAGAATCTTGGACTGTGATTGGTCAGTTTGGAGCTGGACCCATAGCGTTATCCCAGCATGATGCCACAGGTCTAGTCTCAGCATTGTGAACCAATTGACAATTTTTGGCTGTTTGTTTGTTGCTCTTTTTGCATCTCCTCTTAAGAAACAAAAATATTTTTCCACACTAATAAAACATTCTTTAAAATAACTTTTTATTTTATATACAACAACAAGCCATTGTATAATAGGAATAATGCACTCCAGGGTGTGTGTTGTGGATAATGCACATGCCTGGGGCATTGGACACACTCAGCCTCATGCCCAAACCCCCAGGTGTGGCATTATCCCAGCATGACACACACCCTGGAGTGCATTATTCCTTTAATAAACCAATGGACTACACACACCTTATCTATTTGGTTAAATGTAAGACGATGGGAAATACCAACTCTGGAATGGCAGTACACTCCTTTGTAATACCTATCACATTTCAAGGGAGATATATGGAATAATTGCTTCCTAAAGTGGGCTAAATGTAGTTTTAAATATTTATCACAGATGATTTCTGGAGAAGCAATTATTAAAAACTTTGCAACCTTACAATAGGAGTTTCATCTACAAACTTCAGATTTCTACAGATTTCTCCAGTGCAGACACTACATTCTTTTCAAAACCAGGACCTCACGGCCTTAACACAGCCACCTCCTGTGGGTATAGACTTTGCCTGGAAGAAAGGTCAGTTATCAGAAAGTAAAAACTTTATTTTGCAGATTTTGTGTTATTGCAAGAGCTAGATGGTCAAACAGTGTTACATAAAATTCAAGGTAACTGGGAGGAGGAAATAGAATACAGTATCTCTGATAACAACTGGACAGAGATATAACAGGGATACACAGAGCCATGGGATCTCAATCCTGGAGAGAATTTCTGATGAAAAGTATGCATACGGTACTTCATTACACCAGTAATATCAAAGCATTATGCCACTTACCTCTTGATCTCTACTGGAGAAACTGTGAGGTACAGGTACACATTATCATATTTTTGTAGCTGCCCAGAGATTACCAGGTACTGGGATGAATTTAAAGAGACACTAAGAGATATATTACATTTACTTATCACTCCAACATTAGAAATATGGTGTTGGGTCTCACACTAATAGAGGTCTGTATGGCAGAAGCTAAATAATTGTTCTATGTACTGATACAGTAGCTGCAACACTTAAAGTAATCACTCATAATTGGTTGTCAAAGAATAGAGTAACTACCCACCAATGGTTTCAAAATGTACATCAAATCAAACATATGGAAGCTATTACGCCCAATTATGGCTACAAATGGATAAATTTAATACAAGATGGCTTCCCAAATTTAATTACAGGGAAGGTAAGGAGGGATCCCAGTTTTGAAGCAACTGTTAATGTAATTTATTTGAGTACCAGAGTAGACATTAATGTCACTTCTGTAAATCCTTAAATAGCCTCCCAGTTACTTTCACAAATAATTTAAGAATCACACAAGACAGTAAGTCAAACAGTTATTGAAATGTTTTATTAGTCAATCAATCAATCAATCAATCAAATCTTTATTTATCTAGGTGAACATCGTTGAGCACAGCTCATTTGCAAGATGGACCTGGTAAGGTCAAGGTTCAATTTACATAGATACATAAAAATATTCAATATACACACACTCTAGGATACTACATAGAATATTCAGTATACACACAGTCTAAGGATACATTCTAATCAGACTATACATTAAATTCAGGTGTAGTGGTAATAAGGGCTGAGGGGAAGGGGAACAGGAAGTGGTGTGCCTGGCTGGTGGGGGAGGAGGAAGATGGTGGGGCCTATACTGTGGAATGGATAAACTGTGGGCCTTATGAAGAGGGCAGGAGGATGGCACTGGGGTTTGTATAACAGGGTATAGGGCTGTGATATATGACAAGGATTAAGGGAGGTGAATGGAAAGGAGGGTGCATGGAGTGTGAGGGTGGTGCTCTCTAGTGTAATTTTAATACAATTATTTGTTCATTGATGTTATAAAGTGATAAGCAGTAAAACAGGACACTGAATGCATTCTTTTAGGTTGAGAAGTAAATGAGCTATTACATAGATATGGGGTGGGATTCACAAAATAGATGACCCAGCGCATCTGAGATGCACTGGCACAACTCAGAATTGCACCCAAGCTTGAACCACAAAGGGTAGAGTTGTGCCGGTGCATCTCAGATGCACTGGCCCATCCCGATGTGCTGAACACCACCTATAATGGTATTCACGATCTGAGGGAGCATGCAGGGGCTTGCCTATGCATATGGGGCGATCCGAGCCACAATGCACCTGGAAGGTGTATATTCAGAGCAAGTCTGAAGATGAGCCTCCCAAAGTTACAACCAGAACAAGTAGACCTAAGTGGGTGTCCACCTCAGACAGGCTGCAGTACTGCAGACAGGAGAATGACAGCTGCCAACTCTGGCAATCCAGTGGTCCCTCTTCCTGCCCATATCCCCAAACATAATAAAATACTCCCTCAATTATCCCTGGTAGTCTAGTGGTCCCTCCACCCTGCATGTATCCCTGAACATCATGAAATACTCCCTCAAGTATCCCTGGTAGTCTATTAGTACCCACCTCCCTGCTCTGACCCAGTCGCATTGTCATAATTAATGCACAGTATCCCTGGTGGTCCAGTGGACCCCACACCCACTCAGGCATCCCCACCCCACCCGCCTCCCTCCATCCCAACATGGGAAGAATGTCAGCGGGCAGCTCAACCCACCCATAAATGAGCCATGGCTGCCTGCTGACTGCTGACTGAGTTGTCAGTGAATGACAGCATACAGTATCCTCTGTAAGCCCATTGGTAGACCCTGTTGACCAATGGGCTTGCAGGGTGTACTGTAAGCTGTCATTCACAACTTTATGAATGACATTTGCATGTGTCGGGCTATGAATACCAAACCTGGGCACAGCACATCTAGAGATGTGCCAGCTCATCACTCTCCCAGCCCTACTGGGGATGCACTGGCACATCACTGGCTGGTGAATTATTGTAGTAACAGAGGAGCTGCACTAGAAGCATCTTACGGCATATCCTCTGTGAATACCAACACATGGGTTTGGTACATCTCATTTGCACTGGCGTAACTGAGATGCGCTTGAGTGCAACTTCTTTGTGAAACCTACCCATATTCTTTAGAAGACAGCACAAAAGAAGAGGTAAAGTTTTTTTTCTTGTATAAATTTTGGTTATGCTCTAGAATAAAATAACTGGATGCCATACCATAACTGAGGAGTAATATGGACTGACTCCTGAAAAGAAGAAAAGAGACAGGCTTAGTGTTGACAGTACAACTTACCTGTAAGTATAAACTTTCCATATTCTTATCTCATTGGAAATATACTGAATACCTTTTTTATTTATCTGGTTAGTGTCTAAGTATATAAGGAATTGGTACTGTATGTATTCCTGTCTGCTGCTATGAATAAGCTTGGCAAGTTCCACAAAAAATAAATAACAGTGGCACACCCATTGACACAAACTACAGCTGGCATTACCTCATCAAGGTGCTCAGTATTTCATTTACCTGACCTTCACTTCAGCACTCTCCTACAGAAATGCCTGCTGCCCCAAATCAGCTGTGCATGGTTCCATGGTTTAACCTGCCTCCTTAATTAGTACTTCATCTGATGCCATACCATTTCGATTGGGTTAATATCAGTTGATTCTGGTGGCATCTTGACAGAGTTCAATCTCTTGTCCTTTATGGAGACTCCTGACACCACATGTTTTAGGTAATTGTCTGTAAAATATAAAGAATGAAGGTAAAAAATAAATAAATGAAAATAGCAAACTATATATCATGACCCTGAAATAAAGGGTATGGTTCTTTCAGTTTTTAATGACCAGGACTGATCACAGAAATCAAGGCAATATACAATAGTAGTCAAAGTAAGGTACACAGATACCAACTGAGAGTTGCAGTGAGTAACTAATGTCCCTAGTATAATATTGTACTTTACCTTGAAAAGGCAATGACCATCCATAAATACATGCTGGGTAAAGGACACCAGCGTATTTGACAATAACTTTTCCCTGAAGAAATCACTCTTCATGATTGCAGTGAATAGCAGTATTGGCCCAGGCCCTGGTGGAGATGGCACCCCAGACATGTATGATCAGCATGTCTTTGGGCTGTGGTTTAAGTACCAGGAGACCTTTTTCCTGAAAGCCATGGGATAGAAGGACAGCATGGATATATATACTTTTGACTATAAAAATCACATCCAAGAACCGTGTCCTGGCCAAATTCCCTCATTCACTAAAAATACAACCAACAGCTTAATCTGGTTCAAGGTCAGTTGGCATTCATCTGTATCCTCTCCCGGGTCGTGACTGAAAATAGGCAAGATTTGTCTAGTGTACTTACCCGTCAATAAAACTAAATAAAATAAAATAAATAATAAAATAAATTTGCCTCCATCTATGACTTTGCCTGCTCCAGCCTCTTAGTCTTTTTGCCTCACAAATGAGAGGGCATGTACTGGGGGGCAGACAAATATGCTGTCAGGATTAGAGGCCATAGTGCTGTACCTAGCATTGACAGTTCCAACATGTACAGTATATAGTCACAAAATAACCAGAGGCCATCATGTAATAGTCAAAATACATACCAATGGCTCACAGAGGGTAATGTCCTTACTCTGCTCTGCCTTAACACCTTTGTTCTTATAGACGCCTATATGGCATCAGAACCACCCATTGCTGGATCCGACCCAAAATGGCCACTGGGAGCCAATGAGTTAAGTCCATCCTTTCATGCATCTCATCTGTCCAACTTATGATTTGGACACAGAGTACCATGTTCTGTGAATGCATGGCTGACCTCTTGAGCACGGCACTCATTATCCTCCTCTGCATGCTGACCCACAATGTTGGAAACATCACAATAAAAAAAAAAAACATTTGGTTATGTCAACTATAGTAGAAATGCAGTGTAATGTGACAGTTTGCACAGCACAGTACCATCTCACTGCCCTGTAATGTGGCTTGCTCAAGGCCACTTGGGCAGTGCAGCACAATCCTCTGCCCTGCACTGTGCAACAGTAGTGCATTAAGGTGTCACAGCAGCCAACTAATGCATACTGTCGGCTTGTGCAGATGTTCTTGTGTAGAAGAAGGTGACAGTAGATGCCAGAGGCAGCCATCAGCATTCTGGCAGCCACAAAGTAGTTCTGTATTGCCTTCACTGAGTCCCTTTGCACATTTCATAAACAGCAAGGCTTATTCCTGCATCCAACTTTTGGTCATGATGATAGTGTGAAGGAGGTGGTTTCTCATTTTGCAATGACCTCAGAAAGATTACATGAAATGCAACTGAATTGTAAAAGTACTTACAGAGGGGCAAATTGGCAGTCTTTGAAATGATACACATCACAAGATGGGATTCAGGAGTGAGCAAATCAGATGTTGGAGAATGTGCAAGTAGGACATGGTTATGATGTAAAATAAAGACTACCCATTCATCGTGTGTGTGCAAGGAAGTCTTGCGCTTGGGGGACAGTATTTATGGGGCATTTATGGAGATTGAAGTTTGCTATTACCAACATCAAACTGCAAGACAATGTACTGCACCACTGCACTGAACCAATATCATCTCCTGTAGCTTTGCTGTGGTCCTGCTGTGGTGTCTGCCTGCCTGGAATGCGACCCTGTGTTAAGTGTGTAAATTCTGTATATACCTGTGTATACTGCTGAGCATTGTCTTAGTGACTCTGTATTGTTTTTATATTTGTCTGTGCCACTGTTGAAACCTGAGTCATCTTTATTTATTTATTGTATTTTATTTATGTATTTATGACTTTGATAACTGAGTGAGTGCACTGATCCAGGGACCATTTTCAGGCACGATCCGAGCCATAACTCATGGTGCAGGGTGACAGTGGAGTACAAGGTAACAGTAATACACATGAAACAGATTTGATACAAGCAACAACAGTAGACACAATATACAGGTTTGATGCATAGGTCCATTTGAGAAAAGTGAATACAAAGTTTCAATATCAGACATGAGAAGACTTGGTACACACAAACAAATCATAGGCACAGTGTACAATGTGAGACTGCATTGTCCAGTGAGCAAGTAATACACAGAATACTCAGTAAAAAATGTATATACAATACGTACGGCAAGGAAGTCAAATATTACTGTGAAAATGCAATATAACAGTTGTAGGCAAGAGAGTTGAATAGTGTGGGTAGGTGGGTAACCCTGGGCTGGGGAGTTACTATGTATGTCATGCTTTTTCTGATTTCAGTGTATCTGCCTTACTTGCTTTAAGTTGTACTCGTATGTTCTTTTAATTCCTGTACTCCTGGGTTGTACCTGAAAATAGGCAGATGTTTTGTCTAGTGTACTTGCCTGGTTAACAAAAACTAACAAAATAAATAAATATATTGAACTGAATATGACTTCAGGATTTGCCACAGCAAAGTTTTAATGTACACCCAAGCCAACAAGACTAAGAATGAAGAGGGCATTGGCACTGAAATTGCTAAATTGCACACCAGTAAGAAGAATGTGGGGGTAAAGAAAATGTAGATCCCCCTGCAAAACACATGATTAAATTCAGAAAGGGACAACAAAAATGCACAGTAAGAAAGTATTCAAATGAATGGTTTATACTGTACATGTTTAAAAGTATCTTTATTTATAAAATATAAACAACATTTATAAATGGGAAGAAAAGATACTGCTTTTGATTGGTTCTTACCAGTGCATCAAATCCATGCCCATGGGCTGAAGGCACTTAGCCTGTGACCTTGTGCCTCATTATGCCCCCTACGCAGTAATATCTGTTTACACACACCCTATTGTGTCTTATTTTTTGTAAATTTTTATTGAAAGTAAATAAATGTAACAATGATAAAAAGAAACAAACAACAAAGAGATACATGTACATATTCTATTGATCGATATACAAATAGTTAGATAACAGTTGATTGCAGAAACATAAAAAGTACATTTAGTCATATGAGGCATCCTTTTGTATAACATTTGTAGCAAAGTTGGGACTGCAGGGGATGGTATTATTTAAGAAATTGATGTAGATATAGATACTAGGCACATGGTCCTACTGTACCATGGAAAGAGGCTCTCCTCCATTGCTCCCATCAACTTGTGCCAGATATGATCAGGTTGTTTGCCATTACCTATAACCACACTCTTTGCCTTTCAATTTTGAGACAGTTCAAAAGGTTGTTAGCCCACTGCTGTATTGTTGAGGGTTATCTGAGAGCCAATATCTGGTGAGTATGTTCCTGGCATTAATGAGAGCTATGGACCATAACATAAGGTCCTGTTTGAACAGTCTTTGAGCTGGGTCAGCCCCTAGCAAAACTCCAGTGGAGATCTAAGAGGTGCCACCCCATTATCCCTGTCATGATATTGTGCACTTTGTTCCAGAAGGCCAATATCTTAGGACAAGTAAGAATCATATGGAGAAAGGTCCCCTCTCCACCCTACATTTGGGGCAAGTGGATGCCATTGTTAGGTCAAAGGTGTGCATTTTCAAGGAGAGATATAGGCCCTATATAAGATATTGTTGGGTTTGTCTCAGCCTATTACTCTGTGAACAATTATGAAAATGTCAAATAGCAGTAGCCCACAACTCAAAATTCAGGGATGTGTCCAGATCAGATTCCCATGTTTTCATATTTGAATTGTGGTGTCCACTCCCTTTCAAGAATATATTATAGAACACAGAAGGTGGCTAGGGGCTCATGGTGAAATAGTTCCTCCTCAAAGGGTTAACTGCCTGTCCTACAGGGGTAAGGCTAATATGCTTGATAATCTGTGATACACTTGCAGGTAGAAAGAGATCCCTTGGGGAAAGAGACCATTGTTTCTGAAGCTCACTAAAAGAAATCAGTCTTCCCCTCTCATAGAGCTGCAAAATTGGGTTTAAACCTTTTCTTTACCAGTGTAGAAGTCCACTCTGCAGGAACACATTATAACATGTTGTGTTTTTCAATGTGTACCATATAGAGGTGTAAGAGAGGGCCCCAACTGAACTGCCCAGTAACACAGTTAGAAATTTGTGGTCCCCCACCACCACGAGAGGTGGATTGCTGCAGGATGTTCTGACAAATTCTAGCATTTTTCTTTCACGACAAAAAAATATGAATAATGCTATCTAGGTGTTTAAAACTTTTCTGGGACATGGATTGGCAGTGATTGAAATAAATACAAGCATTATGGTAGAATGCTCATTTTGACAGAAGCAGTTCTCCCAGTAGGCTCAGTGGACGGTCCCTCCACCTGTCGACTCTTGTGCAGTCATATTAAGAAGGGGTTTGTAATTCAGGGAGAATAGTTTAGAGACACGGAAGAGATATGGACCCCAGGTACTTTATCTTGGATACTGCATGAACACCCAATGTGTTGCCATCCAAGACCTCTCTTTCTTTGTCCCCAATGGGTAAAATCTCACTTTTGGATAAATTTATTGTGTGGCCCGAGACAAAGGTATACTTCTGCAGCACATCTTGGATGTTCAGGAGACTGTCAGTTTGCTTTTTCAGGTATAGCAACAAATCATTAGTGAAGAGGGCTATCTTTGTTCTCCCACTCACCGAAGCTGGCCACTACTGGGTGGTTTCAGATGACTGCCGCCAAGGGTTCCACTGCCAGCACATAAAGCAAGGGGAGAGAGGGCAGCCCTGGCATGTTCCAAACTGTAGTTCAAACCTGGAGAACAGAGATCCATTAGAAGAGGTTGCACATTCAAGGGCAACCATGATTATCAGGAATTTCCTAACATGGAATGCGGGGGAGAAGGAGAGAGAGAGAGAAGGACAGGAAAGGTAGAGAGACAGAGAAAGGGGAGGGGCTATGACTTGAGCATGTCTCATGCATGACCCATGAACAGGTACGTGCACAGGACTGGCTGGGGAACAACAGGAGGGGCTAAGGGGGATACATAGAAGGCTGCAGGTAGGACTTCAGTCACTTTTGCTGAAAAGTTTGAGACCCAACACTCATGTTTTCCGCGACTTTAACTGGTGAGTTTTGATTTTTGATTGATTGTTTTTTGGATCCTGTGCAGGTAAAGTTTATTTGCTCAGTAAAAAGAGAAGGTAAGAAAAGGTTTTAGGTTTGTTTTAAAGAGCTAATTGTTCATTTGGAGGAAAGGTTCACCAGAAGCCTTGCAGCTCAGTGGTACACTGATTTTTGTTGCTTCACAAGCAAAGGATCAGCAGTACAAGTCTTTGCAGGGAAATTTATTTGTGGAAATCTCAGTAGTGTTAGTTGCTCAGAAAAGAAAATGTGGACTAAGAGGTTTGTAGAGTTGTTTTGAAAGGGCTATCGTTTGTTTCTATGTAAATTTTGTTAGAGCAGCAAGCGGCAGTATGAACTTCACTCAGATTGCCCACAGAGGATTAGGCTCAAAAACAGTGGGAATCCTCACTGGCGGTACTGCAAGAGTTTTGAGGAGACAATTGGGATTGGAGGATACCTGGTGGCTGGTCTGTGGGAGAACTTAGTCGATTTGCTTTTAAAAAAAAAAATTAATGCTGGCCTGGTGGTGCAGAGGGCTGAGGCACTGGACATCACACTCAAACCATGCCGTGACCCAGGTTCAGGAATGGACTTGGGTCATCAGGGCTGGCTGGTAAGAAGAGGACTGAGAATCCAGAGGACTGTTCTCCTCCTGGGTGGGTCAGGTGGGAAGCCCTTGCTTGTAACGGCCCCCAGTGGAGACCGGGGCACTATTGGTGCAGCAGCGCAGGAGGGACAACCAGGAAAAGCCAGAAAAACAACTTTGGCACTCGCCAGATGATGGCCTTCTCATTCTCCACACCTCTGAACCTCCAGGAGCCTGCTTCTCACTGCAGCACCCCGTCAGTAACAAATATAGAGTGCTGGGGTTCCCCTTGCCCCAGTGCCTTCCCCTCAGGAGGAGGGGGACCTGCCCAGAGATAGGGTTACTCTGGGATGACTAGAAGGCTGGCTGCAATATGTGGTATGAGGGCAGAGCTTGGGAATAGGATGGCCGGGAGTGAGATGCCAGGAGGACCCAAAGGAAAGGCAGGTACCAGAGTGTCATTGAGCTAAAAAGATAATACAAAAAATAATAATAATACTATGGAGACAGGAAAGATACTTGCAGTTTTTAAATCTTGTTTGCTGGTTTACAGGAACCCTGAAAAGGGGACATGCTCAACCTGAGATAGATGATATGGTTTCTTAGAGGCAGCAGTCCATAGGCTGCAGTTAGGCATTCCACATAGGAGGGCCACAGTTTGGGTTTTTCCACAAGAAATTTCCAGAGGGATCCAGAGACAGAGCAAAGTCATTTTTTTTGTGTGGATGGCAAAATTAACTTAGCTGGTGGATCACGGTGTAAACAGGCATCATTTTATGTCCGGTGCAACATGATCGGAATGGCATCTGCTGTCACTGGCATTACAACCATCTTGCGCCTAGTCGAGAGCCAAGATGAGGAGAAAGACTGATCCATGTGGCCAGTTAGCTCATGGTGGGCAAGGGCAGAAGGTTTTTCTCTACTTATCAGGGCAGAAAGGGACAGTGGGGCTGTTACCAACATCAGCAGGGAGTGAGGGTTCACAGCACACATAGGAGTCTATATCAAGACAAGGGATGAGAGCTGGCAGGTTAACAACACAATGGTTCCCTGCACCTGACTGGGTATGCCGCATGTCTGGGGCTGAACTGGGAGACGCTTGGTTACCGGACTGTGGGGGTTGTTACCGGAGGTTAATAAAAAAATAAAAGAAAAAAAGCTCACAGGACAAGGCCTCCACAGGGGACATGTTGGTATGATGGCAAGGCAAGGCTGGGTCCAACTGGAAAAGACTGCACTAATACATCAGTGGGTTAATATTAATACTCTGAAGCAGAATCTGGAGGGCTAGACACTCTTATTTGATAGACAAAGCATAACAGAAAAAAAGATATAACAAATGAAGGGACTATACTATACCCGGGAGATGATGCAAAGGAAGGGGGGTTGAGCAGAGTTTTGGGATGGGGTGATGGCAGAAGGAGGAGGGGAAGCTTGAAAGGCCATTGTGACCATTTTGGGCAAACCAATGGCTGAGGAGGCAGGGGACCAGGATGGCTGCCACAAAAAGATGGAAAGGAAGTCACTAAATAAGAAAAAAACAGACACAGATTGAAGTGAAGGGGGCAGGGAGATGCACATTAATATGGAAGGGTGAGCCAGTAATACAAAAATAATGGGGGGGACAATACTGTAGAATTGTTTGGGGGAATCCAGAAGTGCCTAGCATAGGGGATACAGATGGAGAGCCAGGCCCATGAGGAGGAGGAGGAAGATACATAGTAAATGTGGAGACCAGAAGGGTAAAAATATATATATATATATATATATATATATATATATATATATATATATATATATATATATATATAGTAAAAGGTGCTCCTCAGAGAGTGGAAATGGGGTGCAAGGAAGGACACGCATGGTAATGGGAACAGCAGCTTAATATGTCATTATTGTTTGTTAGATGGCACCTAGAAAGAACACCGGGAAGGAGGAGAGCACCAGTGAAAGGCTTGCAAAGCAGGTGGCAGATCTCATGGAACAGGTGCAGTCCATCTTGGAAGAGGTGGGAAGACAGAAGAGGAAGAAGAAGAAGACAAGGGAAGAGGAAGGAGACAGAGAGTAATAGAAATAAAGGAAGAGGATGGAAGCACCCAAGGAAACTAGTGGATAAAACCACGCAACCCAATGGGTAAGGAATGGCCAGTAGATTTGACTCTGGATGGGAGTCTGAAGGACTACCATGCTGGGATAATAGAAGAAAGGGGAAAAGGGTCTGGAGGAAATGGAGAAGGCATTGTTATAATTAAAAGGCAAAAGAACCCAGGACCAAGACTTGGGTGTATTGGGGAAAGAGGAAAGGAAGTTATGATGAAGGTTTTCTAGGCATGACCCTAGGGAGATCATGTACCACAAGCTATTAAAGAGAAAATTAGAACTCGGGAATAAGATATGTTTGTGCTAGCAGACAAGGAGTCCGCAAAAAGGTTTGGAGAGAGGTAGTCAGTGTGCAAGTCTGTGATGGCAGTGGCACTAGCTGTAGTGGGGAAGACCACAGAGAAGAAGGGTTATAGGGCAAGACCTTTGATGCATGAACGGCCAGTTTCACTAATCTTAATGCCATTTTCAGCAGAAGCAACCAGAACTGGCCATACCATTGTTGACATACTTGGCAACAATTTGAGATGCCTATAAAGCAAAAGGGGGCTACGGGTGGCTTCTCGCAATGAGAGATTTAGGCAAATGTATGGAGGCTCATGGGATATTCAGTGGGACATCACACTTGCAGATTTATGGTGAGGACTCCAGGCCAAGGGTTTGGGGGTTTTCAATTGGACAAAGGGAGGACTAGGGACCACAGTAAAGACATGTTGGGGTTACAAAAAGTCACATGCAGTTAGGGCGACATAAATTTAAGCACATTTGCTCAAATGTGCCAGACAACACCTGGTTTCTAGGTGCAGGAGCATGGGGAGAGGACAGGTTCCAACAGTACTCAGAGTAGCCCTTTCACAGGGACTAATGGAGAGTGAAGGGTGGAACTGGAAACCAAGGCTGGAGTGGGGAGGGGTTTTGGGGTAGGGAGCTTTGGAAAAGGGTAGGGGACAGTGAGGGAGGTGAGGTGAGAGCATGGGGACGGGGGTTCAAGCTGGCCCAAAACTCAACAGGTGGGAAATCCTCTGAAGATGGACAGAGGGATACCTAGATGGTGCAGCAAAAAGAAAGACTATGGGAGAGTTTACACAGGGTTTCAATTGCACTACGAACAGGTCAGGGAGGCCATGTGAGCCAAGAACTTGGGGTCCATAAAAGATATGGAAGGGTGGTTAGGAGGAAAACAGAGAAGAAGATAGAAGCGGCAGAGTAGAAGGACCATTCCTTATACACTCCCTGGTGAGAACTGGGTCTCATATCCAAGAAGAAGCCTGGAGAATCTAACTCATTCACCACATGTTCTACCCCAAAGGGAGTTCTGTGAATGATGCCATTCCAGACAAGGACAGCATGGTGTCATACACCATGCTAGATCAAGCAGTGGAGCTGATCAGAGCAGTGGATGGGGCGTGGCTGGCAAAGACAGATGTCAAATGTACTTTTCAGCTACTGATAGTGTGAGCTGAGGATTGGGACCTTTGGATTTTCAATTTGACAGTAAATACTATTTTGACAAAGCAATGTCCATGGGTTGTTCAGTAGCATGTGCAGCCTCTGAGGTCTTCAGCACCTGGTTGTGTTGGTGTTGTGGGACAGGTGGGACACAAGAAGGTAGTGCACTATTTGGACACTTTCTACTAGTCGGCAGAGGGAGGTCAGGGGCAAACACAATGCTGCTGGACTTTCAGAGCATGTGCCAGATCCTAGGTGTACCATTAGCAGGAGACAAAACAGAGGGACCCATGAGGAAACTAGAGTTCCTGGGCATCAAGGTGGATGTGGAAACAGGGTATTTCACCATCCTCTGGATAAGATTACTGAGGCTGAAGGAACTACAGGCACTGGTAAAATCCAAGAGGATGGTATGGCTAATGGTGGTGCAGCAACTCTTGGGCATCTGAACTTTGTCTGCAGAGCAGTGGCCACAGGGAGGGTCTTTACCAGGAGATTAGCAAGGGTCACAGGTAAGGACAAGCTACCACACCACTGAGTAGACATCACGAAAGGGTAAAGCAACATATGACTGTCTGGGAACAGTTTTCAGAGGAATACATTGGGGTCACTCTCTGGCAAGAGGAATGGCTGTACAACACAGAGACAGAACTGTACACTGATGCAGTGGGGGCCATAGGGATGGGGGCATTTTTAAGGAGGAGGGATTTTAGAGGCATGGCTGGAAGGTGGACAGAGGAAGGTGTGCTGAAGGATATTACATTCTTCAAGATCTTTCCCATTTATGAGCCATTGTGGTATGGGGTGGAAAATTTAGGAACAAAAAATATCTCTTTGGTGTGATAACAAGGCAGTGGTGGAAATACTGAACAGACAGAGGAGTTCCACAGACATAATCACAAGGGTGGTGAGACAGTTGGCCTAGTGGGTTTTGCGCCGAATCTGTCATTCAAAGCCAGGAACATAGAAGGAATTACAACAAAGTGGCTGATAGCCTTTCCCATTTTCAGTTACACAGATTCAGGGAAGTGGCACCCAGAGTTGCAGCCAGAAGGACCGCAATACCTCCCCACTTATGGGAAATTGGAAGGTGAGAGACAGACTATTGTACTGGAGCTTTCAGTCAGACAACATGCTAATGGCATATGAGGGGACGTGGAATCTGTTCCAAGAGTTCTGGTAGCAGAATGGTTTCAAGGTAGTTGAGTGGTCACTGAAAGCCAAATCATAAGATTTGTGGTTCACTAGTGGGATGAGGGGCTGGCCCACTCCACAATGGGGGCATATTTGGCAGGAATAGGGGTAGACTGTGAAGCATGGGAATGGGGGCATCCTTAAAGGTGACAGCAGTCAGGACGATGAGGCAGGGGTGGCAGAGGATTAAAGGAAAGTCAGTGGATCACCAGAAAACAATAGAGGATGATTTATTAAGAAAATTATTGGGGAGCTTGAAGTGCATATGCAGTTCCTCCTATGAGACAGTGTTATTCAGGGCATTATACCTGGTGATGCAGCAGGGATGCATCTAGGGTCAGCAAGGTAGTAGCTCGTAACTGTAGGGATGAACAAGGGGCCTGCACTGGGAGGACATACAGTGGTGCAATAGGTAGGTGGTGATTGGCCTGAGGCAGTCCAAGACAGACCAGACCAGGATTGGAGCCAAGATCAGATTAACAAGGACTGTGGATGGGGAGAATTGTGCAACCCAGGCCTTTGAGGTATATATGAAAGTTAGCTAATAGTGGCTGGCAATTTTTCATATATGGAATGGGTCAATAGTATCGGCCTACCAGGTCACAGCAGTGGTAAGGAAAGGATGACATTCATTGAGGAGGATGCAGCTAGATTTTCCTCACTCTCATTCAGAATGGGGCAGCATCAGAGGCAACTGCTTGGGGAGCCAGTGGAAAAATTAAAGAGCTGGGGAAATGAAAATCAGCTTGTTACAAAAGATATATACCAAGTACAGTAGATGGTTGATATGATCTGTTTTTGTTCCAGATGCAGGGCACAGAAGGATGGTTTGGACCATGGGGTACAAGTTCATTTACTGGGCAAGAAGCACAGCAAGTATGCTAGGCAGGAGACAGCTTCAGAGAGCAGCTGAGTCTGTCAGGCTTCACTGAAAGGCATAAGAGGAATGCCCATGGACAACTATTTCCACTATTGGAGGAACAAAACTTAGAGGATCCAAACTGGACCTAGTTATACTGCATTTGGGGTAATGATTTGAGGTGGAATTGTTATTAGAAATCAAAAGAGATGTGGATATAATCAGGACATGGTGGCCATAGATGATGATAGCGTGGTCCGAGATCAACTCAAGGTGGTGGGAGGCAGGCCACGGATGTTAAGGCTATTGACAAGGCAAGGCAAGAAAAGGCTTAATAGGAGGATGACGGCCTTTGTGAGGGAGGTGGGGAATATACATAGCACAAGCTATTACGTATGACAACTCTGGGGACTATAGGCAAGATGGGGTATATCTTTCTGAATGAAGTAGGTATAGCTTTATTTACCAACAAATCTGATGCAGTGATAGAGGAATGGGTAAACAAAAGGAAGGGTTTGAGGAAGTGCACCTTCATCGCAGGAGCGGGAGGTGTGCTAGTGGAAATAAAGGGGAGGCAGAAGAAGAGCAGGAGGGAGGGGCAAGGGAGGGGGATGAGAAAGCAGGCACAGACTGGGTCAACATCTGGCCAGATTGGCACATCAGGAAAATTATCCCCCAGTGAGTAGCAGAGGTGGGAATCAGGGGGCAACACCTGAGTCCAAACAAGATGGGAGGAAAGAACAGACAGCAGACAATAGAAGGGCATCGGGTTACACATCTGAGTTCAAGAAGACAAGCTACAGGAACTAAATTTTAAGGAATTGCTGTATGGAAATGGGATGATTGGGAAAGATATATGATGTAAATATTTGTATCTATAAGGTGGGAAGAACGAATAAGAATAATGTACGTTGGATGCCACCACAAGTCAGGAGAGAGACCTGAGATTACATCTGATGACCTGAAAGTGACCAAACAGTGTGAAAAGACAGTGGTGAGCAAACAGCATGCTGGGGTACACTCAGGAGGCATAATAAGCAGGAGGAAGGAGGTGGTGATGCTACTATACAGATTACTGGTGAGGCCTCAGTTGTAGTACTTTGTCCAGTTCCGAGACCACATCTCTGGAAGGACATTGACAAAACAGATGCAGTCCACAGTAGGGCAGTGAAGATGGTACATGGACTGCACCAGAACCCTACGAGGAAAGACTTAAAGACCTTAATATCCATTCACTGGAGGAAAGAAGGGAGAGGAGAGGTATGATAGAGACTTTTAAGTACCTTAGGGGAATAAACAGGGTACAGGTGGAAAGTATATTTCAGAGAAAACTCTGCACAACAATAAGGGGGGCATGATATGAGGCTGAAGGGTGGAATGCTCAGGGTAATGGTAGGGAAGCACTTTTCACTGAAAGGGAGGTGGAGCCATGGAACAGCTTCCAGCCAAAGTGGTGGGCAAAACATTATGGGGTTCAAGAGTGCAAAGGCTAGACATAAGGATACCCAGGAGATGTACAGAGGACAGCAATAGATCAAATCGGATCTGGTGCTGCACCAGTGAATAGGAACTGGGCAGACTAGGTGGGCCATATGGTCCTTATCAGCTGAAAGATTCTATGTTTCTATGGATATGGATTTGAATATGTAACAAACCAAAGCCATCGAGCACCCACAACACTGTGTGTTGTGTTATCATTCCATTAGGGAAATACCAATGACAAAAGAGATTGCATTCAAGGGCAACCATGATTGTCAGTGGTTTCCTGACATGGTATGCAGAGAGGGAAGGAAGGGAAGGGAAGGGGAGAGAGAGAGAGAGAGAGAGAGAGAGAGAGAGAGAGAGAGACAGGAAGGTAGAGAAAGAGAGAAAGGGAGGGCTACATGACATGAGCATGACTCATGAGCAGGTAGATGCAGAGAATTGGCTGGGAGACAACAGAGAAGAGTCTGGGGGGATAGGTGGCTACAGGTAGGGCTCCACTCATTTTTTGCTGAAAATGTTGAGAACCCCACCCACCTTCCCTTTGGATATATTATGAGAAAGAGGGTATTGTCTGAGGGTTGGAGAAAAGGGGGTTGCCACAAGAGAGCAACAGATTTTCTTAAGGCATGGAGAAGCCTCGGTTGACTTCAGAGGGCAGCAGGTGGGAGAAGGACAAAATGAGTTATCATCAGAGGATAATGGAAGTGGGGAGACATCATGGGGAAATAAAGGGGTGGAAGGGGGCACAGGAAGGGGCGAGGGGAGGGTAGGTGGAGAAAGTGCAGGCACAGACTGGGTCAACATCCAGCCTGGTCAGGCACATCAGGAAATTATCCCTCAGGGAAGAGCTGAGGTGGGAATCAGGTGTGACACCCAAGCCCAAACAAGACAGGAGGAAAGAACAGACAGCAGATGATAGAAGAGCATCGGGTTACACATCCGAGTCCGAGAAGACAAGCTACAGGACCAGAATGTTAAGGGATGATTGTGAAAGATATATGATGTAAATAGTTGTAACTATAAGGTGGGAAGAACAAATAAGAATAATGTACGTTGGATATGGATTTGAATATATAAATAAACTCAAGCCAATCGAGCACCCACAACACTGTGTGTTGAGTTATCATTTGATTAGGAAAATCTCAATCACAATTAGGATTTGTGAGGTGGATTGAGTATATAGGGTTTTTATCCAATTTAACATGTACAGCACCAATCCATATTCCCACTATGTGGCAAACGATATCCCTACTCCACGCAGTCAAATGCTTTTTCTGCATCAAGCGAGGAAAGCTGCTCTGTAAGATGTCTGTGATAAGGCCCAACTATGGATTATATTAAGAGTTTTTTTGATGTTATGCTTCCCCTGTCTTCCTTTAACAAAACCTCTTTGGTCAGAGTGGATAATAGTTGGTAAATGGAACTCAAGTCCGCAGCTATAATTCTGGCCAAGATTTTATAGTCTGAGGTGAGCATGGAGATTACTCAGTAGGAGGAGCACTGCCTGGGGTCCTTAACGGGTTTAGGAAGCATAGTTATATTGTGGACTGCATGGAGGGAGAGACCACCCTCTACCAATGCTCTCCTTGTAAAGAATCTGCAGGGTTCTAACAATTTATGTGGAAAATCTTAAAGAAATCCATTGAAACCCATTTGGACCAGGGGCCCTACCTCCCTTCAGTTGTTTAATTGCTCTTGAGATCTCTGAGGTCTCTAGTATCTTTTCAAGGGAGACAGATGCCTCCAAGGACATTGAAGTAACAGAAGCCCTACACAAGAACCCTGTATATGTGAGTGTGCTGGTGAAACCTCTGAGGAGTAAAGTTTTGTAGAACTCTGTAAATGTTTGCCCAATAGTACAGTATGCTGTCATTAGTAATGCTGGCATCAGATACCACACCCTTTATGGTGTTGTCCCCATCCCTATGCTTCAGTTTCCATAACAGCAGCTTGCCCTCTATCATCATCAAAGTAAGGTCCAACCTTCCCAGCAGGAGATTATGCTCCAGCCCAGCTATGCACAGCTTGACGGGATTATGCCTGTATGTTTGCAGCTACAGCCTATGATACACAGCCTATGGCAGATCATGTGGGCTTTTCAAGTGCTTGAATGTTATGCTTGAGTAAGACAAGATCCCTCTCCTCTGTTTTCTTTTAAAAGCAGCATATGAGATGGTCTGACCCCTGATAAATGCCTTCAGTGCCTCTCATCTTGCAGCATGTGTGGTCTCCCTTTTATTGTGAGACAAGTATTCAGATATAGAGGCACACATAAGAGAAACATGCATCCCATGTTTCAGGAGTACAGGATCCAACCTCCATGGGCAGAAAGAGGGTTCAGTCATCCCACTATTGGGTAGTAAGAGGGCATGGTACGAGACTAATGAAGGCTCATTATTTAATGCAACCCATTTATGGACAATATATGATGACACCTATAGTTTATCAAGCTTTGTAAAAGACTGGTGGGATTGAGAGTAAAAACTATACCCTTCATATGAGATTTTGATGTCTCCAGATGTCCAGCAGGAAGTGAGTGCTCTCACTTGAGGAGGGCATGAACATTTTTGATAGTACTACTGGATCAGGGTATGATCTGTGAAGAATGGTATCCCTATGCAACTGAAGTCTCCTCCCAAAATCCAAGAACCCCAAATGGTGACATGTCCAGGAGCATCTTATGATAGATCCTAGGATCCTCACTATTGTGGCTGAAAAGTGAACCAACTGCTATGTAGTCACCAGTGTTGAGCTGTATATGAGCCAGGCATACCTTCCCCAGGATCAACACAGGAATGAAGGATGCTGCCTAGAAAACCCCAGGCAACCATATTGCTGCCTCTGCTCAAGCTGAATGTGGGTAGCAGCTATCCAATTGCCCCCGCGACATTTAATTTTTCCCAACCTCTGTAGATGTCATATGTGTCTCTTGTAGGAGGACTATGTTGTTTTTAATCTGGTTTGAACTCTTATGCTTTACAACAATCTTGAAATCATTAGCATTCCAAGTGGTGATATTCAAGGTGGCAGCCATAGTGAAATAAATAGGTTCATAGGTTCATAGTGTAAAATAAAGTTCAGCAAGCATTAGCCCTTAGAGAACTTGCCACCCCTTAAGAGTGGTATTTGTATTTAGCAGTACCCATAAAGTTATCGATTCTGTTTTAAAAGTTTTAATTGTGCCACTCTCAATTATAATTTGGGAAGTGCATTCCATCTAGATATTATTCTTTGTGCAAACCATTTTGTTCTTTTCACAGTATTATTTTTTCTCCAATCATCTGTTGGTTATGAGATCTCATGTTTATTTTAATTTGGCTGGTTATTCCTATAGTTTCCTTTAGAAATGGGTTATTCATGGCTTTAAATGCAAGGCACAGGTCACCTCTGGTCCAGAGTATAATCCACGTTTTGAAGTCTCTCCTGATAACACAAATTGTCCATTGTTTTAACTTTTCTGTAGTCTTCTCTGTATTCTCTATATCATTTTTCATCTTTTATTGTTTGAGGGTGCTAAATTGAATGTAATATTCTAGGTGTGGTCTCATAAGACTTTTGTATAGAGGAATGATCACATTCACTTCCTGCTTTTAATGTTTTGAAAATGCAAGCGAAAATTTTATGGCTATATTTGACCTTATGTTTAGTAGTGAATTAAAAAAGATCATTACTAATGAATACATCCAAATCTTTTCTCATTAGTTGTTGCCCAATATGTGGCTATTTGAAGCATATGTGTAATTAGGGATAATGTGACCAATGCGAATGATTTTACATTTGCCTTCATTAAATTGTAGTGACCTTCCCACCAAGCTTCTCTAAATAGAGACTGAAACATCAACCAACTGCACAGTATAAAACTTGTATAGCATGTGCTATAGATTGAGCATCCATATAATCCAAGGAACACCCATATGAGAAGCTTTAAAATTCCAAAATCTTTAAATAAATATGGAGAGATGACTTTTCCAGCAATTTTCATGTCCCTATGGAATTCCTTAGATAACGCTATTAAATGTGTAAATACTAATGTAAACCTTTTTGGGGTATCAAACATACACTGAAAACTTGATGTATGTGCAATGGGTAACAACAAATGTGCTAACATAGAGTATACCAAGTCAGGATGCTAAAAGCTTTTGTTTCATAGTCCAGTAGAACCATGAGTCCAGATTTGACATTTGTCACAACTTGTATGCTTTGCACCTTCTAGTGAAACCTTTATGTTTTACGTTTTAATATTTTATACAATCAGGACCATCTTGCAAACAGGACCTTCGGGACCTAATGATGTGTTTGTACCAACTTATCCTGTTTAAAATATAGAATTTTACTACTGCTAGTACATATATATCTGCAACAACAATGAGAAACACATTAACAGGAACAGTAAAATTCTTAAGTTTTTATCCCTTTTCATCCCTCCCACTACCCCTCCTATAAACATCCTCTCCCAAACTGTCCAATATCCCCTGTCCCCAACCAAATCTGCATACCGTGATACTAATAACAAGCACACAATGCAAGATGAGGAAAACTTGTACACCTACTGATTGACTTATGAGTCACCCATCCATTACTCCTCTGATAGCGATGCCAGGCATATGCTGCAAAGGTTGGGCTGCTTGCACTATTAGTATGTATACACTAGCATTTAAAGTAGAATAGGACCAAAGCATCCAACAGGTCAGTGGGGATATAGGCCCCCTTCCAAAGCTACAGTAGTATGGCAATTATACCTTCTGTGGATGTTTGCTGGCAACCTCCTCCAGACTCCCCCAGGGCCTTCCAAGGGACTGCTGGCTGTACTCATGGTCCCAAGGGATACCTGCCCCCCACCCTCTGGCCTCCCAGTTCCCTTTCCCCTGACCCTAAAGATTATCAGCATAAATCAAAACTGGTATGCACTATTCTACAGTTTCAGGGTACAGTGTACAGAAGTGTAGCTCAATGTTGGGTTGTTCAAGGTCATTCGTTTGATCTGCTCTCACCCCCTTGTTACCTGTGTCCCCTATTGCACAGTGGGGAGAGGGAATATAGCTGTCTGCAGTAATGACTGGGGAATACAGGCAACAGATGGTGAGAAGGGACGACCAGAGGCCAATAAATCCAGGCATGTGTAACCCAGGAAGCAGTTCCATAGAATTCTTTCTGCCCACAAATTTTAGTTCAACCATTCTGAGAGCTCATGAGTCTCCCCACTGTGGGTCAGCTACCAAAGGTTTTCCAAGGAGACCATGGGCCCCTCAAAAGGAGATATTTGCTGGGACCCATCCAACATAGTCATGACCCCAAAGCTGCTCTAAAATGGAGGGACAAATATCAGTTTTCCACATCAGCCTAGGATAGTCACAGAGTTAGGGCCTGTTACCTTCACAAAGGCAGACCCACAGAGATAATGATTAGGTTGCACCAATGACATTCCTGAACCCACGAGTGCATGTTGTGCCTCTATTGGTACCTGTGCACAAAGGCACAGTCAGGGAGAAAGAGTGATCACTTAAAGTGAATGAGGCACCACCATCATAAAGGATCCTGAGTACAATGATGTTGCTATAAAACTGTATGGAGTCAAACTTAGAAGCAGACACAGAGCTCCAGGGACAGAATAAGGAACACCCCACTTACAGGATAACCTATGATCCATCTGTTAGAAGCAAAGGGTCTAAGGCTACATCACCTCACAATTTTAGATCCCAGGGCACTGAAACTGTAAATTTGACTGACCCAGGATCACAGACTTAAAATATTACTGACCTCATCTGAGACACTCTTGTTGGGTCATGTCAGTGAAACACATGCCCTAAGGGGAACATAAGGAACACATAATCTCAAGTAGAGCTGGACATGGTGATGTAGAAGGATTCCTTACCATATGGCATGGAATCTAGGAGAGGGCCCGAACCATTTCCAAGTGACAGGTTTAAATTGACAAGGCAGAAATCAAGCAGGTAGTGTGGAGCGAATTTATGACCTACCTCTAAAGTTACCTCTTCTTGCCAAAGTTCTCTGCTTCTTGTGGGCATCAAAGAACTGGAGGCAGCTTGCCTCAGTTGGGACATTCTAAACCACAGTGGGATAAAGATGAGCAAACTCATGATCATTGAGTTGCAGCATGGACTTCAGTCCATTGAACTTTATCTATGGAGCTGCAGGTTGCAGCTGTAAACCTGAACCACAAAACTTTCCCACCACCTTCCAGAGACACCGGAATATTTGCATTGGCTGCTTGTAGTACATGCTCCTTGTTGGTGCACCAGAGGTATTTGATGAAGAAGTGGAGCGGTCTTTCTCCAGAACGTGGCTTAGGTCCCATGTGGTGTGCTCATTCAATTTCAAAATTGAGTGCAGTGTTGCTAAGCTTTAGGTGTTGCACCAGCCACTAGTGGATCTCTGGTCTCACTACCATTTCCAGACCCTCTGGGTAATCCAATAATTTGATGGTGAAGCATCAGGAGCTATTCTTGAGATATTCAGACTTCTGCTGATCCTTCAGCAGCTGTTTTTAAGGTCGCTCCTTTCTCTTGTGATGTTGACCAGAGATCATCTACTTCGTGGAGCCATTTTATCACTTTGTTGAGCCATGTGGTGTGAACAGCTGAAGTTTTCAAGAGCCTGGTAACCACATTCTGCAAATGAGTGATCTGGCGGGTGATATTTTCAAAACTGGCTTTCATTTCTGACTGCATCCTTAAAGCATAGTTGGGACTACAGCTAAAGATTTTCAAGTTCAGACATTTTACCTCGTGGTGGAGACATGGGCACAGGCCCTGGCTTCCTTTGTGGCATAATGTTGCAGATCTAGTAACACAATCATAAATCAGTAAGACATCAGTTCAAAAATCCATAAAACTTCAATTTTCTTTTATTCTTCTTTAACTTTGCACCAAACTTGTTCTAAGTCGGCTAAGTTGCCTGTAGTTTCACACCACTCTTCTGGCCAATATTATTTACAGTGCTTTTCTAAACATAAACAAATAAAAAATCATACATTTTCTCATAATAATATTCTTATGTTTTATACATTTCATTTGTATCCAGTTACACAGATAACCCACCATCACCAAAAAGTCAAATTTCTGATCTTTAAATGCTTTCTGAACACAACAATGTGGCTTTGTATCATTACTATTCAGGAACTATCAACTTAGTTATTGCTTTGTTTCACTTTTTTGTATACAAACTTTCCAATGAGCACTAATCATACCTGTTTCTGTTTTTGTCCATTTCATTGTGTGGTTCCCTTAATGCTTTCAAAACGAGTCTTAATACTTTATTCCAATCAAAACAAACATTATTTCAATATCTTACTTTGTGTATCTGTTTTTCAATATTTATGTATATAAATTTCTATACAAGACTTACTTTTTCAGCTTTATATTCGTATTTCAGTCTGACTTCATTCTACTAGCTTATATTCAGCTTCATCATGGAGCTTCATTAAATTTGTTTACCCTTCTTATGAAACAATGTATTTGAAGCTTTCTATGACAGAAATGAATATCTTTCAAATTTAATAATGATTTCATATGTTACTTTGCTTTACTTTACATTTACCTTACAGAAAATTAAGGACTTTTACCTGTGATTCTTTAGGTATCTTCGTAATCTGATTAATTACTTCAATGGGCTATAAAGAATGATACATTTAAAATCATTTAATAATCCTTTATGTAACTGGATACAAATGAAATGTATAAAACCATAAGAATATTATTATGAGAACATTTATGATTTTTATTTGTTTATACTTAGAAAAAGCACTGTAAATAATATTGGCCTGAAGAAGTGGTGTGAAACTACTGAAACTGTAGCCGTTGAACACGTTTGGTGAAAGTTAAAGAAGAATAAAATAAAATTGAAGTTTTTATGGATTTTTGGACTGATGTCTTACTGATTTATGATTGTGCTACTAGATATTAAAGCCTATAAGTAAGATTGTCCAGATTTATAGAAAAGATAACAGGGTAACCTATACCCACTTGATTTTACACAATGTTGCAGATCCTTAGCTTTGCAGCACTTGAAATTACAGTTTAGATTGTCTGATATTAACTTTAACAGGAGGTACTTGTGATTTGTTAGCCATAGATGTGATTGTGAGGTATAATTTGCCTTTGAACATAAAATTCTGCTTTTAAGTAATTAGCCTATGCAATACTGTATAAAAAAAGAGCATCTGCCATCTTTCCCAATTGGCCACTCCTCCTCCACCATTGTACTTTGTTGCTTATGTAAATGAACACATCTCTAACTTGTGGGTTATTTTAAAATGGGCTTTTCAAAGTATAAATGCAATTAAAGAAAGGATTATAACTCCTATAGATTTTGCTGAGTTCTGTACATCACCATTGACTGTACAGTATTCTCAATAAACATATATGTCTTTCACACAGTGTGATATCTAGTGATGTGCAAGTCAGAAAAATTAATTCGATAAATATTTTATGAACTGCACTCAATTCATGAAACATTCATGAATTTCTTCAATTCACAGAGAGTCAGATCTAATGTGAAGTGTGGGATTTTGTGGACGAAGGCCACACTTAGCACATGGACTTCCCTACCTTGTGCAGTAGTGGTGCCCCTCCCCAATGGCTACAATGCAAAAAATATATAAATCCCTGGTATCTAGTGGTTCCCCACCCCGCCAATCACCGGCCACTGAAAGAATTAAATCCCTGCTGTCTAGTGCCCCCACCAATCATCAGCCACAATGTAAAAAATATATATATTTAATTAAATCCCTGGTGTCTAGTGCCCCCCCACGATCGCCGGTCAGTTGGCCACAATATAAAAATATATATATATATCTTAAATTAAACCCTAGTGTCAAGTGGACCTCCCAGCCTATCAGGAGTGCCCCATCACCCTACTCACCCACCCCGACCCTGGGTGAGGCCCTGGAACAGCCCCTCCACTCATCTCCATGGCAACAGCCCGACTGAAAGTGTCTCAATGAATGAGCGCATGTAGCAGCATGCACTCATTCATTGAGAAACTCAGTCAATCTACTAACCATGAGGTGGAAGTCTGTTCGATGGCCCACTCAGAAGGTAAGTGGGATGAGATGAAAGGGTGATGAAGACACTAATGGGATATCCTGACAATCTAAAGACAGCAGCTACAGTAAACAAAATGTTGGGGTGCATTGCCAGAGGAATTGCCTCAAAGAAGGAGGAAGTCATCCTGCCATTGTACAGGTCACTGGTGAGATCACACTTGGAGTACTGTGTGTAGTTCTCATGCCTGTATTTCAAAAATGATGTCAAATGTCTGGAGGTGCTGCAGCAAAGGGCAACAAAGATGATTCTAGGTCTGGGGACAAACCCTATGAGGAAAGATTGAGGGAGCTCAACATATACTCACTGGATGATAGAAGAGAGGGGGATGGATTGAAACTTTCAAATACTTAAAAGGTTTGAATAAGGTTAGTATGGAGGCCATCTTCAGTTTAAGAGGGGGTTGAGAGGGGAAGAGGCTGAAACTGAAGGGGAAAGATTCAAGAGGGAATGAGGAGACACCATTTCACAGACAGGGTGGTAGGAAGGTGGTATGATTTGCCAGAGGAGGTGATCTCACTGAGAATTATAGGCAGTTTTAAGAGGGGTTGGACAGGGTGAGTGGAAAGGTCAAAACTGAGGGGAAACTGGGAGGAGGGTGGAAAGTGGGAATGATAATTGAGGGAATGGGAGTGGGGTTAGCAGCAGAAAACTAAATTGTAAGCTACACACTCTAGCAGACTTCATAGACCCTTATGGCCTGTTTCTGCGGTGTTTTCATTTGTTCTTATGCTTGCATGTACTACAGTGTTATATGATTCTGAAATAATGTATTACTTATGAAAAAGGGATGGTTTGCAAAAATAAGAATATGTACAAACATACAGAGAAGAGTAATTTAAGTTACTACTCAACTTTCTTAGAAAATAAGGACATTTAAGGCAAAAAAAACATGTTAATGCTTATTAGGGTTGCTACTGCATATAATACAAACCACACACAGGTAAAAACAGACTACTAGGGTTGCAGACCCAATTCCCACAAAGTTTGTAAATGTCCTATTAGGATTGTCATGTCCAACTCCCACCATCCTACCATGTCCCCAGTCCTCATGACCCAAGGACATTCTGCAGGGACAAAGACATAGATCAATGCATGGTACCTCATACAGAGTCCACATATTAAAATGGTATACAGCAACCTAATCCCTACCCCACACCTGTCTTTGTGGTGATAAACCAGTTAGTCATTCTACCCAACTGAGTACCTGCCCATGAAGTGATTTTTGAGCCCTACAAAACTGACAACTTTGCAATGTGTATAGTACTTTAATTTGTAACAATTTCTGCTGCTTTGTGCAGGGTGCACCATATTGTGTTCCAAGCTTGGCACAGGTTTCAATTGACATAAACTTTCTCACAGGAATGCACCCACTAAGGATTCTAATTGCAGATGTACAATGTGTATGAAATACTAGACCTTTGTATCATGACTCTGTACATGTACTTTGTCCATCATTCATTAGGGCAGAGTGGGAGGGGTAGTATTAGGGCTGCTATATATCATGTTTAATATGTGGACCCTGTATGAGTGCAATACCATTGATCTATAGCCATGAACCTGTAGACTGACTTGTGACAGGAGGTAGGGACATGGTAGCATAGATGGGAGTTAGACAAAAGGGCTCAATTTTCAAAGACTTAAATAGAGCTTGCATCAACCCTTTAGTGCAGCTGTGCAATTCCTTTGGTGCAACTTTGCCTGACTGTAGTACATCGGGCACAGTTGTGGCACTTTTACACTTATGGTGGCTTGTGCCAAATATTTGGCACAAGTCCTGTGAAAAGGTCCACTGCATGACATAAGTTACACCACATGAGCTGGTCTAACTTTGCAGTGTTTGGCAAATAGGAGTAGAAATCCCGAATGGCGCCAGGAGAATGACTTAAAGCCCTGTGAGCCGTATGATCGCACAACAACAGTTTCCAGGCATTCTTGGCTTTTGAAAATCAAGTCCAAGAACTCTAAAGGACACTCCCAATCTCTGTGGTCACTGAATTTGCAACCCTAATTGTTTATTTCTGACCTCTATGCTGTTTGTATTTTGTGTGGCAGCAACCCTAATGAGCATTAACTTAGTTTTCTTTTGCAGAAATAAACAAATATATGTATATTATAGTTGCTGATAGCGCCACTATAGTTAGGGTTGAGTAGTCTGTTCAATGATAAACCCCAAATTCTAACACTAATGTCTTTGGCACTGTATGATGAAATTAGTTGACATCTTGCATGTGTGGTGTAATAGGAAGGTCTTGGTCTATGAAAGTTTTTGACAGCAGCTTCTGCAGTTTCTGAGATCCGCATATGCCAATTTCTAAACAAATATAACTTTCTTGTCCTATACTTAACATGCATTATTTTTGATCTCATCTACAGCCCACATAGAATGGAATTTTTTCCCAAAACTTACAGTGTACATATTGGATGTCCTAAGGTACTGCCTTTGAAAGGTGTAAGGCCTGCACCCACATACTGTATGCATACAGACCACCATCAAGACAAGCCAGAACAGCATAATAAAATCAATGGTTCCTACACACGTCAATCCAGCAGTGTGGTTTACCTAATTCAGTGCAAGAAGTGCATAAATGGATGCTATATTGGGGAAACTAGGCAACCACTGAAACCAGGATGAATCACCACAGACACACAGCAGTAAACCAGGTTAGCAACACACCAGTAGGAAACCATTTTCACAAACAGATCATTCTCTCTCTGACTTATCTATCCTGATACTAAGAGGCAACTTTGAAAACAGACAGGACAGAAGGACATGGGAATTGATATATATCAAACAATTTAAATCTAACATTTGTGAACTGAATTGGGCTATTGGATTTATGACACACTATGTAAACTGTAATTTTATGTTATAATTTTTTTCTGATTTCGTGCCTGCTCTGTTTTTATTACCTGTCCCTAACTTCCTTCCTGCCTTTCTTACAGATTCACTCCTGCCCACCCTCCTCTCCCCTTGATTAGTTCTCACACCTCACTGGAGATACTAACCTCACACTCTGTTTATCTGGGCCTTTTTGTTTTGTTTCTTCTAACTTCAAAGCTTCCATGCATTTCTTAAACACTTCCCATCTATTCTACCCTTTCTGCCTACTGTCAACTGTTTGTTTCTCAGATCTTTCCTATCTGTGTTCCTGTCTGGTTACTTTCATTACCCTTTCTAGCATTCTTTTATCTTCAGCTAACCTGTTTATAAGGTATCAAACCTTCCAGCGCCTCCATGAGCTTTGCATGAATGTGAACATGGATGAGGTTGCTTGATGTGAAGTGTGGAGCACCACTACCTATGAAAGTGAGAGCTCACCACTTAGATGTGTGAAATACTGATTGAAACTCATGAGAATTGCACCAGGATTGGAGGGTGTGTCTGATCCCAGGGCCCAGAAGGAATATGTCCACTGTGACCAAGATCTGTCAGGGTAACAGCTTGGCCAGCAGGGTTTGATTACAGAAGATCAGGACTGATAGAGATGGGGCAAAAGTTAAAATTTGCAGGGTGAAGTTGCCACAAAGCAGCCATTTGTGCTTTGCTTCATGAAGCTTATCTGACCTTCAGGATCTTCAACTTTGCCCACAGTCATGAAGGTTTCACCTGGAAATGGTGGAATTTCACCTGCGTAACAGAGAAGTTTTGCCATCCACTGGTAACATTCTGCACTTTATGTGCAAAACTTCACACTTGCAGTAGAACTTCACACTTTGTGGATCAATTCATGGTTTGCAAATTGCTTGAAATTGTGGATTAATTTTATGGAGTGAATTTTTCCAACTTCACCCATCTCTAAGACTGGCCGCTAAACACACTGGCATTTAGTATGAGTTTCAAGTGGGGATGAGACATGGCTTTGTGCAAGAATTTCCAGCAGGGGAAAGAAACATGCCAGGTCCAAGATTCCTAAAACCAGCTGCTTTCTGTTGTTTTGTTTACTTAGCCAGCAGCCTTGCAGATGAACTAGTCCACTGTGCAGTTTAGTCTAGGTCTAGTCAATGTTCTTCTGATGATTTGGGGTTATACCACATTTTAATGTAACAATGTGAAATGTGAAAATGTCCAGTTTGCTGGAAATATATAGGGAGTTGGAAAAGTAGATGCTGGTGCTTTTTTCTGTTTTGAAGATGCCTTCTCCCACTTTAATGTGCCTTCTGGAGTCAAATGGCCATATCTGTCCAACTGTGTTTTCCCATATGACCCAGCTTCCATCACTTAGAACAACATTGCTATATTGTTTGTTCTACTTGTAGTTGTTATTTGTTTCTTTTTTGGTAGTAATTTCAGTCTTTCAATCCTCCATCATTTGGAACAAAATTGCTGTGTTGTTTGTTTCCCTGGAGTCCAGTGGCACCCTCCTCTTATTGCCATTCTGCTCTGTAGTGAAGAAAATGGTCTCTATGTCTTTTTTACACCTTTAAGAAAGAAAATGGTCTCTTGCTGATCTGACCCCCCCACCTGACCTCCCACTGAGCACCCACCACCCCACCACTTCCACACCCTCACTCATCTGAAGAGGCCACAGGTGAAGATCCCTCTCCAATTGAAGACATTGCTGTTGGAACTGGTGACTGCAATACGAGAAACTAAGGTAAATGTGGTTCAATATATTTTAATGTGGTTTTCAACTTTGTGGCATAACGTTGCCATTTTTGAATATTTTGAGTCCAAATTTTGAACATGGTCTTCTTTGGACACCACCTCGTGAACAATGATGGTGGAATTACAGAAATCCAGCCCAAAAGGCAATTTCATGGTCACTTGGTGAGATGACCCTAAAGTGAGGTGTATTAGACCCCGCATGAGAGGAGTCTGCCAAGTGAGAGTGAGAGTCTTGGCTCTGTGTTTTTTTTGTTTAAGTAACTGTACACTGTACTTGCTAAAAGTAAAGTGGGATCACCATGTGTTTTAGAGCAGAGACATCAGGTGTTGTAGTTCATGCTCACTAGAGGGACTACAACCCCAAGCAGTCTATTTCTGCTGCAGTGTTTTAAAACAGGGGCACTTAAGTGTGGAAAAGGGCTGAGACATGCAGGCAAGGTCTCTAAGACCTGTGGGAGTTGTTGGGCAAACCACGCTACAGCTAAGGGGCTAGGACCAGGGTGAGTATGTGGCCTCATGACCCGCCACTTCCTGGTTGTTCAGGATTTAAACTCACCCCTGTGTGAGCTGCTGCATACTCATGCATGGAGATGTGCATGGAGACACGTGTAGCGATCTGTGCATGTCTATCATGTCAGGTGAGGAAGGCAGGAGCAGGATGTGTTAGTCCAAGCATAGAGTGTGAGTAGACCTTAAATGCCATTCTCAGTTTGGACTCTTTATGTAAAAATCTGTCTAACTGGCTGAAGAAATACATGGAATACAGGCACTAATCCAAAAAGTATAGTCTAGCAAGCTTTTACTGATCAACAGTGAACATTTCTTTCCCTGTGAAGAACGACAATAGTATCCTTGATTGAACTGGGTGCAATAGCCCTATCCTAGCAATAATATAATTGACTCTAGTGTAGTAACACTTACAATAGGGGAAATGGGGATTAAATGCTCACTATGCAATATGTTCAGTACCAACTCTGGATCATTGTTTACTGTTTTTATGCAATAACTGTAGTGAACTTAAGGCACTAAACATAAACTATTACAGCAGGATGCTGAAATAAACAAGCTGAGAAGTAAATTACAGGAACAGAACAAAATTATGGGAAACTCAACAATAAAAGAAGGGTCAGGGATAAAAAGACAAAGAATAGAGGAAGATGAGGAGGGTAAGATGATGAACAGGAGGCCGAGTGGAGTATAATCGAGAACAAGAAGAGAACAAAAAGGTAGATGGGCCATGGGTGTTAATTTCAAAGTTTCTAACAGGTATTTACCGCTAGAGAATTTGATGTCCAGTAATGAAGAATAAGCACAGGACCTACAAATATTACCAGTAGTAGTAGTAACCAGTCAACCCAGGGAACAACAATAGACAAGCAGGCTTACCCTGAGACACATCAGATACCAGTAAACCCAGTAATCGAATATAATGGAGAAACCAACGAGGAAATAATGATAGTGACTAATAACAATATAGGTACACATAATCTAGGAACAGTAACAAGCAGATATATAACCTGGGAGATTCTATGACAAGGTTCATGGATAGGTATGCAAATAGAGGCAATAAGGAGAATACTACTACCTGTTCCTACAGTGGAGCTATGATTTGTGACATCAACAAAATGATCCCAGGTATTTTGACAAACAATAGTAACCCAGTACAATACTACTGCATGTAGGAACCAGTGACCTAGCAAGATTTGATGATGACAAAGCCATTAGTGATATGCAGGACATTTGTATAACATTAGAATGGAATAACAGCAGAATTATCATCTCTGAAGTACACCCTTCCTAGGGCTAGTTGGATAAGAATGAAAAGAATTAAGCAATATAATAACTGGTTACTAAGATGGGGCCTCAATAAAAATTTTAACATTGTTAAGACCTGGGAATTATTCGACAACAGATATGATGACTTTGGTTATGATGGACTCCATCTTAATAAAAGAAGTCAAGAGTTCTGGGAATTTCTTTCATAAAGCAGTGAACACAAATCATACTGTTCCAAAAACTAGTCTATGAGGGGCACAGGGTTAATAAACCCCCACTAGCATATCACCAGTGAATAAACAAAGTAGGGCACCAAAGGGGGAGCTGGTTGCATTACTTATAAATGCCAGAAGCCTGAACAATAATTAAAAATCTGAAATAGAACTATTGTTAATACAAAGGATGTAGATCTGGCAGCCTAACAGAGACTTGGTGGTTAGATAGCGCTAGGTGGATGACTCATGTCTAAGGGAATAGGGTTTATCACATGGATAGAGGGGAAATGAGGAGGTGTGGCCCTATATGTTAAGGATGAGATACAGTATACCCAGATACCTGATGTAAAGGAGGAAGCAACACAATACAGTGCTCTATGGGTAGATTTAGTAAGGAAGAATAGTAAAAACTTAGCTATATGGGTTATTTATAGACCACCAGACATAAATATTGATAGCAACAAAAACTGATGGGTAATATTTGTAAAAACATTAATAATAAAGAGTGCTTAATAGTGGGGGATTTCAATTCACCAGAAATTGACTGGACCAAGGGCACAGTAACAACAAGACAAGAAGGAGTGTTATATGACACTTGTGTAGAACATGGCCTAACTCAAAATATATGCAGGCCTACTAGAGAGAATGCTATATTTGACCTTGTCCTAACTGAAGGAGATGAGCTGGTCAAAATGTTGATATACTGGAACCTTTAATATTCTGTGATCACAATGTGGTATATTTTAAGATCAAGCTGCCCCACTGCCAATCCAGGGCTGTACCATAGTTAGGGAATACAGAACGGCTAACTATAACATGATTAGGAAATGAGCTGCACAAGTGGCAATGGGATATAAATGAGATGGATGTAAATACACTATGGAACAATATTAAAAATAAGTTGCTAATTTTGGAAGAAATATGTTCCCAAAAAAAGAATATATATCAAACATGGTAAAATACCACTATGGTACACTAGGACTGTAAAAGACCACATTAAAAGAAGACCAGTGCCTATCAGTCGATGAAAAGTGATAATACACCACTCAATAGGAGAAATACAGGTTGGCACTAAGAAAATGTACTGTAAATACATTATCAGAAAGGCTAAGATGATAGAATTCCACTAGCACACAATACAGATGATAGTAAGGCCTTCTATGCATATTAAATAACAAAGCCATAGACAGAACAGTGGGAACACAGACTATAATGATCCCAACAAATGGCAGAAGAATTTAATAATTACTTCTGCTCAGTTTTTGAAAAAGGAACATAATATCTAGTATGCAAGGTGACGGAGTAGTCACGGCCAAATATGCAATAAAGACTTGGAGATTTCTAGCAAGAGCTAGAGAAGGTGACAAAAACATAAATCCTAATACATCTGCTGGTCCTGATGGTTTGCACCCCCACTTACAGAGGGAAGTTATTTCATGGCTTTTTTATTACAGTTAATATTTTTCTTTTATCCTCCTCCCAGGCAGCTCACCATCATGCCTGATCCACCAGCACCATCCCCGCTCGCAGATTAACTTCCGCTTTCTCCATGGCTTGCCCTCTGTAGTGGGGCAGCGAGGATCTCTCAACCTGCTGAAACGGATCTGGTGTGGAGGTTACTGCTTGTTTGCTGTAGCAGGGCCTACAGTGATTGGCTTTCATTCTACCACACCTAGGACACTTTCCTCATCTGATTTCTCCCTGGGAGAGGAGGCATGCAATGACACCCTATGGAGAGAGCATGCACACATCTGCACACACTCCTTCAAGCATCTGCCTCCTCTTCTCCAATTTCTTAAGCATCAGTGCGCTGTCCTCCAGCTACCGTTAGGTGCCAGTAGAGCACTGACTGCTGGTGGCCCCACCTCCCTGGAGAAGGAGAGCAGTCTCTCAGACACACAATCCTTCTCCTCCAGTGCTGACCCCGTGGTCTGTGCTCATTCCCTAACACGGGTTGCCAGTGTACTGTGAGATAAGACATCCAGTGCCTCAGCCCTCAGCCACCAGGCCGGGAGTTCATGGCTTTTAAAGCCATCACTGCAGCTCTTAATCTTTCATTAAGAACTGGCATTATACCAGAAGACTGGAGATCAGCAGTTGTGATCCCTATTTTCAAAAAGGAGATAGAACTGTTATGTCTAACTATAGGCCAATCAGCCTTACTCCAATCTTAGAGAAACTCCTGAAACAATAATCAAAGATAAGTTAGAAATTATCTTATTGGATTGACACCACAAAGACAAAACACAGCATGGTTTTAAAAAACATTGCTCATGTGCAACAAATACCTTGGTGTTTTACGAGAAAGTAAGTAAACTTCTCAACAATAAAAACAGGTCGATGTAATATTCCTAGATTATAAAAAGCATTCAGCAAAGTTTCACATGGAATCCTCATTCATAAACGTAAGACTATAGGCATAGACATCCATCTAATAAAGTGGATTGAATCCTGGCTTAACAACAGAACTCAGAAGGTGAGGATAAGGGCTTTACATCAGGAAGTGGGGATGTGTTGAGGGGTGCCACAGGGTCGGTTCTGGGTCCAGCGATGTTCTCTATATTTATTGCAGAGATATGCATGGTGAACTAACTAATATGTGTCTTAAATTTGCTGATGATGCTAAACTACTAGCAGAAGTGGATCTTGGGAGACATCAAACACTCTTCAGCAGGACCTTAACAAGCTGGAGAAGTAGGCAAAATGTAAAGGCATGCGATTTAACTTTGACAAATGTACAGTGATGCACTTTAGAAAGGATAACACAGGGCATCAGTATAGTTTGAATGGATGTAGATTAAGGAACAATACTATGGAAAATGACCTAGGGGTACAGTTTGTAATGATCTGACCTTTAGTTTCCAATGTAAAGAAACTATTAAAAATCTAATAGAATAATTAGGTGCTTAAGAAAAGCATTTCCTACAAGAAACAGAGCTCATATTATGCAGTTATATCGCATTACTCTAGTTAGGCCAAAATTGGACTACTGTACTACTCTTTGGAGTCCTGTACTCTGTGAAGAGACATCAATGGGGTTGAGAGAATGTAGCTAGAATGACTAAGATGATGGAGGAAACATATGAGAGGAGACTTGAGATCTTGAGTCTGTACTCATTGGAGGTTAGGTGCACAAGAGGGATCTTCTACTTATGTTCAGGATCACTAAGGATTTGGAATTATCACAAAGTTTGGGCCTGACTACAGGGTATAAAGTGTCTGGGCTAAGAAACCATAAAAACAGATTAATCTTACATACCCAAGAACAAAATTGAGAAGGGCTTTTTACCCAATGGATTATTTCTGTTTGGAATGGCCTCCCTAGAAACATAGTAGAGGCTGAAAACTTTCAGATCTTCAAAAGAAAGTTGGATATATACCCACTAAATAGATAGGATACTAATGCCCACTTGTATGGGGGACTTGCCACATGGGCCACGTGCCTTCTGCTAGTCCTACAAACCTAATATTGTAACCTAGTATAACCTTTTGGGCAGGACTTGAGCATTTTTACTGCCCTCACTCATGAGGTGGATAACTAAGAAAGTTATGTTGAAAAGTTGGGTCAAAATATTTAAACATGGCAAAGTTATGCACCTATGTTGAAATATTACTATGCTCACTGTAACTTTGGCAATTGTAAATATTTTGACCCTAAATTTCAACATAGCAATTTATTTTCACCACCCCATGAATGTGACACTCTGTCATTTTCAAATCCTCACTGAAATGTGTTTTCTCACTTGTGACACAGAATGACATTTTGGAAGGATTTGAAAATTTCTCCTCAGTGTTCATGAGGTAGGGTAATAAGAGGCTATGCTGACATATTTTGGTTGATGTTTTGCTACAAATGCAAGCACACAGGGACCAGAGGGCCCTGTATTCCCACAGCAACATACATTTATGTATTTATAGAGGGATGGAGCACAGGGCTCCTGCAGGTAGAAGAGAATTCAATTACACTATTTCAAAAACTAAGGAAATTCATTGCAAAAAACTGTGTTAATGCACCACGTAGGATAGCTCAATGCCATAAAAGTAGGGAAATATGACATTAGGTTTTCCAGCCCTAATGCCTCACCCTACCCCCCCCCAGCAGCAAAAGAAAAAATAGGTTTTTGGGTCTCCAGAGTCTTGGTGAATCAGTGGTAGGGGTCTTTCTTGGGGTTATGTCTAAATACGACTAAAAGTAGGGAAATGTGATTTTAGGTTCCATACCTATGGCCCCCACCCATAAAACAAATCAAGGTGAGTCTTCCTTGAGGTTGTCAACCCCTAATGCACACCCCATTCTATACACCCTGACACTCCTGATACATACATACTTGCATCAGTCACGTCTGATGATTCTTTCTATCGCAATGGGGTGAGCTTTAGGGTTGATAACCCCAAGGAAGACTCCACCCTCGATTTGTTTTAGGGTGGATGAGGCTTTAGGTTGGAAACCCCTAAGTCACATTTCCTCTTTGTTGCTTTAGCCATAACCTTAAATATTGCTATATCTACATACTGTATAAGTTAAAAACTTTGTTAATGCTCCAACTAGGGCCAAAGTGACAAAAGTTGGGAAATCAGGCATTACGGTTTAACTAACACCCCACCCTCCCAAACCAGGCAGGAGAGCAGTGGGTTGGGCTTCACATAATACTCACCCCATTCTATCTGTAAATAAGGTCAGATGTGTAGATTTTATGTGAATGGGGTGAGCTTAGGCTTGAGAAGCCCAAGGACATCCCTCCATAGATGTGTGTATATGTATGTAGCTGGGAGGCCTCATGCCCATTTACAGGACAGCAATGACCAAATTGTCAGCATAGCCACCTTGTTACCCCACCTCATGTACCCAGTACAGAAAATTGTTGAATCCCCACCAAAACATAATTCTGTGCAACTGCAATGCTATTCCGTGTCACCGTGCAAAAACACTTTGAACAGGATTTGAGAAATGACAGGAGTGACATACATGAGGTGAGGTAATAGAAGACTATGTTGCAAATCTGTGTCAAAATATTTAAAATTTCCAAAGTTGCAAGTGGGTGTAGCAAATTGCAATGAACAGTCACAACTTTGGCATTTTTCACATTCTGATTTCAACATAGTCTTCTTTATGTAGCTTGATAACATAAGTATCTTATACAGCTTGATAACACAAGTATAAGAATTTTCAGGTTTAGAATTCACCAGCTCCAGCTGTTTCTCTTAGGGCTGTGCAAGGGACAAATATCGCTTTCTGAGTTCCACTAATAATGGGCTCTCCAAATATTCAGGACTGAAGACCGAATAGCCCCTATTTGAGTGTTTTTGACTGGGGTTGTTAAAAAAGCCTTTCCCCTACTGGCCACCATCCTAGCCACCATCCTAGCTGTTTTTAACATTAAATCCCATTTCCCTGTGTCTAATTTTAAAATTGGCATTATTGGTTATTTTATTGCCAGCACCACCAGAGACTGACACTGATGTCTTCAAGTTCAGTTCAACCTAATTCCTCCATGGTAGCCAAAGACTCACAGATTACTTGAAATGCCCCCTCACCATTTGCCAAGACTGATGAACTGGGGTAGGCTTGTCTGGGTTTAGTCTCATACTTCACTTCCCAGATAGTTCAGTCAGAACCCCCAGAACAGACTCTTCTCTGCTGGCTGCCTCCTCCCACTCACTCTTTATTTATCTATTGAAATGTTTCACCAGGAAGGGCACACTGAACAACAAGTTACTCATCTCAGGTACATCCTGGGAGGGAAGGTAACAGGGAAAACTATACATACAGCTAAACACGAGTACAATTTGCACATTTAAAACATACATTGTAACAGTGTTGACAATAAGGAACATAAATAAGTGTGACATTGAACAAATTAAACAGTAAAACTCTCTTATAGCACTGGCTATAGCACTAGAGAGCAAGCTACAGGTGGCAGCAGGCAAGAAAGAGTCTGCTAAGGGGGATGGGGTCTGACTGAGATAGCCAGGAATTGAAGTACGAGACTCAAGTTCACCCCAGTTCATCAGTTTTGGCAAATGGGGTGGGGCACTTCAGTAATGCTGTGAGGTATTGGCTAGGGTGTGGGAATTGGATTATTTTGAACTTGAAGATGCCAGTGTCAGTGTCACCTCCTGGTGGAGCTGATGATAACCAGTAATGCCAATTTTAAAATTAGACAAGGAAAGGGGATTTAATTAGAAACAGCTAGTATGGTGGCCAGGAAGGGGAGGAGGCTTTTTGAAACAACTCCTCAGCTGAATAACAAAGCAGTCCATATTAAGGAAGATAGAACTTAGTCTAAAACTGGTTATTTTTCAAATCACCAAAACATTTAAACTTGTTATAAAAATTGATGTAAAAGGCCTAACTAAAAGAAACAGGGCGAGGTGTCTTCAAGTTCAGTTCAAATTAATTCCCACACCCTAGCCCAAAGAATCACACTATTACTGAAATGCCCTCCCCATTTGCCAAGACTGATGAACTAGTGGAGGCTTGGGTCTCATACTTAAATTCCCAACTAGCTCAGTCTGACACCCTCCATAGCTCAGACTCTTCTCTTGCCAACAAAGGCATTTAGCTGCAGACCAGATTGCTAACCCATATGAATGAGCTTGTGGGTTCCAAAGTGGCCCTAAGTGTGAAAGATTTTTCAACACACATGCATAGTCTTTGGTACAGTTTAAGATTTTCCCTCCACATTTTCAACATAGCCATTTTTTCACACCATCTCATGAACAGTACAGCTGTCATTGTTCACATCCTGTCTGAAATGTGTTTTCACACCTGTGGCATAGATTGGCATTTTGGCACAGATTTGAACATTTTCACAAAGGGGTTTATGGGGTGGGGTTTATGAAGAGAGCTTTTGCTAAATATAAACAAATTAAAAGTGAATTTAATACAGAAGAATACAAAAATAAGTTGAGTGAGGCAGGAAAGGCAGTTAGAAGATCAAAAGCTCAGATGGAGGAAAAATAGTATAGGGATCAAGAAGGAGATGAACCTTCTTCAGATATATAAAGGACAAAATAAAGAGTAAGGGGAATAGTCAGGTTAGCAGCAATGGAAGGCAATATGGCAGAGACAGACAAAGACAAAGCAGAGTTACTAAACTATTTCTTTTGCTCTGTCTTCACTGTAGAAGACAGTGGGAAGGGTCCCACACTAAGTAGGTCAGTACACAACATCACAGGAGCAGACACAAGACCCTTCACAAGGAAAAGGGTCCCAGAAGAACTGAATAGGCTGAAGGTAGATAAAGCAATGGGGCCAGATGGCATCCACCCAGCGTACTGAAGGAGCTTTGGGAAGAACTCATCACACCACTGGCTGAGCTGTTCAGCAAGTCACTGTAAAGTAGAATAACACCTCACAACCTGAAAAGGGCAAAAGTAGTACTTTTACACAAGAGCGGAAGCAGGGAGGATGCAGAAACTATGAAGTGGTCAGTTTGGAGTCATTGCTGAAGGAGAGGATAATGAAGTACCTGGAGGATAGCAGAAAAATTGACCCCAGGCAACATGACTTCACAGCAGGATGCTCTTGCCAAACCAATATGATTGACTTTTCAGACTGGGTCACCAGAGCAGTCGACCAGGGAGGAGCAGTCAACATTGTGTACCTGGACTTCAGCAAAGCCTTCAACACCTTCCCCACAGAAGGCTAGCTAACAAATTAGAGCATACAGGAGTCAGTCATAAGACAGTGAACTGGATCACCAATCTGCTGCAAGATAGGATGCAGACAGTGCTTGTCAATGGATCATTATCCAGGGAATGCAAAGTGACCAGTGGTGTTCCACAGGGATCTGTACTGACCTATCCTCTTTAACATATATATCAGGGATATTGCAAATGACTTGAAGGGATAGTTTACCTGTTTGCAGATGACACAAAACTCTGCAACAGAGTAGACACACAAGAGGGAGAGAAAGGTATGGAAGCAGACCTGATAAAACTTGAGGAATGGTCCAGGGACTGGCAGTTGAAGTTTAATGCTAAGAAGAGCACGACTATGCACATAGGAAAAAGAAACCCAGGGATAAAGTACACATTGAGAGGGCATCAGTTAGAGGAGACAAAGACAGAAAGAGACCTCGGAGTAGTCATTGTGTATGACTTAAAGGCTGGAAACAGTGTGAAAGGGTAGCAGAGAGGGTGAGTGGCATCCTTGGCTGCACTGGTAGGGGAATTACAAGTAGAAAAAGTGAGGTTATCATTCCTCTTCAGGTCCTTGGTGAGGCCACATTTAAAGTACTGTGGTCAGTTTTGGAGGCCCACCTCAAAAAGACATAGACCACCTGGAGACAGTACAGAAAAGAGCTACAAAGATGGTGCATGGACTGCATTGTGAGCCATATGAGGCAAGACTCAGGGAACTAAATATGTATACCCTTGAGCAGAGAAGAAACAGAGGAACATGATCAAAACTTTTTAAGTACATTAAGGAATCAACACAACACAAGCAGGAAACCTCTTCCAGCAAAACAGGGATGTGCGATAAAGGGCACAACTTGCCTCTGGTGGAAGGCAGGTTCAAAAGCAACCTCAGGAAGTACTTTTACAGAAAGGGTCATAGACCCATGGAACAGCCTACCTCAGGAGGTGGTGGAATCCAAGACAGAATGCAAATTCAAACTCATTGTGGACACATCAGGGAGGTGGGCAGAAACATGGCAGACTAGATGGATTATGTGGTCCCCATCTGCCGACACAATTCCTATGTTCTATATATATATATATATATATATAGATCTATATATATATAGATCTATATATATTATGGTAGCACGGTAGTGCTACCATAGTTAGGGTTGAGGAGCCATTTCTATGTTAAACCCCAAAACTTTGCACCTTAATAACTTTGCAACTGTTTGATGGATTTGCCTGAAATTTGGAATTTATGATCAAGAACCATAGGCCTTGGGATCTGACAAGTTTTGTACTGGTCGGTTATATGGCTGTGGAGTTATTAAGTGTGATCTGTGCGTTTACGCTTTTCTGGAATTCTGTGGTTGCGCCTACAGGTCGTGACGGTTTATGGACTGGCCCAAAATCTTCAGGGAACATTCAGCCGGGTCCCCGATGTGCCTTTCAAGATTTCGTGAAAAAATATTAAACGGTTCAAAAGTCATTCAAAAACAGTTTCCATTATAAGTCAATGGGAAAAGTTAACAAAAGTTCAACACTTTCGAAATGCATTTTTACTTTCGCAAATGGGCCTGTTACTTTCGCAATCGGCCATTTTGTTTTCAGTTGGTGATCAGAAAATGGTTGGCATTTAAATTTGGGACCCTAGCAACCTCATTTTTTGTATTCACCTAGTCGGGCCCTGAGGATGCTTGCCATGTCTTTATTTTGTGGTAAACACCCCAGAAATATGTTTTTCAAATTTCTGGAAAGTACTTTCAGAATTACTTTTGTGCTCACGAAAGTGTCGCAAATTTTGAGAAGCTTTTGCAAATTGCGACAGTAATTTTCTAGTCTGTGGGAAAATGACAGCAATTCTTTGGCACTGCACTGCAAAATAACCTGTGGGAGTTTTGAGCTGAAATTTGAGGGAACGTGCACATCTCACATATGTGCCTTTCAGTGTTGTATTGAAAAATATTACACAGTGGCAAAGTTACAGCACTCCAAAGTTGACAGTTTTTCCCATAGGATAACATTACGCGCTCAAGCATTACAGGAATCCTTTGGCACCCTGCTGCAAAATAACGGTTTGGTCTTTTTTCCTGACATTTGGAGGGAAGACAGCCAACAATACACAGATGTGCCTTTCAGTAGTTTGGTGAAAAAATATCACATGGCGGCAAAGTTACGGCACTCCAAAATTGACGGTTTTTCCATAGGATAACATTACGTACGCCTCGACACTTAACAGAAATCATTTGGAGCCCTGCTGCAAAATAACGGTTTGGTCTTTTTCCTGAAATTTGAGGAAGACAGCCAACAGCCACAGATGTGCCTTTCAGTAGTTTGGTGAAAAACATTACAGGGAGGCAAATTTATTGCACTCCGAACTTTTCTTTTCCCATAGGATAACATTACGGCGTTACTTCGCCTTTCAGGGCCGATCTCGGAACGGTGCAGATAATGGACTTTTCGTCAGAAAATTTCTTAGCCCCATGGTGGGGCTAAGATTCAAATTAGCGGACAGTTGTAAATAATATAACTTTTAAATTTTTCTACATCGTACGGTTCCTGAGATATAATGTATTTAGTATTCCAAGATCTCATTTTCTACTGATACTCATTATTTTGCATACATTATTTGTACTCACTGTCTTTCTCAATGCAGGTTTTGGGGAAAACCAACCTGTGCGCTTACATTACTGTTACTGTTGCTCCTTTCCGCTATGGATCCGTCACTCGCTTCACTTACCATTGACGCTCATGCCACCATGTGCGTTATCCTTATGCTTTCATTTGTGCTATGCTTCTGTTATTTTTGCCATTTCTGTCTACAGTACTGTTTATCTTACTGTTTCACTTTACATCACCATGCCCATTGACATTTCTGTTTGCAGGCACCATGTTACTATGTGACAACACATCACGTGGCAGACCATTCCGCCTACACCACCATGCAGTACCTTTTCTGTTCTCATTCATGCTTGTGTTACCATGTGCACCACTGTTAGCATTTCTGTTTTGCTTGTTGTCCCTGTTAGTATGCCACAACACATCATGTGGCGGGAGCGCTGGGCCTGAAGGCCGCTGCATTACATTCACTATTTCTCATTATCATTCTCAAAAGAAGGAATTAGAGGTAAAACTCCATTTAATGCATTAGTTAGGGTTATTTCATAGCGAAGTGAATTAGCTGTTAGTTGAAACTTTGACCCCCGCCCACCCCCAACCGCATTGGGGTGCGATTGGGATCGTGGGTCCTAACTCTCACCCCATTCTCCTATACTTCTGCTGCTTTACACATGTCATGGGGTGAGAGTTAGGCTGACGATCCCTAATGCGCACCCCAATGTCGGTTGGGGAGGGGGGGTCCAAGGGGGTTTCAACCCTAACAGCGAATTTCCTCACTTTTGTCGCTGTGGAACAACCCTAACTAATGCATTAAACGGAGTTTTTTGCCTCTAATATATGTATATATATATATATATATAGATAGATATATACTGTGTAGATATATATATATAATAGGGTAAGTCATGCCCTATAGTTAGGTTGACTAGCATGTTAACATTCTGCACTTTAATAACTTTGCAACTGATCAGTGGATTTGCACAAAAGTTGGCATGCTCTGTTCCATGGGTGGGTCTCTAGATGTGGCAAGTATCGCTTTGGTCAGATGTACAGACTCTGAGATGTGGATAGAACAAAACCTTAAAGTCACCATTTTTGCAGTTTTTCCTCATTGCATTGTGTCCAGACGATGTGCAATTTTGGTGTGATTTTTAAGGGTAGATACAGCTTGGAAATAGAACTGTAATGCATTTGTTTGTTGAAAAATATTAATTTATTACAAAGTTATTCCATTTTAAGTTCTCATTGTTTTCAATGGGAAGATCACTTTCCAGGAAGAGGAGAAAGTTTGACAAAGGATTGATCTTGCAATAAAGGATTCTTTTCACAGGATATGTTCCTTTTCATGAGGGAAAAATCTTTTTGTGAGTCACCATCTTGTTGATCTTTTCCACGCACTCAAAAGCATGGGAAAACATTAAATGTTGTAATTTTAAAATCAGACACCAGAACCTAGGGAACAGGTCCTATTTAATTAGATTCTGATGTATGTTGTTCACAATTAGGGCCAGAAATACTTTGTCTGGCAACCAAAATACAGGGTGCCCAGCTTAGCGAGAGGAGTGCTTCCTCTGCCTTCTGTGCAGTATGAGAACAGTGGGGATTTCTTGACTTCTGCATCTGCAGCTGAACTTGTGCTGCCAGCTGTAGTGTAAACTGTGAGCTACATTATCCTGGTGTCTAGTGGCATCCCCCACCTCCAATCACCATCCCCATGATTTTTGTTTAATTCCCTGGTGTCTTTTGGCACCCAGCACCCTCCAATCACTGTCCCCATAATTTTTTTTTTTTTTTAAAGGCAAATTTTGGATTTATTACAATTTTTCACACAGCAGGGATTTTTACAGCTGGCTGCCTGTCTCTTCAAACACCACAATTTAATTCATAGCTTGGAACACATTTATTAATTTTGCACTAATCTCAAATCACAACAGCTTGTTATTTTTTAACCATAACCCACATCAAGTGTTTAATTCAGGTAGCAGTAATATTACACAACAAAGCAATTAGCAATATTCAGTTGAGCTCATTATTCACTTAGCAAGTCTATTGTTGTAAAGCTTTGCCTGTAAGCCTCTAAACTCTCGGGAAGATGATGACTGATATGGTCCTGTTCTACAGTTCTAGGTTCACTTCTGTAAAGCTCTGCTACTAATGAAGTCCCCCATCAGCATAATTCCAACTGAAAACAAAATGACAACACAGGTAATAGAAGCCCCAACCTAACATACACACATGGAATTCCAATAGGAAAAAATTGTAATGCATGTAATATTTACTTTACTTGAGCACTGCATGGCACTAGACTGGCTGAACCTTAGACATCTGAGATTCTATTTGGGATTTTGGGAGACATATGGGCCCCAGTATTCAAAAGTGGCAGGCTGCATCATGCAAGTGCTTGTGCCATGCAACTCAACTGCTCTGGCACAAAATAATGGTATATTCAGAAGTTGCTCCATAATATCTGACTGTGCATGTGTGACTGGATATCCCAAACATGCGTGATCATGTAGCAAGATGCACAGTATGGCAGGTGCCCAGAGCACAGTGCAGAGCATACAAAAGTGAGCAATGCAAAGCCACTTGTGTGGCATTCAGATCTGCAATATTCAGCCAGGATATGCAAATTGACTAATTGCACAGTCAGCACCCAAACAGCACATTTGTTCTCATTACTGAATGTATTCAGGCCATTTGCATACCATTGGCATGCACAGTTCCAGCATTACAGGGCAGCACCACCACTCCACAAAGGTGATCAGGAGGTACTGCAGGCTGGCAGGCAGGTGAGAATGCATGTTTGTTTGTGAGTGGATTGCAATGGCCTGAGTACATTGCCACATACCTCCCAACCCCTTAGCACCCAAATATGTGCCAAGGTGTGTGACAACTGGTCAGAAAGTGTGACACAGCAGCAAAACATGACAGTGCATGCTCAGAAGACTGTGGAAATAAGTGCAACCAATGTTGCCACTGTGTGCTGATACCTAGCATCTCATATTATCATACAATTCTGCATAACAGTCCCAGTGTTCAGTGTGTAATGTCACCCACTCTATATGGGTCAGAGGGTGTCTGAGTGACACCATGAGTGCCATACCCTGTACTGTGTGACAGTTGGGAGGTTTGCAGTGCTACTACCCATGGCCATGTCCTTGCCCTAGGTAGCCGCATGTACAACACTGGAATGGTCTGATAGGGCATGCCCTTGTTTCCGCCAGGCTGAGGTGGTGCCACCACGCCCATTCTGCTGACAGTTGTGCACTGTCCACCACCAGTGCAAAACAGTGACCTGAACCCAGGGCCCTGTGGCATTGTCACACCACAGGGATGACATTGGTGACACATATGTGGTTCCTGGTGGTGTGGGTCTGGCACGGGCATGTTGTGCACCTATGGTGTTCCATGGTGGGTGAGTGCCACTGGACTGCTCCTGACCCCTGCGTGCAGCCATCAATACTGAAATGCATCCTGCTCACCATTGTCCCAGACGTCACCATGGGTGCATGCTTCCACCAGGTGGCACTCTGATGGCCACATGGGTGCAGGCCATGGCACCTGGTAAGTGTGCCTCATTGTAATCTGTCTACTGCACTGGTGTGCTGGGGAGGCCATGACTAGCATGTGGCAGCTAAGCATCCCTGAAACGGGTGTGGTGAGGTGGGTGGCTGACTGGGCAGTGCCACTGGTGTCACCCGCAGGTGCCAGCAAGCTGGCACAGTATGGCTGTGGCTTTGGGTAGTATCATTGTGGAATGAGTGCTGTGTATGGGTGCCTGGAGGACAGCCTGGTGCACCTCCGGGGGCTGTCTCGGCATCACCTGTCTGTAGTTCTGCAGCCTGCCTGTGGATGGCTAGCGATTTAGACCATCCCCTTACATACCTAACTTTGCGTGGCACAGTTTTGTGATGTACAAAACATGTGCTGCACATTTTGACTGAATATAAACTTGTGTGGCATATTCAGGTGACCACACCCTTTTTTGCACTGCATACGTTATTTCTGCTTGATTGAGCATTCAGAAATGAGCAACATATCTCTCTCTTTTCAAATATCATGCTTTTGTGCATTTTCTGGGATACGCAGCACATCTCCATTTTGGGCCATGCATCTCTTTGAATATGTGGGCTACAGTATACTGTGATTGTCCTTGTTTCAGTAGAAATAAACAAAACTTTAAAACAAATGATGTGGTGTATAATGACTTAACAGTTTACTTTTTAAAAGGTAACATTTTCTTTGTATACTCCGACAGTAAGAGCTACGAATATAACTATTCTGTTTCTGAACAGAAATGCCAGCAATCTTCAAGAAGAGAAGCCTGCTCTGGTAAGCCCTTTTTCTGAAGTTAAACATTTTTTATTATTTGACTTTAACTTAATACATCTGGTGATTCAATTAGCCATACAATATAATAGAAAACATAAGACATGGCTCCTTCTGATCTAAGGAAGAGCCTGAAATAAAGAAAATGTTCCCTTGATTTTATTTTGTAAAACTTCAAAATAAAAAAAAGGTCCTCACCGATCCTCCCCAACCCTACCTCCCACTCAGCACCCACCACCCCATACCCCCACACCCCCAGTACACCCACACACGCCTCACTCAACTGAACAGGTCCCAGGTTCATGATCTACTCTCCAGTCAAAGACATGTCTTGCTGCTGCAAGAGGTGACTGCAATATGAGAAACTAAGGTAAATGTGGTTCAATCTATTTCAGGGTTCTCAATGGTGAGGTCAGCCTCCACGGGAGGCCCCAACTGGTTCCAGGGGAGGCTCAAGCAAGTCTGAAAAGTACTGTATTTAAATTTTGAGTTTTATATATTTTGTGTGAAGAGATGACACAAACTGAAAGAGGATAACAGTGGGTGAATTTTATGTATTTATTTACTAATAGGTGACAAAGGAAGGTGAATGAGCCAAGGCTCATTTCAGATGTACCCGGAAGGGAAGATAGTGAATACATTTCAAAGGTAACTGCAAAATAATCAACAAATATACAATGAACAATAGTGCAAACACATATGAACAATAAACTAATAATGAGTGGTGGTAATTGATCAATTTGTAGACTGATGGCAGAACAGCCCAAATGCAAGGGTTGAGCATAGAAGTGCTAACAGCAATAGCAGGAAGGAGTAAAGTAATTCCTGAGAAGTTGATTAGGAGCAGGGATGGAGGGGAAAGGCAAAGTATGTAGGAAGGTTATTTCATACAGAGAGTAAACAGAGAAAGTAGAAGGACCCATGAAGGTACTGCAACAAGGGGTAACAATGGTTCAAGAATGACAATAGCGGAGCAGGTAGGCTGGCCTGTGGGAGGAGGGAGGGAGTTACAATAAGCTGAATAATAATATTTGTTTATTTTATTTATTGGTTATTCAGATAACACTTTTGAGCACAGGAGCTCTTTTTCAAAGGTTCCATGTTAGTATAAGACAAAGAACTGAATGTGAGCCAAGTACTCAAAGGGGTTTCAATATATTCATGGTGTACTGCACAAGGTACAGTATGTTATTTTTCTTTGGGAGGGCCCCAAATTATTTCAGTTTTTGGGGAGGCTCAAAATCTTTTCCATGGATTTGGGAGGCTCACTGTGACAAAGTCTGAGAACTATTGATCTGTTTCAATGGGGGTTTAAACTTTATGCATAACTTAGCTGTTTTGAGCTTCTGACCCCAAATGTTCGACATGGCCTTTTGGAACCTCACCTCATGAACAATAGGACTGTTGTTACACACTTCTGCCTGAAAGGTGATTTTGTGATTGCTTGGTGAATTCACCTTTTGGGCAGGATTTGGACATTTTTTCTGCACTTGTTCATGAGGTGGGGACATAAAAAGGATACGCTGAAAATTTGCTATCAAAATACGAAAATGCCAAAGCTGTGTCCATCCATTGCGATTTTGCTATGCACGCTTGTAACTTTGGAAATTTTAAATATTTTGACCCCAGATTTTGACATAGCCTTCTTATTACCCCACCTCATGTATGTCACAGCTATCATTTTGCAAATCCTGACCAAAATGTGTTTTGCACCTGTGGCATAGAATGGCATTTTAGTTGCTCAGAATTACATTTTGGGGGATTTGAACATTTTCTGCAACAGATATTGAGGTGAGATAATAAGATAGCTATGCTGACAATGCGTTGGCTTTCTACAGTTACTTACATATACACACATCTACAGAAGGATGGGTGCATAGGTCTGAAGGACTCTGCGCTCCCACAGTAAAATAAGGATACTATTATACTATCTCAAAAAGTAAGGAAATAAGCTGCAAATAACTTTGTTAATACTCAGTTTGAGTCAAAGTGACAAAAGTTGGAAATGAGGTGCTAGGGTTCCCCTAACACCCCACCCCAAACCAGGCAGGAGAGCAGGTGTGGGGTGTGCCTCGGGCTTCTCAAGCCTAATGCTACCCCGTCTCAAAAATCCACACACCTGACCTTATTTACAGATAGAATAAGGGTGAGAGTTAGGCTTGAGAAGCTCAAAGCACTCCCCAGACATGCTTTCCTGCATGGTTTTGGGGTGTTAGGGTTGGAAACCCTAATGCTTCATTTCCCAACTTTTGTTGCTTTGACCCTAACTGGAGCATTAATGAAGTTTTTTGCAATATATATATATATATATATATATATATATATATATATAGTGTGGTAGCACCCCAATAGTTAGGTTGAGTAGCATGTTTAATGTTAAAACCTCAAATTTTTCCCTTTAATAACTTTGCAACCAATAAATGGATTTGCTCAAAATGTGGAATGCCCTGTCCTGTGGGTAGATCTCTTGATGTGACAAGTTTCGTCCTGTTGGATATGCATATTCTGAGATCCTAACAGTGCAAAAGTCATAAAGTCACCACTTTTGCAGTTTTTTCTCATTGCCTTGCATCCACACGTGTGGAATTTTAGTGTGTTTTTATATGGTAGGAACAGCTTGGTAACAGAACAGGCATGCTTCATTTTGTGAAAAATATCAATCTTCTGCAAAGTTATTCAGTTTTCATTTCCCATTGTTTTCAACAGGAAGATCGCTTCAGGATAGAGAGAGGGTTTCCACTAGACCACCAGGGACTGGCGGTTATGCATTTATCAGGGAATCAGGGACTCAGGTGGGAGGGAGCACTAGACCACCAAGGCTGGTCATGTATCTTATTCATCGAGTATCGGGTATGGGGGGGCCACTAGACTATCAGGATTACTGTTCATACTTAGACCGCGATCATGGCTATGGGGTGGGGATGCCCCGGAAACCCCACTGCTCACGCCATGCTGTGCAGGGTGTCAGCGCAAGTCAGGGTTGCCCTGTGCAAGGCATGCAATGGGCCATAATGACAAGCAAATGACCCCATTTGCACCTTGCATATATTATAGCCTCATTTGCATGCCCCACACTGAACCATAGGATTATAGTTGTTTACAAGCTCAGGAGGCAATGCCTACTACTGAAATTGCAACCGAGGGTGGATTAATTATCTATATAATCGAATTTGGTGTTACCATAAATTTATCTAGCATACCCTTGAATATATCCATTGTCTTACTCTCTACAATTGAGGTTGGCAATGTGTTCCATAAGTTAACTATTTTCTGAGAGAACCAAAGATGTCTTTTTTTTCATTCTACAATTTACCCTTTTAGTTTAAAGTTATGAGATCTTGTTTGTGATATAATAAATTTTTTTCTATACCTAGAATTTCAGTAAGGCCAGGTTCACTTATGGCTTTATAGATGAAGCAAAGATCTCCACGAAGTTGTCTATACTGGATGGAAAATAGGCCCAATGTTTTCAATCTGTCCCCATAAGGTTGTCTGTCATACCCTGAATCCTTTTAGTCATTTTCTTTGAACCCTTCTAATTGCTTCTTTCCATGAATTGTATTAGCTGTGCAGAAGGGAGCACAGTATTCAGGTGAGATCTAACCAAGCTGGTGTAAAGTGGAGAATGACCTGTGGTTGCCTGTTTTTAATATTTTTCCATATGCAACCCATTATTCTTTGGCATTTCTTAACTTTAAATGTTGTATTATTGACAAAACTGAGCTTACTACCAATATTTATCCTGAGGTCTTTTTCATTTTCTGTTTCTTGAAGTTTTACAGTATTTATTAAATAACCATTTTTCGTATTAGTATAACCAAAATGCATTACTTTGCACTTTTGTTCATTACATTTCATCTTATTCTTTTTGCCCAAAGTTCTAGAGCTTGTAATTCTTTTTTGAGAATGCTAATTGTGTCAACTGAATTGACAATGTAACCAATCTTGCAGTCATCTGCGTATTTTGATATCCATACATTATCTGTTGTCTGCATTGATGCTATCAGAATGTTAAACAATACAGGGCCCAAAACAGAATCCTCGCGGCACTCCAGTTGTCACCTCTGCCCATGAAGACATAGCTCCTTTTACTGTTGTACGTTGTCTGCAATTGAATAGCCATGAATCTACTAATTTTATTAGTATATATGGAAATTTCAGTTTAACCAAATGTTCTAACAGTATTTTATGTGAAACCCTGTCAAGGCTTTCGCTAAGTCCAGATATACAACATCCACTGGAAGTCCTGCATCCAAGGCTGCACTAACATTTTCAAAGAAATTTAATTGGTTTGTTAAGCATGACCTTCCCTTTCTAAATCCATGCTGTGTTAAATCATGTAAATTAGAATGATTAATATGTTGTTCAAATCTACTCAGGATTAATCTTTCTAGGATTTTCCTATAACCGAAATCAAGCTTACTGGCTGATAATTAGATAAAACAGATTTAACACCTGCTTTAAAATTGGAATCACCACTGCTTCTTTCCATGCTGACACACTTTCACCTACTTCCTGGGATAGATTAAATAATTTGCTCAGGGGTCAGAGATGTGAATGGCAATTTCCTTTAGAAAACTAGGGTGTATTCCATCTGGTCCAGCCAATGAAGTAGCTTTTAATTTCTGTAATTCTTCAAGGACTTCCTCTACTGTAAAAGTTCAACAGTCACTTGTTAGAATTTACGATCGAAGTTATTAAATTGTTCCTTGGGAGAAAATACTGTCTGAAAATAATTGTTGAATTCATCTGCCATTTGGAATTCATTGTTTATGGATCCTAAATTTGTTTGTAATGGACCTATTGTTACTTTAGAACCTCTGAGTGAACCAACATAATTATAAAACTTTTCTTATTATCTAATGTGTCAGATGTTAGTTTATTCTCCATCATCTTTTTGCTTTCCTTATTTGTTGTTTTACTTTATTAACGCAATTTTTATAACATTGCCATTTTTCTTTAGATGGCTGAATTTGATATTTTGTAAATTTTCCATTTTTACCAATCAATCTTTTAATTTTATTATTCCACCATGCAGGATTTCTGTGACCTTTATTATATTTCTTCCTATTTGGTACCCATGTATCCAAACAATAATTAATTTTGAAGAGTATAAGGTTCCAAACTTGGTGTACATCGAGACTTATCAATTTGAGTTCCAGTCCCAGGAATTCAGATATTGTTTCATTTTTGGATGATTAGCTCTTGTATAATCCTTTAGTATAGTATTCCCTTGGTATTAATCGACCTTGACTGTATGTGAAATAAAATCACATTGTGATCACTGTTTCTCAGTGGTTCTAATATTCTGGGTTCATATACAGATGATCCCATGTTTGTAAGTACAATATCAATAATATTGCTATTTTTAGTACCTTCCTGAATTATTTGTTCTAGATTTTGATTTATTATAGTATCAAGAAAATCCTTCTCTACATTACCCTTCCAACTGTGTTTTATCCAGTCTATATTAGGAAAGTTAAAGTCACTCATTAGTATATAGTTTGTTGTTGGTTCAAAACTATTAATTAATTTAAGAAAGTCAGTGTTCTGTTCTTTATTTTTGGTAGGGGATCTATAGGCCAGCTCATACATATTTTTAAAGATGGTAAATTAATCTCTGCCCATATTATTTCATTTTCACTATTAGTTTGTTTATGTGTAAAAATACAGTGGACAGAATAATCTTCAGTAATGTACAGTGTAATCCCCTCCTTGTTTATCTTTCCTGTTCTTAATTATTTTATTAAATCCTGGTATATCTACATTCCAGCTATCATCATGAAACCATGTTTCTGTGACCCCACAAATGGAAATATTTCATTTGAATATTGGGGTGATGCACCTAGAGCAACTGCAATTGTGCTGGCATATCCCCGTGTCCTATCTGTGGCGCTTACACAGTGCCACTGCACCATGTGCAGTGTGTGCCATATTCAGTGGTGCAGTGCCAAGGTGCATTACCATTGAATATCATCTTCTCCTGGCCCTGAAGCATCCCAGTTGCACTGTGCCACTACCTGGTGCAGTCTACATATCTGGGCCACAATATATATATATATATATATATGTATATATAGTATGTATGTACTGTATATGTGCGTAGTATACTGTATTCTATGCAAAAACTTTTGTTACATCATTTGGTTAAAACAAAGGAGCAAGGAAATTAAACTTTAGGGTTGACCCTCCCTCTTGGACCTGCCTATCATCACGAGATTGACAGCTGATGGGTAGTCCTTGGGGTCAATGAGGCCTAAATCTCACCCCATTCCATGTGTAATCATATTCACAAGCCACAGAAAAGAAGAATGGGTGAGATTAAGGCCTCACAACCCCAAGGACACCCCCCATTGCTGTCAATTTCAGGAAGATGGGCAGGTCCAAGGGGAGGGGTCAACCTTAAAATTTAATTTTCTTACTTTTGTGTTTTTACCCTAAATGATGCATTAACAAAGTTTTTGCATAACATTTCTGTACTTTTTGAGAAAGAATATAAAAGTAAAAGTCACGGAGTTGGTGGGAGCACAAGCCCTTCAGGCCCCACGCTCCCACCAACTTCCAAATTCATAAAAGTGAAAAGTCACAAGTTAGTGGGAGTGCAGACCTTCAGGCCCTGCGCCCCACCAACTTATAAATTTCTACATAAGATAAGACTACAAGTATTGAATATCACATGTATTGCTTGGCAGCGATATGGATGGGAACATGGGACCTGAAAGCTCCACTACATTGAAAGAAGTCAAAGTGTCAGTCATCAGAGTGGCATAATTCAACACCTGTTTATATGTCAGACACGTAAGCACTGGAATTTACCTCCATGGTAGTAACGCTTAGGCACCCTATAAATGTGAACCCAGTACCACAATGCAAAACACCATATGCAAAACATACAGTGTGTCAATATGTCCACAGTAAATTAATTTTCCAACACCTAAACACCATAATTCACGTGAACGGAACATCTCCTGAAGACCCTCCAAATTTCAATATAAAAGACAAAACCATTTCCAAGACACAACATGTGAAAGTTTGAGATTTTCATTCGTTGGAGTGGTGGACTTCCACACCTGTTAAGATTTTAGACAGCTAATGACTGAAAAGTAGATACATGACAGTAAGGCTAGCTACCGTATAAATTTCGAGCCAGTACAAGAATGGAAAACACTGTCCACCAAATGTAAACTGCATCACACAATATCTCCACAGAAAATGTGTTGTTTGACATGTAAATACTGTAATTCACATCTGCAGAACATGCCATCAACACCCTCCAAATTTCAAGTAAAAGAATAAACTGTTTCAGAGATATTTAAAGTTACAAATTGTTAAAATTGACCTATCTGTTGCATCAAAATCTGGCTATCTAGTCCCTCCCTCGCCATCATAGCTCACGATCAAAGAATCTTAGATCAAAGAATTTACAGGCTCGTGATCAAAGAATTTGCAGGCTCATGATCAAAGAATAAAAATGGTGAAATTTAAATTTTAGACATAAATGCATGAAACTACCAGCATGGTCTGATAAAATGAAGTCCCCTGAGCAAAACCCACCCTCATTTGTGTTAATAACCCACCCCTGAACTGAGAAATTTGCTTTTCTCAACTGACCATCTTGTTCCTCACTCGCGATCAAAGATTGCGGTCAAAGATCTCGTGATCAAAGAATTTGCAGGCTCGCTATCAAAGAATTTGCAGGCTCACAATAAAAGAATAAAAATGGTGAAATTCAGCTTTTAGACATAAATACATGAAACCACCAACATGGTTCGATAAAATGAAGCCCCTGAGCAAAAACACACCTCATTTGTGTTCATAACCCACCCCTGAGCTGAGAAATTTGCTTTTTCAACTGGCCATCTTGTTCCTGGCTCGCAATCAAAGATCACAGTCAAAGAATCTCGATCAAAGAATTTGCAGGCTCATGATCTAAGATCGTTAGTGAGTTACGATCAAAGAATACAAAATGTGTGAAACTCTATTTTGCACCATTTTAAACAAAATAAAGGCATGGCTCAATAGAGCAAGCCACCTGAGCAAAACCCATCCAAGTTTTTCATCAGGAGTCACTCCTGAGCCAAGATATTTGAGTTTTTCTGACCAGAACCTTAAAACAAGATGGCAGCCATCATGATCAAAGACTTCTCGGGATCAAAGATTCTTTGATCTCAAGCCTGCAAATTCTTTGATTGTCAGGAGGGACCAGATGTCCAAACCCCATTCTTTGTTTGCAAAATAACCGTATACATTTTCTCATTGACTTATAATGGGAACTTAAAACTGCAATAACTTTTGAATGGATTACTATTTTTCATGAAACAAAAGTGGCATGTTCATTGACTGAAGCTCTTTCAGATGAGCCAACTTGCAGAGTGGCAAGCCACATGACAGCCACACAGTGCCATGGACAAAATCCCAAAACTGCCCACATAACTGGTGAAAAGTGCATTTTCAGTGTTTTGGTGTGCAAAGACCAGAAGTCTGACCAAAATGAAATTTTGGAAATTAAGATATCTACCATGCCCCACCAAGCATACCAAACTTCATGCAAATCCGTTCAAAGGGTCCAAAGTTACTAACGCACAAAATTTGAGTTTAACATAGAAGTGGCTTCATAACCCTAAATATAGGTGCGACTGTGCCTCTATATTATACATATATGTATATGTAGTCATTGCAAACATTTTGTTAATTCATCAGTTAGGGTTGAAGTGACAAAAGTAGGAAATGAGGCGATAGGTTGACACCCTAACACCTCCACACCCTACCACCATCACTATTCTCATCACCACAGACCAACTGGCGATGGATGTGCTTTGGAGTCGTTGGGCCTTACTCTCACCCATTCCATGTGTAACAAAGCTCACTTAATACAGTATAGGAGAATGGGGTGAGAGTTAGCCCAGATGACCCCAAGGCACACCCTGTCACCTGTTGGTCTATGGTGGTGGGGGGTGGGGTAGGGTGGGAGGGTGTTAGAGTGTTAACCCTAATGCCTCATTTCCATAATTTTGTTGCTTCAACCTCTAACTGATGCATTGACAAAGTTTTTGCAATTAATTTCCTTACTTTGAGAAAATGTAATGTAACTGGTAACTGGTATGTGTTGGTGGGGACTCGGGCCTCCAGGTCCCATGCTCCCTTCAAGCTTCAGATTTTGCTTAATGATATACATCTGTGGGAGCCTTGGCCCTCTGGGCCCGGCTTCCACTTACACATAACTACAGAGCCATACAGCAGCCCTATAGGACACAAAGGAATCCTTGTAACACTAATTTGCCAACATCTCAGTAGTCATAGCAGCTATGAAGAAAATCCCACTGCAGTTGTAATCATGACTTCAAAACCTCCATGCATGCTTTGTTCAGTTTCCCAGAGCAAACAATCCAGAACTCAAATTGCTTCCAAGATACGGCACCAAAGGCTCTGTGGGTGCCGTAATGTTATCCAAAGGAACTTACTCAACTTTGTAATGGCATAGCTATAGAACAGAAAAACTTTTTGTACCTAAATAGCATGATTCACATCTCTGGGACATCCCCTTTATACCCTGCAAATTTCCAGCCAAAGACCAAACCGTTTATTTGCATTACATTGGCATAGTTTTAAAATCCTAGTCCTTGAGGTGTCAAAATCCCATTCATGAGCTGTAAAATCCCCATTCATGAGAACTCCTTGTTCATCAGATTTTGGCCATCTAGTCTGGAAATCATGATCAAGTATTTTGTCAGCTCATGAAAGGGATTTTGACAGCTCATGAAGGAGGATTTAAAACCAATCCCTTCGGAGCTGTCAAAATCCATTGCAAACCAATTTCCCTTTATGAGTTACAAAATCCCTGTTCATGAGCCAATCCTTGTTCACGGAATAGGCCATCTTGTCATGAAATCAGAATCAAGGATTTTGTCAGCGCTCACAAAGAGGATTTTGACAGCTCATGAAAGAGGATTTTGACAGCTCAGGAAAGGATTTATAAAAGCATTCCCCTTTGTGAGCTGTCAGAATCCCCTTTTGTGAGCTGATCCCTTTCATGAGCTTACAAAATCCCTTATTCGCGAAGCCAATCCTTGTTCGCTGGATAGGGCCATCTGTTCCGAGATCACAATCAATGATTCTGTCAGCTCGCAAACAAGGTTCAGAAGCGAGTGATGAACAAGGATGTTTTTAAATTTAAAACAGCCATCTCTTACAGAAATTAAGAAACCAAAACCATGTGTTTGTAAAGGATGTTACCCTGAACGAAACCCATGCTTCAATTACAAAGAACACATCAGTGGGGCAAGTTACAACATTTTGTTTGTGGGAATAATGAAAACAAGATGTATGCCTTAAAGGGAATTTTCCTACGAATGGGGATTTTATAAATAACCCAGTTGTGAGGTGATAAAATCCTTGATTGTGAGCCCAATCCTCTTTCGCAAAACATACATATAAATCTAAGACTGAACTGAGCATGCTTAGAACCTGACAATTCAAAATTAAATAACCTTGAATGGATTAATAGCTTTTCACCAAATTAATTCTAGATTGTTCTTTCATGAAACCTCTTTCTACCATGAAAATGTCAGACCAAAATTCCAAACGGTGTGGCCACGGCATGTTGGAAACAAATCAGCAAAATTGGCAAAAAGTGAAAATCCTTTTTGGTGCTTCGCTGCATGAAAACTGCAAGTCCAATCGAACACAACTTGGCAAATCAAGAAATCTATACACAAGACAGCACATTCTGAATTTTGTGCAAATCCAGTAAATGATTGCAAAGATACTAATGTGCAAAATTTGGGGTTTAACATTAACTTGTAACATGACACTAAACATGGTGCCGAAATTGAGAAACTAGATTTGTGGAAAGCGCATCCTCTAACTGGGTATTAATCCAGCAGTACAGCCTGCTCACTAGTGCATGTTGGAGCAATAGAGCCCGCTTGCTAGTGCATGTTGCTGAACACGGTAGCGACAACCCAGCAACTCGAAGATAGCTGATGTTGGGGAGAGCAAACTGATCCATGTATTGGCAGGGCAGCGGTCGAGCAAGCAGTCATAGTGATGCTCAGAAAGTACAGAAATATGCTGGTAACACAAAGAAGTTCCTCAGACATACAGCCGATCTAAGTGAACACAAATAAACATGTCCTACTGTACTCTACGACGTATGCACCCAGTTCACTTAGTAAAATAAAGCGTCATCATAAAATCTTTTGTAGATCTAGAAAAAGCAGTATTGCCACATGTTATCCAGAATACAGAACAAGAAAAGATCTGTCCCATAGTGCAATACTGTGATGATTGTAGCGATGTAACAACGACGGCAATACATTAAATCCGCGCTCAGAATGTAAAATAAATTGAAGTTGTGCGTGTATTTCAGATGGCAATGTAATGTCATGATTTCTTCAAAATGTCTCAACACTACATGAATGTATGTAGGCGCCTAACGTACGCACACATCGTTACATCTTCAGTGTTACAAAAGCAGCACGTCGCACCATAGTTTCTCCAGAACAACTACCTATTGGCAGAATGTCTATATCGTTCTGCATGTAATGGTATCCAAACAATACTTCCATGCCACTTGCCATGTTACAAGTGCATTAATCCCTCTGGAGTTAGGCTCTACTAGTGGATTAATGCCCAGTTAGTGGTTGGAAGCACTCGGTCTGTGGCCCGCACCCAACCCTGACCAACCGGCATTAATCCATTCAGTAGAGCCCTCCTCTGTCGGGGATTAATGCCTACATGCCTACTTAACCCTTGCATATATAATATATAGTACTTGCCACTTAACCTACTGGACAACATATATAAAAGTGACAATTATTTACTTTTAACTAAAAAAATAATATAATATGTTTCTTAGTTTGTATAGTTCATTTTTTCCATAAACATGTTTCTTAATTTTTATAGTTCAATGTTTCCTAAAATTTTGACAGGAAGCCCATTTTATGAGTTCAGTAAGACACTCCTGTTCTGTGGCTGTCATGTGGTAAAGCCCTTTCTGTGCTGATGGCCCTCAGCATAAACATCTTGGGGTTTCATTGTGCACATGTGTTGGCAGTTATTCCATGACAACCACCTCCCTATCATGTCTTACCGCTTACACAAAACATTCCAGACATTTCTGATTTTGGAAAATTTGGAACCACTATTTTGTTATTATAAAAGGCATCTACATGAAAACTGAAGCTTTGTCCCTTACACTTCACTTACTGGTGAATATAACTCTAGCAATACACTGCTTATGACATCAGAGTCCACTGCCAGACTTAGCCTCAAATGTGGATGAACTAGAAATGGTAAAAGCTCCTGTTTTCATGCACTGTTAATACCCTCAGTAGTGAAGAATAAAATTGTTTGAAATTCAAGTTATGCTTTTTTTCCCCAGCTCATCCCTTGACAGGGACTCCACTCCTGCCCAGCATACCATCCCTACCATGCCCAGGCTTACCCCTGGGTGGTGCCACTGGGAAGGCACCCCCAATGGTCACATGGGATCTTGCCTGGCTTACCCCAGGGTGGAGCCATGGGTGCAGGACCCCCAGTGGACAAGGGGCAATGGAGATGGAGGCCAAGCAGGGCATCATGGCTGGGGCCAGACTTTGTGGATGCTGCAAGCTCTGGAGGTGGGACATGCAATGTTGTCCTGAGACAAGCTCCTGATGTCTTCCTTGCCTCCGACAAGTTAGGCGCCCGCTGTCGTGAAGCCTCTGGCCTCTGTCAGAGGCAGCTATTGTGCCGAATGCTCCCCCACCTCCCCCACAGGAAGGAGAGCCTCCCTTGAGTGCTCGATCCTTCTCTGCCTGGCTAGTCCTCTGACTCCTGGGTCTGTTCCTGAACCCAGGATGCTGTGTTACATGCGTACACCTTGCCAATGCACCAGTGGACCGGCCCAAGTAATGTTTTTCCTGATGCTAAATGAATTTTTATTTCCTGGTGGCCAGACTCCTCTTTCAGAGTTGCTCCACAGACATGTTTTTGGAATCATAAGCAATTGATTTAAACAAGGGTTCCAAGTTAAGGGTTACTCTAATAAGGTATTGAAAAGGACTATAAAAATGTCTAAAGATTACAACAAGAGAAACCCTTCAAACACTCCAAAACAGAATCCATTCACAGAATCATTAGGTGGTATTTCTTTTGTGTTCCCATCAGTCAGCCCTCCTTCCCACTGGATCGCCCAGCCCCATCACCCCAGCTACCTCCTGAGCTTACCTCTCCCATAGGACCCCAAGACTTGCCCTCCATTGCAGGGTGGTGGGGAGTCCCTCAACCTTCTAGGACTGGATTCAGATTCTGGGAGGTGCCTGAGTCACTGGGTGCAGGGCCTTAGGAGGCTGGTGGTCATCCTGCATGACTGGGAGCATTTTCCATCTTCTCTCTTCAGAGACTTGGTATGCACTGATGTCAAAGCACATGTGCTAATGTCTGACATGTCTCCCCACCTCTGTTAGCTCGGGCTGCCTCTCCTGGCTTTCACCGGGGGCCAGTTGAACACCAAGCTCTTCGCCGCCCCCAGAGGAGGAGGAGTGGCCCTGTGGATGCTCAATCACTCCTCCCACTGGCTGGCCCTCGGATGCCTTATATGCTGGCTTCTGAACCTGGGTCATCAGCGTGCAAGCAGTAGGCTACAGCTGTGCCAACAGGCCAGCTTCATTAGGTGGCATTTGTTACACAATATTTTTGGCACTTCATCTTTTTATTGAGTACCTTTTGCAATTTACATTTACATCTATGTCCAAAATGGATCAAAAAACAATTCAGGTTACACATGGTACATCAAATATATTGGAAGGCAGACATTACTTGTTGTATTATTGTTTACTTTTCCTTGGTTCATGATACAAGGTTCTCAAGCTGTGTAATACTGGATCTCAGGAACTGCATTAGCCTCAGCTGTACACCTTATTCATATCTTACTGTAGTACATGATCTCACTGTAATTTATAACTCACTTGGGCCTATACTTATAGCACTTTTACCTAATCTATCTGTAACTTTTGGGGAAAGAATGTTTGAGGCCTACTCCTAGTTCTCTTTAATTTCAAAACTTGTAAAACCATCCAGGCTATCTTGCACATTTCAGGGTGACAGAACATATCTCAGTTATACCTGTTAGTGGTAGGAGTGATATTCTCACATATATACTCAAAGTATGGTGCCCTTGATTCCTGATACCTGCTGATAGTGTCTCTTGCAAAGTGCGATATCTGGCATGTGATACTAGACTCTACACTGCCTGCATACACTCCCACAGTGGGCACCTCCTGGGTTCTCCACCTGTCTAGGATCAGTTGAATCCTCTCCACTGCTGCTTGTGTTAACCACAAAGGTTTGCATATCTGAATTTACTGTAATCTGGGTCAATTCCTACTAACCGAAACTCCAGGTTTTGTGAGTAGCTGCTGTTTGCAGATCTGCAAACAGAGCTGGTTAATCTTTCCCATAATGGCTGGATTGGGGTGCATTGCCATAAAATATGTAAAGGTCAGCTCCGGTGAGTTGCACCTCCAGCTTTTATCATCTTATAAGAGGCCCATTGTTTTAGTTGCATAGGCATGTGGTATCACAAGTGCATCACCTTATTGTGTATTAGAAGGCTTTTGTCAGCACATGCATGATCTGCTTCCTCCAGCTCCTCTGCTAGGATTGTATCATGATAGGCACCTCCAGCACTTTTTGCCACCTCTCCCTCACTTATGAGGAGGGGTCACGTGGCCCACTCCTCATTTTTTCTCTATGGTTCCTGCCAGTCCATTCTTCATCCGCACTAAGTGTCCCAGCAGGACCTTGCCTAGATTACCTTTTGGGTGGGCCTTGCAGCTTGTGCAGCTGTATCTTGACCTTCGCCATTTGTTATAGATGCTTCTCAACTGCAAGCAATATTATTTAGGGAAGTTGAAGTGCCCTTGTAGCTTCTGAAAGGAGCCCATTGCCCCCAATAAGCAGGTCTTTGATTGTACTAACCTTCCTGCCTTCCCACCCTTCCCATCTTATGGGCTTCTGATCAATGCAGAGGAGGGGTTGCCCCAAAGTAGTGTGTGAGTCCCTAAGTTTAGGCATAATTTTGCTATGTTTCCCATTTTCTGCCATCGCCCTGCCCTGCTTTTATTGTCACCCATCCTGGTATTTGAAGGTAGGGGAGTGGCCTGGGTAGGCCACAAGAAGACCTTTCTTCATTTCTCTTTCTATCAGAAGCTAAGCTGGTGTTGTGCAGTTATGTGTCTGGAACCACTAGCATGTTTTGGCTGCTACAAACACATGACAGTAGCTGTGACATTGGAAGGTTCCACCCCCCACCCCGATCCAAGGAGCTCTCAGTTTGGCCCTACTGTGCCTTGGCAATTTATTGCCCCATATGAATTGCTTATTAAAGTGTGGAGTTTTTGTGCTGGGTACTCTGGCACTAGTTCAGGGAGGTAAGACAACAAGTCATGTACCCTTATTGCTAACATTAGTTTATAGGCTGCTAACTTCCCTGCAATTGATGGTTGCAAGTGTTCCCACCTCTGTACATCCTTCTGCAGCTGCTTTAATAAGGGGCTCAAGTTCTTTCCATCCAACTCCTATGTCCGATTCTACTTTTACCCCAAGTATTTTATCTCCTCTTGCTCATGCTAGCCCTACTGTTCCTACCATAATCTGGGTAGCCTTGTTGTTTAAAGGCAGTATTTCTGATTTAGTTATGTTTATCTTCAGTCCTGATATGTCCCCAAAAAGCCTCCAGTGCATTTAAGATCGGTTGAATACTCCTCTTAAGTCATTGGTGAGGATCATACAGTCATCTACATATAATTTGATGGTATATTGGTGCCTACCTACTTGGATTCTCTTGATATCAGTTTTCCCCTTAATGCCACTGCTAGAGGTTCCATGGCTAGTACAAACAGGAGGGACGACAAGAGGCAGCCCTTCCTAGTACCTCTGTACAGTGTGAAGAGTTCTGATAAAGTGTTATTAGTTATAACCTTTGCTCTAGGGTTGTTATAGATTGTTTTGACCCATGAGGAGAAGCCTGGCTCAACACTGCAATGCTCCAAGACTGCATGCAGGTATCCCACTCCACCAAATCAAAAGCTTTTCAAAATCCACTGTTACTGCTGCTGCTAGGGTGGGAGGACTGCCACCACTTGTATCAGAATGACTATTGCTCTTAAATGGTCTGAGCTTGCCTCCCTTTCACAAATCCTACTTGAGATGGGTGGATGTGGGCAAAATGTTGTCAAGTCTGGAGGCCAGTATTTTGTTTTACAACCAATAACCTCTGAAGACGTACTAAGCAACTTCAAGGATTGGATACTAGTAAGGGATCAAGCTGTGATGGAATCCTCCTTTCTTCTTGAAGATAGCATCAGATATTTTATCACAACCATTGGCTTATTTGCTTAATTGTTCTTTTCCTGTTCTGAAATTCCTCAGGACTGGAAAACTGCATTTATTGTTCCTGTCTTTAAGGGTGGGTAGGGATGTCCTTCTGACTCAGGTTCCTATAGACCAATCTCTCTTCTGCCTACTTGTGTCAAGATTTTGAAGACTGTGCATTGTCAGTTAAGTCATTATTGTTTAAGTACAACCTGATTACCCAGGTACAAGCAGGGTTTAGAAGGGACATAATACCAGTTATGTGATAGCAAAAGTAGTTGATGATGTGACAAATGCCTTTGACAGAAATTATAGTGTACCAGCTGTATTTCTGGATCTGTTGAAGGCATTCAACACAGTTCATCATAAAATCTTGTTGAATTGTTTAAAAGCAGCTGGAATGGGCATACCTGCCCAGAGCTGGTTTTATTCATATTTGAACAATAGACAGCAGTGTGTTAGAGTAAACAACATTTGTTCGGAACCCATTGGCATAAGATCAGGGGTGCCACAAGGCTCTGTCCTGGGTCCCCTATTATTTTTGATGTATGTGAACAATCTTCCTGAATGTTGTTCACCTGGCACCAGTATGTATCTCTGTGCTGATGACACCATTATGTATACTGCGATGAAAGATGTGGATGAAGCAATTGGGGTGTTACAGATGGACTTCTTGAAAGTTCAGGGAATGCATCAAGATTTGAGGCTTTTACTGTATAAAAGAAGTCACTCTGGGTGATATTTCAAAAAAAAGAATAAAAGAATTTCCAATGGGACTATCTATACATTATCTGGTGCTGCGTTGGGTCAGGTTACCTCTTATAGGTTCCTATGATTGACGCTGATTGTCACTTGACTTTTGAACCACATGTAATTAATATTTCAAATAAGTTAAAGAAGCTGCTTGGATTTTTTATAGGGATAAAACTATGTTTACATATAAAATAAGGAAACTGATGGTTACTTCTTTATTTCTGACAGTTTTGGATTATGGAGACTGCATTTATAAAAATGCTAGAAAATCAGTACTGGGATCATTATAATCGCTCTATGAAAGTGCACTTAGGTTTATAACAGATTTACCATACAGAACACATAGTTGTATCCTGTATAAGGAATCAGGATTTACATCCTTACAGGATTGTCATGATACTCATTGGAATCTTTTGTATATACATTTATTCTACATTCTTTACCAGCATTTTTACTGGATTTAATAAAAATTAGGACAGACCCAAATTATTCTCTTAGATCTACATCATGGGTCACTTTTCATGTTCCAAGATGTAGTTCAGGATTTGGTGAAAAACATTGTCCTTATTGGTGTCTAGGACATGGAATTGTATATCTAAGAAACTGAAGGTACAGTAGGGAATATCATTGGTACATTTCAGGTCATATCTAGCTGGTCTCTACAATAAATATTGCACTTGTTATGGATAATTTAAAACCTAATGTAAGTTTTTCATTGTAATGATGATTCATGTAACAGTTTGTTATTATGTATAACTAGCTTGTTGTCTGTTTGTTGTATGCAAAAGTTTAAGTGTTGGATGCAATTGAAAATGAGATGTTGTTATCTCAATTTGTTATCCAATAAAAGTTGAAAGTTGAAAGTTGATTTTCGCCAAAATCTTGGCATCTGCATTTATAAGTGAGAGAAGCCTATAGCAGGGTGTGGTCCTTTCCTTCCTTGGAAAGAACTGTAATAAGGGCATCTTGCAGCATCTGTAGCATAATGGCCACTACTTCCCCTGCACTATTTTGTAAAGTTGGCCAAGAAGCCATCACTCTCTGGTGATTCAAGTGGAGCCATAGTTGAATGGCCTGCTTAATGTCACTTTCTGTGAGGGAGCTTCTGGTTCTCTATCTGAGCCTCTGTCAGTTTCAGCAGGGTAGGCCTCTTAAGAAACTGAAGACTTTCTGGATCCCATTTTACATGTGAAGAGTATAATTTGTTTTACAAAAGTCAACCATAATATTGTTTATTTCTTTTTGGTTTAAAGAGGCCTTCCCTGAAGCGTCCTTGAGTATAGGTATATGTCTCTGGCCTGTCTTTTTGAGGCGAAAAGCTATAAGTTTACCCCTTCTCTCCCCTCTTGCCCAATACTGTAACTATAATGGGTTCTTTTAGTTTGTAGCTCTGCCTTTCTTCTAGTAAGTACATTTAATTATAGGCGTGAGGGCAGTTATTTCTGATATTAGCTTGGGGTTATGGAATTGTTGGGGATTTTGTTTATATTCTCTTTCCTTCTGTTGAAGCTGTACTTCTAATTAGGTTGCCTTCCTTTCCCTTTTCCCCTATAGGCTGCAAAGCTAATAATTTGTCCCCTGATTGTGGCTTTGTATGCTTGCCGGATCATAATGGGAGAAGTAGAGTGTTAGTGATTTTCCTGAAAATACAGATGTTTTTCCTTGATCCAAGCTGAAAATTTCCCATCTTGCAGGAGTAAAGGGTATATCCAAATTTATTTTATTGTTTCTGTATTATGCTTTTATTGTTTTTATTCTGTTTCATTGTTTTATCCAATTTGTATGTTAAAGTGCCTTGATAATGTGAAAGGCACTCTATAAATAAAGATTATTATTATTATTCCCTCCATGTCAGTGACGTGGAAGGCCTGGGTTCCAGAACTAGGGTCAGTAGTACAGGAGCATGGTCTGATAAATGGGCGCTATTCTAACATCTACCACTTGCTGTGTGATCATTGCAAAGGTGAACCGATAGTCTAATCTGCTTGCCATGGCCTGTGCCACAAGAAAAATGTAGTCTCTCTCTGTGGGGTGAAAGGTTCTCCATGTGTCCACTAGTTAGTGTAAGCTTAGGAGTTCCTTGAGGTCATGCAGGGAGTTTACATGGGGTTCTTCTTACTATTGTATCTGTCTAGCCTATGATTTAGTGCTTGATTGCAGTCGCCTTTTATTTTAACTTCCGGATTGTCATAGCACATATCTTGTACTTTCTGTGAGATAGTGTTAAAGAACTCTGCCAAGTCTTCATTGGGTGCATATATGTTTACTAGTATCATGGGACCCATAGGTGTTGTAACTTTAGCTATCACCTATCTTTCTTTTTTATCACCAAGGACTGAGTGAGTTTCCAATTAAGTTTCTTAAGGAAGAGGATCGAGACCCCCCTGCCTTTCCCCTACCCATGTACTGTGTACCTCCCATCTTACCCATTCTCTGGCTAATTTCTGTAAAAGGCAAATTGAGTTTTAAACTTTTGAGCATTGCTAAATTGTTTTTCCGTTTTACAGTGGAATTCAGCCCCATCACATTCCATTATGTGGTTGTTCTATCTGGGTTGTTAGTCATTTTCTTTTCCTGAATTTGCTGCTTTTTTGTTCATTCATTAAACTGTTCAGGGTCCCCCTTTTCTGAACGGAAAGTGCTTTGTTTCTAAGTATAGCAAGTATTTGTCTGTTCCCTTCCTTATTTGCTTTAAATTTGCTTTTATTTGCTGGGATAACATCAAGGAGCTTAATGGTAAATCCTACTCCCCCTCACAACTTAGTGTTAATGGTACTATCACCACAAACACACTTGACATAGATAACTGCCTCAACTCCACCTTCTCAGACCTCAGCTCAGTCCTCCCTAGCAACTTTTATGATCCAATTCAGGCTACCCCACTGCCTGAGCTCCTCCACCCACCTTCAAACTCAGAGTCATTACCTCTACAGAAGCGAAAGCCTACCTGTCCAAAGCCCTCCAGAGCTCCAATTACTGCAAAGACACCTCTGATATGCATATCCTATACCTCACGTGAGACTCAATTATCTCCCCACTCACGGACCTTCTAAATCTGTCCCTGCACCTGGGCCAGTCCCAACCTCATGGAAATGGCAGTGATAACACCAATATTGAAACGTGGGAACAGCTCCCTCCCAAACAACTACTAGCCCACTTGATTCTCCCCCACTCTCTAAAGCCCTTGAAAGGATCATGGCCAATCAGCTCACTGACTTCCTCCTAGCACACAACCTCTTATGTAAGGCGGTATGGTTTCAGAGCTGGTCATAGCACTACGACCGCTAACAGATTCCTTCTTCCCTGCACTCTCGCTTGACAAAGAGGCACCCACGAGGGACCATGTTTATAGACCTCTCAAAGACCTTCGACACGGTTTCTCATCCCTCCTTCTTAACACAATACAACAAATTGGGGTCTCTATTGTCCACTCTCATGGTTCTCCAGCTATCTTTCATCTAGAACCCAATGTATTCAAATGAATAATATCATATCTGCTATGCTGCCTGTGCACTCAGGAGTTCCCCAGGATCTATCCTGGGTCCTCTACTATTCATCATCTACCTCAACGCCCTGTCTAAATCCTGCCCTGGCAACCTTCTCCTCTACATGGATGACGCTGTTCTTTATGCCACACATCCTGATCCTTTCTCTCTCCAGCATACCTTAAAAACTCCTTCTCTCAGATTGAACACTGGTTTGCTGAACACAGATTGGTGGTCAACATTAAAAACTAAGACGATGCTCTATGCCCAACGCCAAAAGAGATCAAAGGATTTCCCTGAAACACTCTCCGCCTCTCTCATCCCACTGGAACAGGTCTAAAAGCATAAGTATCTAGGTATTACATTTGACTCTTCACTCTCATTCCACGAACATTTAAAATCCTCACCTCCGCCACCAGCACCCACATTGGTCTCCTTTACAGACATAAAGACTGCCTGCCACCTGAAGCACTTTGCCTAGCCAATACCTCCTCAGTCTTATCACTGGTGGACTATGACCTCACAATCTATGCTGCCGCTGACCCTCTGAGACTTCATCAAGTACAAGTAGTCATCAATAAGGCCGGCTGGCTCCTCTCTGGTGCTGACAGAAATACACATACCTGCACCCTATATGGCCACCAATATCCTCTCCCTTGAGGAAAGACTATTATTCCAGACTTGTCTCTTTAACAAAAAATCCACCTGAGTTTAAACCCAATAGGTATCTTGGCTTCTCTCCAGATAGCTACCATTTCACGCCTACACGGGCTGCCCTAAAAACTATCTGGAAGGTGCCTAGGGTCAGGACCATCCTGGCCCAGTGATCTTTCCCCCTTAGAGCTCCATCCTGGTACAATGCCCTCCCACTGGCTGTCACATTAATCACCAATCTAGGTCCTTTTAATGCTGCCTTAAGGGCCCATATCCTCTCCTCACATCAATGCCAGTGTAACCGTAACCTGTGGATTCTGCATCACGCTGCTAGGCCATGCACCTGCCCTTGGCTAGGCAGTGGAGAGCCCTCACTATTTCTAGCTTACAGGCTCCTCACCCCTTGGTTACCATATAGTTGCACTGGACTATGAATGTATTGTATTATGTATAAGACAAGGCCTCCCTGAGGTGACTTACTACCAACTCATATAATGCATTGCTTTAGCTACCAATTGTATAGGTCTTAACCACTCATTAGGTAAATACAGTATGTTGATAGCTCTGCTCTGTTTTAGCTACCAAATGTATAGGCATTAACCCATGCTCATTGTATTTAGACTCTGTATGATTGCTCACCCACAATTATTCTATGTATGCACTGTATGAATATTGTTTTATTCTGATGTGGAGTTTTGGAAATGAGTCTATGACTCAAAGGGTTGTAATTCCAATTTCCTAAATAAATAAATACATTTTAACCTTCTGTTCTGGGTGCATCCATCCCCTGTATTATTTTTGTTGTTGTACTAGAGTATTCCAATTCAAATCTTACTTACACCCCAAGGGAAGGTCCGACAAGCTTGCGGTCCTTCCTCACTACCAGGGGCCATTAGGCATCAGGTGGTCTACAATGCATAAACATTTAAATGAAATAACATCAACAACCATATAACACAGTTTTAAGCACAACCATAACCATATCCTAGTTCCTGAGTTAGGGCTTTGTTTACCTGCCAGGCTGTGTCCTTTCTCTACATCAGGGAATCATTTGCCTGAGAAACTTCCCCTGGGAGTTGTATGAGCCACTAGGCAGTCACTTTCTCTTTCCCAGTCAGTTCTCAGCTGTTCATGGTTCCCAGTAGCTGTGCGTAAGAGGCCGCTGCTGATCCTCTCATCTGATTCAGTCAGTGTTTCAGACCATTCTCTACATCTAAGGAGCCAGTCCTCTTCTTGGATGTCAGCCTCCTTCACCACCTCATCTTGCAGCTCTCTTGCAGCAGATAGATTCAGGGCTGTAGGTTCTAAGTCATGCATCGCTTCATACCTATTAGGGGTTTGACAGGTGTTAGCCCTGGCATTGTGCTGCTTGTGTTTGACAGTACCCTTTGACTTTGTAGGCTTCTGGACCTGTTTCTTTGAGGATAGCTTCTTCTCTACATCACTCTTTGGTTTCTTTTTTGCTTCCCTCTTTTGGTCTGTTGCCAGCTCAACTCTGGATTCAAAGCTTCCTGTAGTGTTTGGGCTTGGGACCCACCATTTACTGAGTGGTATCCATTTCATGCAGGGCCTCACCTTGTGACAATGATGAGTAGTGGGTCTTGACATTTCTGCTTTCTTCGCTTCTAGCAGAAAGCATTTGACTTCTTGAGGAGTGTTGGAGTGATATACCCCCTCTATACTGAATTCTTAGCATGACTGGATACCTGAGAGATTCTAGGATGTTTAGGTTGTACAATCTGTGCTTGACTCCAGCATAAGATTTTTTTTGATAGTTTGTAGGAATAATTCTGATAAGTAGTTATGCGTTGTGCCCTTCCCATTTCACTTGACCCCTTTCTCTAGCCACTCTTAGGTACATCTCTTTTCGGTGTACTTAAAACTTGCATAAGATGGGTCTCAGTCTTTCCCTGCTTTGGTCTGGGGCAAGCGATCAATGGACTCTTTCTAGCTGAGGAGGGCAACGTTGTCAAGTTGCAGCATCTGTGGCAGGACCACTCTTAGAAAGTTCATCATGTCTCATCCCTCTGCCCCTCAGGAATCCAAACCAGTCTCACATTTTTCTTCCTCGACCTATTTTTAAGTCATCAACCTTGTATAATAGGTATTCAGTTTACTATCATGGTCCCTTAAGTTCAAGAAGTGGTCAAGGAGGCATGGCCATGCTGCTTCACTACCGCTTCTGTTCTACCACATTCTTTGGCGTGTAAGTGCTAAACAGTTTTCATTAGTTTTTGTAGTCGTTGTTTTAATTCAGCTAAGTCAGCTAACACTCTGTTCAGCATATTTGTTATTTTGCCAATTAATTTTCAATGGGTGTAGCCCACTGCTGTGCTCATCTTTAAGTTTATATGTGCTGATGTCCTGCTTCTGGTATTCACTCAGGCTTTCACTGTTCTACAAATAAATCCCACTGCTTCTCCTTGTCTGTTAGGCTGTTCTTGCTGTTTTCCTCCTTCAGCTAAAGATGTGAATCTCCTGTTCTCCTCTTTATTGGTATTGCATGCTTGGCATCGATGGAAAGTGCTTTATCTCCCAATTCTTACCATCCCTTCTTTCATTTTAGGGATCTCTCGACACTGGCTGGATGATTTTTTTTGCTCCAGGGATCTGCTCTTAGGAAATTAGTCTGCCACCATCTTGGTTGGCAAGCTCCTCCCCATTTGTTACACAATATAATGGACTAGCAAAATCAAAGAAATTGTCTACAAAATGGAACAATACTTTCCAGTGAATATTCTCTATGACATTTATTTTATTTCTGTTTTTGTTAACCAGGAAGGTGCACCAGCCATAAAATGACTATTTTCAGGTACAACCCGGGAGAGTACAACAAAAAAGAGAATAGTGGAACAACAGCAACATGGTTACAGTAATACAAATAGAGGAAACAGTAGCAGTGCTACAAAAATACAATGAGTAGAAAACAAAAATAATGGAAAGCATTATACAAATAATGGCAATAAGATAATTGGTGAAAGGCCAAGAGTTTCTTTTAAGTGCCATTATAAATGGGTCTTGAAAATCCTGTAACCTCATTGGTCAAAACATGTCACATGGCGGATGTAAACCTGCAACAGACTTCCAATAAATATCCAGCTGATTAAATGTTTACTTTCTTTGAATCTAATTAATTTGTTTTTATAATTTTAATAACAGATTAATTTTATAATCACAATAATGCACTTCAGGGTGTGTGTGAGTGGTGGGATTTACATACTTCTTGTGTGGCTAAAGTCACTCAGTTGTGCCTCATGATGCACCACACAAGTGTGTGTAAATCATCAGTAACACATGCCCTGTCGTGGCATTATTGCTTAATTGTTATAGGGGACCTGCTCATTTAAAGTCAGTTTATGAGAAAATGTCAGACCTATGCAAGAAATGTATAATGTGCAGAAATGTCTAACATGGCAAACTCCACATCAATACCCAGGAAAAAGTGAAAATTCTACAGGTTGCTTGTTTCTGTACTGAGATGTATGTTGCTCTGGTGCTCCTGCCCAGCATTTATGTGGGCAGGATCAGCAGGCAGCCTAAAATCTACATATGAGCATTGAAGGTAAATAATATAATTGATCAGAACAAGTCTGAAAGGGGCCCACTTCATGAAGGCACATACAGAGATGCCGCTACTTTTAAATTTGTGGCCCTAGAATAGTATGACCCACAGAGACCAAGAGGTGGAGACAGTTTGAAGAGAAAGCATAGGAGGGAGGTCTGGATTTACCACCTGAATACTCTCTCTCCTAGAAGCTTGAATGAAATCACTGATACTGCAAAATATTTAATGTGAGCTGATGTGTCTTCATAGTTTGGAAGAATTTTGTATTTATTACAGTCTTTAAAGGAGTATGTGGACTGCAAATGAGGATTTTTGAACCTGTGTTCACTGTTGAAAAACAGATGAACTATTTATCATCAGTAATGCCTTATCTTTATAAGAGTTAGTGAACTGGTTTCCGTTGATTTAGTTTATTATTATTGTCACTGTGTATTTTCACTTTTGAAGCCTCCTTTTTATATGTGTGTCTATCTTAATATCTGTACTCAATAATCAAATGTTTTATTTTTATGTAAGAGTTGATACACATAATGAGTACACACACACATGTGTGGTGTATCTCTCTCTCTCTCTCTCTCTCTCTCTCTATATATATATATATATACATATATATACACATATATATATATATATAGAGAGAGAGATGTGTAACCCTAGGTGACGCTATTCCAAGGGCTACTACCCTGCCTACTACCTGGGATGTAGGTTGAGGGCCTGGGTTCCTATTTTTAACATTAAACAGGTTCTTTCCCAAGATGGTACATTGCATAGTGCCTCCACCCAGAGTTTGTCTTTAAGTGGGCTAGAGCTTTAGATAGTGCTACATCCACCCACACTCTACTACAATGCCATCCCAAGCATGACCCAACAGATAAAACCTCACATTTTAACATGTTTGCCATTTAATGGCTTTATTTATTTTATTTATTAGATTTTGAAATACCTTGAGCCAGAGGCTCTTTTACAGAGGTTCCATATCTTAACACAATACAGATGAAGTACAGGATACAGTCATTTAACAGCGAATGCATTAAAAACAGTAAATGCTGGGAGTACACAGAAAACAATATGTGCAGTGAGCACATACAGAGTTACAAATGTTTCAAATGTAAGGTGAAGAGAAACAAACCAGACTTGTTTTTTATAAAAAACAGTTCTTCTGCCTAAGTGCAGGGTAGAGAAAGTATCAGGATTGACATTTTTAGAGAGCAAAGTGCATAGCAGAGCACGATGCTGAGATGCTTAGGGGGATATGCCCATCCTGTGGTGAGTAAAGAGGGGAGGCTGGGAGACACAAATGATGAGAAATAGCAAGAGGCAGGGAAAGCTATAAACTAGTAATTTAATAAAGGGTGGAGTAAGATAATAGTAAGTAGGGGGCAGGATATAAGGGGTAACCAAGGAGCAGAGGAGAGGAGTAATTATGGAAAGGATGGGATGTAGCAGTAGGGTGAGGTAGGGCCATTAGAGGGAAGGAGAGGAAGTAGAACTAGAAAACAGGAAGAGGCCTAGAGATAATAGAGTAGAAGTAGAGATAAATGTGGGCAAGGGAGGGAAATAGGGGGACATAGGTGAAAACAAAGGAGGGAAGGATAGGAGCAGCTGTAACAAGCGAGATGTAAGGCTGAAAGCTACAGGAGGAGGTTAAGAGGGCTAATTAGGTCTTGCAATCACATCCACTGGTTGACGCAAGTAGACTTAACAATAGTAATATGATCACGAGACAGGATTATGCAAAACAACAAGTTTATTTTCAAAATGGGAGGCTAGAAAGTGTGAAGCTGGAATAGAGGTTATACTATTTACAATTGATGGACAGTAAAACTGGTTTGATTAACATTTTGCATTTTAAATCAGATTTCAATCTACATTTTCCCACCAGCCTCTGATACAGTCAGATCCCTGACTAACTAGCTAGCTGCATTAAGGCAGAACATTTATCATTAATTCCCTACTAACACCAGTGCCCCATTATGTATAAGACCCTGCAATCCTACACAAACCTGTGTACCCAGTAATTATAGTTCTTAAAAAGGTGCAGGCCTGATGGACGGTGCAGCTGTGCATTTGCTGGCTAGTTGAACTTGGGGCCTTTGGGAGAATTAAGAGATTAATTTGAGATTGCTCCACAGGCTTAAATTAACTACCGCTTGCAGAATTTACCAACCTTAAACTATTTAAAAATTCCTTTCCACGGTGGTGCACAGCTGACTCTGCATTACTTACAGTTAGATGTCTTCATAGGCTTAGGCAAGTCAGAATCATGCTTCCTAGCAGGCGGGCTTCTATCCTGAAAGGCTAAAATGCTGGCAAAGCTGACAGGTGGCCCCCAATATCGACTGCAAAGGTCTGTCTGCATTTGTAGGTGGAAATAACATTTTAACATTCTGTAGGATGGGTCCCTCTTCTGGCTTGAAATCATTCTTTTATCAGACCAGCCTTTGACAGTCAAGCACATTTATGGTCTTTAAGTCGACATCCAGCACATCTATGCATTCAGCACATTTATAGTTCAGTCACAATTTATCTTCCATGTGTCCCATTAGGGCATGGCAGACAGCCCTTTTTCAGTCAGCCAGAACTTGCAACCAGGTGCATTCCCAAGCATTTTGGACAAGCATTCACACTCTTCACAGCAGGGTGAACAACCATAGCCCACGTTATGGCTCCCATGTGAATTACAGGACACAGTCTCGTGGACAAACTTTCACTTTCCTCTTCCATTTAAGCTGGAGCTTAAAGCACAACTTTAATTACCACACTACACTGAGTATGAGACTGGGCTTGCTATCAATTAATATACTTTGACTTGACTGGGTTTGTGGCAAGGCCCACTACCATTTTCCAGACTTCACTGGCTAGCAACAGACACAGTATTCTATTTCAATGCAAACACTTGCTCTTGGCAATAAACTGTCAACTGTAGCTCTCTAGGCTCTCATAAAACCAACTTACTCTTGGTGCAAATGGTTTCTGTAGCTCTCTAAGCTCAAATTCAACATGCATTCCCTTGAGGTACACACTGGTGCTTGCAGCTTCCATGGACAAAATACTGGACCTGCCAGGCAAAGTTAGGAAAAGCCCCAGCTCTGAGTACTCCCCTTCCAGTCCTGAAGGCACTTTCACATCAGACACATTTATACATAATACTTGGACCCTTTCTGGTCACTTGGCAGATGTTCACCTTCTGAGCATCGCTGTGAATGCAGGGTGCAGACAGACAAACAGTCACAATCAGTTCTCTATGGGCTCAATACCCTTGAAGCTTTCCTTAAAGTTGCATGTGGCAAAAGCAATTTACTCACTCAGGTGTCATGCAGAAATTGCTTTTCTCCTTCTGAGCTTTCTGGATTCTTCAGCACTCTCACTGTTAAGGCAGGTTCAGCTCTACAGATGGCTTCATAAGGTTGCTGGCCCACATTATCCCCAATGTGGAAGGGCTCTGGCTAGCCCTGGAGGACATTCTCTGGCAACCCCAGGCTAGCAACTTTAACTGCTGGCAGCCACTTGTCTCTTGGCAGAAGAACGCCCCTCCCCATGAAGGGGCTTGCACTGAATCACTAGGCCCATTTCTCTAGCTGAGGGTCAAAGCTCCCACCCCTGTGGGGCTCCACTTGAACTGCTTGCACAGCCAAAAACGCTGTCTGTTATGGAGCTCTCTGTGGCTCCCTATTGGCTGAAGCTGTCTGTTGCTCCATGCCCATTGGTAGATACTGACTGTCAGTCCTGAAAATTAATATTCATTACCTCCACTAGATGCGCTATAGGCTCCCTGTTTTGGCACCTGAATTTAGGTCCCTGCAGATTCCCCATAAGCACTTTGCAATGTCCCATGAGCTCTAGCAAAAGTCCCACAAGTTCTGGCTGAAAATCCTTGCTTTCGATTGGCTGTTGCTGCACTATCATGGCTGCTAATACACACAGTCTATTTGCAGATTTAACACAGCCCCAAAATAAAGTCCTGGCGCAGCCAGAAGAATTAAGTTATTTATTCACTTGTTCCACTGTTCTGTAGCCCTTGTGTTGTTTCTATTAAATGCTGCACAGCTTAATCATTTTTATTCAGTCTCTTGCCTGTCACTGCTGCCAATATTTCAGAGCCATCTTTTGCAGCAGGCAGGTGTTTACCTGAGTCCCAATGTTAACTGGTGCAGCCAGAGAATATATTTTAATTACATTTTCCCTTCAAATGAAAGCCCTGTAATGTCCATAGCAAATGCTACATTTGTTTTACCTTTATTTACAAGATTCTCTTGCAGCAGCCACTGAAATACTAATCCCCAATACACACAATGCTTTTATTAATATTTATAAGGGACCGGGGCTTTCTTCATTAATATTCATGAGCCCTGATCTGCAGCACTTTGTGGCACTTTAATTAAATTGAACAGAGGGCTTTCCTGGTCCTGGTGAGGTCACGTCCCCACACTGCCCAAAGCAGGGACTAGGACAGCTGAACACTCTCCCATTTGCTGCAAAGCTGGCAGTCGGAGATCAAAGGTGCAGCTTGCACATGCATGACCCCTACTAGCACTGGAGTGCTAAAGCAAAAAGTGGCAGGTTGTGATTTAGCTTTTAATCCCAAATGGACTGCAATTACACTTGGGGTTGCTTGGGAAACAAGGGCACACACAACTTCAGCTGTGGCAGTGAATTTGGGACAAACAGGAAGCCCACAGAAAATCAAAAGTGAGGCAGTATAGCGAGTGGTTTAAGGCTCTGAGTTGCAAATCTGGAGACCGGTTTGAATCCCACAGCCCCCACTTGCATACTGTGTGACCCTCATCAAGTCACTTAACTTCCTCTGCTCCCAGGTTGCACCTGTAAATAAGCTTTCAGCTTAGTGTGTCTCACCTGGTTAAACAATTGGAAAAAACAAAATCGGGAGGTGCTCCATGAAGCAGGAGTAGAAAGGGAGCACCCGGAGACCAAATGGGCTATAACGTAGGACCCCATATTTTGGGAGGTATTACATATGTACTGTGTGTGTATATATATATATATAGATATACAGTATATATAGATATACATATACATACACACACACACACACACAGCACTTGTGTGGAGAAAGGTAATACAAAGAACTTGCAGTCATTCTCTCATACAGTATACATCTAAACAGAATGAATATGTAACATCTGACATATGAAAATTGCCACCACCATAAGAACTGGAGTTTTAGACCTGACACAGAAGGTGGTCATGAGGGCTGTCGAGAGTCCTGCCCTCCTCCCCAATTCAGAACCAGAACGGAAGCAGACTGCTGCAGAAGGTGTCATGAGGGCCATTGAGGTCCTGCCTCCCTCCCCAATTCAGAACCAGAATGGAGCGGAGACTGCTGCAGAAGGTGGTCATGAGGGCCATTGAGATCCTGCCCTCCCTAATTCAGAACCGGAATGGAGCGAAGACTGCTGCAGAAGGTGGTCGTGAGGGCCATCGAGAGTCCTGCCCTCCCTCCCCTAATTCAGAACCAGAACGGAAGCAGAGCTACTGCAGAAGGTGGTCATGAGGGCCATCGAGAGTCCTGCCTCCCCCTAATTCAGAACTGGAATGGAAGCAGAGACTGCTGCAGAAGGTGGTAGTGAGGGCCATCAGAGTCCTGCCCTCCCTAATTCAGAACCAGAATGGAAGTGAAGAATGCTGCAGAAGGTGGTCATGAGGGGCCATGAGAGTCCTTCCCCTCTAATTCAGAACTGGAATGGAAGCGAGACTGCTGCAGAAGGTAGTCGTGAGGGCCATCGAGAGCTGCCCTCCCTCTAATTCAGAACCAGAATGGAAGTGGAGACTGCTGCAGGTACAGAATGCCGAAATTACTGAGCCTGGGTGGCGTTTGCTGCTAGCGGAAGCCAAGTGTGTGGGACAATAGGACTTGTGCTCTTGGTGCCATTTCTCAAATGTTTTATGTTCGGCAGAGCAATGGAGATAGTTTTTCATGTTGTGTTTCTGGCATAGGAAGCAGGGATTTTACCTCTGCTTCATGTTACTTAATTCTGTAACCCATCTACAGTATTTAATGGAGATATATTATCCTGTTGTAATAGTGGCATAGGAAAGAGTGAGTCTTTTACTTTTCCCTGTAGTACTTCAATTGGTAGTTCACTTCAGCCCTGGTTTCCTTTATGCTATCCGTATTTAGTTCTTTAGCTGAACCCAAGCTCAGAATATCTTGTGTCTTGGTCAAACTCACTGGGGCTCCTAATATTACTATAAACATACTAGAAACAGTGGCATTTTGGTTCCTGCATACTTTAACTACTGGACCCATGCCTACAGGTGGTAAACCAGCTAATGATCACTTGTAAAATGAGCTGATACATAGTTACCAACCTTGACTGTAGCCACCTAATGTGAGGAAAATACACTTTTGGTACGCTAGTGAGTGAAGCCTATCTCCACACTGCTACCCCAAGTAGCCTAAGCCCGCCCCCTCCCCAGCCTGAATTTCAGCGAATTTGAATTGTATAGTCAGAAATAAGCTTGCCCAGCCTCCTCTCTCATACCTGTTATAACTCAGGCGTTGTTCTCCTTTCTGAAGGTGATGGGAGGACCATCGAGAGTCCTGCTCTCCCCAATTCAGAACCGAACGGAAGCGGAGACTTCTGCAGTACGGAATGCCGAAATTATTGAGCCCGGGTGGCTGTTTGCTGCTAGCAGAAGCCGAGTGTGGGACCTCGCCGCTATGCACCAACTGCCCTACCACCCCCACCACTACCCTTGGTGAGCAACGCTTTTATAGGGCTGCGTCCTGTGTGAAATTACCAATCAGCTCATTTCCTCATCTGCAGGTTATTCTAACTCAACACTAGTGGCCGCTCATCACTTCCCAGCTGTCTTAACCCATCTTCTCATCATGCTGCCTCTGTCAATCACTTTACTGAGTCTACTCTTCCTATAACGGCCTCCCACCTGCCAGCTACCCAGAAGTGCCGCTTTTCCTGCAACAGGCTTCACTGGGCAACTTCTCCCCAGCCACTACCTATTTCCCAGGCCCATCCCCACATGAAAAATTCAATAAATTGAACGTAGGAGCTGCCGTCCTGCCACTCACTTTCCATGTGGGGCTGCCAGTACCACACCCATTGCCCAAAAAACTTCCACTAACCCCAAAACAGCAAACAACCTCCGCAAGGTGAAATGGGCATCGTCAGTAAAACAGATAATACCTCTTCTGCTACCTCGTAGGGATGTCGAATCAAATCCTGGTCCACCTGCACCCCCAACAACATCACCCACCCTACCCCCAATTACCACGAGGACTTAAGATTATGACCTAACATATGCAGCCTTCTGAACAAACTCACCCTCCAACCGTATGTCCTCTTCCCACACCCTGATATACTTATCATCACTGAAACTTGGCTGAAACCCCATAACTTGGATGCAGTATCCATCCCTGGCTATTCCATCACCGACATGACTGCCCAGGGAAAAGAAGGGTGGGGCATCCACCATGTTCATCTCCACCAAGCTTAAATTGCACCAGTACAACTCCCCACCCACAGCATCCTATAGACTCCTCCTACTCAAATTATCATTCCCGACTATATTCCATTATACATAGCAGGGTTCTACTACTTCAGACACCCCCTGCATGCCATACTAGAACACCTAAGCACCCTAAAATCGCTCACTCATGGGGCGAACTACATCCTTGGGAATTTCAGCATCAACTGGCTCGTAATTCTAGCTAAGCTCAAAAACCAAGTCACTACACTAAACCTAACCCAACAAATCACCGAACCCACTTGCTTAAATCATAAATCCCTCAACCATTCCCTCCTTGATTTGGCCCTCACCACACACCCCATCGGTGTGCTAGAAGAGTACCTTACCCGATTCGATAAGTGACCATCACATGATTTATATAGTAAGGAAAATATTAAACCCAGGCGCCACCCCAAGAATATTATTTACCAGGCCTTACAAATCTCTTAACCTTGCTGCACTCCTAACCGACCTGTCAAATACTGATTGGTCAGCCATCCAATACGCCTCCTCCATCGACTCAGCCCTGGAATTCTTCAGATCCAAATTCCTCACAATCTGGGACTACTACACACCACTCAGAAGAGCCCGCATTAGGGGCACACCTACCATGTGTTAAAGCCAACATTATCGAACAACTCCACGCAAGGGATATGGCCTGGAAAGCCTACAAGGCAGCCGGTACACAGAGAGCCCTCCAATACTACTGCACACTCCGCAATGTATGCACAAGAAAAATTCAGCAGGCCAAAGCAAATTACTTTAAGGTCTCTTTCCAATCAAACCTAAATCACCCAGCAAATTTCTGGAAGTCAGTGAAATCACTGCTCTCTCCCCTTCCCAGTCACCCACCCCAGCCCTATATGTTGAAGGCTCCATGGTCACTGACTCAGGTGAAGTGGCCTCTGCTTTCAACACATCTTTACTAACTGTGCCTCATCCTCCTAGCCACAATCACGCACACCCTACGACCCAACAACCACCTCCGCCACCACCACCCTGGCCTCCCGCTTTGTTTTGCCTGGTCACCCCAGCCGAAGTACTGACAGCCCTACGCCCCTCATCCTACCAAAGGTAAATGCCCTCTGGCCTTGACTCCAGGATGCTTTACCTATCTGCCCCAGCCATCGCCACCCTCTGGCTGCCCTCTATAACCTCTCCTTCTCTCTAGCCAAAATCCCATCAAAATGGAAACTTGCCACAGTCATCCCTCTTCCTAAAGGTGGTGACTCCTCCGGGAAACTACCACCCTATCTCCCTTGTTCCTATCCTAGCCAAAGTCCAGGAACAGCTTGCTCTCTCCAACTATCTGCCTTCCTCGACTCCTTCTCCTTCCTCTCCACAATACCAGTCTGGCTTCCAAAATCTCATTCCACAATCACCTCCCTACTTAGGCTAACAAACGACATTCTAACTGGCATAGACAATGGGCATGTCACCTCAGCTATTTTCATCGACCTAGCAAAAGCGTTTGACACAATCCCCACTCACTACTGTTATCCAAACTCACCTCGGGCCTGCAGGAGAGGCCACCAGCTGGTTCCACTCCTACCTGGAAGGGAGGCAACAAGCAGTTAGAATTGGATCACACCTCTGTCCACTTCCTGTCAAAATAGATGTGCCACAAGGCTCTGTCCTAGGCCCACTACTCTTCTCTGTCTTTCTAAATGACCTACCCTCTATGTGCCCTCACTCATCTATACACATGTATGCAGGCGACACAGTGCTATACTCCCTCAGGACCCTCTCCCGATGAAGTGTCAACCAGGCTCCAGGAGGACTTTAATGCAATCCAGCTCTGGTTCCTCTCTAACCAGCTATTTCTCAACCCAAGTAAGACAGTCTCACTCACCTTGGGACCAGGCTAAGGCTCTCCCAGGTCCCCACATCTCCCATGCCACACTTTAGATGGGACCCTCCTGGAGACCCACACCTCATTCAGATACCTCAGGGTCTGGCTCGATCAATACCTCAACTTCTCAGCCCACATTGCGCTATCCACAAAAACTTCACCCAAAACTGGGAGCCTCTATCGGCACAAAGGTTGCATTCCCCTGCCTGCCCACAAAGAAATTGTACAGAAAATGATACTCCCACTGTTTGATTATGGGAAGTTGTTTACAACACGGCCCCAAAGTCCACCTAGCCAGGCTGGACCCCGTCTTCCATTCTTTCTGCCACTTTGCCTAGATCGCCTTCCCACTACTCATCATTGTGACCTCTACAAATCCTTAGAGCTACCTTCTCTACAGGATCGGAGAATGGCATTGTGCTAGGCTAACAGCTAAATTCTGGACCCAGTCCTCCCCATACCTTGCAACTACCCTAGTTTCCCAAACTCGTCTATGTATGCCCTCCATAGCACCGACTCCAGGCTCCTCTCTCTCCCCATGGCCATCCTCTGCCAAAGGCCAGCATGCCTTCAGATACTGTATGCCTTTCATATGGAACTCTCTCCTGCAGTGATCAGACACTTCACCTCCAATCAGCATCTCAGCCTCCTCCTCAAACAGCATTTCACCACTGCATGCACGTGCAATGAGACCATAAGGCAGCAGAGTACTTGAATGCCTGATGTTGTCTGCTAGCTTGTTTCTACCGTTAACAATCCTCTTTTGCTCTTGACACTTAGCCCCATTGTGAGTTCCCACTTTCTAGCCGCGCATGCTGTCTTTCCAATCTCCCCCTCCCCAGGGCATCTGAATCGAGCGTTGCACCACTCAGTATGCCTTCCTGGTTAAACATTTTAATAAATAAACAAAATAAAAAATACTCCACCCTCTGAGAAGTATACATTGTGATGTTGATATATTGTCAGTCATCCACATTCAACTGCACAGCTCTTCATTGCTAATTCTCATATTCACTTTATGCATTGTGTTTAAATAAAATATCTACACACAGCTTTACCCTGAGTGCATAGCCCTTTCCTGAGTGTTGGTGGTTCCCAGGCAGGTTGTAGGAACTGTGGAGTGTGAGTGCTGAGGAGTTTCCAGTTTTGTGTAAGGGTGTGCAATTCTGGGCTGTGTATTGTCCAATTAAGACATTTTAGGTAGCCTAAATTGTAGGACCCACGAGAACAAGCAGCCACAATACAGTGCATTTGATATCACTCAGAGGGCCCAGTGGATGGTCTTCTTTGTGCATGTTGGTTCTAGCATTTAGGAGGGTAGACTTTGGTAGGATGGGCAGAATTTTATAGTACAGACTGAAAGGGCTGAGGCAGGTAGAGGATGGGGGGCAAATGGGAAGCCATCAATGCTGAGGTATGGGGAGGCCTAACAAAGTGCAAAACATGTTGGCAAGAGTAAGAAACACATTAGGCCAGTCTGTTGCAGCAATGAGTTGAAAGACATGGTCAGAGTGAAAAATAAAATATATTTTTGTCATTAAGGCTTTTCATTGATTTTAAAGGCAAACAAACATAACAGAATAAGATCTTATAAACCTGCAATTCTATGAGCACAAGATACTGTTCTTATAATTACATAGGACCTAGTTCCTAGAGGTACTCAAAGAGAGGTATGCCACCTAGCATAACATTCCAAGAGGAGTCTACATTCAGAAGCAAAATAGCAAATCAGGATAGTACTACTTACATACATAGCTTGGGCTGGTCCACAGAGAGAACAGGGTCATGCAGACAAGACTAGTACCTTCAGGGCTTCCTGATAGCTCCTAGGGATGGACCTAAATGCATTTAGCAGTATTGCATCTTACACTCTGTAATATGACAGATAGAACCACAAAGTATAAGAACACTAAAACAAACAAAACTAATTATAACAATGGAGAAACAATTATACTTTTGAACATGATGGGGACAACACTGAAAGGGATTAAAGGCTTGTATCAGACTCTTAAGTGTCGATAAATAAGGAGACTAGGCAAAGTAAAGCATATGTGAACCTCAGATACCTGAGGGTTACTACTGTTTGTCCTATACCCATAGGAGGACTAATAAATGCCATGTAACAACTCCAACAAGTAAATAATAGGCCGTCTGACTTAGCTTAGAATGAGATAGCCTGTCTAGGTAAGCTACACTGGTAAGGATGTCAATATTTCACATACTGGGAACAAGGGTACTGCACCACTTACACAAGAGATCTCTTTTAGCTTGCATTGCCAATAAGATCAGCCATCTAAATGCTGGTTGTTTCAGCCGCAGTACCGCTGGTTTGATATCCAGCAATAGGAGAGGGGTAGAGATTGGAATATTTATATGAAGCACTAAACTGCCTATGTGGCATATCTGCTCCCAGAAGGATTTAAGTTTGGGGCATGATATGATAGAGATCACCCTCACTGACTGGCAACACCAGCATTTGTCATTGGTCAAGTACCCTGGTGGCATGGAGAACTGTTGGGGTTCTGTACCATGAATGGAGTATTTTATTTTGAATCAGTCTACTGCGGGCATCTCTGAGCAGAGTGTGGGCAGTGTGCCTGCTTGTGACTACTGCATGTCAGTAATACCAAATCCTAAAACCTTTCCCACCTGGCTTCAATTCCCTGATAGACTGAGTAAGGTGTCCTTCAATTTTGAGTATATTTTGCCTGTTAGTTCTTTTGAAGCTGAAAGTCACTTAAGCAGTGACTCAGCTGCTGATGGGGATTGTGTGTGTGCAGAAAGGACCTCACTAATCTGTAAATATCGACAGCGGTCTCTGTATGGGAGGATCCATTTTTCTTGTAGAGAGTGAAATGAAGTAACTGTGCCAGACTCATGAATGAGGATGTCTTTAATAAAGTGAATATCTTTCTTGGCCCATTGACACCAGGACAGAGGCATATGCAAGTTATTCCACAGGGGGTGTATGAAACTGGAACTGGATTAGAGCCCAACCTGCAGTGAATCAGGGCCCAGTACTTGCTAGAGGCTGTATGGTGGGTGGGGCAGGTGACGTTTCCCTTCAGGCAGATAGAGTAAAGAAGCAGCAGTGCTAACACCTCCCTTGTTCTGCTCCATGTGAACCCATTGAAGGCATAACTCAGTGCAGGGGTTAAACCAGTGAATTGTTTTCACTTCTGGAAATGCATGCTTTTACCCCTCCATTCATGGCAAGTTCCACCCTCCAACCTTCCAATGGGACTGCAATTTATTGCGGCTGAATCTGGGTTTATTACCTTCCCACAAAAAATCACCAATTAACTTGTCAATATTTTGAAACCATTGTTGTGGTATGCTTAGAGGATGTGAGTAAGCAGAAAAAGAATTTAGGGCAGTAACCATCTTAATGGCAGCAATATTACTGGCTAGGGTGGGTTTCAGTAACTTTCACCTGTCAAATTCAGTCTTGCAGGCATTTAGTAAAGGCTCAAGATTTATTTCCCATGTCTTCTCAAATTGTGGGGACATTTTAATGTCCTGGTATGTAATACCATCTGCTGCCAATAAGCAAACCAGTATTTATGGCTATACTTGGTTGGCAGAGCTGATTTAGGGCATTATCTCTTTTAAATTGGTTTAACCTTAGGCTGGAGTAGTTGGCAAAGGAGTTTAGCAAGGTTAAGAGAAGTTGTAAGGATTGTTGTAAATCTGCCAGCAGAATTAACAAGTCATCCGCATACATGAGGGTAGAGTAACTTCTGTTACCAATCTCCATCCTCATGATTTGTGAGTGTTGCCAAATGGCTGCTGCCAAAGGTTCAACTGCCAGCACAAATAGTAATGAGGAGAGAGGATAACCCTGACTGGTGTCCCTCCCTAGGGAATGGAGCCAATAGCAGGCAATTTGTGAAACCAGGCTGTTGGGGCAAGTAAATTGATTGCACCAAGGCCCTAAATCTGTACCCAGGACCCTGGGGGTTAGGATCAGTGGAGGGTAATCCTATCTAGGGAATCAGATGCCTTCTCAAAATCCATTATGAGGGCAGCTGCTGGGGTTGGGAGGCCACGCAGTGTGTACATAAGGTTACTCAGGGACTTAATGCAATCTGCACTGTTTCTACCTGGGATGAAACCAACTTGGGAGGAGTGTATCAGAGTGCTCAACAAGGACTCAATCTGTTTGTGAACACCCTTGGCATACATCTTACTGTCAGCATTAATAAGTGAAATCAGTCTGTAACTGTCAGCAAGAGAGAGTCCTTACCCTTCGGGAGCACTGTAATAACAGCCTCCCTGAATGGAGTAGGCAAAAAAACCAGCACTTTGTCCACTGCATACACCTGGGATAGAAGCGGTGCTCACTGGGGGGCAGGGCTTGAAAGAATTTAACTGGAAAGCCGTCCCCAACAGGAACTTTACCTCTTGGAGCAATATTAAAGCTTTACTCACATCTTCTGTGGTTATTGGAATGTTAAGGAGCTGGGATTGCTGGAGTGACAGCTTGGGAACGGATAGTCCATCAAGAAAGGGCTGGATTCCCTATAGGGTATTCTTGTGAATGGAGGTATATAAAGTGGAGTAAAATGATGACATAATGTTATTAACATCCTGACGACTAAATAACACTTTACTTTGAGAGATTTTCAGGCTTGCTAAGTGACTGTCAGCCATTTGTTTGCGCAGCTGATAAGTCAGAACCTTCCCACATTTGTACCCCCATCCCAGAATTTGTGGTGTAGTCGTAGGATTGCAATTTCAGCTTTCCTACTGACCAGTTGGTTGATTTCAAGGTGTAGGTCCATCACTTAATGGCCCAGGGTGAATACGGAAGGGGAGTGTTGAGCTTTATATGCCGCTTCAACCTGTTTTAACTCTGCTTCCAGTGTTGTAAGACATTATTCCTTTCACTTCATTTTCTTGAGGTGTAGTCCATAAATTTCTCCCTGATGGTGGTCTTGTAGGCCTTCCATGTGACACCAGTTGAGGTGTCAGAGATGGGGTTCTTCTGGAGGAAAAGGGTAGTTTCTGTTTGTGCCCAGGGAAGAAAGTCTGGGTCTCTTAGCAAGATGGAGTCAAGCTCCAATTGGTGGGAAGTTGGTGCTAAGGGCCCCAGGAGAAAAGAGTTGTACATGGTCAGTGATCAGCATGGGGAGGATAGCTGAGTCTAAGGCCACTTGGGTCAGGGAGGGAGGTGAGCCGAGTCCAATCTGCTGAAGGAGCTGTACACTTCTGAGTGGTAGGTATAGTCCTGAACACGTGGGTGGAACATGTGCCAAATATCCATGAGACCATAGTCAGTCATCAGTTGACCTAAGGCATGCCCCTCTAACGTGTGATTCTTTACCTGATGTGCTCCTGTCCAGCAAGGGAACTAAAGTTAAGTTGAAGTCCATGCCTATCAAGAGGGACAGTCAGGGTTGCAAATGGAATTAAGAGTACTAGCTAGTTTATGAAAGATCGTTGGGTCATCCTGGTTTGGTGCGTACATATTGCATAGTAGAATAGAGCCAGATGGTGTAGAGAGATGTCCATTACCCATCTTCCTGAGCAGTCAGAGAGTAATATAGTGACCTACCACTTAATAGATTTGTGGAGGAGTATAACAACCCCACAGTTTCTAGAGGGCTCATAGCATGTATCTCCTGGCCCACCCAGTCCTTGGCTAAGAATGAATGATCATTATGTATAAGTTTAGTTTCCTGAAGGCATGCCACCTGAGAATTCAACCTTTTTAAACAAGAAAGCACTTTTTACTCTTGACAGGGTGTTGAGTGCCCTGACATGCCATGTGTGGCACACAGTGTCAGCTATGATCATTTATGGGGATCCAATAATTAAACAGGGTGTGCATAGAAATAAAGGGATGAGGACTCGCAGCCTTCCTGCAGGCAAACTAAGCCACCTAAAATCCTTAATATGCAGCTGAAAAACCTTAAAACCATGATTACATGCCTTGCAGTACCATGAAGATATATTCTTTCTGACAGGTTCTTGCCAATAAAGCAGACTATTGTTGATACAAGAGAATTAACATAAAACCAAAACCAGAACAGTAAGTTATACAGTGTACATAAACTATTTACATTGGTATCAAAGTAATGTGTTTTGGGGTGTAGTTCTGAGAAACAGCAGGCTGTATGGTGTGCCAAGTGGTTAGCCAGTCTTTCCTGTGTGAGCCTGGTGCCAGGTGTGCCACAACAAACTTGGGAAAGCTCTCGGTTATAGTGGCCCATGAAAATACAGGAGACTTGTAAAGGTCTCACCCACAACCACAACTACACCACAACTACCTGGGCCAGAATGTAAACTTCCTGATTGGGGAAGGTATGTGCTGCTCCACTCAAGTGGCAGCAACAAGCCATGTTAGGAGCCAAGGGAGGGTGCACAGTGAGTCTTAATAGCTGATAGGAAATTTATCACAGTAGGGAAGGCATAAAATCTGTTGAGCAGAGCACAGTGGTATGGTTCATGTTGGCAGTACCAGGTTCATGTAACATAAGTGTATACCAGCAGCCATAGTATAAAAAACCTCACACTGATGAGGCTCAATGAGCTAATCCAGTCCAGGGATAGATAGGCTAAAAAGCAACAGGGACATGAAACCAAGAACAGCCAATATGGGTTCACTGTATTATAGTCAAAGAGAGGCAGTAGATACATATGATTGTACCCCAGGCACTATATCTGAGCTTTGGAATGGCTTCAGAAAGTATGCTATGGAAAAACCCTTAAACTTTGAGGCACACAATAAACCCCTTGTAGTCTGGTCACACACAGGTCCAATCTGACAAACGTCAGGCAACTGCAAACTTGGGAAAGTGCAGCTACCCATTAGCAGATCAAGTACATGCACACTTTTAATTCAGGGCGAGTGCAAGGAGGATGAGCAAGCCAACAAGACCTAGTCCCAGTTCTATGGAATGGGTGAGGGCAACACCAATGGGCAACTTGAATACCAAGACCCTCAAAGGCTGAAACATCATGGCGGCGCCCCCATTAGCCCCCATATTTCCCTCTGCAGCTCACACCCCAAGCAAAAGCAAGACACTACTTATCTGAGCCAGTTCTGAGCTCAGCTGGGTGTAGAGGTGGATGATGGTGAAAGAGCCTTTTGAATGCTCAGCAGATGATATAACTGACACTTGTGGCTGCTGAAAATCCTAGACAATATCACTCCTGTAGCCTCCACAAGCAGGGTGCTTGGACGTTCTTGACCATCAATGCCCAGGACTGTGTGTTGGTATTAGAAGGGATATAGTCCGAGGTACTACAAGCAGTGGTGCTGACTTCCATAGATGGTGTGCAATCCAGAGTTGTACCAGCCAGCGAATATGTGTTTTTGGTGATTTAAGGGCTGAGGATTTCGGCTCTCTTTCTCAGTTGTCCAGATCCCACTACTGCTGCAGCTCCTGGGTCTATCCCTTTCTATTGGGTAGTCCCACCTAGTATGCTGGGAGTCCTGCAGTCTGTTCCATGAATGTGCAGGCAGGATCCATTGGTCTTGCACAACATTGTGAGGAGTTCCACCGATGGGTACCACTGCAAGTCACAACCTGCATTTGTGGTTTGTGATTTGACCTTGTCCTTGACCATTTCCTGCACAACATGGCATTGTTTGTGGTCTCGGCTGAGGGTACAATCTCCCAAGGCCAGGTTCAGTGAATAAATTCCATGACCTAGGGAAACAGTGGAGGTAACAAGGGAGAGGACTGAGGAAGTGGAAGGTTGTGCAAGGAGACCTGGGAAGTCTGTGGCCTTCTCTGAAGTGCTCCCAGTACCCTGTGCAACCACAGTGAGAAAGGAGAGGATCAGGAGTTGAACATATGGTTGGTAGAATTGTGTTGAACTGAGGGGTATGGGGTTGTGGGCGGCTGGGGCAGTACCTGGGATAATAACAATCTGTTTGCAAGGGACAGGCTGCATTTGAGTGGGAGGGAAGAAGGTATTAAAGCAAAGACTGGGGAGGTATATTGAACAAGGGTAGATTTAAACTAGATGGGGGTGGCAAGTGGACCGCAGGTAGCAGAGATCTGATAGAGTGGAGTCACAGTCTACCTCCAGGCTAGCAGGGAAGGACTGGGGAGCAAAAAATGGAGGGAGTAGAAGGAGGAGATGGAGGCCAATGAAGGGAAGAGGGCAGGATGGAAGGTGGTCTCATTGAATGCAAGAAGCTTAGGAAACAAATCCGTTGAGCTACAGGCACTCTTAGCAGTGTGGCGGGTGGATATTGCAGCAGTCACAGAAACATGGGCAACTGAGCACCAGGACTGGGATCTGGCAATCCCAGGATACAAATTATACAGGAAGGACCGTAAAGAGGGAGGGAGTGGGTGGGGTGGCAGTCTATGTGAGGATGGGATCAAATGCACAAGGGATGAGGGGAGAAACGAGAACAGAGGCAATCTGGCTACAGCTCCTAGACTCAAGGGGTAGGAACTGAGGTTTGGGGTGGTATACAGACCGCCATCCCAGTCTGAGAAGCTTGACAGGGAATAAGTGGGACAAATCAAAAGATATGTAGAAAGGGAAGGTGGTTCGTGGGGGATTTCAACTCTGCCGGGGTTGACTGGAGCATTCCAGTCACCTCCAGTGCTAGGGGAGTGTCCTGGACGCGATCCAGAAGGGTCTCCTGACACAGTTGGTTACTGTACCTACTAGGCCTAAAGAACACTTTAAATCTGGTATTGTCGAATGAGGAGGCAGTGAGGGAAATAAAGGTAAAGGACCCACTAGCCGACAGCAATCACTAAACGGTGTGGTTTAATATCACAATGTGCAGGGAGCCAGAGAATCAGTTACTCGGTGGTAAACTTAGGGGCAGACTTTGGGAGGATGCAGGAAGTACTGAAAGGAAACTTGAGGGCATAGGGCAGGAGATGGATGTGGGCAGAAATGGGATATTATTAAATGGGGATTACAGAGGCAACAGAAGCCTGAACCAAGGCACAGAGTAAGAGGAGCAGAGCAAGAAAACCATGCTGGTTGAATAGTGAGGTTGTGGAGGTGGTGAGGGCAAAATGAGTGGTGCACCAGAGGTATAGGAGGACAGGGAAGGAAGTGGACTGGGAGGAATATGCAAGATGGTCCAGGAGGTGACCAGAAAAGTGAGGCCCAGAGGGAGCTGAGATTAGTGCAGGAATTAAAAGGGGAGACTTTTCAGACACATCAGGAGAAAAGGAAGTGCAAGGAGACAATAGTGAGGATAAAAGGGATGGGGAGTGGACGGAAAAGGGGAGGAGCAGGCAGAAGCACTGAATGAATACTTTGCTCAGTGTTCATGGAAGAAAAGGGACTGCTACCAGCATGGGCTGGAGGGTGGGGACAGGGGAGATGAGGCGACAGATGGAAGAATTGAAGCAATTAGAGTCCTAGAGGTACTGAGGGCATTGAAGGTAGACAAGGCACTAGGGCCGGATGGTATCCACCGGGTGCTGAGGAGATGGTGGAGGTGTTGGCAGAGCCACTGGCGGATCTGAACAGCACCTCACTGGAGTCGGGATGTGTGCCACTGGACTGGAGGAATATGCAAGATGGTCCAGGAGGTGACCAGAAAAGTGAGGCCCAGAGGGAGCTGAGATTAGTGCAGAGAATTAATGGGGGAGACTTTTTCAGACACATCAGGAGAAAAGGAAGTGCAAGGAGACAATAGTGAGGATATAAAAGGGATGGGGAGGACGGAAAAGGGGAGGGCAGGCAGAAGCACTGAATGAATACTTTTGCTCAGTGTTCATGGAAGAAAAGGGGACTGCTACAAGCATGGGCTGGGAGGGTGGGGACAGGGGAGATGAGGTGACAGATGGAAGAATTGAAGCAATTAGAGTCCTAGAGGACTGAGGGCATTGAAGGTAGACAAGGCACTAGGGCGGATGGTATCCACCCAGGGTGCTGAGGAGATGGTGGAGGTGTTGGCAGAGCCACTGGCGGATCTGTACAGCCTCACTGCAGTCAGGATGTGTGCCACTGGACTGGAGTGTGGCACATGTAGTACCATTACACAAGAGTGGGCCAAGGGATGAACTGGTAATTATTGTCCGTAAGTCTCACCTCCATAGTATGCAAACTTACGGAAACTATACTAAAGGAAAGACTGTGTTGTACTTGGAGGGACAATGGCCTCCAGGATGTGAGGCAATATGGGTTTGTTTTAGGAAGTCTTGTCAGACCATCTTAATACAGTATTATGACTGGGTGACAGGTGAGCTGGAGAAGGTCATGCAGTGGATGTTCTTTACTTGGATTTCAGCAAGGCCTTCGATTCAGTGCCTCATGGGTGGCTTGGGGAAGCTAACTGGTGTAGTGGTAGGGGCAAAATGATGAACTGGATTACAAGCTGGCTGAGTGGGAGGCTGCAATGGGTGATGGTGAGAGGGCAGCTCTCAACCCAAGGCCAGTGACAAGTGGGGTGCCAAAGGGCTCTGTGTTGGGACCAGTATTATTTGGGCTCTTCATATCAGACATTGCACATGGGTGGTGAGCAAGGTAAGTCTGTTCAGTGATGATACCAAATCGGAGCAGTGGTGAATGGAGGGGAGGGATGGAAGCAGCTGCAGGCGGACCTCAAGTGTTAGAGGAGTGGCAGAGAGGTGGCAGCTGGGGTTCAATGAAAAGTGTAAGGTTATGCACTTTCAGAGAAGAACCCAAGGAGAGAATACTGGTTGGGGGGTTAAGCTGGGGATCACTGAGGAGGAGAAGGACCTAGGTGTAATGATAACAGGGACCATGAACAATACTGCCCAGTGTAGGAGAGTGGCTGCAAAGTGAACAAAATGCTGGGGTGCATAGCAGGGGTTTCATCCAGGCAAAGAGAGGAGATCTTGCCCCTCTACAGGTTGCTGATAAGGCCACACTTAGAGTATTGTGTGCTGTTTTGGAGGCCATACCTAAAGTGTGATATCAGGCTACTGGAGGGGTGCAGAGGAAGGCAACAAAGATGATATATGGAATGGAGGGAGAGACTATGAGAGCAAAGTTAAGGAAGCAGGCCAGTATTATCTGTGGCTTATCTCCATTTTGGGGCAAGGCTACAGAGCGGTGAGTCTCTGTCAGTCATGAGGCATGTACCTTCTGGCAATTTTAGGATGTGTGGGAGTTCTGTTCAAGGAAATTAGTCGATTGCCATGTTCGAGCCTTCGAAACCCAGGATCCACAGATTATTTTGGCTGCTCCTGTTCTCCAAATCATCAACCTTATCTTGCAGGGATCTTATTGAATGCTTCCTCCTTGCAGTTGCTGTGAGTTCTCCAACATATTACCTCCAAAACCATATAAACACTACAAACAGGTATCTGCCTCTATCTCTGAAATCAAACAAGGGGCAGAGGACATTGCAGAGCAGGACATCATGCACAGGAGTTAGCACAACAAAACTCACCCAAATCAGGAACCAAAACAAAAAAGCAAAAAAGGAAATCCAAAAACTTCTGATCATAGGAGACTCCATATTCGGGGAGTTGATACCCATCTCCAGCTAGGGTAATGGTCAGATGTCTCCCAGGTACATCAGCATGGAGAGACACTGACCGCATTGCTAAAATTGTTCACAAAGCAGGAGAAAACATTGATGTCCTAATACACATAGGGACTAATGATCTCGCCAGCCGGTCAGTTATGGAGACCAAGGAACACCTGACCAGGTTGGGTGACAAACTATCATCCATTTCATCTGGCATCTCCTTCTCTGAGATCCTGCCAGTCTGGGAGGGGCAGATGAACGGAAGGTCAGAGAAGGGAGATAGGGGAGCTAAACATGTGGCTCAAGGGCTGGTGCCAGGAAAAGGACACAGATTTGTGAGGAACTGGCAACAGTTCTGGGAGCGAAGTTCTTTAAATTTGATGGACTGCATCTGACTAAGGAGGAGTCAGTGCATTGGGGCAGAAGTTTGACATCTTTGCAGAATATTTAAACTAGCAAATGGGGAGAGGGTGCAGCACCCCATCGTCGAATGGGAAGAACACCTCCCCTCAGCTAGTGGTCAAACAGGGATTCAGCATGTTTGCAGTTCATTTGCATCACCAGGTAGAAAAAGGTTTGTCTCCCATACAACGCACAGCGGTAATGCCAAACCTCACCCAACAACTAACACACACGAAATCTGGCCAATGGAAAATCATGTACAAATGCTCACAGCCTGGGAAATAAGATCCCAGACCTGCAGGCAATAATGTCAAAGGCTAAACTGGACATAGTAGCAATTAGTGAGATGTGGTTTACCAGTAACCACACTTGGGATACTTCAGTACCCTGGCTATGTATTGTTCAGAAGAGACCAGTGCAAAAAGGTGGGGAGGAGTGGCCCTGTATGTCAGTGAAAATATCAAAGCTACAGAAATTCAGAATACATAAGGAGCCGCAGAAGAACTGGGGTCACCCTGGAAACAGGAAATGGGACAGCCATAAGAACCGGGTTGTCTACAGGCCCCAGACCAGGGGAGGACATAGACACATTGCTGTTAGAAGATATACAAAACATGACAGCTAAAGGGAGGTTCTGATAATGGGAGACTTCAACATGCCGGATACAGATTGGTCAATACCAGCAGGAACATCTGACAGAACTAGACACATAGTGGATTCCTGCAGGGGAGGGCCTCAAACAACTGGTACAACAACCCACAAGAGACAGGGCTATCCTAGATCTAGTACTGACTAACAGGGAAGGGATCACAGATCTCCAGGTAGAAGGTCACCTAGGGGCCAGTGACCCTCACATGGTATGGTTCAATTTGGCTACTACATCTAAATCATCCCATTCCAAGGCAAAATATGGGACTTCAGAGGAGCTGACTTTAATAAGATGGCTAACGGAGTAAAGCTAGCCCTGGCAAAAGAAACACAGGTGAGGGGTACAGGCAAAGTGGGCAAGCATTAAGGATGCAATACTGAAGCAACATCCCATTGTGTTAGACAAAAAGGAAGTAAAGAAGAAGGAAACCACTTTGGTTCTCAAATACAGTAGCAGAAAAGGTCAGAGCCAAAAGGCTGGCCTTTAGGAAATATAATGGAACACAGTGGAATGAAGATAGGGAGGCATACCAAACTGCCCTAAGGGAAGCAGGGAAGGCAGTAAGGCAGGCAAAGTCCCAAACTGAGGAAACACTAGCACGAACAGTAAAAGATGGTGACAAGACTTTCTATAGATACATTAGTGAAAGGAGAAAGTCCAGAGGATATTGCTAAGTTTAATGGAGAAAAGGAGCATGTGAGGAGGAGGACCCTGTAAAAGCATCTATCCTAAATAGATACTTTTGCTCAGTATTTACTGAAGAGAAGGTAGGGCAGGGCCCACAGCTCAGCACCATATACACAGGGGAGGGAAGAGTACTACTCCCTTCACAAATGAAAGGGTCCCACAACAGCTTGCTAAGCTCAGGGTGGATGAGGCAATGGGACCTGATGGCATACATCCCAGGGTACTTAAGGAGCTAAGGGTGGAACTAGCAGAGCCATTAGCAGAACTGTTTAGTGAGTCTCTGAGCACAGGAGGTCCCAGAAGGCTGGAGAAGGGTCTATGTGATCCCGCCTCCACAAGAGTGGTAGAGGGAGGAGGCAGAGAACTACAGACCAGTCAGTCTTACCTCAGCAGTGGGCAAGATTATGGAGGCACTCCTTAAGGAAAGGATAGTGCAACACTTGGAATCCATAGGGGCACAGGATCCAAGACAGCATGGGTTTACAAAGGAAGGTCCTGTCAAACTAATCTCATAGATTTCTTTGACTGGGTAACCAGAGGTGGACCAAGGGGAGCAGTTGATGTCACCTACCTTAACTTCAGCAAAGCTTTTGACACTGTTCCACATAGAAGATTGATAAATAAGCTGAGTAGGCTCGGGTGGGTCAGAAGTTGGTCAACTGGGTGGCAAACTGGTTGATGGGTAGAAAACAGAGAGTGGTGGTAAATGGTATACAGTCAGAAGAGATGCAAGTCACAAGTGGGTTACCTCAGGATCAGTCCTGGGGTCAGTCCTCTTCAACATCTTCATTAGTGACCTTGCAGATGGACTAGAGGGTAAGGCTTGTCTGTTTGCAGATGACACCAAGATCTGCAACAGAGTAGATGATCCAGATGGGGTGGGCAGAATGAGAAGAGATCTGGTTAAATTAGCAAAATGGTCAGAAGAGTGGCAACTGGGATTTAATGCAAAGAAGTGCAAGGTCATGCATATAGGGAAGAGAAACCCTGAAGCCACCTATAGGCTGGGAGGGAGTTGCTAGCAGTCACAAAGGAAGAAAGACACTTGGGCATCACCATCACTGATGACCTGAAATCATCAAGCAGACCTCTAAAGCAGTAGGTAAGGCTAGGGGGTGTTAGGTTGTATTAGTAGCAGTATCACAAGTCGTAAGAGGGAGTAATAATCCCTCTTACAAGACACTGGTTAGGCCCCATCTGGAGTACTCGCTGCAGTATTGGAGGCCACACCTTCACAAGGACATTAACCAAATTGAGGCAGTCCAGAAAAGGGCAACCAAAATGGTGCAGGGACTGCATCAGAAGACATATGAGGACAGATTAACGGAGCTCAATATCTATACCCTTGAGCAAAGGAGGGAGAGGTGATATGATCAGACATTCAAACACCTTAAGGGCATTTACAAGGTGAAGGAGTCTAACATGTTTAAATATAAGAAAAATAGCAGGACAAGAGGACACAGCATGAGATTAGAGGGGGCCATTAAGAGGGAATGTGAAATTCTTTTCACAGAAAGGTTGGTGGATGCATGGAATGGCCTACCTCAAGAAGTGGTGGCTATGAATACAGTGCAGGGCTTCAAACAGGCATGGGATAGACATAAAGGAGCAATACAAATGAGTATGAATAGATAGGCCACTGACAGAACAAAGGCCGATGGCACATTTATAAGGTAGAAAAGAAATGGGCAGATTGGATGGGCCTTGTGGTCCTTATCTGCTGTTAACTTCTATGTTCTATGTTGTGGCATCGTGAGAAATTGCTTTTCTTTCATTCTAAAATATCCTCACATTGAGCTGGTGGAGAACAAGGGTGGTGTTATTAGAGGCTAGTGTTACCTCTGCCATCTGCTTCTTCAGCGCTAACATTTTGTTAATGGAAACTGGATCCATGTTCACACCGGGATGAGCAGCCATGTGGTTCAGGGTCAGTAGAGACAACACTCCAGGCAACATATATCTGAGACAGCATCTAGGGATGTGAAAGTTAGTCTGATGGATAACGAAGTTTCATGGAGCCTCCTTGCATTGCTCAAGTATTAGAAAGAGCTCTGTGAAAGTTAAATCATACAGATTAGAATCCCAAGGCAGTTAGAGTGATGACATTAAGCAAACATATCAGATGGGGCCATTGGGCCAACCCCCACCCCTAAAGAAAGATCTTTTAAAATATATAAAATTACAGATTATTGCTTCAGCAAGGCATTTACTGCTTCACTCTGTTTTTATGTTTCAGAAGTGTTTTTAACCATATCCTATAAGCATAAACACCTAAACAACAGGGCAAAGTCTTTTCCTGTAGATTAGTTCTGTTTAACATCCACAACTTTGTCATGCAGTATACAGTATAGGATATTAATGCTAATGGAAAACAAAGCAGTTCTAAAATCTGTAAGGAGTTGAACAAATTGCTTTGAAACTGAAAGCAGGAGAGAGAATCTTTTAGAACTATTATAAAGGTGTTTAAACCCAACACTTTTATGCCAAATCAGTCTACCAGTTAGAAATGTTGGGCAGTTAATCGCAAATACATTAAGCTATAACAGAATTGCCTAACCTTCATGGAATGAGACATTGAATGCTGCATTTTATCTTTTTCTACTTCTGTTTTTACAAGATTCCTTTAATGTTACATTTTGTTATGTTTTATAAAACGCATATACAGTAGCTTTGTAAATCTTATTAAACATTAAAAATGTATCACTGACTCGGTTTTGCTGAGGTGAAAATGTAACCTCTCTATGTCTGATATGTGAAAACACAATACCAAGTGAGGCTTTTCACATTAGTAAAAGGATTAGAGTGTTTAAAGTAAGTAGTTATTAACAGGTTTCTGCCTCATTCTGAGAGTAGGAACCTGTAAAATGAGCTGGCAGGTTTAGCCATTCCAAAGATGCTTGGCTATGGGAGAGCAAATGTGCAGTGGGGCAGATGAGGAATAGACTAGGTCGGGACATTGTAAAATTTTTCCATAAATGCCATCCTGAAGACTGTCAATAATCTTTGTTGATTTCAACCTGCCTCTGTTTCTTAAGATGAGGGCTCAGAACTGACACTGTACTCCAGATGTGGCCTCACACTGGATCTGTATAGAGCCAGGACTCCTTCCTTCAACCTATGATACCCTCCCTACACATCCTAGCATTCTGGTACCCTTCCCATATCCCTTGTTGAACTATGTATTTTTTTCCCAGAAGAATTAGAATTTAGGCTGTCACTAATGATAACCCTTAAGTCTGCTCCTCTGTTTCCTCGCCACCTTTGCCCCATCCACCAGTAATTCATTATAGGATTCTTCCTCCTGATGTGCATGTCTGTGCAATTTTTGGCAATAAACTTCAGTTACCATATGTTTGACCATATTTCTAGCATTACCCATCCATACTATTCATCACCCCGTATTTAAGTGTTGCCTTCAAATATACACACCTTGCCTTTTTTTCTTTCCCTATGCTGGATATGAACATGTTGAGAAGTGCACATCCCAGGACTGACCTCTGGGGACCCAACTGGTGACCATCTTGACTTCTGAAAAAACTGACATTTAAGACTACCCTCTGGGTCTTTCCATCTAGCTAGTTCTCTCTCCATCTGGACAGTTTCCCCTGTACCTTGGACTCCCATTTGTTTTACCAGCATCCAGTGTTGCACTGGGTTAAAGGCCTTACTGAAATCCAGATAAAGGATATCAACTGACTGACCCATGTCCCAACCTGTGTCACTGATCTGAAAAAATCTGTCAAATTCATTTGATATGACTTTTCCATTATGAGACCATGCTTTATTTTTCATGTAAACCATGCCACTCCAAGACGTCCACTACCCATTCCTTGATAATGGTCTCCATTAGCTTCCTCATAATGGTGGCTAGACTCAATGGCCTGTAGTTTCTGGATTTATCCCTAGCACCATTCCTGTATAGTGGCACCACATCTGCCACTTGCCAGTCCCCATACACCACCCTGTCTGTAGACAGCAAATGAACAGGTCCTCCAGTGTCCTTACAATAGCCTTTTTCACTTTTTGAAGGTTGATCAGTTTCTGTACATTCATTTTATATAAGGAATAAGGCATTCTAGAGTAGGGATGAGACCATAGTGACATGCTGAGTGGCGGATTTATAGCCTGAAATGCAGAAGAGGGTTGCACATCACCCCAAGGCATGTTATAAAGTATAATCCTGACACTGGAATGCATTATTGCAGTTATCAATGTTCTTTTATATCATAAATAAATCATGGTGTTTCTGAGGACAGCTTTTATGAAGAATGTGGTCTTGCATATTGATACCCTTGACAGCGATGGGGGCATGAACACATGGGTCAAACTAGACCTCTGATGTACCACAATGTTAGTCAAATGGGAATCTACTCTGTCAAAATTAATCAGAAGCAGAAACGTCTCCAAAGTGGTAGCTACAAAATTACCAAACAAGTCATTTTTACTGTTGACTTTTTCCTTCCTTCAGTTATTGTTACAGAGTATGTGCATCACATTAGACTCACGTAAGGGAAAGGGATTATTTCTAGACAGGCTGCAAATTTTGCCCTTTGGTGCATTTTAGCACTGACAGTACTTGGTGCTGTAGCTTTTAGAGGTATGATTCATCAGGTGTAATATACTTCAGGAAGTGTTTTGAACCATTTCCTTCCAAGCCTGCAGAGGATTTTAGTTTGGGTTATAGAGGAGGAAACTTACACCAGGAGCCTACTGGGTCAATATAGCATGGACAGAACCACGCATGGAATATAGCAAGTAACATACAGTGCAATGTGGTAGCATGACAGGGTACAAAACCCCGCAATGCACATAGGTTGCATGAAATTTGTACCCATGGGTGATGGGGAGGAGTAACATGGGGTCAAGACCTCTGTTGGGAGGTGGTCTGCTGAACTGCTGCCGTGGCTCAGTGGGATGAGCTGCAGCAGTGCAGGGTCGCTAGCATCTGTGGACCAGGGCTCAAATCTAGGTCCCAGACTTTTAGAAACTGCATTGTGCAGTTGTCTTTTTCTCCCCATTGGGTTTCCCTTGTCCCCATGTTGACCCCCCGAGTTGATTATATTAATAGGGAGTCTTGGAGGTGCAGCCCCTGTAACCGGCAGTGCGGGGGCAGAAAACAAAGACTGCCTTACCTGAATCCATATCTTCAACCTGGATACCCCCTCTTAAACACCTCTGACTCCCTTACCTGAGTCCGTATCCTCAACCCAAATACCCCTTCATCTGTCTGAGCTTTTCTCCTGTTTTACCTACCCTGGACCCCCACCTGCCATCCCTTGCCACCCCGTCTCTCTAGCTCCCTTCAGCTCTCTCCCTCCATACTCCTCCAACACCTCCCTTTCCACCCACTTCCCTAAATATTCTCCTTCTCCCAATCCTCTCTCTCCTCTTCTCTCTCTCTATCTCTCTCTAATCTACCCCTCATTCGCACTCTCCCCTTCTTTCTCCTACCCTTTCCAACACTTTACCTTGACAGGGCTTCTCGGCAGCTATGCCGTACATTGCTAATTGAGAATCTCCTCCTGCTGTTTAATTTCAGTTGTCTAGGTTACTCAAATGTATTATTTATCTATATTCTGTATTGCATAGCAATCTTATGTTTTGTGTTAACTGTCAAGTTTTTGTTATGTCTCTGCTGTTTTACATCCTGATATGGAGCCTTTTAAAAGAGTGTATACTCAAACATTGTATCTGAAATTACCAAATAAATAAATAAATAAAAAGAAGCCACTGGACTGTTTTGTCGAACTGAGTTTGAATTTTGTTACAGCAGCAGCAATGTATCCACTGTATTTACAGTGCAATACATTGCTGCGCTGTTTTGTCATGTGGCATCATGACCTGCGTGCCTTCAGGAGTGAGTTGGCATAACAATTTAATGCAGAGGTTCCTGAAGTGAGTGATGATTATGGCCACTCCCATTTTGATTTTATTAGGCTGGAAAGAATTTAATTTGTAGTGAGTACAATATCTACATTGCTTTTCCTTCTTAAATCATCATTTTATTGCTTAAATATGTATTGGCTGGTTTTTGCTCTCAGGCACTGCTTTAGTGGTAGTAGGAAGGAGGTATGGATAAAGTAGTTTTATAGAAAGTAGTTTTCATAACTAAATGTAGTGGATGTTTTAGCTGTTCTTTTAGCAGTGGGATGAATAATTCTGAATAATTTTGCTTGTGTTTCTTACCTGAAGCTCTCCTCCTGTGTGGTTGTCCTAAGCCATCATAATTTAATCTAGGTCCCTGTGCCGGACCAATATGTCCCTACATTTCTGGCAGCCCCTATGTGGGTCCTGAGGGTGGATCTCATTGCTAAGGCCCCGCCTTGTATAATCTGCCTTGTATAATATAGTACCTGTTCCTCTGCTCTAGGTGGAGCCTTGTCTGATACATTGTTCGGTAGTCCTGTTCTGTTTTGAAATGTATTAACCCCTATGCCTCTGGGCAGTGATTTGTCGGATACACTGTTCTCATCCATAGCTGCTTCTGTGTATATTTCTCCTACTCAGCTGTGTTAAACTCTTGACTGCTTGTGTAATGTCACCTGGTCCTACTTGATCAGGTGTATTGCTTAATTGTATCTTAATGTTTTCTGTATGGATTTGTCCTTCATTGTACTCTCCCAGGTCATACCTGAAAATAGGCAATTATTTTGTCTAGTGTGCTTACCTGGTCAACAAAAGCTAATAAATAAATAAATGTGGTTCCATATTTTTGGTGGTTGCTGTATTTTTGGGAGGACTTTTAACTTGTACCCCTCTTGAATTCTCCTGGCTGAACAATTATATTCGTTAGTTTTCTCTTGATTGTTTCACCATTGTTATTTGAACTCATAGACTCAGACAATACTTTAAATGTTATGCTCATCTTTCCTGTAAGTGTATTGTTTTCTGCTGATGTGTTCTACTGTTATCCTACAGTTCTGTAACCTTCTGGGTCATGCCTGAAAATAGGCAGTGTATTGTCTAGTGAACTTACCTGGTCAATAAAAAATAAATAAATAAATGTTTGCTGGTTGAGGTTGGTTTCATTTTCTTTCTGAAGGTTGTAGGTCAGTGAAACTTTAATTTTCATTGTTTTTTTGTGCGGGATAGGGAACTTTTAATTTTGGACTGGTTAACTTTCAGTTGCAAGCCATTCAATCAGTGATACTCTTTTATTTTCTTGTTTGAATTGTTTTGTATTTTATTGTTTTTTTGTTTTGGGGAGAATTGGACTGGTTATCTGAAGCTACATGAGGAGGATTTCCTTGGTACAGAGGGAGTTTGTGATGTGCTGTGGTAATTGAATATTGATCTTTGACCTCTACAGGTTATTTGACAGATAACCTGCCTTTAGGTTAGGTGGTCTTAAAAGCTATGATAGCTCATGCTATACAGCTGTTATCAAATAGGAAGCTGTATTGCATAGCAACCAGAGAGGAGTTATATTAGTGCGGCATCAGGCTGGGGCCAGACTGAACATTGCCCTGACAAAATAAACCTGTGCCCTGGTTCTGGCTGAGACTTCTTTGATTTTTTTCTTTCTTTTGCTTGAGTTGGGTTTGTGTAAGCACTAGGACCATAGAGTGCCAGATAGCTGTTGCTGGAGAAAAGACTGAAACTTGGGTGTTATTTTAATTCATTCATTTTCATCACATCTCATGTACCAGATATACATGCTGCTAGCCAATGTTAGGGCACCAGAGGTAGAGGGGCTAAGCTGAACCAACCATTTGCTGGCCACTACTAGCACTGAGCATGCATACTCCTCCACCTTAATGCTTGAACATGCCACCACCTGCTGCCCTACTTAAGTTGTCACTACTGTGTGTATCTCCATTGATTAGTTCATTTGGAGTTGCAGAATTAAGGTAAGGCATACACTCGATTGCACAACATGCCATAGAGGCTAGCAGTGTCAGTTTAGGGGCATTCCTGCTCATCCTCAGTTCAAGTCCTCACTCTCATAGGAGCATATGGGGAAGGACGTTGAGTTGCAATCCAGTGCACTTGTTCTCACCATCAAGCTTCAATTAAAAATAAGCACAACAACAACATAACCAATGACTACCTAAGGCCAGAGATGAGAAAGAAGAAAATAAATTGTAATTGCACAAACTCTGCTAAACTTAAAAAAGTCAATCATAAGTTACAAAACTAAAGCAACTTGAAGAAAAGTAAAGGCAAAGGCAGCAAAGCAAGCCATAGTCTTGATTGCAGCACACCTACAGCTAGCAAAAATCATGATGCAACTAGACTGCTGCTATGTAATATATTCATTGTAAAACAATACACTGATGCACAAGTTAAAGTTTCAATACAAACTGTAAAAGCAGGGAAATGCAATGTAGGGCAAAATCAAAGAGCCCTGTTTAATATGTGGTTCTGCATTCCTTGGAGTTTGAACAATCACACAAAATAGTGTTGGTGTTGCCTTATTTTCAGCACCATGTCTCCTAGCTTCAGTGAATGACTTGTTTCTCTCCCTGGATGCACAGTACTAAAGTTAGGGCAACACCAGTGTTGTGTCTTGTGATCATGCAAGCTCTGAGGAACACAGCGTCTCACATTCACAAAGGCTCAGTTGATTGTTACCCTAGTGTTGCATTTGCCTACTTCTAATGTTTTGTGGTGCAGCCCTAACCTGTGCATCAACATAGTTTATTGCAATGACTTAGCTTTCTTTATGAGATAGATACTACCCTTGCTTATAGCTAGCTTTGTGAATGGCCATTCAGGCTATATATGAAGTAGGTAACCTGTGGGATACTGTCCAAGACCCGTAGCTTGATTTGTATACCATGAGGCATAAAGAAAGCAAAGGTGCTGCCTGGTACTGCCCTTGACATGTTGAGTAGTTTGCTTCAAACTAAGGTGGGAATAAAAATAAGGGCCTGATCCACATAAGATCTGCACCCACTAGGCTCCCGTGAAGGGTCCATGCATGGCCATGTGGTGTGCAATGGTCATGTTCACACATGCAGAGACCTACACACATCCATGGCTTTGTGTATTTGTACTATGAGCAGAACTAGCCACTAAGAGGCCAGGCAATGCACCAGTGACAATCAGTCAAGCCCAACATCAGAAAAAGAACACATCAACGTGCAAGATTAAGTGCATGCAGGTTCTGCCACCCTTTTTAACCTGCATCAAATAAAGTTTTTCTGAAAACTTAACCCAGCTCTGTATTTTTTTTTTTTTTGGTAGGTGCACTGTGTGAGTGCCCCTCTGAGCACCTGATACCTTACCATCAGCACTACTATGCACACAGCAGTGTCTGGGTGGCACAGGAGCAATCATGCACCCCATTTACATCAATCAATCAATCAAGGCTTTATTTATACAGCACAAGTCTCAGGGAATCAAATCACTTCACATATTTATATAAAATAACAAGCACACATAAACAACAACGTAAGTATTTAAAGTCTATAACTTAAACCCCATCCGGGAATGCCTGGCTGAATAAAAACATCTTCAGTTCAATTTTGAAATGGTTGATGGTCTGGCACTCTCTAACCTAACGAGGTAGAGAATTCCACAGGGTTGGAGCTGCAAAAGCAAATGTACGTGATCCAGATGTCTTCAGTTTAACCCTGGGAATCTCTAGCAATCCCTCATCAGTGGAGTGGAGTGGGCAGGTGGGACAGTAATGGCACAGAAGGTCTTGCATGTAGCTGGGTCCCTGGTCATGTGGGGCTTTATAGGTCAGCAAATCAACCTTGAAGGTGATCCTCCAGTTTACCAGCAGCCAGTGTAGACAGCGGAAGACAGGTATAATATGGCATGATCTAGGTAAGCCAGTCCACAACTTGGCTTCCACATTCTGCACTAACTGCAATCAGTGAAGATCAACCCCGGTAGCCCAAAATAAAGGCGCTACTGTAATCTAGCTGAAAGGTGACAAAGGCTTGAACCAATGTTGGCATGTCACCAGGGGAGTTCAGGTGTTTGATCCGGGTGATGTTTCTCAGATGGTAAAATGAGGCTTTCACAATAGCTGACACCTGTAATTTTAGTGTCAGACCACTGTCAAGCACAACACCCAGATTTCTCACCCAATCTCAGGTAAGCAGCTGGGAGTCCATGAGCTGAAGCCCAGAGGTCTGACCAGCCTGCATCATCACACCCTGGTGACCAGGTTCTAACACCAATACTTCAGTCTTGTCCTGATTCAACCTCAGCCATTTAGCTCTCATCCAGTCCTGGATCTCTGAGAGGCAGTTATTAAAGACCATGACCATATCTTCCTGCCTGAGTGTGAAGGACAGGTAGACCTGAGTGTCAACAGCATAACAGTGAAAATTCTACCCATACCACCTAATAATGTCCCCTAATGGCAGCATGTACACTGCAAACAACATGGAGGATAAAACCGTGCCCTGCAGGACCCCACAGGACAGGGGCAGAGAAGCCAAGGACAAAATCCCCAATACTACACTCCTGCATCCTGCCCAAGAGAATAGATTTAAACCAACTGAGGACTGTACCTGGCAGTCCACAGCATACCCATCAATGCCCCATGGTCTACAGTGTCAAATGCTGCAGACAGATCAAGGAGAACCAAGATGGTAAGGCTTCTTCGACCTCTTGCTATCAGAAGATCATTCATCACCAGGACAAGGACAGTCTCTGTACTATGTCTTTTCCTGAATCTGGACTGGAGAAGATCTTAGATGTCATGAGTTGCTAAGTGGTCATCCAGTTGAGCAGCCACCACCTTCTCAATAACCTTGCCCACAAAGGGCAGGTTAAACCAGGCCTGTAGTTTGTCAGGCAGTCTGGATATATTGAAGAATTTTTTCAGGAGTGGTTTAACAACTGCCTCATTTAGGGATCCGAACGATCCCCATCACTAGAGAGAATGGACTATCCTGGCAAGGACCAGGCCGATGACCTCAACACACTCCATCAAGAGGCATACTGGCCCTGGGTCCAAACTATAGCAGGTAGACTGTAACCCTTGGACAATCCGCATTATATCCTCAACAGCCAGCTGGCTAAAATCAGACCAGACAAACTGAGTACTTGGATCACCGCCCAACACTGCCCCACCCATTAGAGGGCACTGAGCAGATCTCCAACCTGATAGTGGCAATCATATCAGCAAAAAACTGAGCAAACTCATCACATCTTACCTGTGAAAAGGCTCACTAACGACTGAAGACAGGTTGGATTGCACAACTAATCATCAGTACAGAAGAGCTGAGCTGATCTGTTAGGTGCCGCAGCAATCTCCTTGGACTGGAACTCTGCCTTCTTATAGGACATTGCTGATTGATAGTCTTTATAATGTACCATTGATCTAAGTTTGTCATCTGCCAGGCCTGATTTGCTCCAGCGCCATTCCAACTTTCACTCCTCCTTCTCATCTCCCTCAGAGTCTCTTCAAATCACAGAGACTTCTAAAGAGATGGAGGGTTGAACACAAATGGGTGCTACAGAGTCGAGGGCACCAGCGATGGCCCTATTATAGGCTAGCACCAGCTCCCCGGCTCCTTGCATACACTCATCATGCCTTATAGGTCCACTACCTCCATCAGGCCATCTGGTGTCAGTCCCCATAAAGGTTGTTACTAGACCATCTCCGTGAGGGCAGGCCTATTAGGGGTGCCTCAAACCTGAAACTGACAGTATAATGATCAGACCAACTGACTGGTTCCACCACCAAGTCAGTGATCTCCATCCCAGTAGGGAAGACCAGATCCAATGAATGACTGTGAATGTGGGTTGCAGAGGTAATTACCTGTGCAAGGTCCAACAAACTCATCTGCTGGAGGAAATCCTGACCAAACTGCAAGAGTTCATCGTTGACCCATGCATTGAAGTTGCCCAGAATAATCCATCTGGGAAACTACAATACCAGGTCAACAATGAAGGCCATGATTTCCAGCAGGAATCCCTCTCATCTCCAGGTGAATGGTAGATGAGGAGAATCATGCAACCTGCACCTGCAGCTCTGATACATTCAAAGGATATAGTTACTCCCACTGGGATGGCTGTGAGACCCAGGCTTGTTTTGAAACAAACGGCTACTCCTCCACCCTACGATCCTCTCTTGGGCAGTGTATCACTGAGTACCTGGCTGGGACAGCTGCTTCCAATACTGGACCAACATTATCGTCCAGCCAGGTCTCGGGATGCAAGCCAGATCAGTTGTTGCCACAAGATCAGCAATTATTACTGTCTTGTTTTCATTGATCTGGCATTGCACAACACTGTGCGAGAGGATAGGCAAATGAGGCAGATCCAGCATCCTGCCCACAATTTGTGGAACTCTGGTATGGGAACCAGGCAGGGAGACCCCTCTCCTGGATCCCTTTTGTGCCAGGGTGCCTTCTTGACCTCACCACCCCAATCTGTCCACTCCTTCCTGCCCCACCAAGCTCCGAGGCCACTGCCCTCTCCCTCCTGGTTATCCCTAGTGTCTCTATAGTGGTTGTATACCTCCAGTGCCAGAGGGAGATCATCAAATGGATGCAGATCACGAAGCCTGGTGGGAGAGTAGTGCTTGACCACCGACTTTAATGGACAGCACATCCTCTAATTAATAAACTCACCACACCAATTACAGTTCAAACTCACTACACACACATACACACACACACACACACACACACACACACACACACACACACACTTATGTATTGCAGAAGACCAGCAAATTGGGATGGCAGCTATACTGGCCTTGGGTCTGTAATAGCAGATACATGCCACCCCTCCAACAAATCTGCTGGAACTCCTATGGAGCCCAGTCAGTGGCAGACCACCTGTCCCAGCTCTCAGAACCACTACAGAGGACTAGGGAGCCCTACTGTCACCAGCTGGTTCAAACCATAAAATGAATAAATTGCTGATGGAACTATAGCAGTCCTTGGAAGACTGCTATATTCCACCATCCTGTACTTCATGTAGAGGCAGGGATCCCTAGCATTTCTGACCCAGCATCCAACCAGATACCGAAGATCCCACACAGCATCTCCATTGACCAGCCCCTGTTCCTCTACACAGCACCTGTGCATGGTTTCTGGATCACTAGGGATCCCAAATGCTGGCAAGCATGGGAACCACTGAGAGTAGAGCACCTCACCCAAGAGTCATGCAGTACATGCATATCCAAGATGCTGTCATTGATAGGGCCCTAAGTCCATGCGTATCTGGGTTTGCTGTTTTGGACTAAGTTTTTTTGTTCTTTTTTTGCAACCCTGAAAACACATTTCTTGTAGGATTTAAAAGTGCGCTTACATGGTCATGAGGGAGGATGCTATTTTGTAGACTGGGAAAATTTGGTGAAAAATATTAGAAAAATAAATTTATGATTAATAGAAAATTAAAGTAAAAAAAAAACTAGATCCAGTCTCAGTGTTGCTCTTTTGAACTTAGTTTGCATAGCCTTTTGCATCATCAACTTGTACTGTAGATGGCAGCCGCCTATACTGAACATGTGAAATTCCAGCAGCAAAAGGCCATCATGGTCTGTCTTAGCTGCTTGTGAATGTAGCTAGCTCCCCTATTCAGCAGCTGCCCCACCCCATCCCCTTACCTCCTTGCCCCTCCCTTTGCCCTGTCCCACCCTTCTTGAAGCATTCCACTATGTTATATGCCACCACTTCAGCTGGTAGTGCATTCCACTTTGCCACCATCCTCTCGTAAAGAAATGCCTCTTCACCTCCCTCCTGAATCTACCCCCTCCAATCTCATGTCATGGCCCCTAGTGTCTCTCCCCACCCTCTTCCTGAATAGACCCTCTGTGTCCGTTCTGATTATCCCTTTCATGTATTTGAAGGTCTCAATCATATCCCCCCATCCCTCCTCTCCTCCAGTGTGAACATGTTTAACTCTCTTAGTTTGACCTCTTATGGCAATTCCCCAGGCCCTGAATCATCTTCTTCATTGCCCTCGCCTGCACCCCTTCAGCAGCCTAATGTCCCTTTGTAGGTGGGCACCAGTACTGCATGCAGTATTCTTGATGGAGTCTAACCAACGACCTGTACAATGGTAGAATAACCTCCCTTCTTCTCGAGGTAATTCCTCTGGAATATATCCCAGAATTTTGTTGGCCATTGCTGCTGCCTTCCTGCATTGTGCAGAATTGTTCATTTCTCCCATGATGAGCACCCCAGATCCTTCTCCTCTTCTGTTACCTCCAGCTGCACTCCTACCAGATGATAGATTCTCCTTAGATTTTTGTTCGAAGTGCAGCACCTTGCATTTTTGCATTGAACCCCAGCTGCTATCTGTCAGACCATGCCTCCAGTCTTGCCAGATCCTCCTGTAGTCCGTGCCACCCTCCCAGTCATCCAACACTGCTCCCATATTGGTGTCATCCGCAAATAGGCTGATTTTTCTGCTGATGCCCTCTGAGATGTCTGCAATAAATATGCCAAGCAGCACTGGGCCCAGCACCAAACCTTGTGGAACACCACTTGTCACAGGCTTAGAGGATGAGTATTCCACACATATTACCACCCTCTTCTGCCTATCTTTAGCCAGTTCTCCACCCACCCACCAGTTTTACTCCTGCCCCTGTGCCCTGTAGCTTAAGTCCAAGTCTCACATATGGTACTGAATCAAAGGCCTTACTGAAGTCTAGGTACAGGACATCCACCACATGGCCCTGTTAATTTGCCTAGTCACCAGTCATATTATTCTTCCAGTTTGTTCTGGCATGACCTGCCTTTGATGAAGCCATGCTGGCTCCTGCCCCACACCCCATTCACCTCCAGTAGGGCCACTAGCTTTAGGATGGTCTCCATTAGCTTTCCCACTATGGACATTAGACTTACTGGCCTATAGTTCCCGAGTTCATCCTTGGGTCCACTTTTGTGGAGGGGACCCATGTGAGCTAGTCTCCAGTCCTCTGGCATGCATCCTGTGTCTAGAGATGAATTGATAAGTCTGCCAAGAGTCCTGCCAGGGCCTCTGCCAGCTCCTTCAGAGGCAGAGGGAGGGCTATGCTGGTCACATGCCAGTGCTGGGGTGCCAGAGTAAGGTTGTGTGTGTGGGGGGATTTTTAGTTTGGGAGAGAGAAGGACGTATGGCCCTATAACAATGGAACCAGAAGGGATGAGCTGCTGATGTCTAGTAATTTTAAATAAAAAGGCAAATGAGCACCTTTCGGGTGGAGGTTGTAGGGTAAGAGACAAACACATGCAACAGTAAATGTAGCAGGAATGGAATTTCAGCCCTCAGTCATGTGAGTGAAACAGTGGTGACTTCACAGTTACAGTAGCTTCAGAGCACTGATAAGAGCAATTCATGTACCTCAACTGTTCTAAGCATGACAGAGGCAGTGACATGCAAAGTACCTTTCATTTTGTAAGAGATGGTCTTTTTTTTTCATGTTGTTTTCCGGCTCTAGCCAAAAAAATCACTGATTGAAACGTAACTAAGACTAAAGATCAATAGATCCTGCACCAGCATAAGCAAGAAGCAGCTAATATACAAGCAGCTGAAAATCACAAATTAACATTAAAGTGCCTACTCCACCATAACTATAGTGGTACTATTGTATCACTACAATTAAAGTAATAAAAATGCAAGGATGTTAAAGCAGAACTTCAAGTATCAAAACAGTTTTAAAAATAATGCAGAAAAGGAAAGAGCAATGGGGGTTTCAGTGCAGTTATTTGTTACAGTAGCCCAGAAATAAAAAGTGCAGGAGATTGGGGCAGGTAATCAGAGCAGCACAGCAGTAGTTGGCCATGGTGCCATGGTTCAAGGAATGGAGAGGAGAAGAGAAGGTTGTGAAAAATGTATCACAGGGTTCAGAATAAAGTATGAAGTGGGGTGATACCATATGATGTTTCCCATTTTTTGTAGTGTGCTGCATTATGCATTTAACCAATCACAATAACATTTAGTTTTTTGTTTCTCAGATTTAGTCTGTGTGTGTAACACATCAGAATTTCTGGACCTTGGCTTTGCCCCAGTCATTCCTGATTCATGGATCCACCACTGGGTATTGTTTTAATGTAGACATCTTAATCTATTACAATACAAACTGAGTGGGTTTGCTCAGAATAGTACAATACAAATCAATAAGGAAACGATTAGGTATTCAGGCTTTTGTTGTCTTCCAAACTCTTCACATTCTCTTTACTCCATTGTATTTCATTGTTTCTCTCTGGCCTTTTGTCTGTCTCTTTCTTTGCCTGGCTGCCTGCATTGGTCTCTCTCTCTCTCTCTCTCTCTCTCTGTCTCTCTCTGTCTCTCCCTCGGCCCTCCTATTTGTTTGTACAGCATGGTATTACTGGTTCCTCTCTTCAGTTGTTTCTGTCTTGTATAGCAGGTGAACAGTAACTGTAGTAGTCATTGCTGGGCACTGAAAACTGCACTGTACTGTGAAAGAAATGGTTTGACCTAGATGGAACTTGTACCCAGGTCTCTAGCTACAATATATATGTCATATCATTGAAGCTATCAATCCACCTGGCAAGCCAAAGATTTCATGGCTTTTTCTTTCTCAAACTGCAAGTCTTGCAACTAACAGTATTTTAGATGGGAATGAATTGGCTGGTAACACTACACACTGGAAACAGAATTTGTAGCAAAAGAAAATAAGGATTGAAGCCTGCAAAAGCACTCGAAGATTATGGGATCATTTGAGAGGAAATTAAAATTTTGTGATATTACACCCTTTAGAAATATGGTATATGGGTGGGGTGGCATTGTGTATGGAATTTAGTCCTGTCTCTGAAGCTGTTGTACCATTGTTGGGACATCAGGCTGTTGCTGTACCATAGTTCTGATAGCACAATGATAGTGAAACAACAGCCAGAAGGTAGGCCACTTGTAAGGATGTGCCGATGCCAAATTTGTATTCGGTAAACATTCTGAAATCCAGAGGTTGGACACCAGCAAAGTCAGTCTGAAGGAACTCCATTTCCTTGACCCTTCAGTGTCATGATGCAGCACTTTTACAGGTAGCATACGATGAGCATGTACAAGTTGTTGGCAAACCACATGACTTATACAAGCAATCAAAGCAATGCTGGAGATTAAGAACTCATCATCTCAGAGCAATTTTCTCTCTCTCTCTCTCTCTCTCTCTCTATTGCATGGGGCAGGATCTGGTTACTGAAAGGAGCTCCTTTATCGTATGTCAGACATAGTGATGACTGATCATAAAACTTTAGAAGTAATGATCACACAATCATGCATTATCATTCCATTTATCTATCTCAGCACAGTTAACTCTGTAGTTTAGGCAGGCTAGTGACACTGTGCTGCAGAGGTGAGAAGAGGAACATGCACAATGTGAGCCAGCACTGGTAGCTGCAGGCTTTTAATTTTGCAGACCTGGAAAGTGTGTGTGTGTGTGTGTGTGTGTGTGGGGAGGGTTTGAATAATTTATTTTATAATATTTTTACTGAATGCTGATAAAGAACAGGAGACAGAAATCAATTTGTGCTTATTTTATTTTATTTTGTTTTTGCATCCTGTAGCAGAAGGCATGAGAAAGAAGAGTGGGGGTTTGAAGAATTTATTTTACTATTTGTTCTACTAACTGCTGGGCATGCTAGTTGAACAGGCAAGTCTGCAGGGCACAGACATCCATCTTTAATTTTTTTTTATCTGTCAGCCTCAGAGAGAGTAAAGTAGGTGCAGATGCTGCAGTGAAACTAAAACACTCAGTGCCTCCCAGAGGGAAGGTGAGCAGGACCATCTGCCGTATGCCCATATGCAAAGATGTAACATCCCAAATTCTCAATCCCATCAAGAATTGTAGCCCGAGTAAAGTCTGTAACAATGTGATTTAGTGCCCTTCCTTGAGCTAGCCTTCCTCCACCCTCTATTCTCCTGAATCTCATTTATACAGCAAATAAAATAAGAAATAATTTGCATAATAATTATAGTAATAATAGAGTCTCACTCATCCTAAATCCATGCTATTCATCACTGTGCCATGTTAGTGCATTCCAGCTCTCCTACAAAACTGTTTAACATTTTCCATCTCCTCAGCCCAGCCTCCTTCCCCTCTTTCTTATGAGTCACATTTTACAGCAAAATAAATAATAAATACATACAGTATTTATATAATGATTATAATAAAAGAATAATAATACAGTCTTGCTTATCTTAACTGATTGTGATATATCACTGTGGCATGTGTAAAAAGCAAAACCGCCAGCAAAAATATTTATTTATTTTAAAAGTTTCACCAGGAAAGGCATGCTGAGACAAGAAGCTCATTTTGAGATGTGTACTGGGAGAAGGGAAATGGGAATTACAGTTGAATGTAAACATAAACCAAGATACAAAACAAAAAGCATCATACATTGATACAAAAATAAACAATTACAGCTAAGTCCAGTTTAAAATGTTAAGGACAATACAATCTGGAATGCAATATTGCACATACAGAACTTGAAAGGGCTGTTCCTTAACAGAAACAGAGGGTGAGGGAAGAGAGAGAATAAAGCTAGGCTGCCTGTAGAATGAAACAGAGTGGAGAGGATAGGACACAGGGGCATACCATTGACCCTCTGGGTGCACATCCCACAAGGGTCAGACTTAGCAGGTAACACCAAATCAAAAGCACTGGTTTCCCAGGCATGCAAGAGGAGAGAATAGGGTAGAAGGGAGGGAGGTAAACCCTTTGACCCTCCAGGGTGAAGATCCCACAAGGGTCCAACACTGCTCCATGCACCCAATCAGTGCCATTGGGGAAAGGTAGGCATGAGGAACAGGAAAGAGTAGTTAGAACAGTTTTGAGAGAGAAAACAGGGTGGCGGGAGGGCTATTGGGAAGTGTGTCAGGTGCAGTTGAGGATGGAGAAATGTAACTGTGAAGAAGAGAGGACAATGAATGAGTGGATGGGGCAGAGCAGATATCTAAGGGAAGGGAGTTCCAAATTTTAGGAAGTGGTAGGAAAAGTCAACCTGTCCTGAACTGGAAGATCGGACAGGGAAGGCAAGGTCCGTTGCTAAAATTACAGCGAGAGTAGGAGGAGGGGTGGAGACGGGAAGTTAGGTGGGGGAAGGAGCCAGCCAGTACTACCTGACTAATGAAGAACAGTGGGCGAGGCATCTGGCCCTAAGAAGGGGAAGGAGAGAGCAGTATAAAGATTACAGTGGTATGTATGGGTTTGGCAGTCAAGAGCAAACCGGAAAAGGAGTTGAATAGGCTGTCCAGTCTGGTTAGGTGGACTTAGGCTGCATTGTAGACCATGTCAGCATAGTCAAAATTGGAATGATAATTTTGGGGACAACTCCATTATAGGCCAGCAGGGGATGCAGCTATGGTGTCTGTACAGAGCACGTAATTTGGGATGCAATTTTTGTGGATAGCATCCACATGTCCAGAAAAGTCAAGGTGCCACTTGAGCCAGAGCCCAAGGTACTTGAAGGAGGTGACATCCTCAATATGGACTCTCCATGAAGGTGTGGAAAGATGGGGTGGCAGTAAGCCTAGTGAGCCTTTGCCTGGTGCCAAAGGTCATAGAGACTATCTTCTTGGCATTGAGGGACAAATGATTTGAGGAAACCAGAGTTGGACTTTATTGAAATCCAGCTGTAGGCTGGTTGCCACATCAGAGAGGAAGGTGCCAGAGGCATACAGAGCATTATCATCTGCATACATGTGGATAGACTTGGAGGACCAGGCAGCAGGACGGTCATTTCAGAATATCAAGAAGAGAACTGGGCTGAAAAAACAACGAGATGAGGGTTACCTGGGAAGGGGTTGGCAATGAGCCAGGCTTCAGTGAAATACAACATTACACATAGCCAATAATTCAAAGCATCATGATAAGTATGCAAATCACCAGGAAGGAATGCAGAGTTTTTCAGATTTATGCAGGAGAATGTGGTGCCAAATGACTTCTCACACAATCTACAGAAGTGGAGAATAGAAGATAGTGGTGAAAACAAAAGTTAGTAGCAAAGACTAGGTATGTGGGTGCATTCTAGCAGTCTTACAAAGCTGTTTGAAATTATCCTTCCAGGAAGACCATCCTTCCCCCTCTCTTCTGCCTAAAGAACATATCTATGGATAACTTATAAATACTTAATAAGTAAATATTTATATAATAATAATAGTAATAATTGTAACAATAATAAAGAAAGGCACAAACATGTGATCACGAATCGTGTTTTCATGAGTCATATTTTCTGCATAACTAGGACAGGCATTCACTATCCAGTAGGCCTGGCATTCAGTTTCTTGATGAAGGAAGACTGTGATCTGAAGACTTACTTCAATCTAATGATACTTGTCAGCAAACAACAGGATGTCAGAACTTTGTAGCTTATACAGACCTCACTGATATCTTTTGATTTTCCTTTATTTCACATTTTTATGAATCACAAATTACACTGTCAGGAATCACATTTCATCAATCATGCATTTAATGGAATTTAAATAATGTAAATATAAATAAGCAATCCTTGATATTGTCATTCTCATGGTAGTCTACCTGTACAGTACTTAAGATCTACACATGCCATTATTTGCAATCTTTACAGCAAGCCAACAAGGCAAATTATTATATTATCATAGTACTATTTATAATGACACCATTGTCATGCTTGAAGAGTTGGGCATCAAAAATCATCAACACCAATGGTAAGTAATTTTAGGTAGCATCTAGCAGTGGTTGCATCATATTATCTGGCTTTTCAAACAACCTTCCACTCTCTCCTATCCACATTATCATGAACTGGGTGGGAATCATACACGCTTATTAGCATATGAACAAAACATGAATAATATTGAAATTACATGTATAATACAATTACAAATCACTGACGTTGACTGGTTCCAAAAACAGGACATTGATCTTCATCACAAATCACATCTTCTCAACATATAAATAAAAAAATAGCAAGTTACACAAATATTTTTTTATTATATTAGTTTCACCATTGAAGTATTTATTATCACATTACATCACAGTCATTCTGTCTCCTCATCCTTCCCTATAATTATCTATTAAACCTCTGGGGACCACGCCATGAGGTAACTTGCCCAGTTCTTTTGAATTCACTCAAAAGCCCTAAGGGAGGTCCCTACAGTGGAAGAAGGACTTTCTTGTTATTAGAAGCGTGCTGACATTCCAGTTACAGTATTTATTTTTTAGTGTTAGTGTTACTGATTTTTTTATATAAATGATTTCTTTAGTGATGTAATAAATTATTAAATTATTTTATGTATTCATTGTGATTTATATTTTCTACATGTGCCTTCTTGTAATGGCACTCCTCCTGGGGAAGGGTACCGTATAAAAATAAAAGCTACTACTATTACACTTGTCATTTTATATGCAATATCTAATACTTATACAACAGGAGTATGGAAAATGACAAGATAAAAGAGATATCTTGGCTGGTGGCAGCAGTAACAGAAAGTTTTAAAAGATTAGGGGTGCAAATACCTTATCCCAAACATTTGTATTGAATATTATATTTGGGCCCCAACCATTCATGTAGTCTGTATTTGTAGTAATTATTGGGGAGATTGTTTAAAAATGAAAAGGAAACAGCCCCCACCCTCCTCCCCAGCAATAATCCATTAAAGTATATAACTCAGACCCAATCCTCTGTTAGAACCCAAATCCTCCTCCTCTCCTCTCCTCTCCTCTCCTCTCCTCTCCTCTCCTCTCCTCTCCTCTCCTCTCCTCTCCTCTCCTCTCTCCTCTCCTCCCAGCACCCACAATTTGATATTAAATATATATTTAAAAAATAGGTCCTATGACGGTGACTAGCACAACCTGCCCACCTTCATGGTTGGCTGTCATCTATCAGCACTTGTTTGCAAAACAAATGTGTCCCCACCCTCCCACCCTGGCACACCCTATTCCCACCCTCCTCCCCCAGCACCCAGTTCTTCTTAAGAACTTAGCAACTCAAGAACACAGAATGCAACTGACACAACCTCCCTCCTCCAAGTCTAGCCACCTTCTGTTGAATAACATTTTTGTGTGCTTGTAGATAAAGTAAAACTAGTTGCTCAAGTGATGGTTTGGCAATTTTCTGATTAGTATTATGTAACTGGTGCACACTTTTCCTGTGACTAAGTGTAATGTATTTAGTATCTGCTCTGGTTTTATTAATTTTCAGAATTTTTATTGACTTTACTGTTTTCACATTGCATATTTTATCATTTAAAAAATGCTGATTTGATAAAAATATATTTTCAAGGATTCTTAACCCTTGCTGGCAGGAATAGCACTTCTGCAGCCACAGATATTCATTTACAGAACAAGAAATACACAGCCACTTCTAGGTGCAGAAACACAGGCCTCTGAATGATAGAAGGAAACAGTACTTATGGTTGCACTCTGCTGAACTCTAACTATGCTTGCTGTACTGTGCAAGTATAATATATATAAGTTACAAAACTAAATTAATGCTCCTGTTAGGGTCAAAGTGACAAAAGTTGTGAAATAAGGTGTTAGGGTTTCCTAACAAACTACCCTCCCAAACCAGGCTGAGAGCAGTGTGGGTAACCTTGGCTTCTCAAGCCCAAACTCACCCCATTCCATCTGTAAATATGGTCAAATGTGTAGACTCTATAAGAATGGGGTGGAGTGTTAGGCTTGGGAACTCTCAAGGCACACCCCATACCTGCCTCCTGCCTGGTTTGGGAGGGTGTGGGAAGTTAGGAAACCCTAATGTCACATTTCTAACTTTTGTTGCTTTGTATCTAACAGGACCATTAACAAAAGTTTTTGCAACTTATTTCCTTACTTTTGAGATAGTATGATAATATCCTTGATTTAATCAGGGAGTGCAGGGTCCTTCACACCTTGTACTCCCATCCGCCTGTAGATGCGCTTATGTATGTGGTTATAGAAACACAGGGCCCTCAAGGCCCTGCACTTCCATTTATAGGACAACAGTGACCAATTGTCAGCATAGCCTTAATATTACCCCACCTCATATACTCAGTAAAGAACATTTTGGAATCTGCCAAAATGTAATTCTGTGCAACTATTAATGCTATTCTCTGTGCCACAGGTAAAACACATTTTGGCCAGGATTTGAAAATGACAGCTGTGACATACATGAGGGGTAATAAGAAAGCTATGTTGAAAATCTGGGTAAAATATTTAACATTTCCAAAGTAATGAGCAGGCATATAAACATTGCAAAGAATGGTCATAACTTTGGAATTTTTATAATTTGACCCCACATTTAATAAACCCTATAGGTGAAATGTTCAAATATGTGCCAAAACACCATTTTGTGCCACAGGTGCAAAAATACATTTCAGACAGGATGTGAAAATGACAGCAGTACTGTACATGATGTGGTGTGAAAATGGCTGTGTTAAAAATTTGAACTTAAAATATTGCAAATTACCAAAATGATGTGCATGCATAGAAACATTTCAATGACCATTCATAATTTGGTTATTTTAGAATTTTTAATACTTCAACCTGGCCTTTTGGGACCATGCCTCATGAATACTGGTGATGACATTTTGTTATGCAGTCCTCAAAGGTGACTTTGCACATCAACCACAAAATCCCTTCCAGGTCTGATTAACAAAATGGCAGTGCCTGTGTTCATGAGGTGGAGTCCTGAAAGGCCATGTTGAAAATTTAGTGAAAAATTCCAAAATGGCAAAGTTCTGAACATAAGTTCAAAATTCCATTGAAATACATTATATGGCACTTACCCTAATTCCTCGGTTCATGGTTCAGCTTTGAAGAGTGAAGACGTCTTGGTCCACAAAATATGGCAGCATATGAGCTCTGGTAAGAGAAAAGTTGTGGGTGGTGGATGCTCAATGGGAGAGTTGGGATGGGGGACAGGGATGGTGGGGGACAATGAGGAACCATTTTCTTTTCCAGGTTAAAAATAAAAGATGTCAGGGGACTGTTTTCTTTTACAGGAGTAAACTAAAGAAATATTTCAGGACTCTGGGTGGGCTCCCAGTGTGCCACACTGCTGGGGTGGTTCTAAATGCTGACATGGGATTGGGCCCTCAATATTGGCTGATTACTAAAACACAGTTTTTGGTGGCATCCAACACCTGGTGGTGGGCTTCCTGGTGTCGGATTATATAAATAATAAATGAACAAGGGACTAAAGGATAGCTATTTGAGGGTGGGGGTGCTACTAGACACCAGGGAATATATGGAAACAGTGATCGGGGAGTGAGGGCTACCACTAGACTCTAGGGTAAATGGGGCTCAAAACTCACACTGCAGCTGGCAGGAGGAGTTCAGCTGAGGCTGCAGAACCACATAAAATCAACTGTTCTCATACAAAGAACACAACAGAAGCCTCCTCTAGCTAAGCTGGGCACCCATAATTTTTATTGACTTTACTGTTTTTCACATTGCATATTTTATCATTTAAAAATTTAAAAGTATTTCTGGCCCTGATTGTGAAAAACAAACACCGGAATCTAGCTAAATGGGGCCTGTACAGTATAGCTAGGTTCTGGTGTTTGATTTGTAAATGACATTTACATGTATTTTCCACATTTTATAGTTTGTGGGGAAAAACAAGATGGCCACTGGCAAAAAGGATTTTTCCCCAAGAGAAATTATTTTTTCCTCCTGAAAAAGGAATGGGTCTCTACAGAAAGAATACTTTTTTAGAGGTCAATCCTTTGTCAAACTTTCTAACTATTCTGGACAGTGATCTTCACATTGAAAACAATGAGAACTTAAAACTGAATAACTTTGCAAAATATTAATATGTTTTCACCAAACAAACCATGGCAGTTCTGTAACCCAAGCTGTTCCTACCATAGAAAAATCATACCACAATTCCACACCATCTGGACGCAAGTTGATGATGAAAAAATGCAAAAATGTTGACAAAACAGGTTTTGCACTATCTGGATCTTAGAATGCGTACATCCGACCAGAACAAAACTTGGCACATCAAGGGATCTTACACACAGGACAGCACATACCACATTTTGTGCAAATCCATTGATCACTTGCAAAGTTATTAAAGTGCCAAAATTGAGGATTAATATTAAGAGTTGCTATCAACCTTAACTATAGGTCTACAACCATGCCCCTATAGTAGTTATATATTATATCTATATTTATAGCTATAACTATTTCTATAATAGTGGTGTGGAGGCCAGTATAGTTAGGGTTGAGTATGGTATTTAATATTAAACCCCAATTTTTGCACCCTAAGAACTTTAGTAATGTTTAAGAAAATATCCCAAACTTTGGAATGTGCAGTCTGGTTTACAGGGTCTCAAGATGTAGAATGTTTTGTGACAGCATCTTGTGTGCCTTCTGAGATACAGAATGTCAACTTTTAATGAATTACAGTATTTTCTACACTTAATGCACTTTTTTCATTTTTCTCTCACTTACAGCTGAGATGGTATGGATTTTATTTTCTGAAACTTTTAGGTGGAAATGGTCTGTGCTGAGCTAGTGCCTTTCAAAGTTATTGTGAAAAATATTAATCGGTTCCATAGTTATAAGGATTTTAAGGTTTTTTTCTGAGCATGCTCAGGATGGATTTTGATTAACACTCTGATATGAAAGATAAAAATATTTCATGAGGGTTTATCTTTTGCACAATTTGTATATTATCTTTGTGTGAAAAATATCTGTCGTGATAGCCACCGCCTTGTTTTTTTCAAACTAAAAATATTTAAAATATATTAAAATTACATATTTTCAAAAAGCAGACACCTGAATCTTGATAACTGGGATGCTTTTAGCTAGATTCTGGTGTTTATTTTTTTTAAATGAACTTGAAAACAAGGTTTCTGGACACTCAAAATCCTGGGCACAGCTTAGTGAGAGGAGCTGTTCTTATTCTCTGCATGACAACAATGGGACATTCTTGATTTCTACAGTCACAGATGGAGTCATGTAACTTTCATAAAAGAAAGTGAGTATTAGGGTGAAGCTGCTGTTGTTAAACAATCCAGTAGTCCACCTCAGGAACATAACATCAGTGTATTCCTTCAAAGGACTCGAGGCACAAATTTGTTTTAAAACATGTTTATTATGAAGAAATAATAACAACTACAGCAAACAATTGTGTTGCTTTACGTGTTTTAGTTTCAACAATCCTCATCAAAAGCTTTTGATAAAAGATTGTTGAAACAAACACATAAAGCATGCACCGTTGTTTGCTGTGATTTAGCATTTCTTCATAATAAGCATGTTTTATAATGAATCATGCCTGGAGTTCTTGGAAGGAATACGCTGATGTGGTGTCTGTTCCTGAGGTGTAGTAGCAGATGCTGTCATGCTGCTGGCTTGAATGGCAGCTGTGAGTCAGCAGTTTAGTGAGCTGGTGGTCTGTCTCTCTTAAGTTCTAAATAATCTTATCTATCTATCTATCTATCTATCTATCTATCTATCTATCTATCTATCTATCTATCTATCTATCTATCTATGTGATATCAAAGTGGACTGGGATACCCACACCCATTAATACTTCTTTCTATTCACTTCCCTCCAAGTCACCCTCTCCTTCCCAATATATAAAATAATGATATAATAGTGGGCCAGCAGGCCCACCCCTTACGTTGCTTTTTTTACTCTCTTTCCTCCAGGTTGCCCCCCCAAAAAAATGGTAGCAGAACTGGGATGCCCGACTGGTGCTACTAAAGATAATCCTGACATAATCTTATATGACTGGGATTCTACTCAGGAAATGTTTTCACTCATATGGAAGGATGTTCGTTTTACATTGCTATTATTCTCCTAAGAAAACTGAGGCTTTTATAATAAGGTCCATATTTTTCCTATGTCATTAATGAATTTCAAATGTGACACTTGGAATATTAAAGGCGGTCACACAAAAGCAAAAAGAATGTAGGTCTTAAACCACCTCAAAACCTTAGATGCAGACCTAGCTATGCTAAACAGACACAAACACTGGCAAAAGATGTGCATTTGTTTTGTAGAAACTGTTTTGGAATGTCTATGGGCTGGCAATAGTAACCACAGAGCAAGGGTCATTATTTTAATCAAAAGAGCTATACCAATCCAACTGCTCCAAGAACACGTCAAACCTGATGGTCGATATATAATCCTTAGAGCCATGGAAGTTACAGTAATCCTGTTAAGTTGTATCTAGGGTCCCAGCATTCACTCCCCAGACTTTTTCACCAAGCTTTAACATAATTCCACCCACAACTCTTTACAAAAATATTTATGGGGGACTGAACTCACACTGAATTACACCTCAGATAGATCAGGCAAAGTCCAAAAAGGGGTTCTCTCCAAAGGGTTCTCAGGGATTTACTGGATAATATTGGCATGTTTGACATTTTACAGTCCCTAGGGAGGGAATACACATTCCACTGTCCCACTCACGCACATTGTCCAGGACAGACTATGCTCTAATCAGTTCCTCCTTATACTGGAGGTATTAACCTGTGAAATTCAAAGCTTGGTTATATCTGATCATGCCTTCATTTTCTCTCTCTCCACCTGGTAAGTAATTCAGAGACTGATAAACACTGGGAAATGACAATCATCTCCTCAAAGATGAACTGTGTGTCTCTAAACTTCAACAACAGACATTAGGTTTCTTTACAATAAATAAAATGGATGCAATAAATACTGATACCATCTGGGATGCATACAAATGCACAATAAGAGGGACTTAATAAGGATGGCTACTACAAAACAAAAAGAGACAGAGAGAGAGATATACACCCAGGAACTTCTCATCTCCATTTATACAATGGAGAAAACCCTTAAACCTAGTTCTCCAGATCAAGATTGGTAATTGTTTCACCCTTATCGGTGCAACAGTCATTTTGTCGACACCAATATGGGTGCAGGAATATGCAACCTGGCATTTCTGTGCCAGGCATTGCAGCTCAAAGACAGAGAGCCAAAGCCCCGTCCCAGGAAATAGTCACGCTTATGGGTGCTTTGCTCTATCCCCCAATGTAGGGGGCTCACCTCTACAACTCCCACACCTAACTATAACCTCCTCCAGGGTGGGCATGCCCTGAGGGGATAGAAATTATGTGTGGACACAAAGGGTAGCATGACAAAGGGGCAATCAAATCAAGAGCTCTCTGTTATCGCCAATTCTTATTATGGTACCCTACTTACGGTGACAAATTCAGTTGCCATTCTAATGGCATACCAGGTAAATTTGGGGCAGGAGAGGAAAATACTTAGAACTTAATAGAGAGTACCTGGAACATGTTCTCTTTGGAGTGAAATTAAATTATTTGGAGAACAGGGAAAAAGTGGGCCTTTTATTAGCTATGCAAGTTAAGCAACAGGAGAATGCCTGACTTTCAAAAGCAAATTGATCCACAAATGTTACCCCTATCTTACCAGCTCCTAGAGATACTGCCACTGAATTTAAGTCACTCAGACTCTGTGCAGAAGAAGCACAACCCGAAGCCTTCACACCTTAATTCAAGATTTTCTTACTAGAGGTCACCTTCCTAAATTAGACTGCCAAATAGCTGAAGATCTGAAGGTTCTTATCACCACTATAGCAATGAAAGCAGCATTTCATCTCTTACCCCTAACAAAGTCCCAGGACCCAACAGGTTTTGAAACATTTTATATTCCTCTAAAATCAGAACTGGCTCCATAATTAGCTAACCTGTTTAATCATTGTTACCAAATAGTCCAACTGAGCCTCTTTACTAGAGGCTTATGACACCTGATTCCTAAACCAGGCACATACCACTTTGAGGTAAGTAATTATAGATATATTCTCTTCTTAATGCTGACACTAAAATCCTGGGAAAAATCTTAGCTCACAGAATGAGCAAAATTTGGCAACCCCTGATCAGCAGAGAACAGGTTGCCTATATGCAGGGTCTCCTTCCTCAGACCATATCCATAAACTTTTCCATCTTACCTCAACATCCAGGGACTCTAAAAGTAGCAGCATTGGTGTCCTTGGATGCTGAGAAAGCCTTCAATAAAGTGTCCTTGGTATTTCTATTCTGAACCTCATGGAAATTGGCTTCCTACAGAATTTATAAATGGGGATCAACTGCTTTACTCACATCCCACAGCCTGGATTGTTTGTAATGACTTGCTGTCTGAGTCAGATCTTCCGCTATTAAGTGGTAGTAAGCAAAGTTGCCCTTTCTCCCTACCTCTTTAACTTATAAACCCTGATCAGACACATAATACTGCACATCAGGCAAGGATCAATGGTGTCAACACAGGACCTCTCTTTCAAGATTTTGACCTATGTGGATAATATTCTCCTCCACTTAACCCCACCTGCCCAATCTCTCCTATGGCCCTACAAGCCCTCATGGAATTCAGTGATTTCTCATTCTATAAGCTCAATATGAACAAAACATTTATTATACTCCTCAATCCTATAGCTCTTAAGCATGATACCCTAACCAATGGCATATGAATCTGGCCTCTTGTAGCCTCACCTATCTTGGTATCCAGGTAAGAAAAGACATTATTTCACTGTTGGCCATGAACTTCTCAAATTACTCGAAATACTCCAAGTGGATCTCCAACGTTGGAAAACCTTGCTGTGTTCTGATGGGGTAGATTTCCGTTACATGGATGAATGTCCTTCCTTGAATACTATATCCCTTAGCATGATGTGTATTCCTTGCCAAATACATGGTTTATTAGACTACTAAGATTCTCACAGAATTTTTTGGTAGCTTAAAACCCCATGTGTAGTCTACACGGTTGGCCAGGAAAGTGTCTCATGGTAGGCTACAACTCCCAAATCTCTGCTGGCAGTATTTGGTGGCACAAGCTAGTATGTTCTTAGCTCTGCAGCTTAAGATATGGGAACATTCTTCCCATACCTATTACTCACAATGGAAAGGCACAGAGATGCAGCTTTGCCAAACTTCAGGTATTGACCACAAAACCTGCCACATTTAACATTGACAAACTACCATCAAAGCTTATTCACACCCCCATAGGGTGGTCCTTAAAATCTGAAAACTTATTAGGTACATTACCCAGCCACTGAGACTCAACCCTAAATTTAAATTGAAATAAACCTATTCCAGCATCCTTTTACCCCAAATTAACCATGACAAATTAGTGTGTCTATTACAGAATAGCCAGCTGATGAATTTTGACTTCTTTAAATGCTGTGGGTTAAATAATATGAGTATTTTCTCATTTTGGCAATTAGCCCATATGCTGCTTCATACACTTGACTCCCACCCTTGGACCATCTCCAGTGGAACAGCATATCAGACTCTTGTAGGACTGACACTGGTGACCACACAGTTTCTATCCTATATAAAACTCTCTGGAATCTTGTAGGGGACAAATTGAAGCTATATACCCTACTGGGTGAAATATTTCCTAATTTTAAGGAACAAATTGAATGCCCCATGTTATGGGAATACACCCATAGATATGTTAAAATCAACAAATTAAACTTCATGCAATTCAAAATTGCTGAAAATCTGTATTTACTGTGCAGAGGGTCCACAAAATGAACATACTACCCAGTTCCACGCACAAAATGTAGTAATCATGTAGGATCCCTCAAATATATATTATAGGACTGTAATAATTCCCAGCCTTTATGGCAGCAAATAAAAGCTAACCTGGACCCCTATTGGGACATGATGATGCCTTCACCCCAAACTACTGTGTGTGGGCCTAGACATTGGCAATCTACTAGACACCAAGAGGCACCATATGGCTCTTATTACTGTTATGCCAAACTGATTTTCCTATACCACTGGTGGACCAAAACATACTCCGACAGAGAGTGGCTTGACTAAAGTATATCAGCTTTATGGATGGAATAATCCTTGGCCAGCCTCAGAAATGCCTTGAAAAGCTACCAAAAGAAATGGGAGAAGTTACACACCTCCTAATGATCACCTAGGTTGTGGCTACATAACAACCGGTGTCCCTGTTGTCCTTTCTTTTTCTAGGAGGTCCTGTTCAGTCTCCTAGATTGAACATTTTCTTCTTAGACCCCTGGATAGGCCACCCAAGCTCTTTCTCTAGTTACTATGTTCACCAAGGGGCATGTTTGTGAGTGAATCTTATTTGCTCTTGCTGATTGGCTACCCTATGATATTTATATAATATTCATCACTGTATAAAGTTTGAATATTATTATGTGTTCTTGTTTCTGGTCATTCTATCCTTAGACAAACTTGTTCTGTGTGCTTGTTTGGTCTCTGTTTGTATTGCAGATTGCTATCTCTAAAAATAAACTTAGCTGTCAAAAAGCAAACAGATTATCCCAACACTGGGGTGCCCGGTCCACAGTGTAAAAATGGCACCCTGTAAATTAAAAAAACTATCCCTTGTTGATCTTTTTCTAATGAAACCTGTAAAGAAGAACACATTCCTTACCAATCTGACTCACCCACCCTATGCCGACCCCTACTAAGCAAACACACCCCAAACCCTCACTCACCTAGAAGTGTTGCATGGCATAGTTCCACTTTCTGTTTAAAAATATGTCATACTGCTGGAACCAATGACTGCAATGTGAGAAAATTAGGTAAGTCCTTTTAATTTAGTTCAATGTGCTTTGAACATTTACTCACGACTTTGTTATGTTTCTATATTTTTCACTAAATTGCTATCTTAGACTTTTAGGACTCCACCGTGAACCAGGTAGGTTAATTTTTTATTCCATTGTTGTAGGTGATTTCTGTATATCACTCTCAAAATATCTTTTCAGGTGGACTTGAACATTTTCACCCACTGGGTCATAAGAAGACTGTGTTGACAATGTTGTGAAAAATGTGATAAAATGACCAATTTATGAGACAACATTGAAATATTTCGATGATCGCTCAGAACTTTGCTAATTTTAATATTTTTCCACCAAACCTTCAACATAGACTATTTGAGACCCAACCTCATGAACAAGACAGTTGACATTTTTCAAATCTGTTCCAAAAGGTGAATTCATGCTTCGCTCCATGAAATCATATGTTGGTCAGGATTTGAAAATGTTCACCTACCAGGTTCATAACGTGAGTCATATGAACACGATCTTCAAAATTTGGGTAATAATATAATAAATGATCATTTTATGAGTACAATTCATAATTGTTCAATGATTACTCATAACTTCACTGATTTTCAATATTTTGACTCCAAACTTCCAACACAGCTTACATTTTCATTCATTAAACATGAAATGTGTCTTTTTGAAATGCTGAACAAGATGTGTTTTCACACTTGTAGTGTGAAGTGACATTTCAGCTAGTGTTCCAGAAATACCACATGTCATGTTTATAAGGGGAGTCATAAAATTGACTTATCTTGAAAATTTGGGGTAATTATAAAACAAGTATAATTATCAAGAAATGTGTGTAGTGCCTGCCTTTACCCAGTGGGTAGTGTTTTGTGATCCTGTGCTGGAGAACTGAGTTTGAGTATCAGCTCAGTGAGCCAGCTGGATGGACAAGGCTGAGGGGTGGTGCTGGCATGTGACACCCCCAGTCATAGAATGGAAGGTGCAGGGTTGCCCGGCATGGCCCAAGTAAAATATAGTGAAGAGAAATCTTCCCTTGGCATAGGGTCCAGCATCTCTGCACCTGTGGCTGCCGGAGGGTCCTGCACTTTGACAGACAGATGGAGTCTTGTCCCCATGTTTGTATCTGTAGCCACATGGAAGTGCAGAGCCTGAGAGCTCTGTGCTTCCACAGCCCACCAGACAGCCCCACAAATCTTTGACATTCATTGTAAAAGGCGTTGCACTCCACAGGCAGATGGATCTTCATTGATGCAGGGCCTAGAGGGCCTTGCACATCTGCATCTGTTTACAGAGGTCCTGAAGGGACCTGTGTGAATGAAGATATGATTCCACTATCTCAAAAAGAAAGGAAATTATTTGTAAAAAAACTGCATTGATGTACCAGTTAGGGTTCAAATTGACTCCACAAATGTAGTAAAATGTGGCATTAGAGTTTCCAGTGGTAACAACCCCAGCAGCAAAAGGACAATACACACAAAGGTTTTATTTGATAATGACAAGTCTTTAACTGTGCCAATCACAAAACCAAAAAGAAAGTGCCTGATGTCAAAGGGTGATTAACATTCCAGTGACGATCGCAAACAATGACGGTCTCTTACTCCATGAACAATGAAACCAAAGAAGTATTTTTGTGCAGAGGCTATGACCCCTGCACCTCCTATGCAGGGGAAAGCCACCCATGCCACCCAAACTTAATACAGTCAACTCTATGGGGTGTGGACCCAAGGAAAAGTACAAAAAATAAGAACAAAAGGGTTTCATTTAGAGCCAGACCCAAACTCAGATCTGCTAGCTTCAGGGACAGTGGCTTACACCACTACGCTACATGGCCAGCTCAGCAGGGCTTGGCTGAATAACTCCCTATATCCTGTTATATCGAGTGCAGCTCACTGCTACACTCACTCTACAGGACATAGCAATCTTTGTACCACTCGGTCTAAACTACTAGCAGTATTATTGAGTCGCTCATATTGAGACGCTTTAGGAATACTCGCTCATATCACTGTACACCCCACACATGCAACCATAGACAGCCAAGATGACACAAATGCAGTAGCATTGATATACTACCATCATGGATTTAGATCTGTGGCTGCATTAGAACAGGGTCCATAGGGGCCTGTGCTTATGCAGTCTCACCTGTGTGTTTTATTGTACAACATGCATGAGTACCTGTGTCTGCGCTTCTGCAGATAGATGTACTGTTGTAATGTGGGTATCATGGTTTCAGAAGTGAATCTAGAAAATTTTAAAGGGGTATCAATTTATTTAGAGACTGCACTTTCCCTGAAAAGTATAATGTTACATTTGAAAGCTCAGATTTTGTTAAAGCAGCTACTGTTTGACACTCTAAGAGTTTCCAGGTTCAGAAACAGTTGTATGTTGTCTGTATTACCTGATGATGGCTGTCTGTGGTTGCTTGTGCAGTCTTGTACTTTTACTGCTTGGGGTGGATGGGTGGGGAGTTAGGGTTGGAAACTGTAACACCACATGTTCCTACTTTTCCAGCATTAAACTGAACTCCTAATTGGTATTACTGCAAATATTTGCAAAGTATACACAGTGAAGCTCACTAGATTAAACCTAATTCTGCAGCATTTTGTAGCATCTCTGCAGCATTATGAAGCAAAGTTACTGTGGCAAACAATGTAATTTCAATGGCAATTAGTCCTTTTGTCATGCAGGAAGCTGATATTCAATTCATCCTGGCAGTGTCACAGATTCCTGCATGGCACCAGGGATTAATTCCACTGAAATTACATTGTTTATTATAATAACTCTGCTGCAGCATCCTGCAGAATTCTGTAGAAGTGGGTTTAATCTTAGTGAGCGCTACTGTATGTATATATATTCTTTGCAAAAACTCTTAGTGCACCAGTTAAGGTTAAAGTGACAAAAGTAGGGAAATGTATTGCTATGGTTCCCGATGCTACCACACTTTGAAGATGGTATATAACTGGAAAATCCATTACATTTTGTTTCTCCTGAGTCTTCACAATCAGGCATGTGGTGTACCTTGGGATTATCAACCCTAACGCTCACCCCATTCCATCAGAAAATAAGCTGAGATGTGTAGAGTATATGAGAATGGGTGAGTGTTAGGTTGATAACCCAAGTGACACCCCACAACTGATTTGGTAAGGACTCAGGAGAGATGAAACCATAATGTTTTTTCCTGTTGCTGCCTGTAGGGTTGGCATCTCCATAGATGCAGGCATCCATGTTGGGTGGAAGTTCAGGGCCTCCAGGTCCTGTGCTTCCATTTCTGCCAAAGCAATTTATTTGCTTGGTTGTATGGGCTGTTAAACTTCCAATGTTATCCTATGGGTTACTGATGTTTTAATTTTTAGTTTTTATATACCCCCTAAATTGTTGGATGGGGGTATTATGTATCATTCTTGTAGTACTCATTAAGACCATTGTTTTGATATATAGATTGTTCCTTAACTGCAAAGATGGGGCTGGCAGTATAGCCCAGAGGTTAGAGTAATGAGCTATGAGCTTGGTACATCCAGCAGAAAGACCTGGGTTTGATTCCCACAACCTCTATTTGCACACTGTGTGACTCTGAGCAAGTCACTTAACCTCCCTAGTGCTCCCAGGTTGCCCCTGAAAGCAGGCACCTGTGCCTATTGGGCTTTACCGGTTACCAAAGAATAAATATATATATATATATTGAGGGAGTTATGGTTTGTTGAAGCTAAAATGTGAGGATAAAAAACTAAGTCAAAATTTATTTCTGTATGAAGGGATCCTTTCTTGTATGGCTGATTTTATTTTTTGTATAGCCATATGAAAAAGTAAATCCAGTAATGAAACATGATTTTAAGATGTATAAAAACACAGTTCTGGGTCACTTTTTCCACATCGTAGTGCAGAATCCACCTAACGGGTCCCAATTAACAAAGTGCATGTTTGGTGTATGTGCAGAATGTCATCTTTGTGGGTTTTCAAACCCTTTTTTTGAGAAAATGGTAACAAAATGCTGGCCAAAAGAAAAAGATTTTTTCCTGATGAAAAACGAGTGCCCCATATGAAAAAAGGATCCTATTTCATGTGGACCAGATTCTTTTTGTTCCAAGCAGCTGTCCAAGAGATCATACTGAGCATGCTCAGAACTGAAATTTCAAAATGTGATAACTTTGGAACAGATATGTTTTCACCAAACCAGTGAAAGGCACCTCTGTGGCTCCAGACCCTTTCTATCCTCAACATTTCAGACCAAAATTCTAAACTGTCTGAGCGCTAGGTGATGACAATAAACAGCAAAGAACCCTGACATTTTTCACTTTTTCACTATCCATGTCTCAGAATGCACATATTAAACCAGAATGAAACTTGGCAGGTCTAGAAAACTCCCATCCCCCTAAGACCGCATACATGCAAATTTTTTGCAAATCTGTTGAATGGTTCCAGCTATTAAAGTACAAAATTTGAGGTTTAACACAGAAACCCCTGCTCAAACCCAACTACAGTGATGCTACCGCATGACTATAATCTCTATCTCTGTTTCTATCTCTATCTCTGGCTTTATCTCTATCTCTGTCTGTGTACTATTTTACATAACAAACATGATGCCAATAATGTTTTAACTAGCCTTGAGCTTTACTTAACTCACTCAGCTCTAGAATGGAATCTTGAGTGAGTGCTGTCTTCCTGTGTAAAATGGCTGTTTTCTTGAGCAATTAGAATGTTCAAGAAGTATAAATAACTAAAAAGTATAACTCCTATCACAAAACTTACAGCACGAAGTTTGCTCACAATAAAAAATCTTTAAAATGAGGGTCACATCATGTAGCATTAATTTTTTTACAGATCATGTAACGATGAAAAATTACATGTTTTCTTTAAAAAAACAACCTAAAAACACCTTAGAAGTGGCAAATGTCTATTGTATGATGGTTTTCCATCACACCAACATTTGTGCATTACACCACCACAATGTAGAGTATTTCTGAGCTGTTTTACATAATAAAACAGACCATAAACTAAGGCATGTGCCAACACATAATGGCAGTAAACTGACTGAATTCGAAAAATGCTCTGCACAACTGCCCACATGATGCACAAACCACTTATAACTAAAATAGTATGCCTCCTAGCCCCTAGACATGAAAATGTTCACATTAACAAGCGCTAAAATGATGGGTCACTCATGTTAGTGGCATTTGCAGATTTTTTTACAGTTCCTGAAATGATAAAAGAGCATTTTTTACATTTTGTTCCCAGATAAAAATCTACACCATAAAAAGTACACCTCCTAGACCCCAGACACCAGCATGATTGTTCACATTAAAGAGACCTTTCAAATGATAGGTCACACATATTTTAGCATTTACAGTTTTTTGTTTCATTACCTGAAATGGAGGAAAATCACATTTTTACACTTTTTATCCCAAAAACTAAAACAAAAAGTACACCTCCTAGCTCCCAGACACCAGCATACTAATTTTTCACACTGAAAAGAGCTTTCAAATCAGGGATCACACGTTTCTAGTAATGGAGAAAAATAGCATTTTCTTCACTTTTAACCCAAATTAAAACCTAAAAAAAGTAATTTACTCTATTTAACTCAATGGTGACCCCTTTCTTAAAGTCAGTATTCTGGTAGGTAGGAATGTTTCCTACCGACCTGCACTTTCCAATAACATTATCCCTGATTGGTTGATCCAGAAAGTGCATAGGAAGTCAGGATGCACATATGCACGCTGGGGATGAGATGGAATGAATACCTGATGCACATATGCACTATAGGGACTAGATGAATTTTCCTGATGACGCATATGCTTATGGGGCTGAGTGAGTTAATATGTTAGTTGATTTTTTTCAATTCAGAGTTTATTAGAAAGTTAACAATACAGAGGACAGGTTCAAATTTGACATGAGGTATTATACAAAAATATAATGTCATGACAGAGCTGTCCTCCCTTCCCCCCCTAACCCCTCCCTTCCCATTATCCCATCTTCCCTAACCCCACAGTACAGAAAAGTGAACATTGATGACCTAGATGTGCATGAAGGTACCAGTACATACAGATTATAAGGAATACAGAGTATACAAGGGTCCTAGATCTTTCTATACTTTGTCAGCCTGTTGCTAAGGCTTGCTATCACCTTTTCTTTTCAGAGACTGGCTAGCATCTCGTTGAGCCATTCAGTGTAAGAGATATCATCATTGTCCTTCCAGTGCTGGAGTACCAAATTTGGAAATAAGGGCATATAATATTTATGATTGAGGACTGAGATCCCAGAAAAGTCACCAAGTAAACAGATTTTGGGGTGAAAAATCGTTAAACCTAAAAGAGGGTCTACTCTATGTTGAATACTAGCCCATATTGGAGCCAATTTAGAGCAAGTCCAAAAAATATGGTATAGGTGCCATCCCTTGTTGGCAACGGTATATAGGATGAGGAGATAAAACTTAATGTGGCCAGTTTTGTGGAGTAATACAGATTATGGAGTATGTGTACCTGCATAAACCATAACCTGTCCTTGGTAACAAATTTGTGGCAGTTGTGCCATAGAGCAGCCCAGGCTATAGTCAAGCCTGGGAAAAGGTAGTTCAATAGGCTGTAGGGCCAAACAGCCTGGGTAAATCCAATCATATAGGATCCCATGTATCTTAGAAACAGCTTGTGGAAGGCCTGCTAGATGGCACAACTTCCTTTGGAAGGGTGGACATGCAGTTTTGGGAGGGGTCTGTTCCCAACACTTTTAAGAGAAGGTGCCTCAATTGAAAAACCTTGAAAATGTGATTATATTCAGAATATTGAACTTGCGCATGATCTCTACAGAGGAAAACCAAGAGCCACCTTCTGTAATAAAGTTGATGAGCAGGCCATCCTCTAAGAAAGGTAACCATCGGAAGTAAGAACTTCATTGTCAATCTTAAAGCTAGGGTTACCCTATATGGATAGCATGAAGTCTGTAGTGTGGTTATACCTAAGGAAGACAAGTTGGGAGTGAATCTTACAGATACATCAATGGGGAGGCTTTTAAGCTGGAGGGGAGAGAATTTAATTTTATGTGCAAAAGTGCTGCAGGGGATAGACCACAGGATCGAATATGGGCTAGATCAATTTTGAGCCAGAATGGAAAGGAAGAGGGAGCATCCAAGGAGAGCCACCTGAGGTACTTAGTGGCATGACTAGCCCAATAATAAAGGCCTAAATGAGTGAGACATAAGCCCCTCTAAATTTAGGGGCAGCTAATTTGTGAAAGGCTATTCTTGGTGGCTTGCTGGACCAGATAAACTTAGTGAGGAGGCCATGCACTTTTTGAACCAGGAGCCAGATATTTAGTAGGTTAAGGATAAAAGGTGACGGAAAACATTCATCTTGATTAAATTGATTCTCCCCACAGAGAAATTGGGATAGTAGACCAACGGTCAAGATCCTGACCAGTAGTGTGCACCAGGGACTCTAGATTCAGTTGCAGGCAATGTGTTGAAATTTTGTAAGTTCAATTCTGAGGTACCTTAAAGAGTCCTGTTTCCAGGTGATTTTTTAATATGCAGTGTTTTTGTTTCTAGAGGGGTGAATGGACAAAGCTGCCACAAAATTCTTCTTGATCTTATACTGTATATTTATATTATTTATATCTAATCATGATTAGAAGTAGTGGGGTTCTCAATGGCTACTTGTGCACACTGTTTCCATTTGCTCCTCCCCATCTCTTTACTCAGCAGTATTATATCAGCTCCTCAGTTGACAGCTGACTGATGTCCCACTCTATGCAATATGCTCTACTTCTGAAGCATGGCCTTTCTCTGAATTAATCTGCTCTTGTCCAATTTACTGTCCTACAGATGTTATCTACTTTCAACTCTTCCATCCTGACCCATTCTTACAGGTACTAATAAGACGAGCAGCAGTTTGCTGTCACACAGTCACAGGTCCCTCTCTTGATCAGCTACCTATTTACACAGCACACAGTCCTATCTCTTGTTTTCTTCTAGGGACAGAAAAGGATGAGAGGGTGGGTTTTCACATAAGGATTAGTGGTTGTGTGTTTATGGAAAAATAGGTAATGAATATAGTACTGTGGAGTAAGTTCTTATACAAAGATGGATAAAATTGAGTGAATTACTTATAGACATCAGGTCCAGGGGTTGAGATTGTACAGAGGGAAGAAACACAGGAGTTTATATAGTTAAAGCAAAAGGCAAGGGAGCCAGTTATTTAACTCACCCCAAGCATTTGATTGCAGACCTTAATGCAAGCATGACATTACTCTAAACAATACATTGCAGCTACATTGGATTGTCCTTAGAAAGCATACTGAAAAAGAAAACATTATTAAATAAAAAAAAGTTAAACAATGTGATGACTAACGTATCCTGTCAAAACACCTGACACCTCACTTGCACGCCATTCATTTAGGCACAGACATGAGCACCAGCCTGATATTACCGAAGATAATCTTGATGCTCTCTGTTCTAATTTTTGTTGACTTGAAAATGAGACAGCATCATGTTATTTAGTTATTTAATTTTTGTTGACCATGTAAATGCAATAGATAAGACTTTGCCTATTTTCAGGCACAACCCAGGAGGTTATAGAACAATGGTACAACAGTAGAACAACACATATTAGTCCATGCTGAGTATTGCTAATGTGTTTTCAAACCCCAAAGTTGAAGCAAACCACTTACATACATTTGGAGACAATTTTTAATAAATGTTCTCAGTTTCTGGGCACATCACAATCTGTTCCTCTGACCTGAAGACTCTGATTGGTCTGGTATATGAAAAGGCAGGACAGCTGCGGAACTATGACACCTCTTATAAAAATACAAAAAGTTTAAAAGCAGTAATGAGGTTGTTTTGCTTGTTTTCAGTCTCTGAAACAGTCAAATTAAGACAGCTAAAAAAGGAATGTTTAACTTAACGTGTGCTGAAGGCAAACCTTTTAAACAAACTCTAGCAAGAGTAAATACAGCTGCAAAATAATGGTATTATGGGAAGTGAGAAATGTGTAAACTAGCAATTTTTGCACTAACCACTGAGCTACCTAACTGCACTTTCTAATTGTTGTGATACATACACTGACTAATACATATATACATACATGCCTATATATTCTAGTATAAAACAGCAGTGCACTGTCTACACACATGTTTACAGATTAAAAAATACTGAGGGACCATTTTCTTCTTTCAGGCTGTCAAGGACATTGGAGGGTGGGGTTACCACTAGTCAACTCATGTATATCAACAGTGACATACATAAGGCTGAAACTGATCTAGATAGCAGGGGAATGTAGACTATCAATTTTGCACTAACCACTGAGCCACCTAACTGTACTTTCTAATTGCAGACACACACACACACACACACACACACACACTAACTAATACATCTATACATACAGTGTATGCATATATATTCAGTATAACATAGCAGTGAACTGTCTACACACATCTTTACAGATACAAAAAAAAAGACATTGTGGGACCATTTTCTCCTTTTCAGGCTCTAAGGGACATAGGAGGGTGTGTTTGTGTGTGGGGGGTTGCCACTAGACACCTAATTTAAATCAGTAATGACATGCATAAGTCTGAAACTGATCTAGATAGCGGGGAATGTAGGCTAGCAATTTCTGAACTAACCACTGAGTCACCTAACTGCACTTTCCAATTGTTGCGATACACAACACTGACTAAGACATATACACATATATGCATATATATTCCCATATAGCATACAGTACAAGTCACATTAAACTGTCCCTCCAACTCACTGGTTAAGCATTTTCAGTAGTTGCTTAATGTGTGCACTGCTCACTGCAATGAACAAATAAAAGTTTCCTAATGGTTTGTGTCTAGCTGCTATTCAGTTTCAGCTTACTGTACTTTGTAGCTCTCTGGAAACTTTTATCAATGCAGTGCATGAGCAGTGCACACATTAAAGAGACACTGTCAACTTTAGCAGCTATACTGAACTTGTGTGACCAGTGTGCCCGTGTTATTGTCTTTGCACAATAAACTATTCACGTGCCCAGTATGAGTAACAGTAAGACCTGTTACCTAAATTTTAAAATGTATATTTTGGTTTGGGTCGAGCACATTCCCTTATTGTCTGGCCGATCCTCCACTGCCGGATGCCTCTTATCACTGTGAACACTCATCGAGCATGTGCACATTTCCGAAGCAATGTAAGTGACGGTTGGAGCTAAAAGTACATGATCTTCATAAGGCTAATGATTAATGAAGAGTGTTGTAAGTCTTACTCTTCACCACTCAAAAACAGGATCAGGATCCTGAGCATGAGTGTCACATCCGCAGCAATGTCACACACATGCTCATGATCATGGTCTTGTTTTCTAAGTGGTAAAAGTAAGACTTGCAATGGTCTTTTTCTTACAAAGATTTTTATCTATCCCAAAACAATATCTAACATCATTTGGCTAGTGGTGCCAGTGCCAGTTTTGACCCCTGTCCATGGACATTCACATGTGGTCATGTGGTCACACACGTGACAGTATAGGTACAGCCAGTCAGGACCACCCTTACAGTGTATACACACACACACACATTAGAATAGGTAATATATACAAGAGAAATAAATGCACAAACATACTGTACTTGTACTGCAAACACAAGTGAAACCACATCCAACACAGCCCCTTATAAACTAATATGAAGCACCAACAAATTATGATAACAATGTGCACATGGGTACCTCTGCAGAGCCCTTCTCCACATACATGCAATAAACAGTATGACTTGATATAGTTCAGAACTGTTGAGTACAAAGACATATTAAATAATGTAAATACTGTATACAATTTGTGATGCAGCATAGGTCAGTGAGTTGCTATACAATATAATGGGGTGGCTATCACATATACTATCATACTAACATACTAAAAGCCAGCAGAGTAGGCCTAATGGTCTTCATGTCTGCTTGTTTAGTCACCCTCAACCTTGGAGCGGACCCTGCAGTCCCCCCACCCCTTCAGATTCTCCATTTCCAGCCCAGGATGTTCCCTTGTATTGGGTTCTCCCAGCACAAACCTTCCCTATACTGGTCCCAACCTCTCTTGAACCCCTCCACAGTCCCCACCTCCACAAGTCCTCTGGGCAGCACATTCCATTGGTTCGCCACCCTCTCAGTGAAGTAGCACCGCCTCCTTCCCTCCGAGCCTCCTCCAGCTTCAAACCATGCCCTAGTTGTCCCTCCACTTTCTTTTGGAACACCCTACTGAGCCTCCCTATTTATCCTCTTCATGTACTTGAAGACCTCTATCATGTCCCCCTGTCCCTCTCTCCTCCAAAGTATACATATTGAGTTCCTCAAGCCTCTCCACATAGGTCCTTTCCCTAGGCTCAAGATCATTCTGGTTGCCCTCCTCTGGACCCTTTCCAGGAGTGCAATGTCCCTTTTAAGTGAGGCCTCCAAACTGCATACAGTACTCAAGGTGCGGCCTAACCAAGCAGGTATACAGAGGAGTATCACTTCCTCTTTCTAGAGGTAATTCCTCTAGCGATGCAACTCAGTATCCTGTTGGCTTTGGCCACTGCTCTCCTACAAGTCTCAGAGTTGTTCATCTTGACATCCACCACCAACCCCAGGTCCCTCTTGAAGCCCTCCCTTATGTCCAAGACATAGGTGTTGAACAGGAGGGGTCCTAGCACTGATCCCTGAGGGACCCCACTAATGACCCTTCTTGAGGTTGAGATTAACACCTAACCACTACCCTCTGGATGTGTTCTGAGAGCCAATTTCCATCCATCTGATCATTTGTTTCCCACACCCATTTTCCCCAGCTTATCTAGCAGGCTTCCATGAGGAATCGAGTCAAATGCCTTGCTGAAGTCAAGAAAGAGGATGTCCACTGGCTTACCGTGGTTCAGGCACTTGTCACCCAATTGTAGAACTCCGCAAGGTTTGCCTGACATGATTTCCTGAAATGAAGCAATGCTGTCTATTGTCCAGGTACCCCACTTCTCCAGTCCCCCCTAGCTTTTCCTTGATAATACCCTCCATCACCTTGCTCATTACTGATGTCAGGCTGACAGGCCTGTAGTTTCACACCTCCTCCTTGATCCTCCCTTGTGGATAGGCACAATATGTGCCACCCTCAATCAGGGGACCCATCCCATCCTCAGTGAGATGTTGAAAAGCTCCGCCAGGGTTTTGCCAGTACATCTGCCAGCTCCTCAGTACCCAGGGATGCAATTCATCTGGCCCTGGTGCTTTCTCCATCATAAGGGTCCTGAGAGCTTCCTCACTCTCTCTACTGTGACTTCCTCCTCCTCTTCTTCCCCTCTTGCCCCTGTTCAGCCTTCCCCTCCTATCTGTGATGTCTCCTCCCTAGGCCCTCCTGGGCTCACGATCATTAATGGTCCCACCCACTCCTCAATTACACAGCCCCTACTCCTGCATTCTCCTCACAAAGACTGATGCAAAGTACTCATTTAATACCTTGGCCTGCTCCCCGGGTCCTGAGCTCATCCTCCCTGTTCTAATTCTGCTAATCTACCACTTCACCCTCCTTTTCCCCCAGTGTATCTAAAGAACCTCTTCCCCCATTCCTTGGCCAGGTACTGTCTTCCCTTGACTTAGCCGACCTCACCGCCCTAGTGACCCTTCTCTCCATCTGGCCCATACCCCCTCAATCAATCAATCAATCGCTCCTTGAGCCTCTGAAGCACCTATAGGCAGCTTTCTTTTCCATGACTACCACCTGAGTTCCCAGATCCACCAACAGGGTTTTTGGGCTTACCACACTTGTGCCTCAGTCTTGCACAGGTCTTGGTAGCCGCCTGCACCCACCTCCTAATGATTTCCTACCGACTGTCGGTGTCCATGTCTGACTTTATCCCATCTAAATGTTCCTTGAGGATCCCTCCCATCCCCTTGAAGTCTGCCTTCCTGAGTTGATTACCACTGTCAATATGCATCCTTCCTCCCTCCGAGGTCCAGGCAGAACCAGACTGTTGCATGATCACTCCTGTCAACTGGTCCCTCACCTCAAGACCCTTATCTGGTCCCTGTCTGCCAGGACTACATCCAGTATGCTGTCCTCCCTAGTCAGCTCCCCACCTGCTGGGTTAGAAATGCATCCTGAAGACATCCAGCAACCTCTACTCCCTGGCCACTGAGGATGTCATAGTCCCCAGTCCATCCCTGGCATAGTTAGATCACCCAGCACCCACCATTCCCTTGCCCAGTCTACAGTGTCTCATAACATTTGCCACCAGTCTCTTCCAGTTCCTCCACCAGCACAGAGGATTTGTACACCACTCCTATTTTCACTCTTTTTGCCCCTTCATTATCAGGGTGACCTAAATCACCTCCACTGTCCCTCTGCCTCCACCACCCTCCTATACCAATGCCATCTCTGACTATCAGTGCTACCTCCCCTCCCTCCTCCCTGTCCTTCCTGAACACGGTGTAGCCCTCCAGGTTAAGGTCCCAGTCATGTCCCGGGTGGTCCAGGTCTCAGTGACCACTGCCACATCCACTGCCCCCTCAGCTAGCATTGCTTGGAGCTCAGGCATCTTATTTCCCCAAGCAGGACCACTCTCCACACCTTGCCTACCCTCCCATTACCCCTTGTGTTCCTGTGTGACTGCAGTCTCTTGCCCCTGCACCCTACCTGTTGACCTTCTCCCATATTCCTCCAGCTCCTTAGGGATGTGAGGCTGAGTCCTTCTTTTATTGGACCCTCACAACAGCCCCTTCCCAGCCCTCTCCTCTTCATGAGTTTAAACCTCATCTTATCACTGAGGAACCTCTCTATTTTCAGCTTAAGGATTTCCTCCTTCCTTCCAAATTAAGATAGAGTCTATCCCTGGAATACAGCCTTTATCTTCCCAGGTTGTCCCCAATCCCTATTAACCCATACTCCCTGGCCTCACACCACCCCTGAGCCACTGATTTGCCACCTTAATTTTCTGCTTGTTCTCCCCATTATCCCTTGGCACTGCAGGATTTTGAGAAGGAAATCGAGCATCCTATGGAATGGCAAACCCTGGTTAGCTCCTGAAACTGTGCCTGTATCTTTAGCTCACTATTTTCCTCTATGTCATTTGTACCCAGGTGCACCAGTATGTCTGGGGAACCCCACATTCCTTGCCAGTGAGTATACCTCATTCTTGGCCTTGTGTACCATCAGGCCAGGGATGCATTTAGTTTTAACCAGGCAGACTTCACTTTCCTGTCCCATTTGATACCCTGATCATTGAGTCCCCAACAGGAGTACTCTAACCACCCCTTCGCCTCCACTCTCACCACCCAGGTTTCCCATCTTCCATATCCCTCCTCATCTTTTCTTCTGGACCCTCCCCCAGCCAGCTCCTCACTCCTCCCACATTTTGGGTGTCATATGCTGCCCTCTCCCTATTTATCATGCCCCCAATTCCTGGCTCCCCTCCTGACTGTCTTTATTTGACTTGCAACCCCTGTCTCTGCTCATGTCTGGTCCTGTTACCCCTTCTTTATCCTAGCCTGGCTTGTCCCCCTTCTGTCCCATCTGCATTCAATACCTCCTTGCCTGTCATGCCCCTGACCCCATTAACTACATCCTCACCCTTGTATGCCTGGTTCTTCTTCCTCCCCTTCCCCATTCCCCTCTTCCCTCATTTGCTCCGATCCCCCTGCCCATTTTCCTGCACTCCTTGCTCCCCCTGTTTTTCATGATTTCTGGGCCACCGCTGCTGTCCCTCCCTTCCCTCCTAACCACTCCTGTTGTAGCTGCATCACACCCCAATGCTCCCTTCCTCACCTAGCAGAGGTAGAAGATAAAATGGTTGCTAAGCCTAATGCCCAACCCCACATCCCCCAAACCCCCACTCTGGTTCCCCTGTCCAGACCCAGATGCCTGCCTGCTACTTTGGGAGTGCCTCCTCTCTGCCCCTCTGTCCGGTTCCCCATGTGTCCCCCAGGTATGCCCCTGTGCTCCTCTTCCCATGCCCTGTCCTTAGTACTTGATGCAGCCCTATGGCTGAGCCTTGCCCTTTCCTCACCTCCTCTACATCTCCCTCCGATCCCCTAACTGCCTCCTTATCCTCTCAACCTCCTTCCTGAGCTGTGCCAACTGGTAGCACACCTGGGCAACCACCAAACTTTCATGCCCAGTCAAGTTCCATGGCTACCCTCACCCTGTGCACCCCACCACCCTCCAAAAGATGCCCATTCTAGTGACATGTGATCTCATCCCTCCTAGTAGCTTTCTCTTGGTGAATCTCCAGGTTCCTCAATGATCAGTACTACAGCACCTACACAGTACAGGGATGCTATAGCACCTACACATTACAGATTTTCTACAGCACTTACACAGTACAAGGTAACCAGCCAAATGATCTCCTGCCAGTCAGGCCACTCTATCTCTTGACTTTGCCCCTCTGGCTATTTAATAGCTGCCAGCACCAGGGTGAGTGGGAGGGACACAATTACAGTTCCTTTAGTGTGACAGTCCCTGAATGCAGCTGGGCCTGCCCTTTATTGCCCAGCCATGAGTTTGAAAAGTCACCCTGTCCACACAGTCCTCCAGGCTAACAGCAGCCCTGCTCTCCCAAGCCCTGGCCTACCGCTGACTGCAGCGCTGGGAATGCCTTGCTTCTCTCCCTCTCTTGCTGTAGCTCTGGCTCCTCCTGCCTCTGACTCCTAACTGCCTCCTTATCCCTCAACATCCTTCCTGAGCTGTGCCAGCTGGTAGCACACTGGGCAACCACCAACTTCCATGCCCAGTCAAGTACCATGGTGCCCGCACCTGTGCACCCCACCACCCTCCCAAAGATGCCCGTTCTAGCGACATGTGATCCCATCCCCTCCTAGTAGCTTTCTCTTGGCCCCGTGCTCCTTCCGCTGCTGATGTGGCCAGCAATTGCCCCTGCTCCATTGGCACCTTTGTCCTCTTGCTCTCTCCCACTGTCGATGCAGCTCCAGTTCCTCTTACCACCAAAAATGGCCCCCAGGTGCTAGTCCCTGCCACAGATGTGGCCCCGGTGCTCCTTCCTGCCTCCGATGTAGCCAGCAAGTGCCTGCTCCATCGGGCATTAATAGCTCCTTCAGTGCAACAGATGATCTGAGAAGGACTGGAATACCTTTGTGTTACTAAATAAACCAGGCAATGACCCTAGATTACAGCTAAAGTAATGATTAGGTATTTATAATTAAAAACTCTAAACAATCCAGGAAGTCACTGATTTGTGTCATCTGAATCACAACTGTCAGTGTCTATGTTAGAATCAGATGCAGCTTGAGCCATCTCATATTGATTAATACTGGATACTGTGGGCTCAGATTGGTAAGGCTGGACATCAATATCAAAATTTAAATACCATGTTTATATTCCTCTACCTCAAACATGATGAATAGGAGAAAAGGAGCTGTAAGAACAGACAGTAAGGAATAAGAAGGATGAGTGATGGGTAAGAGGGGGAGAAAAGGCAGAAGCACTCAGTGACTACTTCTGCTCATTATTTATGAAGGAGAGAGGGCTTGCCACCCAAGGGGATGGGGTGCAGTAAAGGCTGGAAAGGGAGTAACAGATGGAGTGATCACAGAAGGTAGAGTGCTGGAGGGCTTGAGAGCACTGAAGGTGGACAAGGCACAATGGCCAGTTGGCATTCACTCCAGAGTACTGAAGAAGCTAGCAGAGATCCTGGCAGAGCCCTTGGCAGGCCAATCCAATACCTCACTGAATTCAGGATGCTACCCAAGGATTGGAGGTTGGCTCACGTGGTTCCCCTGAATAAGAGTGGCCCCAAAGATGAGCCAGGAACTATAGACTGGTGAGCCTCACATCCATCATGGGAAGATAATAGAAATGATCCTGAAGCAGAGTCTGGTGTACCTGCTGGAGTTTAAGGACTGCAAGACAGTAGACAGCATGGCTTTGTCACAGGCAGATCCTACCAAACCAACCTGATAGATTACTATGACTGGGTAACTAGGCAGATGGACAAGGCCATGCAGTGGATGTCCTGTACCTGGACTTCAGCAAGGCATTTCATTCAGTGCTGCATGGGAGACTTGGAATAAAACTTGAAGGCACAGGAGGAGCAAAATGGTGGGATGGTGACAAACTGGCTGCAGGGAAGGCAGCAGAGGTGGTGGTGGAAGGAACTCTCATCTTCAAGGGCAGTAACAAGTGGGGTTTCACAGGGCTCAGTGCTGGGACCAGTGTTATTTGGGATATTTATTGCACACATTTCCATCAGCATCAAGAGCAGAATCAGCTTGTTTGCTTACGACACCAAGATAGGGGTGGTGGTGGATGACATAGAGGGTGGCAGACTTTGCAGGAAGATCTGAAAAAGCTGGGAACCTGGTCAGACTCTTCAGCTGGAGTTCAATGCCAAAAGTATAAAGTACTGTATTTTGGGGCAAAATCCAAGGAGAAACTACCAACTGGGGGATTGCAGCTGGTGGCGACAGGAGGAGGAGAAGGATTTGGGGTGGTCATCATGGGATCAATGAAAACTTGGCACAGTGTAAGAAGCAGCAGCAAGGGCCAACAAAATGCTAAGTTGCATCACAAGGTGAATAATGTCGAGAAGGGGAGGTGATTTGCTGCTGTATAGCTCATTAGTAAGACCTCATCTCAAATACTGCATGCAGTACTGGTGTGCGATTTGAAAGGGACATTAAATTACTGGAAGGGTGCAGCGCAGAGCAACTAAGATGATCCAGGGACTGGGGACTTACCGTGTGGAGTAGGCTAAAGGAGTTGAACATGTACTCGCTGGAGGAGAGGGGGACAGAGGGATGTAATCGAGACATTTAAGTACATGAGAGGAATAAACAAGACTGGTACAGAGGGCTATTCAGGATGATGGTGGGAGGAACACTCGAGGCCATGTCATGAGATTGGAGGGAAGGTTCAGGAGGAAATGAGGAGACACTTTTTACAGAGAGGCTGTTGGCAGGGTGAAACACATTACCAGAAGATGTGGTACCCTGTAAAAAGTGGTCTGCTTCAAAGAGGCTGGAACAGGGCAAGATGGAGGATAAAGGGATGGGGGTGAGGAGGGAGGGCAGCTGCAGAGATAGGGCTGCTAGCTACAAAACTGAGCAGACCCAATAGACCAAATGGCCGTTTTGCCAGCAAATTCTGTATGTTCATATGTGAGCACAGGCACAGTAAAGATTATTGAAACCTAAAGGTAAGAAACATACTCCTTCTAAAGCAGCTAGTTTAGCTGATGTAAGTTTTCAGGAAGAATGTACATAAATAGCACAGACAAGTAAACTCCTTTTCAGTACTTTAGCAATAGAATTTCAACAGCATGGTAGTTTTATGCTAAGCCTGGTACTCTCATTGCCCCTCCTGCCTTACTGGCAATGGAAGAGACATGGTATTTCTATTTTCTCCTTATTCCTGGGACCACCAGTATGAGGTTGTGCATGTGCATGGAGGTATGCATGCACCCCGGAGCTCCAGTGATGATCCCATCCTCCCTCCTGGCCTAGTGTCTGGGTTCCCCTGGCCTGGCACTGACACCTAGCCTCCACTGGGTGGCTGCCAAACATCAGGTAAACCTCGTGACCCTCCCCATAGAGGAGAGCCACCTGGCAGCTTCTCAATCCTGGCTTCTCATCCTCCCCACAGCTGAACCCTGATGGCCTGAGCTTGTTCAAACCCAGGTCACCAGCATGGTGCAAGGTGTGGCATCCAGCACCTCAACCTTTGCACCACCAGGCCAGCTGGCATGGTGAGTTTTAAGATGAAAAGTGCATATGAATAGTACATTTCATACCTCCACTGCAGTTTTAAGATGAAAAGTGCATATGAACAGTCCATTTCAAACCTTCACTGCAGTTTTAAGATGAAAAGTGCAAATGTAACTTGAACTGTGTTCAGTGATCCTCTAACGTATCTTCAGTGAGAATTGGAACATTAGATTTACTAAATAATTATTCCATTCTGTGACATTTGACACTATAATCCCAGGGTTGTCAGCTTATCTCCTTTTCTAACTAGATAGTTTAGCACAAAATAGTGCTTTGAAACACTGCTTAGCTGAATGAAAGCAGAGTAATACCACAACATCTCTAATTGTATCTAGTCCGTTAGAAATCAGAAGAGCTCCATTTTTCTATGTAGTAGTAAAATGACTGCAGGGCAATGCTCACTGCAGCCATAAAAATTAAAAGATACCTGTATTGTCAATGGCAGTGCTTCATGGTTTATGACATAGAGTCACTTGCACAAAATCTCAAGCATATAAAAGTGCTTATGCCTTCAGAAACAATTCAGTGAAGAGTCACCCATGGGTTGTGATGTCTCTTGCAGGGTGACATTTTTAAAACAGAAACAAAAAGTAGGTTTGTGGAGTTTATGGAGGTTTACAGTATTTTCTGTGTTTCCTACTTTTTAGCATTGAAAACTATTAAAAATAAAATAAAAAAATAAGGCATCAGAACTGGACAATTCAGTAGAGGCTGACACTGAAATGGACATTTCCTGCTAAATCCCTGTCGATTCTGAAATTTCTGATAAAAAATGCCTAGTATTAATGGATGCTGATTGACTGCCTCTAAATACAGTATTGCTGGCCCAACAACTACAGTCACTGTCAGTCAGCAACAAAGATCAAGAACAGTCAGACTGTGATTCTAAGGCTATTTGAGTAAACTGAACTTTGACTCCTCATTCAAAGAGGTTCAAAATCAAAGTCTGTCTATTCTTGCTCTTCATTTTGACTGCCAGTGACTGGAGTTATTGAAGCAGATGTACTGTAGTGTTTAAATGCAATTGTTCAGCATCCAGTAATATTAAACGTTGTTTCAGCAGTTTCAGAATCAGTAGGATTTGAGCACACACTGTCATTATCAGTGTGTCAGCATGCTATTGTATTTTACACAGAAGCAGCTTTAATATAGTATGTATTTTCTGTAAGAGTACAGTACATGCACACGTGCAAATTATTTCTTTTCAGGTGTCCTTCATGAATTTAATGCTATTCTGACATATTTTATTGAAGAACTCAATAAAAGTTAAAAATGATACAGTAATACTGAAAGAAAAATGATGGTCTGGTAACTTCAACATACTATGCTGGATTGATATGTTCTATAACCAAGGTTCACGTGAATTTAAAAATAAAAAACATTTTACCAAGATTTTATCTTTCATACTTAATGAAATGTTCTATTTTCTTTCTTTCTTGTGTTTCTATCTTGGTTTACCTTCCTTTTCCATGTACTTTGATAAAACATCTCCTTGCAGCAATTTATATTCAAAAAGTAGACTAAACCATTATAGGGTGGGGTGAGAGAGAGGCGGGGTATAATAAGAAGAATTAGCAGCTGCTGAAGAAGGAGTATTCACCTATTTAACTAGAAATGATCACCATTGTTTCTGCAAATGCTAACATTAAAATACATGTAGTGCTGTTTTGCCAGACTGAGTCTTCATTTAGATGAACATTATTATTCAATATCTTATGACTGTGGTTGTCTGGGTTTCTATATTGCCACACTGTATGGCCCTGGCCCGAGTACTGAGGGCTTTTCTACATTGCTGCATGGTGTGGTCCTGGTCCGTGCCCCAGAGGATTTTCTATATGGTTGGTCTGTGCAGCCTGGCCTGAGCCCCAGAGGACTTTTCTACATTGCCACATCATGCGGACCTGCCCCAAGCCCTGGAAGTATAACATAAATATACAGATTAGACTTGTGTGTACTGTCACCAAATTGAGTATGTGTGCTGTAGCTCAAGTATGGGGAGTGAAACAGGTGAGTGGTTAAACTGGATAAATAGCAGCCTAGAAAAAGCAATCCACAATTATGAATGTCACACCAAATCATTTATCAATTTGCGTGGAGAGAGGGCCCAAGGATATTAAAAAGTTACGGATCTAAGAAAATACATTTCTTATAGCAGGACAAAGTAGGAAGCGCACTAGCTCCTATGATTAAGGACGCTTTGAAGAAGCCTCAAGTGATGAGGTGAAACATAAGAAGGGCAGTATTCCTCACTGCTCTAACTCTGATATGCTGTTGATGTTTTAACTGAATAAAAGACCAGGCTTCTATAATAATAATAATCATCTTTATTTGTTAAGCATCCTATCAGCCATTCATTCTCAAGTAACAGCAGAGGCAAGATTAAATAAATGGGGTTTCAATGCCATTTTGAAGCTCTCCATAGTCTGGCACTCTAGAACCTGATGAGATAGAGAATTCCACAGGGTGGGCACTGCAAATGCAAAAGAATGGGCCCTAGATGTCTTCAGTTGAACCTTGGGAACCCTAGCAATTCCTTGTCAGCAGAACAGAGTGGACAGAGGGAGCAATAGGGGCAAATAAGTTCTTGCAGGTAGCTCAGACACTGTCTGTGTGTAGGGCTTTATAGGTCAACAAGCTGACCTTAAAGGTGAGCCACCATTGCACTAACAGCCAGTGCAGCTCAGACAGCACAGGAGTAATCTGGCTAGATCAAGGAAGCCCAGTCAGTAGCCCGCTGTCAGATTAGCTGCAGACGGTGGATATCAACCCCAGGTAGCCCTAGGTAAAGGGCATTACAGTAATCCTAGCGAGATGTCATAAAGACCTTGTTTGAATCTGTCCTTAATCAAATGGATGAGTGTGCATCCTACTTTGTCCTGAATTACTATTTTCTGAAGCAGCACCACAGTCCCAGTGCACACCAGCTGAGAATTCTTACATTTATAGATTGTTAACACCAAATGAGAGAAAATGGTCATCAGACTGTAACCGTGAATAAATTAAAACTGATTTTCACGTACTGTAAACAAAGACAGCAGACAACAAAAAGAGATTCACCGTTTATTAACCCTAGAAAAACATTGAAGCACATTGATACTATCAGACCAAAATTCTTTAGTCACAGTACTTTGCATGCAACCAAAAATTCTTGGCTCACAGCCCTGAAATCAGTCCTCTTGCTAAGCTGGGCCCCCAAGATTTTTAGGGTGCCCAGAAAATGTATTCTTGGGCCAATTTTCAAACAAATACACACAGAATCTGGATAAATAGGTCCTGTTTTCCTAGGTTCAAGTGTTTTGTTTTGCAAATACATCATTTATTATGTATTTTATGACCTTCTTAAAAAAAAAAAAAAAAGAAAAGGCTGCCTTCATGTCCTAATTTTTTTCACACTACCCAGAAAATAATTAGTCATGACTAAAAACGGTTTGCAAAAGAAAAATTTTGGTCATATCACAAGGTTATTCTGAAAACCCTACTGAACATGCTCAGAAGCTAAATTTCAAAACCTTATAAATCTAGAATCAGTTAATATTTCTTTATGACCCATTCCCCAAGCCCTTCACTCCAGTCTGAAGCACAAGGTACAGTTCCAAGCCAGTGCCTCATAGTGACACATTCTTGAAAGGTAGAGAAGTATGTCTCATCACATGTTGGCAACACAGTTTCTTGTAGTTTTCTTCACACAGTGCAGATTAGGTGTCACATTGTTTGCTCAGGGAATGGTGTGAGCATTAAGATTAACAACCCTAAGTGGACTCCACCACAGATCCACCAAGACTCCAGAGACCCCAAACCTGAAACTTATTTTCCTTTTGCTGCTTGGGGCGGGTGAAGGTGGGTACTTTGAGTTGTAAATCCTAATGCCACATTTCCTACTTTTGCACGTTTGTTACCTTTACTGGTGCAAACTTTTTGAAAGAATTTCCTTTTTAGATAATGGAATGATATCCTCATTGATGTAGCTCCCATTGCAACTTGCATGAACAGGTGCAGATTTGCAGGTTCTTTTGGGCCCTGTACCACGGAAGACTCGTTCGGGTACAGAAGTGCAGGCCTGGCACATTCTCTCTTTACACATCCAGTTTTACACATTCACTTTTCACAGATTCACTCTTTTTTTTAAATTGTGACCCCAATTTTTCAAGATATCCATTTTATGATTGCCCTTATAAACATGCAGACTTTGTTAGGATGGAGCTAGGTATCAAAGATGCCCTAGCAAGGAGGTATGCAAAATGGGGGTTGAGGAGCAGTGGGTATCAAAAGGAGCCATAGTGGAGGTGACAAACCAGTGCATTAGGCTGAGAAACAAAGGCAAGAGAAAGAACAAGCCACTATGGTTCTCTAAAGTTGTAGCAGAGAAAGTAAGAGCCAAGGAGGTCTTTCAGAAAAACAAAGGAGACACAGAAGGAAGAGGATAGGGTGGTTTACCTAAATTGTCTGAGGGAAGCAGGGAAGCTGTTAGGAGGACAAGGGTGAACAGAGGAAAAATTAGCATAAATGGAGAAGAAAGGGACAAGACATTCTATAGGTTCATCAATGAGAGAAGGAAGGTCAGGGTGGTATTATAAGGCTCAGAGGGGAGGAAGACGATTGTGTGGAGGAGACCTGAAAAGACATCAATACTGAATAAATACTTCTGCTCAGTTTTCACTGAAGAAGGGGAGGGACAGGGACCACAGCTTGGCATTAGATATACAGGGGAGGGGAGGGAGGGTGAAGGTGAACACCAGTTCATTTACAGAAGAGAGAGTCCTACAGGAGCTCACAAAACTGAGGGTGGACAAGGCAATGGGCCAGATGGCATACATCCTAGGATTGTAAAGGAACTGCAGATGGAGCTGCCAGCACCACTGGCAGTTATGTTCAGTGAGTTGCATAATACAGGAGTAGTTCTGGAGGACTGGAGGAGGGACCATGTAGTCACTTTCACAAGAATGGAAGCAGAGGAGGCAGGAAACTATAGGCCTGTTAGCCTCACCTCAGTAGTGGGTATGATTATGGAGGTACTGCTTATGGAAAGGATTGTGGAACACCTGAACTCCAGCAGAGCACAGGATCCAAGGCAGCATGGATTCACAGAAGGAAGATCATGCGAAAAAATATGATAGATTCCTTTTGACTGGGTGATGAAGGAGGTGAATCGAGGGGAGCGGTAGATGTCACCTCTTAGATTTCAGCAAGGTCTTCAACACCATTCCACATAAAAGACTTGTAAATAAGTTGGGAAACCTGGGCAAGGGCAACAAGGTAGTGAACTGGGTTATAAACTGGTTGGGGACAGGAAGCAGAGGGAGGTGGTAAATGTGATCCATTCTGAGGAAAGAGGGTGACCAGTGGGGTACCTCAAGGATCAGTCCTGGAGCCACTCCTCTTTAATGTCTTTATTAGTGACATTGCTGAAGGGCTGGAAGGAAGGTTTGCCTGTTGACACCAAGATGACACCATGATCTGCAACAGGGTAGACACTCCAGATGGGATGGAAAGATGAGGAGGGACCTCAGAAAGCTGGAAAAATGGCCTGAAGTGTGGCAACTGAGTTCAACATGAAGAAGTGCAAAATCATGCACCTGGGGTGCAGAAACTCTGAGGAGAGCTACAGGATGGGGGTGCTGATAGTCACCAGGGAGGAAGGGATTTGGGGATTATCATCTCAGATGACCTAAAGGTGGCCAAGCAGAGTACAAAGGCTTTTGGGAGGGCCAGTGGCATGTTGGGGTGCATACAAAGGGTATCACCAGCAGAAGGAGGAAGGTCGATAACACTATACAAAACACTGGTGAGGACTTATCTGGAGTATTGTGTGCAATTCTAGAGGCTGCATCTTCGTGGGGCGTAGACACGATGGATACAGTTCAGAGAAGGTGACTAAAGATGGTGCATGGCTTGCAACAGAAAACTTATGAGGAGATATTTAAGACCTCAATATGTATACACTGGAAGAGATGAGGCAGGGAGAAATATGATATAAACCTTCAAGCATCTTAAGGGCAAACAATGTACAAGTAGAAGACATCTTTTACAGGAGAGGTAAAGAACAGAGGCATGATATGAGATTCTGGGGCAAGATAAGGGAAATGTGAGGAAGTTCTTCTTCACAGAAAGAGTTATGGAAGCATGGAATAGCTTGCCCCGGAGGTGGTAGGAGCAAGCACAGTGATGAGATTCAAACATGCATGGGATAGTCATATGGGAACCCTAGAGGAGGGAAGGATAAACTGAAGCTGATGACCAAGTAGAGTCAGTGGCTGCTGATACAGGTATGGTATATGGGCAGACTGGATGGGCCTAGCAGTCCTTATCTGCTGTCATCTTCAGTGATCCTAGTTTTCATGACATGTAGCATTATGGTATATTGGCTGAAATGCCATTTTGCACCAGATGCACAACAAGATGCCTCATTCAAGATTTTAAAAAGCCACCTGTTCAATTAGAAACCTAGTGTACCCAAACTGCTCCTTAGTTTAAAGATATAACCTCTGCTGGACAAAAATAGCTTAAAGCTCCACTGATGCCTCGAGAAGAACTTTCAAAATCATAATATTTGGAAACATAGCAGCCTATATCTCTTATCACCTCAGTATTTCCTATCCCCATTACTTATTACTGAAGTAATTTGCTTTCAAAAACAGGATTGTCGTTTCTTGAGGGTTTATCAGTTCCTGTTGCTTCTTCACAAACTGTTGTCACAGTACTCTGCTTGTGCCATCACAGTTATTCCATGGCAACAGACTGTGATGTCACAACAGGGCATCATGATTTCAAGTAGGGAATAAACTATAGAGCCAAATGAACTCTAAGGGATAAAGATCTGGGGCCGGATTCACAAAAGGCTAGGCATGATGCAAAGTGATTTGCATCCAAAAAATGGTGCAAGTAGTACTTTGTGACATGACTTGTGACATTTGGGATTCAGCAAAACAGCCCACGACATGTTACAGGCTGCCTGCTCCCCAAGTGGCCTATGCACCATAACCCCCTTGCAACATGGTGTAAGGGAGTTTATGGCAACAGTTGCACCCTATTCAGGAAGGGTGACTACCAAGCCCCAAACTGGGATTCAGAAACAACCCCAGTGGACATCCATCAAAGAACAGTTACACCAGCTATCAGCTAGCATAAGTGGTCCTTGCTGTCCACTGGAGGTTGCAATGTGCCCACTGGTGGCAACAGACCCTACACAGCCCTGTTCCCCATGCATGTGGTACATTAAGCCCATATGGGTTTGCAGACCACCCCTCAGTCCCAAACCCCGACAAGTATCATAAAGAAGCCCTTATGGGCTATCCAACCCCCGTCCCGAACCCTGATATTTATCATACAGAAGCCCTTATGGGTTATCTGACCCCTCAGTCCCAAACCCCAATATTTATCATGAAGAAGCCCTTCCGGCTATCTTACCCTCCCCAGCCTGATCACCAATCCACTCTCCTCCCATGAAATGCCATCCTGTAACCGTTACTACAAAACCGAACAATGGCAACTGGCATACCCAATATAACCTGGTGATCTGAGTGGCTCCACCCCCACCCAACAGTGCCACCCCACCCTGCCATCATACCCAGTTGGTGACTGGCACAGCCCACCTCTCACCACGGTGGCCAGCCTCAACTGCGCTTGCCAGGAACACATACAGTAAATAAAGATGCTCAGTGAATGATAGCTGGTGCCATTCACTGAGTGCATATATTTACTGTACGAACTCCGGCAAAGCTCAGGCCGGTGACTGGCCATGGTGGAGACAGGTGGGCTGTACCAGTCACTGACTGGGTATAGGTGGGGATGGGGCCACTGGGCCACCAAGGCTGTATTGGGTATGTCGGTTACCATTGTTCGGGTTTTGTAGTAACTGGTCAAGCAGGAGACGGCCTTCACGGCAGGGAAATTAGAGATTGGTGATCAGGTCAGTGGGGTTAGATAGCCCATAAGGCTTCTGTATGATAAATATCAGGTTCAGGACAGAGGGGGACAATAGCCTGATCTAGGCATTGGGGGCATGACCAACTGCCAGGCTCATTTCGGGCACATCTGCTGCCCTCCCATCCCGTGGCTTGCATCATTCTTGGGAGCTATGCTCTTCATTGGACTAATGCCACAAGCCACAGGACGCAGACCCCCAGACCCAGTCTGATGCTGAATATGGTGCAAGGTCCAGGACACAGGGACAGTTGGCGTAAGCTGGCAATATCACAGCTTGAGTCTGACTTTTCTGAATTTACCCTTGTTTTTGCTTGAATTTCTTCGTAATAAATAATGAAGAGGAGAAACCATACAAGGTATATGAAATACAAGCTAACTTGTATCTAAATAATATGGAAACATAGAATTTAATGGCAGATAAGGACCACTTGGCCCACCTAGTCTGCCCATTACATGCTTTCCAAAGTTTTCCCAAAAGTGTCAGCTGCTCTTTAATGGTTCTTGTCTTTTTGCTGACTAACCCACCACCCTGTAAACATATTATACACCCATTGTAAGACTTCACACATATGCACACCACAAGACTACACACACAGCAAGCAAAAACATTGCACTGAGCTACTGATCCTGGTCTCTTATATGATGATGACAGAATGATCCACGGGGTTGCCACTGAATGGCCCCATGTTTGTGCTGTGAGAACAGTTTTTATGGTGAAGGTGGGGTGGAGGAGCAGATGAGCCCACGTAACAGAGGCAGAGCCTGAAGATGGCAGGGACAAGACATGCGACCCCATACTCCTCCTCCCAGGAGGGCTCTGTCTAGGATTGACAGGTGGGGCAGGCAGATGGGGTTGTACTGCAGGAAGGACTGGACATGATCCTGCACTGCTGCATATAAGTTGTGGAATAGAGGAAGTCTGGGCTTGATGTGGCTCTCTGTTATTCTCAGTCATAGACTCTTTACCCACTCAGGCCCAACACAGTGGCTACATCACCCGGGCCAACATCTCAGTGGGATTGAGTCTTTGGGTGCAGTAGCAGTGACAATCTGACAGGGGACAAGCGGCTGCTGATGGTAAGTGGTAGTGGCAGCAACACCATTGAAGAGCCCGGTCTGAAGGCTGAGGGCTCAAGAGTTAAAGTATTGTTTAGACTGCAAAATTGATCTCCTGCCAAAAGGAACGTAGGCCACTTTCCGGAAATTCCCGAATCCTCTAGTCACTTGACTCCACCTACGTACCTGTTTATATTTGTGATGGCACCTGACACTGACTGTTTCTCTCAAGTGAAAGACTTCCAGCAGACTTTTTTTTCTGATTATTTTTCCTCTGGTCGCAGCCTGTGGGGCCCTCTCTCAGGCATCCTGGCCTGATCCTGCCCACCTGAGGTCCCCCCATCCCGAGCATCCTCTATCCCCACTCCCTGCAGCCTGTACCCCTGGATTAACCCCTCCAGGGTGGGGCCACCATTCCTCTTGGTGCTCTTAGAGTCTGGACTTGCTACAGATAAGGGCCTAGGCAGAGGAACTAGAAGGCCTGGTGGGTGGGATCTGACGGTGGGCATGGGGGTCAGGTGCTGTCACCTACCCTGCAGAGCTGGGTGTTTCCTTGTTCTGCAGCACTTTCCTCCCTCCCAGCACTGTGGATGTGCAATGATGTCTAGTGCCGCATGCATGCTCCCGCACACGCCAGCAAGGACATCTGCCTGCAACACTTTTCCCTGCCTTATGTAAGCGCACCCAGTGTAGTGACCTCTGCCTCAACAGGGTGCCACTAGTGCTGGGAAACATATCCCACCATACCCCAGGAGAGGAGAGCTGTCATTGGATGCTCAATCTTCTCCTCGGCCAGCCCGGAGACCTGAACTCGCTCCGAGGCCGGGTCACCAGCGTGACGTGAGGTGTGGCATCCAGCGCCTCAACCCTCAGCACCACTGGGCCGACTTGACTTCCAGCAGACTTACTGCAATGCAGTCTTCATATTCAAGCCTTACAGACAACAAAAGGAAACCTATTAGGCAGTTCTTTTCCTCTTTATATTTTCTTGCAGATACAAACTTTAGATGGCAAATAAGTTAAATTTACTCTGGTGTGCCTTGACTTTTGTATCAGGAAGTTATTTTTCAGGGGAGTGTATGTAGGGCATTTTCACAATTACACTACCAATATAACCTTGATTCAAAACACATTTCTTTATACATGTGTACTTTGTCGAGAAGTTCTTTGTCCATGCTTTGGGATGACAATTATCATGTGATATTGGAAACCAAAAGACATCATTGGCCAGATATTTCATATTTAAAAATATCAGTAAACTATTTAAAAACACAAACACCAAGAAACGAACCTAACCCCGGTACTAGTAGTGCAGCTAATATTTAATAATAATGTTGTTTCAGTGAGTGTAATCTACACAGATGCATGATGGGCAGCTGCAAGAGCTACTTAATGATTTCCAAACTGCAGTCTCATCAGCGGAAGTCATTTGTGTTTTTAATTAAATACTATTATATACGGTGACAGCACCATGGGACAGAGTCTGTGTAAAATAGAAGGGGATTCTAGCATGGGTGGGAAGGCATATGCTGTTGGTGAAGACAGTAGAAAGGGAGGGAGGAATGGAGGAGTGAAGGCCACTACGGCCCTCACAATATCAAAATTAGCTAGGGCTGCATAGGCTTGATGAGCCACATGGCCTTTTTCTGCTGACAACATCTATGTTTCTGTTTTAAACCTGGAATTAAGATGAAGGAGACAGCCTTAAGTATGGAAACTGAGATCCAAAACCTCCAGGTCAGGCTGCTTATGTGGATGAGAACCTACCATGGACTACTAATTTATGCTTAAAGCCAGCAGTGGATAGAGTGCTGTGCAGAATGTGGGAGGCATACGATCAAGCTTGTAGATTTGTACTGGAAGTCAGAAGAAGTGTTCACCACTGTGAACTTTATGAATGGGTAAGGTGTGTTCCCTAGATTTTCATATTATGTAGTTTGATGGTGTTTGGTGTTGGAAACGTTTGCACAAACATGTACTCAATGACTGAATATAATGTTGAAATGTTCAAACTCATATACTACAAGATCAATTGTAAATTTGAAACTAGTAATACCCATTAATAGAGCAAAAGTGGGACACAGTTTTTGTAGATATAGGGCAACACAGTCATAGAACATAGAAACATAGAAAGAAAGATGGCAGAAGGAGAACATGGGTCCATCTAGTCTGCACAATGGTTTATGAGACCTCTAACTGTCATGGGTCCTAGCCCCTGTTGAGTTTTTACTCTTACAGTTCCTGTGAAACCTAAGGTAACCCTTGTTCTGTCCCACCCATGTTTGAATGCCACCATAGACCCAGCTCCCACCACTTCTGCAAGCAACCTGTTCCATGGTTCTACCACTCTTTCTGTAATGTAGAGTTTCCTAAATTCCTCTTGAAATGACCTCTTCTCAGTTTCCATTCATGCCCTCTTGTGTTTGAATCTGATATCCTGTTGAAGAATTCCTAGTAGGGCACCTTGTTTTGTGCCTCTCATGTATTTGACTGTTTCAATCATATTCTCCCTCTTCCTCCTAGTCTCCAGCAAGTACATGTCCAGTGTCCTCAAGTGATTCCCATATAATAGGACACGGAGCCCTTGTATCATTTTAGTCACCATTCTCTGTATGGCCTCTAGGCTATTCCTGTCCTTCTTTAAGTGAGGACTCCAAACCTGGACACAGTACTCCACGTGGGAGCCTTACCAGGGACCTGTAAAATGGGAGGATCACCTCCTTGTTCCTACTGTCAAATCCTATCCCTATGCAACCTAACATTTTGCTAGCCCTGCTGTAAGCTCTGTTGCATTAGCTAGATTGTAAGGGTGTCCGAGATGATGACCCCTAGGTCCCCTTCTTCATGTGAGGTACAAAGCTCAACCCCATTAAGTCAGTATTCTGTCACTGGGTCATCTTTTCCCAGGTGAATCACCTTGTACTTCTTCACATTGAACTTCTGCTGCAAGATATTGGACCATCTTTTAGCCTCTGCAGGTCTTTTGAAGGTCCTCAATCACCTCTGTGCTGTCCACCCTACTGCCTTGCATAGTGTCATCTGCAAATAGGGTGAGCTTTCCCTGGATGCCTTCTCTGATGTCACTGATGATGATATTAAATAGGACCAGGCCTAGGACTGAGCCCTGGGGCACACCAATAACCTCTCCCTCTCCCAACTACCGCCATTACTACACTCTCTGCTTCTTGCCCCTTAGCTAATTTCCTACCCAGTTGACTATAATCTGGGCTGCAGCTAGGTCCTCTGACTTTTCAACAGGCACCAGAGTGGCACAGAATTGAAGGCCTTGCTGAGGTAAAAGTTTAGGAGATCCACTGGGTGGCCATTATCCAATTCCTAAGTCATCCAGTCAAAAAATATAAGTAGGTTCATCTGGCATGACCTGCCTGCTACAAACCCATGCTGTCTGCCATCTTGATGACCATACTTCTCCAGGTACTCTACTAACTCCTGCTTAATTAAGGTTTCCATAAGTTTCCCAGTATTGATGTGAGGCTAACCAGTCTGTAGTTACCAGCCTCATCCCTTCCACCTCCCTTCTGGAGAGGTACTACATTTTGCGTGTCTCCAGTCACCAGGCATGATCCTCAACTGTAGCAAATAATTCAACAAGTAAGACAAGGGTCTTCCATTCTCCTAGAAGCTCTCAGTACCCTCGGATGCAACCCATCTGGCCCTGGTGCTTTATCTGTCCTTAGATGTACTAACCCCTTCCTAACTCTACTGGCTGTAAAGATCAGAGACTCCATTTGCTGGATCCCAAACTGTGCTTAAATGCCGCTTTCAGGCATTGGTCCATTGTGCTCCTTTGTGAACACTGAACAGAAGTTGATAAGAATGGCAGCCTTCTGTAGGCTGTTGGTTGACTAGGATCTGCGGCCTATCCTGTAGGTAGGGAAATGGGCAGACTAGATGGGCCTAGTGGTCCTTATCTGCCGTCAAAGTCTATGTTTCTGTGTTTTATGTTTCTTCTATCCAACATCCTCTACTAACATGTCACCATCTAAGAGCTGAGCTGTCCTTCCCTTTTCTTCCTGTATTCCTGAATATAATGAAATAATTGTTTTTCCCTTCTTTGACCCCTTTGCAAACCTTAGTTCAGCTGTCACTTTGCGGTATCACTTCCCTCTTAGCTTCCTTACTCTTTTGATTGAAATCCTCCCATTTACTGATACTCTGATCCTTTTTATATTTGCTAAAGCTTCCCTTTTGGTCATGACTGTTTTTTTGACAGATCAGTGAACAAATGTGTCTTTTATGCTTATTCCTTTTGTCACTGTCCTAATGCAACATTTTGTAGCTGCTAGAATGACTAGTTTGATTTGTCCCCAGATGATTTCCACATCCCATGTTTCCCAGATCCCAGACAGTTTATCCCTGACCAATCATCTCAACTTCTCTAAGTTGGTTCCTCTGAATCTAAAGACCTCTGCCCTGGATTAAGATATTATATCTCCTAGAGATAGTTCAAACCAGACAGAGTTATGGTTGCTATTGTCAGTGGTTCCCCAACCTCAACAGCATTGACTGCCACCATGTTAGTGAGAACCACATCTAGGAAGGAGTCCTGCCTAGTCAGAGTGCTGACCAGCTGGGTGAGTAGACAGTCATGTAAGGCTTCCACCATGGTTTGACTTTTGTGA